>CM068724.1:2391428-3720363 GCA_035079005.1 Fraxinus americana
ATGGAGTGCTCCATCCAAGAGTATCCTGCATGATATTTGCATTTACTTTGCATCCCTGCATTGGAGACCGGTCACTTCGAAAATCTAAATCACAATTTAGCCCCTGTTTGGTAGCATTTATTTGTAAAAAGCTTTATTTTAAATAATGATTTTTGGAGAACGTGTGATTAAAAAGTAGGAAATTTTTTTCTTTACGTATAAAATATTTTATTTTGTGAACATGTGGTTGAAAATGAATATGAAAAATAAAGTAAAATAAATTAAAAGGAATCAAACAGGAGTTTAGATCTATTTTACACAATCATTAAAGATGCTCTTATCCCTCATCAATGTTAATGAAGCTTCTTTAAATGCACATAGTACATGTCATGATTTTAAATCATTGTCAAGTAAATAAGAATGTTTTGAAAATCGACACGATCATCTACTCAGAAAAGGTGAAGGGTCAATGGTCAAAAGGTTCAACCGGGATCGAACCGGATGCAATAAATACATACAAAAATAATAAAATACTATGAACCAAATAATGTTTTTTAAATTTTCATATTAATAATTCAAAAATTAAAAGTCAACATGTTAAAATAATTTACTTTGTTAAAATAAAATAGTTTAAACTTATAGAGAATGATATCTAACATTAATATATTAATAATCAAGTACAATTTAAGTTAAATTTGAAAATTAAATAAATGAAAGGATGGAGGTGAATATTACAATTTAATTAGTTGAGATTCAAGATCAAATTAGTTAATTAGACATACATTTGGAAAATGATTTTGATGGACATTTTAACATTTTTTTGTCACGTCACTATCTTATATTGGAAATTTATGAAACCATTGGAGAGAAGAGCATCTATAAAATGCATTATCCCACATTAAAAGTTTATGAAACCATTTGAGAGAATTACATCTATAAAATGAGTATGACATCCACTAATTCTTTATGGGCTTTAGAATTGTAATTTATGAAGCACGTTCATTAAGTTAAAAAAATTTTAACTAAAAAAAATAAATAAAAATTGAGAAAACTGCTCAAAACCGTGACCGGTTCACTGGTTTACGGTTGAATCGGCCGGTTCAATGATTTTTTAGCGGTTTTGTCATAATCCATTAACCGGACATCATTTGGCCTTCAGTTCCAAGTTTTACCGGCCGGACCGGGCCGATTTTGACAATATTGTGAGAAATTCAACTGAAAAGTAATAAAGAGTCGAAGTTTCTGGTTCATGTCACGATTCTTTAATTCGTTATCAAGTGAATGAGAGATTAAGGAAAAGATACCACAATCCTTTAATGAAAAATATTTTTGTAAATAAAAATATTATTGCTACGGAAGTGATTTATGTATGGTGGGAAAACTAATTAATTGGCCCTTTTTAAATTATATACAAGCATTAAAGAAAATAACATAAAAGAACAAAGTTCAAACCCTTTTCACATAATCATATAAGCTGTGTTCATGCTTAAACCTGGTATGACATAATTCAAAAGAGTAAAGCCACTTTACCCGAAAATGTTGACACTTCGGGACCTCACATTGCTCATGGATCCTGCGTGAATAAAATAATGTTCGACCCCCGAGGTGTTCATGCAGCACTGTTCAATTCAGAAAGCACATGCAGAGCCACATGCAACGAATAAGGGAAAATTAGACGCTATACCCTTTTTTTAAAAGTGTTTTGATTAATACACTTAAACTAATTAAATATTTTAAGGAAGTTTTAAATACGCCATAAACCACTTGACATGGAAAGTATTTGCAGAATTTACGCAACTATCGACTGTTCATGGCCCATGTGGTGCTGCTATTTTCAAGGTGACAAAACTTCTCATTTTTACTTGGCGAGCATTGCTTTGTAGGATTTTATACATTTTCCCCATACATTTCAGGAAGTGGACGAGCCATTGCAACTTGATATGTCAGAATTGTCACTGAACGATGATTTTGTTCAACCCAGTGCTGGTGAGCTCCATTGTTTGCTTTTAACAATGCATATCTCACTTGTTTCTACCTTCATCCCTTCAAACATATTATCATGATTGTAACCAGATTCATCTTCTTATTAGATTCTTTTATATACTTTTTCCTTTGTGTTCTTTTCCTGATGAAGATTCGTGGTGTGTTTTCACAGAGAGAAGACAAATATATTAGGTTTTTTGCATAGGGTTAAAATAGCTACAAGCTCAGAATCACTTTTTCTTCAAAGATGGTGAAAAAGGAGAGTGAACTTGGGGAGAAGGTGTTCGATGAAATGTGGCTTATAATGCATTTTTATCTTTTTTTTCCTGGTGACTACATTACTCCCTCTATCATGGCTGAATAACTTTGTTTAACTCTTTTGTTAAATGGATAGCGTTTTCATAGTTTCTTATTTATTTATTTCTTGTGAAAAAACATAGTGTTGGAAAATTCACATTTATAAATTTAAATAAAAAACTATAAAGATATCTAATACATATGTACATACCATTGATATGATTGGTGAAGTATTTTACATTCTACTTATTAATCCAATGAGCAGCTACTTAAGCGCTATAGCTCTATGTGATTATGGTGCTTCGGCTCATTTGCCCATGTTAAAGAATTATCATCAAATTTTTAGTAAAGAATTTGAGACCAAATGCATATTGTTCTTTAAGTGAAGATTTGTTGTTTCTTTGTAGTGATGTTGATGATCCTCACACGTTCATCGACCTTTACTTTTGCAGGATTACTGGGGGCTAGTGAACCTATATACGATTTGTCTGTTGGAATGCAATTACATTGTCAAATAATAAAGCTCGGGCTTTATTATATGAATTTTACTGGAAACACTTTGATTAGCATGTACTCAAAGTTTCATCTTATTGAAGAAGCAGAGATCGTGTTTAGGCTGATTGTGGAGAGAGATGTTATTTCGTGGAATACTCTTATTAGTGCTTGTTGTCATTGCGATGATAAGTCTGAAGTTTTAAGTGTTTTTAGGGAGATGGTGATGGACACGAATGTGAAAGCCGATGATTTCACTTATGCCAGTGTGCTTTCTGCAGCTGCTAGTTTGGCTTCCATGTGTCATGGGAGGAAAGAGAAGGAAAAATTTAGTGGTTGTTTGGTCACTGATGTGTTTCCGTATCGATTTTTGCTTTAGTAATTTGACGAACAAGAACAAAAAAAACTCATTTAGTTCCCTATTTTTACATTTGTTTATATGAAAGCGGAAACATGAAAATTTTGATAATAGATCGTTGGAATGTATATAGGTGATGTGTGTGGTATATGTTTTCTACATGAGAGGAGTTTATTTTGTGAAAATCTATATATAGTTTTCTTTGGTGTTTTTGGTATGAAATATGTAGGATGTGATAATCTAAAAACCAACATCTCTTCAATTTCGTCATGGACAATTAGCCCATCATGTGTAACTTTTTTTGCCACTTTTTTTCCCGTTATCCTTGGTGATTGTCACTTTTTTTTTAGTTTACGTAACTTTTTTTTTTTTTTTTTGAATTTTGTCAAGTGTTTGTCACTTTTTTTTTTTAATGTGTGCAACTTTTTTAATGTATTATTTTTTTAAATTAGTCACTTTTTTTAAAATTTATGTCACTTTTTTGAATGTTTGTCACATTTTTAGTATTTGTCACTTTTTTTGTCACTTTTTTTCAGTCGCCTTCTTGAAATTTCTATCACTTTTTTAGTAACAAATATCATTTTTAATAGAAGATAAATTGTATGTATTTAATAAAAAGATGACACAAAACTTTTAAAAGTGACATTGTGTCACTTTTAAAAGTGACAATTTTATCACTTTTTTGTGTGTTTGTAACTTTTTTCCTGCCACTTTTCTGAATTTTTTTTCACTTTTTATTGTTTGTTAGTTTTTAAAAACTTCTCACTTTTTTTTTTTTATAACAAACATATGTTTTGATTGGTGTTTTGTTACATTTTTAAGTATTTGTCACTTTTTTAAGTTTGTATCACTTGTTGAGTGTGTGTGTGTGTCACTTTTTTTGAATTTGTGTCACTTTTTTAAAAAAAGTGACAATTTTTATAAAAAAAAAGTGACATTGTGTCACTTTTTTATTTTACACAGTATTTTTTACTTCCTAAAAACCTTTCAATGTCACTTTTTTATTTTACACAGTATTTTTTACTTCCTCAAAATCTTTCACATGATTTTTCAAAACACCCCTAATTTTAAAGATATTTTTGTAAGTACCCCCAATGAATAATTAGACAATTTCAGCCCATCTGTCATTTGGTCCTTCTATTTTACTTTTAGGACATGTTAATCAACTACGAAAACTCCACCCGTATTTTCTTGTAACATCCTAGCAATGTTTGGTGTGGATTAAAATTTAAAGAAAATTCTAAGTAAAGTCAATAATTAATTTTAGGGTAAAGATATTTGTACATAATTTAATGTACCGAATTGTTTACCCTCTCTCACATGTAGGCGTGCAAATAAAAAAAATTCCAAGATATGGTCCACACTCCCCTATTGTGAGTAGTCAGTAAGGGATTAGGTAAAAAAATTCGATACATGTAATATGATTTTTAATTTGAACCACACATTTTATGAAATTCGCAAGTTCTAACAAACATTTCATTAACTAATTTTATCAAAATCTATTAAAAATCTTATTTTAATCTACATCGAAATAGGGGTTAATAATAAAATTGTTCCCTCTCTAACAAAATCCAAAAAGGTATTGAATCTGACTCTTGCCACTACTCATTTATGAAAATTGTACTCGTATTGAACCTTTCATGGAGAAATATCTACGACTTGTATATAATGAAATGCCGTATCTCTAATAAATTAATTTTTTAAATGAAATTTAATAGGGGAAAAATATTGGAGTAGGTTAATGTATGGGAGGTTGTAACATTCATGAAGATCTTGTAGAAAAATATAAAACAAAGATACTTTAATAATATGATTCTTCATGTTTGCGTCTGATATGTGCACGTGCACATTGACAAGCTTCCACAAGCATTCACTGCAACCAAATTATGGATCGCACTTCCTTTTGTATTATCTCTCTATGTTGGGAAACAAAAATTACTTGAGGCTAATTCGATGGTATTTGTATATAAAATAATGTTATTTCCTACCAGTGGTACTAGAGTACTGATCTATATGGCATTATGTGATATTTTCAACTAAATGTGAAATTATGTAATTCATTTAATTTGATCTATAATTTAATTTCACTAGTGCTACCACTTAAACTAGTGTTAAGCACCGGTGATATTAAGTAGCATTACTCTTGTATATATGATTATGGGGTTGAATCGGTCGAGTCAAGCTGCTCGACTCATTTATCATCATATTTTTTAATTTTTTTTTATTAAAATTGATTTTTGCACTTTCGCAAGTCAACTCGTACTCTAGCCAACTCGTTTCGTCGCACAAGCCGCTCCTTGGCTCAGCTCGATTCACTGGTTGAACTCATAAAATTTTTAACTTTTTTGCAGTTTACATTTGAACTGATAAAATTTTAATTTTTTTTCCATGTTAAATTGACTAAGTAAAAAAGTAATTTTGAATATAAATGATTTTTTTTTGGCTAAAAGTTAAAACTTATTTTGATGGCAATATAAAAATTACTCGAAATTTTCTTTACAAGCAAACTTTTTAAGCTTAGCCAAACATGCTCTCAATCATTTTCCAAAAAAACATACATTCATTTTATTTTCTTCTCTTCATCTTAAGAAATATGAGTTTAGGCTCGATTAGTTTGACATATTGCAAGTTAAATCCTTTCAAGTACTAGCCTTCCTCCCTACCTTCCTGCTTAGTGTCGAAAGGTTTCAAGTACAATTTATGACTTGTTTGGCTCAGTTTCTCGACGGCAATTTTAATTATAAAAATGTTGAATAGCTGCAGAGTGAAGAACAAAAGTACAGGTAATTTGACAATATGAAGGAAAAATATATTAGTCCGATTTGAAACATTTTTTTAACTTGAAATGGATAAAAGTAAAATAACCCACAAGCCACATTACGAATTCCACAAATGAGATCATAAGACAAAACCAACCAGGTGGCTTTGTAGAGGACATAGCATCAAGTATAGCAAACAAAAGATTTCACCATGGAGATGCTGGGTTTGGGGTGGACACTTTTATTTCAAGTAGGCAATGTCTTGTGGATTACTTATGATATTGCTTTACACATTTGGGGGTGGCCAAATCTTCCCAAACAATTCTTCAACCCGCTTTGATTGATTAACATAGCTTTCCATTCCAGAAGCGAGAAGCTCCACCGCTGCAGGTCCCATTGCGGAGGCAAAGCTATACTGGTCCCACTTTACAATCTGAAAATGAATTGATCATATAAGCACATGAATAAGTCAACGAGACTAAACTCGGGGTGTCAAACAGGTAATCCTAGGCATTAAGAACCCACAGCCCCAATTTTTTTTCATTTTTATTCTTTCACCTAACCGTAGGTCATTCCGCCCGGCATGACATTCCCCACCTTATACATCTAGTCTAAACTGACTAAAACGAACATGATTTCCAGATAGAAAATATGTACTTGTAGAGAACATGTAAGTACCCAATACCATTCCAAGATTTAATTTTCTTTCTCTTTTGACAGTAAGAAAGTCCCACATATTGCTCTACCTAGTGCCCGGTGGCATGACTCATGAGATCCAAGAAAAAATATATATATTTTTTTTTCAATTGTTTCAAATGGCTTTATCAGTGTCTATTTGCAATGAGTAAACTGAATAGAAAATTTCCAGTTCTTATGGCCAAAATTCTCAAGATCAAAAAGAGTTCAAAGTCGTCTCTTCCCCGAAAATGGGAAAGTAAAATCTTCCTTTAGTTCTCCTTTCATATTGGAGGATCATGGCAGCTCCATGATACGCCATTATACGCTCTTTTACAGAATTTTTTCTTTTCCTTCACTAATTATTTTCACTTTTTCATTGATATTTAGCCACCTTGAAATTCAAAATAGAATATTAAAAACAGACCTCTTTATCACTAAAATTGTAGGAGGCAGCAGATTGTGCAGATAGCCTTCTGACAAGAGAGTATTTCTCATCAGGAGGCGTTACAGATTCCTTTAGAGACTGCAATATCTTCAATGGGGTGATAATGTAATCAACCCTGTAAAAGAAGAAGCCTTACGTTATGGACCACACGCGAGGTAACCAATTTAAAAAATTCAACATGCTTCAAAGGAGAGTAATTACCCTAGAAGATTAAAGACGTCCTGTTTGTTGCGAATCGCTGCAGCCATTAGTTTTGATTTATGTCCATATTTGTGAATGTAATTGTATGCCTTTGTCACCTGCAATTGGAAAGAAAATAAAATCTTAATGGTGTGTTCGCAATCTTTTGATATTAAACTTGTTCCTCATTTTCACTGGAAGAAGAAATCATGGACGAGGAAAAAATCTCCACAAGTAAATTTACTATCCAAGGGCCGTTTAAGGTTTATTTTGAAGCAAATGAAGAAATATTAGCTGGAACTGCAGCAAATGCATCTATTAAACTCAATGTAGCAATCAGATGAGAATGATAGAAGATTTAATGTATATACTTCTTTAGAAGCTTATACATTTTAAAACAAGTTCCGAAGTCACTCATTAACAAGACATAGGCAGCATCAATGTGCATGTAGGTGAATGCATGTGAGTTTGGGTATTTCTACTTCAGAGTTCTATTAATGAATTTGATACACTAGTTGGATTGGCAAACTCAAAAGCCATAAGCCCCTGCACAGGGCAAGCATGGTAAACTGGGACATGATATAAAGCATGTTTGAATTTAAAGAAAGTAACTTAACTTTTACTTATTTTTAAGCTTATCCAAACATGCAAATGATAAGAGATAAAAATAAAGAAGCAGCTGTGAACTGACCAAGATCAACCCAGGATCCTCTCCTCTTCTAAGAGCAGTTTCTACGTCTGGGTCACCAGTATGGTTGCGAGCCCAATCCTGACACAGATTACCACCTTATTATTGTAATTATCATAAAAAATACAAAACGAGTATAGCTTCTACTAGAGGAAGTAATACCCTAAGGCGACCAACAAATATCTGAATGACAGAAGCACCAGCTTGAGCTGCAGCCGCAGCTTGACAAAAGCTGAAGATACAAGCCACCAAAGTAACTCAGAATGTAATCATTTTATATAAATACCTCACATGCAAAGCACTCATTACATACAAAAAGGTGGATGCAAAAGGTGAATAAGGCTAGTTGAATCTATAAAAACAATTAATAAACAAGGAAGAGAAACAAGTAAACCATATAAAAGTGACATATTTTCATAGATCGTGCATGAAAGTCATGTATTTTCCACAAAAAACAATTCATAAAAGAGAAATTAGCTTCCATGAAAAATACAGAAATAGCTAGTTGAAACCATGAAAACAAATGGTGAATATCAAAACCTCCAGTATGAAGGTGTAAATTCACAGTGAGAATTAGTAAGCAAGCTTGGTGAAAGCAAAAAGTTCTTTAAAGATTTCGGGCTGACATCGTCGTATATGTATGTTTTCGCGCATTAGAGGGCCAGTGGGAACAAAGGGTTGTGTGTGTGTGTGTGTTGGCTGCTCCCAGAAAGTCAAAAAAATCCTTCTGTGCCATGTTATTTCAGCAGTAAACCTTGCTTGCAAAGATGTCTTGACTCCCCTAAGGTATCTTGCGTAGTGTTCATAACCCTAGTCCTTCCCCCACCTCCCACCTAGCAGACTAGTAATTATAGCATTTGTCCATGCTCATCACAGCTTCTATGCTAGTTGGCAGAAAAAATCACTTCCTCAAGGCTCAACTAGTGATTTTTAAATAAAGAATCTAATTGCATCGAAGGCCTCATGCTACATTGATATTTACAGCTAGCAGTTATCAACAATTCTATCTCTCATACACAACACAGCGACATACACCCTCACCCTAGGCTTTCTTCACAAAAAGAAACCAAGCCTTATTCTCATCAGGTACGTGAATCCTTTATCTCCACTTCGTTAGATCTATATCCACAGAATATATAAAGACGTGACTTATATACCTGTAGACTCATATACCTGTAGAAATTATAAGTACAATGGGACTTATATACCTATAGACAAACGTCATATGTGTTTGAATGCCCTCGGATTCCAGTAATCTTGATGCCTCAATCCCCTAGCAAGAGAACTAAGTATAAAGATACAAAGATAAAGTACAAGTTTGTTGGTTTTAGAGAATCAAATGTCTCTTTAGAATCCAAAATGATACATTAAATCCATAATACTAACTTGCCAAGTTGCAGGAATTTTGAACAACAATCGCTCTGGAGCCACGCCAACTTCATTATACAATTCTAGGAGCTTGTACACCTGGAATATAAAAGTATAACAATGGATAATAACTTACTAATGCATTGTTAGAAGGAACAACTGCAAAGAGAGAGAATGCATATATGTGGAACACAATGAAAGTACAAGGACAGCTTTATTCAGAAACTAGGACCAATGCCAACGGAATTTCATGGAACATTAAAGTGCATCAACTGCTCAAAGAGGTGTTTGTACCCAATCCTTACAGTTGTACAACATTAAGTTTAATCAACTCCCAAAAATAGAGTGTTCACAATGAAATAGTTTATGCTGCAGGATTAAAACAACTCAGCTACTTGTGTAAAAGCAGAAACAAATAGGAAGGTGACTAACTTCATTGGGTAAAGCTAGAAAGCAGTTGTCGGAGGCACACCAAAGGGTCTGAAATAGGTCTAGCCTATCAAGGTTATGTACTTATGTAATAGAGGTAATAGTGAACCCCCAAAGTGCTTTCCTATTATATTATCCAATGGAACCAATTTTTATGCAGAAAAAAGCTCACTGCATGACAAAATGCAATCAACTGGGATCGTTCAATACAATATTTTGAACATACCAAGGCAAACCTGGGTGGAAGCAAACGTAATTTTGTTCTATTGTTTTCTATATACTCCGACTGGAATATTATAATATGGATTTCAAAATCTAAAATCATTAGTTAAGTTAGTAACTAAAGTATGTACAAACTTCGAACAATGGCACATCTATATTATGATTAATATTCTCGGGTAACAGTTTGCAGTTAACAATGTAGAAGGATACAAGGTTTGAAGGGAGTAGCACCTTCTGAACAATGCCATGAGTATCATATGCAAGACGAGCATCTACTTCTGTAGAAACACGACCAGGCACTAGCTTTGCAAGATCACCACCAATATTCACTAATGCCTGCCATTTCAGAGATCAGACAAACTAAGTGCACTTGTTAAGAACATTTAGAAAGTACAAAAACCAACCTGGTTAAAGAAACAAGACATGCGATCATTGGAGCTCTCTAACCCGTAGCATTTTGAATCTGCCAATGCAGTATCAACAGCACTCTACAACCCACAAAAATAAGAGAACCAAGAAAGAAACAATGACATAATTTTGTTAGCAATAAGTTAAAGACACACTCAAATAAATTGAAAAAGACGAATCATCATCAGCTTCCAAATCTTCCCATTATAATTTCTTTTTGGAATTATATAATTACATAATTTTCAATAAGTCATACTCAAACAGAAAGGTATAAACAGATATAGAAACACATTGTCCAGAAGAAAAACAAAACATTGAATAAATTAAAAGCAAAAAAGACCAACGGGTGCTGGCATACCAATATTCAATTTAGATCTAGTTAGATACACGGACATAAATATGCCTATTCGCTCAGCATGCGTAAGAGTTCTAATCATTCGGTAAATTAACTGATTATGACTCCGGGGGAAAAAAAGAAAAAAAAAGATACTTACCCTAAATTTAGTGTCAGGGAGGCTGCAGATACCCAAGATGAGCGAAGAGCTGACAGTGGCAGCTGTTGGAGGAAATCTATACAATTCATGTACTTAAAAACTTAAATCATGGCATAAAAACAATTCAAAGGTACTCGAATTCAATTCCAGCTGAAGAAGAAATTAAACTATTAAAAACCTTACCTCTCGAAATCATCGAAAATGACAGTATCGGGGACGATCTCGCTGTAAGTGGTCACAGCATCCAATTCAGTGCTCAAACCTATCACCATTAAAAAATTGAAGAAAATACATACTGTGTATTAACGTGTACTGAGCATCTATTAAATTTAGGCAAAAACAAAATGCAGAATAAACCGCACCGGTGTCAAGAGAAGAAGAGGAACCACTGGAAGCTCGGATTAAAGGAAAACATCGACGAGGCCTAAATATAATACTTGCCTTTGCGGATTGAGCGGCCAATCGCAATTTCCTCTCCTGCTTCGATCACTCAAAAATTCATAAATCCATTCAACACAATTAACATACATACATACATACATATAAACTCACACAAATGCATGATTGTGTTAATTTACCTGAAGAGTGAAGGAGGATGAGATTGCAGATGATAGCGGAGAATGCAAAGTAGCTGACATTTTCAATTACGCTGCTGAGTATAGTATAGAAAGGATCTTGTGAGTTATGAGGGGCGGGGGGGTGATATATAAAGAGTGGAACGAGGAATGCGGTGGGAAAATACTGATGCCAGAGAAAGGTACAACTTTTAACTAGTAAAGTACAGGTCTCGAAGAAGTCTCTAATGTCGTTTTAGCAATAATGAAGGTTTAAAAGCATCTGAGTTTTTTTTGGATTGTATTTCAATTTTAATTACAACAATGCGACTATTTTGTAAGGAACCTAAAGAGCAATTAATATAGGGATGCCAAACATGCCCCTCGGAATTTCCGTCCAACCTTACCTTGACGACTCTCTTTATTTTGGAGCTCAAAGGACGGCCTAGAAGATTTTTATAGCGTGTTCGGATAAGCTTAGGGTGCGTTTGATTGAAATGGTGGAAAATGAGTGGAAAGATAATGTTTTATAGGGGAAAGATTTGTCTAAAAGATATTTTGTAGAGAAAATGATTTCAAGTGTGTTTGATTGGTATAATTTTTCACCCGAAAATTTTTTAAATTTTCTATCCGTTTGACTTTGTTTTACATGGAAATTGTCCGTTAAAGTGATATTTTTTCCACAAGTATTCGTTTGACTTTATTTTACATAAAAATTGTCCCTTAAAGTGAATTTTTTTTTTTTACCATTGGTTATGACATTTGTTTCCATTGCAAAAACAAAAAAAAAGATTTTTTTTTTTCAGCCAGCGTGAAAAAATTTTTCCCACCAAAATGGTAGGAAAAAATTTTCATCAAAAAGTTGGAAAATGCACACGTGTGGGCTAAAGGTAGAAAAAAAATTTCGTGAAAAATTTCGCCTATCAAATAGCCAAAAAAGTGGAAAGTGGAAAATATTTTTCTAATTCCTTGAAAAATAATGTCAATCAAACAGGGTCTTAGAATAAAAATATAAGGGTCTGTTTGATTTGTCCAACTTTCCATGAAATTGGAAATGAAATTCCATCTTTATCCATAAATGAGTGTTTGATTAGCTGGATTTTCTTGCTTTTGTCCACACGCACACCAATTCAATGATTTTGAGAAATTTGGATTCCCACCAATTTGGTGGGAATTCATTTTCCATTTTTTTTAAAAAATAAAATTTTTTCGCAATGACACCAAAATTTATAACCAATTATAAATTTTTTTTTTCACTTTAATGGTCAATTTTCATGTAAAACAAAGTCAAACGGATACTAAACTTTGATTAAAAAATGATTTTCTAGAATTTTTTTTTAAACTTTTTGGTAATGAAAATAAATTTTATAACCAAATGTGAAAAAAATTATCACTTTAATTGACAATTTTCATGTAAAATAAAGCCAAACGAACACAAAAATATTCAAAATTTTAAAATTTTTTGAGTGGAAAATTATACAAATTAAACACATTTAGTGCTTATTTGGGAGGGATTTTTAGGGGAAGAATTGATTTTGAATAGTGATATGATGGGAAATGTGTGGTTGAAAAAGAAGAAAAAATTATTGATGTGATTGAAAATATTATTTTATTGAAGAATGTGTGATTGAAAATGAGAATTGATTTACTGTAGAATTTTAAGAATCCCTCCCAAACAGGGCCTTAATTAACAATTCCTTGAAAAACAAGTTCTAGACAATTATTTTCTCTGAAATTTATTATCTTTCCATCCATTTTTCACCCTTACAATCAAACGGACCCTAAGTAAAACATATTTTTATATTCACGCATCAAAATAACTTACTTTTTAATAAAAAAATACTTTGTAAGGGTAACTATAACTTTACTGTAGATAAAGTAACTTAATTAACTAAAAAATATTTGATAAAAGCTTACTTATGAGTTGACATTTTAAGATTAGCCGAATATTCTTAATATGGTCATATTGCTGGTAATTTGGTCCTAAATGCTAAGATGATGACACCTAGTTTAAAGGCGGGTCATGTATCATTATAAGAAGTTGGATTTTATTGTTAGATATGTACATCTAACATGACATTTTCCTCTATGCGAAGGAAATCTTGTAATGATGGGGGAATCAATGGTGTAAATCATGTTATGAAAGAGTGTGTTTTGTTGTAGGTTATTGGTTTCTTGCTACTTAGAGGTCTCGCTTGCTTTCCACCAACTCCTTCACTTTGCAAATGCGCATGGTCTTCACATAAAGACCACTTTGGGCAAGCTTCACCTATTGAGAAACCTCTTGTAACTTAGGATGGAGACGGAATATGACAGGATCATGACAGTTATTTCCATCCTCTGCCCCCATCAAATATTTTTGTCTCATTGCCCCGTCCTAATAACCAATTAGGGCGGGACTGGCTCTCCCGCCCTGTTTATTACCCCCATTTATTTTTTTCTTAATTTTTTTGCTTATATTTTTAGTTGTAGAAAAAACAATATTTCCTCTAAAAATAATTATGATTATTTTCTTTTTGTATAATGAAAATTTTGTATTTTAAAATGAAATTTAAACGGACAAAGTGACGAGGTGAGGAACATGTTCTCCATACTCGCCCGCCTCCCTCTACTGAGCAACAACCCCCGCCTCATCCTTGCTCCCCGTGTGCTCGAATAGGCAAGGAATCGACTCGTGAAATCAATACAGGTAGGGATGCTAGCCAATCAACCATGTAGATACACAAAATATGGCAAAGTCACTCATCAGAATGTTAAGGTATCGGGTATAATGGATTTTTTTGTCATCCATACTTGCCATTCAAGTTGAGGTGATGAATGCCAAGAGCTTCGGTAGGCAAGGACTAATTGGTGAAGTTTCCCAAATTTTCATGTCATGATAACTTGGTATTTGAAGTGTAGGGTCCATGACTTTATATAGCCCTTGTTTGGTAAAAATTAAAATTTAAATCAAAGTCAACAATTAACTTTAATCACACATTTAATGAGATCCACAACTTTTGAACCACACATTACCCAGTTAGGGCAGGGCGGGCTCCCCTATCCTGTTTATTGTCCCATTTATTTTTTCTTAATTTTTTTAAAAATTTTTTGCTTTTATTTTTTTAAATATGTTTAGTTGGTGAAAATCATTACTTTTTTTTTTTTCAAATTGTAGAAAAATCATTATTTCCTGCAAAAATGGTGATGCTTATTTTATCTGTGTGATGAAAAATTTATATTTTGAAATGAACTTTAAACGGGACAAGTGACAAGGCGAGGAACATGTTCTTCGTACCCACCCGCCTCCCTCTTCGGAGCAAAAACCTCCATCCCATCTCTATCCCTTGTGTACTCGATTAGGCAGGGAATCGTCCTGTAAAATCAATACAAATAGTGGGATGCCAACCAATCAACCATGTAGACACACATAATATATCAAAGTCACTCATCAGAACATTAGGGTATCAGGCATAATGAATTTTTTTGTCATTTTCAAATTGAGGTGACGAATCTTGAGAGCTTCGGCACGCAAGGGCTAATTGGTGAACTTTCCCAAATTTTTATGCCATGATAACTTGGTATTTGAAGTGTAGGGTCTATGACTTTATATAGCCCACAAAATTTAAATTCAAGTCAAAATCAACAATTAATTTTAACCATACATTCCATGTCACCCACACAACTTTTCAACATTACATTTCATAGCTTCTATTAAAATCTACTAAAAATCTAATATTAATCCCCCAACAAATAGGGGCTTGACAAAGAAACCACCCTCTTGATCCCTAAATATTCATTGTAGAATCTTTTGTCATGACTCATGAGAAGAAATATGAGAGAATAATCGCTAGTTAGGTAACTCTATATGTTAAGGAACACTATCAGACAATTCTCAATTCTAAATCCTAGCCGAAATTCTGTCTACGTGTCTCTCTCATCTCTTTCTTCTTATATTTGTCAGTATTTGACTTGATCGTCGATAAGGGTAGGAAGTAGGGTGAGCCGTTCGTCGATCCAACTATCCAACTAACGAGTCGAGTAGTGTTTCTATGAAATGAGCTGGCTTGTCCAGCTAGCTCATGAGCGAGCCTATGAGCGGCTCATTTCTTGACTAGCGAGCCGAGCTTGTTTTCGACTTGTGAGCGAGCCTATAGATAAAGAATGCGGGCCCAGCATGTAAAGTTTTTCAGTTGTGCATGCTTCTAATCAATGGTAAATCATAGAGGCTCTCTCTCTTTGAGAAATAAAAAATGGGATTAAATTCCAATTTCCAATTCCAATTTTTTTTTTTTCCTTCCAATTTTTGCCTATAAATAGGCATTCTTCCAGGAAGTAATTCCTCACACTTCAATTTCCTTTCGCATTTCATCTTCTTTGTCACTTCATGTGTCATCTCTTATTCATTTGTAATAGTAAGATTTTATTCAGGTGCTTATAATGATTACAGACCCGGTCCTGAGGCGAGGCGGATGAGGCCTGCGCCTCAGGCCCAAAACTGGAGGGCCTTCATTTTTTGCCCAAGTTTTTTTTTCATTCCTTCCTCCTAAATTAATCAAATGGAAATTTTCATTCTATCCTTCCCTTCAACTCCAACCGCTGTAACTCCAACTCCGGTCTCTCCTTCCCTTTTTTCCTCCAGCTCTTCCATTTTCCTTCACTCTTTCACAAATCACAATTCACAAGATTCACATTTCAAAATAATAGAGAAAAAATCACTCGACCCTTTTTTCAAACCTAACCGCACGAGTTGCTAGTCGAGGTTGACCATCGACTGGTTGTTACTATGCTTCTGTTGGTACTTCCACCAGTTTCATAGACCTTGGATTAACTACAGCCAGTTTGATAACGATGGTGATGAGTCTGATTCTGAGCAACTAATTTTTGTTGTTGTTGTTGTTATTACTCAACGTACAACTCCGGTCTTCTCTCCTCTGAAGTAGAATCAACATAATCTATTAAAAATCACTTAATCCTTAGAATTGGGATTGGAACTTAATCCTTAACAAAGGTTACCATCAACCCTATCTTAGGACTTCAAATGAACACCAGACAATCGTTATTGACAAGCCCACGCCTAATGATTCTAAAATGGTGAAAACGGCAGGTCCTTGATCTATCAAGTTACTTGTAACTGGACCACAATTTTCTTTCAAATTACAACCTGTAATTATTAAATCTTGTATGTTATAAGAACCTTATTTTAAGACCAATATACAGGTCTATTAAATCACATCCAATTGTTATTGGGTTGGATTTACGAGTTTGGTAAAGTAAGATAGATTCAGAAAGAGTTCTTGCATCTACCAGTAGTATGGGTAATCGTCATTTTTTGTGTCGAGCCTAATTACTAAACGAAGGATATTACGACCAAAGCAAGTTTTCCTTCTTTCTTTTGACGTGAATTTGGGCACTTGTGATTTATTTTCCTTCACAAAATTAGAGATTTAGCCTCTGTTTGGTGGGGATTAAAATCAAATTTTAGTAGATTTTTATAAAAGTTGATGAAATGTATGGTTGAAAAGTTATGGATCCCATAAAATGCATGGTTAAAATTAATTGTTGATTTTGATTTAAATTAAAATCTGAATTTGAATTTGTACCAAATAGGGGTTTAATATTTTTATTTTTCGTCTTGCTATCTTGAAAACATATCATATGATAATTTATGTGACGGGATATATTGTCACTGGACCATTATTTCAGTTTATTTTTCCCTTTCGACTTTTTTTTATTATTTAATATTTTAATTGTTTATAATAGAAAAATGTAAAGTTATCAATTTTCCCCTTTAAGAATTGTTAAAATGTGGTTAGAATCTTCTTCGTTTTTTTTTTTTTTTTGGTAAACTAAAGGAAAAGTGGATGAATTCAAATTTTTTTTCTTATTTTTTAATCACATATTTTTCATCAAATCACGTTATAAAATGCATTCTTTTCTAAAAATGTTCATCAAACACCCCCTAAAATTGTCATACATAATTGTATAAATAACATTATTGACTAGTAAATATCAAGTTTTTCATTTTGATTGACAAATAAGACCTTTTTATGGTAAATCACGAAAACTGTCCACTAGAAATTCGAGTGCAAGTTGGAGGTCCACTTGCCAAGAAACATAGGTGACACACCCTAATTAAATTGAAGGCCCACTCTAATTTTTCCAATGAAGAAAGTACTTAAATTAAGTTTTCTCCCAATGAACATCTTCTATGAGAGAATAATCGCTAGTTAGGTAACTCTATATGTTAAGGAACACTATCAGACAATTCTCAATTCTAAATCCTAGCCGAAATTCTGTCTACATGTCTCTCTCATCTCTTTGTTCTTATATTTGTCAGTATTTGACTTGATCGTCGATAAGGGTAGGAAGTAGGGTGAGCCGTTCGTCGATCCAACTATCCAACTAACGAGTCAAGTAGTGTTTCTATGAAATGAGCTGGCTTGTCCAACTAGCTTATGAGGGAGCCTATGAGTGGCTCATTTCTTGACTAGCGAGCCGAGTTTGTTTTCGATTTGTGAGCGAGCCTATAGATAAAGAATGCGAGCCCAGCATGTATAGTTTTTCAGTTGTGCATGCTTCTAATCAATGGTAAATCATAGAGGCTATCTGTCTTTGAGAAATAAAAAATGGGATTAAATTCCAATTTCTAATTCCAATTTTTTTTTTTTTTTTCCTTCCAATTTTTGCCTATAAATAGGCATTCTTCCAGGAAGTAATTCCTCACACTTCAATTTCCTTTCGCATTTCATCTTCTTCGTTACTTCATGTGTCATCTCTTATTCATTTGTAATAGTAAGATTTTATTCAGGTATTTGTAATGATTACAGGCCCGGTCTTGAGGCGAGGCAGATGAGGCCTGCGCCTCAGGCCCAAAACTGGAGGGCCCTCATTTTTTGCCCAAGTTTTTTTTTCATTCCTTCCTCCTAAATTAATCAAATGGAAATTTTCATTCTCTCCTTCCCTTCAACTCCAACCGCCGTGACTCCAACTCCGGTCTCTCCTTCCCTTTTTTCCTGCAGCTCTTCCATTTTCCTTCACTCTTTCACAAATCACAATTCACAAGATTCACATTTCAAAATAATAGAGAAAAAATCACTCGGCCATTTTTTCAAACCTAACCGCACGAGTCGCTAGTCGAGGTCGACCATCGACTGGTTGTTACTGTGCTTCTGTTGGTACTTCCGCCAGTTTCATAGACCTTGGATTAACTACAGCAAGTTTGATAACGATGGTGATGAGTCTGATTCTGAGCAACTAATTTTTGTTGTTGTTGTTGTTATTACTCAACGTACAACTCCGGTCTTCTCTCCTCTGAAGTAGAATCAACATAATCTGAGATTCTGAATAACGGCAGCACACAAATATTGTAATTAAGAATTCAATTTACACCTTCCTGAAAATAGCACATTTTTACATATTATACGAAAAACTTCAACCTAAAAGGCAAAAATAAGTGATCTTTTCTTCCACAATTACTTGAATTAAGGGGCTTTTGCGGCGGTAATTTGTCTTCTAATCTTTCAATTCGGAAAGTGATGGGGAGATTGATGTCGCAGGATAAATAAATAAAAAAAAGAACTCGTTTCCAGTCATTTTGGCTTATAATTATTATCCAAAATAATTAATTTTGAATTTCTACATGAAGATGAGAGTTCAGAAACTAAACAGTGGAAAATTCGTTGATTGAACTTTGCACGATTGCAGTTCCCTTTTGTGAATAATTCTAGTGGGTTTTGTGAGAGTTAATTTAATAGTTCAGAAAAAATTTGCTGAATGGAATTACATTTGAAATTTTCAAGTTCAACTACTCAGTTTGGTCATAAGATTCTTGCCATATCCAGGGTCCTTGAAAGTTCTTCAAATGCTCACATGTTGACACTCTTGGAATTGAAATGATGAGATAATTTTTTTGCCGTGTGTAGTTTAGCTAAATGTGTTCCAGGTTCATGTTATTGTGTGTAGTTTGTTATATGTTATTGAAATGATGCACGGTTAGATGTGACTACGGGCTTATGAGATGTGATGGTGGAATTTTCAAGGATGTGATTCCATAATTTTCGTCGAATTCTACTTCTCAAATAAGCGATGACTTGCCTTAACTTATTATCGAATATATTGAAAATGTTTGAAGCCTTGTCGGCGTATATAAATGTGGCATGGCCGACTTATATGAATGGTTATTGTAAGATCGGCTGAGAGAGTGACAGTCAATAAGTGCGGCCCAACGGTAAGAATTTGAATGAAAATCTGGCCAAAAAGTTTGGTCAGACAGGCTCTATATCTCTATTAGTAACGAGTTGGCTTGCACCAGAGGCAAGTGCGAGTCAGCTCATCCGACAAGCCAAGCCAAGTCACTCCCTTAACACCCATAATTGTTGCAGTGCAAATGCTCGTCAACCTTTTTTTCTTGGAATAGTGATCTTTTACTCTGGCGATGTCTTAAGTGTATAGGTACGAATGACAAATAAGTGAAAAAAAATTTATATAACAAAAAATCATAACTCTAGCGTATGAAATAAACAAATAACAGAGAAGGAGTTGAGTTCTGGATTCAGATCGGACTAGAAGAAATATTCAATTAGATGAACACTTTCTATACCAAAAAGTTCCATGGACCCATAGATTAACTCGTATTAGTTCTCCCGCCTCTCAGCTTTCTCCATATCCGGCCCATTCCTCCATCTCCGGCTAATCGACCGGCGAGCACCTCCGACCACTCCTGCGTAAAATATTATTTTCTCTCTCTCCCATCTTCAAATATGAAGAATAGCCAACCATTTTTAAAAAATATATGATTGCATTTCATGTGAATTCTATTTATTCTTGTTATGACGATTTAAATGTTATTGTTAAATTAATTTTTTTATGAATCAGTTTTTCATCAGATCCATGTATAAATCGAGAATATCGAGATTTTTATGGGATTCTTTGTTCCTTCCATTCTTACGGCGACATTTAATTTGACGATTTGCTTGGTTTTTTGAGTTATTTCTGTGAATCTACGTGTTTTCAGTTGAAGATATATCTTTTTTATTCACAACTTACATGAGAAGCAATATTTTTTTTCCTTTTGCCATTTTCCATGATTGTTCCAATCCAATAAGAATTTTTCCTTTTTTATTGGTGCTAACTATTCTAAGGTTTGTGGGAATTTTGATCTGAATTGTAATTCCAATTATGGGTCTGAGAATTTCTAAAGATTTGCTTGAATCTGATTGTTTACCGTCGTCATTAGAGAGACAAAGAAAAAAGTTGGATGCTGTCCCTAAAATCTGTTGGGTAATTTTGATGAACGATGAATTCTATAATAAACAAGAACGCTTTAAGCCGAAGTCAATGATTTGTTCAACCAAAAGATGGCTCATTCAGGTCTGATACTTGAATTTTTATAGCTCTCGCAGAAATTCAGCTTAGAGCGGGTGAATTATATAAGTTATTTATAGGGAAACTCTATGATTTTTATGTCCAATCTTGAGGTGCATTTATTGGCATTTAGATTTGTGAAATCCTACAGTAGGAGTGATTTCAATTCTTATTCTCTGTTTGTTGTTTATTAATAAAAATTTTCATTCTAATTTTGATATTCAATTTCAAATTTACGAGTTTGTTGATTAAGATCGATTCACGTTGTTTCTTCAACAAATATCGACTAAAATGAGAGGAAGAAATGTTGGAGTCTGCCACGGTTACAGAAGCAATATGCACTACTTTGGACAATGCCAATCAAAACGCCGATGCCCTAGTTGTGGCCACAGATATCGAAAATGCTTTGAGGTCGAACGGGATACCGGTAACAAAGGGCAATTGTTCTTCACATATAGTAATGATTGTGGATATTTCAATGTATAGCAGAAAATGTCGAGCTTTTATGAATGTGGTTATCCAAAATTTTCTGGCATTTTTTTCAAAATGTGTCACAAACAGCATCCACGCTTCGTGTTTGGAAACGCAATCTCAATTGCATTTTGCATTGCCCGATCTTGATCAGTAATGATTCCATTAGGAGTTTGACCATGCATGCACTCAAGCCATGTCCTGAACAACCACACAAGTATCTGTGTCCTCATTCAATAAAAATCCACAGCTAAGCAATATAGATTGGCCATGATGATTCACGCCAACAAAAGGGGCAAAGGGCGTCGTACTCATTAGTGAGATATGTAGTATCGAAAGTGACAACATCACCTAATTCCTTGTAAGATTCCATACATATGTTATCTACCAAAAAAAACATTCCTTAATCGTGACTCATCGTCTAAGTCCATACTAAAGTAAAATCCTGAGCTCCGTGTTTGCATCTTTGAAAAGTACGCCTGTATTGTGATGGCATTTTCCTTGTCCAAGGCGTAATCGTCTCACTTGTTCAATATAGTTCTGACAATCCTCTTCCACAAAAGTCGTATTCTCATATCCACCTACTTCCACAACTGCGGAGTTGCAACTTTTGTACAAGGGGATTTCTGCCATATCATTCACTTCAAGCTTTTGTTTCACACTTGCACTCAATTTCCGATTGCATCGATACAACCAAGACTTGGAAGGACTTGTTTTATGATTATGGTCGAGGTACACTTTATTAATTCTCCATCTTCCAAAACTATCTAAAGATGAAGATATTTTTGCTTTGCACTTGTCTGAATTGTTGGTTGCGGTTTTAAGGAGCCGCATGTAGCATAAGTTCTTCGACTTTCACGACCCCATGTGAACGTCACGTACCTCATAACTCCATCGTCCCCTTTTTTCGAATTCCTTTTCCTCACTGGAAAGCTTATGGCATAAGCACATTTTTTTGTAGAAGTCAAACATTTCGTTCTCATCATCAAACATCATATCCACTTGAGGTATAGTCACAACATCTCCTCCTACATTATCATTATCCAATATGTTCAAATTCTCCACAACGTTTTCGTTATCACATTCCAGCACCAAATCATGATTCACATCTTCCATAATTTATTTTCGTGCCATCAAATTTCTCATTATCACAAGTGGGTTTAGAAAAATAAAAAAATGTATTCAATAACATATCACAGCACTTCGTGAAACATAATAAATCCATTGACAAATTAAAGCTTCTATAGCCGAATATGACTTTACAAAACAAATTCATAACTATTTTACCTGCACCCAAAAATAATTTCTAAATGAAAAACTGATAATTATAATTAGCCTACAGAATCCACAACCACTTTATACAATCTCAAACCTTTAAAATCTCACCCTATCACAGTCCTCTTCATCCTCTTCTCCACCTTCAAGCATACCCAATTAAAACAAAATCAAAACCCAGAAAATCCAATTAAATTTAGAATTATGGGATACTCCTCAAACATCAATCGTGAAAGACATATAAAGATACACTTCTGAGTTGGTTAGAAATTAAAGCATGCTTGAGCAACACCGCCTAGAGGCACGTAGAACTTCTAAATTTGTGAATTGTTAAGTCTCAGAATATTATTGCAATCAAGTTTCTTGTGCGCTCCATTTTTTATTGCTAAGTTTCCATTTTACATTAGACATTCAGTACACGAATTGCATTATAGATTTAACATTACAAATGTTGCAAGGATACAAGAAAATAAAACTCATTTCACACTCGAGTTTCAGTCAAACTATATACTACAATGTCTTAGTTTTCACGCTCTAATATATTACATTCGTCCCAATTACATAGACTTGTTTCGTTTTTTACATGGATTAAGAAAGCTTCTTTAGTGCTTGTTTGGTAGGGATTTTTGGGGGAAGAATTGATTTTTGAGTAGTGATATGATGGAAAATGTGTGGTTGAAAAAGAAAAAAAAAATTATTGATGTGATGGAAAATATTATTTTATTGAAAAATGTGTGGTTGAAAATGAGAATTGATTTGAGAATCAATTCTCAAATCAAGAAGTTGGCATATTAAGTGAGAAAAATTTAGTAAGATTATATTGGTAAAGGAACAGAACAAAATATTCTACATTAGAAAACATGCTTATATATTTGGGACAAGAAAGAAAAAAAACTCGACCTATATAATTGGGACGAAGGGAGTAATATATTTTATATAAAAAAGCCACCTCTCTGAACAGCGTTATTAGATTTATATGTAAACCATAAATTGTTTGTTATGTTGTTTCAATAAAGATCACGTCACCAAATATAGTCCTCATTCGGTATAAATTAAAATCAAATTCTCAATAATTTTTTATAAAAGTTGATGAAATTTGGGGTTAAAAATTTGCGAATCCTATAAAATGTATGAATAAAATTAATTATTGACTTAACTTGAAATTATAATTTAATTTTAATACAAACCAAACACGGATATAATCGTAATTAAATTAAGCAAGTGGAGAAGACAATTATGAGATAATATGATTTTCCAATGTTGTGTATGATTGAGGAACAAGAACAACAGAACCAAAGCTTCTTCCATTAAGAAAATGGAGGGAAGAACAACAGAACCAAAGCTTCATAAAATGCTAAAGAAAATTCTTTCAGTAATAAAAATAAAAGAACTAATAAATTCAGAGGCTTATTCATGTGACATCTAGTCCAAGATAAAATGTGTACCAATTAGTAATTACTATGAACACGTCACTCAGCCGTTCTAAGATCATTCACTAAATCTGCAGCTATTGTTTCATTCTCACCAGAGACTCGAGGAATTCCTTGACCTGGACATAGTTATGCATTTGGTTAAGAAGGTTTGAGTATCGACTAAAAATTCAAAATCAAAACAAAGTAAAAATAAACATGATTGGATTCAAGTTTCACCTCAGAAGGATCCCGCAGAGAGAAGAAAGCATTGGTTTCTTTCGGGACAGCAGATACAAGAATTCCATAACCTCGATTTCCCGACTGCAATACCTGAAAAATGGGTACACACCGTATAAAACGGAAATACAATGCGTGAATGTTAAGCTTAACGATAACGAGATATCACAGACGAAATACCTTGAATGCATCTTCATCAGTTCTGTCATCTCCAATGTATATTGGGAGCACATCTTGACTGGTACTAAATCCTGCAGGCAGTATTAGGTTGTGTAAGCATTCACTTGTAAGATTTGTGTTTACATATATTAAGTACTAACCTAGGGATTCAAGCAGAAATTCAACTGCTCTTCCTTTATCCCAGTCGATCACGGGACGAACCTCTAAAACCTACAGAGGAAAAACAGAGACATTATGTGGGAACATCATATTCAACACAAATGAGAAGGCAAACTAATCATGGTACACAAAGGCAGTGGAGTATATCACCTTTCGTCCGTGAGTTATTCGGAGTCGAGGGTACTCTTTTAAGACATCATAAACAAACTGTGCAACTATAGGCCAACTCTGGGAGTTACAATGCAAAAGAAAATCATTATATTATTAGCCAAAAAAGATGATAGCATTTCAAGGTATTCAATGACACTGGATGAAAGAGGATAATCAATACTTACATTTTCATCGACGTTACGATAATGCACAGAGACGCAGAATTTATGATTCTCTACTTTGGCACCCTTTATATTTTTAGTAATCTCAACAAGGGTTCTAAAAACCTGGAAAAACAAAATAATTCGATAGTACAACAGATATTCTTTGCAACAAGGTTTCTAAACGGCACATAATCCCACTGCCCACAAACCTCGTTGATCATTGGTAAAAACTCACTAGCAGGCTGGAACAGATTCACTTCCTTGCCCTATATGTACACCAATTGAAAGAGTTATCTTGTACGAATATACTACGGGGGTGGGGTGGGGTGGGGTGGGGTGCGGGGAGTGTTGTGATGTTTTTTAAAAATCTTTCTAAATTTAAATGTCCTCAATTGAGATTTTAATGAAATCCATTAAAATTTAGGTGTCCCCAATTGAAATTTAATGAAATCCTTTAAAATTTAAGTATTCTAAGTGCATTTATAAAGATTTAATTAACAGGAATATTTTGAAATGGATGAATTTCAAACTTAAAAATACATATAAACGAATCTTTTGAATTTCACCGTATTTGATGAGATTCTTCTAGAATTTGGGAAATCTATTCAAATCCACGAAAATCATTAAGGTTTATAATATTTTAAAATTCATCAAAATCTTAGTTGAGGACAAATGTATTAAGACAACAATCAAATCAAGAAAATTATTTAGTAGATATTGGACCATGTACACTGAAAACAAACAAGCAAGTCAGAAGTTACCATAGCAATACCTGGTGATCAGTAGATTTTGTACAAATTGAACGGTCTCCGGAGGCCATCTCTTCAGCTGGGAACATGATGTCCATACCATGACTACCAGCATAGTAGAGTTCTTTTAGTCTTACCAACTCATAGACCTGAGAAAGAAAATTAAATTAATCAAAATCAAAATAGTAAAGACCTTATATTGCTGTAGTAAGATGCTTAAGGGGAAAAACTTTCTGCATCCACCTTATCACGGCTTCTTCCACTGATGATGGCTGTTGGGAAATATTTTGCCACTCTCTTAACAGCAAAACGCATCTGGAAAATTACTTCTTGTATTACGTTAACAAGCAGATAGAAATTATGAAGGAAATATTCTCGTGCACAAGAGTTCCTTACATCAGCAGACATAAAAGCACGATCAGGATCATCTACGATTGGGGAAAGAGTTCCATCATAATCTAAAAATACCACTATCGTCCTATTCTTTGCACATTCCATTATTTGTCGGAAGGAATTAAGGGCTGATGGATACTTGATCTGCAAAGAAAAAGACAAAGACAAGAATATTTATATTAATAAGATTGAAAAGAGAAATTTTCTTGCATCTTACTCCTGTTTGATAACCATTATTTGAGAAAAATAATGTTTTGAATATAGATTTTTAGGAAAATGTGTGATTAAATAGTAGGGAAATGTTTTGGGTTTGCGTGCTGAATATTTTATTGTATGAATGTGTGGTTGAAATTGAGCATGTGGAGAAAAAGTTTTCCATCAATGGATGTCAAACAGGAGCTTAGTATAATGAACATACCATCCAAGCACGATAAGCAATATCTCCATCATGGGAAGCAACCTCCACACTCATGAAATTCTTAAGAATATTTTCTCTAGGAGGTGACGATGATCTCATTGCGTCAAGCCAACCATTGGAACGAACATCATCAAATTTTCCAGGTTTCTTACTCGAAATTGCCAGAATGTTATTTGAAAATGTGGGGCCGGCTTGAGAACAAGGCAAAAGACTAGAATGTATCCCAAGTCTGGACTTGTTTATAGGTGCAGAATCAGCAAGAACCAGAGAAGCTTTTGTTGATTTCACGTCCATTGGAGCGATGACTAAAAATCACTTGGTGATGGATTACTACAGAAAAGACCTGAACAAAAGTAACGAACGACGTTCTACCCAACCCTTTTATCAATGAAAAACCACCTCTTTAATGTCTTTTTGTCACTGCTCTTGTACGAGCAGTCCATCGAAAAGAAAATTTGAAATATCTGATAATAAAGTAAAAGGTTGTATATCATACCGTAAAAATCAATGAATTTTGAGGGGGAAAAAAACCTTCAAATCACACAATACCTCATCTTCAAATCCACAATGCATTTACACAAAGAAAAGAAGCATTTTCGTGCAGAGACTCTTGAGTTATTGATGGCATGTAGCCTCACCACCTTTTTCTCCTGAAATGTGAGAAACAAATTATAATGTATTTCCGGACATTCTTAAATATTAAGGACTTGAGTGCAATAAAGATACTAGTCATTGTAACACCATCTAGATCAGTTCAAAAGTGCAACATCACACACACGTGCATATGAAATTGAGAGATTCTTTAACAGTTATATGTGGAACATGAGATCGAACTAACAGTAGATTTGATGAAACATTTTATTTCCTCCAAAAGGAGCCATTTTCAATCCTTAAATGTAAGGCCATACTTTTTATACTAAATAATTTTAATTTTGCTAAGAGCAATGCGAGGAAAGGAACGCACACTGATTTAAAAGCAAGGAAGCAGAACAGTACAACAGATTCAATGACAAGCTTCTACATTAAAGTGATCTTAAAAGAGAAAAAAGTATTTCCGAGTAGGGAATTAAAATGAGAATTTTACTACAAACTTCTCAAGCGTTATGAATACTACCATGACGTGATAAAGTTTGCAATTATGTAATGTAACGCAACCCACTTAATAATTTCGGTTAAAGACGCTTCTCATGATGCACAAAACAACATTTATGCCACCACATCGTAATTGTTACTTTCGCCGCAATACAAAGAGAAAAAGGATGAAAGATAGCAACAGTCAAAAGCCTTGATATTTCACGGTGGTTTAATCACACCATTTGAAGTCTCATCAAAGTAAAATCACAGAAATTAGCGTGCAATGGAAGTAAATAAATGTTTTCAAAAAGTAGATTGAAAAAAAGTTCAAAGGAGAGATTGTTTTGGCTTAAACCAGAGGGATTAAGCTTTGGCAAGAACAAGTTCATCAAAAAAGCATGTGTTTTGTGCTTAAAAGTTACTTTTCTTAAAAACGAATCCAAGACTTAGTTGCAGAAAACTAAGTTTTGTTAAAGAAAGTGTGACGTGCTTTCAAGCACTACCAAACATGCTAAATAGTAAACCGCAAGTTCATCGTTTTTCTCCTTGGATGAAAAGAAGACTAGGGCAAATATATGAAACACTTTTGCAATTTTTTTTATTGCATTGTACACGGCAAAAAGTAAAAAAAGAAGAAGTTAATGGCTCTTGCGGATCTAACTCATCAACTTCCATTATATCTTAACAGATTTGCACCACAAAAAAAACTTCTTTACCACAAGGACATGACTCTACAACTAACACCTACATAATTTGTTGTCTACATCTCAAATGTGAGTAGTTATATATATATATATATATATATATATATATATAAATTAATGTTATATGGCCTTAGTGAAGTTATAAATTAATGTTATATGGCCTTAGTGAAGTTATAATCCAGTCTATGTGATGTTGAGCATCTTTAAGAGACTCTTTAAACATAAGATGCTCTCTATTTTAAAGAGTCAACATTTAAAATCATGTTCGAAAAAACTCTTCAAATACATTCCAAGTGTTTCAATTTTCAATAAAAAAAATAAAATAAAATAATCTAAAGAAAAGCTAGTTATAAAAAAAAAGTAAAGAAAAATAATAAATATTTTTTGGGAGTACTAAAATTAAGTATTAAATATAAAGAGGTTGTTGGAGTACTTCAAAATTTTAACTCTAAATTTATAAATGCTATTCAAATGATAGAATATGTTATTTAAAAATAGAGTCTCTTGGAGATACTCTTAGATGATAGACTAAATCAAAGTTGGAATTAAATGACTCATTTAAAATTACTTATCATTTAATACCATATTAGCGCAATATTTTTCATTATATATATATATATATATATATATATAGAGAGAGAGAGAGAGAGAGAGAGATTAAAACTTATTGACAAGCATTTCCTGAAGCACATGGGAAGTCTCTTCTGCCATCTTTAAACTTAACTAAATCATAATCAAAGATAATTTTTTTCATGATCCATAATCCCCACCTAGGCACAATAAAGAAAAAAAGCATGCACTTGTTAAGGAACGAGATTCGAATACGCGAAAAACTTTAAAAAAAAAAAAAAACTAGTATACAGTATAATGATTTTAAAATATCTCAAGATTTTACAAAATTCATCCAAAAACCATAGAGAGAAAACTAGAATTTTTAATTCGTTCCTACAAAGGATGGACTTTGCCGAGGAAATTCACACAAAAGCAAAATCCACCGTTTAATCCGTTAGCACTAAAGATACTTTGCAGGGAAATTTCAGTCATAAAAACTTCAACGAACATGAAACCGGGATCAAGAAATGGACCACCCTCCTACTTCTCCTAGGAAAAAAAATGACCAAAAAAAATAATAAATCATGTTCACTTGGCGTCATATATCTTGAACCTGTCGTTTTGACTTAAGAGGATAGAATAGAATGATGATAAACAACGTGAAGAAAATGCTGTTTGAAGGGCGTTGATAACCAAACAAAAAGTCTTATGACACCATAAATTATGACCATTTTTTTAGTTAAACCACCAAAACTGATTAAGACAAATCAACATTTCAACATCTAACAGGCTTACAGCAACCGATAAAATCATGTATTAACATTAAATAACCGACGAATATCGAACAAACAATTGTTCTGTCAAATCACCAGATGTACTTCAACATAAATACGTACATATTTTATATCAGAGTTGTTCTTTGGTTTCATAGAATACCCATTGAACCAAAAATTTCATCAATTCTAAAGAAACCCATAAAGGAAGGGCCAAAAGGCAAAAAATTTACAACCTTAACACGAAAAAAATTAAAAATTAAATCGAAAGAACAGGCATTGGGTGAAAATACATATCTCCATAAAAGAGAGAAAAAAGGGTGTCAGAAAAAAATTTCTTTCATGGAAATTCCATTAGCATTGCAAGATAAGTTTTTTACAAAAGGATAGCTAAAACTCATACCTGATTGTCTTTCCAAGATATCAGAAAATGATTATACCGGATTCTCAACCTGAAAGGGACAATTACATTCAAAAAAAAATTCCAACAAGAAAATGGAGTTTTGAAGAGAAAATGAGGGAGAGGGAAAAATCCACCTCAAAATAAATGCAGCTCTTGAGAAACCCAAAAACCAGAAACAGGAAAATGTTTTAACGGAAAGGAGAGCGGAAGAGAGAGAGGAAAATGAAGAAGAAAACTAGAGGAGGAAGTAGTGAATTTATAGAGTTTGAAGGGTCATAGGAAACGTGTCAAACAAGGAACTCTCTTCTTCTGGTCGTTGAATTCAGAATGAATACTTCAAAGTAAAACCCCTCGTTTCTCCGTACTTTTACCAAATCCACCGTTCTATTTATAATTATGTCATCTAGGGTTATGGTATTGTTCTATTTGGACAATTTTTTTCTACATAACCTTAAATCGAGCTCGAACTTGTCAAACTGGTTTCTTATGTACCTTTTTAAAGAGTCAAGGTCCAACTTTTATTCGAACAATCTTGCTCTGTTATGGCTTGAAATTGGGATGGGCATGGATTGAGAAAACGTCGTAGGGGTTCGGGCATAAAGGGACGGGACAGCAAGGTGACACAAGGGATTGACAGGGGAATATGACAAAGACGGAGGATAACTAGAGTCTAGATGCAATGGAAGGTAACGTTCAAAGCAGGTGGGGGATGGATGCTAGTGAATGACATAGAAGAGAAGCTAGGCTAGAAAGGTGGACACGGGATTATTAGATCTAGGTTTGAGGGAATTCAGAAGGAAGATTTTATAAAAAAAGTGAGATCGACATCGAAAAACAAAATTTTACGGAGTATATGAGGAGGCTAATTTTCAAAGTTGGGCACTGGACTTCGAAAATGTATTTTCTATTTTCTAGATAATTTTGTTTCTTATATGATAAATTCAGATTTTAATTCGATTTATTTCAGATTAATTCTGAATATAATGATTCTAATTTTCTTAGTTATCTTTAATTTTCATCACTATATAGTGTTAGTTATCATCTATATTTTATTTACTGCTTTAAATACAAGTTCTAAGCCTTGTAACAATCGGTTGAATTTGATTGTAATATAGAGTGATGATAATTTTCTCAAAATTGTTCTCTTTTTCTTGTTATTCGAGAGTGAAAAAAAAAAGCTAGATTTTTAATGTGAGATTATGTTTCTTTTTATAAACTTCCGCTACATCTAGATTGTATGGAAATAAATATAAGAAACTAATCATAACACGATACAGTGCGACTCATTTGTTATTCACATCAATTTATAAATTACAACTTCGAGAGCAAACCGAAAAAATAGAGTATATTAGGAAAAAATTAATTATAATTTAAGCTGATCAAATGTGCTTTTATTCCACATGTTTTGTAGGATCTACAAATACTATTCATTTGTTATATTCATATGTTTTGTGGGATTCATAATTTATCATTTTAATTTTAATTTAAGCACTTTTAAATATGTTTTTACGTACTTCAATTATAAAATTAAAAGTAAAAGGTTCAAAATAATAATTTAAATGAACAAATTTAGCCCTTGTTTGAGTCTCATTTTTTTTTAAAAAAAAATGTATTCTTGAATAGTATTTTGATCTCAGCCCTTGTTTACCCCCCATTATATCTCATTACATTACATTAAATTTTTCTCTCTATTCATCTCAACCATACATTCATCAAATAAAATAATAATACACACAAATCTAAAACTTTTCAACCACATATCTCCCATCAATCACTATTCTAAAAATTTTCAACCCCCTAAAAATCTACAATAATGGGGGCCAAACATGGGCTCATTTTAACCGCACATTTTTCAATAAAATAATATTACAAGAAAATTCAAATGTTTTTCTTATTTTTCTAACCACATATTTTCCATCAGTACACTGTTAAAAAATGGAGTTCAAACAAGCCCTTACTTGCATGCCCTTCCAATTGGAAAATTAAATAGAGAAATGTTTCTCGATGATTGGTTTCTTAACTTCGAATTCGTGTGGAAGTAAAATATAATTTCTTCAATAGATTGTGGAAAAAGTTATTGGAAACAATAGAATAGAGGAAGGCCGGTAAATTTTTTGATAAATTTAGGTTAAAATCTAGCCATTGACTTTTTTAGCAAAATTAAGTTAATTTCACACAATCAAGTTAACTTCTATATCATTAGCACGTGTACACACATTGGCTTGTTCTATTTTCAAGAAAATGAAATCAGTTTATTATCCTTTGTATAATTCGCACACGTGTTAATCATTTAATTTCAAGCTTAATTTGTTAAGATTATGGTGGGATAATTAACCATGTCTCAATTAAAGATTACAATGAGATTACCAGAATCTCTTTTGTGGGGCCATGTTACTAATATTTGCATTATGGTATCCCCAAGTCTTTGGAAAATTATTTTGAAATGGAGTCTCTAACCTTTCAACTTTTCGTATTAACACGGCCGAAATGAAATAAAAAAGCTTCTTCTTTTTTATTGATTTCCCTCCGTCCTAGGCGTAGGCGGGAGAAAATGAGACAATAGGGTTGGCAAATAGGAAAACTAACGGAAGTTGGCAGAGTGGACAAACTATATCATTGAAAGGTAAAGCACGCACCCGTGTAAAGGTGGAGAAAAAGTAGTGGAATTGTAGCGACCTAATTTTTCAAACTAAAAACAATAAATATATGAATTCATAATTCTAAATGTGGGTCATCAAATAATTAATAGATGTGTGAAATTTTATACTTTGAACGAAGGTTTCCAATTCCAACCTACAAAGTCATTGAAAGGGCCCTCAATACCCATTTCTAGCCAGAACTTATTAATCGAGAAATTCAAGACCGTCAAGGAATGCTTTTTATAATTTTTTTTCTTTCCAATTTATGCACTCTTTTTTTTTTTTTATTGCTTCTTTAAAAGTCCATATAATTCTTGTTATATTTTTGTTTCACTTTCCATTTTCTTCATCCTTGGTATTATGGAGTTTCTAGGAAGGTCCCCAAACCTAAAACAAGAAAACTTGGATATGGAAATTACAATAAAAAGTCTCATTTTCATACCTTAAACACACTATTGAGTATTGATTTTGTGTGAAAGATCATGAATAAGCCTAAAGACTACTACTACTACAAAATTAAGTCTAAAGATCATAAAAAACCGACAAAATGTTGAAAGTATTAGAGAATTTTAGGCTGCCTTTTAAGTTTTAACAATTGAAGACATACTTGTAGCATAGGTTTTCAATTGAGAAATTTGCAGATGAAGTCCCAAACATTACCCAAGAAGCACATCAGTCCCATTTTAAGTTTTTGTGACTTTGTCGTCCTCAAACATTCAATTTAAGTGCATATTTGTCCTTTAGGATGGAATCCATCTAAATTCTATTAAAATATGATCTTCGAGTAAATTACCCTTAAGAAAAAGGGTCACGTGCAGGAATCTTTGATGAATACCATCCTAAAGGAAGAGACATTGCTCAAGTATTGAAGCAATACAATTTTGAAAAGTTAATGAAATGTTAAAGAACTTAGATACTAGAAAAAAAATGTTGACGGTCGGAATACTACCTTTGTATAAATTGAGAATCTATAATGCAAATACCACTTTAACACCTTTATGTGATGTTACTTTTGCTTTGATGAGGAATTGAACTGAAAGTTGACAAATGAAATTGATGTCTGTAAATGTTCCACATGACCACGTGGAATTGACTATTAACCACTTTTTTTAGGGTGGGGGTGGTTAGCAATCAACCACTTTTAAAACTTTCAACTTGATGATTGTGTTCTAATATATGTGCCATTTTATTTATTGGATTACCTGATTATGATTTACTACTTCGTGTCATTTACAATAAAAAAAAAAAAAACTCCTATTATAAAGCAGGAAAAAAATAATTTTCATGAAGAAAAGTAACATTGATTACAATTATGACGGTTAATTATGTTAATTTTCGAATTTGATAGGGACCAAGTGCGTCAGCACATCATATCTCCTTTTTTACTCAACATGTACGTTACCTACACATTTGGACGCATACGTTAGATGCATAAACACTAGCTTCTCCGGGCAATGCATGGGAAGTCACGATTGTAAATGCTCTGACGTTTAAGTCAATAAACGTTTGGAGAGGAGTTTAAAAAGGTTGTAGAGAAGGTAACGCAATGATGAGGTGCATCGCTTCAAAGGAGTCCAGAGAGGCTCGAGCCATGAAGTAACTTGTTTTGTTCTCCCCAAATAATTCAAAGTAAAAAGCCAATTCGTCCCAAAGTCTGTGCATTGCATGCCCCTATATCAGGTTGGTTTGAAAGCTGAAGGTCCAATGTTCGAGTTGATGTTGGTGTATTCATGTGAAATAGGTGGAGTATGTAGGTGCATGTTTGGGATGGATTCTCGGACTTGATTTTAGGTGATATAGCATGGAATGTATTTGTGCAACTAGGGCGGAGTCAGGGAATTCGTTCAATGTCAGCACAATTTAATCGACGCCGAACTGTGAATTTTTGGTCATAGATTTAATGGTAATAAAATATAAAACAATATTACAAAAATACTAAAAATGACATAGTTCATAAGTTACACTCTTCCTTGTAAGTTTTCACGCTTTGATATTGTTATACAACAACTTCATTATCAGTCTTAAAAAATGTATCTCATTCAAAAACTAGATTTCTATACTAGGATGTATTGTTTTTTTGTCTTGTGGAACCTCATTCAAAAAAAGAATAACGAATTTCTATGCTAGAATGTATTTCCTTTTTGTTTTACAAAAAAACTTAAATATCTTGTTGTTATATAAAAACTCTGTCAATTCATATATGCATTATATCCAAGCTGAAAAGGTAAAACTTCGATCAATCATATTGCTAGTGCGTATTATTCTTATCATTAGCATACTGATTCAACAATAATGGCAAGTGACCTTCCACTTATTCATGTGCATGAGCGGCTGAGAAGGACAAAATAGTCTATTTTTCAATAATGAGAAAGAAAAGGAAGCTGCCTATAGATACGTAACAACAACGTTAACATTCAAAGACAAGAAATGAATCAAATTACCCAAATAAAGCTCTCCAAAAGATCCATTGCCAATTTTTCTGCCTATCTTAAACTTTCCACCAATCGCATGATTCATAATTAATTTCCCAAAATAGTTAAAAGTGAAAAAAAATTCTTTCTTTGTTCCATAATTAATGATTCAATACCAAAAGCATCAAAATACGAGACTTTTAAAAATACCCTTCAGATCCATGAAATCATCGCAAAAAATCATCCAGAAACCTCAAAAGTTCCTTTCTTTTGAGTTACCAGAAAAACCCGAAAAGTTGACAAATATGATCCATTCCACGATTGAATTCCAAATATGGGACTCTCAAAATAAAACATGGAATGGGGCTGGATCCAAAGTTCAGTACAGACAAGTGCTTGGACCATATGTGATTCCGCCCCTACATACAACCATTTATAACTTTTGAATAAAGTGATGACAATATCACACGTTAAATCATTTGAAAGTTGACAAATGAATTGATCTTTATAGATTTTCCACATGACCACGTGGACTTGACTATTAAACACCTTTTTTAAGGGTCGGGTGCGCAATCAACCACTTTTTAAACTTTTTATGTTATGATTGTCTCATAATATATGTCATTTTGTTTAATGTATTACATAATTATGCTTTTACAGTGGAATAATATATTATTTATATTAGTTATACTAGTATTTAGCACAAGTACACTTCAGACAAAAATTGGCCAAACCAACCCCCACAAGCATGGCGCGATGGTAAAGCAGAATTTTTTTTATGGAGTATCGAAGGTTCGAATTCCTACGACAATTCGAAGGCAACATTTATGTTGGAAGACAAATGGACACATGGAGGAGGACCGACGAATGTCTAGCTCAAGTGTGTATAAATTGTGACCACATCCGAATTAACCCGTGTGGCGAACTAGAGGGAAAACCGCAACTCCTCATGATTAGTCGGGTGAACCTTGAACACTTGAGTCATAAAAAAAAATTGGCCAAACCACTTCCTTTAAGGAATAACAAGAGCTAGAGAGCATTTTCGGTTATCAACTTTGTAAAATCAAAATTATTTCTGCAACAATTATCATTTAAACTTATGTAAATGAGTTGAATACCTAATATTTTGTATGAATCATGTGGTCTAATTGTTTAACCATAAGTTGGAGGGACATATTTTAATGTCACTTTCACTTTGTTTTTGAAATCTGCGTTGAATGGGAGATGTATTTGCCCCACGTTTCTACCAATCAACTTTAAAATGTATACCAACCATAGATGAACTCATTTCTTTTCCAACATGTAACTTTCACTCATTTTTTTTTTTAACAATTATGCACTTTTCTCACTTTCAATTTTCTATCACTTTTACCCCACTTTTGTACAAGTGATTCATTTTATTTCATACTTTTTCCCCCAATACATAAGGACTTTCTTCCTAACTTGACTAATATAATTCTAAATTGGAGACTTTAGTCAATTAAATAAAACCCTAAATTTTAATAAGTCCACAATCAATATTCTATGTTGTGGAGTCGTAAAATTTCAAGATATTGGTGGTTTTCCTCCTTATAAGTTGTCCTACAGAGAATAAAATAAACATTAAAGAGGAAAGTAAGTGAGGTGCTATATAAATTATGAGGGGGTTCTTTAAAAAAAATGAGATGAGAAAAAGACTATTTTTTTTTTCTATTTCTCGAACTCGCTATTGTTTCGTGAGCTTTAGCATCCAAGTGTTTTTAAGGTATATTTGTTCCCTTGGGAGTATTTTGTTTGACAAATACTATAATTGTCACGAGTTTGCACACATTCTTCACAATAGAATGTTTATGTCTAATTGCATGTGTTCCGCTTGCAGTCAATACAACCACAATCTAACTTGCACGAGATTCAACAGCCGAAGCTATTTTCTTTCAGTCATGATATTTGTACGATCATACTTAACAATAATGGTTGACAATGTTAATATTGTCAAAATTCGGATCATTGATTTGAAAAACAGTTTTTGAAATGGATGAATCTGAAGTTGTCAAATTTGATTTGTCAACCAATATTATCAAAGTAGATTGTACATGTAACATGATTCATTTTCTTTTATTTTGAGATTTTCTTTGTAATTTATTGTATTTCTATATTGTTGTTATTTTCAATTATTATTATTTTCCAAAAAGAGAATCTTGAAGGAAGAATATGAAAAATAGGCTAACAATAGAAATGTTCTCACAACACCCCAGAAACAAGGTTGCCAAATTCTGCTATCAAGAAAACTTGCATATGGAACTTTATTAACTTGTAATCAAGGATTTGTTTGGTGTAATTTTTTTAAATGACAGAATGCGTGATTAAAAACGAGTTTGAAAATAATGAGTTTTAAAGATTTTGTACGGCTAAGTCATATTTTCATACCTTAAACGCCTATTAAACTAATATGAACGTGTGCCACTACAAGTCTACAAATTACACCTAAAGACAAAAATACAGACAAAATATTAAAAGCGTTAGAGGATTCATATTCGTGAAGATCTCCTTTTTATTAAGCTGTCTTTTAACTAATTCTAAATTTTGCATTCTTCATGTGGCTATTTAGAATTTAGCCCATGTTTGGTAAGAGTTAAAATTAAAATTTTAATCTAAATTAAAGTTTAAAAAAAATATTTTTCAACAACATATTTCATATGATCCACAATTTTTCAACTACATATTTCATCATTTTTTTTAATCAAAATCTGTTAAAAATATGATTTTCATTTAATATTGTGAAATTTGTTGCATAGGTTTCAAATTTATAGGTAATGTAGCATTTGGATTTTTCACTTTCATTTCTAAGTATCGGAATTTTTAGCCTTTAATTTTGTAGCGTTCGCTAAAATTTAGGGCTGTAAGCAAAAATCGCCAAATCGGAAAATCGAACCCAAACCGCAATTTGGAAACCGGCAGTTTGGTACCACGTGGACCCGTCAACGACATGTTTTGAACCAAACCAAACTGGTAAAAAATGGTTTGATTTAGGTTTGAGAATTTTAATTACAGTTTAAAACCAAACCGGACTGGCGAAAAAATATATAAAATAAAAAATTAAATTTTTTTGAAAATTTATCCAAAATCTCAATTTTGTAAATTCAATAATTTTGTCATTTTGTTGGTATTTTTTTTTCAATTTCTAATTTCTTATTAGTTATTACGATTTTCAACCCGTCCAAATCCCAACCTGACCAACTATCCTAATTAAAAAAAAAAAAAAAAAAGGCACTCAAACTCTCAGAAACACAATCCTAATATCTAACCTTCCACTTCTCTCTCTCTCTCTCTCTTGAATTTTTCTCAAATAGTCGGTAGTCTACAGTTAGTCACAACTGATAGCCTTCAATTTCATTGCAAGACGACGTGATTTTTTGTGACCTGTGGGGTTAGTTCTGTGATTTTTTTTTTTTTTTTTGTGATTTTAGTTACATAGCTGCATGTTCTTAATTCTTGAATATAAAAACCGTCTAAGTTATTACTAAACATAACTTGTCGTCTCGATTTTTGAAAATCCCTAAATTCGTGATTTTTATGACCCGTTGATTATTTCTATTTTTGAAGTTCTGTGATTTTAGTTACATAGTTGCATGTTCATGATTCTTGAACATCGAAACCGTCTAAGTTGTCTCTGGAATTATATAACCGTGATTTTAGTTTACTATAATTTTACATTGATTTTGTTCGTATTTAAATTTATAGTAGATATATTTAGTTTATTTTAGATTTATTGTCAGTAAGATATAAATATATATTGAATTAATGGCATAAAAGTAGATACTAGATAGACAAAAAAATATACGTGAAATCAGCGGTTTAAAATCGGACTAAACCGTTAGGTTTATGTTTGAGTTTTTTTCAAAACGGTTTAGTTTAGGTTTGAGTTTTTCTCAAACCAATTGAAACAGTTTGGTTTGAAAATTTGTCAAAAATAGATAAAATCGGACCGCTTACACCCCTACTAAAATTCATAATGAGAGGAAAAATAATAATAATTTTCCTTTCCCTCGTCTCACTCCCAAACTTTTATTCGAGATGAGAGTGAGAGAAAGGGGCAAATAAGAGTTTAACGAAAAAATAGGCAAGGAAGAAGTAAGGTGAAGGATTTCGGGAACATGCATGAATAGAGAGGAGGTTAGGATTTATCTTTTCTTTATGAGTTGAGATCTGCTGTCCAACTTATTGTTCACCAATAATTTATTGACTTCTCATTTTACAACTATTTTTAAGCACAAGTGATAGTAAGAAAAAGTTGGATATATTAACTTAAAGTGATGTGTCAATAATCAGAGTTACATGCACATTTATGCGACTTTTTAATAGTCACATAAATGGAAACCAACTTAATTGTTGCAAAACGAATATATTACATTTTAGATTGAAAAAACAAACCTTGAGAACTCGACTACTATGTTATCTATAAGTTGAAGATCAACATAAATTTCAATCATTTTCAGTCTTCAACACGTCCAATTAGTTGCGAAAAGTTGACTACAACTTTTAATTAAATTATATTTGAAAATAAATTATGTTAAGTAGGGTTTTCCTTTGCTCAAAAGATGAATATACATCTTCAAATTAAATATATAATGTGTGGTGTTGTTGGAAAACATTGATAAACAATTACGCTTCTTAATTCCTATCAATCTTTTACTAATACTAGCTTTGGCCCGTGCGATGCACGGATTCTATTATTTTTAAGGTAATGTTAGCGTAGAATGTGAAGGACTAAAGGGTGATATGTACATTGTACCTTCACACAACATTTACTTGGTTAGATTTCAGATTCATATTTTTCCAGTTTACCCCAACAAGAAATCAAAACCCCAAAATCTTAGTAAACAAATGAATCAAAGGAGTTCCGCTATAGTAATTCGTCGCTTTTTTTCTCTTCTTTTAAACATCTTCAAGAGAATAACATGATGGAAGAAACTTATTCATAAAAAATGCTAAATATCGGTTGATAAATCTAAATATACAATTTTTAAGAATTCTTCGGTTTATATTGACGATATTGTAAATTATAGACAATTACGATGAAACACTGTCTTATTTTTCAATAAATCTGAGTTCGGCTATATGAATTTTCTTTTCTATGGGGCTCCAAAGACTTTGGAGCAATTGCTCCGGAGCAATTTCTTTTTTTTTTTCCCCCTAATTTCCTATATTTCAATGTAACTAATAATTAAAAAATACGATCCTAATAACATTATCCTCACTGAAAATACAATAAAATTAATCATATCCACTACATTTTCAACCTCACAATATTTTGAACCTTTAAAAAAAAAACACTTAATAGGAACGTATGTGTTAATTTTATGTTTTTACGTCTGAAGGAATTGAAACATGAAATGAGGGGAAAAAAATTTTAAATTGAAAACAAATGAAGGCAACTCGAAAATGCATTTATTATGTTTAATTTTATATAGGTATGACCAAAAAAAAAATGTACCAGTAAGTTTAATAATAGGAGCATATGTATTAATTTTATGTGCATAAGAGAAAAAAAAAATAGAGCTCCAATGCTCCGCACTGTGCAGAGGTGATTGTGGAGCAAATGCTCCAAAGAGTGCGGAGACTTTGCTCCAAAGTCTTTGAACGTATTTTTTCTTCCCATTTTATCCCTCACTAGTCAATAATTGCGGTTTCATCAAAATTGGATGTATTTGATTGTTTTGTTTCTTTTATTTGTAAAGTTAAATTTCTACTAATTATATAACAACAATAAATAAATAAAAAATCATCATTTTCTAAATGAAATATATGAGTTAACTTTGAACATAATATGTTTCTAATAACAGTTAATATTATTTATTGAATTAAGGTAAATTTGTTATAATCAATACTCTATAATTTAGTGTAGTAGTACTTGATGTTAAAATAAAGACTTTATAAGTTAATTGAATAATATTTCAATTTATATATGAAGATTTATACTGAAATTATATATAAACTAAAAATGAAAAAGTATTGACATATAAAATAGTACTGAAATTAAAAATAACTGCGATGAATGAATTAACCTGAATTTATAGTACTTAATAAATCATTGTTAAGTGTTTTTTTTTTTTTTTGTAGGTTCAAAATATTGTGAAATTGAAAAAGTAGTGGATATGATTAATTTTATTGTGTTTTCAGTGAGAATAATATTGTTAGGATCATGTTTTTTTTTTATTATTATTATTAGTTACATTGAAATATAGGAAATTGGGAAAAAAAAATAAATGCAGGGAAAAAAAAGAAAGAAAAGAAATTGCTCCGCACTCTTTGGAACAATTGTTCCGCACTGTGCGGAGCAATTTCTTTTTTTTTTCCCCTCCTGCATTCCTGTTTTTCCCAATTTCCTATATTTCAATGTCACTAATAATAAAAAAAAAATACGATCCTAACAACATTATCCTCGTTGAAAACATAATAAAATTAATCACATCCACTACGTTTTCGACTTCATAATATTTTGAACCTAAAAAAAAAAAAATTAACAAGGATTTATTAAGTACTATAAATTAAGGTTAATTCATTTATCATACTTATTTTTAACTTCTGTATTATTTTGTATATCAATTTTTTTTCCTTCTTAGTTTATATATAACTTCAGTATAAGTTTTCGATTTCACAATATTTTGAACCTAAAAAAAACACTTAAGAATGATTTCTTAAGTACTATAAATTCAGGTAAATTCATTCATCACACTTATTTATAAAGTTTTCGTTTTAACATCAACTACTACTACACTATACTATACTATACTATAGTATATTATATCTCTGTTGATAAATAATGTTTAATGACTTATTATTTCACTTGCTTTTGATTTATATTTTGTTTTTAATTCTTTACTTAATTAAACATATAATCATTAAAATTCTTTTATACTATAAAAAAAATAATTTCGAAAAAATTCACTCTCCGTATATCCACTTTCACGTTGCGAAAATATAATATTCATTATTTTCATTCTAAATACAAAATTAAACTAAATTTAAAATATTTGTGATCATCGCACGCTAAATTTACGGATTCTTTAACCATTCACATGTAGAAGTTTTTATTATTCTTCATTTACTTCACATACTTCGATTTTTTATTTTTCTTATGATTTTCTTTAGTTTGTCATAATTTTTGTCATTCCGGATTTTGCCAATACTGAATTTGTTTTCAATTTTTTTACGTTGCAAAATATATTTTTCAAAGTAAAAAAATTAAAAGTTTCAACATCTATTCAATTGTGCTATCTTCAGGTATGATATGTAGATGGAAATACACATTAATACGTGGAAAATATTAGAATATACCAAAATCATACATACATGAAAATGATAATAATTTTAAGCTGGAAAACAAAAAACACAGCAGAAACTCACATTTGTTCTAATTGACTAGCGTCGTTCAGTCTCAAATTCCATTTCTTCTCTTTGATTTCAGAATTGATAAAGCTAATAATTTATTTGATGGTTGAAATGAAATTATATACTGTCTTCTTACAAATGAAATCAGATACTGGCTTATTGCAATTGGTTTTAATATATTTGCAAGTATATGTTGGCGAGTCGGTTTGTAAAATATCAGTGAAAAGTCGGTTTAATCAAAATTGAAAAGTCAATCTTATATATGCATGGAACACACATGATATTTTATAGTTAGTTGATAATCACTGCAATACCTTAGCATGAAAGAAACACGATATTTTATAGTCGGTTGGACTGTAGAGAATCCAGCTGTGCTGTAGAAAAATTAGGATATTTTATAATCAGTTGAAAATCACTGCAATACCTTAGCATGGAAAAAATACGATATGTTATAGTCGGTTGGACTGTAGAGAAGCCAGTTGTATTGTAGAAAAATCAGTTATAATGTGAAAACTCACGTTAAAAAAGAAAAAGAAAAAGAACAGTGATGCTCCGCACAGTGTGGAGCATTCATTCCGTATAATTCGGAGTGTCAACTTTAGATTTTTTTTTTTTTTAGAAAAGTCAACAATTATAGGCATGTGGTAGGAAGAAGTTCAAATCACCCTTCAACCTTATATGAATAGTAGATGATGGATAGGGATGAATTGGGATAAAAAAAAAAGTTTCAAAAAATAACAGTAAATAATGGGGGATAAAATTGGAAAAAAATTAATTAGTAGGGATATAATGGGAATAGAAAATGTTTCAAAATGAACAGTACTCGACGGATTGACTCTTTTAATAAAAGTAGGGAAACTATTATTATTATTATTATTATTATTATTATTATTATTATTATTATTATAACAATTTCATTCAAAGGGAATGCTTCAAAATGAAGAATACTCAGCAGGGAGGGGGTAATTGGGGAAACTAAAATGCTTCAAAAATGAACAGTAGTCAGTAGGTGGGGGCAATTATGGAAACCAAAATGTTGGTCAAAGTCAACAAATGTGAGTGAAGATATTCTAACAATTTCAGCCAGGTGGGTAATTAGGGAAACCAGAATGCTTCAAAAATGAATAGTACCCGACGGATTTGCTCTTTTATTATAATAGGAAGAAATATCAAGAAAATAAGTTAGTATTGAATAAATAACAAGTTTTATTAATCAAAATAAAAAATAATTAAATTACTTATTTCGACAGTAAGTCGAAAATTACACTCCAAATAAATAATTTTTTAAAGCTAAATATAAGTAGAAACATATTCCCACAATTTTTAAGAATAAGAAGTCAATTGAGAATAAAATTAACTAAGGGTTTGTTTGATTGCATATGTGAAATTTAAGTGGAATGAAAATGAATTAGAAGGAATTGAATTGCCTATAATTTGTTTTATTGGGAATTGTAATTAATTGTGTTTGATTGGTATAATTTTTCACATAGAAAATGTTGAAAGTTTGGTTCCGTTTGACTTCATTTTTTATGAAAATTGTCTATTAAAGTGATAATTTTATTTACCATTTGGTCTAAAATTTATTCTCATTGCAAAAATAAAATTACCATACCGAATACCATTCGTTTGACTTTGTATTGCATGAAAATTTTCAATAAAGGTGATACTTTTTTTTATCATTGTGTCCAGAATTTTTTTCAATTGCAATAAAAAAAAAATGGTAACCTGGAAATTTTTTTTTCGTTTTCAACAAAATCATGAAAATTGTGCTTGTGTGAGGAAAACCAAAAAAAACAATTTTCAAAAAAAATTATTGCTATCAAACATTACAAAAATGAGAGTTGAAATTGATTTTCCATTTTTCATGAAAAATTTTGCACAATCAAACATTGCCACAACTCACAAGTTCAACTACAAACATGATACTGGTCTAATAGTGCCAGCTGCCAGTGAAAATGCTGGTAACGTTGTTTTCATTCAAAGGCGTGCGTCCACCTCGGATACACAAGTAAAATGTTGTCGTGTTAGACGAGACCCGCAACAGGTGGGGTCCATATGGCAAGACTTAGCAAATGACGACGTTGACGTGCTGATGTGGAGACACTTCAACAGTGAACTAATAGTGGGGCCCTTCGAACAGATTGTGAGATGGTGACATGGCTCTCACCGAGTTCTTGACTCGGCGCTGATGCGGATTTGTCTCTTTTCCGCTTTTTAATGATGCATACATTTAACATATATATGTAATGTCAAATTCACGTACAATAAAGTTTCAATAAACTAATGCACGATAAATGGTGAATCTCAACTAAATAATATATTTCGTGGGTCTCGATTTATGGGGCAACATATTAAATTAATAATTTGATAAATTAATATATTACATTCGTCAATCTAAGGGTCTGTTTGATTGTAAAAGTGGAAAATGAGTGGAAATAAAATGTTTTACAGGGAATTGATTTGCCTAGAACTTGTTTTACTGGAAATTGTAATTAATCGTGTTTGATTGGTATAATTTTTCATGGAAAACGTTGAAAGTTTTGGTGTTCGTTTAACTTCGTTTTTTATGAAAATTGTCAATTAAAGTGATAATATTTTCTACCATTGAGTCTAGAATTTGTTCCAATTGTCAAAAAAAATTGAAAAAAAAAATATAACCATACCGAAATCATTCGTTTGATTTTGTTTTGCATGTAAATTGTCAATAAAAGTGAAATTTTTTTTAACTATTGTGTTTAGAATTTTTTTCAATTGCAAAAAAAAAAAAAAAGAAAAAACCTCGAAAATATTTACCCATCAAAACATCAAGAATTTATTTTCCTCAAAAATGTGGAAATTTTGAAAAGTTGGAAAATATTTTTCCGGTAAAATTTTGCGTATCAAACACTATAAAAGTTGGAAAATGAAAAAAAAATTTCCATTTTCTATGATAAAAAAATTTCCATTTTCTATTTAATCTCAACTAAATAAAAAAATTTTGCGTATCAAACGGTGCCTAAGTATCAAAGTCTAGATCAAGAAGATGGTAATCTGAAGTGTATAAGGTTGGGTGGGCCTATCATATGTGAGAACTCCGTGTGAGTAGACTCTAAAAAATAGAAGATTCATGAAGTCAGGTAAAGTTAGAACAAATCTATGTCCATGCAAAATATATTAATATGGATAGGAAATAGACAGAAATGTTCGATTATGCAAAATTACGTGTACAGTCAACCAAAAAAAAGTCTTAAAAAAATGACTAACTAGCCTCCTCCTATACAAAGCTTCTTTGCTCAACTTGTGTATTTCCACACTTGATCTTGTTGGGCTTGTACAAACTTGTCGGGCTAGTCATGTAGTATTCCTCAATGACCGATTAGCCAATATGAATTTGATAAGAGAGTTGTAGAAGATGGGATGCTGAATTTTGTGAGGCCCAAATTTCTGTCTATCTGCTGCCGGTTGGATTGTCATTGAGGCCCAATATGTCGGCCCAAAACGTTGGTCCAGTAAGTGGAAGAATCTGGAATTGGTTGAATACATTTTCTAAATTGAAAAGGCGATTTTAAATGGATGAATGACATGTGACTGAATATGCACCATTGGATAATAAATTGGTTTTGTTTCATATAAATACTAGTGGGTGACTTTAGGGTTTACATTCTTGGAAACCCAATAGCTTTCTCTATAGGTTTTTCATCTTCTCCGTATTTTTGAGCGATTTTCTCTATACATAATGAGTGATTATAAATGAGAAATATAGTGTTTTCTCTTGTGTGAGATTGCATTTTTCTTGAGAGGATCTTCTGTAAGTTGAGAGAGATCAGAGAGGTTTATATTCCTGTAATCGGAACTTTGCCTATTTTTGACGGTGCTAGTGGATTTGAATTTAATTCTAACGGATGCTCAACGGGAGAATAAGCATTAGATAGCGGTCGCTAAACCTCCGTTCATTGTGTTCATTTATTTCTTGTTTTTCTGCTTCGTGTATTTTTGGTTCAAATCGTTGAGTAATCGACTCATAATATCTGGGACCAACAAGAGTGATTAAATGTCCAATAAGATTCTAGTAGCCGGTGGATTTACAGAGCTAGAGTTTATAAACTTTTTTGTATCGCAAACACAAATAGGATGCCACGGGAAGAGCAAAACATCAAATGAATAATCTCCTTCAAACTCTTGACATTTCATTGCCTTAACGTCTCTTGGAAGACCAATATGATGCATGCGAAATGCTACTCCGCTCCTAATAAATCAATTAGCCTTTTCATTTCTTTAGGTAGCCAGCGACCTACATTTAGTCTTAAACTTTTGTGCTTGGTGGAGAAGAATTGCGATGCATGAGTTTTTTCAATGATTGATTGATGTACTGCAGTCGGCCAAGATTACTAGACTAAAGAGATGCAAGAGGATGAACTCACTATATGAAAAAATATACAACTAAATATACATGATAATTTTAGGAGGTCTTTTTAATATATGGATCCAGAATTACCTGTTTCTTCTAGTAAATGATAACAACTTGAATAATTTTTTATTAATAAAATAATGTATTACTTTGAAAATGCATTTATGTATTTTTTAATAAACAAATAGTTCCGTCGATAACTAATATTTACAATAACATATGAAAGAATAAATAAAGGTGTGCATTATTTAAAACTTGAAAATAAGTGAGATTTATGTTAAAGGGGTGTCTTTGAAATTGATTGTTATGCGTTATCCGAAACTTAAAATAAGGAGGTTTGTGTTACTTTTGAAAAGAGAGAATGTGTCTCTCAACTTGTCATGAACTCATCAAAGATATGATTTGCCCTAATATTGATGGGGAGGAAGAGTCACGATGGGCCAAAAAGATTTGTTATGATTTATGAAGGGAAATTACAAAAAATTAGGCATTTAATTTTTCAAATTCAAAATTCAGGTGTGAATTTTATTTAATCAAAAATCAGGTATTGACTTAATAATTAAATTAAGTATTAAATATTATATATCCAACCCCTCCTCAAATTTCCTAAATCTAATCCAAACCCTAAATAATTTAGAAATCAACCCTACCTACCTCCACCCACGTCATTTCTCCTAAACTCATTCTCTCTCTCTCTCTCTCTCTCTCTCTCTCGCTACCCTCCTCTCCACTCTCTCAGCACCGTCTCCTAAACTGAACCGCTGCCACCGCTTCAGCCTCACCGCTGCAGCTATCCTATCTCTCGTCGCTGTCACAACGATTGAAGCGGCGATTGAAATGGTATATCTGCAGCGACGACATCTGAAGTGGCGCCGTCGTCGAAGAACCCCAAGGTCCGCCTCTGTTTTACGGTATTCTCTCTCTCTCTCTCTCTCTCCCGTACTTCTCTCTTGTTGTGGTTTTTGTGGCTGCTCCGGCGATTGGTGTGAATCTGTGGTGGTGCGGTGGTGTCGTGGTGGCGTCACAGTGATGATGCTAGTGTGAATCTGCAGTGGTGTCGCGGGGGTTTTTGGTGGCGGGGGTTTCACGGGGGTTTTTTGTGGCGGTGGTGTCGCGGTGGGAAGAAATATGTGATGGTGCCATCGTGGTATGTTGTTGTGCGATGGTGGTGTTGATGTGGCGGTCTGGTGTCTCTTGTCGTGGTTGCTCCAATGATTGGTGTGAATCTGTAGTGGTGCCGTAGTGTCACGGTGGTGATGCTAGTGTGAATCTTTGGTGTTTCGGTGGCGTCACAGGGTTTTTGTTTTTTTTTTTTTGGTGGTGGTGTCGCGGTGGGATGAAATATGTGATGGTGTCGTGGTGGTATATTGTTGTGCGATGGTGGTGGATCTATGAGAACAGTGGTGTTGATGTGGCGGTTTGGTGTTTTAGTGGTGGGCATCCAGGATGATGTGAAGTCTGTCCCGATTGTGGTGTAGTAGTGGTGTTGGTGGTTGTTCAGTGGTGGTTGGATGAGATAGTCGTGCAGGTGGTTGTTGGTGGCGATGGCATTGGTATTGCGTTTCTGATGGTGGTCATGGTCCTGGTGGTTGTGATGGTTTTTGCTAGTGGTTGTGTCGACGGTGGAGACGGTTATGTTGGGGGTGGTGGCGGTGCTTTGTTTAGTGGCTGTGGGTGGTGGCAATGTTTTGTGTGGTGATGGTGGTTGAAGTAGTGCTAGTTTTATGTGACCAAGTATTTGGTTATCTGTGTCCAAGCATTTAAGTGTGACTTAAAAATTTGACAATGTGTGATTGAAAAATAATCCGTGACCAACAAATTTGAAAATATGTGACCAATGAAATTAACCATTTTTTTATCTGTGACCTAAAAATTATATAATTTGTGATCGTAAAAAATCTGTGACCAATTATTTTGGAAATCTGTGATCGTATGACTTATAAATTTTGATCTGTGACCAACTAATTTTGAAATATGTGACCATAGAATTAAATGTGACCTATAAAATTTTTAAACCGTGACCATAAAATAATCTGTGACGTATAAAAATTAGTATTTGTGACTGAAAAATAATATGTGACTAATTAAATTATAAATCTGTGACCGAAATGATTGCTGGAATAGTCGCCGGAATGGTAGTCGGAATAGTCACCGGAATCGGAGCAGTCGCCGAAATGATCGTCGGAGAAGAGTGGTGGTTGGAATGGTCGCTGGAATAATTCTCGGAGCAGTAGGGATGGTGCATGTGGGGTGGATTTATTTTATTATATTAGAATTAAAAAAAAAACATGATTTTTGAATTTTCAAACTATAAACATAATTTTTGAATTGGTGTAAACTAAACACATTATATATGAATTTTTCCCATTTATGAATCAGGAAATTACACCCCAGCCTGGTTTTAGATTTCCACTTTCAAAAATCCTATCACAATTTTTATTTTTCAAAAATCAGGTTTCTATATCTAATTTAATATTAATTATATTATTTTCATCCCAATTAAAATAAATCAACCCTAAAATTAATTCTACCCTCCCACCCAAATCATTTCCCCCTCCCCCCTCTCTCCTCTCCCTCTCCCGTCGGTCCCTCCCTCCCTCGTCGGTCCCTCCATTGGAACTTCTGCCGGAGACTACCATTGAAGAGTCGCTGCCGCCGTCGTAGAAGTACACGCAGTCCTGCGCTGTACTTTTCGCTACCGCCGTCGTAGATCTTGCCGCACCGCTACCGTCGTTTTCCTCCGGCTACTTCACCGATCCAACCGCCAACTATGTCACGGAAGCCATTAACCTTTCCACAGCCAACCGTGTTCTGTCTTTGAATCGATCCGCCGCCTCTGCTTCTTTTCCCAGATCAAACCGTCTGTTTTTTTTTTTTTTTAAATTGTGTGGTATGGCGGAGGTTGTGCTAATGTTGAGTTGGAGGATGCAGATCTGTTTTTGTGGTGGGTGCGACGGTGGGTGCGTGGGTGCGGCGGTGGTAGTTGATGCAGATCTGTTTTTGGTGGGTGCGTGGGTGGGTGCGGTGAAATGGTCGTAAACGGTGCAGCGACGTGGTTGTGGATCGGGCGTTGCAGATTGGTGGACGTGGTTATTTTGTGCGGATGGCAGTGGGTGATGTGCGTGGAAGGCTGTTGTTGTTTGTTGTTATTGGCGGCGGATCAGTTGGTGGCGGAACTGTGCGGTTGGGCGGTGGGTGCGGTTTGGTGTGTGTGTAGATGGGTGTTGTCTGGTTTCGAGGTGTTGAGATCGTGGTTGTTGCTGTTGTTGGAGTGGTCACAGAAGTTGCGGGTGGATTTTGTGATGGTCACAAATGATTTGATTGTTTGTGACCAATAATTTGGTCGGTCTGTGACCAATAAACAATTTGTGACCGATGAATTCGATAAATTGTGACCCGTACAAGTTGTGTGACCTAAGAATTACTAACTTGTGACCTAAAAATTATTACTTTGTGACCAATAAATTGATGTTGTGACCATAAATTAAGTAACGTAACTTTTAAATTTTATGATTGTGACCGATGAACAAATTGTGACTTTCAAATTTTTAAGTTGTGACCGATGAACAAATTGTGACCTAAGAAAATTTTGAATTGTGACTTAGAAAATTTTGAATTGTGACCAAATTGTATAGATTTGTGACCTTAACACATTCGCCGGAATCGGAAAAGTTGCCGGAAAAGTCGTCGGAGAAGAATGGTGATCAGAAAGGTCGTCGAAATATCCCCGGAGTTGTAGGGGTGGTGGAGATGGGGGTGGTTAAGTATTTTATTGTAGAATTAAATATTAATAATAAATTAATTTAATAATTATTATTTCATAATTAAAAATGTGAAGAAACCTGATTTTTGAAAATTCAAAAAATGTTTTGTTGTATTCTTCCCTTTATGAATTGTGGTCGTCACCAGAGCCCAATATGAGAAGCCCATATACGGTCTATATTGATGGGGAGGAAGAGTCCTGATGGGCCAAAAAGATTTGTGATGATTTATGAATTGTGGTCCTCACCAGAGCCCAATATGAGAAGCCCATATACGGTCTATATAGGTGTTAGAATTCTTCGTGCTGAAGGTCATCAACTACATTCGGAGATAAATGCTAGAGAAAGATCAGGACCCAATAACCAATAGCGAAGCCCAATATGGAATAGATGTCCAATAAGGACAACAAAGTTTCATTATAAATTGGGCCCTTGTTTGAGCCCTATTTGGAGAGAAATACATTTTTGAATAGTGATTTTTGAAGAATAAGTGATTAAAAATTAAGCAAAAAATTTTAATTTACATGTAATATTATTTTTATTGAAGAATGTGTCGTTAAAAATGAATTTTTAAAAAAATGGGCTCAAACAACCACTAGATTTATATAGCAAGGTATGATATATTCTTTTTTGTATTTTCACCATTATTTTCACATTTCATTGCGCAAAATTTCATTTTCATATATTTTCTCAATTAAAAATTATGAAATGACAAATATGCCCCCCTCTTTAAATAAAACAAAAAAAATAATAATTGCAATTATAGTCCATTTTTTTAAAAAAAAACACAAATAAGTTACGAATAAATTATTAAAAGGGTAATGTCCATATCTTTTACTGTTATTGCGAAAAACGTCAATACCTTTCATTTTTTTTTTTTTTTTGTATTTTCACCCTTAATTACGCATTTGATTGCGCAAACCATCATTTTTATTCATTTTCATCCAATTTCTCAATAAAAAGTTGTGAAATAATGAATATACTCTCATATTTAAAAATAAAGTTAAAGAATTAATTGCAATTATAATACCAAAATTTTTTAAAAAGTGCAAACAAGTTTCCAATAAATTATTTAATTTTTTTAAAAAAAAATTCAAACGAGTCCTACTTAAATTTATTTTAAATTTTGAAAAGGTCAAAAAATGCAAACGAGTCCCAAATAAATTATTAAAAAAATTATAATTTAAAAAATATTTTTTTATTTAAATATGAGGGTATATTCGTCATTTGACAGCTTTTATTGAGAACTTGAATGAAATTGGATAGAAATAATGGTTTGTGCAATCAAATATGTAATTAAGTGTCAAAATGCCAAAAATGTAAGGTATAGACTTTTTCGCAATAATTAATAATTTATTTGTAACTTATTTGCGCTTTTTAAAAAGTTTTGGGATTGTGGTTGCATTATTTTTTTTCTTTTTCTTTTTGTTTTATTTAAAGAGATGGGTATATTCGTCATTTCATAATTTTTAATTGAGAAAATAGGTGAAAATGACATTTTGCGTAATGAAAGGTGGAAATAAGGGTGAAAATACAAAAAAAAAAAAAAAAAAAGTATAGACATTTTCCACAATAACAATGAAATATGTGGAAGTTATGTGCTAATTGCCCTTCTTTATTTTAGAGCAATGTTCTCTCTTCATCTTGTCCCGTTATTATATTAAACATTAGAGGAGGATCATATGGCTTAGACACATCTCAGAAGAGACGTTTTATGATGAGGAAGATTTCAAGACATGTCACATACAAAAGATGTGGATTGATTGAGCACAGGAGAGAAGACGTGGTCCAAAACTCAATACTACACGAAAGCAGTGTGTAATTTAATTGTGTCTTTGACGGAAACTATGTGTGAGAACATAAGTGTTACAAGAATTGAAGGTAGGTTGAAAACTTAAATGCTAAAAAAATGAATGGAGATCGAAATATTATACAAAGTGTAGTTGGAGAAGTGCATTTAATTAAAACCATAAAAGAAAAAGTTAAGCAACAAATTGAAATGCAAAGGGACATATAAAAGAAGGATTTATAATGAAACTATGGAAGTACATGTTGACAATTTAATTAACATGTACAACGAAAAAAAATTATTTTTCGATTTTCACCAAATATCTGTTTTGTGTTTAGATGAAAACTGTGATAAAAATTATACTTCTCATAAATTCTGCAAATTCCCTTGCTGATCATGGAACACGAACAATCACAATCAGCAATCTACAGCTGTCCAATTGTCCAACCTCCAATGAAAATTGACACAGAGAACAAGAGTGAGAGAATTTCGATTTTTCTTTACTTGTGCTAACAAGAATATGAATTATATTCTGTTCTATTTTTCTAAAACCCTAATAATTTATTAATATAAGTCTAAGTGGGCATGACCTGTCTCTTAAACTTAACTAGGTCCGATATTTAATTAATCCAATTAATTAAATTCGATCCATTAATTAATTAACCCAATTAATTAATTCGGTCTTATTAACAAACAACTCAATCAATTAATTGTACAACATTTGTTAATTAATTAAGGGAACAATACATAATTCCTAGCTTTAAAGATCATATTTCATAAATAACAAATAGGTTAATTTCACAAATGGTCACTGAAGTTACCTGAACATTTCAAAACGGTCACTGAAGTTTTAAAGTTTCAGAAACGGTCACTGAAATTTGAAATTTCTTTCAAAATTGTCACTGAATTTTCAGATTTTTTGGCCAAGTTTGAGGCAATTATTTGGCAACTCCTGACCACCAAAACCGTCGATTTCGGATACCGTTGGAAAGCCCACGATGTCCTCTTCAATTACCGCCAAAAATCTCCCTAAAACTCCAAGTGATTCGGCCGGAATAAAGCCACGAAGTTGGCAACCGAAAATTGTGAAAATCTGCCCAGATTTTCAGATTTTTTGGGCAAGTTTGAGGCAATTTTTCGGCAATTTCCGACCACCAAAACCATCGATTTCGGATACCGTTGAAAAGCTCACAATGTCCTCTTTAATTACCACTAAAAATCTCCCCATAATTCCAAGAGACTCAGCCGGAATAAACTCATGAAGTCAGCTACCAAAAAAGTCTGAAAATCTGCCCAGTTTGGGTAGCTGACTTCGTGGGTTTATTCCGGCTGAGTCTCTTGGAATTATGGGGAGATTTTTAGTGGTAATTAAAGAGAACATTGTGGGCTTTTCAACGGTATCCGAAATCAACAGTTTTGGTGGTTGAAAGTGGCTGAAAAATTGCCTCAAACTTGCCAAAAAAATCTGAAAATCTGGGTAGATTTTCACAATTTTCGGTTGCCGACTTCGTGGCTTTATTCCGGCCGAATCACTTGGAGTTTTTGAGAGATTTTTAGTGATAATTGAAGATGATATCGTGAGCTTTCCAACGGTATCCGAAATCGACAGTTTTGGTGGTCGGAAGTTGCCGAAAAATTATCTCAAACTTGGCCAAAAAATCTGAAAATTCAATGACCGTTTTGAAAGAAATTTCAAACTTTAGTGACTGTTTTTGAAACTTTGAAACTTCAGTGACCGTTTTGAAATTTTCAGGTAACTTCAATGACCATTTGTGAAATTAACCCAATAACAAACTCATTAAAATATTTTAAAAATCAGGTGGTAAATAAATTCATTAAATATTAAAATACAATATAATATATATTAATTACTTCTACCAATGCTACCTCACATTCCCCATTCTATCACCCTACTACACCACCTTCCCTCCACCTCTCCACCGGAGACAGTCATCGGCTTCGGCGGTAAATTCGACAACTGTTTCGACGATCAATCCTACTGTCTCTCTGGTGACTGTTCCAGCGGCCGCTCCGACAACTGTTCGGACGGCCGCTCCGGCGACTTAAACATTTTCAGAAAATTAAAAATTGGAAATCACACCCCCATCCTATTGATCCACCACCCCCATTCGTTGATACATGTCATCCGTAACTAATTGTGATCAAGTGTGTATTCAATGTGACAAATTGTGATCAAATTTGTGTTGAGTGTGACTGTATGTGACTATGTCAATCTCAAGTCACAATCAAACAACTCAAAAGGCAACTAACATTACCACCAACACAATCCCCACAACTCTAATTACTACTGAAACTCAAACAATTGGGCAAGCCGTCAGCCCCTCATCCGCTACTAACACCCTCACCATTCCACTTATAGATCAAACACAAACTCAAACACAGAACTAGCTAAACACAAACACAACGCCCGTCGCCACAGTTCTACCTTCAAGTGAAGCCCAGATGGCTAACTAGCCTAGTGCCACCTCAATTGGCCCCTAAAAGCACGAGCCCCACCTTGTCGGAGCTCAGATCGCCACAATCATCACCTGCACGACCACTACCACCATCACCACCAACACCACCAAAGTGCATCGAATAAAAAAACTACCTACAAAAAAACCACCAACAAACCACACACAACAAACCATTTTCTCCCTTGACTATCGCTACATCAATATTTAGCTTATGGAAACAACTACCTAGAGGTGCCCATCTGACTGGAACTCTCTGCTGACCCTCTTCGGTAGTTCATCTGGCTTTGCAAAGAACATATGCTTTCCCAAAAAAATCAAGTGGTTAGACATTTGCCCTAAAAGCACGAGCGTCGCCTGTAGCTACGAACAGCTTGTTGGAGCTCAGATCAGCACTAAGAAGCACTCAGAGCGCTACACATCTGCGCTGCCTACATCTTCTTTGCTCGTGGTGCCAAAGAGTATAGGTGGGTATAGAGAGATGTCGCCAAAGAGTATAGGGGATGGGAGTATAAAGAGATAGGGGAAGGGAGGGGGAATGGATTGGAATAATTGGTTTGAGGATTGAAATTGAAATTTGTGAGAGTAGGATGGTGTGGTGTGGGGTGGGGTGGGGTGCGGTGGGTTGGGGTGGGTGGGATATTATTATTTAATATTAAATAATCGATATATCACCTGATTTGTGAATGATTAAACCTCATACCCTGAGTTTTGCACAATGATCTTCAAAATCAGGCTAGGGTGTAATTTTTCTATTAATTAATTATAATCTCATTTTTCTGGTTCTCCTTTTGTGTGTGACCAATCAGGTTTCTGATCACGATACCTAACGACGTGAATTATTATTTTGATATATTAAAAATCGATAAATGAAAATATCCCTTTTAATCTATCACAAATTCGTATTCGTCGTCCCAAATTGACATCGACAATGTGTCAGGCAATACATGTTACAAAAAATGTCACGTGGTATGACAAATCAAACTAGTTCTTTTATCGAGAAACTATAATCCCTTCGTCAATATGATCCGATCAATTACGAGGTATGGATGTGTGTCAATCTCAATTATCGATCATATCTTTCATCTCACTACTAAGTCAATATAAGTTGAAAACTCATTTTTGACTTATGAGTACACATTGGTCAAGGATTTCGTTATCAACTTAATTGAATAAAAAGTAGATCATAACTTGTTATTATCTAAGAGTAATGAATTTTTTATTGATCATTTACAACCTTCATATGATTTTTGACATACCCAAACGATACTGTATTAGAGACCATTGACAGAGCAATATTCAACATCATCAAAGTATGTCGTCTTCACATAAGGTACCATGATGGTCTCAAATCAAATGATCAATTTTACTACTGAACGTTAGAGATTAACCACTGATACTCAGATAGTTATCTATGTGAAATCTCCTCAACGGGTCTCCAATGTTTTGTTTTATAACAAAACATCCACGTGTTTATTTAAGTGTCACCACACTTTAACTTGTGAGATCAACTACTTACTTCACCAGTAAGAAATGCCACACGTGATGGTCTATCCGTAATAACAATATCCATATCTCGTTATTACTTACGAACACAGATGATTTAAGATTCAGTCGTACGTAATTTGTATGTCACATTCACAACTCATCATGATTAACAAATTACTAAAATTTGAATCTACAAATTCTATTATTTAATTTATTATAATATTAATTCAATTAAATAATATATATTGCTATAAATATGCATCAACCATATATTAAAAGTTTTTATGTTCAAAATTGATTATACTTAGAGCATAACACTTACCGTACACATGTAAGTGAGCAATTGTTTGACCAACAACAATTAAATACTTACATGGGTTTGTGGTAAAACAAGGTACTCAATTGATAACATTAATGTGGTATCCGAATTATTTCATAAGCTCAACAAATTTAAAAAAATAATTAAGTAATGAATTACAATACCGAAAACCAAAACCGTTATATTCGAATTGTGGAAAAATAATGTGAACGTGTTCGTTCCCCACAATGATTAAAGAGGATGTCGAAGGCAGGCCGCAGGACTAATAATTTGAGTGAAGTTATGACGAGGTAGTTGTATTGAAATGTGCGGTTGAATAACCTCATTTTTAGGGAAAGCTAATGCATGTAGCACATGACAGATTGTTAGCTAATACATATAAAGTCGGACATGGATCAGTCACAAGAGTATGCATTAAAGTAGATGTGTCAACAAGGAATCCTAGAACTTTGTCTGATTTATGAATTTGGAAAAGTATGAGTTTTTAAGAACGATAATCTTATGATATATTGAAAATCTCTTAGTTCGAGTCTGTTTATCTCCAACTCATGAACTTAGCCTATAAAGTAAATATGATAGGACCCAATTTTTTCGATTCGAATAATGATTCATCGTTCATGGACATTGATAAGTACTATCTGTTTAGCAACACCTTAGGATGACAAAAAGCTTTGGATGGAAGGGCGAGGTTCATACGAGTAAATGCTTATGACCTAAGCACCTAGAGATGATGAAGGACATTGTAATCGACATAATGCTTCAGGGAGCAATATACTCTGATCTCTTGCCTATCATATTATTTAGACAGAATATCTTTGCTCATTTTTAATAAGAAATGATAACAAATCTCAAAAATTAATAATGGTGTGTTGCCCTGCATGAGTCGACCACAATAGTAAGCATCGACAAAGTAAGGATTTTTTATTTATTTTTTTCTCTAAAATAATTGAACAAATTTTACTTCTTCCCAATAAGGTTTTACAATTTGTAGATGACAAGGAAACATGGCAATAATGCACGAGAATCAAATACTGTGAACTCGCCATTCTCTCCACTCACCGAGTCATACTCAACCTCGCCTTCAAGCAACGAGTCAAACTTCAATTGCTTGTATACCCGACCCGCTATAACGCGGCAAACCAGCATGGCCTTCCGCCCTTTCCCACCACCTGCACTTTCGTGAGCACCACCAGTCTCGGGAAATGTACATATAGCACTCTTTTTCTCTCCATGAAATGCACACGCGCCGACGGGTCCGCCGTCATAAGCTTCTCTTGTCGTGCCTCCGAGGCAGTGGAACCTCATCACCTCATTCCCGTCGGCCACGCACCGTGCGTGGTGTCCTGTGCTGCAGTTTACGGAGGCGGAACTACGAGACCTCGCCCTAGATTTCACTACCTCCCTGTATTCTTCAAACCGCGTCACAGTCCGGGTCAAATTCTGGACCTTGAACACCATTTCAATCCGACCCGGAAAATTCTTGGGTCCCCAGCTTGTACGAAAGATTATCTCCACCACATTACGTGAAGGGTGGCCTTCCTGGAGCTCAGTGATTGCTGGAAAGTATGAATCCGTGGCACGTAACAGCGAGCCGGAGTTGGAGATGATACTGTGGCGTGTTTTGTTGATGAACTGTTTTGTACCAAAGTCGTATGTTCTCGCAACGGGTCCTTTCGACGGCGGCGTTTGTGGTTGTTTTGGCTGCTTTGGTTTTTTGTGTCTGTTGATTTCATTTTCAACTATATCTCTGAGATTTTGAACGCTGTTTCTGCAGTTGGCGGAGTTTAATAACACAAGGTGGTGATATTGGTGGTTTTTAGGGTTTAAGTGGTGGTCATAATCCTTGTGGTGGTGTTGGTGGACGTCATCTGCTGCCCTTGACTTACATTGTAGTGTCTTCATCCATCTGTTCGCCATTTCCCGAGGCTATTAAATGTCCTTCAAACTTTCAGGGCCTTTCCTCGTTCATGAAAACTTCTAAAACTCCAATGTTTCGAACTGAAACATGTTTCCAAATCGAAACTTAGAAAAAGGGCTGAGGAAAGAGTTTCAGAGAGTGGAAAATTATGGAGTAGAAAAGAGGACATGAAGCAATATTGTGAGCTTGTAAATCTGTGTTATTGACTGCAGCAGGGAGGGGTGAGGGTGAGGGTGAGGGTGTTGAAATTACGAATATGTCCTTCGGAGTGAACGATACTATAGGCTTTAATTTTTGTCTTTTTGACATCGTAAGGACATTTTCAAAAGACTGATTATTTTTAAATAACATATTTTATCGTTCGAAGAGTATTTATAAATTTGAAATTTTTAAATTTTGAAGTATTTCAACAAATTTTTGATATTTAACACTTAATTTTACTACTCTCAAAAAATATTTATTATTTTCTTTCGGGACCGTTCCTCATACTCATTAATTTGACACACTTATTTGACAAATAATCGTGACATTTAATTTAAGTCAATCCAACGCTTAATATTTTATAAATATCAAGTGATTATAACAAACTCTCATATGATTCGCATGATCTTAGTGAAATACATATTGAGCGTTAGATTGACTTAAATTAAAGGTCACGATTATTGATCAAATAAGTGTGTCAAATTAATAAGTATGAGGAACGGTTCTGTTTTTCTTTATCTTTTATTTTAAACTACTTTTCTTTAGATTATTTTACCGTTTTCTTACATTGAAAATTGAAAATTCTTGAATGAATTTACTCTGTAAATTAAAATGTTAATTTAAAAATTTTTTGGGGTATAATTTTAAAGGTTGACTTTTTAAAATAAAGAACATTTTATATTTAAAAAGTCTTTTAGAGCATATCTAAGAAAGCAAATCCTAATAAAATTTCATCAATTTAATGTCGATGAATACAATGATTATTGTTGACATCAGAAAATGGCTCTGACACGTGGCCAACAGAATGTCTTCAAGTCGCTTTTCCCTGCACACGTAGCACGTCGTTAGTCATCCGTGGCATTTCTCGGAGGGGTTGGGAGCTGGGAGCTGCCGCGAGCACTCTTACGGTCAAGTCAGTTTTAGGGTTCAACCAGAAAAGGTTCGCCGACGGTAAATCACTCGCCGGAAAGTGGTCGATAAAGTATAGTAATAAAAAAGCCAATACTTAAGGAAGAGGATAATATTCAAGTTTTAGTGTAGAGGGAGAAAATATTGATTCGAATATTTCTTCTGCCTCAAGGGGAGGATATTTATACTAAAGATGGAAAGGGAAGAATCGTTGGATGAGGAGACACGTGTTACCAGATCTTCAGGACTCATCCCGTCCTAGGTGTCAATCCGTCCCTCCATAGGTTGGCTAACATTGAATATTTTTGACAAAAACAGTTGATTTAACCGTTTACGTCATGCCACACGTCCTATCAGTCATAGATTTGATTTTGGAAAAATCTTTGTACAAGAGATTTTTGAAGGGCAAGGCAGGAGAGGTGTTGTAGCGTTGGAGAGGCGGAGTGTGGGCCTTTGCATCCACGGTGTAATTGCGGATGAGTCCGATTCCTTCGCTGACGCGCGTTCAATTCGCTCCTCACGTAATCACTTCGACATATACAATCAGCTCGTCCCATATACAATTACCTCGGTCGACACGTGGCGTGGTGTGGGTCACCTCTTCTGACACATGGCAGACTAGGTGGCGGGTCTGACATAAGCCCGTAACAATTATGATGAAAATTGTCTAAAAATTCTTTGATTGATGGATCACTACTTAGTTTGAATACTAGCAACGGTGCTTGCTTCTTTCTTCATATCTCGTCCGAGGATCGAATTCGATTTCGTTAATGACCCTACAAAAATAGCAATGATATTCAAACAATTGGATTGGGTGTGTTTCTGATGTTTTTGACAATGATCATGATTCAATTGATTATTAATCCCAATAATTTTGTTACCGTTTATCCCTAACGATGAAGTTATAGATAATATTTAATAAAGAGGAAATTGTACTACATGTCATTTTTTGGTTTTGTATTTTCAAAAATGTCACTTTTTAAAAGTTTTTGCAAGACTATAATTTTTAGACATTTTTCCCCCTCTGAAGAATTTAAATGCCTTACATGTCCATCATTAAATGAGATTTGACTATATGAAAAATTGTACAAAAAATGAAAAAAAAATGTCACATCCAAATAACTCAACTTTCAAATTTAACAAAAAAAAAAGTGAAAAACCAAAGACAAAAAATACAACTCAATATATCATTCAAACACTCGCTAACCCTAAACTCACTCCCCTTTCTCTCATTTGAATTGTCGACGGGTCAACAGCTCACACCGTCGACGACAATCGTTAATCAGTCCACTGCCAACGAAGATCACCATTAATCTCTTCAGGTTTGCGTTTTTGCGTTTTTCTTTCCTTTTGCATTTTTTGCTATCTTCTCTTATGATTCTTTAAATTTAGGGTGTTTTTTTTTTATTCTTTGCATTTTTTACTCTGAATTGGTACAATATACCTTATTTTTTCGATTTTTGTTGTCAATTTTTCTAGTTTTAGGAAAATGCTAACATTAGAGTTTATGTAAGTTATCTATTAATTTATATTTTATAACTATGTTTTCACTCTTATTTCATGTAAATAGTGGTTCTTGGTCATTACTAGGTAAATTGAGTTTGAGTTTGTGAAATGAGTCAATATTGAACTAAGGCATATTTTGGTCAACTATGCACAAATAGGCTTGGCTATTTTGCATTTTTTAGCATTAATGCGTGTCTTTATATAATTATGTGTGGTTATGTGCATGTTGTTTGTGTTAGATCATTCTATTTTCATTCTTGGAAATGTCTTTTCATTTACACGTACAACTTATTGCTGAGTACATGAAAAGTGATGCTACTTGAAACTATGAGTATAACACTCATTATATTTTTCATAACCCGACCCTTCATGTCTTGGAAAACCAATATGAATGTGAAATGTAAATTTGAATCCCGATAGTAATGGAATCATCCGTCGAGATGAACAGTCGTTTTCGATAGTTAGACTCTGAAATTCTCGACAGTTGACTCACTTATCTCAAAAGTTGGTTTCGTAAGCCAAATTTTCTTAAGTTTCTCTTCTACGTGTAGTTTAGGGGTTGAAATGTATGACATATCATCTGAGCACCATTATTACTTCATAAAATATAAATGTCACCGTTATGAAACCATCTATAGAGATAAACTGTCGTTCTAGATGGAGAAGGCACCAACCCAAAAGGTGATTTTGCCCGTACTACCGGAGGGTCCATCGGCTAGTTGGGTAAATGAGGGGATTGGTATATGTTACTACTTTAATCTAAAAAAGCATTTGTCCCACTATTTGGAGTTCTTATCCTTATGATTTCAAAATTGGTTGTTTCGTATGAAGGTGCCGACCCGAAAGGTGGTAGCCCAAACTACCAGATGGTCCATCGGCTAGTGGGATAAATGAGGTAATTGGTTGTGTTTATGTTAACTTTTCAAATTCTTTTATCTTATTTTTTAAAATAAAATTCATATTACTCAATATAATATACATATATGCAATGTTTATAATATACAAACTAAATCATCATATCAAAATATTAATGGCATTCAAATTAAGCATTAAATACTCCTAAAAAAAGTCACTAAGGGTAATTTGGATATTTCACATCAAAAGTGACATTTTTGTACACCAAAAGTGAAAATGACAAATTTTTGAGAATTTTCAAATTTAGTGACATTTATATGAGTCCCCTTTTAACATTTTTCCGTGATGCTTCCAATTGACATTTAAACTGCTACCTGCAAGTTGATTAAACCTGGGAAAGGAAACAAGTTAGTCAAACAAAATAGGGTTAGAACAGCAACAAATAGAATAAATGCTTTGTTCTTATTCACCCTTGTAGTTACACCTGTGGAGAAGTGTCGTTTTGTTAATTTCTAACATCAGCTTTCAGCGACGCTTTAAAAATTGCAAGGAATTGTTTGATATTAATTTTTTTTCCTCATATACTTTCATCTTTCGATATTTAAGAAATATACAGTAGAAATTGTAGAAAATAATACGTGTGGTTATACATTCAGATAATTATTGATACATTGTCCACATTATTTGTACGTAACGTGTTTCTTCTGTAAAGCCAAATGACATTTGGAGGACAACAATATCTGCGAAATCGAGAGGTGCATATGTATCTATTTAATAACTAAAGGAATACAAGTTAATCGAGAATTGTGCTGACATTAAAATTTGACAGTGCCTCGTGGCCAATTGATCTTAACCCATCCCTCGCCCACATATATGTTACAAACACACTTGGACAACCATGTTATACTGCTCGTGAATGTAACTCCAACGGGAGTGCGAAGATCCCGAGAACTCCAATTCTCAAGTCAAATAGATGTCTATATATTTTTGGGTATGAGAGAGACACTATAGATGAGAATATAGTTGTCATGACTCATATTTGCAGAGAGGATACCAATTTTTTTACAATGTGTGTGTTGAGATCATTGTTGCACTTCTTGGATTAAACTTACATATATGAAGACACACAATATGAGCTTTTATACTAAGAGACAAGAAGTTGTATCTATTGGATGTTTGACACATGATCTCATCTTAACGACTCACTAGTCATATTTAAAGGCAATATGAAAAGTACTCAAAAGTTGACCGAGCATATTTACTGTAAGCCGAACTTGTCAGATACGTAGATCATCTTTTGGTAGAGGTGGTGTATGTAAATGATACAATTCACAAGAGAAGACCACCACCTCGAAGATGCACTACAGTAGGGGCACCTCACATCGAAAGTACCAGTTCGACATAAATGTTGTGACTTTGAAAAAATCATTCCAAGGAAATATATTATATATGTGCTTGGAGAGGTGGTCAAATCACTTCGAATGCGATGTCTAACAATTTGTCCAATAATCCAACCACCTCAAAGATATGTGTGGGAACGAGGGGGAGTGAAGTGCGGACGTTACATAGCCTCTTGCTTCATCTTTGCTTAGCTAGCTGCCACGTGACTTGTCTCATAAGATGAAGTACAACACATCAATAAGGATTTTACCCCTTCATCATTTTCGAATTTGTTTATTTTAATATGAATTTCATGATATGAACAAAAAATTTAAAGTATAACTTATGAGGGATATGTGTTTAATCGCCAACCACTAAAAAACAAAGATAAAAATGCTTACTCTATCTCGAACCACTCAGAATTGAAGTGAAAAAGAATCTTCTGTTAAATGATCTTGTCGTCGTTCAACATGCTAATAATTTTTTAAAATTATTAGAATTTTATATGTGACAGAATCAGGTGGTATCTTTCATAGAAATTTGAAATGAAACGAGTGGGAAAAATAGAAGAATATAAAGAGAATCGAAGCTGGCAAAAAATGCATCAAAAGCACTAAAATTTTAACTGCTCTACCAGTGACTCCACTACTAGTAGTTAAATGACAGTTTTTCCTTTTTACCTTTGTTTATTTCTTATTAAGTAAATTTTAAGGCTGTCCACAAAGTTTGAATTTATTGAGAAAATGGTCCATAGTTAACTTGAAGGCGACAGCATTGGCATATCCAACAAATCACTGAATGAAACACCATTGTTTTTTTATTTCAATCAAATTCAGGGACTAAATGTCTTCCAGTAAATTACAAAATGTTTGATATGGTGGAAAAAATAAGATTAATAGGTTATAAATTAGAAAAAGTTTCATACACATTTCCTTCTTAAATCTATTTAATCTGGTTTAGTTCAACGTATATAATTCAAAACACGCTCTTAATGTTCTATCCTGATATTCAAAACTCGCGTTTATGCCAAATCTTGTACTTTGTATTGGTCATTTTATTTAAAGTTCAAACCTTTACAAGGAAAAACTAATGTATTCATATGAATTTTGTCTACAAATTAAGCATCCTTCAACGTGTAGGCTACATTAATTTATTTTATTCAAACGTTTGATATATGCATAATTTTTAATATAAAATAGTATTGAAACTTGAATTTACGATCTTTTCCAAATGAAAAGTTGGGGTGGTGAAAATAGTGAGTTTTTGGTTGGTGGCAACTTTGGGGTAGTGCAAGAATGTGGGGTATTGCCAGGCTTTGAGCTGATGCCACGCTGCAGAATCTCTTGGAATGGTGTTAAATGAATCTTGGCGTGCTGCATTTCCACTCTCATATTTTTTTACTTTTTTCTAGTCTTTATTTCGTCCACTTTTTATCGATATTGTTCAATGTTTTTGTGAACTTCCATGTCGATGACCGTTGCTTTCCAAACATGATTTTGGAAGCCCTAGAAGTTTGCTTACTCAAATCTGGGCATGTTGTAAGTTGGAGTCCTTCATGTATTTCAGCTTTTCTGCAATTGCAATATGTAGTCCCCAACCTCCAAGGCAGGGCAGATTCGAGATCGGACTAACTTTTTTTTTTAAAGTCGAGCTAATACGTAAAAAAAAAATAAAAATAAAAAATAAATAAAATTACACAATTTTTTTATACATCAGAATTTGAAATTGGGTTGGAGCTTACATGGGCTTCCTAAATTCGCTACTGCTCTAGAACAAAAAGGTACATTATTCATTGTTTATGTAATATTGGGGAAAAAATTAAAATATTTAAGTAGCTGAGTCACACACACACACATATATTAAGATGGTTCGTTTTTATTTTGGGGTGGTGGGGGCCGGCCGGTCGGGGGGAGGGTTTGGTGGAGGCATGTGAGCTAGTACCAATTTTTGAATCTTAACCTTAGCTATATAAATATATGAATAACCAACCAGGAATATATGAATAACCAACCAGGATAGATTAAAGAGAATCAGTTATATTTATATTCAGATGGGTCGATGATAGACATTGTCGACTAATTTAACCTCAATAGTTGAGTAGGTATCACATCTTAAATATGAAAAAAGAAGACACTCGTAAGTCTATGCAACCTTTTGGCTTTCGGGTAGATTATGAACACTCCAACACTTAAAGTGAGGCCATGTAATCGTTTTTGCAAGTTGTAAGTTCTCATCTCAAAGGAGCATATAAACAAAATATTGTTGAAAAAATTATTATTATTATTTTTTGTATTATTCTACTAAGCAACTTTGTTTAGAATAACATTAAATTCAAATTTTAAATAATCAGCAATATTCGACAATGACGAGTATGCAGGTTTGAAAATTGTCCAGCCAAAAAAGAAAAATGAAAGAAAAATGCAATGGACAAATGATATTAATCCTCTGAACTTGAAAGAACTGATCAAGAAACCGTAGGTCATCATTGCAACACGAGGAACCAGAGCAGCAATAGAGAAGTCACCATGTGAACCCCATACCCCCCCCCCCCCCCCATGTTAGAAATTGACAAAACAACACTTCTTCACAGGTGTAACTACGAGGATGAATAAGAACAAAGCATTTATTCTATTTGTTGCTGTTCTAACTTGTTTCCTTTCCCAGGTTTAATCAACTTGCAGGTAGCAGTTTAAATGTCAATTGGCAGCATCAGGGAAAAATGTTAAAATAGTCATCATTTATATGGACCCTATTTTTGTATGTATTTATAGACAATAATGAGAGCTCTCTATATATATTAAAAATCTTATTTCTTATTGTCCTTTCAAGATGTATTTGAAATGAGAAGTGCAATGAATGCTTTTGTTTGCTTTATTGAAAGTTGTGTAAATTGGATACATGTTATCGAAATGCAATGTTGCATAAAATTTTGAATTTTAATTAGTAATTACTTAGTGCATTTTTCATATATAAATGTGCATTTTATTTTATTTACTAACGACTACATTATTGTGCTTTATCCTTGTTTGTCTTGTAATATAAAAACAATGCTCTGAGGGCACATTTTCAAATGGTAAAAGAGGAAGGTGGAAAAATTCCAACTTTACTTGCGGTTGCCGCGTAACTTTCACCCTGTACCCTTGGAGGCATGACATGCGATTTACTTTTTTCATCAAGGCTCAGAACAAGTGGAGACCGTCAAGGATGCGGCTCATCCTTTTATAAAAACAAGAAGTTTTAACTTTAAAACTTGAACTTTAATTTTCAGTTTCTTTCAGTTTTTGTTTTCAAATTAAATTAGAAACCTTAATTAAATAATTTAATATTCATAATTCTGGGGTTGGAACTTTTCCAGTAAAATGGAGTAATTTTCATTGAATATACAACTTGAAAACACAAATTAAAGGATTTTTATTATATACATTTCATACTATATTCTTCTACTTTTGGTAATTCGATAAATGATCGTTTTTCATCTCACTATGATCATTTGCGTAGAAATAGAACAAATTGTGAGCTATGTGAGTTATTTTGAAATTGTGTAGTGCTGAAAGTATGTGCACGAATTATAATTATGATTTATTGTGTTAATTATAAAATCTTTATTTTGAAGTTTTACTTTATGATCGTGTCCTTTGCGTTACTCCCTAATGCTTGTTTCTAACTCGTTTCTTATGTTTATATTATTGTAGAATTATAATTATGATTTTATTATGTTAATTATAAAATCTTTACACAAATCACTAGATTTTGCCCAACAATTAGTGCTTTCTATAATAACACTAACCCGTGAATCAATATCTAGCAATTGTGTTGAACTTGAAATTCAACAATGCCTCGTGGCCAATAGATCTTAACCCATCCCTCGCCCACATGTATGTTACAAACACACTTGGACAACCATGTTATACTGCTTCTGAATGTAACTCCAACTGGAGTGCGAAGATCTCAAGAACTCCAATGCTCAAGTCAAATAGATGTATAGATATTTTTGGGTACGAGAGAGACACTATAGATGAGAATATAGTTGTCATGACTCATATTTGAAGAGAGGATACCAATTTTTTTACAATGTGTGTGTTGAGATCTTTGTTGCACTGCTTGGATTAAACAAAAAGAGAAAGAGAAACGTCATTTTCATCTATTTTCGACATTTTCACCCTTATTTCCACATTTCATTACGCAAAACATCATTTTCATCTATTTTCTCAATTAAAATTGTGAAATGACAAATATACTCTTCTCTTTAAATAAACAAAAAGAGAAAGAAAAAATTAATTGCAACCATACTCCCAACTTTTTTTAAAAAGTAAAAATGAGTCCCAAATAAATTATTAAAATGGTAATTAGTACATAATGTCCATATCTTTCACCGTTATTGTGAAAAATATCTATATCTTTTTTTTTTTTTTTTTACATTTTCATCTTTAATTACACATTTAATTGTACAAATCATCATTTTCATTTAATTTCTCAATAAAAAATTGTGAAATAATAAATATACCCTCCTATTTAAATAAAAAAAGATAAATTTTTTAATTTCTAATTCTTTAATAATTTATTTGGGATTCATTTACACTTTTTATTTTTATTTTTAAATAAATTTAATTGTGACTCGTTTTCACTTTTTAAAAATTTTAAATAATTCATTGGGGACTCGTTTGTATTTTTAAAAAATATTTGGGGCTATGGTTGCAATTAATTCTTTAATTTTATTTTATTTAAATAGTATGGTATATTCGTCATTTTATAGTTTTTTATTGAGAAATTTGATGAAATTATATAGAAATAAAAAGTAAGAATGTTTTCCACAATAAAAGTGTAAAGTAGAGACGTTATGTGCTAATTACCCTATAACAAATACAAAATATATCATACACCATATCTTTATCAAGAATGTGATTGTGCTCAAATACCAATATGATGCAGTGCATATGCTAATTATAATTAACATTTCAAAATTTGTTTAATATCGAAAAGTGGGTAAATATGAAAAAAAAAATCTCTTATGATTTTATTTAATATAAAACTCAGTCAAAAACCAACACAAAATGGTTGATGTTCAGATTTTAACAATATCCTAATTTCCAAAGTTCAATATAATTGGCATGGCACATATGCTAATACCCTGCATGTCGGTTTCTAGTTACACTTCTTTGACTTTTAGTTGTTTAATTTTTGGCTTAATGGCAGAAAATCCCTACATATTTGACGATGCGTGGAATATGTTCGTGCAAAATTCGTAAGTGTAAAATATCGTTGACAAGTAATACGTGATGAGTTAAGAGTTATCGTCCATCAGAGAATAATTTCAATCAAGTGTATTAATTTTTATCCAAATTCAAAGTGAGCAAACAAAATAGAATTGTGGTTGATAATTATTCTAAATTATTCTATGAAAGCTTGTAAAATTCGAGTTTTGTATTTAGAATGAATGTATTGGATTACGAATCCACCTATTATTATCTATTTCAATTCTCAACTATGTAGCTAGTATCATTCATGCATTCTTGACAATTGATAAATCTATTGTAATTAATTTTCTTTTTCAAGACAAATTAAATCTATTCTAATAACAACCCGAATCTATTTCTAGTCCGAATTCGAATGAATAGAACGCATTAAAGTTTAGATTATCTCAAAAATTGCACATGTGATAAATATTATTCCTAATATCTATCGCACACATGTTTATCAAGCAATGTTCTCTACCTATTGTGAGCATTCCAGCACTACAACAAGCAACTATATATTTAATTGGTTATTAAGCAATCAAATAATAAAATTATGCATGTAAAATTAATCAAGAAAAACAAGAAATTAACTAACTACTTGTCTTGAATTAAAAATAAATAATAACAAGTGTCATCTTCATCCAATCCATGAAAATACTTAGTTTAGCATATTGTTATGTAAATTACACAAAAAGATATAGAAAAAATCACCCGGAATGGAAAACAATGAATTGAAAGTGAAAACCCAATTTCTTCTTCTTAAATCTTCAACCCTGATTTTGAATCTTCAATCTCTTGTGTTAGTTGCCATTGAATCTTGTGCTAGCCTATTCCTTGTGGTCAAAATTAGGATCTAATATGTTGTATATCTTCTTCACGCCGTCCTCTCTCTAGAAAATGGGTTAAATTTGATTTTTATAAGAATTTGGACCATTCAGGCCTAGAAATGACATGTGTGCGCACACCGTATATTTTCTTTCACGCGCGTTGTTCATTGGTTTTAGGCTTGGTAAGTAAATTTCATACCCGTACGCGCGCGAGAGAATTTGCCTATGCGCTCGCACTGTTATAAAATTTTTCATTTGTTACACTTTGGTCCCCGAATTTCATTCCCTGTTTATATTGGTTCCTTCTTCGTATTTTCTTGATCTTCCATCTTTCAACTCCATCTAATTTGCTCTATCATTTCTCCAATTATCGATACTAGGTTCGAATCACCTATTAGCATTTTGCGATTTAGTCCCCAAACTTTGGATTATGTCAACTTTAATCAAATTTCTACTCATTTTCTTCAATATCATTGTTTTTCATCGAGATGCACCTAACAAACGAAATATATACGAAATTATGCCTCAATTCATTTAAAATAACAATAATTACTCTAGTTTAACGGATAATTGTATAAAATACACTTACCAAACACTCCCAAACTTGAACAATTGTTTGTCATCAAACAAAATAGAACTTAATCACACAAAATTTCATAAATAACTTGGTTGGATAATCTTCTCTTACCCTCAGGATTGGACTTTCATAGTTGAAATTGTACACTATTTCAAAATCACAATGCTAAATCAATCTCTACCTATTAAATGCAAAACTGACTTGTGTGTGTGTGAAGATTCATGTAAATCATCACAAAGTCATAAATTGATTCAATTCCTGAACCTTTTATGGTCAACTGTTTCCTTTCTTCATTCGTAAGATACACACCCCCAAACTTCATTCTTTTCACTCTTTTCCTAATTTGTGATATAAGGTTGAATTTTTAATATAATATTAATCCTCATCCTCTCTAATTTGGTTCAATTTTTGCTAATTGCAGTTCAACACGTCAACAAATGTGGATTCTCCTTATTCTTTTATTGCTTCAACCTCTAAGAATCAATTAAACTAATAATCCCTCGTCAAAAGTCCAATCCTATCAAATGAGTATTCGGGGCTTACTCAAGACATGTAGCAATTTTTTTTAATTACCATGTAAACTCCCCTCTATTAAGCTTTCTAAATAATAGCGAGCTTTCAGTCGATAACTCCCAAGTCAGATGACAAAAGGGCACTAGGTTTTTAGAGACCCTTGCAGGATTAATCACTCGAGTCATAAAAATTACAAAGAGAAACTTCAAAACAAAGCAACACCTTATTCATTTGTTTATTTATGCATTTTTTCTCTTTCTTTTATGATCTGTGCAATGCCCTTTATTGAACAATCATTCTCAAAAATCGACCTTTAACTTAAAATTTCAACATAATTTTCATTTTATTAGCCTCAAACAATCCATACAAAATTTAGCACATCCATATATATCTCAATGTCTTTCTACAACAGTTCAATCACTCCCAAACTAACTAAGATTGGTTTGAGGATGTATAATATAATAGTTGTTCAGGTTATGCATCTATGGTCCATTATTTTCAACCTATTCCACAATATGAATCAAATTTGTTTCTTCACAATACAGAACATAAATCTTGTACTCAAAAATATCAAATTCCACATAAATAAGCACAAAATAGCTTAACATATAACTTATCCATAATTTATAGTCAAACTCTCTATTCCAATATATACATCATTGTTAGCAGATTATCTGACCCACAAGTACATGCAAAAATGCATTAAAAAAGTAATAAAACTGAATATATATTTTTTAATTTTTCTATCACACGACCATGCAACAATAACAAAACACAAAACTCGATGAAAATTCAATGAAAATATCAAAAACCGCACCCTACACTAGATACAGACATTGTCCTCAATATCTAAAAATAATGCAATAGTAAACAAAAAATTAAGGGAAGAAGAGGAAACATGTACTCTCCTAGTATCGTCTGGCGGTGGATGGAAAGGTAAGAGCGCTTCAGATCCAGATGAGTCTGCAGTAGATGGTGGAGGAGTGGACGAAGAGTAGAGGTATCGCATCATAGTAGCCTCTGATATACTATACGTAGCCTCTGATATACTATACGTAGCCTCACCTCGTGTATTCATATCCTCCAATTTACTATATATGGCCTCATTCTGGATATGCATGTCCTTAACCCGCCTTATGCATCTATCTAAATGTCACTCCATAAGGTCATGCTCTTGACGCAAAGTCGATAGCTCAGTTGAGAACCGACTGCTATCTTGCTCAATTCCCTATAACCTAGCATTCCTCGCAAGCTCCCCATCATCCCTGGCTTGCGAAGCTATCAACATCTGCTCTATATGCTGCAATGTTTGATTAGTCTCTGTTAGACCTGCAAACAACTGTCTCAAAGCCTGTAAATTAAGAGCTAGATCTGGCTGTGCAGGAGGTAGAATGTGATCATCCTCGACGTCAAAATCTTAGTCCTGCTGCTCGCGGCACTGTCTCTGCTGTATAATGGAATACCATGTTTTAGTAGCCGACGATGCATTAATTGGGATTGGTTGTCTCGCATATACCTCCCATAGTAGGAGTCTGATACCCGACGCACGACACAAGCTAGTAATGAGACTAGAAAAGATCAACGTATGTCTAGGGTTTGGGTCTGATGCAACAAAACATATGAGAGTGTAAATCAAAGACCCCAAATCAATCTTAAATCATCGAGCTAGATGATATAATAGGATAGCCTTGGGATGATTAAATGTGGTGCGATGCGAACTCAGATCGATGTGTGCGTAATGAATTTATATAAGATCACAAGGGAGTCATTCAGGTGGCGGTATTCAAATGCATTATTAAGAAGTGGCCACGCATCATATCATCCATAAAGCATCTGTGCAACAACCGACATGTCTGGATCTATTGGCACCAGCACAATATTATCCCTAGTCAATCCATAATAAGCATCAATCACTACAGGCGAGAACATGATCCATTCATCTCATACCCATGTTTGGTGCATGTGCTCGAACCCCAGGGTATCCAACTCTGTATTAAAGTTGGCGTAGAACTCTTGCACCATAGTAGGGTGAACCTTCTAAGGCTCACCAGCTACATTTTCCCACCCTGCTAGATGAATGAGTCGAGTCAACTCAAATCCCGAAAAGTCTTCGACTATAACTTGTAGTTTAGGTCATACTTTCCATTTGGAGACCACATTGTCAAATCTAACTTGCTGCTCAAGTGATCTAAACCGTGGCATACCGCCTTTAATCAAGGCGTGTGAGAGTTGTGCCGGAAGATCCCGCGACTTTGTCTTTGCCTTTTGATGTAGAAGCATTATTCTTCCGTTTTGGAGGCATACATATCAAATAGTAAAAAAAACAAAATCATTAGTTAAGCATATAAGATATAGTAGTCCTAACGAAGCAAAGTGAACTTCAAATGAGAAGAAAACTGGGGCCACAGTAGGGGACTCAAATAGGGACGCAGGGGGACAAATGGGGATGTAGACCGAATTTTGTGTTACACTTAATTTTCATTCAATTCATGCAATTGGAGAGATACAATGCCATGTGAGTGTTTATGTGTGTATATGCTATGTAGCATACAAAAATCATTGCATAATTCAAACAAAAATGCCTTTGGGACAATTTGTCGAACACTTTGTATGCATATTATTATGAAAATGGTAGAAGTATAACATAATTCTATGCTAAATCCAAAAAATCAACAACTAATCCACAACTTCAACATATAACTATGACCATACTCCAACAAAATTTAATAAAATCTAACCATTAGCAAGAAATTAAGAAAAATAAGCAAAAAATTCGAAATGTGTAAAGTATAGCCATTTTTCCTTTGATTTCTTGAAATTGTGTAGATGTAAGTGGGAAATTGTGGATGAATGATGTTGGAATGTGATTAATCTTCAAAGCCCAAGTGAAATTTGGAGAAAATTAGATGATGTTGGTGAAAAAATTGAAAAAAAAAATTGTGAGGGACGTCGGGTCTTCGTATTCGTGTGTATGTGTTTGTGTGTGGGCAATTGAACGGGGTGGGTTGTTAAAAACCCACCCACGTTAAGTTGCGCTTGAGCATGGCTATGTTGGTGGCGCACTGTTGAGTTACAAGGGTGCTTTGCGTGCGTGAGATCTCAAGCTTGTGTGCACGAGCAGGCTTAAATTTTTTTTTTTTCGGTACAAACACGAAAAAAATCTATTTCCCTTATTGATCCCCCACACTTAATGCACACAATATGTAAATTTAAAAAAATAAAATAAGGAATATGGACGAAGATGCCTTAACTAATGCAACACATGAAAAAAATATGAAAAATCCTAAATTAATGCATAAAAACTGAATAAATAAAAGAGAAGAATGTTGGGGTGCTTTTCAATAAGAGCTTGTTTATAGTCTTCAGGCCGACTTTTTCATTTAGGCTATTTTTGATCCCCGAGTGGTAGAATTGTATTCTCATTGGAGTAGTCACCTCCCCAATAAGCTTTCAACCTTTGCCCATTGATTTTGAACCTTCGTTGATGATCTTGAGATTCCACTTCAACTGTGCCATATGGATGGACAACTACGACAGTGAATGGACCCGACCACCACGATTTGAGCTTGCCTGGAAAGAGTTTGAGGCGAGAATTAAACACGAACACTTGTTGACCGACTTCGAATGCTTTTTCGTTAATGTGTCTGTCATGCTATCTTTTAGTTTTCTCCTTGTACAACTTCGCATTCTCATAAGCTCCCAACCTAAACTCATCAAGCTCATTCAATTGAAGGATTCTCGTCTTCCCAGCCGCCGTCATATCAAAATTTAGCAAGTGAGTTGCCCAATATGCTTTGTGCTCAAGTTCAACGGGTAAGTGACATGCTTTCCTGAACACCAATCGATAAGGAGACATCTCGATAGGAGTTTAAATGCAATGCGGTAGGTTCAAAGTGCATCATCTAACTTCTTTGACCAATCTATGCGTGATGCATTAACTGTAGCTTATAGGATTTTCTTTAATTCCCTGTTGGAGATCTCTACCCATTTGGATACATAGTCCACTGCAACCAAGATATAATGTTGACCAATGAAGACGGGAATGGTCCCATGAAGTCAATCCCCCAAACATCGAAAATTTCTAACTCCAATATACTATTTAAAGGCATTTCATTCTTTCTCGAGATGTTCCCCGTCCTTTGGCATTTATCACACTTCTTTACGAATTCATAAGCATCCTTAAACAGAGTTGGCCAATAAAAACCTGATTGTAAGACTTTAGCTGTTATTTTGGTTGCTGTGAAGTGACCTCCATATGGAGAAGAGTGACAATGATCCAATAATTGCTTCTATTCTTCTTCGGATACACAACAACGAATGATTTGATCAGGACCTCTTCTATAAAGAAACGGATCATCCCAAAAGTAGTGCTTTAGATCACTGAAGAATTTTTTCTTCTGTTGACTAGAATACACTGGATGAATAATAAAACTGGCCAAATAGTTAACATAATCTGCATACCAAGGTGCTGAATTGATCTCCAAAAGTGTCTTGTATGGAAATTCTTCCTTAATTTCGTCATTAAAATCTTCTTCTTGTTGCTCCAAACGAGATAAATGATCTGCTACTAAATTCTCACTTCCTTTTTTATCCCTAATTTCCAAATCAATTTCCTGCAGTAGAAGCACCCATCTGATGAGTCATGGCTTTGCATCCTTCTTATTGAGTAAATACTTAAGCGCTGAATGATCGGTATACACTGTCACCCTTGACCCAATCAAGTAAGGTTTGAATTTATCGAAGGTGAACACTACTGCCAAAAGCTCCTTCTCTGTGGTTGCGTAGTTAAACTGAACTTCAATGAGAGTTTTGCTAACATAGTGAATAACATGCAAAACTTTATCTTTGCGCTGTCCCAACACTGCTCCAATTGCGTAATCATTTGCATCACACATTAGTTCAAATGGCAAATTCCAGTCATGTGCAACTAATATAGGTGCTGTGACCAGTTTTTCTTTCAAGGTGTTGAAGGCAACCAAACATCCATTTGAAATTTAAAATGTACGTCCTTTTCTCATAAAATGAAAATAGGTTTGGTTATTTTTGAAAATCTTTGATGAAACGCCAATAGAAACCAGCATGTTCCAAGAAGCTTCTTATCCCTTTTACAGAAATAGGTGGAGGTAGCTGCTCAATCACATGTATCTTAGCCTTGTCAACTTCAATACCTCGAGCCAAAATCAAATGCCCCAAAACAATTCCTTCATGAACCATGAAATGACATTTTTCCTAATTAAGTACAAGATTGGATTCTTGACATCGCTGCAACACCAATCTCAATTGACCAAAGTACTCATTGAATGATAACCCAAATACAGAAAAATCAGCCATGAATACTTTAATAATACTCCCTACCATATCGAAAAAAATTGACATTATACACATCTGAAAAGTAGTTGGAGCATTCACAATCCAAACAGAATTCTTCTGTATGCAAATGTCCCATAAGGACACATAAATGTGGTCTTTTCCGAATCGTCTGGTGCTATAGGAATCTGATTATACCCTGAATACCCATCCACAAAGCACAATGTAAACATCCAGCGAGTCTTTCCAACATTTGATCAATGAAAGGAAGGGAAAAGTGATCCTTCCTAATTGCGCTGTTAAGTTTGCGATAGTCAATGCAAACTCGCTAACCTGTGACTGTGCATGTAGGAATCAACTCAATGTTTTCATTTGGTACCACTGTAATTCCTCTTTTCTTCAAGACTACATGTATTGGACTTACCCAGTGACTATTTGAAATGGGTATATAATCCTTGCATCCTATAAGTTCAGTACTTCTGCCCGTACAACCTCCTACATCTTCATATTTAACCTACGCTGTCGCTCTATTGAAGGTTTAAACTCCTCTTCCATTAGAATCTTGTGCATGAAAAGTGAAGGGCCGATCCCTTTTATATCAAAGATGGTCCATCCTATTGCTGTTTTGTGATCCCGAGGCACCTTTATTAGCTGATCTTCTTCTTCTTTGTTAAGAGCATTTGAGATGATGACTGGAAGTTTGTGTTTCTTTCCCAAGAAGGCATACTGTAAATGTGAAGGCAACTGCTTAAGTTCAAGAGTTGGAGTATTATAAATAGATGATAAAGACTTTGAGGGGCCTTCACCTAACTCTAACTGTATCAGTCTCAACATGGGAGGATTTCTTTCTAGCTGTCAAACATATTCTTCTATCTTTTCTGATTCGGACGACTCCTCTTTTGAATGAACCAGGCAAGCTTTAAGTAGATCTTGAGGATAATTGAGTCTATATATATCTGTTACAGTTATGTCCAATACATCAATCTGGCAACAAGAATCTGGTTGAACATCGAATTTCAGTGCATTGAAGACGTTGATGGTCAATTCGTCGTCATTCATTCTAAAAATTAATTGTTCATTCTGCACATCTATCAACGCTCTACCAGTAGACAAAAATGGAAGCCCTAAGATGAGAGGTACATTATTGTCTTCTTCCATGTCCAAGATAATAAAGTCCGCTGGGAAGATAAATTTGTCAACTTTCACCAAAATGTCTTCAACAATTCGTCTTGGGTATTTGATTGACCTATCAGCGAGCTACAGTGTAACTATGGTAGCTTTTGTTTCCCTCAAACCTAATTCCCTGAAAAGAGATAAAGACATTAAACTAATACTGGCTCCTAAATCACATAATGCATTTTTTATGTATTTGTTACCAATATTGAATGGAATAGGAAAACTCCCTGGATCTTTTAATTTTGGTGGTAACTTATGTTGAAGTATTGCGCTGCATTCTTCGTTCAACATCACCATTTCGTGATCCTCTAGCTTTCTTTTATTTAAGCTAAGGCTTCTACAAACAGTATGTTGATGTGTAACTTTTTGAATACCTCCAGAAACTTTGCGAACTATTTATAAGCTTGTGTTTTTGCAGGCCTTACAAAAATGGGACCGGAGGTACGTATGCTTTGACAGGAACAGTTGCCTTAACTTGTGGACTGTCTGATATAGCTTTCTGTGTCACTGTTGTTTTATGTGACTGATCCACATGCTCCTTGCCCGTGACATATACCTCTTTTGTAGTTGCAGCTGGTCTTTTTATTGTTATTTCCAACAATTGAACTCCACTTCGAGTAGTGATGGCTTGTACATGTTTGTTAGGATTTATCTCTGTGTTGCTTAGTAAGGTTCATTGAGTTCCCTCCGCTAATACAGATGCCATCTGACCCATCTGAGTTTTCAAGTTTTTAATTGTAGCTTGCTGGTTTTAAATAATTGCCTGTTGATTTTGAAAATTAGTCTCACTTTTAGTGATGAACTACGTTAATAATTCCTCCATTAATGGCTTCCTTTTTTTGTTGTTGCTGTTGTTGGAATCCTGATGGTCTTGCCTGAAAATTTCTTCATTGTCCTTGACTTTGATTGCTAGCCTAGGAGAAATTTAGATAATTCCTACATCCCGGATTATATGTGTTGGAATAGGGGTTGTTTTGTTGTCTCTGAAAATTTTGCGCATAATTAACCTCTTCAGGCTGGAGTACATGTGTGGAGGTTAAATGACATCTTTCTGTAGTATGATTAGCTCCACAACCTTCGCAAACCGATTTCGATTGGTGTACCATGTTCACATTTTGAGTAAGGCTGTCTAACCTCATTGTCAATGCTTCCATTTGGACTGCTAATGATGTAGCTGTGTCAACGTTGTGTACTCCTATTATTTTCCTCGACACTTCCCTATCTATTGGCCACATAGATTGATTCTCTACAATTCTCTCGAATAGGTCCAAGGCATTGTCTAATGGGATATCCAGTATTGACTCACTTGCTGAAGCATCGACTATGTTGCGAAATTTAGGTTTCAAACCTGAATAGAATACACAGATCTTGGAGTCTTTAGGAATGTTCAGATTAGGGCACTTCTTGAAGTAATCTTTGAATATTTCCCAAGCTTTTGGATGACTCTTGAGTTCTCTTTGCTTGAAAGTATGGACTTCATTTTAGAGTTGATGGACTCGAGAAGGTGGGAAGAATTTCAAAGTGAATTTTTGCATTATATCATTCCATGAAACAATGCTCCTAGGGATTAGTGAGTTTAGCCAATCTCGTGCTCCGTCCTTTAAGGTGTGATAAAATAAGCGCAGTCGAAAAACGTCAGCAGACATGCCTTCGTGGCTAATCATATCGCACATCATCAAGAAGGCTTGGATATGTTAATGAGGATTCTCAGTTGACAAGTAATACGTGATGAGTTAAGAGTTATCATCCACCAGGGAATAAATTTCAATCAAATGTATTAGTTTTTATTCAGATTCAAAGAGCAAATAAAATAGAATTGTGGTTGATAATTATTCTAAATTATTCTACGAAAACTTGTAAAATTCGAGTTTTGTATTTATATGGAATGAATGTATTGGATTATGAATCCACCTATTATTATCTATTTCAGTTCTCAACTATGTAGTTAGTATCATTCATGCATTCTTGACAATTGATAAATCTATTATAATTAATTCTCTTTTTCAAGACAAATTAAATATATTCCAATCACGACCCGATTCTATTTCTAATCCGAATTCGAATGAATAGAACACATTAAAGTTTAGATTATCTCAAAAATTGCACACATAATAAATATTATTCCTAATATCTATCGTATGCGTGTTTATCAAGCAATGTTCTATACCTATTGTGAGTCTCCCAACACTACAAAAAATAACTATATATTTAATTAATGATCAAGTAATCAAATAATAAAATTATGCATGCAAGATTAATAAAAAAAAAAAATTAACTAACTACTTGTCTTGAATTAAAAATAAATAATAACAGGTTTCATCTTCATCCAATACATGAAAATACTTAGCCTAGCATATTGTTATATAAATTACATAAAAAGTTATAGAAACATCACCCGGAATGGAAAACAATGAATTGAAAGTGAAAAATCAATTTATTCTTCGTAAATCTTCAACCCAAATTTTGAATCTTCAATCTCTTGTGTTAATTGCTCTTGAATCTTGTACTAGCCTCTTTCTTGTGGTCAAAATTAGGATTTAATATGTTGTATATCTTCTTCACGCCGTCCTCTCTCTAGAAAATATGTTAAATTTGATTTTTATAAGAATTTGAATGAAACAAGGAATTTGGGACGTTCAAGCCCAGAATGGCCTGTGCGCGCGCCGTTCATTGGTTTTAGGTCCGGTAAGTAAAATTCATGCCCGTGCACGCATGAGAGAATTTGCCTGCCCACGGGCGCTATTATAAAATTTTCCATTTGTTGCACTTTGGTCCCCGAATTTCATTCCTTGGTTATTTTGGTTCCTTTTTCGTATTTGCTTGATCCTCAATCTTTCAAATCCATCTAATTTGGTCCAACATTTTTCAATCATCGATACTAGGTCCGAATTATCTATTAGTATTTTGCGATTCAGTCCTCAAACTTTGGATTATGTCCACTTTAACCAATTTTCTGCTCCATTTCTTCAATTTCATTGTTTTTCATCGAGTTGCATCTAGCAAACAAAATATATACGAAATTAAGCCTCAATAATAATTGCTCTAGTTTAACGGTACGGATAAGTGTATAAAATACACTTATCAGAATACCACCCCTACCTATTGTAAATAATGGAAAAGGCCCTTGTTAGAAATCTTTTGTACGGAATATAATTGCTCACCGCTTTGTGTCAAGCGATATTGAATGTAGGGTTTGGTGATTTTAAGCTTTAACCGTTCTGGGTTTTGAAAACTCACCACCAACTCTTAAAGCAACTTTGTGCTAGTCAATTTCTTGACTTTGTTGCTCACCGCTATGTGTCGAGCGGCGTCGAGACAGTAATGGAGATTTGTAGTCTTCATTTCAATCAATCACATACCAAGATCTCATTGTGGTTTTTAATTTACCAAGGTTTGGGGACTGAGTATGCGCACCGGAACGTCCCAGCTAGACTAGCCCTTCCTTAGCGCCCTCATCATCTGCAGCCATCCAGACTTCTTCATTAAATAATTTCAATAAAGTATGCTTGTAGTAGGCATTACATCACGAATATCCTAGCTACTATATTTACAATAGACCATTACATCAGAAAAGAAAAGTAAAAAATCATAACGATCTACTGATAATACTTCTTGAGATGCTCGGCGCTCCACGGCCTGCCTAGTAGTTTTCCCTTCAAGTCCTTTAGACTGTAAGCTTCCTTTCCAAGGCTTCGGATCACCTCATACGATCATTCCCACAGACGACGCCAATGAAATTGTAGTGAGATAAATTTCAATGTTCTCCTTGACGAGGATGGTGTTCCGGCTGCTTCGATCAGTGTTTACTACCTGCAAAATGAGATCAGGGCTTTTCCCCCCGTTGTACCTCCGGCGTGAGAATTAGTTTTTGGTTTAAGAGAGTAAGAATAAAATATATTGGAATTCAAACAGTTCGAGTTTCAAGAAGAATGCATTTTCTTACCTTGGAGATATTTATAGGCACCTGATGACACGTCCCTGTTCTACCATTAATCGTGCCACGTGTTCCACGTAAGCCTTCTCACTTTCCCCACATTCTAACGTGGTGACCCCCACTCGTTAAGCGGTTGGTTATGCACATGTTCGCTGTTGGGTGGTTTCCGTCCAACTCATTGCTATTTGTATGGTTAAGTATAGTATTGACCGCATGGTGGTAGGTGGCCATGTGTGAATGTAGAGGGCCTCATGGGAGTCAACGACCTTATAATGGTAGATGACCTATGATGTGGTGCTCTTCAAGGGAGTGCATATTAAGTAGTCTGCCATCGTGGATAATTATTAATACCATCTTATTTTAAGTACCAATGCTCACTCTTATGCATCAAGTTGATGCCTCATTTCGTTGTCAAATTACTCTATATTTCCCTTCAAATTTGGTCACTTCAATCAAAAAACTCTTATCAACTATGAACAAAATGTCCCATAACGATATTTTAAGTACGATTCAATTAACTTTCCGGACTTCAGCATAAAGTCGTTGAGGGAGGTTAATGCCATTTAGGAGAATATTATTATTATTTTACTTAGCATAGTAAATTTGTAATTAAAAAATTCATATTAAATTCCCCGATAGTACCACTATTTTTTTTTTTCTTGTTTTAAGTTCATACGAGAAAACGTTGGATAATAAATCAGCAGACATGTGAAGGCTGGCCTCGAATTTTTATTCTTTAGCTACTAGTTTTATGGAGTGTTTAATATTTCATTTTTGTATTTTTTTTGACTGGAGGTCGACCGGATGTCATCCTCGTAACTTGGTGAATTGTTTTTATTTTTCAGTTGTTTTGATTTTGTTTTATAGAATTTTAGTAAATTTTGATAACCGCCTATAAAATGTTTGGCTGAAAAGTTGATAAAAATTGTGGTATCCTACAAAATGTGTCATTAAGATTAATTGTTGACTTTATCTTAAATTTTAATCAACTAAACCACACATGGCAGGATGAATAAAAACACCACTCGTATGTGCTTGATATAGAAGTTAAACCAAATTGCAGAGAGAGCAAATATGCTAACAAACCAATAATTTGCAATGTCAAACTAGAAAATCACACGTTAGAGTAAGAGATTTACAACGAGAAGATCTCAACTGTAAACAATTATTCCTTATCTCAATAAAGAAAACTCCAAACATTTAAACGAAATTAAAACATTGGACTTGAAATCTTAGGCACAAATGAAATCAGAGGGCACTTTCTTCCCACAAGTATTAATAAGAACACTCAATGCAATAGGAATGTTAAGGTTAATGCCAAGAATGTTTGCTTTCAATGCAGTGCAAAGGCAAACAGCAACTTCAAGGTCCAAAAGTCCACCTAGTACGGAGCAACACGGGTGGTCCGGTGGGTTCCCCACGACTGTTCCAATACTTCCATTGAGCAACTTTGCGCATACACCAAGTTTTAGGGCATCCCTAGGGCAGCTACCCATGGAAGGGTTTGGATTTGGACTAGGTTTTGGCATTGGACTGTTGCATCCATTGCCAAGAACAAAAAACATAAGGTTAAATACTACGAAAAGGGCAGCAGAAGACGGCATCTTGGAATCCATTGAACAAAAAATTGGACAATAATGTAACCCTAACTGCGTACTATGTTGCTCAACTAAGTTGCAAGGAAACGAGACCACTTGCGAACAAAATATTACCTTTTTTAGGCTGTGATAAGTGATGATTTGTTGAAGGGGTATTTATAGGGAGAAATGTAAGAAAATGTTGTATAACAAAACAGTAAGCATGTGAAGCAAGGCTGGCATGGAATTAGAAGAAGATATATTTAACTTTATTTTTAATTAATATAAGAATTGATCACAAGATCCACCAATAGCCAATGCAGTCCCGTGAGGCCGTGACTGTATTTGGTACAGAAGTTTGTGTCTTTCTCATTCAACCAATGAAACATATGCCTTTGAAGTGTGATGAATTTTAACCTAGCACTGTTTTTTGAGCCATTAATGTTTTAGTTTTTATCAATGTTCAGTTTTCTTTGCAATATTTTCTTGTCTTCCTTTCCTCAGCTTTCATTTTTTTTTTTAAATGCTTTGTCTATCACTGCAATTCGGAAATTCCCTTTTGCGGCGTAGGGATATTTGTCCTAGACTCAATCGAAACGAAGCAATAAAGGAAGCAGAATGAAGGCAAAGGAACAAGGACAGTCTTGCTTCTTGAGCAGCTATTTACCTTTGAATGTCAATATCTTATTTGATAATTTGTTGTTTAATTTGCAGCCAAAGACTCTCAAATGCTCACAAAAGACTACTTTTTGAAAAGAAATTCTTTTCAGAACACTGCCACCTAAAGAAGTTGAAAAAGATTGATTTATGATATCAACTGTCATCCAAATCATTCAACACATGTCCAAAAGGTTGGCATGAGATATATAACTAATCCTTTCTTCAGTAGTTGTATATCCTATGTTACGATAAAGTTGCTCTAAATAAGGTGATCTTGGTCGAACTTTCTCAAGTCCGATCGATGAACTTTATAGTAGCTTTCAGATGAACCTATTGTTGGAGGAAAGAGGGGTTTACCAACTTGATTTGGCTAAGACTTGATAGGAAGGACAATACTAATAGGAAGAGGTAAATAAAATATAACTTATATTTCTCAACTTCAACACTTACAACACTTGACTTGACTTGTTGTTACAAAATGGAGGGACTCTACCCCTTTATATAGGGCTTACATGAGACTTCTAGACCACACGTTAATCTAGAGAATTCTAGTCCATAAATTTTCATGAGGCTTCTAGATTTCATATTTGGACTAGATATTTTCCTAGAGTATTCTAGGTACAATGCATATTTATCTATTACTTAGATATTTACATGGGTCTTTCTAGAATATAATTCTAGAAAATGCTAGACTTTGTTGGGCTTTTGAATTGGGCCTATGAGCAAAATTTTTAAACTCATATTACTTACTCCAAAATCAAGTTTACTTTCCAACACCTATTTACTAAACACTACCGACGCGAACTTTTTTTTTAACTGTTTATCTGTTTTATATTTCAATATCGGCATCAAATGCTTTGAATACATCCAACAACACCTGATTTTATATATCAGTGCTAACACTCAAACCTTCTTTTGAATGGTTATTGTTGTTGAAATTAAATTGCAAGTGTATGATATCGGGATAAGTAATATAATTACGAGTAAAGTACCGTTAAAACGCAAACTGTGTTTATTAATTATTAATCTAAACTATAAACTCAGTTGATTTGGTGATTTTTAAACTAAACTAAAACTAGACCAAAGCCTAAACCGAGCCCGAAGCCGAGCCTGGGCCCCTGCAAGGGCACATGCCCTAGGGATGCCTTAAAACTAGGGGTTTGTGCTAATCTTCTTGGTGGATTGATTGGTGTTACCATAGGACACCACCAAAAACTCCATGCTGCTCCCTTATCGAAGGCCTCACAGACCTGGAGGCGGCAGTCTGCCTTTACACTGCCATTAAAGCCAATATTTTGGGCATTAACCTTAATGTTCCTCTTTCCCTTAGCTTGCTTCTTAATGTCTGCTCCATGAAGATTCCACCAGGCTTCAAATGTGCCTAGGCAACCCAATATCATAATATATCAAATATATTGAAACTAAAATCATAATATCTCTCTCTCAAGCTTATCCAGTTATTCGGTAGGGGTTAAAATTTTCTCAATTATAAAATTCGACTTACTGCTGTGGCTCTTCGCATTTTGATTTCTTTAAGCATCCTTGATGCATAAATGTATAGACATGCAGCATGATAAAATTTTATAGCCATCGTATACAATGCCTACATAAAAATCCAAAATAACAAAAAAAAGCAAAATAAAAAGAAAAAATATTCTTTGCCCGCCTCTTCATTAACTACGTACCCAATGGTAGTGAGATAGGTTCAATGAAGTATCATACTAGTATATATCGTTTACACAGACAAAATATAAACAGTATGATCGAAATATAGGTTATCCTGCTGTAGTAGACAGTCAACCAAAGAAGCCGGCTTTTTCGTCAAATTTTTTGTGGTGCCACAAAAAGCTGGCTTTGAAACCAGTCTAAACTCCTGGTTCTTCGACTGATACATTTCTAAGCTCCACATTTTTTTGTTAAAAAGAGGCAAATATGTTTGGGAGTTGTTTATAATGGATGTAAACGATATATAGATATAAATGAGTAGTGAATAAGTCGATAGTGCTTGTAGATCTTATAAAATGTGGGTATAAATAAATGGTTTGATTAATTATCTATAGAAAACTTCAAATATATCTATATAGAGAGACTCTTAAAGATCATCTTGAACAATGTTTTTTATATTAAAGAACTTCTTTTAATACTAGTCCATGACACGTGCGTTGCACGAGTTTTGTAATTATTTTGTGTTATTAGCGTATAATTGTTTGACAGAATAACATGGCTCTCCTCACGTCAATTTTAAGGATGAAAAAAAGTCTAGAAAAATAACAAAATAGTATATCAAGTAGCTTATGTATGACTCCCACTGTTGCATTAAAATTATGTATTACGGGCTGTTTGGCTATGGACAGATGAAGAGAAATATTATATGATAAGCAGATCCAATTTGTATATAATAAGCAGATCCAATTTGTATTATCAAACAAAAGATTTTTGTGCCATGCCATTGGAATATGTACACACCTCATGGGGGCAGAGAGAGAAATGGTTAAATGAAAGAAATTTTTAAGTTCTTTTGGCATCCCATTTCTGAGCAATTTGGCGCACAATGAGAAAATAACATTTCAAATAATATATGGTTAGATTTCTCATTTTTCTGATTATTTCGATATATTATTGAAGATGAGAGATTAGATCTCTGACATATGGGGATATTTTTCTACATTCTTCTAATTGTTTTGGCATCTGCAAAGTGATATCATACTCTTATAAAGTGGTGTAACATAGTTCCCAGGAATCCAAGTTGTAGAACTATGCTTGCATCTTCCTAGAGGCATGCCAGAAAGAGATTATTCTTAGCCATGCAATTCAAGATTTTAGGAACATCAAATTTGTCAATGATTATGAAACAAAATGAGATCAACAAATACAATGCCCAAGAAAAATCTCAAAATCAAGCATCAATGAAGTTGAAATAATAACAAGTAGTTAACAAGAAGAGATTGGAGAGTTGTTGGCCAAAGTCTGAAATTTAGCAACCTAAACAAGAAGAATCGACAAGCCAAAATATTTTTTTATAACAACAAAAACATTTCAAATTAAATAGTACAACACACATTTGATGAGAATTGGCATTCTAGTAAAACTCCAAAAGTTTTCAAGAAGCTTTAACTAGAGAAGGGAATGAAGTTGAGATCGAGAGAGAAAAATAAATAGAGAACAAGAGTTAACTAATCTGGATTTGGAGTTTGAGTTTACATAGGAGTGAGAACTCGAGCTTCTAAGAACAAAAGGGAAAAAAATGGAGCGTAGATTGAAGGGAAGATGGATGAGGTGGTGGTTGCGTGCACTCCCAGAAAGCAATAGGTTTACGATTTTCAATTTGAAAAATTATGAACAAAAATTGAAAGTTAGATATGCCCCCTGGGCATTTATCAAGCATGTTCATAATGAGGTCTCAAATAACGGGAGACGTGTAGAAAGCATCTAAAAAAGATCAACATCTAATAAATTCATTAACATAGATGAAAAATGAGATTTTTTTTTTTAAGGAATTCATGATAAAGTAGGAATAGAGGCATCAAACGTTTGTGATTGGGCTGTTGAAATAAACTCAATGGAGTATATTAAGCTTTGACACCATGCAAATAAGACACGCTTAGAGAAAATGTAAGAATTTAGAATTCAAAAGGAAATGATAATTCTGAAAGAACTCCTGATTTTTATATAAGTGATCTACCAAAACATAGCCAACTCTAGATAAGAATGAGACATTCTTTGTTGCATTGATTGGTTGACCAAAAGGTAGTGCAAGTTGTTGCACAGAAAATTATATAGCTATCATTGTCTCTTAATTTTTTCTTGGCATATTCACTTTTGTTTTTCAATACTTTCCAGCATCATACATTAATTCCTCGCAGTGTCTTCGCGTCCGCACGGAGACACGGACACGGTGTCTCCGAGCGACAGAGACATTTTTTTTTTAGATGTCTGGAACCAATTTCAAATTTCAAGATATAAAAACAAATTCCTCAAAATAGAAAGACAAAATATACAATGAAGTAGTGAAAATTGCATTCTTTTTTTTTTACGTAGTAATGAAAATTGGAGGACCGGACTAGAGAACTCTGGAAAAATGAATAGTAATATCTCATTGGGTTACTGTTGCATCTACAGTAACCCTAATAAAAAGCATCTTGATGTCATTTTGAAAATACAGAATAAAAAATTTTATACAAATTCACAATACTCTTTCTATTTATTATTTATTTTTCATTTCTCGTAATTTTTTTTTTTTTTACTTCCGTCTCTTTTAACTAATTATTGCCCGTGCTTGTTTCTTTATAAACTAAGGGGGTGAATTGATAGTTGCAAAATAGTGTATGAATGCATTAAAAATATGATGCCCCTCTTTGGTTTGAATTAAAATCTCAAGTCAAAGTTAACAATTAATTTTTACTACACATTTCATTAATTTTTATCGAAATGTGCTATAATAAAGATGAAAACAAGATGGGAATAAGAAAATAAATAAATCAAACAAAAGAATATCAAGACTTATGTAGAAATTCAAGATGGAAAAAACCACAGATAAAGGAGAGAAATCTACTATATGAAGAAAATTATAATGAACATTGCTTTCAATATGTTTTCTATACTATACAAAGTCAATAATTTCGTGGAGCATATATAGGATCCCAAAGAAATATGGTTTAAATGAAAGGGAGTAAAAAATCACGTAAAAAGAAGGAAACAAGGTTTGCTATCTTGTAAATGTGCATAACCTTATGAATTCAAAACTTTTACTATTATAACTAAAAGTATCTCCAAACAATCTCGTTTATTAATTATGTCAATATAAGATCAAAGTAGTCTTCGTTACAAGTATCATAATTGAACCTAATTTAAACTTTTGCTATCATAGCTTGCTTCTTTGCAATTTGGTCCTTGATGTTCTATGCCCATGCCATGTTGGTCCTTTTCAATGATTTTTCATCGAGTCCACTGTTGGGGAGGATGGGGGATCCCTGGTCTCATTCTATATGGGACCAGCGAGTCCTCTTCCGACCTCTGCTGTCTCTTGGGCGGGTTTCAAGACGACTTCGATTTTAGAACAATCAATCGAACGCGTAAGGCTAAGGTAAGGGCCTGTCTGCTAGACGAGAAATAAAGAACATAACCAATACAGGGAACAAGGGAATATCGGACCATATCTGCTTTTGTACCATGACAATCTCACTCGAATTACGGGGACCTACACATATTAGTACAGTATACCGGGGTACCCGGCCAGAACCACACGTGCAAGTTTCCCTTTGACTTCTATTCACTTCCAATTTAGTCCTAGCACTCCGACTTGTTTGTTCTCTGGTTTGAGCCAACTTTTGATTAATTATATTTTAGTCCCTTGAACTTTTACTTTCTTGCAATTTAGTCTTCTTTTTTTCCTTTTTCCTCCAATTATGCCATTTTCATCAATTTATACCTAACAAACTAATACACATAAAATTAAGCTATAATTCACCAAAATGACCCACAAATATCACAGTTTAACGACATAGATAAGTGTCCACATTCTCCTCCCAAACCCTAGGTATCAATTGAATGAATATGTATTTGTTGTCCCTCAAAGACTGTCTCCCATTTGAAGTCATGCAAACCCAGCTAAATTTCAAGTCTGGTAGCCCAATTTTGCCTCAGAAAAATTTTAGCTTGGTGGAATTTATCCAGTAAGCATCTTTTTTTCGACTTTAAAGGGGGTGTATTCAATTGAGACTTTTAAAGACTTTTTCGAATTTAAAATTTATGGGTATTCATCGTAGATTTTTGGACTCTTTAAAAGTATATGTGTATTCAATTGAGACTTTTATAAACTTTTAACAAGTTTCTAAAAGTTACAATGTATTCAATTAAAACTTTTTATAAGTCTCTATAAGTCTTGAGATATTCAAATTTTAATGACTTTTAGAGACTCTTATAAAAGTCTCCATGGTACTAACTTTTAAATAGAAAATACTAAAATAAAATTTCAAAATTTGTCTCACATTAATATCAAGATTTTGGAAGAGACTTTCATAAATAAATAAATTTAATATTTATTTTATTTTCAATATTTCTCTTTCATTTTTCCTTTTACAAACATTAAAGTTATAACTAAAATTTATTTTTTTCTATTGATTATATTAATTTCTATTTTTCTTTTTCTCTCTTATTGTTTATTTCTATTTTTTAGGAAAAAAATTAAATTGTGTTCTTACGACTCTTTTTTTCTTTCATTTTTTGTGAAAAATGTCTATTTTTAATTAAATTATAAAATTTTATATAGACTACTTTATAATTAAATTTAAGTATATATTTTTATTTATTCTTTAAAGGTATATTATATTAATAATATTGAATATTAAATTTATTTTTATATGTATTCTTATTATTTATTTAATTAAGGTCTTAAAATTTTATTTTTTTAAATAATTTTTTATTATATGGGTAGAGAAGGGGAATTGTGAGAACCACTACCCCGTATGTGATAATTTAACACTATTGCACTAGATCCACATGAATTCTATTTCAAATGAAAGTCTGTAAAAATCTTTTAGATTTTACAAAAGTTTATAAAAGTTTGAAAATGAAAGTCTATAAAATTTTACAAAAGACTTCCACTAATTCTATACAAATCTCTCAACACGAAATCCACAAAAGTCATCACTTAAAAAAAGTCTATTAAAGTTTTCAAAAGTCACAATTGAATACACCCCCTTAAATTTCGCCCGAACAAAATTAGCAAAATAGTCTGGCAGTCAAACGGAAACGTGCATAATATTTTTGTAAAAAAAAAAAAAAAAAATCTAAATCGAGTTCTATAAAATGCATTTGACTCCTGATTTCATAAGCTTTCCAAAGGTATATCTTTTGTTTCTAGTACAAAACCTTTGTATCTTATCTTGGTGCTCTAGTTTTTCTCCTAGTCTCACTTGAATGGCCTTCTTCTTTGTACTTTTCCTGTCAGTGCACCCTTTTCGTCTCTTTTTGCGTCGTTTTGCCTTTGGGGCTCGATTCTTCACGATAGTTTAATTGTACACTTATTTAGGCAGTTAAAAATGGACGTTTGGGAGTGCTTTATGTAACTGATACTTAATTTTATTTGTACATTGCTTATTTTAGGAGAAACTCCATGTTGGATGAGTTCGTAGAAAAGCAGCAAAAATAGATAAAAAAAGACTCAAACGTGCATATTATGGAAGATGGGGGACCAAAGTGTCAAGATTGGAATGACAAAGAACTTCATATGCAATTAAGAAGGAACGTAAGCTGCATGGAAAAGTGAATGAAGGAACCAAAGTGGAAAGGATAAAAGAATAACACCTTGCGATTGCAACGCTTAGCAAAAACGTATGCATTTGCGATTGCATGCGGTTATACAGTGGGTCCATATAGTGCTTTCCGACAGAGAGATTTTATTTCCTTTTTAACATCATTCAAGAGGCCAAATTCACTGTTATTCATCTCGCTACGTGGAGAAGAGAGCTAGGAAGAGGAAATACACAAAATACTTCGTTCTTTCAAGATTCGTGGTTTGGAATTAGTGACTTTAAGCAAGAAAAGTTGGTGTTTATTGAAGTCTCCATCGAAGGAATTCGAATGAGATAAAATTCATCTTCAATATTCTCTTTCCAACTTTATTTTTCGGGTGATGAATACTCAATTAATTATGTATTGTTGTGTGTGGGATGCCGATGTAATTCAAGACTTCTTTTTATTCTTGATTTGCGTTAATTAATTGATGTCAATGTTTAACTTCATGCTTGAATGAATGATCAACCTTTGAATGTATATGTCGTTTATTTTGTTTTAGGGAGGTACGAAGTAGGTTTATCTCACACTTAATAATCAACATAAGGTCCTATAAATGTTAGGGATGATTACTTTACGCTTTTATATAATCTATTTAGATAATCTTGTAATTGAATGCATTTTTATATATTCAAATTCGAAATAGGAATTGATTTGCGTTAATTGATTGATGTCAATGTTTAACTTCATGTTCGAATGTATATGTGGTTTATTTTATTTTGGGGAGGTACGAAGTAGGCTTATCCAGGGGCGGATTCAGGAAAAAATTGGACATGGGCTAAAACGCAAAAAAAAAAATTTACTAATTTTTTTTTTTTTTTACTTAGGATCTGAGCTGTAGCAGAGGCTGGCCCGTCCACATTTAATAATCAACATAAGGTCCTATAAATGTTAGGGACAATTACTTTATGCTTTTATACAATCCATTTAGATAATCTTGCAATTGAATGCATTTTTATATATTCAAATTCGAAATAGGAATTTTTTAGATTGGATGTAGAAAAATGTTTAACTCTATTCACGAGAGATTTGTAAATAATACATGATTATCGATTGTCAACACAAGCATAAATTGAGTTAAAAAGATAAAAGTTGAGAATTACAACAAATACTAATGATGAAGTCGAATTCCTAGCGCGTTTTTTCACATAAATCTCTTTTTGCTCAATCTTCATTTGCATTTAGAATAGTTAGAAAAAAAAAAAAATTGCATCCACACTTGACATTTCTGTTCTCAACAAAGTATGTTAATGACGAAAACGTCCTAATAAGCTGTTAATCAATAATGTAAGAATAAGGTCCTGTTTGGGAGAAATTTTAATCAAGATTTTAATCAAAATTCTAGCCGTTAACTATCAAATCAGTCACCATTTTTGACTTTCCATCTCACAAATGGGGCCCATAGGTTGACTATAACGGCTATAATTTTGATTAAAATCTCACAAAAATTGCTCCCAAATATGCTCTAAATGTAATATTCGTAAATTTTCTCCATTCGCCCTTTCTCTTAGCTTACGTACTGCATTTTTTTTAATTAACATGAGCTTCAACTTTCAATTCCTCCTGTCCGCCACTTTATGTCGTGTCAATTCATTTTTATCAATAATGCAGTCGACAATTCGTCGACTCACTATGGGAAAATTTTTTAAGTAAATATGTGTGGATTTAACAAATCAAATCATTAAAATTTTGATATACAGTTTATTACATATGATATGTGTGAAAATCCACAGATTCACATTTCAGCAATGAACATGGCAATTTGCTTATCTTCATTCACATGCATCCAAAAGTTTTCCTATTGCCAGCTAAAATCCTTAGGGCGCACATAGTTACTTTATTATATATGTGAACATCAGTTTGAAAAACTAAACCTTTTCTTCCCTATAAAAACCCATGTCTTGCAACTAAATAATCCATTCCAAATCTCTTAATAGTTAACAGAATCAGCAGCTACAAGTTGTCAAGAATTAGGGTATTTGTGAAATGGCTTCCAATAGTAAAACATCAGTTGTCCTCTTTCTTGTCCTAAATCTTCTCTTCTTCACTCTTACTAGTGCATGTGGCACTTGCCCGGGTCCTAAACCAAAGCCCAGACCAAAGCCTAGACCAAGCCCAAACCCAAACCCGAAGCCGAGCCCGAGCCCCGGCGGCAAGGGCACATGCCCTAGGGATACCTTAAAACTAGGGGTATGTGCTGATCTTCTTGGTGGATTGCTTGGTCTTACCATTGGGACACCACCAAAAACTCCATGCTGCTCCCTTCTCCAAGGCCTCGTCGACCTGGAGGCGGCACTCTGCCTTTGCACCGCCATTAAAGCCAATGTTTTGGGCATTAACCTCAATATTCCTCTTTCCCTTAGCTTGCTTCTTAATGTCTGCTCCAAGAAGGTTCCACCAGGCTTCAAATGTGCCTAGACAACCTAGCTTTATACTCTTCCGTCCTCAGTCATATGAGCTTGTACTTTTAAGGTTATTGCATTCTCGTGTTTTGATAAGTTCTGGTTCCCTTGTTAGAAAATAAGAAAGAACATAAAATAAAAAGCCGTTCTTGTGTGAGAGTGGTTCTACATCTGAGGCTGTCATTTTAACTGAGGGCTGCTTTGTATTTTCGAGTTATACTTATCTTGTACCCACGTTTCATTTTATTATCGAATTTAAAATCATAATATCTCTCTCATGCTTATTATTAGAAATGATATTGGGTCTAACTCAACCGACTAGTTAGAGGATGATTGTCCTCACCTTATTAAGTGGATCGTGTAAATATTATCAGCCAATGTGAGACTCTAATACATTACCTCACGCACAGCGTGGACTATGCCAAACAACTGTGAACAAATCGATATTGGGTGCACCTAACATTTCAAAATTGGGCATGCTCTGATACTATATTAGAAAGGATATTGTGTCAACTCAACCTAATAAAATCGACTTGTTAGGGGATGATTACCCTCACCTTATTAAGTGGATCATATATATATAGAGAGAGAGAGAGAGAGACCAAATAGGGAATTACTTATTCCGAAAAGCATTATTATTAGAATTTCCCTTACTGCTTTTAGACTTCTATTAGAATCCTTGATGCATAATTATATACACATGCAGCGTGGTAAAATTTTACATTTTACAATCATGCTACAATGATCTTGGTTAACAGATAGGTTGACATAATACCACATGTCACATTATTGTTGGATTGTTTTAAACACTGTCACTATTTACAACCAATCATTTCCATCCACTTAGGAATATGTAAACCTCTATGTCACAATTCATTTGGCAAAATATTCTAATCCAAAATTTTGTAACCCTTGTATACAATGTCTACATAGAAATCCAACAAAAAAAAAATTGTTTTGCCCGACACTTCATTAAATCCTCAATGGCTAAAATATATCTAGATGAAGAGTATCTTAAGATCATCTCGAACAATGCTTTTTATTTTAAATAGCTTATTTTAATATAAAAAGCATCTTGAAGAAATTTTGATCATATAGAGGATCCGTTTGATTCTCATTATTGTAGAATGAGAATGAGAAATATAATCGTTATTGGGCCCCACACAAGAGATAGAAATTCAAAATTGATGACTTGATGTGATGGATAACGATCATATTTTTTATTTTTTATCGATGAAAAATGAAAAACAAATGGAGGCAGAATGAGACATTTTATACAACTTCAACAATACTCTTTATATTTATTCTTTTGCTTTTCTCATAAATACTTTTAATTTTTTAGCTCCATTTTCCTCCTTTTGTTGTTACCTTACTTCCATCTCTTTTAATTAATTATTGTCCGTGCTTGTTCCTTTATAAACCCAAGGGGACGCATAGAAAATTGCAAAATATTATATGAAAGCATTAAATGTATAATGTAGAGAGATAATTTGTTTTCTTTACGTATGGAAAGTCAAATTCAATCTTCATTTTAAACTTTAAATACAAAGAACTTATTGGAACCCTATGAAAAGAAGATTGATGAATTTCTACAATAAAGAGAATGAGAATGAAAGTAATAAAGAGCGTACTTGAAATGATATAGCGTAGTAAAATCAACCAAAAATCGAAAAATTATCCTGCAGAACTCAGTACTATGGAAACGGGAATGGGACTCTCATTAACGTCCATTGTTAGATGTTATAAAATTTAATATTTTAGCCTCCGTTTGACGTATATATAGATTAAAATCTCCAGTTAAAATTAAAATTAATTTTAGTGACATATTTTTTAAGACCTATATCTCGAATTTTGTAATTATTTTTTTTCAAAATTTACTAAAATTTTAAATTTAATTTACACTAAACGGGGGCTTAGTGTAATAACTAATAAATCACCCATGCATATAAAATTTTAAACGATCAAAGATCAAATAAATTTAACATGGATCTCATGAATCACCTTAGTTCGGATTTTTTCTTCAAAGAACATACACGTTGGATTTTCAAAAAATAGTTGTTGTAAAATAAATAAGATATCAAAATAGTTCTGATACCACTTGTTGTGAAACCAATCACCTGCTTGAGATATTGAAGTTATATGGCATAATAATGAATTATTTGTTCAAGCAAAAGAATAATGAAGACAAGAATGCGTCAGAGGAATTAATAGATTTTATTGACTTAAAAATAATGGAGAAGAAAGAAAATTGCAATATATCCTATAATTCTAATAATCTATTTTTTCATATTATAAAATTCTATAAAAGAGCCTATTATTTATAGGGAACAAGGGATGTCCAAACCCTTTTAATAGAGTTGTTGATGAAGTGGGATACCAAAAATAGAGTTCAAAACGAAGTAGGAGAAGAAAATGCGAAAAACAAAACATAACAAAACAGGTGGCATCGCGGCGCCGAACGTTCTTTAAAAAAATAAATATATATATATATATATATATATATATATATATATATATATATATATGGAAGTGCTATGTGTACACAATAATTTACATAATCTTTGAGGGGCCCACATACAACAAAATATTTGTGGGCCTTCTCCATGTCAGGGGGTGTAAAAGATTGTATACACCACAAGGTGTACACATAGAACAATCCATATATATATCTCAATCTTAAATTCTTTTTCAAGTTCAATATTAATTTCCAACTCTCAATTAGCTTCCTAAATAGAACTTCAACTTGACATAGAACTTCAATAGTATTCCAATTGAATTCTTCTTGATGTGCACTTTAATTAGAATTCTCCAATACTTCAACAAAGAAATTCGGGTTACACCCAAATTCTAACATTAATGGTGACAATACTTGAACTCAAAACATTTATTTGCTCCTCCTATAGATAGGGCGTGAATTTAATTATTTATACTCATATTTTCAACAATAATACACGTCAAAATTTATCAAGTTGATTGCAAAAAGTCCAATTGATGGGCCATGAGAATTTGGAAGAATCTCTTCGACAATTTTCTTAGCGGCATAATACAGCCCGTGACTCCCGAATTTGTTGATTTTAATGTATATTATAATGTGCAAGTGGAAGAAAAAGAAGTTTCATGCATGATTAATTCTCATCTCAATCTGTCTCTTTGCATCATACGTATAATAATATCAAAGTTGAGATAGATTAAGAATTTTCATACTTTACGTTGAATCAATTTTATAATCACGTTCCATTCAATAATTGTACACTTCTTTGAATGAATTGAATTAAATTCTCGTAATAAAACGCCTAATATTTTGTTTACTAGCCTTCTTAGTTTTCGGTGACTTCTCATGTACAAATTGTGTTAGGACCCATCAAACTCCACATTTTTATGATATTGTTCGCTTTGGGTTTGGGCCCTCACGAATTTGCTTTTGGATACTACCCAAAAGACCTCATACCAATGGAGTATTGTCCTACACTTATAAACCCATCATATTTTCCATGTCTAACCGATGTGGGATTTCTTTTACTCCCAACAAATTGCTCATAATTTCTGTTCTAATCTCTTCCATTTCAAAGAGGGTGGAGGTGAAGGCCAAGGCGAAGACGAAGGTGGTGGTTATAACTCTTTAACGATTTTCATGAATTTAGAAATGAAATCAATCTTGCACGTGAGTGGCTTGTCTTTAAGAGCTTGTTTGGTAGGGATTTTTTGGGGGAAAAATTGATTTTGAATAGTGATATGATGGGAAATGTGTGGTTGAAAAAGAAAAAAAAATTATTGATGTGATGAAAAATATTATTTTATTGAAGAATGTGCGATTGAAAATGAGAATTGATTTACGATAGAAAATGAGAATCCCTACCAAACAGGCCCTAAATGTTAAATTGTTATTAAAAAAACGTTAAAAATATCCAATTTTAATACCTTCAAAAGGTATTAATAAATAGAAATGATTATTTTTACGATATATACTTTCATTAATCACCATCGTTTTCCATAAATGGGACATCTCCATATAATGGTGTAATGATGCGTCGAATTTGGGTCAAGGGTCTACTCAAGTCACATTTTCCCCCACCACGCATTAGAGTTTAGCCGATGGGACTGGGAGATGGTGACAAAATATCTCAGCTTCTAAAGTTAAAAAATTGTTTGGGACAAAGTTAATTTGACAAATTTGTCTTGAATTTTGCTATTATCTTGATTTATATAATGTCACAAGACACTCTATCATTTATCAGTTTATAATATAATCAACTTTTTTATCCAATCTTTTTTCTTTACGTCCTATTATGTAATCCATAATATACATTTTTTTTTACGTATAAGTAGTAAAATTCATTTGTCTTTGGCCCAAAAAAGGATATTCATAATTGAATTCTGCTTGGTGTACATAAAAAAGTGTAAAATGCAGTTCTCACCCCATGTGAGGGAATAGACACCCTTGTGTAGTTAGATTTACACCATTTATTTTAATCACAACCATCACATCATTGTCCAAATTTTCACGACATAGGAAAAGTGTCAAATACATTGTCAATCAACAATGTACGTATAGCTTTATTCTAACGTAATCAAAGTTTGGGCACCTTCGTTAGCCAATTACATGTTCCCTACTTAAGCCGCATTTTTTAAGAATATATTTTGTAAAAAGTAATGTTCTTAACCAATTATTACTGAGCCCCATTGTCTAGAGTTTGTGAAAATAATAAAGTTAAAATTATTAACCAATTATTACCGGACTCTAATATCCAGATCGGTACTTAACATCACTAGTGATATATAACATTATTCAACTGAAACTTAAGTAGAATAAGTGTAGATAAAAAGTATATTTCAAATTGTGATTTAAGTTTTGCCAAACATGCTCTAACATTCCTCCCAGAAAAAATTCCCCTAGGATTTTAAAAACAGTGCAGACGTCAATTGTATCAGCACACGGTTTTGCGCTGCAAACACTGCTGAATATAAATCTACATTGCTATGATTATCTCTAACTTCTATAGTTGTGAACTGCACTTTTCCTTGGATTAGACTGTAAAAATTTGTAAAACATTTTCCTTAATTTCTGTTACATTCTTTTAGATTTATTGCCCCACTTTTCATTTTTCTTTTCTTTTCATGTCAACTGTGTATTCAAGGACTTGTTGGAAATTAAAATCTAGATCAAAATCCGAAGTTGTCCCAAATAGTGGTATAAAATTGGACCGTTTCGCCGCATTGGCCAGATTATTCGAGCACGTTTATTAGTTTTTTTCGAACGTGTTGGGCCCTCTAATTCGTACGATCAAACGAAATAGTGTGGGCAATTTACAATTCATTTACACCGTCGGCATGGTCACTTGAGTTGGAATATTAATCTCTAAATTATTTGATATTAAGAATGTCAACGATAATTGCAGTGGAATTAAATAATGTTTAATGTCGACGAGAAAGTGCCAAGAAGTAGGTCAATTTCAGATTTTGCCATATTTGTTTAAGAAGATTAATTTGTACAAAAAAAAACAATAAAATATAGGGCCCAGACAATGAAATATCTACAGTAGAAAACCCGTGACACTAATCATTTTTGTTTAGATAATTTTTAAATAAGCACAAAAATATTTTATTTTTATTTTTTTGCTTTTTTCTATATGTTTGTTTGCATAATATTTAAACAAGCATTGTTTTGATTAAATGAGTATAAGAATAATTTTCATTTCTTTCTACATTTTGTTTGTATATGTGAATTCATTTTTTTTTAAAAAAAAATTAATGTTACACGTAAAGTATGTACTTAGGGGGTGTATTGAATTTGGACTTTAAATTTTTTTGTAAAGTTTAGATGTATTCAATGTAGAGTTTTTGAAATTCTCTAAAAATATTGGTGTATTCAATCGAGACTTTTATAAGTCTTTAAAAGTTATAGTGTATTCAATCAAAAAAATTTAGAAATCTCTGCAAGTCTTTGAGTATTTCAATTAACAATAACTTTTAAAAACTTTTATAAAAATTTCTAGGGTACTAATTTTTAAGCAGACATCACAAAAATAAAATCTCAAAATTTGTTTCTCATTCATCCTAAGATTTTGAGAGACTTTCACATAATAATAATAATAATAATAATAATAATAATAATAATAATAATAATAATAATAATAATAATATTTAATTTTTATTTCTTTCAATATTTATCTTTCCTTTTTCCTTTTACGGACATTAGAATCATGATTAAAAAATTATCTTTTTCTACCGATTATATTTGTTTCAATTTTTCTCTCTCTTTTATTGTTTATTCCATGTTCTATAAAAAAGTAAATTGTAACTAAAGTTTCTTATAATTTTTTTTTTCTATTTTGATCCATTTTTTAATGAAAAAAGATTATATATAAAAAAACTAATTTATAATTAAATTTAAATATATTGATTTATTGTTTACTCTTTAAAGGTATATCGTATTGATAATAATGAATCTTAAATTATTTATTTATTTTTTTATCAATGAATAATGAAATTTATATATATAGTATTTTTATTATTATTTATTTTATTAACGTGACTTAAATTTTTATTCTTTTAAAAATACTAGTCGTACGCTCGTACACTCTACGAGCTTTAGTATTTTTAAGGTAATATTAGTGTATCATAGTAATAGTATTGTGAAAGGTCAGTAAGTTTTTATCTAATAAAATTTAATAATGAAAAATATTATGTGATAATCCTTGAAGTTCTGAGCTTCAATTGATCTCTACAGAAATGGAAAAGAGTTTCTATTATCTGCATAGAAATTAGTGATATACTTTATTTAATGAAAAATATAAAGATGAAAAAAATTTACAGGTATACTCATTTGTATATTAATTGTTGCAAGTATTATAGAGAGAAGTGAAAGAGGGTGTCACCAAAATTAATCGAATAAAGCATTACTGATTTTATAACTGAAATATTATTTCAAGAACAAAAACTACTACATTTGAATGGTTAAAGAATCCGTACTTTTAGCATGCTATGATCACGAACAATTTTGATCATGAGTGTGTGCTTCTTGTCATTAAGAAGATCATATGTCTCAATATTGGTCATGGTAAAAATTCTCGAATTAAGTTCACAAAAACATTTGAAATTTACAAGCACATATGTTATTAACCAAAAAAAAAAATTGATAGTTTATAGGCCCTATTTGGGAGAAATTTTAATCAAGATTTTAATCAAAATTCTAACCGTTAACTATCAAATCAGCCACCATTTTTGACTTTCTCTCTCACAGGTGGGGCCCACAGATTGACTATAACGACTATAATTTTGATTAAAATCCCACAAAAATTGCTCTTAAACATGCTCATAATTAAGCAACACATATTCGTTATGAAGGTGGAGTAGAGAAGATGAAGTAAACGAAACTTTTGAAACTATACGATACGAAAGGGGTATTGCGGGTTAAGGGGGCAGCGCCTCTTGCGGGATGTCCACAACAGGGATCGACCTACCGGTCAGGTCGAGGGGCACTTGTAGGGGTTCGAGGGCAACGCCCCCGATAAGGATTGACCTAATCGGTCAGATCGAGGGGGCAGCACTCTTCGTGGGGGCTAAATGTAAATAAGTATAATTTTTTGGCAAAAATAATAATAATAATAATAAAGGAGACCTTGTGTGGAGACACGGACGTCCCGTGTCTCTCGTGTCTATGCGGAGACACGACACTGCGGGGACACCGGGCACTCCATGTCTCCGTATTGTGCGGAGACATGGTATTTTTATTTTTATTATTATTATTTTTTTTTTGCATTCATTAACTTTTTCCTCCTTTTCTTTTTCTATTAAAAATAACGCATTCAATTCATTAGTTTTTTCTTCTTACTCTATATATTGTCCGACCCAATTTGCAACTGGTCACCATTTCTGTCAATGTTATTTGGCTGCACTCCTGGAGTCTTGTCTCCGCATAGTGTCGTGTCTCTGTATTGTGCGGAGACATGGTATTTTTTTTTTTTCATTCATTAGTTTTTCCCTCCCTTTTCTTTTTCTGTTAAAAATAATACATTCAATTCATTATTTTTTCTTCTTACTCTATTTGCAGATGTTCGACCCAATTTGCAGTTGGTCGCCATTTCTGCCAATGTTATTTGGCTGCACTCCTGGAGTCTTTCATTAATTTCTTCAGAAACAGCATTCCAATAAAAATTTGAGATTGTTTCTCCATTGCTCAACATAAGTGAGGAATCAATAGTATTCTTTGTCGGGTTGGTGTAGAGAAGATTGAAATCGATGATTTGGAGTTGTTTGAGGAGAAGATATTTATAAAATATCAAATGCAATTGGACGGCTGAAGATGAAGAAAATATATACCTATTAGTCAACAAAGATGGCTAGATATTGAGGGAATCACTGTAGCAAAATCAGATCGTGAATAGTGGATAACCAATTTCAGTGTGAAATGGAGGGTGCACAAATGAACAGTGATTTGGTCATCCTCTCTTTTAATATAGTAGTGATTTTTTATTACGTGAGGACGTGTAAGAGAATTGTGGGAACCAACACCACGTATGTGACAACTTCACACTATTGTACATGATCCGCGTGAATTTTATTTTAAATGAAAGTCTTTTAAATTCTACAAAAGTCTATAAAAATTTCAAAATGAAAGTCGACAGAAGTTTACAAAAGATTTTCATTAATTCCATACAAATTTATAAAAGTCCACGAAATTCACAAAAATCATCACTTAAAAAAAATATCTATAAAAATCGTCAAAATCCCAATTAAATACACCCCCTTTAAGTATATACTTTGTTTTTATTCAAAATATCTTCACACTAGTCAAAACACTAGTCATGAACACATACACACACTTGTCAATGTGCACACGGTAGACCTTGAAAACACACTGATTTCTCTAAGTTTGAGACGAGCGTAGTCTAAAGCAAAATGGATAAACACTCGAATGTGAAAAGAAAAGTTCCAATCAAACAATTTCATCACACGCTCCTTAGACGGTAAAATAATGTAAATATTCTACTTATTATTCTTTGATCTCTTGCGTTAAATTATTGTGTATAAATTCCAATTATAGTATTCATTAATAATCAAGGAATGAAAATTACAGTTTTCATTTAAATTCATAGAATGCTCATTGTAAAGGTACGTTTGATGCTAGAAGCTCAACTGCATGCAAGCATGATGAAAGATAAATCAAACCATCCATGGCTAAGCTTCAAAAGTTTACATATAAATAAATAAGTTTTATTTGACAAACTTGAAAATAAGGTAGGAGTAACCAAATAAATGTAACATTTTCTTATAATACCGTCCCTAAGTGCAATTGTGATGTTCATTTGGCGACATGGTCAAAATGGTTAGGTTAAGAAATCAAGCTTAGCGAGGGACCAACGGAGCCATACATTTGTAGGGATGGCAAAATAGTTCGTTGGTTCGGGCAGCTAGGGCTCAATGGGGCAGAGTCGAGGCTCGGGCCGAGCCCCATTTTGGGGTGTAGACTCGAACCAGGCCGACTCGTAAGCCTAAAAAAAAAAACCTTGCATGTCACTTTTTTTTTTTTTAATTTTCTTTTCATTTTAGCTATAATTTTTTTTATATGTTAATATTTAATATAATACGTATACATTGCACAAATTTTAAATTCTTTAAAAAAAATTTAGCTTTGTCACGAATTTATAAAAATAAAAAAAACAGAGCTGAATCGGGCCTGGCCCGCTAAGGCCTGTTTCGAGCTTAAATATTTTGGCCAAGCATCGTTGACACCCCTATACATTTGTCATCGTAAAAGTTGATTATTTTTTTTGGGAAGAATTTAAAGTTAAAAAGTAAGAAAAAAATTTTGAGATTACATACAAAATTATTTTTATGGGAAAATGTGTTATTAAAATAAGTTCGAAAAAAAAAATGTTTTGAAGAATTCGGCTCAAGAAGGGACTCACCAAAAGTGCACAGTACAAAATTTGCACGAGAATATGCAGGCCAGCTTTTCATTCAGATCACAGATAAAGAGATCTCCTTATCACCATTCAGCATGAAAACATATCAGCCTTAAATACTCCAACGAAAGCTTAAATAGAGAATGAATGCAGAATTCTATCCCACATAAATCCTTTTTCACCACACCATTCGAACTACTGACTCGTCCAAGACTTCAAGCTTCAGCAAGAAATAAATAAGTAAAAGTTGATTAAATTTCAATGCAATCATAGAAAAAGGCAACACGTGCTATAACTTGCACCATTGAAGTCGGAAAAAAACAGTAGCAAGTACAACAAAAAATAGAAATTCATTTGCTTGGAAGAAAATTGTCTAGCCATTTGTTGAGAACGTTGATGCATTCTCAATTATTCCCTATGGTTGAGGACTTTAAAAAGCAAAAGGTACACAATAAGACAACTATGAGCCACCATCTGCACAAGAAACCTAGGGTTCTCCACCAAGCTCTACTCTTAGGTTGTCATATGGGTAGACCTTGGGTGTCTGGTAAGAGAAAAAAGAGAAATAGCATCAGATAGAAGCATATCATTGAAATAAATACTTCACAATAATGATAATGCATAAATTATTCAACATGTACGATTTCTATGAAAAAGTTGGAATGTCTAGGTACCCTCCTATGTGGTAGCTTAGACCAATCAAGTCCAACTACTCATGGACCACCATCCAAATTCCCAAACTAAACAATTTCATCATAAAATGGTGATTTAGTATAAGGCTTGAGAAGTGAAATCCGTAAGAGGTTAAGAGGGCACACTCTCCCAAAGTAGAAGGTATGTAAGAGTTAACGATGTGAGCACAAACCCGGGTCGCTACAAATGATGTGCTATGAATCATTAGGAGTATTGGTTTATAGCTAAACAAATGAAAGTCTTGAAATATTACACCTCCAAACTACGTCTTGACTGTCATTTGAATAGCTAAAATGTCATGAAGTTCCCAAAGAAAAAAAGAGGAGCAATCATTTAGGGCATGTTTGAGCCCCATTTTTTTTGTGTAAAATGCATTTTGGAATAGTAGATTGATGTAGAATGTTTGGTTAAAAATCAAAGAAAAGTTTTTGGGCTGTGTTTAATATCATTTTATTGAAGAATGTGTGGTTGAAAAGAAGAGAGAAAAAAGTAATTTGAAAAATATGGGGATCACACAAAAGCTTAGTATGCTTGTCTAAAATCTGTTTCAGATGATATTCATAAAAAGGTTAAGGTTACTATTTTGTAAATTCCCACTTCACTTGTTCAAATAGAGCCAACTTAAAGGTGATGCAAAAGGAAAAAAATAAAATAAAATCGTGTGATGGATCTTGCCTTGTCTACAAAGACAATGCCACCATCACAACCTCGGGGACAGCATCAAAGCTAACACCACGTGACAAAAATTGATCTCATCCCTCAAAACCAATGCTGCCTACAACGCCACCAATGCCAACCCATGCAGCTGCCCATGAGATAACCCTAAACTTAGGTGCTTGTGTCAATCTTCAAGGTTGGTTGTTTGACAGTAGCATAGGCACCTTTCTAAGAACTCATTCAAGAACTGGTGACCTTGAGGTCACTGTTGATCGTAGCAGAAAGACGGTAAATCCATCAACCTTAACATCCATCTCTTCCTCAGCATGCTACTTAATGTCTGCGAAGAAATATTCTACATGCATTCCAACGTTCCTGAGGAATCACCCTTTAGTGCCTTTATTTCGGGCTTTACTCTCTAAATTTCTATAGTAAGGAATGTACACTAACTCATCATACCTCCTACTTGCAGGTTTCCCAGCATTCTGCAATGATAATAACTAAATTACTAATTCTGCAATAATCAATTAGATTCCAGTCAGAAGAATGGCCAATTAGCTCTTAGGATCTCATTGCCTGCTTGTGGCAACAAAATATATCCCATAATCCATTTTATAGCTTAGCAATTAATCATTTATTCATGGATCATGACTTAAGATAAGAGATTTAAGAATTCATTTTAATACAGAATGGGATATTATTCTGCTGCAGATTAAGTTTCCATTGTCGAGTTATCAACATCACAATAAAATTAAAGTCAAATGCATGTATTTTTTATCACTATGTTTGATCTATCGCAACATCTAATGGAAGAACCAATGCTCCTTCAGAACCACATCAAGCAATGTTGATTTTGGTCTTTCTTTCTTTCTTCTAACTTTTTTTACTTGGATAGCCACACTTCTGTGAATACGAGTTCCTTTAGGTCTATGCAGTACATGCCCCAACCTCCTTAAGTTGTTCTTTCTTTCTTTCTTTCTATATATATATATATATAAATAAAATTGTCGAAATGTGTGGTTGAAAAGTTATAAAAGTTGTGGGTCCCTAGAACTGTGTGATAGAAAATGTGTTTGGAGAAAGGGTAACATATATAAAATACCACATATTCAAGTAAACCCCAGCTATGGCTATGTTTTACATTTCAAGCCAGCTAAAGTAATTGGATTCTTTCTTTAACAAACAATGCCATCAAAGAGAAACAGTACATCAAGCATCTTACACTCACTAACGTCGAGAAAAATATTGAATAACAGATAAAATGCAGATTGACACCAAATGCATTAAATTTGTACGAGGAAATGGCCAATAATTTTTTTTTTTTTTTGATAACCGTTGATGTCAGGGTCAACTTGCGCACACCTCGACTAATTCCACGGGGCCCTGAAATTTACAGTCGGGTACTCACCTCAGTGGCCCTGAGGGGATTCAAACTGGTGACCATTGGGGAGCAAACCCAATGCCTGACCAATTGAGCAACCCCTCAAGGTTAGGAAATGACCAATAAATCAAATAGAGATTCACAAATTAACTAGGATCGAGAATATTCTTCCATAAATTGGATTTGAAATATAGTTAAAATTAGAATGTGAAAACTTAGAATTCACACGATTGTATTTCTTCACCTCATAATCTACAGTTTTGGCCATGAAAATTGGAGGATATATACACACACTCAGTGAGGACCAAGAAGCCACATGCTATTGCATGGCAAACAAAACTACTACATTCTACTTCTCGCATATTAAAGTTGTCATATAGCTATCAAAGTTCATGTGCCAACTCTAAACTTGGAGTATTACTGGGCCATGCTCATAAATTAAGTACCTACATTCAAGGTTTAAAAAGGCGGAACTAAGTATTGAGGCGGTTTTTCTTTATGAGGCGAGGCGTAAGCCTCGAGGCGGATTGAGGCGTAAGCCTCACAAAAAATAAAAAATTTAAGCGAAAGAATTATAAAATAATACAAAAATACAAAAAATAAAGTTGGAGCATATAGTAAATATGATATATAAGCCATTATCACATAGAGATTTAGTCTACCTAACAAAAAAAAAATATTATTTTTCAATTTTTTTAATTTATTAGTCGAAATTAATAATTTTTTATTATTTTTACATCATATATATAAATGATAAATATAAATAAAATTTGACATTAAATTCATACATGAAGGGTGAAGTGGTAAAAGAATTAATTAATATAAAATTTACATGTTTGAGCCCCGTTCAATTTTTTTCGAGATTTCTCATTTCAGATCAGTAAATTGAAAGTGAATAGGAAGTTGTATGTAAATGCTGAAAAAAAGGTAAATTTAAAAGGTCAAAAATATCCTATTTTTGACACTAATTTCCAAAAAAATCCCTAACATTCCTTCAATTTTAAAAAACCTTCCACCATCTATTTGGAGGACAAAGTGGGAAATCTGAATTTGGTACCTGCCAAAACATTTCAAAAGTCAATAATAGATGGTCCTTGTCTGCTAAAAAGTAAAAGAAAAACCATCATGCGTGGCCCCCACAAGAAGAAAATGAGATTGGAAAAAAAGGGCTCAAACACAGGCACAAAAAGTCAATAAACACGTCTCTTCTTCTTCTCTCTCATCTCTTCTTCTTCTCTTTCTTCGCACCAGGACAGCAGTTGCCATTTTCTTCAGTCACCGGCCGGTCCGGACTGCAGTTACCATTTTCTTCTTCATTTCTTAGAGAGGCGCACGCCTCATGCTCCATGAGGCGCGAGCCTTGAGGCGTGCGCCTCAGATTTAGAGGCGCATGGCTCCTATTTTTGCCTCAGAAAAAAACGCCTCGAGGCAGAAGATATACGCCTCACACTGAGGCGCGCCTTGAGGCGCACCTCATGAACGCCTTTTTAAACCATGCCTACATTCAATACTTTCATGGTGAGGTTACCACCCAAAAAAAAAAAAAATTTAATCGGGGAAGCAGTTACAATTGAGATCTAGCAGGAGTGGTACTAGAGAATTTTCCATTAGAACAAGCTTGCATCAAGATGTGCTCTAAATCCATATCTTTCTACTTCAGTGTAGGATGAGCTACTGAATATATTTAAAATAGATCTTTCTAGCCTCATTCATAGTTTGAAAAAACGTAAACAGGTACCGAGGCCTTTTTTTGTTATGAGACGAGGCGTAAGCCTCAAAACGTTGTGAGGCGTAAGTCTCACCACAAACAAAATAGGTGCAAATCTGGCGACGATGCACTGAACAAGAAAAAAGCCAAGCAAAGTCTAGGAAAACAATTTTAAATTGTAAGTCATTAGAAGAAGGCAGAAGCAAAGGAGAAAAGAGACATAGAAGCAGCACTTGAGGATCTCTTTTAAGCGAAGGATTGAAGATAAGTTTTCTGGTTGCCGTTTAGTTTTGGGAAGATTTCTGACTGCAGTGTAGTCTGGCCATCAGGAAGATTTCTGTCTACTGTGTGGAAGGATTTCTGGCTGTCTTTTGGTATTCTAGATATTTTAATATTTTGTTTGGCCCAAAATGTCTTTTTAAATGGGCCCTTCTCTTTTTTAAAAAGGGCCTTTTTTAATTCCTTTTCAAAAATCTGAAAAAAACATACTTCAAATGAGGCGCATGCCTCATTTTTTTGCCTCAGATGTAGAGGCGTGCGCCTTATTTTTTGTGCCTCACAGATTGAGCCTCGAGGCACAGAAGCTGCGCCTCACAGTGAGGCGGGCATCAAGGCGGGCCTCAGCAAGGTTTTTTCATACCATGGCCTCATTCAACCTATACCACTAAAAATACCTCTATAAGCTGCACATCCAGTTGAGAAGCAATCCTACATCACTATTCCATAAAAATAAGGAACTGTTAACTGATATCCTTTGCTATAATCTCCAATAATCATGTTGATAATGAAAAGAATCATACTGTCGCCGACAATGAGTCTGCTACAATAAGTTCAATTTCCCTCCATTGAGGAATCAAATTCTGGATGGGAACAAATGATAGGCCCCCAATCCGGTTCACTTATGCACGAAGGAAGAAAGAGCTACCAGTTCCTTAAGTTGTTAGTTGGTTGGGGGGTAAAATAGGGAGGGCAATGTAAATAAAGGTGAGGGAAGGGAAATAGGGGGGATCAAATTCATTCAGTCAGTTGTGGAAAAGGGGGAGAGACCGGGCCTCTCTAATAGCCTTGGGATTTGTTATCAATTCCAGTTCATCAGTTCTTCTTAAATAAATCGTTCCTTATTCGTGTTCCATTATTCCAACATTATTCACAGTCTAATTGTTTCCTCAGCTTCCTAGCTATAACAGAGACCTAATTCAATATTGTTCACAGGTTACTAAGCTTCATTGGGGCTTCAAGCTACAACAGACACGCAGAAAGTGGGAATCAGTTGGTAAATCCTATCAAACACCTGCAAACTATAGTTTTGTGTTTGCACTACTAGTTGAACAGACCTGAAAGTATCTTTTCCGTGGGAACTACCTTTTGTATGGGAACAAGGAAGTGAATATTATGTAAGATGTAGTTGATACAGTACGGCTACAAAAGATTTATTGGTATCAAACACTTCATCAATATGGCTAAATGAGGCAGTTTGGCTGCACCTATTAATTTCGAATTGTGTTTTCAAATCAGACCAGCCTGTTGATTAAGATATACCGGGTTAAAATTTTCTTCATGACAACTATTAGACCAAGTTTACTTAGTGGTATTGAGTTTTGGGTCATTAAAGGGCAAATTATCTATAAGATGCTTAAGCAAAAATGAGGATGTTAAGATAAGTGTGAAAACTAGAATGGATAAAGTATGAAACAATACTATATGCCACTCAGTGACAGTTAACCATTTAAGATAAATTAAGGAAAAGGCATCTTAAATAGTTGGGCTATTTCGTGCTAGCCTAAAAATATTCTCATTTCACAAAAGTCATGCAGTCTAAGGTTAGGGAAATGAGAAGTGGACCAGAATAAACATGGCCTGAGGTCTTTGCAGAAGATGTGATTTTCTTGGACCTTTTAGGAGAGGTAGCTCTAGATCGGATGGAATTGTGAAAAATAATTCATATAAACCAGCCCCAAGTTCATTGCTAATAACGGTTAGTGTCTATTAATGTTGCTTTCTATTCAACCAATAGCAACTTTCATGCCTTCCGCAACTGATATAAAAAATTAAGGCAACCCTCAAAAAGTCAACACCTTCCCTAATGGTATCATGGTCCTTCGATAATGCTTCAGATTGTTTAAGAATGTTCACCGTTTGATACCATGATAATACAAAATTTTCAAGAGAAAAATTAAAAGACACAAATAGTATCTTTTTTTCTCCGGTGCTAAACTAGCGCGGACAAGTATGTAATGAAATATTCACCCACCATACACGGCGAAGAGAAGAATTTTTAGTCTATACTTTCGGAACATACATAGCTTTAAACAAAGTACATAAACAATATTTTACGAATTCCATTATAATTAATTGAACAATAATTATAATTTGAAAGATGGATTATTGAACATAAGAAATAGATATTGATGTTAGCATGGCAAAGGACAGATTTATAACATGCCAAATCAGTGTTCATAAGAGACTATCTACAGCACTTCCTACTTTAAATTCCAGAAATCAGACAATCACCAGAAATTCGAATCGTGCTGATTTTAAGTTCACCATAATTTCTGGTAATCAAAATTCACTGAGATCTACATCAGCTTCATAAAGTGATAAATTGCTACTGTGCTTGACAAAAATGGAAAGGCAAATATAACGCCATAAAAATACACACTAGATTAGAATCTTTAATACTAAGTGTCGCTAAAATAATATTTAGTTCTTCGATATGATGGAAAATATTACATATAGTACTATTTCTTTCATACTAACATCCATACAAACTCAAAAACATTTCATTCATAAAAACAGTCAATTTTTAGACTTACAAATGGGCTTTTGGAAGCCTTGTCATTCCACACAGCTAAGAGCCCAAGTGATGCAAAAAATCCCAATCCTCCACACAACCAAGCCAATGCTTCATACTATTCACACAAATATATTCCAGTTACTAATAGTCCAACAAAAACTCTCAATTTATTTTACAAACGAGCAAGTAGAGAAAAGCTGAAATTGTATCAGAATGAGGAATCTGACCTTCCCAACGGTATCAGCAATACGATCTATACAAGGCTCTGGAAATGCAGTCCCATTATCCCAAACAAGCTCATCATTCACAGGAAGCTGTGATATAAAACATTAATAAATGTTAAAAAGATAGGGTTCTTCCCATTTGGTTTTAATCTTCCAAAATATAATTAAAGTCAATTAATAAACTATATATCCAGAAATTAATAATTTTGTGTGTGTGTTGGTGGGGGGGGGGGGGTGAGAGTGATACAGGTTTGTCAGGAACGATGTGTTTGCCGACGGGTAGGCCCATGCCGGAGCGTTGGCGGAGAGAGGCGGCGACAGAGCGGGCAGCGATACCGTTTCCGCCCATGATTCGTGATGCCACATGACTAAGTCTTCCTGCCATTTTCGATTTTTTTCGTAGTCGCTGTGATGAAAACCTTCTAAGAGGTTAAATGATGGAACTTCGATGCCAGTCGCTGCTTTACATAGGCGAAGCCTCGAACACAACAAATATAAAGTAAACGACACCGTATCATACAAGAGTTTTTCACTTCCCACTCTATAAAATGGGCACTTAGCTCGGCCCTGTTGTTTTTTCGTCCTTATTACTTTATTTTCTGCTTCGCCCTACCTCTTACAAAACGGCATCGTTTCAATTATGAACCGGACGGAATAGACATGCGGTTTGAGTGCTTCTACTTTATGCTACCTTGTGATTGACCCTCGACTATTGAAGTGTGTTGTGTTGTCTGCATGTGTGATTTTTGATAGTTGCGTAGGCGTTGATGTTTTGTTATCGTGATATGTACTCTAAAATCGCGTAATCAACATGTGAGTTTTTTATTGCTCTTTGGCATTTGAAACCACATTGTTTATTATGTGTCGTTGGGCACTGAGTCCCTGTTTGCTGCCCATTTTTTAACTGTAGAAAATGAATTTTGTGATCGTTGAAGCACCAACTTCAAGAATAATGTGAAATGGAAGTCAACAATTCTAGCAAAGTGGAGCCCTGCAGTGGTAGTATTTTTTTCTAAAAATGGAGAAAAAATGGGAAACAAACACGAGCTGAATTGTGCCTACGTGTTATGTCCGTTGATGATTTCATTGTTCATTTTTCGTAAAAATATTTTCTTTTTTTTTTAGCATGCTTGAATAATGTGTGCGGTTCAATCTATTTCCATGCATTGTGCATTTACTAAGCTCTCTTGTGTCTTATCATGTATATTATGGGGAATATGTTCGCAGCCCGTGTTGCTTGTTATTTCGTAGGTTTGAATGATGGGCTCATGAGCACGCAGAGCTACAATTGTACGTATTCTACCTAAGTCGTGCTGTCTAGGTGGATGGTGAAATTGGTGTGCCCACGTTTTAAATGGAGAGGGATGGATTAATCTGAAGAATTGGAACAAATGCCATAGGGGAGATATAGGGCAAGCACAAGGCAATAGCTTGGAAACGTCGATAAGTGCATAGATCGAAGACGATAATGTATGAAGAAATTGTTAAAGATGTTGGAAGCTCGATTAAATGGTTCGATGAAGTTTCATATACCTCTTTCTTTGATTGCATGGATAATTTTTTCTGTTGGTTATTTTTTCTATTTGGTTATTTTTCTACTTCATTGACTTGCCAAATTAACTAGAAAATATATTTGATTATTTTGCTCACAATACTAGAAAGTTGTAATTGGAGATCAGAAAAGCTTGATCAAACCAGAAGTACAAATGAAAACAAGATTGAATCCAAATGTTTATTGAAATTATGTTTCAGGAACCATCCACATTGTTTAGTGCCTTCAAGAAGTGGAAAACTATATACATATATATGCTATACACAATTTTACTACCAGTAATATTTTCATATGATAAGAGAAGACTTATCAGCATAATGCAATGGCAGTAACTGTTGTGAAACAATGCTATGGCAGGATAAGGTTCCCGAATGTGTTCTCCCCACTGTAGGTTACGTATAAGAAACCATCTTCATCCTTCTTCTCGTCGTATATTGAAGACATAATAGCACCTGCAAAGAGCAGAAGCGAGGAGCAATGAACACAACCAATTCTGGTAGGCTCCAAGTGACATACAACGCTAATGTTTCAATGTGCAGTAATGTACAAAAAACATTTATGGTACAAAGAAGCACGTTGTATTGAATAATAAAGAAAGCTTAAGCCCGTGTTTGGTTAATGTTTATAAACTGTTTCAAACCAGTTTTTATTCACACATTCCGTGGAATCTACAAGTACTACTCATTTATCGACCACTCATTTCTATCTATTTATAAACACTTCCAACAAATGCTTTAAATCGTATCCATTGTATTGTTTAGTACAGTCCGTATACGGTATACCATAAACCTCGCTAAACCTGTACAAGCATATGCAATTAGATTGCATTAGACAGCACAAGACACGCAATTAAGATTAAGCACTGACCTGTTGGAGGCAAGACATTGTCAACGAATATGAAAATAGCTTTTTCTGCACTCAGTTTGATCCTTTTGCGGATTACATAGACGAATTGTCCCACGGTCAAGTCAGCTGGGACGAGATACCTGTAATTTTTCAATAAGGTATCTGAAAAACAACTTTACAGCATTTCAATATATTGAATGCAGTATGATGGGCTTGGCTTGATAGACTAGCAACGGAACCACCCTGCCTACACATAGAAGGTTGGGGTCCAAGCCTCTTGAAATCCGGATAGTAGGAGTGGGCACCCCAAGGTTTGTAGCTCATTATCTACCAACTAAAGAATTGAAAAGCCATAACCAAGCAAAAATGGTGAATGTTCGGTAACAACTAAAATTGTCCATCGTCCAAGATTTACACCTTTCCTATATAATCACGAGATATTATCAAAACCATAATAAGCACCCAGACCCCTCAAATTCTCGCTACCCTAATCAGGAAACAGGATTGAAAAAGAAAAAAGAAAGATACAAACAACAAAACTAAATGAAAAAAAAAAATAAAAAAAATCCTATATGCTGGAATATTCTCGTTAAATTTTTTTATGCTTAATTCCTAGCCGAGAATATACCCTTTAGTTGTATAAATTGGACTTCTCTTCATGGACAATGTCACAATAATCTGTTTTCTATCAAGATGGGTATTTGTGTCTTGTTCAATTGTCTCACAAACTGCAATGGTCAATTCATTAAAATATGAAATATTTTGTTAAACCTAGCACGGAATCATTAACGTAGATCTAATTCTTACTTTTTCTTGTCAATATTGGGAATATCACTTCCTTCTGCCTTCTCCACGATCACCTACATTCGAACAACCAAAGCATGAACATTTTATATTATCGTCAATATTATATAAAGTCTAGAATGCATTAACAGCTTTTATACATGTTATAGAAAACAACAAGAAGTTGTATTAGATTTCCATGATTCCTTTTTGATACAGTTAATCATATGTTTGGACATTGACCACTTAGAGAACTCTTATAGATGCTTCTTAAAGGCTAAGAATGTTATGTTAATGATATCGAAAACCTATATAAATTAGTCAAACAAGCCTAAAAGTAAGTGAAATATACAAAATTTAGAAAACATAGAACAGAAAATTAATCAATCAGTCATATAAAGTTCCATCCGCTAGCAAAAATTTCAGAAAAAGCCTGAAAACGAGTCGAATGGAAGAACTCTAACCGGAATTCTGTCAGGGTATTTCTCCCTAATCCTAGCAGCCTCGGCGCGCCTCTTCTCTGAAACATACATAATGTAACATTTCGTAAATATGATGGGAAAAAAACATCTTTTTTTTCCCCACACGATAAGAAATCAGAGAAGACACAAACCAAGATTATGCTCTAGCTTGAATGAACTCTTTGCCATTCCACCTGAATACAACTGCTAAAAAAGTCAAATTCAAGAAATTAACTTCAAAAACAATCACACCCTCAAGAAAAATAGCCTAATTTTTGTTCATAGAGAAAATCGGTGGAGTATTTGATAAAAGTATAATTTAAGAAAACAATATTTACGAATTCTCTTAGCTAAAATATACAGGAAAAAATTTCTGGGTTCTCAAGAATTGCTTGGTCTAAATATGAATTCAATTAAAAAAAATCGATAACCGTCCCGAATTTTGATTTACCTTATCAGAAAATCCCATCACAAAAAACTCCAAAAACTCACAAGAAAATATTATTGATGAATTCATAAATCTTGAATTAGCTAAGAAAATGGTAAACACGAAATAAATAAAGAAAAAAAAGTACTGGCTTGACAACATGTAAAATAAATTAACAACCTTTTCTAAGAAGAAGATGATGAAGAAAGAATGGAAAATGATCAGACGTGCCGACGATGGTTTAGATTGAATTATCTTCTGCCGAACGTGGAGCCGAAGAAAGGTTTTGCTTTATTTTTTAAAATTGTATTTTTAATAATATAATACGTAGTGAAAAAGACTCCCTTGGTTGATGTTTAATTCTTAAAAATAAAAATTCTCCAACCCCATTTGCAATACACAACCTCCCAATACAAAAATATGGATTAATCTACTTTTACGTTAGGAGCTTGTTTGAACCCCATTTTATGGTAAAAATGAATTTTTAAATGAATAATGCTAAGTGTACACAATTTTTTACACAATCTTTTACACCTTTCTCACATGGAAGGGGGCCCACACATAATAAAATAATCGTGGACCTCCCTCCATGTGAGAGAGGTGTAAAAGATTGTGTAAAAGTATGTGTGTACATGTAGCATTACCCTTTTTAAATAGTAGATTGATAAAGAATGTATAGTTAAAAAATAAGAAAAATGTTTATATTTGAATGTAATATTATTTTATTGAAAAATGTATGCTTAAAAATAAAAGAGAAAAAAATATATTTAAAAAATAACGAGGATCAAAGAATGGCTAAATGCTTAGAATAAGTCTTAATGTACACTCTTTTGTACATTAAGACTTACACTCCTCTCACAATAGAGTGTGGGGTCCGCAATTTTTTTAAATTGCGGGCCTCCCATCATTGTAAGAGGAGTGTAATGCATACATCAAGCATTGCTCAAATGTTTGTTCTGGATGACATCTCATTAGGTGTAAAAATCGAGGTCATTGATTTATATAAGTGTTGAAGAAATCGATGACAAAATTGATTGTCACATTATTGAATGTCATCCAAAATGTCAAACTGGATATAAATGTAGCAAATTAGCTTAATGTTTATTTTTGATACATACAAAAATATCAATAAAAGTAACTGAAAGTTTAAATTGAATACAATCTGAAGTTAATTTTTGTTTGAGTCTCATTCTTTAAAACTTATTTTTTTTCTCAAACACATTTTCATTATACATTCTCTTAAAAACTCACTTTTTACAAGTGGTACTCAAATATGAATTATCATGACAATAATGTATAGAATAATAGAATCAATTATTAATGAATGCTTATTATTTTTTATCAACTACTTTGATATATGTCAAGATCACGATTTTTTTTTTAAAATTTAATGAAAAGATTTCAACAATATATCAACATCAACACATTGACATACATGCATGAATACACTTTTGATTAATTTGACATTTATTGTTTTTTAATGACCTTTTCTTTAAATCTTGAGTTATGATACATTGTCCAGAATTTTTACAGATAGTTTGACAGATTTGCACTTGGCAGAATTTCATTGACAGTTGGATAAAAAATAACTTCAAACTAGTCAATCCAGTTTCGCTACCTTATCATTTGTAAAAATTCTTGACAAGAGCACGTGTACAAGCAACTTAATTTTTAAATCTTTATAGACAGACCTCACTCCTGTGGGATGGATGAATAGCATTTTGATAAAATTAAACGATCTTTTAACATCTTAAGTTCAATAATATTCCCCTAACCCATAGTTATTTTGGGAACAATTAACTTGTATATGCAATGTAAAACTTTAATGGGAAATTTACAAATATATACCAGCATATGTATGAAGTTTGAAATATACTTTGATCGCCTATATTAATTGGAAAAACACAACTAACTGTGTAGTTCAATTGAAAAATGATGTTAATTTAATTGACTAAATTAATCCCAACTGAAACTGATGCTAGGTATTTTCAAATTTCTCGTTTCGTCTTTCAAATTCAAATGTGATGAAAATAATTGAACTTTATTCTTGTTGACCGATTGAGATATGTCGACGGCCTTTAAGCATTTTGACTAGCGTAGATTGTGTTTTCGCATTATGCCTCTGTTTGGAGCCGATTTTCTGGTCCAAAAATGGATTTTTTTGACCGTTACATAGCAAGGTGGGTCCCATCAATGTGAGATAAAGTCAAAAAGTGTGGCTGAAATTGGAACTCAATGGTGCAAAAATTCATTTTCTTTCCCCACAAAATCGGCTCCAAACAGGGGCTGTATGTGAACACAATGAACGAATCTACAGTATCAAAAATATTATATCAATTTGTAACGAATGAAATAGAAAGCAATATGATGTTACGAGGTGCAACAACTATCAAGATTTGACACTTTTTTTTTTCACAAGAGGTGACACTTTCAATCATAACTTCTATTATCAACAAAAGTGATACAGCAAAAGTAACCCTAACCTATATATTTCAATCGGTGATCAAACAAAATCACGTAAAGAATCGGTATCATGGATTGGTCACATGGGGCTAGCCAAGATTAAAGCAACCACATGTTTGTCCAAATCATATTCAAATCTAAATTCTTGTTTGTCTCTCATTCTTTTAAAACTCTTTTTTTATATATACTCATTTTTAACTGTGCATTCACATAATAAAATATTGTGGAAATTACACGCACCCATATTTTTTAACTTCCAAAAATCAAATTTAAGAATTGTTTATACAAAAATTAGATGATAATGTATTTTTTAAATATTAATATTTATAAATTAATGATTTAACTAACACAATTTTAACTGATTATAGATACTTGATGTGGGTTAGGGGGATTCAATTTTCAAAAGAGGAAAATATATTTCATAATCTATTTCTAACAACTTCCATCTTCTTCAAAACCCATGTTTTCTTCTTCCGGCGTTCATTCATTTCACGTTCGTTCGTCGCCATTATTTTGAATCGACTAGACCTCATCACTTTCGTTATCAAACCTCACTTATCTTTCTATTTTATAAACAACTTCATCTACTCTGAATGTCATTCTCTATACTATGCTATGTGATACCTATATACACAAAAATCCACACAATGGTTCGAACAAGGAGCGTTGACCGGGAAAGGTAGATGTGTCAAAATATGGGATACAAGCAACATCACCAGCAAAACAAACATGTCCTTAACGCCTCAGCAAGCTGGAAGAACATAAGCTACCAGAAGAAAATGAGCTGGAAGAACTTTCTAGAAATCACACCTCAATCCTGTTAGGGAACATTTCTGTTATTAATTTGTTGCAAGATTCTTTTTCTCCTGTATATATTTTACATTGCACCGTGCTGTAACATATACAATTTTTGGTATCCCTTATTTCAAAAATAGAATCAATACATTTTCTCCTTCATTTTGCTGTTATCCAGCACTGATATTATTACATTATTAGCATTTCTTATATGGTATCAGAGCAATCATGGTTCAAAATATCAATGATAATCAAAACCAAACTCAAAATCAAAATGAAAGAACAGATCAAATTGACCCATCTCAGCCAAACAGCCCATTTTTCATCGAAACTAATGATAATTCTAGTGCATTGCTTGTCACTCAGATGCTGGATTCCAACAATTACCGTTCCTGGGCAAGGTCAATGAGAAGAGCTCTTAGAATAAAAAATAAGCAGGGGTTCATTGATGGAAGCATCACCGAGCCAGACGATGCAACTAGCCCATTGATGGATCATTAGCTCCGTTGTAACGATATTGTCATCACCTGGTTGCAGAATACTATGTCCATTGACATCAAAGCCAGCACCCTATATGCTGAAACAACACATCAGCTGTGGCTGGAACTTGAGCAACGCTTGGCACAACAAAATGCTCCAAGGATTTATGAAGTTAAGCAAGCAATCACAGCTCTAATGCAAAATCAGGACAGTGTTAGTATGTATTTCTCAAAACTGAAAACTCTTCTTGATGAGCTGATAAATCATGAATCAATCCCTAATTGTACTTGTGGAGGACTGAAGGTTATGGTATGTAATCAAGAGAAAGATTGGGTAATGAAGTTTCTTATGGGTCTAAATGATTCGTTCAAAGACATCAAGGCACAGGTACTCTTAATCAAACATTTTCCCAAGTTAAATGAAGTGTATTCAATCATTCAACAAGAGGAAAAGAGAAGACAAATCTCAACTGATGTCCCCTCCACTGAAACCGTGTCCATGATGGGAAGGTTTACTCCAAGAGAAGCAGGTAAACAGGTTGCTGGACCTCAAAGGAAATATTTCTCAACCTTCTGCAAAATACCTGGGCATTCCTTTGAAAGGTGTTTTAAGGCTAACCCTGAGAAACCAGCGTGCTCACACTGTCAGATACTTGGTCACTCAGCAGACAAATGTTTTAAGATCCATGGATATCCAATGGGTCATAAATTATATAGAAGAGAACGTACTACAGGAACATTTGCAAATCAAGTTACAAATCTTGTAACTACTGAGCAGGAGCAATGAAGTAATAACGCCCAAGTCTCTTTAACTCGGGAATAGTGCAATCTGCTCATGGCATTGCTCAAGTCACACAACTCTCAGCCTTACACTCCTTCAGTCAACCAAGTGCAAAACCTCATACCATTTCACTCAGATGAAGCAAAAATTTCTGGTATTACTTTCTGTTTATCTACTTCTAAAACAAAGCCTAAAACTGTTCTTGATGTGCCTTGGATCATGGATACCGGATCAACAGATCACATAATCTGTTCTCCATCACTCATCACAACCATTAAGGCACATATCTCTCATTCAGTTGCTCTCCTTAATGGAGATACTGTTCCTATCACTCATATAGGATTAGTCAGAATAACAGAAACATTATCCCTAGATGATGTCTTATGTGTTTCATCCTTCTCTTTTAATCTTATTTCAGCTAGAAAGTTAGCTCAATCATCAAGGTGTTGTCTCATTTTCTTTCCTGAATCTTGTTTTGTGCAGGACTTTTTAACTTGGAAAACGATTGGAATGGCTAAAGTGAGGCAAGGCCTGTACCACTTACTGCAGGAAGAAGTCTCCCCCATAGCCTTGATTGATTCCCTGCCTGTTTTCGCAAACAAAACTACTATGTCAGCCTCTGTTACCATTATTCCTGAAGATTTTGATTTATGGCACTATAGACTAGGACACCCCTCAGATTCTAGGATAGGTTTACTGAATTCTGATCATGTATGCAAGACTGAAAACACAAAGAAACCGTGTTCTGTTTACCCTTTGGCTAAATTACATAAATTACCATTCAACACTAGCCAGCACAAATCAGGAAGTTGTTTTGAACTTGTTCCTTGCGAATTATGGGGACCTTGTAATGAAATTGCCTATGACAAATCAAGATACTTCCTTACCATTGTAGACAATTTTAGCAGATGCACTTGGGTTTATCTGCTCAAACTCAAATCTGAAGCGACAGGTGTTCTACAAGCCTTTTGTAACATGGCAGAAACCCAATTTGAAGTAAAAATCAAAACAATTAGAACTGATAATGGTAAGGAGTTTGATATGAAAGAATTTTATTCAAAGAAAGGTATCATACACCAAAAGATATGCATTGAGACACCCCAACAAAACGTCATAATCGAAAGAAAGCATCAACATATCCTAAATGTAGCTAGACCCTTGAAATTTCAAAGTGGAATCCCTATGAGGCATTGGAGTGATTGTGTTTTAACTGCGGTTTTCCTCATAAACAGAACACCAACTCCACTCCTCAATAACAAAACACCCTTTGAACTCTTATTTAAAACTAAACCCTGCTACTCCTATCTTAGGGTATTTGGATACCTTGCATTCACATCTACTCTTACGCATAACAAGCACAAGTTTGATCCAAGGGCTAAGAGATGCGTCTTCCTAGGTTATCCTTTTGGAATCAAAGGATATAAACTACTAGATCTTGATTCGAACGGAGTTTTTATTTCTAGAAATGTTGTTTTTCGTGAAAACCTTTTCCCCTATAAAACTCAGAAAAATATACCGAACACACTCTTCCAAGCTCCAGTGATTTAGCCTATTCTCGTCCTACTAATGGTGATTTAAATTACCCCAGACAGACCACCAATCCTTCAACAGAATTAACTGAAAATATGGAGCTAACTGCTGAGACTTCAAATCAAAATGTCCCAACCGAATCACTAGATTCCACCCAAAATACCTCTACAATTCCTCATCTACCTCGCACATCCACTAGGACCAGGAAAGTACCTTCATATTTGCAGGACTTCATGTGTCAACAGGCTTCCTCACTATTCCATTCACAAGAGTTAGACAAGAAGAAAGGTTCTGTCACACCAAGTTCTCCCTTTCCATTATCTGCTACTCTATCATATCATAAACTGTCTAATTCACATAAAGCTTTTGTTACATCTATCTCCACACACATTGAACCCAACTCATACCAAGAGGCTGTCAAAAATCGTGAATTGAGAGATGCCATGGACGCTGAGGTAAATGCTCTGGAATTAAATGATACTTGGGTTGTGGCAGACTTGCCTCCTGGTAAAGTGTTAAGTACAATGCAAATGGAACGATTGAGAGGTACAAAGCTAGATTAGTGGCGAAAGGATACATGCAACTGGAAGGTCTGGATTACAATGAAACTTTCTCACCAGTAGCAAAGATGGTGACTGTGAGAACTTTACTTGCTGTGGCAGCGATCAAAGGCTGGTTCTTGCATCAACTTGATGTCAACAATGCTTTTTTACATGAAGACTTGGATGAGGAAGTTTATATGGAATTACCACCAGGTTATTCTACAAATGATCACACAAAAGTTTGCAAACTTAACAAGAGTTTGTATGGCCTAAAACATGCCTCCCGACAATGGTACTCAAAATTGTCCTCTTTAGTGTTCAGCAAGGTTTTCAGCAATCCAAATCAGACTATAGCCTATTCACAAGAAGCTCAAAAGACTCATTTACTGCCATACTGGTGTACGTTGATGATATTATAGTGGCCAGTAGTAACATGGACAGCATAAAATTTCTCAAAACTTCACTTGATGACAAGTTCAAGATCAAGGACTTGGGCACTCTAAAATATTTTCTTGGCATAGAGGTAGCAAGAACAGAAAATGGAATCTACCTTTGCCAAAAAAATATATTCATTGGATGTCTTAGCTGATTCAGGGACAATTGGGGCTGTGCCAATTAAGGTACCATTGGATCAAAACATCAAACTCTCTAAGGATCAAGGAGACCCCTTACCAGATCCTTCTATCTATAGAAAACTCATTGGTAAGTTGCTCTATTTGACTGCCACAAGACCAGACTTGGCCTACTCAGTACAATTACTTAGTCAATATATGCAAAATCCTAGATCGCCACACTTCAATGCTGCTCACGAAGTGTTGAGATATGTTAAAGGGGCACCAGGTCAAGGGCTGCTGTTCTCCTCAACATCATACCTGTAGCTTAGAGCTTATAGTAATTCAGATTGGGAGACGTGCTTGGATACACGAAGATCAGTGACATGATCATGTGTTTTCATTGGTACCTCTTTGGTGTCATGGAAGTCAAAGAAACAAAGCACCATCTCTAAATCATCGGCAGAAGCAGAATATAGAGCCATGGCCAACGTTTGTTGTGAGTTGTCATGGCTTAGATACTTGCTAAACGATTTGCAAGTACCTCACCCTCAAGTAGCTCTATTATCCTGCGACAACTAGGCAGCCATACACATAGCAGCCAACTTCGTTTTCCATGAAAGAACCAAACACGTAGAACTTGACTGCCACCGGTCCGTAATAAAATTCAAGAGGACAGCATAGTGACAAATTATGCGAGAAGTGGTTCACAAGTTGCGGACATAATGACTAAACCGCTGTGTTCAATTAATTTTCATTCCCACTTGTCCAAGATGGGAGTAAAAAAATCTCTTCTCCATCTTGTGGGGGGCTGTCAAAATATGGGATACAAGCAACATCACCAACAAAACAAACAGGTCCTCAATGCCTCAACAAGCTGGAAGAACAAAAGCTACCAGAAGAAAATGAGCTAGAAGAACTTTCTAGAAATCACACCTAAATTCTGTTAAGGAACATTTCTGTTATTAATTTGTTGCAAGATTCTTTTTCCCCTGTATATATTTTACATTGCACCGTGCTATAACATATACAATTTTTGGTATCCCTCATTTCAGAAATAGAATCAATACATTTTCTCCTTCATTTTGCTGTTATCCAGCACTGATATTATTACATAATTAGCATTTCTTATAAGATGAGGCCGAAGTTAGGAGAGAGAAGATAAAGATGGATAAAATACAGAAAGAACGTACATCCAAGAAATTAAAATGTTTTGGGATAGAAGCAAATCGACTTCGAAGAAGGTATTTTCAATTTAGTGTTGTTTATTTTATTTGAATACTATTTATGAAAGTCACAGTTACTGGGTCACAAGTATTGCAAATAATATTCGATATTTGTGACATAATTTTGTCTGATTTTGTAGCCAAATGATTTGGAGATGAGGTTGTTATTTGAATGGGGTGTGATTATAAAATGAATTTGTTTGATTTAGAAATGGGTTGTGACCTCCAGTTGAGGAGCTAAGACCAATACTAAAAAATTGCAAAAAGAAAGAATTACACCAAAGTTATCACGTGATTTTGAAACAGTCTAAGCTGCTTCTGTGATTACTGAATGCTATTGTGCTCGTTGAAGTATTGGTCATTGATTTGTCTCTCCATGTCACTATAATGGTTGAAATTACTCATGTTGGAATTAATTGAATTTAAGTGTATTAAATCATTAAATATGATATTTAATAATATGGGTCATTGCAATTAATTTGAGTGAATTGGAAAAGTCTCAAGTATAGGCCCATAAGTTGATAAACCCAATTTTAAGTGTCTTATATATGGTAAGGAATCCCACATCGAAAGTTTACAAGAAAAAAGACTTGTTTATATAGTGGGATGTGTGTACAAGTTATAATTTAATAAGTGACCTACAACTTAGCTAACTTTGGCTAACCAAAGGCTAGCAAACTAGCCACCACACACCACTCGCTCCGCGCCCCGGTCGGCCTGACCCCCGACTTGTGTATGTCGCAAAATTCGCATTAAGTGTTTTAGAGGCGTATGTACACATCGTCGCGAGGAGCTGGGGATCCTTATAGTTTTCGAAAATGGACTCATAGTTCGATAACATGGCAATGGGAGGTTCGATGAGTTGGCATCCTAGGTGGAACACACATAACATGTGGCGTCACTTCTTTCTACATGACATCTGCATGGCTGGTGAATATGTATGATGAAATGACACTACACTTGATGATTTAATCTAGATCGTCTGATCATGAAATAGTGCGATCCAATGGCTAAGACGAATCAGACCAAGTGGTGCACCAATTCATGATATGTCACATACCCATTCAGTGAGACACTTCAATATCTATAAATAGAGACCTCCAAATTTGATTTTTAACACACCAAATCAATTAAAATACTCTTGATTTCTAAATTTCTTCTCTTTCCATATTCTGCAAAAATTTCTTCAAATATATTCGTGGTTATTCCGTTCGAGTATGATCATTCTTTGATTCGACCGACAAGGTTGGTATTGTGGAATATCGACTTTGGAAGGATGGTTGTATCTTGAGAGACATACGTCCATAATCCCGTTTGCACTTTATTGGGGGACGAAATCTGTCTTAAGGAGATTTACTTTAGCATACCTCGCTTCATCTACTGCATTTCTTTTTCTGTTCTTTTTTATTTTTTCTTTTTATTGTGATAGTCGAATTTCCTACAACAACTCATACTTTGGCTATTGTATTGTGTCTGGTGATTTGGTCCTAACTTGTTTTTCTTCATTGCTTTCTCTTTGTTATTGTCTTATTCTCTTCCAAGTACTGGATCTTTAGTAAATTGATTTTCCAATGAATTGGTTCCATAATTGGACCAAGAAGAGTAAAACATTGATGCCATTTTGGTCACACGCTAGTTGATTCCCTCGACTGATGCTAGTTATTGTCGAGTAATGACTTATGGGTGTACTATTGATACATCAAACTTAAAACATGGTCATCACTTTTGTATTGCTTTCAACATGTTTTACAAAATGTGCTAAGGCATGGGGTTGAGCTAAGAAAAAAGGATAATGGCTTTTTCCTACTGTTTTCGTTTTTTAGCTCCTTTACCATATATGTAAATGTATACTTTGTACTATTAGAAATGAAATGAATGGCCTTCAACAAAAATGATTGGTGGAATTTCACTACAAAAGCACTTTTAGTTATATGGATTTTTGTACTATAACTAATGATACAAATCTTTCCACTTTGTATATTATGTAGGTAAACTCTGAACAGTTAACCGAATTAAAAGAAGTAATAGACAAATTGCAGTGGACAGAAAAAGAAAATATTGCAGTTGACAGAAGATAAAATTGGCGTCTTTGAAGCCGGGGCCTGTGTCGAACACAGTGTCCTTAAAGCAATATTCGCCCCCTCACCGAAGTAATGCGAGCGCTTGCTTCCCAGGATACAGCGGCGTGAACTGTAGTTTGTACAGTCGAACTGAACGAGTGTGTCGGAACGGAATCACCAAGTGACTGTAAGACGACAGGAATTTGAGAAGGGAGCAGAAAGATTTCGTGCTGTAGTGGTGTGTCTGAACTGAAGAGATTGTTCGGGATATATAGGCAAGGAGGAGCATTTGCCTCTTAATGCAGTCATAACTCCAATCATAACTCTGCCATTGAATTCTCACGTTTTGGAGTTACAAAAATAAATGAAAACAGTTTTCAAGTTATGTTTTAAATGGAAAAACGTAAAAGAAAATTTTTAAAACGTGGCTTGCACTTGGTGGCCAATTTTTGACTCATTCGGTCCGACATTCGTGTACGCAGGTCGCACCCGCACACAAGTTCAAGGCTCGAAGGCCAAGTCGGTCCAAGATTTGCACCCCCCCTGCGGGCGCGTAGGCCACGGAGGAGTCTCTATGCAACAAATGGTTACACCTTACAAATTGTTAACCATATATAAATTGGTCCAAAAACTTATTCTTATCCTATGTGGGATAACTATTTAAGTTTTCCCACTTGCCACTTTCTTTTTTCTTTTTTCAATGTGGGATGGTACTATTTATAGTCCCCATATATTCCCACTTTTCCATTTCTAACCAATGTGGGATTGTTAATCCCTTTTAAAACTCCTCTTCAAATCCCAACTTTCAATCAATGTGGGATTAATTTCACATACACAAGTGAAAATTCATTTGCCAAATAATATATTTTCCAACAATCCCCCACATGAATGGAAATTAATAGAGACACGGAATACTTGGTGACAAAGTTCCACAGTTGAAACCTGCATAGGATAGGTAGGTGTTACCCTTTGAACCTCCCCTTATGAAAATACATTTACTTTACTAGCTGATCAGTAGACGTGATGTCTTTGAACTGTTCTGCGTTTTGTGTAAACGATGATGTACCTCACACAGGATTCTTCCTAACACAATTCAGTTCTCATGGTTATGTTCGTTTGTGGCCATGAACATATGCCTGGTTCAGTGAGAGTTATTAAGAATTGAGCCTCACAATTCCCTTCGAAGCGGCCCCACTTCTTTCTCACATAGGTGATTTCTTAATTAAGAGTAACCCGCATTACTCCGCTCGGATTTTCGACGCATAAGAATCATTAAAAGCTTATTGATTATCCTCTTCCCACGGGCATCACTATTATTACAGGAATGGACCGGAAATAACCCCCACAGTGATATAGTTAAGTATTTGCAATTAGGTTTTCTCATTGAACCTAGATCTTGGGATCTCCAGTCAGCTAGGTTGAGTTTCCACTACAATAACTTATTCTTTTAGAGGCTTAAGTCCCATTCCTTTTGATGACTTTGCAACTAACTCTCTATTTAACCCTTTGGTTAGCGGATCCGCAATGTTATCTTTAGACTTTACATAGTCAATAGAGATAACTCCAGTTGAGAGTAACTGTCTTATGGTATTATGTCTACGACGTATGTGTCTAGACTTACCATTGTACATGTTGCTTTGTGCCCTTCCAATCGCAGATTGACTATCACAATGTATGCAAATTGCTGGCACAGGTTTAGACCATTTTGGAATATCCTCTAAGAAATTGCGTAGCCATTCAGCCTCTTCACCACATTTATCTAGAGCTATAAACTCAGATTCCATGGTAGACCTCGCAATAACTGTTTGTTTAGAGGATTTCCATGATATGGCTGCACCTCCCAAAGTGAACACAAATCCACTAGTAGACTTTGAGTCTTTAATATCAGATATCCAATTCGCATCAGTATATCCTTCAATAACAGCAGGATATCTGGTATAGTGTAGTCCATAGTTACGAGTATATCTCAAGTATCTTAGTACTCTTACTATTCCTTTCCAGTGGTCAGACCCTGGATTACTAGTATATCTACTCAACTTACTAACTGCATAAGCGATATCTGGTCTTGTACAACTCATTAGGTACATAAGACTTCCGATTATTCTAGAGTACTCTACTTGAGAAATACCATCGCCTCTATTTTTCGATAGATGTTGACTTGTATCTATCGGTGTTCTAGCCACGCCAGTATCATCATTATTGAATTTTTTCAAAATTTTGTCCACATAATGTGACTGACTTAGAACGAGTCCATCCGATGTTCTTGAAATTTTAACTCCAAGAATCACATCAGCTAAACCCATATCCTTCATGTCGAATCTTGAATTCAACATATTTTTAGTAGATTTAATCATCTTATCGTTGCTACCAACGATGAGCATGTCGTCAACATAAAGACATAAAATAACATAACCATTTCCTGTATCTTTAATGTAAACGCATTTGTCACATTCATTGATTTTAAATCCACTTTCCATCATGGCATTGTCAAATTTTTCATGCCATTGTTTTGGTGCTTGTTTTAAGCCATATAATGACTTTACCAATTTACATACCTTGTTTTCTTGTCCTGGTGCAGAAAACCCCTCAAGTTGTTCCATGTAAATTTCTTCTTCTAAATCTCTATTTAGAAAAGCGGTTTTTGACATCCATTTGATGTACTTCGAGATTGTACAAAGATGCAATCGCTAATATCATTCGAATGGAAGTTATTCTCGTTCTTAGGAGAATAGGTGTCAAAGTAGTCAATGCCTTCTCGTTGCCTATAACCTTTAATTACAAGTCTGGCCTTGTACTTATCAATAGTTCCATCTGCTTTCATTTTCCTTTTGAAAATCCATTTGTAGCCTAGTGGTTTGCTTCCCGGGGGAAGATCAACCAGCTCCCATGTATGATTTTGCAGAATGGAATCTATTTCACTCTTAATGGCTTCTTTCCATTGAGGACCTTCTGAAGAGTTTACAGCTTCTTTGAAGCTTTGAGGTTCAGTTTCTAGCATGTAAGTCAGAAAATCGGGACCATAAGATTTCACTGTCCTTTCTCGTTTGCTACGTCTTGGTTCAACCTCAACTTCATCTTCTACTTCTTTGTCCTGACTATTCTCAATCATAGTCTCATATGTCCGTTTAGAAGAGTTTGCTTCATCTTTGGACTTACATGGAAATACATGTTCAAAGAATGAAACATTTCTCGATTCCATTATCGTGTTTTTGTGTATATCGGAAATTTTAGAATCAAACACAAGAAACCGATAAGCACTACTGTTATGTGCATATCCGATAAATATGCAATCAACAGTTTTTGGTCCTATTTTCACCTTCTTTGGTGTAGGTACAGCTACTTTGGCAAGACACCCCCACACTCGTAAGTATTTGTAGGAAGGCTTCCTTCCTTTCAATAACTCGTAAGGGCTCTTTTCTTCTTTCTTTCGGGGTACCTTATTTAAAAGGTAATTGGCTGATAACACAGCTTTTCCCCACATGTTCTGAGGCAACCCGGAACTTAATAACATTGCATTCATCATTTCTTTCAATGTTCTATTTTTCCGTTCAGCAACACCATTTTGTTGTGGTGAATAAGGTGCTGTTGTTTCATGTTTAATTCCATGTTGTGCACAGAATTCAACAAATGGTGATTCATATTCACCACCTCTATCACTTCTCAACACTTTGATCTTTTTGTTGAGTTGATTTTCAATTTCATTTTTATAGAGAACAAATTTCTCTATAGCTTCGTCTTTACTTTTAAGCAAATACACAAAACAATATTTTGTGCTGTCGTCAATAAAAGTAATAAAATATTTGTTGCCTCTCATTGTTTGTACAGATTTTAAATCACATATATCGGTGTGAATTAAATCAAGAAGTTCAGTTTTTCTTTCAACGGATTGAAATGATGACCTTGTCAATTTTGCTTCAACACAAGTTTCACACTTATGTTTATTATCAATTTGGAATGTAGGTATGCAATTTAAGTTAATTAGTCTACGCAAAGTGTTGTAATTAACATGTCCTAGTCGACCATGCCACAAATTGGAAGACTCAAGCAAGTAAACGGAAGAGTTATTCATTTTATTGATTTTTGGCTTAATAGCCATTACATTGAGCTTAAAAAGCCCATCACTTACATAACCCTTTCCTACAAACATTCCAGACTTAGACAAAATAACTTTGTCTGACTCAAACACCATACGGAAGCCATGCTTGTTCAACAGCGAGCCAGAAACCAAATTCTTGCGAATCTCCGGCACATAAAGCACGTTGTTTAGAGTCAGCTCTTTCCCAGAAGTCATCTTTAGAACCACCTTTCCATGGCCCTTGATTTCGGAGGTCGCTGAATTTCCCATATACAACTTCTCTCCATCCGCTGCTTCAAACCCATTAAACATCTCCTTATTGGAGCAAATGTGTCGGGTGGCACCGGTGTCTATCCACCATTCTCTCGGATTTGAACCCACCAGGTTCACTTCAGAAATGACAGCTGCAAGGTTGATGTCAGATACATCTTCAACCATATTTGCTTCTTTTTTCTTCTTTGGCAAACGGCACTCCGTAGACTTGTGACCAATCTTGTCACAATTGAAGAGCCTCTATTCAAAACTTCGAGTCCTTGATCCATATACCATGTAGGTGAGGAGATCGCTAGCAAGCAACTCTTCTCTCTTCTTTTGGGCCGAGTCTACAAGATTGTAATTTGGTAGGTAGTCACATCCTTTGCTCGACATTCCGTGTCACCAAGTGACTGTAAGACGACAGGAATTTGAGAAGGGAGCAGAAAGATTTCGTGCTGTAGTGGTGTGTCTGAACTGAAGAGATTGTTCGGGATATATAGGCAAGGAGGAGCATTTGCCTCTTAATGCAGTCATAACTCCAGTCATAACTCTGCCATTGAATTCTCACGTTTTGGAGTTACAAAAATAAATGAAAACAGTTTTCAAGTTATGTTTTAAATAGAAAAACGTAAAAGAAAATTTTCAAAACGTGGCTTGCACTTGGTGGCCAATTTTTGACTCATTCGGTCCGACATTCGTGTACGCAGGTCGCACCCGCACACAAGTTCAAGGCTCGAATGCCAAGTCGGTCCAAGATTTGCACCCCCCCTGCGGGCGCGTAGGCCACGGAGGAGTCTCTATGCAACAAATGGTTACACCTTACAAATTGTTAACCATATATAAATTGGTCCAAAAACTTATTCTTATCCTATGTGGGATAACTATTTAAGTTTTCCCACTTGCCACTTTCATTTTTCTTTTTCCAATGTGGGATGGTACTATTTATAGTCCCCATATATTCCCACTTTTCCATTTCTAACCAATGTGGGATTGTTAATCCCTTTTAAAACTCCTCTTCAAATCCCAACTTTCAATCAATGTGGGATTAATTTCACATACACAAGTGAAAATTCATTTGCCAAATAATATATTTTCCAACATATTATTGGTTCTTGCTTCGTTTGATATGAACAGAGCTTCATAGAAAATTGTATTTCTTTGAATGGTTGATTTTAAATAACATTATTGAGATTTGAGGCATCATTATGACCTAGCCATTCGTTTGTAACTAAAGTGTTATTCAATCCATGAACTTTTTTATATTATGACATAATCAAAGTGATTTGTAACATGGATGTTGTGTCATTAATCTAGAATTGTAACTTCAGTTACTATCTGATTGTGACCTTATAAAATATATCCGATTTATGTTGCAAAGGTTAGTATGATGAAATGTGACCTACCTTTTATGACATTACATTAAGAACTTGTGATTGAATTTTTTATGCAAGTGACCTGAGTGATATACTATCGTATATTAATCTATGACCTGATTATTCTACCATTCTATATTTGGTTTTAACATTATCTATATCTATATATAATTTAGAATTTTGACCTCAATTATTGTCTGATCGTGACCTTATAAACTATGTTTGATGTATGTTGAAAAGGCCAATATGACGAACTACGATTTACCTATGTGACATTGCATTAAAAACCTAAACTTGTGACTTGAATGAAATATTATTGTACGTTTAATTGTGACATGATTGCTTTACCATTTTATATTTGATTTGAATGTTATCTTGATCTATACAAATAATGTAGGAATAAAAGTACATTATTCCTGAAAACTATTGGTTTCAAGGAAAAATTACAACAAACGCGACAAAAAGTGTTCTGACCAATTTCATAACAAAATTCAACGAAGCCCAACGAGATATACTGGTAGATATATGTTTCTCACACTTTATGGATTGTCATGAAATTGTGGTTTAACCTCAATTGATCCACTACTTTTTATTGATGGAGATGAAACAGTCGGACCCTGATAAGATGTGAATCGAGATACCAGGTCGCTTTGTTAGATTCTCGTTGTTGGAGTTCTATTTAGACGGATATAGTTTCTCTGCTATTTAAACATAGGCAAATCAGGCAGGTCACAAAGCGGGGCAAGAAGAAGGGAGATAGCATCATGATAGATTGATTGTTCCCACATGGGCTATTGTATTTTGTAATTAACATCAATTTTCTTATTTAGAAGAGTTGTAATGATCATGACTAGGATTTGTGTTCAATTTGAGTAATACGTTGTTTTAATTTGTTAATGTTGGTGATGAAATTTTATTCATTCTGAAGGTATTTGCATTTTCAGCAAGTTGTAAGTTCTTTACCATTTGTACATATGTGTCGTTTGAATTGTTATCTAATACATGTCACAGATTATTGATTTTAAGATTCTACTTTGCATTCTAATTTAAGGTCACGTGACATTGTTCACTGAATTATGTCCATATTTTACATTCTGATTTATGTCACAAGTCATTAATTCATGTTTTTACACTTTACATTCTGATTTATGTCACGTGTCATGAATTCAAGATGCACTGCTCACATGCTAAGTTCACTGGTCACAAGTCATATTTCACATTCCGATTTAAGGTCACACGACAATGTGCACAATTACAAGTCAATGTATAATGGTCACAATTCACTGAGTTATGTTCACATTTTGCATTCTAATTTATGTCACAAGCCACGTGTCAATGTACACTGGTCAAAGGTCACAAGTCAATGTGCAATGATCACAATTCTCTTATTTATTTCACATTTCACATTTTGTTTTATGTTATAGGTCACAGTTCAATTTTGCAGTGATCACAGGCCACTGACTTATATTTACATTTTACATTCTGAATTATGCCACATGTTCACCGGTCATAAGTTTTATTGTGCAGTATTCTCATATCAATGTTCACTGGTCATAAGTTTTATTGTTAATATATAATAAGTCACAGAACACAATTACAACTCTCATTCTGCATTCATACAAGGCCACATTTTGCAAGTATAAAATTTACATACCACAGCAAACATTCTCCTTTAATAATAAGTGCCAAGTCGTATTCACAGATCTCATATTTCATAGAAAAAATGACACGATTATGAACTTGTGAGGTTACATATAGGCAAATTGTTCAATATAATATCACAACTTCAATGCAATTGTATTTAAATGCATCTCCAAGTACTATTACCTGATATATCTAATAGTAACTACGACCAATGAATGAAATAATAAAGAAAATATGAAAATTTAGTGATCGAAGTATGGTCAAATTGTTTCATCATTTGATTTCCTATTACTTTGTTTATTTTTTTTCTTGATTTTGGCTTACAGGAACCAAGCTGCTATACGTCCTGTGATTGTGATCGTATTCTCCACAACGTCTACATTTTACAGTTTGTTTCTCTTTACATGATGATCTTTTTCTATTTTCGATAGGTCTTCTCGAACTTTTGGAGCTAATAAAATTATGCCATGTACTTCTTCAGACACTGTCCATTTATTTAGATTGCCTACGGGAAAAATTGTATCTTTGTACGTGCATTCATGTATGCTTCTTGTGTGTAATAGTATGAACAATAATCATATGAATCTCTTTTTGTAGTTGCAATCACAGTCAACCTATGTGAATATGATAACTGGTCAACTTGTAGCATCCTACAGGTTCTTGTACGATCACAAAAGATGAGCTGCCATCACTAGCCTAAAAGATGGTTTGATTACCAAGAGATGCCTGCAAATAGCGATGAAAAAAATTGGTCACAAAAACATACTGGTCACAACATCTACATGTCATAGCATCTATATTTTACAAGATTTAAATAGAAGTTACATACAAGTCACAGCATTACAATACAGGTCACGAAGAGCTTAAATACAAGTCACAACATCTATATGTCATAGCATCTACATTTTTACAGAATTTAAGTACATGTCACATAGTTTATATATAGGTCACAATATCTACAATACAAGTCATAAAGAGCTTCAATACAGGTCACAACAGCTACATGTCACTGGATTTAAATGCAGGCCTCAGAGATAAAATGCAAGTCATGGTATCTATAATACAGGTCACAAAGAACTTAAATACAAGTTACAGCATCCGTATTTCACAGGATTTAAATGCAAGTCACATAGATAAAAAACATGTCACAGCAAAATGTTATATCTCAGTGATTGAAACAATTGCAGAACCATTCAAAGGCTTCAACGTAAAACAAGTTCATTTTAAATCACATACCCAAGACAATTGAACTTCTCGATTTTTTCTTCATAGGAACCCACGATTGGAACAGTCGATTTTGTAACCTGAAATATTGGAAGATCCGGTTACAATAGACTGTTTTCATTCACCAATTCTGACTTCAAATAGGATCAAAATTACTTAGGGATGATGACCAAACTCAATTCCTTACCTCTATAAACCATACGCCTGTTACCATTATTTTGAAAATATCTGCTCCTATTTGCTAATAATTTTCAATTGTGACCTCAATAATCCACCGATTTTGATTGAGCCAAATTTCGACAATGAGGATCGAGAATTTTGGTGTTGGGAATTCTCGGTCGTTTTTCTCTTTTGAACGGTGGTTAGTGGCTTGATATAAAGAGCCATATTTGATTTGGAAATATGTCTTAACTGAAAAATTGTATATAATAAGTTAATAACTACCTTATATGTGTATTATTCCCTAAAATATTTTACACATGTTATAGAATTACGGGCGATAAATGTAATAATATGTAAAGATATGGACATTTCATGCAATTAAAATGTAGTCTAGTTAATAAAAAAAATAGTATGTGAATATATTTAGCCTTGTTTCTCTATAATTATTTCAATTTTTTTCTCAAATTCATTTTTAATCACACGTTCTCACAATAAAATATTTTACACGTAAATCCAATATTTTTTATACTTTTTAACTATACATTATCTAAAAGGCAATGCTTTACCAAAATTAACATGGCATGCTCTTTCAATTTTAATATACTGTTCTTTTTTATAGTGTTTGCTTGAGATTTATTATAATTTTCTTATAATCAAAAATTAAAGTCGAACATTAATTTTAACCATACATTTATAATTACTACATATTTATAATTCATACATTTTGTATGATCCATTACTCTTCTACATTATAATTTTCGAATCATGTCTAATGAATTTTTTTTCTCGGGAGAAAGGGGTCAATACTAAAAGTCCATTCATGCTGGGGATGTTAAATGGAACGATTTCGCTAGCCTGGAAGCGAATCTTTAGGCTAGTCGAGCTGGATTTTTCCATGTGAGCCGTTCGCTGGTTCAGATGAGCTCGTTGGCTTTTGAGCAAAGATTAGATGGGACATTTCCACTCGTTGTTGCCTCCCTTCATTTCTAATCATTTTTTGGCCTATAAGTAGTTGGTTTGAGGATTGAATTTCCACACAGCACTCAAGCTTCTTAACTCTCATGCAGCTTTAACCACTCTCAAGTTTCATAGAGTTTTCATTCGCTGTTCTCTAATTTCATATTTTGTCTTGCGCAATTACGTAATGGCTAACTCATAATTATCTCTATCTAAAGAAAATATTTTCAGTTTTTTTTGGAAGTTTTACAAAGATCCAACAAAAGAGAAAGTTGTTCACTTTGGTAAAATAAAATACGATAAAGAGGAATAATTAGAGTAGTTGTAGTGAGTTTCACAAAATGTGTGAATAAAGTATTGATTATGAATTTGTAGTAGAAATTAATGTTTGATTGATTTTAGGGTTGGCCTAAAAAAGTTGAAATTTGTATCCATACGAAGGCTTGGCCTTTGATTCAACATATTCTATTGGAGGTAACTTGTATGTATATTTTGCATTATTAAATCTTGATGATGAATAACGTGACTCTAAAAAAGGAACTTATGTGTTCAACATGTTGTATCAGATGAATCTAATAGTCACATCGCACAAGTTATGGCAAGTGTATAATCTAATTAGGGTGATTAGCATAAATGGTCCCCCATCTTTCAATGTTATTGTGCAAAATATTCCTACTTTTTATTTTTTGATATTTTCACTTTTATTTCTACCTTTTATTGCCAAAAAGTCATTTCATCCACTTACCGTCAGCTGCGCCGTTAATTCAAAACAAAAAGTCGGGGTAATTAGCACAAAATATCAATACCTTTCAATATTATTATGCAAAATGTCCTTACCTTTCCTTTTTGGTATTTTCACCCTTTATTTCCACGTTTCATTGCCAAAAAGTCCTTCCATCCACTTATCTTTAGTTGCTTTGTTAATTCAATACAAAAAAAAAAAAAAAAAAATCTTTTCAAATACCAATGATAAAATAGTCTGAACCGCGTAACTTCTTTTTCTCGCCTTCAAGATAGTTATTCTATAAATAAAAATAACGTGAGTACGAAAATAATTTATAAAATTATTACATTAAATAAAGAAAAAATAACGTAAAAAACATTGCATTTCATCTAACACAATCACCTTTCTGCAACCCCTAATGAAACCATTCCTCAATGCCCCAAGGCAAAATGTACAACCTGAATTCTTCAACATACCCTTCTAAGTTTTATCAAGAATCCACCATATACAACAGCCATTTTTATAAAATAAAACATTCTTTACACCATTTTTTCTTTATTTAATGTAATAATTTTATAAATTATTTCGTATTCACATTATTGTTACTTACAAAGTAACTATTTTGAAGGTGGGAAGAAGGGGCTAAATGAGTTGAGGTTATTTTATCCTTGGTTTTTGAAAAGAAAATTGGTTTTTTTGTATTGAATTGATGGAGCAACTGGCGATAAGTGGATGAAATGACCTTTTTCACAATGAAATGTGGAAATAAAGGTGAAAATGTCAAAAAATGAAAAGTAGTGATGTTTTGAGTTAATTACCCTGACCTTTTGTATTGAATTAATGGAGCAACTAACGATAAGTGGATGGAAGAACGTTTTGGCAATGAAAGTGAAAAAATGTTGAAAATGTCAAAAAATGAAACATAATGATGTTTTACATAATAATATTGAAAGTGTTTCGCGCGTTTACTCGCTAACAATTAAAAAGGGATCAGACGATTGTGTAAGAGACAAATCTCTTGGAACAAAGTCTCAAAAAGGGATGTTTATTGAATATGAAGATTACAGTTTGGACGCGAATAAGATGCCTCCAAGGGGCGCAAGCACACAAGTACAAGGGAATTGAAATAATTTAAAGTTAATCTAAGAAAAAGTAAATTACATGTTCTCTGTTTGAGAGTGAATTTTGTCGGGCTTATCTTCGTTGTCTTCTTCTTTTATACGACTTGGGCAGTTTTAATCGTTTAGAAACTGCTCGTAACTATCCATTTCTTTCATAATGGTCGACTGGCTAATAACTACCGTGTGTAACTCCTATCACCACGTCCTCTTCATAACTGCTTGCCACCAACTCTCTCAAATCATGGAGCGTAATTGTGATGTGCTCAAATTGTCTTAGATCGTGACTTTGGATAACAACAAGCTTTGGTCATTGCTGGGACTCTGGATGACTCAACATTTTTGGGCGACAATTGGTCTTCCGCTGTGGGCAATTATAGGATACTTCATTCGCTCAACATCTGGGCGTTCTGCAGGCTTGGGCGACAACGCTCCTTTGTTTTTGGGCTTTCATCATATTTAATGATATTTTTGGTTGGGCTTTCAACCTGATTTCTCTAAATGGGCTTCTTCTCTTGGGCCATTTCCTTTCTTGGGCCATTTGAATTGGGTTGTACATTTTGTGTGTCAACAATTACCCCCCAATATGGCGGAATTAATTTTAATTTTCGCCATATTCATCTTTGTGTCTTCCAGTAACATTTGAAATTCCCAAGGATTTTTAATCATCACTTTCTTCTAATTGTTTGGAATGGTATGACGTTACAACCCTTATAAGCCCAAGAATCGCGCCACTTCGTTGCACCACTAAACCACATCTTCATACTTCGCGTCTTCTCCCCACTATTTTACTGTTCATCGTCTTAATTCTCCTCTACGTTTCTCAAGCAAACTCAGATAAATTCGTATTTTGCATGCAATGGCGACCTCTCAAACTCGTTCGGAGAACCCTTTTGGTTTTGAAGACTTCCAAAACCTCCGCACCAGGACGTATGTGAACCCTTCTTATCTTGCACCGGCTAATCCAGACTTGAATGAGTTTTATCTTGGTCCAATGTTCAATGATGCTGCATCAATAGAGAAAGTGGCAGTGGGTCAAGTGTTCCCTTGCACGGAAAACCTCCCTTTTTTGAACTCGCTACTGTTGAAGCCCATCCAGGAGCGAGGTATTCGTACTTGGCCTAAGGCTGATTCTTCTTTTCGTTTTTGGCATGCACGTCTGGTAAAACATGGTCCCACAAAAACACTTTTTGATCGTGCACGGATTTATGATTTGTTGGAGATTACCCTCCATCCCCCAATTTACGATTCAATACTTTTTCCAATCGCACTAAGTTTTTGGTCTTCAGAGTATAATACTTTTGTTTTTCCTCTTGGCCCGATGTCTATTACCCTGAGGGACGTATGGGTTTTAGTAAACCTCCCACCTCTGGGCGATACCATATTTTCTGGTATCTTGGTTACTAGCGCTGCTCCGAAGTTTGATAAGAAAACTACTGAGTCTTATTCGAGCATGCAAAGCCTTTACACTACTTCTGTTTCTGAACCTGACCATGCTGAGCGTGTAGCTTTCCTTCACGTTTGGCTGTGTAAATATGTTCTCTGTGTCCCTAGTATGAATCCTTCTACAAGCTATTTGCCCATATCGCATGAACTAGCACGTGGCCGATCCTTGAATTTATGTTCATTCCTTTTCGCCGCCCTTTATAGAGGCATGGCCTCCCTCCAATTACAACTAAAGAATGGTGCGTCCCTTACAGGGCCTCTTTGGTTAGCTCAATTATGGTTGATGGCGTATTTCTCACAACTTGGTGCTGTACCTTCTCCTCATAGGTCGGTTGCCTGCTATGGGTTATTCGTTCATCAATTAGGCCCTGTAAATATGTCTGCCATAGAAGTTTTTAGATTCTTTTATACACTGAACTCCATGCCTTCATTCTTTCCTTTTCCCGTTCATCAAATTCCCATTTTTGTTCATCCTCCTTCCACCATGGATGAAGCAAACACATCTTTGTCCATGTGGGTTAAATTTTTGGTTGGGAGAGAATTGTTTCACGATATCGTAAAGGGGACAAATGCTAAAGCTGGAGTCGAGATATAGGCTCCTCATTTCTTTGCCCGTCAGCTTGGTTTTGGCCAAACTTGGCCTGTTCCTCCTTGTTATTCCAAGAATATCGCAGAGCGTTTTCACCTTATTAGTAAGGTTGAGGCTGGGGCTATTGATGCTCACAATAAACGCTGGCTGACAGCTTTTCTTTTGTTCCTTTCAATCCTACTACTGTTATGCATCCTCTTTTCGACCAACTGTGGCCATCTGTGAAGCGTAGGCTCTTTTCAGTCAACGCTAATCGTGCTTTTCACTCGTTGGATTGCTCAGAGACTCTTCCTTCTTCCCCTATTCTTACTACTCCTCTGTCCATTAAGGGCCCTTCCAAATCACCGTCAGTTTCCCACAAACGTTCAAATCTTCCCTCTGCTTCCCCAACTACCCAGGCTATTGCTGCCAAAGGTGCTTCCAGCCGGAAAACGGCCAGCCCAGCTTCTCCAGTCTTGCAAGATGACGCTGAAGATGATGGTGGTGATGATGTTGATGTTCCCTTCATCCACAAAAGAAAGGTAATACTGTGTTTAACCATGACTTATTGATCTTTATGAATTGATGCTTCATTTGATTGTTCCATTTGATGGTTTCAGAAAGGCTCATCTTCTCAGTCAGAAGCTTTGGTCACAACCTCTCCTGCTCCAATTCCTGCTGTTGTAACCGTCTCAACAGGATCATCTGATGAAGGGGTTCCACCCAAAGAACAACCTTTGGTGCCAGAAACTTCATCACAACCCTCTGAGGAATTGCAGACTTCCCAGGATGTCCATCTCCTAATTACTGAACCAGCAGGTAGGACGTCTCTTGGCACTTTCACTCTACTTGTTGATTTAGCAGTCTTTAACTTGTTTTCCTCTGTGTATATCAGGTGTTTCTACAGACCTGCCCGTTGCAGTAAGTTCGTCCTATTCAGAGAAAGGAAAGTCCTCACGAATGGTGGGGCCAATTGATGATGATCCCGAACATTCGAAGGTCGCTGATGAGGTAACTCATGTTCCTCTTTCACTCTTTTGCTTTGCTTGATTTGTTGCAGTGACATTTTAACATTGGCATTTCCTTTCAGTGCACTAATGCAGTTGTGTGCTCCATCCAAGACTTGCTTTCCTCTTGGGAACAAATGGAAACGTCTTGCCCTACTTCCGGCCATCCTTCTGACTCCTCTGAGGCAAACATGAAGATTCTCAGACAATCAATGCTTGAGTATGTTGTCTTCATGGATATGGATGTTCGTACGGCCAGTGCTGCCACACAGAAAGATAAATTTGATCTTTTGAGCACAAAGTTGGGACAAGCACTTACGCTTCCGTCGCTCAATGTTTCTCCCAAATTCAAGGCTACTTAAGGGCTATTCATGAAGTCTTTTCTCTGTTGGCTAGATGTGCCGAGTTGAAGGCCAAAAGTACACAGTATCTTCGTGCCTCTTCTGAAAAAAAATCTTTTCTTCAGGAGATCAACAAAGCCAAGACTTGATTGAATGAACTCTCTTCTGAAATTAAAGCTGAAGATTCTCTAATGATGACTTTGGCTACAGAGATGAAGGAGCTTCAAGCAAGGATGGACGATTGCAAAGCCAGGATGGCTGCTAGAGAGCGTAATGCTTCCCAAGAGGTAGAACGGACCAAGTCATTAGTTGAGCGTTACCAACAGCTGAAGGTTGATGACGAGGTTGTGATCGATATAAACACTGCTTCTTCAAGGCAAGATGAGGATTGGGCGAAGCTTAGGGAACATATGCGATCTGTTTAGGGTGAACTATAATTGAGACATTTGATGTCTTTTTCTTTGTAATTTTATGAACTAAATATTGTAGTCATTTTTCAACTGTAACAGCAATATTTGCCCTTAATGAACAATTGTTTTGTATGTTCAAGTATTAATTGATGTTCCTCTTTTAAGTCGTCAACCCCTCAAGCACTTGATCATTTCTATGCTAAAATTCATGCATATCGATTTCCTCACCCTTCAGATTTTGGGCCATTTAATGTACGTGGCCTTTCATATTCTGACTTTTCATATTCGTTCCCTTATAAATACGTTTGTGCTTTCAGCACTCATCATCCCCATTCGTAGTTGCTCTCCAAGAATTATCTTGCTGCCATCGTCCAGCATCTCGACACTTTCTCCAATTTCACTTTTCCGTAGAAATGGGTCAGTTGATCCATCCCATGTGTCGTCCAATTTAACACGTCTGTTGGTATGGGAGATATAGGAAATGTTTCTTGACCGGCCGCAAAATTCTTCCCATCTATCGATGGTGGGAGGGAACACTTCTGGGCCATTTTGCTTGCTGAGAATGCTTCTCAGCCCTTTTTGCTCGCCATTGCAGCAATGCTTTTAAGAATGTGGCTGGTCCCAGTCCACGATTTTCACCATTGCTGCTAAAAGGACCATAATTGTTTATCCTCAGTTGTAACTTGTAGGAGATTTCATACTTTCGCTCATAGGAGGATTTGCACTTTCATATTCTGTTGATGTAACCAATATTAACTTAATAAAAGTTTTGTTTGAACGTATTTCGTCCTTTATTTTATTTGGCTATCATCGCTCAATAAAACTTACATGCTTAAGTTTTTATTTGTTCGTCTTCCCATAAGGAAGGAACATATTTTTTCAAATATTTGCCATTGATGAACCTGACGTGATTAGTACCATCTAAATTCTCTAAATGGTAGGCTCCATTAGGCAAAACACTTTTCACCTTGTATGGTCCTTCCCAATTTGGTGACCATTTGCCGTACTTTGGGTCTTTACTATCCAAAGGAAGTATTGTTTTCCAAACTAGGTCGCCCAAACTGAAGGACTTGGCTATGACCTTTTTGTTGTAAAACTTAGCCATTTTCTATTTCTGGACTTGCGAACGTCCAACTTTAATTCGTCCAATTTCAACAAATTTTGGACGAGTAACTCTGCGCGTTCATTGTCGCCCAGATTATTTTGTGAACATACTCTCATTGACTGGACGTTGATTTCCATGGGTAGCACTGCGTCTTGCCCGTATGTTATCTGAAAAAGGGTAACTTTAGTGCTTGTGCGTGACGACGTTCTATAGGCCCACAAAGCTTGATTCAAACACTCGTGCCAATCCCTGGCGTTTTCGCTTATCATCTTTCTTACAATATTTTTCAGAATCTTGTTAGAGGATTCAGCCTGACCATTGGATTGAGCGTAATAAGGCATGGAATTCACCAACTTGACCCCAAATTCATTCAAAAATTCCTTCACTTGATCTCCATTTAAGGAAGTCCCATGATCCACCATCAGGGTTTGTGGGATCCCAAACCTATAAATGATATGATCGCGAATGAACTCTATAACGCTCTTCTGAGATATCTCTTTTAGAGGTATTGCCTCTACCCACTTGGTGAAGAAATCCGTTGCTACTATAATGAACGTATGCTGCTTGGACGATGGTGGATAAATCTTCCCTATTAAGTCTATCGCCCAACCTCTAAACGGCCATGGTTTAATGATAGACGCCATTTCTCTAGCTGGCGCTCTCTGAATTGACCCATGTTTTTGACATGCCAAACAACTTTTTGCATATTGGACACACATCTCTCCCATCTTAGGCCAAAAATATCCATTCCTAATAATTAGCCATCTCATCTTTTGGTTAGCTTGGTGGGCTCCACAAGTTCCTTCATGCGTTTCAGCCATAATTACCTTAGCTTCTTGTAAACTTACACATTTCAACAACACCCCATTTGGGCGTTTCTTAAGTAATTCGCCTTCGATCAACGTGTAATTCAATGATCGTAACTTTATCTTTCTATTGTTCTTTTCACTTGGTTCTTTTAAGAACTCTTTTATCTCTACCCTCCAATCCATTGCGTCTCCTTCTTGTATGCAATGAACTCCGATCCTATTTGCCCTCCTTTGTATAACGGGCAAAATTGTTCCATATTCACAAGTGGGTTCTATATCTAAGATTTTTAAGTAACCTGAGGCCGTTTGGGCTAATTCGTTTGCTATGTGATTGTATATTCTATTGACATATTGGAGTTATATTTGGTCGAACTCCTCTAGCAATTCTTGGGCGACTTCATACTGGCTTATGACGGATTCGCTTTGACATTTAAAATCGTCAGTGAGTTGGTAAATCACCAACTAGGAATCGCCCCTAACAATCACGTTTTTTTACTCCCATTTCAATCAATAACTCTAGGCCGACAATCAATGCTTCATATTCGGCCTGATTATTGGTACACATTCTGTCCAACGTGAAGGCGAATTTATAACAAACTCCTAGAGGATTTATCAAGGCTATTCCTACCCCTGCACCTTTGGAAGTTTTTGATCCATCGAAATATAAGATCCATGGTTTTAACTCGAATGAGTCTATTTCCAATTTAATATATCGAGGTACGGGTGATCGGCTAAGAAATTAGCCAATGCTTGATTTTTTACCGCCTTCTGTGGTACATATTGTATTTCGAACTCGGATAATGCCAAATTTCAAAGGCCTATCCTTTGGTGTAAAATAGGGCGAGAAAACATGTACTTCACTAAATTTACTTTAGAAATTAGATAAACTGTCACAGGCCGTAAATAAGCCCTTAGCTTAGTACATGTGAAATATAAAGCGAGACATAGTTTCTCGATAGCAGAATAATTACATTCGCATTTTGTCAAACGTCTACTTAAATAATATAATGCCCTTTTTTCACCAAATTGGTCTTCTTGCGCGACCATTCCCGCTATCGATTCTTGTTCAGTCGATATATACACCTTCATTGGTCGTCCTTGGATAGGTGACACCAACACTGGCGGATTTGACAAATACGTCTTTAGGCTATCAAAGGCCTTTTGATGTTCTTCTTTCCAGACGAGTTCGTCCTGGGTTTTCAACTTTAGGAGAGGCGAAAAAGCTTTTATTCGCCCTGTACAATTAGAGATAAATCGCCTTAAAAAATTAACTTGACCTAGAAATCGTTGCAATTCTTTTTTGTTACTAGGCGGTTTGGCCTCTAAAATGGTCTTTGCTTTATTCTTATCGAGTTCGATTCCTCTTTGGTGTACTAGAAAGCCAAGGAAATTATCGGCATTGACACCAAACGCACACTTCAAAGGATTCAATTTCAGTTTATATTGTCTCATTCGCTCGAATGAACGTTTCAGTTGTTCGAAATGATCTTCCTCTTTAACAGATTTGATCACGATATCATCCACATATACCTCAACAAACTTGCCTATCATATCATGAAAGATTAGATTCATTTCCCTTTGATAAGTCGCCCTCGCATTTTTCAGGTCGAAAGGCATAACTACCCATTCGTAACACCCTAAGGCCCCTGGGCATCTAAAGGCAGTTTTGTGTATGTCTCTTCAACTATATATATTTGGTTATATCCTGAATACCGTCCATAAAGGAATACATGACATGTCCGGCAGTGGAATCAACTAAAGAATATACCGTGGGCATTGGATACTCATCTTTAGGTGTCGCTAAATTCAGATTTCTAAAATCTATGCACGCCCTTAATTTACCATTCTTTTTTAACACTAGCACAATATTAGATAACCATTCAACATATCTAGCTGTCCTGATGAAGCCTACTCTTAATAATCGCTCAATTTCCTTCTTAATTTCAGGTAACACGTTAAGAGCAAAACGTCTAGGAGGCTGTTTATGGGGCTTAAAATTTAACTTAGTTGGCAATCTATGTTCCACTAAATTTTTATCTAAACCAGGCATATGTTCATACTCCCAAACAAAACAATCTTTATATTCTTTTAATAAAGCAATTAATGCTGTACTAACCTCTTGACTAAGCATCTGGCTGATAAATGTTGGGCGATCTTTTCCCACATCGCCAATGTTTACTTTGATCAAAGGGTCTTGTGCTTGAGCGTTTCCAGGCTTGTTGATCCTCATTACTTCATCATCCATGTCCCTTGTAGGCATTTCTTCTTCTAGGCAATCCACCTTGTTGACTTCTTGGTCAACACTTTGCTCCAATTTGAATACTGCCAATTTGTCTCCCAATGTTTTCAATACTACTTCTTTTTTGATTTTCTCTTGACATTCTTTATTGAAAGCCACTAGTCTGGCTTTGAAAGCCTGAATCTCGGCTACATGCTCTTTTGGTTGCCAACTCATCAATATTCTTTGATTGTTCTTTTGCCAATCACTGGCTCTTCTAGGGCCACTATATTTAGCCTCATTTGATTAAACATTTCAGCGAGTGCTTCTACCGAAAATGGTTCTTCACTCTGTGCGACAACTTGAGTTTCTTCTCCATCTTGGATTATCCTGACAGGTCCATAATTTCCCTCGTACATGAATCTTTCTACTGAGTTAGCTTCTGCAACGAAAGGCCTATGATCTGCCTATACCACTTCTGCTTTACCTTGGTCATTCCAGAAAACTAAACACCGGTGGAGCGATGATGGTATACAGTGACTTCCGTGGATCCAGTCTCACCCTAATAGTATGTTGTAACTAGTAGGACCATCAATGACAAAGAAGACTGTGGTCCTAGTAGTTGTTCCCACGGTTATATCTAGTGGCATTACTCCCTTGGCCGAAGTTGCTCCCCCATTAAAGCTTGTGAGAATGACTTCCGTTGGGATCATGTCATCCTCTGTCTTTGCGAATTTCCTCATCATCCTTAATGGGATAGTGTTTATGGCTGCCCCATTATCAATAAGCACCTTCACCACGGGTATGCCATTGACCAAGGCCTTCACATAAAGTGGCCTTAAATGCTTGGTCAGTTTCATAGTGGGTTTTTTGAAGACGACCTTTTCTGCTGCATCAATTTCTACTTCCTGTTTGTCCCCTGTCGACTTATCCCCTTGTGATAAATCAACTTGCAATACCTCGGGCTGAATATTTGTCTGTGGGGCACTATCTTCATCTTCCAGTATTTCTCCGTAGCTACACATCCTGTTGGGGAAGGCAATATCATTGGAGGAGATCCGTATTTCTCGGAACGAGGTACCATTTTCTTCCTCTTGGGTGTTCCATATAGTACGTAGAAATCGAAAGAACGCCCAGATGGTTCTCCCAACAAATCTACTTCACGAACTCCTTCCCGATGCAATTGTTTCAGCAAAGTGTTACGCGATACTCCTCTCTTTCTCCTTTCTTCTTCTAAATCAATTTCTTCCTCAATATCAGTCATACCATCATCCTCTTCACCTTGTATTTCTTGAGACGTCTGACCACCTTCGCATTCCAACACACACGCTTCTTCTTCATCTCCTCCTTCTTCCTCCTTATTCTTGAATTCATTGGCCAACAGATAATTATTAGCCATGACGGGAGGTAAGGTGCCGAACTGGGGGTGGTTCTATATCTTCTTCATCTCTTTTGCTTCGATCAAACTTTGACCTCCCAGAAGATCTTTCTGGCATTTCTCTCATTGATTTCCCAGTACCAGTCTCTTCACTATCTTTGAGAGCATTTTGATTAACCATTTCTAGCACTCTTGGTGCTTTAGGACGTGGCATTTCTTGTCGCTGCCTCATCATTCGTCCATAATTCCGTTGAAATCGTCTTTGTTGAGTCCTGGTCATTTCATTAAAAGGCACAACACGTCTTGCATTATACTGATATAAGTGCCATACATTAGGCTGGCGAGGCTGTGGTCTGAACGATCTCTCATGCCTTACTGGCCTGAACTAACTTTCCAGAGGCGGTCCTTTATAGAATGATGTGCCCTGCCTTCTGTTTGGAACTAGCTCAGGGCGATGGTGATTCTGCCATACTTCTGATTTTTCAGTATTTGCTCTCATTTACGTTCAAACACGCTGGCATGTTTCTCAGGGTCTTCTTCATCATCGATGACCAACTTGAACCTTGGCAATTTATTTTTGAGATTGGTCGTCACCATATTCACCTCAAGTGGCTGTGGGAAAGGATTTTCATCCACTGCCATCTTCTTTTTGTCTTCGAACGTGATTCGTCCTGACTCAATAGCGTCCTGTAAAACATGACGGAAAACCAGGCAATAATTAGTCATATGTGACCATGCATTATGCCATTTACAATATTTTTTACCCTTAATTTGCTCAGGGCTTGGCAACTTATGTTTATCGCTCAACTTTATCTGCTTATCCTTATACAATTTATCAAATATAAGGTCAGCTTTCGTCACGTCGAACGAGAACGTTCTGCTCTTTTTGTTTTCTCCTTTCACAGGCTCATCTCTGGCTAAATCCCTAGGCTTAGCCATTATGGGACAAGTATATGCATCCCCCTTGGTTAGTTCGGCCAAACATATTTCAGTTTGATCGTAAAATTCATCATTTATAGTATGAACGCCAAAGTTTGGGTCTTTGTAATAAGTCCCTTTACTAGAATTTTTTACTTGCTCTTCTTCTCTTATCAAACGTTCGTACCTAATTACGTTCGCACTAAGTTGAAACAGGTCAGGGAACTCCCTATCCTGTAACTTTTTTTTAAATCAAAACTTAAACAGCCTTGAGCGATTTTGACAAATTCTTTTTCAGGCAGGGGTACAAAACATTTACTCCTGACTGTTTTGAACCTTTGAAGAAAGCTTTCTGTCCATTCATTTGGCATTTGACGAAAGTTCGCCAAATCGGCCAGTGTAACCTCAGATTCTGTTTTATAAAACTGAGCATGAAACAACTGTTTCATTTGTTGCCATGTTTGAACGGAATTTGCTGGCAAGTTAATAAACCACGAAAAGGCTAACTAGGGAATAGTCTCATTTTATGGTAATCGGTCACCTCACCACTTTGTAATGTGAATCTTCCTATATGTTCCAGAGTAGATACTTCTCCTAAACCAGTGAACAATGAGAATTCGGGCACTTTATACCCTCTAGGCATGGATATGCTTGATCTACCCAATCAGGATATGGTTTAGTGTAAGTCCGCCTAATAACAGGACGTACCCCAACAGCCATTTGATCTTGTACTATTTCTGCAATTTGATTCCTCAATAAAACATTTGGATCATATGGGACTCCTATGGGTTGGTTCACTTGTTGGTTTACTTGAGGTGGCCTGACATTTGGTCCTTGATTGGCAGGGAAAGTGCCATTGTTCAGGCCATTATACCCATTATATTGGGTGTTTACTCCCTCATTAACACGGGGTAAATTATGTCCGTTATTCAGAACATTATCTCTTATGTTTAGATTACCCCCCAGGTTGGTAGTCACATTATCACCATTCAAATTTGGCGCTCCATTAACCTCTTAATTTGAGGTGGAAGGGTCGAAAAATGTTTCTAGACCTGGACTTGGGTTCAAACCAGGGGAATTGTGTGATGAAGTATGTCCCACAATCGCCCTGGTCTGGAAATGACTTCCTATGATTGGTTGACTACTTGGCCTACTAATTTGCTCATAAGATCATTCAAAGTACTCAATTGTTTGGCCATGTTATCATAGTGAACATTTCCACTTTGGGTAAATTTTTCCATATTATGGACGTTTCGTAAATTTACCTGTTCGACGACATCTTGGGTGAGTTCTCCAAGCAATGCACGCATGGTTCGAGGACTCAACTCTGTCATTGGTTCATAACAACTATGACTGTTTAGAGTCTGTCCTTCCGTCTGAGGAGAATGTTACTGTTCCTCATATCGCTCGATCACAGACTGGACTACTCCGTGACTTGCTGGTGCTTTTTCAGAACTTTTATGAGGCATAATGTTTTCTTTTGCATCTTCAAACACCAACTGTCCCACTGGGCGTGCCAAATTGTTTCGCGCGTTTACTCGCTAACAATTAAAAAGGGATCAGACGATTGTGTAAGGGACAAACCTCTTGGAACAAAGTCCCAAAAAGGGGTATTTATTGAATATGAAGATTATAGTTTGGACGCGAACAAGATGCCTCCAAGGGGCGCAAGCACACAAGTACAAGGGAATTGAAATAATTTAAAGTTAATCTAAGAAAAAGTAAATTACATGTTCTCTGTTTGATAGTGAATTTTGTCGGGCTTATATTCGTTGTCTTCTTCTTCTTTTATACGACTTGGGTAGTTTTAATCGTTTAGAAACTGCTCGTAACTACCCATTTCTTTCATAATGGTCGACTGGCTAATAACTACCGTGTGTAACTCCTATCAACACGTCCTCTTCATAACTGCTTGCCACCAACTCTCTCAAATCATGGGGCGTAATTGTGATGTGCTCAAACTGCCTTAGATCGTGACTTTGGATAACAACAAGCTTTGGTCATTGCTGGGACTCTGGACGACTCAACATTTTTGGGCGACAATTGGTCTTCCGCTCTGGGCGATCATAGGATACTTCATTCGCTCAATATCTGGGTGTTCTGCAGGTTTGGGCGACAACGCTCCTTTGTTTTTGGGCTTTCATCATATTTAATGATATTTCTGGTTGGGCTTTCATCCTGATTTCTCTAAATGGGCTTCTTCTCTTGGGCCATTTCCTTTCTTGGGCCATTTGAATTGGACTGTATATTTTGTGTGTCAACAGAAAGGTGTCAACGTTCTTATGCTATACCCATCTACTATATCTTGTACTTGTTTCATGGAAAACAATAATATAATACACATCTGCAACGATTAATTTTTTCTCTTCATTCGAGAAGCGCTTTTCAATTAAGTTGTTATGTTCCGTGTTTACATTCAATGATACAATTTGCGGTTCAATTATTGGATGGTTGATTATCTAAAATAAGGGCACAAAATATGAAATATGAAGATGTCAACGTCAATTTCACTAGATTTTACCTCATGTTTTCTAGATTATAAAGCCACTTTAGGGTTCACTCTGAAATGAGATACAGAAGGGAGCCACTACAAGAGAATGAGAGGTTGAAGTTAAGAAAAATAAGGAAAAAGAGGTTGGGGATTGGAATATCATACGTTATAAAAATGAGATAACTACATTTTTTCATCATGCAAAATGAAATTGTTTAACTAATGTTCATTGGACTTGTTTTATAATCTTTTAAATATATTTTATTTTTCCATGCAATGTGAAACTAGTTATTCCAATTTAAATATTTGCTATCCTCATTATTAAATATTTTCTTTAGCCTTCATACAACGTAGAAATGAAGATTCTCCATTATTCCAAGCTTGTATCGCGATGGAAAACAAACTCAAAAAAAGTGACAATTACCAAAATAACACCATCCATTTGGGCAGCACCAGTAATCATGCTCTTAAAATAATCACCACATTCAGGCCAATCCACATGCTGATTATGTTAAGAAAATATAACATATTATTTCATTTCTTTATCTTTTTAAAAAGTGACAAAAACTTAAAAGGTGACAAAAAACTAAAAAAAGTGACAACATTTAAAAAAGTGTCACAAATTAAAAGAAGTTATACATATTAAAAAAGTGACAGACAATAAAAAAAAGTTTTTGGACCACCACAATTTGTGATGAAAACGGATTGAATGCTCACTCCTGTTATCTGTTTGGTGTCATCTTGAAGTGTCTTCACTTGCTCTTTTAGTTCATATTGAACAACTAACTTTCTTGTCACATTCTACATCAAAATTTTTGCCCAATTTCTCATTTTTTCTCACCTTCTTCATTTCTGCTCAATTATTATTCGTTTCTTGTTTTGTCCAACATCACCTTATATCAAACTCATTCTTGAATCTTCACCATTGCAATGGCTGAACTTTTTATCAAGAGTATTTGGTTAATCCCTCAACTTCTCTTTCTGCATCTTCAAAACAAGTCCTTAGGATACTATGATTTAGTATTTCTCTAGAAAATACATATTTTCTGTTTGTAAAATTTCAAAACTCAACTTCCCCAAAAAAAATTATGTAGGAGTTGCTTCAGATGTTGAAACAAGTCATAGGCTATGATAACCAACCATATGATTTTAGCCAACAATGGCTGATCTGGGAATCAACATTGGGGCTCGAAATATGGGGAGAATAAGCTGACAGAGAGATTTAGAGTCGAGCCAGAGAAACTTGCATAAAATTCATCAAAATGAAAATTGCAAGACTTACATGTAGCGCGAAACAACTGTCAAAATCATAATTATGATTTCCCAATTGCCAGAATAATCATCCTCAAATCATCTATCAATTTTCTTACAACAAAGATGTAGAAAACAAAGACAGGAGCAACTATCAGACCTATTGTTAGAAAAACTTCAATTCGTGGAGACGGTTGCCTGGAAAGCCTAGTTGATCCATGCTAGCATGGTAATCTTCGACGGATCCAAGTGGGAGAGAACGGAGAGGGGCAACAATGGGGAGTTTGAGGAAGAGGAAGGCATTGAGAAATGAGGAATTGGGGACAGTGGAAGGAGAGATTGAAAGAAGGGTTTTGAATATCTTTCTTTATTCTACGTAATTAATTCGCGTGTAGAAAAAGTTAAAATGTTAAGTGCATTAATCAATTTTAAAGTATCAATGCTGTACTAGGCCTAATTTCCCCTTTAATGAATTGTGTATAAAGGCTATAATAAGATTGAGTCCAATTAAAGTGATCTAATAAAAATTAAAAGTTATAGATTTTGAGTATATAATTAAAATATGAGCTTAAATATGTATAGAGAATGAATCCATTGGATTGTATTTCATGATGGACCGAAATACATATGAAGAATATAAATAGGGTTATGGTCCTTAATTCATATGTCATTCTCATTCTTTCTGTTATTCGATTAACACAATAATACCAAGAAAAAATATATTGAAAAGGAATATCCAAAACTCACAATTAATCAAGAATCCAAAAAAAGGATAGTAATCAAGCAGTAAAGACTAAGAAGTCATAATCAATAATACACGACTTAAGATTCAGAATCAAAATTCAGTAATAAAGAATCATTCCCAATTTTCCAATGAATCGAGATATGTTCCGCATCTAATAATTTCTTAGTGATTTGATATGGAGGATCGACAACAAAGTAATTAGGTTTTTAAATTCATGAAGTTCTTGTTTTAAAGATTCAACACAAGAACAATTTTACTCTCCAATATTTTTCAGTATATATTGTAACATATTTACAGCATTCATGACTTTATCGGCACTCCAAGTTGTAAGGTATTTGATGAGAAATTACATTCTAGATCGAATAATACGTTGTAATAATATTTCGTAATATACGAAAAAGATGTTTGTGTACTCCATGGGTTTGAAGGTGACCTTACGTCGCCTTTTTATGTACTGCAATTGCAAACTAGTAGGGTAGTCAGCAGGGGTGGACACGGGTCCTTGGGTGACGTGACACACAACTTTTGAGATTTTTTTTTATAAAGTTCTGTTTGGTATGAATTAAAATCTACATTTTAATATCAATTAAAGTTAACAATTAATTTTAATAATATATTTTATGAGACCCACAACTTTTCAATTTTATTAAAATTTACTAAAAATCTGATTTTAATTCTCATCAAATAAGGACAAAATCACAATAAATTTGAACTTTTTCTCTTTTCTCTTACTCTCATGCGACTCTCCCCTCACTTCTTTTAAAAAAATCTTAACTCTTCAATTTTTTAAAAATTGTCTATAATTTCTCAATAAACTATATCACATCTAATACAAATTTTCACTTCCCAATAAAAAATTCAACTAATTAAAAGCTAAATTTATATTTTCTCATATCAAGTATGTATATAGAATGTATGTGTTTGAAACGATTATAACGAATTGTGTTTATTTGATTGATAATTAGTATTATATATATATATATATATATATATATATATATATATATATATATATATATATATATATATATTTCTTTTTGATTACATGAATTGATTGCTTGTATCAAATACACTATAATTCTTTAAACGTAAATATATATTTTCTTGTGATGAGTAAAATAGTAATAAAATGATCATTCGAAATGAAATGGATGAAAATGATGAGCAAATATTAAAGGGAAATTTTTAAAATGTAAATCTGCATTTTCTTGGATCAAGTATGAATCATTCAAAATTCTAAGACAAAGCATTCGACCTGTAAAGGGTTTGATTGTGTCCCAAAACTAAAAATGTCCGCGTCCACCACTGGTAGTAAGGTAAATACATTTTATTTATTATATTTGTACATTTTAATTGAATATATATCATTTTTAAAAAAATTGTACCTGAATTATTATTTTGTGTAAAATTTTAACTCTCTTCCTAGCCAATCCCAAGATCAAACGAAGGCGGAGAATTTTACAACTTTAAAATCTTTTACTACACACAGTGACAAATTTATTTTTTTCAAATTCATCTTATACAAATTTACATCTTCGGGACAAAAAAAAAACAAAAATTCAATCGACTTTAGATAAAATAAAATAAAACTGAATGTGTTAAACCGAGTCGAGTAGAGTCGGGTCGAATCGAGTCCACAGCGTTGAAATTTTGTAACGAGCTGACCGTGCTTAATTCGCCCAAAGCAAATACAATCTGGCGGTGGATCGAATCAAGCCGCCCCGTCTGATGATTAACACCTCTACTTCGCGCACAGACCTTAATTCTTTAAAAACGTACCAAAAACCCATATCCAAATTACCAGATTCCCGCTAAAAGTTTGAATCTTTTAAAACGAAGATCCACAAAAAGGAGGATGGGAATCATAAGGAGTTGCTTCTCATTCATGATGGGCTCAGCAGCAGGAGTTTATGTGGCTCAGAATTACGACGTCCCCAACATACGGAAACTGTTCAACACCAGCCTCTTGATTGCTAAACATATTGAAGAAAATTACCGCAAGCCTAAGAAGCGTGACGATGATTAATGGAGGTTTTTTGGCTTTCAATTTTGGGGACCTATGTTAAATTGATGAAGGGTTTTATTGTTTCCGGGGTTGGGATTTCTATAATACATTTTGAGATTTTTTAGGGCTTTTGAAATGGAAAGTTTATCGATTTACTATTATCTTTACTTGTTATAAGAATTGATTGATTGAAATTTAAGAAATTTTGTAATTGACTATTGGTGTATTGACTGAATATTTACGAATTTTGGTGATTGATTATTGGTGTTCTGCAAATTGAAATATACATATCATGTTTTTCAGGTAAAATAATGTCCCGAAAAGATCAAACACACACTGATTTGTATTTTTAAATTTTATTGATCGCATTTGAAAATTCTAGTTATATGCGGCCATACAATCGTTACCGAATAGTATTAATCTTGAAGCCTAACAACTCAGTGATGGAAGCAGATAGATGCATTTGGAATCTGTGTTGGATTATTATTCCGAAAATCACGTAGACTGTGTGGGGTGGAACTTCAAAACTAGTTGGACGCTATTTTGTTTACAAAATGTTGGTTGACATGGAAGCTAGCGGGAGAAGATAGGATACATATAACTCTTAAGATAAAAACGTAGGAGAAGTTACTTCATTGTGTGGTGACACCACGATAGTTGAGATCACTTGTTCTGGTAATCTTTGGAGACTGCTTGGCTGTAAGGTTGTATGTGGGAGTTTGTCTTTGTACTTCATATTTTTACTCAGTAGGGCCATTCCGGAAGTTGCACTATGGACGATTCCTGTATAATTCTTGTGGGAACTAGAGATACCTCTATGATAAGATGTTGCTTCATAACAGGCCATTGTTTATGCTCTATGCCAACTGAATCAGTTTAAGCATAGGATCTTTGTGTATAAATAATTGGTTCTTACTCATTGGATATTGGAGATAGGCTACAATAATCTGGAACTCTTGTTCTAGGCCATGTTTGCCACAGATAGTATTGTAATTCATGTGCAGAACATGCCAATGAGTAGATTAGTGAGTAGCCTTGCTCAATTCTACAATGAAGAAGAAACCATACATCTATTTGTTGATGTGCTTCATTTTAGCACTTGCTACTATAGTTAGCTCAGTAGTTACTGAAAATTGATTTTCTAAAGTCTCTCTGTCATACTTTGTACAATGCTTTCCTGACCAGCGAAATTTTTATTTTTTGTTTTTATAAATCAGTTCCTGCATATTCTTTGGCTATTCAAATGTGTGATGCTTCATATCAAAGCATGACATTTAGTAATGATCCTCTTGCATTAGAAACTCGTGTTTTTTAAAAGCTTCCACTACCTTGGAGCCTTTACTTGGAATTTTGCTGAATATGGCTATGAGAAATCATAAATGCTGTCAATTAGTTGCAATTTGCTGTTTGGCTTGTTACTGAATAATTTGCTGGGTTTTTAGTAACCCCTGCTTTTAGATGCTGCTCTAGAAAGGAAATTGTAATTGGCTTTCTCAAAAATAGACGGTCTTGAGATCAGTATTGTACTATTTTAGATATCTGTTCATCATGTTCCAATTTGATTTATTATCTGTTTTTACGATAATTTAGTTGTGGACTTATGGTACATATATCTTCATGTTTATTTTATCCTTAATGCTGGTGGAGCTATTGGTTTCCACACAATTCAGATTACAAAGGTTCTGGTTCACATTTCATGGTCTAACATTTGTGCCTTTTACTGCCAGAGATTGACTGGGTTATTCTCAAACAACTTGCAATTTTGGTTGAAGGCCTTTCTCTATTTTCACTTACCCAGTAAATGCAACAATCTGTTAGTTCTTGTGCTTATTGTTGGATCATGATTTTGATGATTATCTAGTGCTGAAGCTATTGAAACAGTAATACTAGCAAGTTTTGTGTGCGATCTTTTGAGGGCGTTTTGGTATCAACATATTATACTCCATCAACCTCTGCAACATGGTGGCTATTATTTCAGCGTCGTTCTATTCATCCTTTTCGTGTAGCTTCAAAAATTCGTGTTATGTATAAGGTTTTGTGTGTGTATATGAAGCAGTGAACTAACCAAAATAAGAGAGCTTTATATTGATTAATTACAATGAACTTATTAAATATCTCAATATTTTTATTTCATTTTTCATTTGATCTTGTTAAATTTCCCATGAGTTTTGTTAAAAATCAGAAACCTGCTTGCTCGTTAAAATAACAATCGAATTGGCTGGTTCACCTACAAAATTAGCTGGTTCAATAGGGATGGCAACGGGGCGGGGAGCTAAGAAATTCTCCGCCCCGTTTAAGTCGGGGCGGGGGTATGTCCATTCCCCGTTTAATTTTTTTTAAAATTTTTGATAATTTATTTTTATTACCCATATTCATTAGATTTGGACAAATAATTTTAGTTGCTATTTTCTATTAGAACTAATAAAAAATTTCATTTAAAGTATTGAATTCTAAAAAAAAAAAAAAAAAAAAATTTTTTTTTAAACGGGGCGGGGCGGGGACTCCCCGCCCCGGGGCAAAATTCCCAGCCCCGTTACCCGTTTAAGAGGGTTTTCTCCGCCCCGAACGGGGCGGGTATCGGGTTTGTCGGGTTTTTTTGCCATCTCTATGGTTCAACCTCCAATACCGACTGGATTTATCATTTGATCACCAATACGATCGCAGATTGTATATCTATGTGATGATAAATATCTGTTAAATTGTAATTCTTCTAGGTAGGCCAGTGCATTCAAGCAGTTACAGTTCAGTTGTCTCTACAACTGACTTTACTGTCATTTAGAATATTGAACAAATTACCATGATGTTTTTGTACAAATTGCAATTAGAATACACGTAGCATTTTCATGTAGCTTTCTACTCTAACAATTATCTGCACCTCATCTGAGCTAGAATAACTAAGGACAGTGCTGGATATAGTACTAGGACAGGGTGGAGTTCTCTAATTCGTTGAAGTGTGTATTCATCAGTATATAGCATCTGTTTTCGGGTATCAGATCGAGAAGATCATGTTTTTGAAGTACTTCTAAAATGTCCTTGGTTTCACCAAGACTTCGAGCTGCCTCTTGGACCCTCTTCTCCCTCTTCTCAAAAGCAATGGACTCAAAATTCAAAGTGAGAACTTGAGGTATGTTGGTAAAGCAAGCACCTAATATACTTGCAATGAGAAGGGATATATGAACAGTTATTCACCAGTAGGTTCACTGATACCATTGTATTGCAGCTGAAGAGTTTTGCTGATTCGATAAGTCGAATCAGTGGATATCACCTTGCTGTGCACGTCAAGTTCAGTAGTGTTGCAGAGAAATACGCAACTTGGAAATTGGGGATAGGCAAAATATCTTTCTGGGATGATCAGTGGTCGCGCAAAGAACCACTTGTTCATTCTGATGAAGAAGTGCTGGATTTCTTCAAAGATGGTACAAGGGATCATGACAAATTGAAGACTCACCTTCCATTACCAACTGTATATTCCATTTAAAAATTCCACTTGCATTCGATCATCCTGCAACTATATTTTGGTCCCTCTCTAACAATGGTGACTTCCAATTCTCCTCTTGCTGGGAAAAGATACGACACAAAAAATGCTCACAATCTTCTTACAAGTCTGGCATCCAGCTATCCTTCCGAAAATCTCTATTTTGTTGGAGAATCTGGAATAAATGGCTTCAGGTGGACAAAATCATACAGAAAAATTGAGGTATCCAAATGCCAATGTTGTTTTGCAGAGGAAACAATCTCACATGTGCTGCTAAATGTTGTTATTGCATAGCAGGTTTGGTTGCATTTTAGCTCCAAAATGCAGTTGGAAATTTTTTGGGTTGTGATGCCAAAATCCAGTCCAAACAATTGGGCTATGATGAAAATTGGGCTAAGCCCACTTGTCGGTTTATATTTCCGTTGCCTGGTAATTCAATGAAGAAGCCCAATCCCCAAACTCGCACTTTGAAAGAGCAACTTTAGTTGCCTCAAGTGGTGAGAAATCGTTAGCTGCTCTAGATCGTTGATTCCATTTGAGTTCTACGATGATGGTTGGTTGTATAAATTAGAGCCCTATGTGTTGCTCTAATTACTTTTCTTCATCTGATTTCGTCTTGTGGTCATGTAATCTTCTCTCTGACTTTTTCCCTCTTTCTTTCGTCTTCTTTGTTTCGGTCTTCAACCTCTGATTTGTTGATATCTTTGTTTTCTTTGTGATTCTGAGTCTCTGTGATTCTAGCTGTGTGAAGAGTGTGTTGGTTTCAATTTCTGGGCTTATGATTAACAGAAGTAGCTTTGATTGGTCATTGAGTGTTTGGGGTTGGTTATTTTGATTTGTACAGAAGGATACAATGTTATTGAGTCTCAGATCGATGATATCCCCATGATGATGAGCCTTCTTCGGTCGTAAATCTTTGAGATACTAATATTGTATAAACTTTGGGTTATTTTCGATTTCTTGTCTAACTATAATAAATACACTTTTCTTGCTACTGTAGATGCAATAGTAACTAATGAGATGTTACTGTTCATTTTTCCAATTTTTACTCATCAAGTCCTCCAATTTTATCCGATATGTTATTTGCATATTCTGTATGTTAGTTGCATATACGTTATGTTATATGTTATTTGTATATTTGGTATATTAGTTGCATATTCTGTAAGTTAGTTGCATATATGGTATGTGGAGAATTATTTTTTGAACGATTCTATTTTTATTGTAATTCAATAATACATAGGGATGGCAATTTGAACTGTGAAAATCGAAAATCGCGGTTAACTGAACCGAATAGGGCGAAAAAAACCGATCCGATGGTGCAATGGGGCGGTTATGATTTTGATTTTAACGAACCGCTTCATTTAGGGGCGGATATGGTATTTCGATATGGTGAACCGAACCGAACCGAACCGATTATCCGTTAAAAAAAAAAAAAATTGGACAAATGGGCTTTCCATTTTTATTTCTCAAAATTAATTGGGCAATTTTTTTTTGGACTTTCCAAAATTCTGGTCCAATTAATATTAACTAAACTTTAACCCAATAACCCAAGCCCAATAACCCAATTCAATGTCAATGTACCCTACACGTAATTAAAATGAAAAAGTTCATAGATCAGGTATTAACTTTGACACTTGCAAAAATCAGGTAATAAAGTTTTAAAATTGCCAAAAATCAATTTTTTACTTTTTATTAATTAATTAAATATTTAATTGTGCAATTTGGTCACAAATATCTTATTAATTAGTTAAAAATAATTTTAGGTCATAGCTTATCAAAAAATTTATAGGTCACAATTTTTTTATCGATCACAGATTAAAAATTTTGTAGGTCACAGATTATTTCGAGATCACAAATTTAAAATTGATGATAAATAAATGTGTAGGTCCAATACCGCCTAAATTGATGCTAAGTATAAATAATGTTATGTCCATATTTGTTAGGATTTAAAATCTAATTTTAATTTAAGTTAAAATCAACAACTAATTTTAATCAAATATTTTATGGATCCCACAACTTTTCGACCACGCATTTCATTAATTTCTATCAAAATGTATTAAAAATTTGATTTTAATTACCGTCAAATAAGGATTATATATCATTATCCATGATTAAATATAACTTATTTTAGATATTTAAGCATCGATTCAAGTTCGGAAACAAAATACAGCTCAACAAACTTGTATATGTGAGGTTTACAGGATAATTTTATATAAATTTAAATGTTTCATATTGAGAATATTATGTAACTAGTTATTAATTTTCTACTTAAAAGGTTAGATATCAAGTTATTACTCAAATAATGAGTTGGAGAGTAGAAGCGAATTTTTTTTTCTTCTTTTGGCTCTACCGTATTTATGGGTGAAAGAATCGTCATCTACGGTAATGATTTTCCCTTTTATAGATTGTCAGGAATTCAATAGCTAGGATTACACTAAAATTAAGTGCAGTGGGTGGTAACTGGTAACAAATTTGGCATAAATGGAGAAATTTCAAGATTTTCTAACTGTACCAAAGAATAAAGCAAAATTGAGTTATTCCTAATAAATTCAAAAGTAATTTTATAAATTCTCTTTTCATCTTATTGTGAAAAATGAAGGAAATTCGAGTCTTCTAACACAAACATGATTTGAATAATTGATTATTGTAAACATTTTATTTTTGCTTATAATTTAAAATAAGATGTCACTATATATATTAATTATTGCAACTTTGACATTATAAATATTTTTTTCAGTATTTGGATTTTTCTTGCATTTTGCTTGCACGAATAGTTTTAGTTCATGAGTCAAGGGTAAGTATATTACCATTTTCATTTTTACTGTATTGAATATGTGTAGTTCACTTAACCATGTGTAGTACATATCTAAAATGAGAAAAAGAAAATGAGAATAAAAAATTGGCTCTATATATAATTTTATATCTAGTACTATTAACTTTCATTGACTTTTTTTCGTAAATTATTTTTTTCAAGTTGACGATTGGACCTATAAAAAATAATTTATTTTCGTGATTATTAACCGAACCGAACCGAACCGACTTTCGTGGTTATGGTGCGGTTATGGTATAGCCAAAAAATTGGTGGTGCGGTTATGGTTTTGACCGAACCGACCCTGAACCGAACCGTTGCCATCCTTAATAATACCTTACTTTTTTATTTTTCAATATATATACATTTTATTATTTCAATAATACACTACTTTTCGTTTTTCAATATTTATTTGAGCAATTTGAGCAATATTATCATTAGTTATTTTGTAAGTTAATTGTATATTCGTTAGGTTAGTTGCATATACGGTATGTTAGTTGCATATATGGTATGTTAGTTGCATATACGGTACGTGGAGAATTATTTTTTGAACGATTTATCTTTACTATAATTTAATAATTTCAATAATGTCTTACTTTTCTTTTTTCAATATACATTTAATTATTTCAATAATACACTATTTTTCGTTTTTCAATATTTATTTAATTTATTAATAATTTGAGCAATATTATCATTAGTTATTTTGTCAATTATTTAGTTATGATGAATGTACATTTCACACATCATTTTTCAATATGTATTTGATTTAATTAATTATTTGAATAATACTATCATGAATTATGCTGTCAATTATTTAGTTATGATCAATGTACATTTGACAAATTCATTCTACTTGATTAAATAGTAAATTAAATTTATAAAAAAACTTTTTCGGTAAGTTGCATATAAGGTATGTTGCATATCCGGTACGGTATGTAAGTTGCAAATATGGTAAGTTGCAAATTTGATACTGTTGTAAATTCGGTATTTGTTAAACTTACTAGGAGTGGAGAATTAATTTTTGAACGATTCTATCTTTATTATAATTCAATAATTTCAATACTGCCTTACTTTTCATTTTTCAATATACATTTAATTATTTCAATAATACACTACTTTTGTTTTTCAATATTATTTAATTTAATAATCATTTGAGCAATTTGAATAATATTATCATTAGTCATTTTGTGAATTACTTAGTTATGATGAATATACATTTGACACTTCATTTTTCAATATGTTTTTGATTTATTTAATTATTTGAACAATATTATCATAAATTATGTTGTCAATTATTTAGTTATGATCAATGTACATTTGACAAATTCATTTTACTTGATTAAATAGTAAATTAAATTCATTGAAAATATTTTCCGGTAAGTTGGATATACGATATGTTGCATATCCAGTACGATATGTGTTGCGTATTTTTATATCGCAAGTGTACGATATGATATCGAACAAGTAATATAGTGGACCTAAGAGTCCGGATTATCGTTCCCACGAGAACTAAACTTTAGTGCTTAAAATATTTCTCCTACTACTATTTGATGAAAATAAACGAACTCAAAATTCAGATTGTGGTGAATATGGATGTCTAGAACAACTAAATTCCTAAAACGAATGAAAATTTATGAACGAATATTGGAGATAAACAGATCGAAGATTCAAATATGTGAGAAGTATTAGGGCAATACAATTTCACCTAATGATCACCTTAGTTACCAATTCAAGATTCTAGCATAATGTAGTGCTCGGTCGAATTCTCCTACGGTATTCAATTTACCCCTCTCGAGTTCTCATTGAGCCTATTTAACTAAATCAATTCCATATCTCTATGCAAATTCTCCTTAGTTAAACGAGTTAAAGCACTAGGAATTCATATAACGACCGCGGCACTTAGTATAGGTATCTCTACACGTTATACCTCGTTACCGGATTTTATTACACGTTCTAAGTTTCGAACTCACCTCTCGATTTGTAAGAAACTCAATAAATCATCAAATTAATGGCCAAGTAATTTGAAGCATTACACACATAATAAAATCAACACATTGAATAATGAAAACTCAGAATTCATGAATTAAAATAACTAAGGGTTTCAAAAGATTACATTGTTCGCCCTAATAATGAATTTAGCTACTCATGCGTAAAACAACGAAATAAATAACAAAATCTGAGTACATCACCGGATTTGATTGATACAAAAGATGGAAAGATTAAGCCCTTGCACCAAGATCTTATTCCGCTTCCAATCTTCGATTTGAACCCGAATCCTTGATGTAATTCGTCCCGTGAATCTCTCTTTTTACTTGGTGTTTTTCTCTCAATTATTGCAAAGTGTGGAACCCTAATTCGTGCCTCTCTTAGCCTATTTATACTTCCTCTACATCCTTAGCAAAGTTGGAGTCCTTTTTGTGGGCTTTTTCGTAACCCAAAAATAACCTAAATTTCCTCGCGGCGCAGCGCTTGAGCGCCCGACTTCAGCGCTTGAGCGCCGCGTCATTTGTGCAGGTGGCGCTTGAGCGCCATGAAGGTGGCTCTTGAGCGCCCAATTTCTGTCCATTTTTCTTCACTTCAAGTTCGATGTAGCGCTTGAGCGCCATCTTGCTGTTGAAAATTCTTCTTTGATCTCCGATGCTTGAACGCTATTTCCGGGCGCTTGAGCGCCATATTGCTGCTCCATTCTTCCTCTATTTTGCTCCAAAAACCATTTTTCTTCATTTTAACATTCCTTCAACCAAAACACTAGCAAACACATTAAATTCGTTCTATAATCAACAGATTAAACATACAAATGAAACTTTATTGGTATAAACTCCGTGTGCAAAACACACTAATCAAATACCCCCAAACTTAACATGTTGCTAGTCCTCGATCAAACACATAGACAAAGAAAATCAACTAAAAGAGAACACAGTACCCAACTTAGTTAGATAGCCTGTCGTTACTCAGGACTGAGATCAATGTATCACATCTATGAATGACTTCAAAATTACATAACAAGAGTCAATTTTCACTTATCCCATGCAGACGGGTGTGTGTGTGTGTGTAAATCAAGTATAGCGTTGACATTCACAATTTGGTTTAGTTCCCATCCCGAATGGACAATTCTTTCCTTACAGCGCTCGTTAGATTCACACACCCCCAAACTTGTTTTCTTTTATGCTCTCCCAATGGTGTATCCCTAAGCTCTGTTTCATTTTTTCATGTCCTTACACCTCTCGTATTTGGCTTCGTTCAACAGGCAATATCAACAGTCTATTCATGTGATGATTCTCCCAAAAGTGAGTGTTCAACAAGCTAGCTTACGCTAAATGATTCAAACCCACTAGTTATCTAAAACCCCCAAGAACTAACGTCAATTTCACATTTTTATTTGATCTCATCATCAATTTTTTGTTAGCCCTTTATTGACCTCACCCATATTTCGCTTCTTGACCCCTGTAACGAGCTTTTAGTCGGTAACTCCCCGGCTTTTGAATGCCAAAAGGGTACCAGGTCATAAGATACCCTGCAGACTTAATCACTCGAGTCAAAAAGGTACCGGCGTGAGACATAAGCTAAATTAGAGCAGTTTTTTTTTCTTTCTTTTTTTTTTTTTAACTTCAAACACAATAACAGGGGGTTAGATTCCTAGCATACGGTCATCACGAAGCATCCACTAGAGAGTCGAAACACTCCACACAAATTTTATAACAAGCACGGAATCATCACAATCCTAAACCATTTCCTTCCCCAGTTAAAATGTTCCAAATATAGTTGTAGTCAAGGGATTTTGTGAATCATGAAATATGGAGTTGAGCCTCTAGGTCATGTCTCTAACTTAAGCATGTGAACCTCATGTTCATGTACAACGCTATACCTCAATTTAGTGCATCAAAATCTTCACATTTGTCATGGATAAACGAAAATTACGACTCAAGCACATAATTTATCATCATTCACAAACTAATTCATTTTTTCAGCTATATTCATCATGGAGGCATGACTATCCAACTCACACAAGCACACAAAAGTTGTAAATTCATAAAGAAAATGCAGATATTTTTTTATTTTTTATTTTTATTTTTTGAAATAAAGCACACAAGTCAATCACACAAAAAAACACATAATAAACTAGCCATGCACACAACACATAAGCCAAAAAAATACGCCCAAACTTAATATAAACATTGTCCCCAATATTAAAAAGAAGAATAGAAAGGAGGACTTACCTGAGAAGATACTAAGTGTCATTGAAAACTCAGATTAACCCCCTAATCGGTATAAACTTCTGTCCCATGATGAGTTGAATGTCAATCTCCATGTCTCTTGCTCTTACCCCTAAACTTGAGTTTTGCCTACAATTCACCAAGAGAGATAGAATAACACAAGCAGAATAAACAAATGAATAAACGAACTAAAAATGAAAACGAGATAATAAAAACAAAGGATAGAACTTGGGTTGCATCCCAAGAAGCGCTTCTTTATAGTCTTTAGCTAGACTGTGTCTCTTGACATGTTTGATCATGGTGGCTCGAACCATTTTATGCCATCGTGACACGTTGTGCAATTTTCATTCATACACCCTTTTTGTGCTCTCCATATTTTGATATTTCCATTTTTATCTCTACCAAGAAGTCCACCGAAATTTGGTCTTCTATTCTTACAGCTTCGTTGACCAGGAGGTTTTTCTTCATCAATTCCACAGCAAAGATTGTTCTTGGAAGGTGTCTCAAGTGGGGTATAAATATTAAATATCTCTTGCTTGTCCTCCACCCTCAATATTAGCTCACCCTTCTCCATGTCAATTAGAGTCCGACCCGTCACTAAGAATGGCCTACCCAATATAATTGGAATGTCTCGATTTTCTATTGTGTCCAGTACAATGAAATCCACCGAAAATATTAAATTTCCTGCTTTTATGAGCACATCCTCAACTTTGCCAAGTGGCTTTGAAATTGTAGTATCAGCTAGTTGTAGCTTTATTGATGTTGGTTTGACTTCACCCAATCCCAATTTCCTATAAACAGAATATGACATTAGATTTATACTAGCACCTGTATCACATAATGCAGCAATTGTTCGTAAATTTCCAATTGAAATTGGCAAACAAAAACTCCCTGGATCTTTCAACTTGGGAGGTAATTTGTTTAGCTCTCTTGCACTACTTTCCTCCGTTAATGCTACAACTTCAAACTCAGGAAGCTTTCTCTTCTTTGTCAACATCTCCTTCAAGAATTTGGTGTAGCTTGGAATTTGTAATATTGCATCAATCAGCGGAATATTGATCTGAAGTTTCTTGAGAACCTCAAGGAAATTGTCAAATTTTGTATCTGGTTTGTTCTTTTTGAGCCTTTGAGGAAAGGGTATGAGAGGAACATAAGTCTTGACTGGACTTGGTGCGTTGGTAGTTAATGCCTCTGTACTTTCTTTGTTCTCAATTGAGGTGGGTGTAGATTTTTCCGCCATTATAGTTTCATCAACACCTTCCCAATCTTCTTTTCTTTCTGGTTGTTTCACAGTAATCTCTGGTACTTGTACTCCGCTCCTTGTAGTGATAGCATGAAGATTTTCCTCTATTGATTTCTTTCGAAGTCTTTGGAGGAATGGAAGTGGAGGTACATATGCTTTAACCTTTACAGGAGCCCTGGGCGGGTCATTTTCCATTACCTCTATTGTCATCACTTGCTCTTTAGGATTCGTCATTGTATTGCCTGGCAATGATCCCTGTGGACGTTCTGAAAGTTGTTGAGCTATCTGACCAATATGTATCTCCAACTTCTTGATGGATGCTTGCTGATTTTGGAAATTAGTATCAATCTGTTGGAATACTTTGTCTGTTTTCTGTACATATTGATGAAACATCTCCCCCAAACTTGGTTTGTTCTCCTGCTGGGTATTATTTGGAACATGTCCTGGCTGAGTATCAGACCATCTAAGATTTGGGTGTTGTCTCCATCCTGGATTGTAGGTCTGAGAATACGGGTTAAAATTGCTGGATCCATCTTGTCTGTGCCTTCACCAACAGTTCTACCTGCTTTGTCAACGCTGCTATTTGGGCATTAGTAGATGTGGGATGATCCACTTCATACACTCCAGGTGCTCGGGGTGGTGCCACTCTTTCTGAAGGGAACATTGAGTTTGTAGTGGCAATTAGCTCAAATAGATCCAATGATTCTTGTACTGAGTTTCTTATGACCGATCCACCCGAAGAGGCGTCCACTTGAGCTCTTGCCAACGGTAATAGTCCGTAGTAAAAGAGACCCGCCCAATCTCCAATTTGAATTCCATGATGTGGGCATTTTCTCATTAGATCCTTGAATCTGGTCCATGCCTCGTGAAAGCTTTCTCCATCACGTTGTTGGAAAGTTTGAATTTCCAACCTTAATCTGGCTACTTTAGCAGGTGGAAAGTATTTGTTGCAGAATTTTCGGGTGAGGTCTTCCCATGTTGATATACTAGCATGAGGCTCAGCATCTAACCACTCCAATGCGGCATCTCTAAGTGTGTAAGGAAATAGACATAGTTTGATAGCATCTTCATTGACCCCCGAAGCATGAAAATTCTGATAATTTCGAATAAATCTATCTATGTGTGTATTTGGGTTCTCATGAGGCAACCCGTAAAATTGGAGAGTGTTACTCATCAGATTTATCCATTTTGTCCTTATCTGGAAGTTGTTGACTCCAAAATCAAGATACACAATACTGGAGCGCGCTGGTGCAGCAGCAGGTGTCAAGAACATGGCCATCAGTAAATGTCCTTGATTTATTTCCCTCGGCTCTTGTTGCTAATTTGGTGGTACAGCCGCTCTGGCGGCAAATTGTCCTATTGGTTGAATTTGAACTGGAATGTTCTGATTATCCGCCATTTGATGTTGTTGTTTTTGTGTGTGTTCCTTGCGTCTTCGTCTAAAGGTACGTTCTATTTCTGAATCAAACGGTCCAAGTTCGTTGCCTTGGGTACGGAGCATGCAATGAACACCCTTTTCTGTAAAAAAAAAATTTTAAAAAAAAGCACTCAAATCGAATAATAACTAATAAACAAATAAATAAAAGAGAATACACAAATCAAACAACGGCAAGAAAAACAAATTAAGACTAAAAATAAATAGTCCCCGGCAACGGCGCCAAAAACTTGTTGCGTATTTTTATATCGCAAGTGTACGATATCGAACAAGTAATATAGTGGGCCTAAGAGTCCGGATTATCGTTTCCACGAGGACTAAACTTTAGTACTTAAAATATTTCTCCTACTACTATTTGATGAAAATAAACGAACTCAAAATTCAGATTGTGGTGAATATGGATGTCTAGAATAACTAAATTCCTAAAACGAATGAAAATTTATGAACGAATATTGGAGATAAACAGATCGAAGATTCAAATATGTGAGAAGTATTAGGGCAATACAATTTCACCTAATGATCACCTTAGTTACCAATTCAAGATTCTAGCATAATGTAGTGCTCGGTCGAATTCTCCTACGGTATTCAATTTACCCATCTCGAGTTCTCATTGAGCCTATTTAACTAAATCAATTCCATATCTCTATGCAAATTCTCCTTAGTTAAACGAGTTAAAGCACTAGGAATTCATATAACGACCGCGGCACTTAGTATAGGTATCTCTACACGTTATACCTCGTTACCGGATTTTATTACACGTTCTAAGTTTCGAACTCACCTCTCGATTTGTAAGAAACTCAATAAATCATCAAATTAATGGCCAAGTAATTTGAAGCATTACACACATAATAAAATCAACACATTGAATAATGAAAACTCAGAATTCATGAATTAAAATAACTAAGGGTTTCAAAAGATTACATTGTTCGCCCTAATAATGAATTTAGCTACTCATGCGTAAAACAACGAAATAAATAACAAAATCTGAGTACATCACCGGATTTGATTGATACAAAAGATGGAAAGATTAAGCCCTTGCACCAAGATCTTATTCCGCTTCCAATCTTCGATTTGAACCCGAATCCTTGATGTAATTCGTCCCGTGAATCTCTCTTTTTACTTGGTGTTTTTCTCTCAATTATTGCAAAGTGTGGAACCCTAATTCGTGCCTCTCTTAGCCTATTTATACTTCCTCTACATCATTAGCAAAGTTGGAGTCCTTTTTGTGGGCTTTTTCGTAACCCAAATATAACCTAAATTTTCTCGCGGCGCAGCGCTTGAGCGCCCGACTTCAGCGTTTGAGCGCCGCGTCATTTGTGCAGGTGGCGCTTGAGCGCCATGAAGGTAGCGCTTGAGCGCCCAATTTCTGTCCATTTTTCTTCACTTCAAGTTTGATGTAGCGCTTGAGCGCCAGCGCTTGAGCGCCATATTACTGCTCCATTCTTTCTCTATTTTGCTCCAAAAACCATTTTTCTTCATTTTAACATTCCTTCAACCAAAACACTAGCAAACACATTAAATTCGTTCTATAATCAACAGATTAAACATACAAATGAAGCTTTATTGGTATAAACTCCGTGTGCAAAACACACTAATCAATATGTTAGATGGAGCATTAGCGAGGTAATAATATGCTCTCATGACTTTTGAATAATCCAATAAATCTTAAACTACTTTTTCTTTGAACATCTATAATTTCTAACTAATAAAAATACAACAAATACAAAATTCGTGCAACGCACGTGTCAACGACTAGTGTTAATAGGAATTCTCCTTTCCAAGCATGGAGGTATGCAGGCTATGTCCCGAAGGCTGGAGATATACAAATTCTTATTTCACTATTCATCTTCTGGTTTCAGTCGAGTTAAAGAAACAGAAGCAAATACGATGGAATCAAAATGAGTTCTGAAAAGAGTCATATGGAGAATAGAACATCTTGTCCAATTACTAGTTAGTATAAGCTCAGATACTTTATTCTAGAAATCAACATAACATCAAAGGCAAGATAGAGGGGGCTATAAAATTGGTGAAATGACTTGAACCATCAAGAGGAATAATCAAACTTAATTTAGATGGCTGCTTTAAAGGATCCACTAACAAAGCTTGAGGGAATGGTTAAATTTCCCTACCATGAATATTATTACGGTGAGTTTAACAGTCTTGAGGCAGAATTCAGAGCATGAAAAACTCTTTCCTGTACCTAAATGGACTTTACCAATTCAATTGAAAATTTCGATTAATATCTAAGTCAAGATCAATAATTAATTTTGACCACATATTTCATGTCACGCATTTAATCAATTTTATCAACATCTACTAAAAAAAACTGATTTTTATCTACACCAAACAGAGCATATATTATCTGTGATATTAACATAAAGTTTAGGATTGTCTTAAATATTTTCTTGAAAATGACGGACGATGGAACTTGAATTCATGCTCTCTATCTTTTTTAATACTAAGTTGAATTATCTTGGTTAAAAGTTCAAGGATAAATCTATATGTACATAATTATTGTACATAATGGATTACATTGGCTAATGTGGAAAAAATCCGTCCGTGGATGTGAAATGTGTAAAAGTAAAAAATTGTAGATTACAGATAGATGCGCGCCAAATGTCAATTATGTTATATATTATGTAAATGATTATATACTTGTAGCATGATCCAAAGCTCAAATATTAGTTTTCTATGTCATTTTGACAGCAAATCGGTTAGCACCCATCAACAGGACGGATGGGGAACAAATATTTCTTTTGAGGATTAATTATGACTAGTTTTGAGTTTGAGGATGGATTTGAAATACTTACAAAAGTTCAAAGTCGGATTCCTTTTTTTTACATTTCTAAGGTATTTACTTTACATCATTTTAAAAATACAAAAACAAGTTCCAAATTGCACAAATCAGGTTTTTTAATTTTTTATTTATGAAATAATGAATTATTAAATCAATTTATTATTAAATATTTAATTATAATATAATATAATTACCCCACCCCACCACCCCTACTGCTCCGGGGGACTATTCCAACTATCGTTTCGGTCGCAACCGATCTCCGGCGATCGTTCCGATGACTGCTCCGATTTCGACGACTATTCCGATGATTGTTCTGCCACCACTTTGTTACGACGACTGCTCCGATTCCGACAAGTGTTCCAACTCCGACGAAAATTTTTAGGTCACAATTCAAAATTTTTATAGGTCACAAATTGTTTATCGATCACAACTTTAAAAATCACAATTTGTTCGTCGGTCACAAATCACAAAATTTATAAGTCACAATACTTATTTATGGTCATAAACATCACATTAATGGACACATAAATTGTATTTAGGTCACAATTTATCAAATTATTGGTCACAAATTAATAATTTTTAGGTCCCAAATCATGTATTGGTCACATTTTATCTAATTCATTAGTCACATATCGTTTATTGGTCGCCAACCGACCAAATTAGTGGTCACAAACAACCAATTTTTTTGTGACAACCACCAAAATCATTTGTGACCACCACCAAAATAACTTGTGACCACCGCTTCGCCACCATCCCAACACCACTATCACCACCCAAGACCCCCATTGCCATACACACAGAACGCACAACCACCGTCGCCACCAACTTCAGATCCACACTTCGCAGCGCACAAATAACCAAATAATAAGTCACAGGTAATCACCGACATCGCACCACAACCACCAATCTCACCAGTACCGCCAACGTCACCACTGCTGTGCCACCGCACATCATAACCACCACCACCCAATTACACACACCACCAGAATTTGCTAACCACCACCAAGCCGAAATCAAAAAATCCAAGGCCGACATAAATTAAATATGAGTAGCATAAAAACACTAGATCCACGTCGTCGCCACTACAGTCATCGAGAAGCGCGCACGACGACTGGAGCATGGTGGAGAGAGAGATCCAGATCTGTTGAAGAGAGGAATAGGGAGATGGAGAGAGAGAAATTCAGATTCGGCCTCACGAAAGGGTGTCGACAACTTCGTTGAGAGGGAGATGCAGATGCAGATCCGACGGAGAAAGAAGCAAGAGAAGAAAAAAAATGGTGGAGTCGCCGTTGCCTTCGCCATAGTGAGGAAGAAACGGTTGGGTAGCGAAGTGGTGCTGGTTGGAGGAGGTGGCGTTGTGGAGAGAGGTGAGAGAAATGGAGGCGGCGGGCGAGGGGACGAGAGAGGGTGGAGGGGAAGAATTTGTTCAAATGATCAAGGGTTTGGTTGAGTCAAATTATTTTATTGTATATAGATATAAAAATGAAAAATATTTTAAAATTATTAATTAAAACCTGATTTTTGAAATGTTAAACTTGTAATCTTATTTGTGAAATTGGAAATCTAATTTCAATAGGTGTAATTTCCTATTTTTATAATCCCAAATTTCCCCTCTAATTTTTTGTTATGTAACGTGTTTTCTGTTCCAATCAAATTAGGGCTTCTTTCTGAAATTAACCCAAATCTATACTTATCAAAAAAAAAAAAAAAGGGACTCTTTGTTAAAGAGCCTAGTCAAACAATGTATTTGGACAAAAATGATTTTGTCAATATTTGTTGGTAAAATGGCCTCCATTAAAAAATAGAATAAATAAATGGTATAAAAGGTCCAAAATATCCCTATCATCAAAAGACTCAAATACCCTTTCAATCCATTAAATTTTCCAATTCGTCTTCAATTCAATTAACACGAGCTCTCCATCTCAGCATCTCCTATGCTTGCTTCCCCCCACAAAATCTTGTTATTTATTGTATTACTCACCTCTATTTTCCTACATTTTGAGTATTTGAACAAGAATTTTGGTTTTTAAGTTATCTACATTAAAACCTCTAAATATTTGAAGAAAAAAGAAAGGTAATTTTGGTAATTTCGTGTACATTGGTCTTTTTATTGTTCAATATAGTTTGAAATGATATTTTAGCTGATTAATTTTCCACAGTTGGTGTTTTTCTGTACTGGGTATAACTATTGGACGGTCTACAGCATAGAACGACACTCCAGCCGTTTTACGTAGTGTAGAACGACAGTACAGTCGTTATCTTCCATGTAAAATGACAATACGAACATTATCTGTTCAGTCTGCAATTTAAATGAATTTAGCTTATTATTATCGTGGCTCGGACGGGTTGCGACTCTTCAAAATCGATTTTATTGACAGAACGACACTTGTGTCGTTTTCAAAACAGTAACGACAGTTGTGTCGTTTTCTTTTTCCTATCGATTAAGTAATGAGCATAAATTCCGAATGTTGAAAGGAGCGTGTTCAGCCTGCAAGTTAAATGTGTCTCGTTTATCGATTATCGTGGCTCGTTTGGGTCGCGACTCTTCAAAATCGTATTTATTGGCAGAACGACACTTGTGTATTGGAACGACACTTGTATCGTACTGTTAATTTTTCCAATATTTTACTACTTTTCAAGGCAAGGACATCAATGATTGGACCCCCCAACCTAAGAAAGAAGAAAATATTGATTGTGTGGCAACTAGCGGTGGAATTGATATAAAATATAAGGTATGAAACGGTTAAAGCACAAGTCTTAGTCTAGATTCGGTTGAAAGTATAAGGAATGGGCATATCTCAAGTATTTTGTAATGGACGTGTTCAGCCTACAACTTAAATGGGTTCCGTTTATCGATTATCATGGCTAGGATGGGTCGCGGCTCTTCAAAATTGTATTTATTGGCAGAACGACACTTGTGTATTGGAACGACACTTGTGTCGTTCTATTAATTTTTCCAATATTTTGCTACTTTTCAAGGCAAGGACATCAAGGATTGGACCCCCCAACCTAAGAAGAACGAAAATATTGATTGTGTTGCAACTAGCGGTGGAATTGATATAGAATATAAGATATGAAAGGGTGAAAACACAAGTCTTAGTCTAGATTCGGTTGAATGTACAAGGAATGAGCATATCTCAAGTATTTTGTAAGGGGCGTGTTCAATCTGCAACTTAAATGGGTTCTGTTTATCGATTATCATAGCTATGATGGGTCACGGCTCTTCAAAATCGTATTTATTGACAGAACGACACTTGTGTCGTTCTGTTGATTTTTCCAATATTTTGCTACTTTTCAAAATAAGGACATTAAGGATTGGACCCCTCAATCTAAGAAGGACAAAAATATTGATTGTGTGACAACTAGCGGTGGAATTTATATAGAATATAAGGTATGAAACGGTGAAAGCACAAGTCTTAGTCTAGATTCGGTTGAAAGTATAAGGAATAGGCATATCTCAAGTATTTTGCAAGAGGCGTGTTCGGCCTACAACTTAAATGAGTTTCGTTTATCGATATCATGGCTAGGATGGGTCGCGGCTCTTCAAAATCGTATTTATTGGCAGAACGACACTTGTGTATTGGAACGGCACTTGTGTCGTTCTGTTGATTTTCCCAATATTTTGCTACTTTTCAAGGCAATGACATAAATGATTGGACCCCCAACCTAAGAAGAATGAAAATATTGATTGTGTGACAACTAGCAGTGGAATTGATATTGAATATAAAGTATGAAACGGTGAAAGCACAAGTCTTAGTCTAGATTCAATTGAAAGTACAAGGAATGGGCATATCTCAAGTATTTTGTAATGGGCGTGTTCAGTCTGCAACTTAAATGAGTTTGGTTTATCGATTATCATAGCTATGATGGGTCGCGGCTCTTCAAAATCGTATTAATTGGCAGAACGACACTTGTGTCTTGGAACGACACTTGTGTCGTTCTGTTGATTTTTCCCATATTTTGCTACTTTTCAAGACAAGAACATCAAGGATTGGACCTTCTAACCTAAGAAGGACGAAACTGTTGATTGCGTGGCAACTAGCAGTGGAATTGATATTGAATATAAGGTATGAAACGGTGAAAGCACAAGTCGTAGTCTAGATTCGGTTGAAAGTACAAGAATGGACATATCTCAAGTATTTTGTAAGGGGCGTGTTCAGTCTGCAACTTAAATGGGTTTGGTTTATCGATTATCATAGCTATGATGGGTCGTGGCTCTTCAAAATCGTATTTATTGGCAGAACGACACTTGTGTCTTGGAACGACACTTGTGTCGTTCTGTTGATTTTTCCCATATTTTGCTACTTTTCAAGACAAGAACATCAAGGATTGGACCTTCTAACCTAAGAAGGACGAAACTGTTGATTGCGTGGCAACTAGCAGTGGAATTGATATTGAATATAAGGTATGAAACGGTGAAAGCACAAGTCGTAGTCTAAATTCGGTTGAAAGTACAAGAATGGACATATCTCAAGTATTTTGTAAGGGGCGTGTTCAGTCTGCAACTTAAATGGGTTTGGTTTATCGATTATCATAGCTATGATGGGTCGTGGCTCTTCAAAATCGTATTTATTGGCAGAACGACACTTGTGTCTTGGAACGACACTTGTGTCGTTCTGTTGATTTTTCCCATATTTTGCTACTTTTCAAGACAAGAACATCAAGGATTGGACCTTCTAACCTAAGAAGGACGAAACTGTTGATTGCGTGGCAACTAGCAGTGGAATTGATATTGAATATAAGGTATGAAACGGTGAAAGCACAAGTCGTAGTCTAGATTCGGTTGAAAGTACAAGAATGGACATATCTCAAGTATTTTGTAAGGGCGTGTTCGATGCAACTTAAATGGGTTTGGTTTATCGATTATCATAGCTATGATGGGTCGTGACTCTTCAAAATCGTATTTATTGGCAGAACGACACTTGTGTCTTGGAACGACACTTGTGTCGTTCTGTTGATTTTTCCCATATTTTGCTACTTTTCAAGACAAGAACATAAAGGATTGGACATTCTAACCTAAGAAGGACGAAACTGTTGATTGCATGACACTTGTGCCGTTTTCAAAACAGTAACGACAGTTGTGTTGTTTTCTTTTTTCCTCTTGATTAAGTAATGAGCATAAATTTCGAATGTTGTAAGCGGCGTGTTCAGCCTGCAACTTAAATGAGTTCAACTCATCATTATCGTGGTTTGGACGGGTCGCGACTCTTCAAAATCGATTTTAGAGCCAGAACAACACTTGTGCCGTTTTGAAAACAGTAACGACAGTTGTGTCGTTTTCTTTTTTCCTCTTGATTAAGTAATGAGCATAAATTTCGATTTTTGTAAGCTGCGTGTTCAGCCTGCAACTTAAATGAATTCAACTCATCATTATCGTGGTTTGGACGGATCGCGGCTCTTCAAAATCGATTTTAGAGCCAGAACGACACTTGTGCCGTTTTGAAAACAGTAACGACAGTTGTGTCGTTTTCTTTTTTCCTCTTGATCAAGTAATGAGCATAAATTTCCAATGTTGTAAGCGGCGTGTTCAGCCTGCAACTTAAATGAGTTCAACTCATCATTATCGTGATTTAGACGGGTCGCGATTCTTCAAAATCGATTTTAGAGCCAGAACGACACTTGTGCCGTTTTCAAAACAGTAACGACAGTTGTGTCGTTTTCTTTTTTCCTCTTGATTAAGTAATAAGCATAAATTTCGAATGTCGTAAGCGGCGTGTTCAGCCTGCAACTTAAATGAGTTCAACTCATCATTATCGTCGCGGATCTTCAAAATCGATTTTAGGGCTAGAACGACACTTGTGCCGTTTTGAAAACAGTAACGACAGTTGTGTCGTTTTCTTTTTTCCTCTTGATCAAGTAATGAGCATAAATTTCGAATGTTGTAAGCGGCGTGTCCAGCTTGCAACTTAAATGTGTTCAGTTTATCGATTATCGTGGTTTGGATGGGTCAAGGCTCTTCAAAATCGATGTTAGAGCCAGAACGACAGTTGCGCCGTTTTCAAAACAGTAACGGCAGTTGTGTCGTTTTCTTTTTTCCTCTTGATTAAGTAATAAGCATAAATTTCGAATGTCGTAAGCGGCGTGTTCAGCCTGCAACTTAAATGAGTTCAACTCATCATTATCGTCGCGGATCTTCAAAATCGATTTTAGGGCTAGAACGACACTTGTGCCGTTTTGAAAACAGTAACGACAGTTGTGTCGTTTTCTTTTTTTCTCTTGATCAAGTAATGAGCATAAATTTCGAATGTTGTAAGCGGCGTGTCCAGCTTGCAACTTAAATGTGTTCAGTTTATCGATTATCGTGGTTTGGATGGGTCAAGGCTCTTCAAAATCGATGTTAGAGCCGTAACGACGCTTGCCGTTTTCTTTTTTCCTCTTGATTAAGTAATGAGCATAAATTTCGAATGTTATAAGCGGCGCGTTCAGCCTGCAACTTAAATGAGTTCAACTCATCATTATCGTGGTTTGGATGGGTCGCGGTGGTTTGGATGGGTCGCGGCTCTTCAAAATCGATTTTAGAGCCAGAACGATACTTGTGCCGTTTTCAAAACAGTAACGGCAGTTAAGTCGTTTTCTTTTTTCCTCTTGATTAAGTAATGATCATAAATTTCGAATGTTGTAAGCGGAGTGTTCAGCCTGCAACTTAAATGAGTTCAACTCATCATTATCGTGGTTTGGAAGGGTCGCCGCTCTTCAAAATCAATTTTAGATGCAAAACGACAGTTCTGTCGTTCTGGTAGACGTTCTCAAAGCAGTAACGACACTTTTGTCGTTCTGTTGATTTCTCCAATATTTTGCTACTTTTCCAGTAACGACTTGTTCTTTCATTATCTCGATAAATATAAAAGTTATGTCATTTCAATCGTTTTTCGTAGCTTGTCATTCTTTTTGTGTTATACATGTTAATAAGTTATTAGAGGTCGTTTCGTTGAAAAAATCAAATTACGACGAGATAACGACCGTAGTGTCGTTTTACGTTGCGAGATAACTTGTAGTGTCGTTTTACATCGCGATCGGACCTTTTTGAGCAACAACAGATTGAATTGGTGCATTATTGGTCGATGTTAAGTCATGGTGTTCGTCGTGCAGGTTAGTGCTATCCACGGTGGTGGTGCCGACCATGGGTGTCGCCGGAGGTAGGTTTTCCTACAGAAGAAGAGTGGGTGAGAACTAGTTTTTGGGCTAGTTTGTTGCTAATTCTGGTGGTTTCATGGATAATGGTTGGTTAGAGGTTGTAGATGGGAGTGAGACGAGGTTAGGGGTGGTGGAGTCCGATGGTTTGGGTGATCGAAAAGTGGTGGAATGGGGCTCCTTAGGTGGCTGCTGAAAATGGGTGAAAATGAAGAAGAAAGAAGAAGGTGAAATGAAAGAAGTTGGGTAAATAATTTGATATAAATTGAAGGACAATTTTGTCATTTTACCATTAAAACATTTTCATTTTTTTTATTCTATTTCATTGTTGGTCAAAGGCCATTTATCCAAAATCATTGTTGAGGGAGGTTATTTGGCCAAATTTCCCAAAAAAAAACCCAAATCTATGCATATACAGTGTTCTCAATTCCAATCAAATTAGGGATTATTCTTTGAATCAAATAACCCATCATTTGTTATCATCTGATCGGTAGAAACCCATCATGGGAGGCCATGGTGGTCTGAACATTCTCCCGCAGAAGCGTTGGAATGTGTACAATTACGAGAATCGAGAGAAAGTCAAGCGGGACGAGGAAGCCGCCGCCAAGGAGGAGCAGCTGAAGCGCGAGCAAGCCCGCAAGCGAGATGCCGAATCTCGCCTCGAGAAACTCCGCCAAGCTCGCGGCTTGTCAAGCCCAGCCGAAGCCGCGGAGCCATCCACGGCAACCCAAACTGTATCGTCTGCCGAACCTCCCAAATCTGATTCCGACTCTAAGCACATAAATTTGTTTGAAGGGATCAAAATTTTCGATCCTATTAAAATCGATAGAGGAAAGGAAGACGAGAAGAAAGGGAAATTTAGTGGTTACAACGCTAATAAGAAGATGAAGAAGGAGGAGTCCGTGCGGGTGGTGGGACCCGAGGATGAAAAGTATAAGTTGGGTTATGGAGTGGCTGGAAAAGGAGTGAAATTGCCTTGGTATATGGAAAAGCCAGTAAGTGGTAATGTGGATGAAAAAAATGGGGATGAGGAATATTATGATAGTGACGAGAAACTGAAGGTAAATAAAAGGAGAGATGGAAAGAAGACTGTGGAGGAGTTAAGGGAGGAGAGGTTGAAGAGGGAGAGAAAGGAAAAAGAAAGGGAAAGGGCTTTGATCATGGAGAAGTCAAGAAAAGATGGAGGGTTTTCTTCGAGGAGGAGATAGGTAATTTTAGAAAATATTGTATTGACATTGATTTTGGTTTGTACATTATTTTGATATTGTTATGGAGAATAACTGATAAGAGTGTGAGCATTCTACTGTTATGTTAAGAGAGTTAATTTCATGCCCTCTTGGTTGTGTTTCTATGTGAATGTAATGCAAATGTGAATTTTATATTAAGTGGGAGATTCGTCAATTCCAATTAAATACAGCTTTAGTCTGTACCTGGAGTGGCTAAATGCTTTTGAGTCTTCACGTGCTAAGAAGGCATTACATGCTCCGTAATCTTTGCTCTCTAGCACTTCTGGTGCAAATTATGTGAAAAACAAGTAATAGAAATTGGTATTTAATGGCATATACGAGACTGAAGAAATGAACTCTCATTGTTCTGTTACAAGTGTGACCTTAATTATTGATATTTCACCTGTATGATTTGGTTGAAATTAATGCAAGTTGATGATCTATGAATAAATTTCTTCAAATCTAATAATGCTCTTTGCATTTTTGTCTCTTAATCTTACAATATAAGCCTAAAGGTTTGCTATTGCAATAGATGTGCTTTACAAACATTTAGGAAAGTTTGGTCCCTGTTCTACCTTTATCATGACAAGCTTGATCAGTAAAGCCGTTAGTAGAGCTTTAGAAATGGCATGTACAAGCCGTCTCGCTCCTTTACTGCATTCCACTAATAAGGGCTGGCCTGATTCTATTCCAACACAGTTCCAACTTCCATGAACGAGACGTTGAGAGATGTAGAAAAGAAGTGAAAAAGGTTTGAGTTGTGACTTCAATTTCTGCTTGCACAGTGTCTCTAGTCATTGATGTAAGTTCCTGAAGAAAGTTGAAATAGTTGTACAATAAATGAGAAGAAGAGTGCACCTTTAGATTCTGGGATTGGAGTTGCTGGATCCATTTGCCAGCTTTAGCATCGTCGAAACCCTTTAGCACTTCTTTCTCTTTCCTTCTCTGCTTGCATACTGTTTCTTCTGTCCAAGCCAAGCTTGCAATACAATGGAGATCTGTGAGAGCTACGTCTTATGTCAGTGCAAATTGTGCTCGTAGGCTCATGATAGTCCTCTTTCATTCCAGTCTCCAGTTTCCTTATGGTCTGGTGAGTGAGCTTCTCTTGTGCATAGATATGTACTAGACACCAGACTGATAGACATAACTTGATCTTAATTTTGAAGGCAGAATATGAGGCTTTGTGGTCCTCTTAATTTAGTTTGACTTATTGTACTTTAGACTAAAAAATTCTGTACTATCACAGAATCATATATTTCAATTTCTAGTTATGAATTCTACATTTATTTGGGCTATTTTGGACCTTTTGAATGCTGCCATCTTTTATCCTAGTAAAGTTTTGAGCTTCCTTTGTTGCAAAGCATTAATAAGTTTCTGAAGCTGCTATTATAGGCATTCACACCTGAAGTATGTTACAGAATCACGTTCCCTTGTGCTTATTGTGAGCTCAGTATGTTATAGTACATGTCACTGTACCTCAGGAATTATTACTTGTTAGTTTCACTATCTATTTTAACACAAGATCTTGCTGTATTTGAAAATTAGACATCTTTTGAGGACGCGGTACAGGTGCTAGCAGTTGGTATTTCGTGGCAAGTACAGTGATAGCGTATATCGATTGCACTGGTGCAAGCAGTTGGTATTTCACGGCAAGTAGCAGTTGGTATTTCACGGCAAGTACAGTAATTGACTCGAATGAAATCATTCTTTTCCTTTGCTAACCTAGTTTCATTATCATTCCTCCTTTGGGGTACTAGTTTAATGCGTTAATTCTTTAAAGGGTGAAAGTGGAGGTGTAAAATGGATTTGACTCTCTTGGGAGTCAAGCAGGTTTTTAGGCAACTCACATATCCAACTCAAATAAATGGCAGATTGACTATCAGAATACAAAACAACATCTTTGACAAAACCAAATTCATTTAAGAGTCATTTTAGCCAAATTCACTCTTTTATAGCATCTGTTGTAACTATATATTCAGCTTCAATTGAAGATAATGCAACAATTTTTTGTAATTGTGATTTCCAAATTATGCAAGTATTACACAAAGTATACACGTAGGCAGAAGTTGATTTCCTATATTGTCTCTATCACCTGCATAGTCAGAATCATTGTAACCCTCTCAAACACACTTTCTTATATTGAATTCCCAAGTCACAAGATCACTTGATGTATTTAAGAAGCCATTTCATAGCTTCCCAATGAGCTTTACCTGGATTTGACATGTATCTACTCAATGCACTTATTGAGAACGCCAAATCAGGTCTAGAACAAACCATTAGATACATAACAGACCTAACTGCATTGAATATGACACTCTTGCCATTCTCTTGAACTCATCTTCAGATTTGGGACATTGATCATTTGAAAGTTTAAAAAATGATCTGCTAAAGGTAAACTCACACTTTTAGCATCAAGCATAGAAAATTTTTCCAACAATTTCAAAACATAAGATTTTTTTTACAGAGACTAAGTGTGCCTTCCTTTCTATTCCTTTTAATTTCAATACCCCAAATTTTTTCAACAGGACCTAAATCCTTCATTTCAAATTCAGATTTCAATTTGTTTTTAATTAACTCTATTCTTTTATGTCATGACTAGCCGGCGCATATCATCAACATAAAGAAGAAAATATAGTGAATTTTCACCACCACTTCCTTTACAATAAAGATAAATATCAAAATTACTCCTTTTAAAACCAAGTCCAAGCACAAAAGTATCAAACCTCTTGTACCATTGTCTTGGAGTTTGTTTTAAACCATATAAGGACTTTTAAGAAGGCATGCTAAGTCATAATTTTTGTTTACTTCAAAATCTTTTGGTTGTTCTATGTAAATAGTTTCATCAAGATCTCTATTTAAAAAGGCAGTTTTAACATCTAATTGATCCAATTCCCAGTTAAACTGAGCTGCCAAAGCTAATATTACTCTAACAGTTGTAAATTTTACAACTGGAGAAAAGATTTCATTGAAATCTATTCATTCCTTTTGGGTAAAACCTTTAGCAACTAATCTAACTTTGTATCTAATGTCATTCTCATTTTGTTCCCCTCTTTTTAACTTAAAAATCCATTTACAATCAACAACCCTTTTCCCTCAGTTCTTTTAGTCAAAATCCATGTTTTATTCTTTTTTAGATATTTCATTTCATCTTGCATTGCTTCAAGCCAATGCTTGGAATCTTTGCTACTCATAGCCTCATTAAAAAATACAAGTTCATTTTCAATGAACCCTAGAACAGTAAGCAAAGACAGTTCATCATCAAACCTCATAGGTGGTCTCATTTGTCTTCTTTGCCTATCTCGAGTAAGTTGATAATCATTTAAAGATTGATTTGTTTCCAAATCAGCTTTAGATTGTTTAGATTCTTAATTACTATGAGTTTCAACATCATTATCTCCAGTTTGAACATTAGGAGGTTGATTATCATCCTCAACTTACTCCACCTTAATTTCAGTATCTCTCTCTACACTTTCAGTCCGACTTAAAGGTTCAGAGCTATTAATCTTTTTCAAACAAGGTAGACCATTTTCATCGAACACAATATTTCTGCTTATATTGATCTTATATCATTTGGTTTCCCTTACCCATAGTCTATACCCTTTTACCCATTCACCATAATCCAATAATACACACTTAAGTGCTCTAGGATCCAATTTCTCTTCAGATTGATGTGGAAAGGCTGCACACCCAAAGACTTTAAATTGCTAAAGTCAATAGGTTTTCCATTCCACATTTCTTTAGGAGTTTTAAAATGTATAGCACTAGCAGAACTTCTATTAATAATATAACTAGCAGTTTTTGTAGTTTTTCCCTAAAATAGATTGGGAAGACCAGAACTTAAAAGCATGCATCTAACTTTTTCAAGTATAGTTTTATTCATTCTTTCAGCCAATCAATTTTGTTGTGGAGTGTGTGTCACAGTTTTGTGTCTCAATATACCATGTAATTTACACAAGTCATCAAACTCATAATTGCAAAATTCAAGGCTATTATCAGTTCTTAGCACTTTAATCCTTTTATGAGTTTGGTTTTCAATCAAAGTTCTCCAATCTTTAAAAGCAACAAAAGTATCAGACTTAGATTTTAAAAGAAAAATCCAATTTTTTTCTAGAAAAGTCATCAATGATCAACAAGAAATATTTAAAACCTGTATGTGTAGGTACAGAAGCTGGTCCCCAAAGATCAGCATGCAAGTATTCAAGTATTGACAATATTTATGTATTATAGGCAAAATTGATAATCCATTATGCTTTTTTAGAATGCAATAATTACAAAAATTGAGTTTTTCAATGTTAACTTTTTCAAAAGTACCTTGTTTTTTGAAAATCTGCAACCCTTTATCACTAATATGACCCAATCTCTTGTACCATATTTATGACTTATCATTTTGAACAGAGATTGCTGTTGAAGTGGAGTCAAAAAAGTTTTGTATTTTCAAAATGTAACGACCATGTCTCTTGGGAGCTTCAACAATCAAGTGAGATTCCCTCAAGATTTTAATGTATCCCTTATTAATCATAATGTCATAGTTTAGGTCATCTAAAACACCTAAAGAGATCAGATTTCTTTGAAGGTCAGGAACATACCTAGTCTTTTCTAAGACTAGTTGATTATTATCCTTTACTCTTAAAGTGATAGTTTCTATTCCCTTAACTTGACATGTCATATGATTACCTATTAAAACTTGACCACCATTTACATTTTCAAAATCAGCAAACCACTCTTTATTAGGACACATGCGAAAAGTACAACCCGAGTCAAGAATCCATTCTTGACTAGGTTGATAGCTAACAAAAACATAAATTTCATCAATATTAGCCTCATTGTTGCAGGCTAAAGCTGCATCACCATCAATTTTAGACTTGTTTCTATTATCACTAAGTCTTTTAGGACAATCTTTGATAAAATGACATTCCTTTTGACAGTAAAAACACTTTTTACCTTTAATCTTCATTTTATCTTTCTGATTTCCTTTCTTCTTGCGTCCTGATTTCTTATTGAAGTTACTATACTGGGGATTAAACTTAGACTTCACAATCAGATTCATACCACTGACACTCACTCCTTAGTTCTGAAGGCATTAATGATCACAACAGTAGTTAGAGTTTCCTTACTATATTCAATTGCATTTTTTACATTTATATTTATCACCAAATGAATTTAATAAAACCACAACCAGTTGTCCACTTGAGAGTTTCTCATCATAGTTGGCTAGGTCACACGATAATCTGTTGAATCTACCAATGTTAGTTTCAAGGTCAAGAGATGGGTCCAGTTTAAAACCAAAAAACCGTTTTAGAAGATAAACCTTATTAGACATGGTTTTGTTCAAATAAGTGGTTTCTAACTTTTTCCACAATTCAGCAGCAGTCTTTGTTTCTTCAACTTCTCTAAGTACATTGTCAACAAATGCAGAAATATAGAACTCCAAGCAGTTTCATCTTGTTTAGTAACTTTACTTGATTCAAGATTAGTTGTTCATGACTCATCAATGGCTTTTGCACATTTTTGTTGAAGTAAAAGAGTTTTCATTTTCTGACACCAAAAACTAAAGTCTCTTTTACCATTAAAAACTTTCGGTTCAAATTTTGAAGAAGGCATAATCAAGAAATTTAAATGAAGAATCAATGTATGCAGATCAGGTAGAGCACACCAGAAGTATATACAACAAGTAATAATCCAGATATCAACACTCAAGAGATAGAATTGAATTATACAAAGACTGTAGAGTTGTATAAACAATGTTCAGAATTTCACAGAGTTAATTCCAGGTAAGACAGTCACAAAGTACGTCTTAACTCACAAGAACAAGTACAAATTCTTATAGTTTGCAATATACAAAATTAAAGAACACATGCAGAAATTTTATATCAAGGCCCTTGACTCGAAATCAAGACAACCCTTAGATTCCAGACAACTCTTAGGGTTTCTGGACAAAGGAATTGCCAAGAAAAGTCGCAGACCCAAATTTAAAAAAAACGTTTTGCAAAAAAACTTTAAAGTATCAGCAAAAATTTGTACATCAAGCGCAAAACTGGAACGAACTCACCAAATCCCTTTACTAGGGTTTCAGCAAATAAAATGAACAAATTGAATCAGGAGTCAAGCTTTAAGATCTGCACAGATCGAAACCAAGAACCACCGTATGAACGCTCTGATACCACTGTAACGATGAAGTTCAAATAATCATCCACTTTCAATCAACAAAATAGAAATAAAAGTGTATAAATCAACAAGAAAAACAAGTAAAGAACATGACATTTTTCGCCCTAAGGCAAGAGGTTCAGAACTAGAGTTCCCAATCCCCTTTTGAGCTTCCGCCAACCGAAAGAAATTATTATATTAACCGGAATCAAGAAATTGTTCCTCAGACTAAATCACCCAAGATTACATCAATAAAGGAAAAACACTCAAACTGATCGAAACAGCAATCCACTCAAGGATACAACAATAGCCCTTTACAAATCACTGAAGATCTATACAAGAGACTATATAGATTATAGATCTAAAATAAGGCTTCTAATTTTCAGAGTGCTGAACAGAGAAGATGAGAGAGTACAGAGCACACAGAGAGTTCTAGAGAGTATGAGAGAATGAACAGCCACACTCAAAACTCAAACCCTAGTATATGAAAAGTCTCCAGAAGGCCACCCAACCCAACGGTTTGTGGGGCGACACTTGGCAACATCTCATCCATCCAACCATTTAGTAAAAATGCATAAAGGTAAAACACACTTATAACCAGATGAAAACAGAAGCCACCAAGCAATCAAATAATAACAATCCAGCCCAACAAGAATTATCCAACAACCAAGCCATCAGACCAACAGACCGGCCCAACTCAATAATACAATCAGGTTCCTACAGCATCATCATTGTGCCATTTCTCCACAATGACACTCAACACTTCTAAAAGGATCAAACGGTATCACTCAACCAAAAACAAAAAATGAAAAAAGAAACATTACAAAAAAAGACAAACATATGGTCTTATGCTCCATCTCCGTCTCTGTCCGTGTCTCTATCTCTGTTTCGTTCGAACCCATGCACAATAATATCTTGTAATCTTCTACAAAGAGGATTGACAAAAGTGTCATTTAGAATGCCTGAAATCCAATCTTTAATTGCATCTAACGCGGACTGACTTATTAGCTTTATCATCAGCATAATGAACAGAAGTATTAAACTCCTGTAAAAGTAGAAATTACATAAATGAAAAGTGAAGATTCTCAGTAAGACTAAAAATGTGAAACTTCCATGTCTGCAGCATATGAGCTCAAAATTTCAAAACCAACAAAACTGAAGTTATTACCAGACCAAAATATTCTCAACAGCCTCTTTTTAGTTAACATTCCAAAGCCAAGGATTTTCTCCAAGAACCCAACGAATGAACTATAACACAGTCACTTCTTAAAACTCAACACTAATGTCATGATAACTCGTCCCATTCAAAGATGAGCCAAGCGACACGAAGCCTTTTTAATGCAATGAAGGGAGAGTATTATTTTTGGTAAGATAAAATGAAACTTCGAAAATATATTATTAACTCGTGTGAAGACTCAATGTAATTGCAAGTTTCATCGCTACCTATTAATAAAATTTTTGTATATGACTCTGGCAGTCTGGCGTGTACTTGAAGGGATGCATTGAAGACTAAATTTAAGTTCATAGTAAGGTGGTTATACACAAGTTTTTAGTCAGATTGGTTTAAAGATCAATTTAAAAATGCAGCCCCATCACCTCATCAGCTCAAATAAATCGTAGAATAGAATGATAGTACAACCACGAAAATGAAGCGTGCAATTCGATTGGACATGATCTATCGTTATGAAGTGTTGCAAGTAAAAGTTTTAAAACTGAAGATGAATACCAGATGAGCAGCAACGTCTTTTTCACGATGTACAAGAAAATTATGGCAAGCATGACAATGATTGTCCCTGCTACCTACGCATGAAAAAGGTTACAGAAGTAAATAATCACCATCATGAAAACAATTTAGTTCAGTTTATTTCAGCTACCAGGAAAATATTTGTGACACAAGAGAGAGACTTTCGACTAGATCAGCAATTGATAAGAAACTTTTCCTTGAATATTGATTTTCATTCTCACTTCTTGACAAAAATCAACTGTTAATGCATTGACCTTCACACAAAATAATGATTATCGGCAAACAGAAACTTCAGAAGCCAGAGAAGAACTTACAATTCCATCGGGAACTACTGATTGAACTTGGCGAGGGAAAATATACTCCGCATTCAGTAGGCCACTTTGACTACGATGTCCTTCCACATCGAACTATAAAACAAACATGCCAATTCTTCAGTTCACTTGGCTTGTCACTGAAATAAAGAGTTCTATAAACTATAAGGGCACGTTTTCTAATGCTTCTGGTTAAAGAAATGATCTTGTGCAGAACAGTTCTGGAGAAGTCTTAGTTTTGAGACCAAAACTTTGTCCAATAATTTTCTCAAGTTATTAGACAACACTTTTGCATGGTACTTGTAGTCTTGTGGATGTTGTCACATGTTTCAAGCAACCAAAAAGAGGTTAATCAGTATTCTCGAACCGGCCTTAAAATATATCCGAGAGGCTAGAAATAGAAACAATGTCGGCCTGAGACAAACTTGTGCTGATTAATGTGGGTATGATTACCAGTATTTCAACGTCTTCTATGGTTGCACCAGAACTCACGACTAAACTCTGAATCAGAAACTTGTTCTCACATTGCATGTTGCGAGGAGCCTCCTCCAAGGCTTGCATTGTTACTGCAAAACATGCACAAGTAAAACGATAAATAATTATAAAATGATCAAAGCATTTCTAGTAGTTCACCCTCAATATTTGCACGGTAATAAAGAAAAACGTTACAATTTTTTCCTCGCTTTAGTCTTCAACACATAAATGACTACCTGTGAGATGACATGTTGATCTAGGCGAAAGAATTCCGCGATTGGGTTCACATCCATAATTTTGCGAATTTGGAGTTACAACCTGAAAACAAAATCAGACTCAATCAAAATACACTTTCACATAATTGCAGCAATTATTTTGAGAACAACTCATCGTTAAAATCGGATTGTAAGGGGAGGGTGCTCAAAGTTCTTACAAACTCACAACGCCTTCCACGAGCAACGTGGAATCCAATGCAATTAGTATCGTTACAATATAGTACTCAAATCAATTATCAAAATGTATTTACCATAAAAGCAACGCGATCTTGGGTTTCATTTGACAGCCGAATTGTACAAGACACTTGTCTCCTGACTCTCCTCAGCTCAACTTCAAACCCAAAATAAATAAGTGAAAAAGCAAAACTGGAAAGCACAGTAAGGCATCAAACTCCAAAATTAAATATAAATGGAACAAAAAATGGAAAATAGACAAATAAGATCAATTTGAAACTTACATGGGAAGCTAAGCACTGGAGGGTCGATATCAAGAAGTTGTCCTGTGCTCATTCTTTCTCGAAAATCAAACGTAGTGTTATAATTTTATTTTGTCTAATTTTTGAAGGGTATTTTCCAAATAATAAATGGAGAAAGAGAGAAGGATTTAGGGATGAAGAAGCATTGGCATGGAATGAATTGAGGTTGCTTGCAAGTATATATAATTATCATAATTAAGAAAGCCTCATGGAATTATCAGGAAAAGCAATCTATAATAAATTGCCATAAAACAATTCCAAACTTTTACAATGATGCGTTTCCATGTTCCAACCTACCAATACTAATTTGAATAAATTATTTTGTGAATAATCAAAACTTTTGTAGTCAAATTCGCAATTTGTTTAACTGGGTACATTGACGAAGAAAAAGGCAACCCTCTGACCGGTTCAATTTCATCAAACGAATTTCTTCTGTAACAAATTTTTCCACCAAAATTTCACGAGGAATATACATTCTAGTTTTAGAGTTGGTCGAGTTGACATTAAATAATTTTTAAAGAAATTGTCTGTCCCAGTATGTGCTGCTTTACTTACATTGAAGAAGCTTAACACCACCCAAGGTGTTCATATTGCAGAGAGGAATTATATAAAATCTTCTTTCTAGAAGAAGAAAAAGGAAGGCGTCTAGATTTTTATATCCCGCAAGTACACGAATCATAACAAGTAATATAGTCGACCCGATAGTTCCCACGAGGACTACTTGGTTAAATTATTCCTAACTTTAATTTGATCGAAAACAAATAATAAATTTTTTGAATGGTATCTAAATTATTCTAACTAAACTAAATTAATCTAACATACACAATTTATCGAATTTGGATTTTAAAAGTATGAACGTGGATGCTAGGACTTACAATTTTACTTATGAATCCCCTTTAATTCTCCATTCAAGATTAATTACTGTTGTAGTGTTCAGTCGTATTCTTCTAAAATATTCAACTTAGCCCTCTTGAATTCTCATGGAGTCTATTTAATTAATTCAATTTCATATCTCTATGTGAATCAATCTTAGTTAAACGAAACATTAGTCTAAGAATTAGTCTAATGACCACAATAATTAGTATATGTATATCTCTACACGTTATAAATTCGTAATAGATTCACAAAATCATTGAATAATTGGCCAACGAATTCAAAATATTAAATTCATGAATAAAATCAACATATATGCTTTTAAAGAACTAGAATTTTGAATAAAAGAAATAAAGGGTCACACATAAATTACATTGTTAGCCCTAGCTATGGATTTAGCTACTCATAATAATAAAAGGAAAACGAAAAGTATAGAATTCATAATCGGGATTTGAAATCTTGATTATGGAAATAATTGAATCTTTTACTAAGAATCTTCGTCAACCTCAAAAGTCTTCAAACCCTAGCTTTTGCTCTTTGGTATTGATGATTATATATTTTTCTCTCCCTCATATTGTGTGGAACATCCTCAAAAGTGTCAAAAACTCGTATTTATACTCCCTGCACATTTGTGTCGAATGTAGGATTTTTATGGGTTTCAAAACTGGTAACAAACACGCTCTAGATACACCCAGGCAGCACCTCAGCACCATAGGAGTAGCGTCGCGACTTTGTATTGTGGAATTTGGGGAAGCCTCAACGCCATGATAGTGGAGCAGCGGTGCCACCTATCGTGTGAAAATTTGCACTGCAATTTCTTTAGTATTTTTATTATAAATTTCTCTCCTGATATCTGTTGAGGCGATTCAAATTGGGTTGAAGATAATTTAAAGGGATACAACTTTATTAGAAATAGTTTTTTCCCAATTCGAACGTTTACTAGGTCAAAAAATAGTCTCATTCTCGAGCTAAAAATCTAGAACATACTTGTGTAGATGAAAATTGATTTGTGATAATATTTTGATCATATTTCACTGCTTTTTCATTTCTAATTGCATCCAATTGACCCATAGTATTCTCGAATCTTCATCGTGAGGTCCGACACAAATTTCGAGTATTTAAACTTTAATACCCAAACTTTGGATCTTGCCTTTTTCGCCAATGTTCGCTTTTTTCTTTCAATTCCACTTCCTTTCATTGAGTTTCACCTAATAAATGAAATATACAATAAATATGTTTTAGTTGTTCAAAAGAACTATTAAATGTCTATATTTTTATGTCCAAATAAGTGTATAAAAGTACAGTTATCAGTGTCGAAGCCTGATCACATGCAGGCTTAAGGTAATGTCAACTAATCTTGATGCTGGCCAAACATACTGGGCGCTTGATCGTCTAAACCAATGGGATGGGCGAGGGGCGGCAACTAGTTTTTTTAGCTTTAGTGACCTAACTTCAAATGTGCATAATTTTTTATCACAACTTCGATTGGTGATTTGTTTTTTGCACTAAACTCTAAATTCAATTATATTCTAATGGTACATCATTTGAATAGTGTAGATCTTTGTACCAAATGTTATACAATAATTTTCTCACATGTTTACCATGTAGGTTCCTCCCTCTTTTTCAAAATTTTGGTCAATTTATGTCAAAACTTCATTCATTTTGCATTAATCATCTTCAAATTTAGGGTTTAACCTATAAACACGATATATACACGCATATGAGTAAAAATCCGTAGAAATAATCAAATATTGAATCGAATTAATTGCATAGGTAAGAATACGCATAAAATGCACTTGAAAAAATAAACAAACACACAACTTAACCCTCACGAGGACTCGTTATCTACGTTTTTTCTTTAATTAAAACTAGCTCTAATTAAAGAAAACACACAATTAATTTTTCAGTTGATTTTTACTATATTTAAGATCATCGAAAACAGTCAACAGTTTCAATTAGCTTATTCAATGCTCACTGCCTCTATTTAGAATAATCTTATATAGAACCGGTGGTGTTGAACACTAATTAAGATGTCAACATATCATATATCTTATTAAATGGATCATAATTTCTTATATTTAATTAAACTTATAATTTAATATTCCCAGTGCGCCACCTAGACTTTCAGTTGTGCGAAATAACATTATTCATCTATTTAAGAGTTCTCTACCGAGATCAGATAATGCAGGGATCGGATTTGATAAACTTTGTGGCAGGTTTGCCTCTTTCAAGATCGTCCAGGACTCTATTAGCTTCTTATTACAATGTTGAACTAGAAGAAATGAAAAATCTTCAGTATTGAGAGTCTAAAACAAAAGAAGATACTTCCATCTCCAATTCTCGTTTCTTCTGAATTGATATTTATCCTATTCGTTGCTATTTAACCATTGAACCAAGGGTTCTTTGCGGCGAAAAAAATTGTAGCTGTTTTCCAACAATTCTGATGTGTTTCCCTGTGGTGTTTGCAGAAATAAAAAAAAAATTGCATATCAACATAAATATTAGATCCTAATGAAACTAACTGATACATGATTACATTAATAATAATCCACGATGGCCAATGAGGTTAGAACTATTTGATATGCACTCCATGTAGAGCACCACATCATATGTCGTCTACCTCTACAGGTTTTCTACCACTATGAGGCCCTCTACGTTCACATAGGTCGTCGACCCCTATGAGGTTGTCGACCACCATGAGGCCATCTATGCTCACATAGGCCATCTAGCACCATGAGGTCGCTTACTTCCATGAGGCCGTCGACCCCATGAGGCCGCCTACCACCATGAGGCCCTCTACGTTAACATAGGCCATCTACCAGTATGAGGCCGTCTACCACCATAAGGCCGTCGATCCCAATGAGGCTGTCTACCACCATGAGGACCTCTACGTTCACATCAGCCGTCTACCACTATAAGGACACCTACCACCCTGAGGCCCTCTACGTTCACATAGGCCGTCTACCACCATGAGGCCGCTTACCACCATGAGACTGTCGACCCCCATGAGGCCGTCTACCACCATGAGGCCTCTACGTTCACATAAGTCGTCTACCATTATGAGGCCAACGCTACACTTAATCATATAAGTGGCAATGAGCTGAATAGGAATCGCTCAACGATAAACATGGGCACAACCAACTGCTTGAACAATAGGGGTCTTCCCATCAGAACATGGGAAAAGTGAGAAGATTTACATGGGACACGTGACACCATTAACTGCTGAACGAGTGCGCTGCATCAGGTGCCTATAAATACCCCTAAGGTGAGAAAGGTATGGCTCACTTGAAACTCGAACTGTTTGAATTCCAATTATACTCTCTTCTTACTTTCCTAAACCAACTACTGTTTTTTCCGCTTGAGGTACAATGGAGGAGAAAGCCCCGACTTCATTTTGCAGGTAGCATTCACTAATCGGAGGAACCAGAACACCCTACACATCAAGAAGGCTGTGGAGGTCTGTTTAATTTGTGATAATTTCATTGGCACCGTCTGTGGAAAACTACTGAACAAAAAATCTATGTCAAGGAGACGTACTATGGTTGGAAATGCGGCAGAGGTGAAGTCTAAATCTGCCGCAAGGGGTCACGACCCACCACTGGTACTGCAGTACGTGATGCAGAGAAAATTTAGTGCCCTGGAAACTCAATTAGCATCTATGATGACCCTCTTGTAGAGTCAAACGCAGAAAGCCGCAGCCCTACCACAGAATCCGCCGAGGTTGTACCCGAGCAACCACCCCAAGTGGCGCAAACAGTTATCCTGCCCGTTACTCAACCACAGTGAATGACTTAGGGGCTGTAGGGGTTGCATTTTCACAGATTTCTCGACCCTTGATGGACTTGGAAAGGAAGATGAGCAGATGATGGCCCAGGAAAAAGATGGTGTATTAACCAAGATGAAGGATAGGCGAAGGCAAATGGATTTGGAAGAAGATCTTGTTGCACCTGAAATCATGGCAGTTCCCTTATCGAAAGGCTTTAAACAGCCGATGATAAAAGCATACGATGGAGTTACAGATCCACTTGACCACTTGCGGACCTTCGTTGATTTAATGAGGCTCAATGCAGCCCCAGACGCAGTGATGTTCCAGTCCTTTTCCTCGACACTTAGGAGAGAGGCTAAAGAATAGGTGGCCACCTTGGCACCCAGGTCTATAAAAACTTTTGATGAGCTTTCCAGGAGTTTTGTAGCATACTTGATGAGTAGCAAAATGAAGCGGAAGATGGCCATTGGATTGATTTGATTGTGCAAGGGAAAGACGAATCTTTGTAGGAGTACTTGGCTAGGTTCAGTGGGGTGACACTTGGTATAAAGGACCTTCAAATGTCTGCAGTGGTAACAACGTTAATGAATGGGACGCGGAACCGAGCCCTTAAGATGTCACTCTCCAAAAACTCCCAAAATCGATGCATGACCTATTGAAAGAGGGTGACAAGTACATTGATGTAGAGGAAGTAGAGAAGGTCACTAAAAATCTCAGAGAGGGATGTAAGGCAGAAAGTCACAAGCGAAAGATAGGTGATGAGCGAAAACTCATTGATAAAGACAAGCTGAGAAATGAGTGCATAAACATAGGGTACACTCAGAAGTGATCGGTTAGGCAGAGGCAATAGGAGGTCAAAGCCTTCACCCCTTTAAATACTCAGCGGGCCAAGATATTGATGGAAATTCGGGACATGAAAGAGGTCGACTAGCAGAGACCGATGGTGATGTATGCCAGTAAGAGAGACAAGAACAAGTACTGCCATTTCCATAAAAACCATGGGTACGACACGGAAGAATGCATCCATTTGAAGGAGGAGATCAAGCGCCTCTTGAAGTGGGGTTTTTTAACTCAGTACATGAGGAATGATTGAGGCAAGCAGAAGGTTGATGACCAATCACCGCCTAGTGTCAATGTTATAAATGTGATTAATGGAGGGATTGCAGCAGGGGAGACTCAAACTCGGCTAGAAAGAGCTATGCACACATAGTTGGGGTCTGCTCCATTCAGAAAAAGGCTAGGTTCAATCAAAGCATCACTTTTGGTGAGGAAGATTTAATAGCCATGGTAACCCCCCTTGATGATGCCTTGGTGATAGTCGGCGACATAGCGGACTACGATGTCAAAAGGGTGTTGGTTGATGGTAGTACCACAGCGAACGTTCTCACTTAGCAAGCATTTATGGGATTCAAAATTTTGTTAGAAAATGTGAAATCAGTATCCACCCCCTTCAAGGATTCAGAGAGCTACTGTGATACCGAAGGGAGTTGTGGAACTACCAGTAACATTGGGTACTTATCTCGCAAGTGTGGTGATCTTGATGAACTTTTTGGTTGTCAAGACCCCAATGACATATAATGCAATCTACGGTCGACCCTTATTGAATGGTGCTGGGGCTATTTTCTCCAATTACACCAAGTGATGAAATTTCCAACTAGTCGTGGCGTAGGGTGTGTGAGTGGTGATCAACAGTATTCGATGAAGTATTATGTTGACAGTATACGGACAGAGGGATCTCCACCAGTTATGTTGTTGGACCTTGAGCCTCCAAGGGGACAAATTGAGCCCATTGATACTATGGAAAAAAATTTGATGGCAGGAGGATGTGAATTAGCCTGGGGCGAATTGGGAAGGATCGTATTGATAACCCAAGAATAACTAACCAAGAAGGGGGTGAATTAGTTTTTTGAAACTTTTTCGACAATCAGTCTCAAAACTATTCAATACACAAGATATGAATGTAAAGTGTGATTAGAGAAGTAAATATGCAAATTCGATAACTTAATTTAAGTATTGTCACTTAAGTAGAAATAGGACAATGTAAATAGCAATTTAAAGTAAAGTGTAATAATGTAAAGATGACAACGAATTTAATGGGGTTCGATACACAATGCGTTCTACGTCTCCGTTACCAAGCTCTCCGTCACGAGTAAGGCCAAATGCACTAAAATGGTAACTTACAAACAAGGAGTACCGATCCTTAGATGACTTACAACAAGGAGCACTTATCCTTAAGTGACTTACAACAAGGAGCACCTATTCTTAAGTGACTTTCAATAAGGAGTACTTATCCTTAATAACAATTGAGTTTTCACAAGGCTCTCGAAACACTAAATTATAAATGATAGTTTCACAATTGAAAGAACTCTCTTAACAAATGATATAATCAAGTCAAGTATTTAGAGAGTTAGGATAACACTTCAATGGATAACAAATGGTAAAGCTCGAGTGTTGATGTTGTAAACTTTGATGAATGTTAGATAGTGAAACAGTTTGTACGTTTATATCAAAGTTTGCAACCTATGATCTCTCTTAACAAATAATACAAATTAAGTATGAAGAGAGATCTACACTTTAATGTAAGTGTTGGCAAGGAAAACTTTTATCAAGAATTGAAATATATATGAGATTGTGAAAAGTTCTTTGCAAAATAGAGTTCTTGATAAATTAGATGAAATATGTTTGATTGATGAAGAAACTCTTTGTTGATTCAAGATGATTTTCAAGCTCTCTAAAAACTTGTAGGTTGGTAGAATTGAATGCAAGAAGAGATGAATATTTATAAATGTAAGTTAGAAAGTGTGATATAGTCGACGAATTTCAAGATCAAATCGATTGGTCATAATGAATGCTCTAAGATGAGTCTTCCCTGCTGTAATTCAGCAGGCTCTATCCTTTAGTTTTCAAGTTTCTATCATTCTTAATTTTTCTACATGGTATCATAGCAGGTTTCTGATCCTGCCATCTGAAATTCATCTCTTTCTTTTCCTTTTCTCAATTGAATCTATCAAAAAGAAAAAAAAATCCCCCAAAATCAGAAACACAGATTACCAGAAAAGGATAGTAGCTTTGCTCACTAGATGTTCGACGAAATGTCAGAACATGACTCAAAATTCCCAGATAGGGAATTGAAACCGAAAATTGAAGATTGAACCTGCTGGAATGGTAGGCTTCTCAGATCTTCATGATTAATTTTGTCTTCTGAATGAAGATATGAAGATTTTTGAAGAAAGATTTTGAAGATGATTCGAAACAAGGAATTGTTTCATTGCAAATGGCTTCCCAAGAAGCTTCAAAGACAAAGTATCTGTGATGAGAACACAGGTACTGATGAAGATGATCCAAGGCAGACGAAGTTCTGTGATGAAGATTTTGAAAATGATTTGAAACAAGATGCTCATTGATTGCATCTCTACTATCTTTCTACTTTCCTAAATCAACTATTGATTCTTCCGTCGGAGGTACAATGGGGGAGAAAGCCCCGACCTCATTTTGCAGGTAGCATTCACTGATCGGACAGCCAGAACACCCTACACGTCAAGGGGGCTATGGAGGTCTGTTCAATTTGTGATAATTTCACTAACTAAAAATATAAAAAAATATCACTCAATTAAGAATTGAAATTATGTTTTTGTGATTACTAATTATTATTTACTTCTCATTGTTGTATAGAAACATGTCCAAGTTGGCAGTGGAGTGCCTCAGGAGAGGAGAAAATTAATTTCATCCTCTAATTTAGAAACATAAATACAGAACACTAATTTCATTTTAGTTTTAACTATAGCACAAAATGAGAAGAAAAAGAAAACGCAAAAAAAAAAAAAAAAAAAAAAAAAAAAGACGGTTTTATGGTCCATCACCATGAGTGTCTTTGTTCGCAGTCCCATCCTCCCTCTTCATCTTGGTCACTATGATATTAAGCACAGCAAATCAACAGCCATACCAGCAAACCAGTTAACAAACCAGCATCTCACGTTCCAGTTCACCAGCCTCTCCAGTTCAAGCTTCTCTCCAGTTTACAGCATCAAACTAGTTTACCAGAATTCAGCTCCTTCTTCCAGCTTATTCTAGTTTCTTCTAGTTCCTTCTTAAGTTTGTTATATTGTTAGTTTGTTAGATAATTGGTTAGCCTATTTCCTCTATATAGAGACTAGTTGCATTGTAATTTCCTCAAGCAAGTTGAATCAATATTCATCTTCTTCCCTGCTGTAATTCAGCAGGCTCTATCCTTTAGTTTTCAAGTTTCTATCATTCTTAATTTTTCTACAATGAACGGCATGGCCATTTTCATGATGTACCAGTCTACCAGATAACTGTGCCAAACAAGCCAATGATGATTAAGCCCAAGATTACATCACCTCCATTATTTACATTTCTGTCATGCCCAGGTACAACCTACACACGTCAAAAAGGTTGCAGATGTAATCTATCAACATACAACACAGACAAGATTACCTAGAACTGGATCTGAACTGAACCAGCCAGTTCAGTCCAGCTCTATTTGATTTCAATTTTTTTAACTGAGAACCAGACGGCGCTATCTGGTTCTTGATATTTATTTTTAAACCAAACTCCAACCACCCTACCCGAAATTTTTATTTTTTATTTGTTGAATTCTGACTGGTTACTGCATTGAACAACCCACAACTAATCAACATGCAGAATCCCAATCGTAAAAAGAAATGAGAAAAAAATCAAGAATCTCTGACCAAAATTTCTTTCTCCATTCCAAATTCTCATTTTTTCTGCAGCTCGATTTAATGAGGTAAAATTTATATTTCATACACTACAATTCAGACATGTCTAATAGTATATTCTGTTGACAGAGTTTTTTTGTTCTTTTATAAATAATAAAAAAAATTATTGTTGGAAGGTTTTCCATTTTGTTTCTAGAGAGACAACAGCCAGATCCTTTATCATTTTTGTGCTACCTGCTAATTTTCTTGTGTGTTTGTGTCTGCATGTTTGAAAACATCCCTGTCCCAGAAAATATCAGTGAGAGAATTACTTAATTCCTCAAATATGTGTCCTCTGTCTTTGTATTCTTTCTTTACATATAAAATTATTCTGTTTTCAATCAAATTTAGGAAAAAATGTTACGAAGAGGATCATTGGAGATGGCTGCAAAAGAAGAAGAGAAGCAGACGCAAACCAAGAGAAAAAGAAGAAGAAAAGGAATAACGGTCACAACCAAAATTCAAATGGAAAACGGCGTCGTTTCGAGCTAGGGATTAAAGTGTCATTTTTAATAATTAGTGGTGTCGTTTTGATTTGTAATCAATTTCAAATATCAATCATGTTTTCGTTCTCTCATTCACGTTTTCCTTCTCTCATTCACGTTTTTTCCTTCTTGCTGGTTAGTTATATAGTTGTAATGTGGGGAGTAGAAAGTGTGATGTGAATTGGAATTCTTCCTCTCCAAGTCTTCTTCTACTTCCTTCTCTTTCTCCCTCCATTTCTCTATAATTTCTTTTACTGTTAACTTTTACTTCAGAAATAATAAAATTGCAATTGTTATTTGAGTTTGATTGATTCAGTTAGTGAGTAATTGGTGTGGTGTTTAATGTCAACCATTACATTTGGTATTAGAGTAGTACATGACTTGGGCGAAATGGAAACTCGAAACAAATCCCAGGAAGAACAGATTAAAAACATTGATAAAGAATTGGGCCAGCTGGGTATAGTTTACCAAAGTACAGATCAGGCGATGAAACATCTCTGTGGCAGGCATGATACTCTCGAAGGGTTAATTGTGGAGATGAACAAAAAGTATGAAAACATTGTGGGAATGTTAGCTAAGATAAGTGGAGGATCAGTTCGCTCTGGGAATTCTACACCCCAAGGAAATGGCAAAGGGGTACATGTAGAGGATCGGCAATCTCCAATTCTACTTGAGGAGGGCGTGTTAAACACCATTACAGGGAATTCTTGTTCACAAGGGATGAATAGGAGAGATTACAGATTGAACTCAAAGATTCCTAAGATCGATTTCCCTTACTTTAGTGGAGAGGGCCCTAGGGAATGGGTAAGGAAAGCTAGAAGTATTTTTCGATTCATCAAGTACCAGAGGAAATGAAAGTGGCATTGCTGAAATGTATCTGAGGGAAAGGTAGATATATGGTTCCATGGGTTTATAACAAGCTTCCCATGTGCAGACTGGAATACATTCTCTACCGAAATATGTAGACGATTTGCAGAAAATACAGCTGAAGAAGTAATTGAATTTTTCAGCAAGATAAGGAAGAAATGATCTATTGCTGAGTATCAAGAACAATTTGAAGAATTGAAATCACATGTGATGTTGTCCCTGCCTCACCTTCCTGAGTCATATTACATATCAATCTTCACTAGTGGCATGAAGGAAGAGATTAAATCGATGGTGAAAATCAATAAACCTACAACCTTAGCCAAACCTTTTGAAGTAGCCCTGTTGCGGGAAAACACCATTACAACCATAAATAAATGAGCCAAGCCCTATAAACCTTATACACCAGCCAAATGGACCCCTCCTAACACCAAACCAACTGGAACCACACCTAAAGATACCCACCATACTGAGCTAAATACAAAGAACCCAAACAACCCCTTAAAGTTTAAAGCCATCACACCTTTTGACTTCCAAACCAAGAGGGAGCTGGGGCTATGCTACAGGTGAGATGAGAAGTACACACGTAACCATGTATGTCGAAATATGATGCTGAATTTTATTCTTATAGATGAGGAGGAATTGAGGAATTATCTGAATGGGAGAACGAGCATGAGACATGGAAGGAATTAGGTGAAATAATGGAGATTTCAATTCATGCCTTGATGGGCAACAATTAGACCCAAACTATTAGACTCCTAGTGAGCATAAAAAACAGGAGGATCTCCATCCTCATTGATAGTGGGAGTACCCACAGCTTTGTCGATGAGCACTTAGCTAGGAACCTTAATTACAGGATGCAACCAGTTAAACCAGTGAATGTGACAGTAGCAGGTGGGGAGAAATTGGTGAGTAATGCCGTCTGCAATCCATTAACTTGGAGGATACATGATCTAGAATTTCAATACCAGTTGAGAGTTCTCAAGTTGGGAGGAAGTGACATGGTTCTGGGTGTTGATTGGTTGAGCCAGTTCAACCCTGTGCTCTTTGATTTCTATAAGGGAAGTATAACCTTCACTCATGGAGGTGCCTAGATGGAACTAAGTAAAGAGGTTGTAAATGAAGAGTGCCATATGATGAGAGAAGGGGAGGAAAGGAACTGGTTCAAGGGTCAAATGTATGGAGTGATAACTTAAATAAATAATACTAGCTAAAATTCAAGCAGTGATAGACGAGTTCTCCATGGTTTTCTCAGAACCAAAAGGCTTACCTCCACTCAGGTTTAACGACCATCACATTCCAATTAAAGAAGGAGCACAATCCTTCAACTTGAGGCCATATAGGTGCCCCTACATACAAAAGATTGATATCGAAAGGCTGGTTAAAAGATGAAGGATAGTGGGATAATCCAGCCAAGTACCAGCCCTTATGCATCTCCTGTCTTGCTGGTTAAGAAGAAAGATGGCACTTAGAGGTTTTGTGTGGACTATAGGCAGCTTAATAGCCTTACCATTAAGGATAAATATCCTATGCCCCTGATTGATGAGTTATTGGATAAGTTACAGGGATCAAAATGGTTTACTAAGATAGACTTGAGAGCAGGGTAACGCCAAATCAGAATTGCTAAAGAAGACATTCACAAAATAGCTTTTAAGACACATGAAGGACTCTATGAATTCAGAGTAATGCCTTTCGGACTCACAAATGCCCCTGCCACTTTCCAATACCTAATGAATGAGGTTTTCAGGGGACAATTCAGGAAATATGTGTTGGTCTTCTTTGATGATATATTGGTCTACAACAAGGATTTGGAAACCCACTGCAAACATGTGTTTGAGGTCTTAAAGCTACTGAAGGAATACCAACTCTGTGCTAAGAGGAGTAAATGTTCGTTGGCCAGTCCAAAATATAATACTTGGGGGCATATTATCACAGCTGAAAGAGTGTTTGCAGACCCCTCCAAAATTGCTGCTATGCAAGAGTGGCCTACACCTTCGAATGTCAAACAATTAAGAGGATTCTTGGGGCTTACATGCTATTATAGGAGGTTTGTGAGGGGATATGGCCAGGCCTCTAACGGATCTGTTGAAAAAAGATAAGTTTTAGTGGAATGAAGCAGCCGATCAGGCTTTCCAAGAATTAAAGCATGCTATGAGTACTACTCCTGTACTGGCCTTCCCAGATTTTACCATTCCCTTTGTGATAGAAACTGATACATGTCATGGTGGAATGGGGGTTGTTTTAATGCAGGATAGACGACATATTACCTACCTAAGTAAAGGTTTCAACAGTAGGAACTTTGTCATGTCTATATATGAGAAGGTACTCCTAGCACTTGTAACAGTAGTTGGGAAGTGGCGACACTACCTAGAGGGACATCACTTTATCATAAAAACTGATCATCAATCCCTTAAATATTTGCTGGAGCAAAGAATTACAACCCCAATGCAGCAGAAATGGCTAACCAAGCTATGGGTCTTAGCTATAGGATTCAATATAAAAAGGGGATATACAACAAGGTAGCAGATGCCCTATCCAGAAGAGAGAATAATGAAGAACATGAATGTTCTGCCATCACAACAATGACCCCAGCTTGGATCTACGAAGTGATCACAAGCTACCAAGGAGATGAGAAGCTAGGAGCAAAATCACTGCTTTGCTCCTTAATGAAAAATCAGAAGTAGATTATACCTACAAGGATGAGTTGCTTAAGTATAAGTCCAGGATTTACATTGGCTTTGAAGTAGGTGTGAGGAAAAAATCAATTGAGGCTATACACTCATCTCAAGAAGGAGGTTACTCTGGGGTTCAGGCCAGCATTCACAGGGTAAAAACTCATTTTTCTGTCCTAAAATGGTGAAGGAAATCAGACAGGAGGTCCTGGAATGTAACACATGTCAAAGGTGTAAATGGGAGCATGTTGCCTATCCTGGCTTGCTGCAACCATTATCGGAACCGCAATATCCTTGGAGCCACATCTCTATGGACTTTATAGAAGGACTGCCCAGTTCTGGAGCCAAGAATGCCATCTTGATGGTGGTAGATAGGTTCACCAAATACGGCCATTTCCTATCTTTAACACACCCCTTCTCAGCTACCAACGTTGCAAAGCTATTCCTAGATAACATCTTCAAGCTTCATGGGATGCTAAAGAGCATCATTTCAGACAGAGACATGATTTTTACAAGTACATTTTGGCAAGAATTATTTAAACAGCTGGGAACTAAATTACAATCGAGCTCTGCATATCACCTTCAAACGAATGGCCAGATGGATAGACCGAATCAGTGCCTTGAAATGTACCTTAGATGCATGGCTCACCGGCATCCCAAGTAGTGGAATAAGTGGATAAGTATGGCGGAGTGGTGGTACAATACCACCCTCCACGCCTCTATTAAAATGACCCTTTTTGAGGCTCTTTATGAATCAGACCTCCTCAATTGGAGCTAGACTCATACCAACAAATCAACGTGGCATCAGTAGATGAATTACTTCAATAAAGGCACAATATGGGCCAACTCCTCAAAGAAAATTTGGCACAAGCCAGAGCTCGGATAAAGTTGTATGCTGATAAACATTGGAGTGAAAGGAATTTCAGCTGGGAGACTGGGTATACCTTAAACTACATCCCTTTGCTCAGCAATCTGTGGCTAGGATTGTTAATAAGAAGTTGGCTACTAAATACTATGGACCTTACAGAATAACCCAGAAGCTGGGACAAGTTGAGTACAAGTTGAAATTACCCGCTGAAGCTCAAATTCATCTTGTCTTTCATGTATCATTATTGAAGAAGAAAATTGATGAGAAGGAGGTACCAATTTTTGAGTTACCAGAGCCAAAGAGGATCGCTAGTCCTCCATCGTCTGAACCTTGGGGACAAGGTTGGTCTAAGGGGGAGGGATGTTACGAAGAGGATGAAGAGGATCATTGGAGATGGCTGCAAAGAACAAGAGAAGCAGACGCAAACCAAGAGGAAAAGAAGAAGAAAAGGAATAACGGTCACAACCAAAATTCAAATGGAAAACGGCGTCGTTTCGAGCTAGGGATTAAAGTGTCGTTTTTAATAATTAGTGGTGTCATTTTGATTTGTAATCAATTTCAAATATCAGTCTTGTTTTCCTTCTCTCATTCACGTTTTTTTCCTTCTTTTAGGTTAGTTATATAGTTGTAATGTGGGGAGTTAAAAGTGTGATGTGAATTGGAATTCTTCCTCTCCAAGTCTTCTTCTACTTTCTCCCTCCATTTCTTTGTAATTTCTTCTACTATTAAATTTTACAAATAATAAAATTGCAATTGTTATTTGAGTTTGATTGATTCAGTTAGTGAATAATTGGTGTGGTGTTTAGTGTCAACCATTACAAAAAATTTCATAAGCTGACCTATCTTCTTTAAGTGTTGAGACTGTGGATGTGTAACGGAATAGCGCAAATTACATAATTTATATGAATAATCATGCAGGGGCTATTTCGTAAAAATGCACATACATGCTTGCTAGATCGAAGTATGGAAGTGTTTGGACAAGGTGGATATTGTATTTTTGATAAATTGGTTCAATGAGATTTTAAATATTGGATGAATCGAAAAAGAGTGTCAAATATGTTTCTAGAATAAAAGAGATATTTAAGAATATAGAATTATAGAATTAATAAGCCCGTGAAGGTATACTATGAAATTATGGAATATGGTTTTTGACTACGAATTAAGGTGTGACTCAAAGTTATCAAATTATCAGTTTGCTATATGTCAGTGATATCTACTTTGGGAACCTTTTAACTCATAGGAGATTTATGCAGAAGTACAAATAAAACCTATGGTAGGGCGCCAAGGAAAGTGTTAATGATGGATGCTATAGAGAAAGAACTTTTGTAAGCTATGATGCTCAGTCTCGGGTACGGGTATCGGGTACGGATACGTATCTAAGTATCGGATCTTTTATTTTCTAAAATGTAGGATATGGGGATATGGCTAAAAAGGATCCAAATTTCAAACTCGAGTACTTGGGTAAGTCTTTCAAACTTCAATTTTTTTACTAATCCAGGATGTCATTTTGAATATACTAAAATTAATTATTCACAATAAAAAGAAATGAGTATTTAATAAGGGTTTAAGACGAATAAAATAGAATTTTGGGGTTTAGTTTTCAATTATGGGAATTACTAAATGATATACTCCCTCCGTCCCAATTATATAGGCTGAGTTTCCTTTTTCTCTTGTCCCAAATATATAGGCTTGTTTCCTAATGTAGAATATTTTATTGTGTTCTTTTACTAATATACCCTTATTAAATTTTTCCCACTTAATATGCAAACTTCTTGAAAATTCAAATTCTTTATGAATTCCAACAATAATTTAGTTTTACCCACTGAAAATTAAATAGGGGTAAACTAGGAAAGATCTTGGCAAAAATTAATTTTCCAATGACATTAAATAAGTTTTCTTAATCCGTGTGAAAAACCAAACAAGCCTATATAATTGGGACGGAGGGAGTATAAAATAGAAAATGAGGAACTTGATTGTAATTTGGACTTAATGAAGTACTAAGTAGTACTATATGGAACCCATTTTCATTTTATACAAACAAAACCTTAAACCACCAATACAAAGAGAGAAATAAGAAAAAAAAAGAAGAAAATGAAAAGAAGAAAGAATGAAGAAGAAAAAGAAGATAGAACCTAGTGCCGCAGCCTTTCTCCACCCTCTTGGCGATGACGCTAGGTTTATAGAGAGCAAAAGTGGGAAAGAAGAAAAGGAAAAGGAAAAAAAAAACAAGAAAGAAGAAAAAGCAAAAACGAATAAGTGTCTGGCTGAAATTTGGAGGATCCGACACATATCCCATACCTATACCCCTGTTGTGTCGTGTCCGACACATGTATTCCAACTATTTAAAAGAATCCGAGCATCAGAGTCTGTAAGATATATCAACATGAGAATGAGATGTAGTCTAATAATGCTCTTTGCTTTTTTGTCTCTTAATCTTACAATATAAGCTTAAAGGTTTGCTATTACAATAGATGTGCTCTACAAACATTTGGGAAAGTTTGGTCCCTGTTCTACCTCTATCATGACAAGCTTGATTAGTAAAGCCATTAGTAGAGCTTTAGAAATGGCATGCACAAGCCGACTCATTCCTTTACTGCATTCTACTAATAAGGGCTGACCCGATTCTATTCCAATACAGTTCCGACTTCCATGAAAGAGACGTTGAGAGATGTAGAAAAGAAGTGACAAAGGTTTGAGTTCTGACTTCAATTTCTGCTTGCACAAGTCTCTAGTCATTGATGTAGATGAAAAAGATCCCAAAGAAAGTTGAAATAGTTGTGCAATAAATGAGAAGAAGAGTGCACCTTTAGATTCTGGGATTGGAGTTGCTGGATCCATTTGCTAGCTTTAGCATCGTTGAAACTCTTTAGCACTTCTTTCTCTTTCCTTCTCTGCTTGCATACTGTTTCTTCTTTCCAAGCCATGCTTGCAATGCAATGGAGATCTGTGAGAGAGACGTCTTATGTCAGTACAAATTGTGCTCGCAGGCTCATGATGGTCCTCTTTCATTCCAGTCTCTAGTTTCCTTATGGTCTGGTAAGTGAGCTTCTCTTGTGTATAGAGATGTACTAGACACCAGACTGATAGACATAACTTGATCTTAATTTTGAAGGCAGAATATGAGGCTTTGTGGTCCTCCTAATTTAGTTTACATATTGTACTTTAGACTAAAAAATTATGTACTATCACAGAATCATATATTTCAATTTCAAGTTATGAATTGTACATTTATTTGGGCTATTTTGGAGCTTTTGAATGCTTCCTTCTTTTATCCTAGTAAAGTTTTGAGCTTCCTTTGTTGCAAAGCATTAATAAGTTTCTGAATCTGCTATTATAGGCATTCACACCTGAAGTATGTTACAGCAACACATTCCCTTGTGCATATTGTGAGCTCAGTATGTTACAATACATGTCATTGTACCTCAGTAATTATTACTTGTTAGTTTCACTATCTATTGTAACACAAGATCTTGTTGTATTTGCAAATTAGACATCATTTGATGATTCATTATGGTTGGTTGTTGACCGCCTTGGTGATGATTTTCAAATTTTATTCCCTGGTAGGAAAATTTTTCCCGTTTATGTTATGCTTGTTCCTGTTTGTTGATAGACTCGCAAAATTATTGGTTCTTGTTCAGATGCCTTCGATCCCTTCTTCCCTACAGGTAGTTTGAGCCAAGTCCTGAAGATGATGGACAACCCCTTCATGTCAACAGGCTGTGGAAAGGGAGTTGGGGCCGAAATAAGTAGGGGATGGGATTTGCCAAGTAGACATGCCTGGACTTGACAAGGATGATCAAGTTAAAGTCTCTGTGGAGCAGAACACCATGGTTATCAAAGGGAAAGGTGAAAAAGAGTTTGAGAATGAAGAATATGTAAGAAGATACTCGAGCATCTGCATAAACCCGATGGGATAAAGTCTGAGATGAAGAATGGGATGTTGAAGGTTGTGGAAGAAGAGAGGAAAGATGTGGTTAAAGCTAATATCAATTGGTGATGTGTTGCCTGAATAAAAGGTTCTGAGCATTTTTATTTAATCCTTGTTTCTCTGTAATAATCTCTGAATAAAAGGTTTGTAAATCTTGTTCTGTTTTCTTCACTGTTCCTTGAAGCTTAGCCATCTCATGTCTTATCGAGATGTTTTAATTTATTTAAGTCAACAAAATAACTATAACGATGAAGTTTAAATAATTAGCCACTTTCAATCAACAAAGCAGAAATAAAAATGCACAAATCAACAAGAAGAACAAGTAAAGAACACGAGATTTTTCGCCCTAAGGAAAAGGTTCAGAACCGGAATTCCTAATCCCCTTTTGAGCTTCCACCAACCCGAAGAATCACTATATTAATCGAAATCAAGAAACTGTTCAGAATACACCAGACACTCAGACAAAATCATCCAAGATTACATCAAAAAAAGAAAAAGCCCTCAAACTGATCGAAACAACAATCTACTTAAGGATACAACAATAGCCATTTCCAAATCACTCAAGATCTATACAAGAGACTATATAGCTTATAGATTTAAAATGAGAGAATGAACAACCACACTCAAAACTCAAACCCTAGTATATGAGAAGTTTCCATAAGGTCAGCTAATCCAACGGTTCGTAGGGCGACATTTCATCCATCCAACCATTTAGTAAAAACGCATAAAGGTAAAACACGCTTATAACCGGATGAAAACAGAAGTCACCAAGCAATCAAATAATAACAGTTCAGCCTAACAAGAATTATCCAACAACCAAGCCATCAGACCGACCCAACTTAATAATACAATCAAGTTCCAACAGCACCATCAGTGTAATGTTTCTCCACAATCTCCACCTTGGTACAATAACCCCAGTTTCATCTATAGTGATTTCTCCATCACGACATCATTTGCTCTTGTTCTTGATACACAAATAAGCAAGTGTTAATGTTCAGCTGGTTTAAACAGTCCAAAAACTTATTTAAAGGCAGCACTTTGGTACCAACATCAGCAGGGTTAAAATAAGTAGAAATTTTCTCAAGTTTTACAACACCTTGTGAGATAACATCTCTAATAAAATGAAATTTCACATCAATATGTTTTGATCTATTATGCAAAACAGGATTTCTACTCAAATAAATGGCAGATTGGCTATCAGAATATAAAATAACATATTTGACAGAACCAAATTCATTTAAGTCCTTTTTGCCAAATTCCCTTTTTTATAGCATTTGTTACAGCTATATATTCAGCTTCAGTTGAAGATGATGCAACAATTTTTTGTAGTTGTGATTTCCAACTTATGCAAGAATTGCACAAAGTATACACATAGGCAGAAGTGGATTTCCTATTGTCTCTATCACCCGTATAGTCAGATTCAGTGTAACCCCTCAACATAACACCTTCGGATTGTTTCTTATATTGAATTACCAAGTCACAAGTTCCTTTGATATATCTAAGAAGCCATTTCATAGCTTCCCAATGAGCTTCACTTGGATTTGACATGTATCTACTCAATACACTTATTGAGAATGTCAAATCAGGTCTAGAACAAACCATTAGATACTTAACAAACCCAATTGCATTAGAATATGGCACTCTTACCATTCTCTTGAACTCATATTCAGATTTGAGACATTGATCATTTGAAAGTTTAAAATGATTTGCTAAAGGCAAACTCACACTTTTAGCATCAAGCATAGAAATTTTTTCCAATAATTTTAAAATATAAGATTTTTGACAGAGACTAAGTGTGCCTTCCCTTCTATTTCTTTTAATTTCAATACCCAAATTTTTTTTTAACAGGACCTAAATCCTTCATTTTAAATTCAGATTTCAATTTGTATTTAATTAACTTTATTTCTTTTATGTCTGACTAGCCAAGAGAATATCATCAACATAAAGAAGAAGATAGAGTGAATTTTCACCACCACTTCCTTTACAATAAAGACAGGTGATAAGTGTAGTTTTTACACTTATTCGAGACGCTAAATCGTGATAATTTATGTTAAATTGTATTTTGTAGGTGAAACTTTTTGTTTAGTGAATAATTGAAGAAGAGAATGCAAAATAGCGAAAAAATGACAAAATTCCAAGTATGAGGACTAAATTGGCATGGGGTGCACAAATAAATTTATTTTAAGAATTAACTTGCATTGCATGAAAGTTTTTGGGCATGAAAAGAAGAACGAATTTAATTAGGTATTGGAATTTTATTGGGCCTCAAATTGTACTAGACATTGGCTGTTGGGAATGAGGGAATATATATACCACATACACACAGTAGAGGAAAGGCGGGTTGCTAGAGAATAGAAAAAAAAGCACAGCAAGCAAAAAAGAAAAAAAAAAGAATAGAAAGAAAGAAGGAAAAAAAGTTGAGGCAACCACAGGAGAAACAAAAAGAGAAAGAAAAAGAAAAGAAAAAGGAAAAGAAAACTCAACACATTTGGCTTGTTTCTGGGACAAAAACATGGGCAGGAATTTGAAATATATATATTCACGCCGGCAGCTATTTTGGAAGAGAAAGGAAGTGCAGAAAAAAGCAACTTCAATTTTAGTAAAAAAATTTCACGTTCCATCAATTTTTGGTGATTTCTTTCCACTTTTCCATGTTTAAATTCAACATTATGAGTGGTTAAATATTTTTATGTTAGAATTGATGATGTAGCTTAGGTTTTTATTATATGTTTAATTTCAAGATTTTCATACCATTTTAATACTAGTTAATTAATTATTGTGTGTTTAATGCTTTAATTGTCTGCGCAACAATTAATTGATTTAGGGATTACTGAGACCAAGAAGTGATGTATAATTCTAGTTCGTGCAATAATTAACATAGACATTATAAAAGATCAAGAGATAATTATAAGCTATGCGATCTTTGTTGAATTCCTATAGATAAATGCGTTCATATGTGTGTGAATTTACATAGAGATATAATAAATTCAGGCATATGAATATGATTAGTGTTGCTCGAGAGAGATCACTAACTACATTAGGTTAATTTGATTATTGGCATGTATGAAAAATAGTTGAATAAATTGGAATTAAATATATGATAAATAACCTAAGTAAAATCAGAAATCCTAACTATCCAATCACAAAATCTTATTTACAATTTTAATTTGAGTTCGTTATTTCATTAAATTGTTCATTATTTTATTTATTACAATTACGCTTAGAAAATAAAATTTGATTTGATTATTAGTTACTATTTTAATTTAAATTGAAGCTAGATTAATTTAAAACTTTATAGCAGATAATAGTATCTGTGAGACGATATTCGAACTTAATAAATCCATTTTATTACTTGTCACGATCCGTACACTTGCGAAATTTCACGAACAACAAGTATCAAAATTACTCATTTTAAAACCAAGTCCAAGCACAAAAGTATCAAACCTCTTGTACCATTGTCTTGGAACTTGTTTTAAACCATATATGGACTTTTTAAGAAGGCATACTAAGTCACAATTTTTGTTTACTTCAAAACCTTTTGGTTGTTCTATATAAATAGTTTCATCAAGATCTCCATTTAAAAAGACTGTTTTAACATCTAATTGATCCAATTCCCAGTTAAACTGAGCTGCTAAAGCTAATATTGCTCTAACAGTTGTAAATTTTACAACTGGAGAAAAGATTTCATTGAAATCTATTCATTCCTTTTGAGTAAAGCCTTTAGCCACTAGTTTAGCTTTGTATCTAATGTCATTCTCATTTTGTTTCCCCTTTTTTATCTTAAAAATCCATTTACAATCAACAACCCTTTTTTCCTCATGTCTTTCAGTCAAAGTCCATCTTTTATTCTTTTTAAGAGATTCCATTTCATCTTGCATTGCTTCAAGTCAATGCTTGGAATCTTTGCTATTCATAACCTCATTAAAAGATACCGGTTCATTTTCAATGAACCCTTGAATAGTAAGCAAAGACACTTCATCATCAAACCTCACATGTGGTCTCATTTGTCTTCTTTGCCTATCTCGAGCAAGTTGATAATCATCTAAAGATTAATTTGTTTCCAAATCAGCTTCAGATTGTTCAGACTCTTCATTACTATGAGTTTCAACATCATCATCTGAACGTTAGGAGGTTGATTATCATTGATAAGTGCGTTTTGCACATTTATTTAGGTCACAAAACATGAAAAATTGTTGATATATATATTGAAATATGGCTTAACACGATATAATTTGTGTTTGTAGGATTACATTGATGGATGGAATGAAGAGTATGCAAAAGCGAGCGAAAAATGACCAAATTGGAAGAAAATGAAACTTCGGGAACCAAAATGCAATTATTCAGAAGATGACCCAAATGGTGAACCAAGTATGGAATTGAGCTAAGCAACACATTGTGATATCATAGGATGTTAGAAGAAGAAGGAGAATGAAGCAAGGTCAAAAGGTGGATGAAACAAACTTGGGGACCAAAGTGAACCAAAGGAAAAATAATTTCTACCATGCAGTCACATGGTAGAAAGTTCATGTAGTCGCCCAAGTACTAACATGAGATGAACAGTGCAAAATTTTTATAACCATGCTGTCGCATGGGTTTATACCATGCAGTCGCATGGTTCATTCTGTGCTCGAATTTTCTGATTTCCTTATTTGAATCAAACACTTATGGCAACCCATCTAAGATTTCTTTATAACCCTAATCTCATCCAAAAAGAGGGTTTACGCATTCTTTGATAGAAAAACACATTGGAAAGCTAACAAGAAGGCGAGAACAAAGATTTCATTCAAAATTCAAGATTTCAAGCTTAATTTCTAGTTTTTGGGTGATATCTTTTCTTTACTATTTTTATTGTTCTTTTATTTTATCCATGTTAGGCTAAACTTGTTATGTATTAGGTGAATGATGAACCTTGCATTGTGATCTTTTAACCTCTATTTTGCAATTTGATATTTAAACACATTGATGGATGTTTAATGATTTATATATACTTTCTTGCCTCCACGATTATAGTGCACGATAATTGTGTGAGTTTAGGTGGTTTATTTTATGTATTCAAAAGAAGGGAAATAAACTCAACAATGTATAAATTATCGTAGGGTTCATAGGGATATAAATATACCGCTATACTTTACGTGAATCTCTAAGTGTTTACAAAACGTCATGCATTCTTGTATATTGCATTTATCATAAAAATATAATCAAATGGTATACTAGAATATGTTCAATTCTACTCGAAAGAGATTGTTGGATAAGTTAGAAATATTGATTCTTCAACCAATTCATCGTGTTATAAAATTGTGAAATAGGGGTTAAAAGGGAACTTTGCTTGGTGATTTGGGATCCTAGTGCACTTTTTATTCAAATCTTTTGCATTGAAACATCATTTTTGCATTTAAGTCGTAATTTTAGTTTAATTTGCATGCTAGTTTTAGTTTAATCATGGAAACTGAAAAACTCATCTCAAATTTAATAGATTCAATTAAGGCCGCGATAATAAAAATCAAGTTAAAACAATCATCGTGGGAACGATACTCGAAATTCTAGGATTTCCACTTTATTACTTGTCAACGAACCGTGCACTTACGGTGATTTAAATCCGAAACATATTTTCGTGAACAATCATCCTCAACTTGCTCTATCTCAATTTCAGTCTCTCTCTCTATACTTTCAGTCTGACTTAAAGATTCAATGCTATTAATTTTTTTCAAACAAGGTAGATAATCTGTCCACTTAAGAGTTTCTCATCACAGTTGGCTAGGTCACGGGATAATCTGTTGAATCTATCAATGTTAGTTTCAAGGTCAAGAAATGGGTTCAGTTTAAAACCAAAAAAACCGTTTCAGAAGATAAACCTTATTAGGCATGTCTTTGTTCAAATAAGTGGTTTCTAATTTTCTCCACAATTCAACAGCAGTCTTTGTTTCTCCAACTTTTCTAAGTACATTGTTAGACAAATGCAAAAATATAGAACTCCAAGCAGTTTTATCTTATTCAGTAATTTTACTTGATTCAAGATCAGTTGGCCATGACTCATAAATGGCTTTTGCACATTTTTGTTGAAGTAAAAGAGCTTTCATTTTCTGGTGCTAGAGACTAAAGTCTCATTTACCATTAAAAACTTCCAGTTTAAATTTTGAAGAAGGCATAATCAAAAATTTGAATGAAGAATCAATATATGCATATTAGGCAGAGCACCCAGAAGTATATACACCAAGTAATAATCCAAATATCAACACTCAAGAGACATAACTAAATTATACAGAGACTGTAGAGTTGTATAAACAATGTTCAGAATTTCATAGAGTTAATTTCAGGTAAGACGGTCAAAGAGTACGTCTTTACTCACAAGAACAAGTACAAATTATTACAGTTTGCAATATACAAAATTAAAGAACACTGCAGAAGTTTTATATCAAGGTCCTTGACTCGAAATCAAGGTAACCCTCAAATTCCAGACAACTCTTGGGGTTTCTGGACAAAGGAATTGTCAAGAAAAATGTCTCAGACCCAAGTTTAAAAAAAGTGTTGCAAAAAAACTTTAAAGTATAAGTAAAAATTTGTACATCAAGTGCAAAACTGGAACGAACTCACCAAATCCCTTTATTAGGGTTTCAGCAAATAAAATGAACAAATTGAATCAGGAGTCAAGATTTAAGATCTGCACAGATCGAAACCAAGAACCACAGTATGAACGCTTTGATACTACTGTAACAATGAATTTCAAATAATCAGCCACTTTCAATCAAAAAAGCATAAATAAAATTGCACAAACCAACAAGAAAAACAAGTAAAGAACACGAGATTTTTCTCCCTTAGGCAAGAGGTTCAGAACCGGAGTTCCTAATTCCCTTTTGAGCTTTCGTCAACCGAAAGAAATCACTATATTAACCGGAATCAAGAAACTGTTCAGAATACACGAGGCACTCAGACTAAATCACCCAAGATTATATCAAAAAAGGAAAAGCCCTCAAACTGATTGAAACGGTACAAATCACTCAAAATCTATATAAGAGACTTTATAGATTATAGATCTAAAATGAGGCTTCTAATTTTCAGAGTGCAGAACAGAGAAGATGAGAGAGTACAGAGAACAAAGATAGTTCGAGAGAGTATGAGAGAATGAACAGCCACTCTCAAAACTCAAACTCTAGTATATGAGAAGTCTCCAGAAGGTCAGCCAATCCAACGGTTCATGGGGTGACAATTGGCAACATCTCATCTATCTAGCCATTTAGTAAAAATGCTTAAAGGTAAAACACGCTTATAATCGGATGAAAACAGAAGCCACCAAGCAATCAAATAATAATAATCCAGTCCAACAAGAATTATCCAACAACCAAGCCATCAGACCAACAGACCAGCCAAACTCAATAATACAATCAGGTTCCAACAGCAACATCATTGTGTCATTTCTCCACAATGACACTTAACAGCTTAAACAACACTTCTAAAAGGATCAAATGGCATCACTTAACCAAAAAAAATGAAAAAAGAAACATTACAAAAAAAGACAAACAGATGGTCTTATGCTCTGTCTCTGTCCGTGTCTCAATCTCTGTTTCGTTCGAACCCATGCACAATATCTTGTAATCTTCTACAAAGAGGACCAACAAAAATGTCACGTAGAGTGCCTGAAATCCAATCTTTAATTGCATCTAACTCGGACTGACTTATTTGCTTTATCATCAGCGTAATGAACAGAAATATTAAACTCCTGTAAAAGTAGAAATTACAGAAATGAAAAGTGAAGATTCACATTAAGAATAAAAATGTGAAATTTCTATGTCTGCAGCATATGAGCTCAAAATTTCAAAACCAACAAAACTGGAGTTATTACCAGACCAAAATATTCTCAACAGCCCCTTTTTAGTTAACATTCCAAAGCCAAGGATTTTCTCCAAGAACCCAATGAATACTGTAACACAGACTTCTTAAAAATTAACATTAATGTCATGATAACTCGTCCCATTCAAAGATGAGCCAAGCGACATGAAGCCTTTTTAATGCAATGAAGGGAGAGTATTATTTTTGGTAAGACACAATGAAACTTTGAAAAAATATTATTAACTCGTGTGAAGACTCAATGTAATTGCAAGTCTCATCGCTACCATTTATAAAAATTTTGTATGACTCTGGCAGTCTGGCGTGTACTTGAAGGGATACATTGAAGACTAAATTTAAGTTCATAGTAAGGTGGTTATACACAAGTTTTTAGTCAGACTGGTTTAAAGCTCAATTTAAAATGCAGCCCCGTCACCTCATCAGCTCAAATAGATAGTAGAATAGAATTGATAGTACAACCAGGAAAATGAAGCGTGCAATTTGATTGGACATGATCTATCGTTATGAAGTGTTGCAAGTAAAAGTTTTAAAACTGAAGATGAATACCCGATGAGCAGCAACGTCTTTTTCACGATGTACAAGAAAATTATGGCAAGCATGACAATGATTATCCCTGCTATCTACACATGAAAAAGGTTACAGAAGTAAATAATCACCATCATGAAAACAATTTAGTTCAGTTTATTTCAGCTACCAGGAAAATATTTGTGACACAAGAGAGAGACTTTCGACTAGATCAGCAATTGATAAGAAACATGTCCTCGAATATTGATTTTCATTCTCACTTCTTGACAAAAATCAACTGTTAATGCATAGACCTTCACACAAAATATTGACTGTCGGCAAACAGAAGCTTCAGAAGCCAGAGAAGAACTTACAATTCCTTCGGGAACTACTGATTGAACTTGGGGAGGGAAAATATACTCCGCATTCAGTAGGCCACTTTGACTACGATGTCCTTCCTCATCGAACTACAAAACAAACATGCCAATTCTTCAGTTCATTTGGCTTGTCTCTGAAATAAAGAGTTCTATAAACTATAAGGGCACGTTTTCTAATGCTTCTGGGAACCGTGGTTAAAGAAATGATCTTGCGCAGAACAGTTCTGGAGAAGTCTTAGTTTTGAGGCCAAAACTTTGTCCAATTTTCTCAAGTTATTAGACAACACCTTTGCATGGTACTTGTAGTCTTGTGGATGTTGTCACATCTTTCAAGCAACCAAAAAGAGGTTAATCAGTATTCTCGAACCGGCCTTAAAATATATCCGAGAGGCTAGAAATAGAAAACAATGTCGGCCTTAAACAAACTTGTGCTGATTAATGTGGGTATGATTACCAGTATTTCAACGTCTTCTATGGTTGCACCAGAACTTACGACTAAACTCTGAATCAGAAACTTGCTCTCACATTGCATGTTGCGAGGACCCTCCTCCAAGGCTTGCATTGTTACTGCAAAACATGCAAAAGTAAAACGATAAATAATTATAAAACGATCAAAGCATTTCTAGTAGTTCACCCTCAATATTTGCACGGTAATAAAGAAAAACGTTACAATTTTTTCCTCGCTTCAGTCTTCTACACGTAAATGACTACCTGTGAGATCACATGTTGATCTAGGCGAAAGAATTCCGCGATGGGGTTCACATCCATAATTTTGCGAATTTGGAGTTACAACCTGAAAAAAAAATCAGACTCAATCAAAATACACTTTCACATATAATTGCAACAATTATTTTGAGAAGAACTCATCGATAAGATCTGATTGTAAGGGGAGGGTGCTCAAAGTTCTTACAAACTCACAACGCCTTCCACGAGCAACGTGGAATCCAATGCAATTAGTATCGTTACAATATAGTACTCAAATCAATTATCAAAATGTATTTACCATAAAAGCGACGGGATCTTGGGTTTTGTTTGACAGCCGAATTGTACAAGACACTTGTCTCCTGACTGTCCTCAGCTCAACTTCAAACCCAAAATAAATAAGTGAAAAAGCAGAACTGGAAAGCACAGTAATGCATCAAACTCCAAAATTAAATATAAATGGAACAAAAAATAGAAAATAAACAAATAAGATCAATTTGAAACTTACATGGGAAACTAAGCACTGGAGGCTCGATATCAAGAAGTTGTTCTGTGCTCATTCTTTCTCGAAAATCAAACGTAGTATTATGATTTATTTTGTCTAATTTTTGTTCCAAATAATAAATGGAGAAAGAGAGAAGGATTTAGGGATGAAGAAGCATTGGCATGGAATGAATTGAGGTTGCTTGCAAGTATATATAATTATTATAATTAAGAAAGCCTCATGGAATTATCAGGAAAAGCAATCTATAATAAATTGCCATAAAACAATTCTAAACTTTTACAATGATGTGTTTCCATGTTCCAACCTACCAATACTAATTTGAATAAATTATTTTATGAATAATCAAAACTTTTGTAGTCAAATTCGCAATTTTTTTAACTGGGTACATTGACGAAGAAAAAGGCAACCCTCTGACCGGTTCAATTTCATCAAACAAATTTCTTCTGTAACAAATTTTTCCACCAAATTTTCACGAGGAATATACATTCTAGTTTTAGAGTTGGTCGAGTTGACATTAAATAATTTTTAAATAAATTGTCTGTCCCAGTATGTGCTGCTTTAGTTACATTGAAGAAGCTTAACACCACCCAAGGTGTTCATATTGCAGAGAGGAATTATATAAAATCTTCTTTCTAGAAGAAGAAAAAGGAAGGCGTCTAGATTTTTATATCCCGCAAGTACATGAATCATAACAAGTAATATAGTCGACCCGATAGTTCCCACGAGGACTACTTGGTTAAATTATTCCTAACTTTAATTTGATCAAAAACAAATAATAAATTTTTTGATTGGTATCTAAATTATTCTAACTAAACTAAATTAATCTAACGTACACAATTTATCGAATTTCGATTTTAAAAGTATGAACATGGATGCTAGGACTTACAATTTCACCTATGGATCCCCTTTAATTCTCCATTCAAGATTCATTACTATTGTAGTGTTCAGTCATATTCTTCTAAAATATTCAACTTACCCCTCTTGAATTCTCTTTGAGTCTGTTTAATTAATTCAATTTCATATCTCTATGTGAATCAATCTTAGTTAAACGAAATATTAGTTCTAATAATTCGCCTAATGACCGCAATAATTAGTATAGATAGATCTCTGCACGTTATACCAAATTATCGAATTTTTATGTGGTCTAAATCTAAAACGCATCTCGCAATTCGTAATAGATTCACAAAATCATTGAATAATTGGCCAACTAATTCAAAATATTAAATTCATGAATAAAATCAACATATATGCATTTAAAGAACTAGAGTTTTGAGTAAAAAAAATAAATGGTCACACATAAATTACATTGTTAGCCCTAGCTATGAATTTAGCTACTCATATTAATAAAAGAAAAACAAAAAGTACAGAATTCATAATCAGGTTTTGAAATCTTGATCATTGAAATAATTGAATCTTGTACCATGAATTTTTTTCAAGTTCAAAAGTCTTCAAACTCTAACTCTTGCTCTTTGATCTTGATGGCTATATATTTTCTCTCCCTCATATTGTCTGGAACTCCCCCAAAAGTGTTAAAAACTCGTATTTACACTCCCCACACGTTTATGTTGAATGTAGGATTTTTATGAGCTTCAAAACTGGTCAAAACCGCGCTCTAGATACACTCAAGCGGTACATCGGCACCATAGGAGTGGCATAGCTACTCTCTACTATGGAATTTGGTGGAGACTTGGGGCCATGATGGTAGAGCAGCGGCGCTACCTTTCAGGTGAAAATTTGCATTGCACTTTCTTTAGTATTTTTATCATAAATTTCTCTCCCGATATTCGTTGAGGCGATTCAAATTGGGCTGAAGATAACTTAAAGGGATACAATTTTATTAGAAATAGTTTTTTTTTCCCAATTCGAACGTTTACTAGGTCAAAAAGTGGTTTCAAGCTCGAGTGAAAAATCTGGAACATACTTGTGTGGTGAAAATTGATTTGTGAAAATATTTTGATCATATTTCACTCCTTTTCACTTCTAATTGCATTCAATTGACCCATAACATTCTTGAATCTTTATTGCGAGGTCCGACACAACTTTTGAGTATTTAAACTTTAATCCCCAAAGTTTGGATCTTGCTTTTTTCGCCAATGCTCGCTTCTTTCTTTTAATTCCACTTCCTTTCATCGAGATTCATCTAATAAACGAAATATACTTGTTCAAAAGAACTATTAAATATCTATGTTTTTATATCCAAATAAGTGTAATCACATGCAGGCTTAAGGTAATATCAACTAATCTTGATGATGGCCAAACGTGTTAAGCGCTCGATCGTCCAAAGCAATGGGATGGGCGAGGGGTGGCAAACTGTTTTTTCGGCTTCAGTGGCCTAACTTCAAATGTGCATAATTTTTTATCACAACTTCGAATGGTGATTCGTTCTTTTGCACTAAACTCCAAATTCAATTATATTCTAATGGTATATCATCTGAATGGTGTAGATCTTTGTACCAAATGTTATATGATAAGTGTTTTTTTACACTTAATCTGGGTCTAAAATAACAATATTTGATAGTTCTTTTGAAAAAATATATCCTAAATTATTGTATTTTATGTTAAATAGGTAAAACTCAGTGGTTGGACGAGAAATAGAAAGAAAGAAGTGAAAAATGGTGAAAAATGGAAAAATTCAAAGTTTGAGGATCAAATTGCAATAGTTGATTTGGACCAAAAACTTGATTGTTTGATTTCCCGCAAGTGAACGGAATCGTGAACAAGTTATAAAGTAGTGAATAGAGTGTCGAACCCACAAGGACTAAGTATTTGATCGGGTTAAAATTAATTCCAACTTTAATCGAATAGCAAATAGATTTTTGAGTTTTCTATACTAATATCTAAATTATAGATTAAACTAATGAAAATAAGCAAATGTATTTTTAAAACATGTGAGATGCATTGCTAAGATATCGAATCCTCCTTATTATTCCTTTTTTAGTGTAACAATTAAAGTGAAAATTTGAAATTATTCATGTTGGTCAATGTTCCTAATTTAATTGGAAGTCTCTCTTGATAGCGATCAAATCTATTCCCTTCATGTGACCCTCATATCTCTCGATGAAAAATGCAAACATGATAAATGTATTAACAAGTATTAGAACACCTATTGAAACTATTTAAAGCATAGATGTATAACTCTATCCTCTATCGAATTTTACACTGTTTATTATAATGTGCTTCAATCCTATTGTCTCTCTCGATAACAATAAAATCCACTAACAATTCAATTGGTGATCAAGCAATTGAAAAGAGCGATAAAACAATAATAAACATCCATAAATCAAATCAAATCAAATTAAATTCAAAATAATTAATTAAAAACTAAAAATATCATAACAATGGTTCATCTCATCCTAACAATATATAAAATTACCCTAACATATCGAAATTACAAGAAATCATATTTAAATGAAAAGACATCACCGAATTTTTAATAAATTGAAAAGATGAAGATGAATCTTGATATTTTGAATCTCTTCAATGGTTTCTTGATAAATCTCCACTTGCGTCTTCTCTTCTTTACCCAAAAATTAGGTTTGAATCTTCATTTGATTGAATTCTTGCAAATCTTTTTCAATTCTCTCACAAAAACTATGAAATCTCCCTCATTTGATGATAATAATTGATGAATAATGGAGTATAATATGTACATGTGAGTTCTTCAATATGTATTCTGCTATTCTGTATTTGCAAAAGTCAAAAATTGGTTGAAAATCACGTCCAAATAGACTTCCAAAAGAGTTCCAATCGAATAAGGAAAGTTGTCTTCGCGCGCGGATTGTTTTTGGCTTTGCACAGTAGTCAGTATTTTGATCATAAATTTTTCTCCCGATATCCGATTAAATCAATTCAAAGTGCGTTGGAAATATAACTCAAAGGGCTACAACTTTTATTAAAATAGAGTTTTCCCAATTTGGAAGTTTACTATGCCAAAAATGGGTCCCAATCCTCGACTAAAAATCTGGAATATAACTTGTGCGATTGGAAATTGATTTTAATCATATTCCATTCCTTTTTAAATTCTAATTCAATCCAATTGTCTCCTAAAAATCTTCAAAGTATCATCTTGTGGTTCAAATCAACTATCGAATTAGCAATTTGATCATCAAACTTTAGATTTTGCCATTTTCACTTCTTTCTTTCTATTCCTCATCCAACCATTAAGTTTTACCTATATAACATAAAATACAATAATTTAGGATATATTTTGTCAAAACAACTATCAAATATTGTTATTTTAGACCCCGAATAAGTGTATAAAATACACTTATCATTATACAATAATTTTCTCACATGTTTAGCATGTAGGTTCCTCCCTCGTTTTCAATTTTTTGGTCCATTTATGTCAAAACTTCATTCATTTTGCATTAATCATCTTCGAATTTAGGGGTTGTCCTCTAAAAATGATGTATACACTCATATGAGTAAAAATCCGTTCAAATAATCAAATATTGAATAGAATTAATTGCATAGATAAGAATACGTATAAAACACACTTAAAAACACACACACACACACAAAAAAAATTTAACCCTCACGAGGACTCGTTATCTACGTTTTTGCTTTAATTAAAACTAGCTCTAATTAAAGAAAACACACACAATTAATTTGTAAGTTGATATTTACTATATTTAGGGTTGTCCGTGGGTCGGTTCGATTCGGTTCTGAAGAGACCCGAATCAATCCAGAACTTTCGGGTATTTAATAAATGGACTCGTCATGTCCAAATATAATTATGGAACCGTTCGGGTTCGGTTCCGTTCGGTTCGGGTCGGGTCGGTTCGGTTTCATTCGGTTCCGTACTATAATCAATTTTTTTAATATTTACAGCAACACTATATAAATACAACTAATGACATTTCATTCGTAACTTTTACAAATTAGCGTAGCCCAATTCAAAAACATATAAATAACTAGCCGTCCAATAATATTAATTCAATGTATACAAATACCAAAAAGTAGATATTAATATTACAGTAAAACTACATAAAGTATATTCATTTGCTTCAAATTAAAATGGGCTAATGGGTTTTAAAAATGATTTGAACTTTAAAATTAAACTTATGAAATAATATGATTTATTTAATTAATTTGCTAATTTGTATAAAAAAAATAAAATAATTTAATTAATTCAATATAAAAAATAAAAAAATTATTTAGTTTCGGTTCTTATTCGGTTATTCGGTTCTTGGTCTAGACCTGAGACCCGACCCAAACCCATCGGTTCTCGATTCGGGTACCCGTTCGGGTATTTAATTTATGAAGAACCGCTCGGTTCGTTTCGGGTCCGGTTCGGTTCGGGACTTTTGGACACCCCTAACTATATTTAATTATCATCGAAAACAGTCAACGATTTCAATTAGCTTATTCAATGTTCACTGCCTCTATTTAGAAAAATGTTATCTAGCACATGTGGTGTTGAACACTAATTTAGATGTCAACATATCATATATTTTATTACATGGATCATAATTTCTTATATTTAATTAAACTAATAATTTAATATTACTAGTGTTGCCACCTAGACTTTCAGTTGTGCTAAATAGCATTACTCCTCTATTTAAGAGTTAACTCTACCAAGATCAAATAATGTCGAACTAGAAGAAATGAAAAATCTTTAGTATTGAGAATCTAAAACAAAAGAATATATTTCCATCACCGATTCTCATTTCTTCTGAATTGACGTTTATCCTATCCATTGCTAATTAACCATTGAACCAATGGTTCTTCGCGGCGAACCTCTATAAATCTTGTGTGTTATTAATTTTTTATTTTCTTTTTTAAAATTGATTGTTCTTGATGTGAGAGTTAGGGTTTTATAATTCTCAGCACATTTTAATGTTCCTTAAAAGTTCTTCAAGAGGTGAAAAAACACTTTAAATAAATCATAATATCTACAATAAACTACTTCCAAATTCTAATAATGTTCAATATATCGTCTTTCTATTCTCATTTCCATTAATAGTCTAATTTTCAGTGCATAATTTAACCATTCTTTAGGAAATTGTACATAGAACTTAGTCATCTGTTTTCCAACAATTCTGATGTGTTTCCCTGTAGTGTTTGCTGAAATAAAAATTGCGTATCTACATAAATATTAGTTACTAATGAAACTAACTAAAAATATAAAAAAAATATCACTCAATTAGGAATTGAAATTATGTTTTTGTGATTACTAATTATCCTTTACTTCTCATTGTTGTGTAGAAACATGTCCAAGTTGGCAATAGAGTGCCTGAGGAGACGAGAAAATTAATTTCATCCTCTAATTTAGAAACATAAATACAGAACACTAATTTCGTCTTTGTTTTATCTATAACCCCAAATGAGAAGAAAAAGAAAACGCACACCCAAAAAAAAAAAGATGATTTTATGGTCCATCACCATCGGTGTCTTCGTCTGCAGTCTACTCCTTGTCTTCCTATTCATCTTGGGCACTATAATCCATGCACATTATTGCGTTGTCCAAAGAGAAGATGGACAAAAACGTAAAAAAGAGCCTTTACAATCCAATCTTCAATAGAATCCGCTACTATCTTGTTTACCATCTTTATCACCAGCATCGTCACAAGTAACATTAAACTTCTATGTAAACAAAGAAGTATAAGTCAAAAACAGGTTCATAGTAAGATTAAACATATCGAATCTCCATCCAAAACCAACATAACAAAGAAGTTATTTCACGACCAAAAATATTGTCATTTGCAGTCTAACAGTCAATATTGTATGAATAACAATTCTATGACAATAGATAAATATTATCAATAACCAACTTTCTACGTCCCAAGATTGATACAATTTTTAGTCCATGTCATGTATAGTAATTTTACTTGCAATAACTTGATGTTGATGAAATTGAACTATTTGCATGTGCATTTCTTTTGAGTTCATAAGATACGAATGACAGTATAAGTATATATAGATGTATGGCCATCCGGTAGTTGGTACCACTTCTTTTTCAAAAGGAAGGCAAAGCTAAACATTCCTGGAAAGGACACAAAAAAGTAGTGTTCTTTCCTGGATAAGTTATCACCAAGTCAAAACTATAAAATTGATTTATGTAATAACTGACGGAAATTTGATTCCGAGATAGACAATAATACAATTCACTCTTAATTTTCTTGCCACAGTTTTGGTAGAAAAATATTTATTTTCTTGAGTTGCTGCTTATATGGAGCCTTTCAATCTTCAAAAGTTTATTGGTTTTCAATGGAAAAACCACAGGTTGACTCCGACTCTAATGTTCATGTTTTTGGAAAATCATTCATCATTCAGGATACAATGAATGGTAAATCCATTTTGTCGACAACGTGACACAAGTCAATCCAATATTGATTAATACGTATTGATGGAACACTACTTGCAAGCAAGAAAAGTTTGGGCCCCCAACCTATGAGAAATAGAGCAAGTAGGTCCTCAACCTTCAATTTATAGCAATTGAGTCATCAACCTTTAAACTTCGTACAAATGTCCCCAGCATTTGGTTTCTGTCCTTAGAATACTACAAAGTCAATTTTTTGTTAAAAGGGCCACTTTACTTTTTTTAAATAAACCAAAAATAATGAAAAAAAAAATCTAAACGAAATATTAAGGGTTTACAAGGTTTAGGGGTGTAGGTCTTCTTAATTCTTTCTTTTCTTTTTCTTTCATTTTAGATTGGCAGATTTTTTTATTTTTTATTTTCTTCATATAATTCAAAATAAGGGTATAATGGTTTTCCAAAGAAAAATTGACTTTAAAAGGCTGAAATGGAAGGAATCGTCTATTGGGGACCCATTTGCTACAGAAATGAAATAATGAGGATAGCTATAAACTGAAGATTGAGGACCAACTTGCTCTATTTTGTTAAGGTTTGGGACTGCATCTGTAATTTTCCCAATATATAATAAGTTCAAGTGCGTTGCAAATATCAGTTATAGAGACAAAATGAAATCTAAACGTCAGGAACTTCAACTGTCACTGCCTCCAAGTCTCCGGCAACCGGTGAATGATAAAAGTATCACACTTCTTAAAAACTCAACACTAATGTCACAAGAAATTATTAATTTCCGTAAGGGAAAATGAAACTATGAACATGAAATTGACATCATAGTCGAATTTTTTATGCGAAAAGTTCTTTTGGATTCTAGTGTACAAGAGTTGAAAATCAAGCTTTTAGTCAATTGGATCTGTCTAGACTCAATTTAGAAATGTAGCCTCAATCAGCTCAGATAGATAGTAGAATAGAAACAACAATACAGTTAGACAAAAGTGGTGTTCAAGTATAAGACATAATTCTTGTTATGAAATATTGTAGTGAGTATATGTATAAAACAAAGATGAATACCCGATGAGCGGCATGGCCATTTTCATGATGTACCAGATAACTATGCCAAACAAGCCAATGATGATTAAGCCCAAGATTACATCACCTCCATTATTTACATTTCTGTCATGCCCAGGTACAACCTACACCCGTGAAAAAGGTTGCATATGTAATTTATCAACATAACACACAGACAAGGTTACCTAGAACTGGATCTGAACTGAACCAGCCAGTTCAGTCCGGCTCTATTTGATTTCAGTTTTTATAACTGAGAACCAGACAGCGCTATCTGGTTCTTGAGATTTATTTTTAAACCAAAATCCAACCACCGTACCCGAAATTTTTATTTTTTATTTGTTGAATTCTGACTGGTTACTGCATTGAAAGACCCACAACTAATCAACTGATACAGAGTGTGAGCATTCTACTGTTATGTTAAGAGAGTTAATTTCATGTCCTCTTGGTTGTGTTTCTATGTGAATGTAATGCAAATGTGAATTTTATATATTCCAATTAAATACAGCTTTAGTCTGTACCTGGAGTGGTTAAATGCTCTTGAGTCTTCACGTCCTAAGAAGGTATTACATGCTCCTTAAACTTTGCTCTCTAGCACTTCTGGTGCAAATTATGTGAAAAACAAGTAATAGAAATTGGTATTGAATGGTACATAAGTGACTGAAGAAATGAATTCTCAATGTTCTGTTAACAGTGTGACCTTAATTATTGATATTTCACCTGTATGATTTGGTTGAAATTAATGCAAGTTGATGATCTATGAATAAATTTCTTCCAATCTAATAATGCTCTTTGCATTTTTGTTTCTTAATCTTATAATATAAGCCTATTACAATTGATGTGCTTTACATACATTTAGGAAAGTTTGGTCCCTGTTCTACCTTTATGATGACAAGCTTGATCAGTAAAGCCGTTAGTAGAGCTTTAGAAATGGCATGTACAAGCCGGCTCTCTCCTTTACACTAATAAGGGCTGGCCTGATTCTATGTAGAAAAGAAGTGAAAAAGGTTTGAGTTATGACTTCAATTTCTACTTGCACGGCGTCTCTAGCCATTGATGTGGATGAAAAAGTTCCTGGAGAAAGATGAAAAAGTTGTACAATAAATGAGAAGAAGAGTGCAGCTTTAGATTCTGGGATTGGAGTTGCTGGATCCATTTGGCAGCTTTAGCGTCGTCAAAACCCTTTAGCACTTCTTTCTCTTTCCTTCTCTGCTTGCATACTGTTTCTTCTGTCCAAGCCAAGCTTGCAATACAATGGAGATCTGTGTGAGCTACGTCTTATGTCAGTGCAAATTGTGCTCATAGGCTCATGATGGTCCTCTTTCATTCCAGCCTCCAGTTTCCTTATGGTCTAGTGAGTGAGCTTCTCTTGTGCATAGAGATGTACTAGACGCCAGACTGATAGAGATAACTTGATCTTAATTTTGAAGGCAGAATATGAGGCTTTGTGGTCCTCCTAATTTAGTTTACTTATTGTACTTTAGACTAAAAATTTCTGTACTATCACAGAATCATATATTTCAATTTCAAGTTATGAATTCTACATTTATTTGGGCTATTTTGGACCTTTTGAATGCTGCCATCTTTTATCCTAGTAAAGTTTTGAGCTTCCTTTGTTGCAAAGCATTAATAAGTTTCTGAAGCTTCTATTATAGGCATTCACACCTGAAATATGTTACAGAAACACGTTTCCTTGTGCTTATTGTGAGCTCAGTATGTTACAGTACATGTTACTGTACTTCAGGAATTATTACTTGTTAGTTTCACTGTCTATTGTAACACAAGATCTTGTTGTATTTGACAGTTAGACATCTTTTGAGGACGCGGTATAGGTGCAAGCAGTTTGTATTTCGTGGCAAGTACAGTTTTAGCTTATATCGATTACACTGGTACAAGGAGTTGGTATTTCACGGCAAGTACAGTAATTGTCTCGAATGAAATCATTCTTTTTCTTTGCTAACCTAGTTTCATTACCATTCCTCCTTTGGGGTACTAGTTTAATGCGTTAATTCTTTAAAGGGTGAAAGTGGAGGTGTAAAATGGATTTGACTGTCTTGGGAGTCAAGCAGGTTTTTAGGCAACTCACATTTCCAACTTGGTTTGGCCTACCAAAGAACGTGTCTTCTTGCAGGCCTAAGACATAAAAATGAAATAATTCATTTATACAAGTTGTTAGGTGCACAAGTTGATACTATAAACATGCTGAGGGAGCAATGGAACTATATTAGTCATTACCTCATTTTCCTCACAAATGTAATGTTTTGTGTTTTTGTATTTTTCTATGTTATTATTACCAAAGTTAAAGTTATATTTCTTTATTTCCTTTCTTCCACGCCCAACTTTCCCTCTTGATAGGATCGAATTTGAACTTCACGGGTGGTGGCATATTGTATAGGCAAAATATAATATCAAAATGAAATGGTGTTAAAAATATTTTCAATGCGATTGAAAATAATAATACCCAATACAAAAATCAAAGCAAACCGTTCAACAATGCCTTCTTCACTCGCCCTCAAGAGAGCTGTTGGTAGCGCAGCTCTCTTCAACCGCCTCTTGAACCCCATCCAACTCTGTTCGGTGGCTCCCTACAATACCAACGCTGAAATGACTCCTTATGGTTGGTTGTTGACCGCCTTGGTAATGATTTTCAAATTTTATTCCCTGGTAGGAAAAATTTTTCCGTTTATGTTATGCTTGTTCCCGTTTGTTGATAGTCTCGAAAAATTATTGGTTCTTGTTCAGATGCCTTTGATCCCTTCTTCCCTACAAGTAGTTTGAGCCAAGTCCTGAACATGATGGACAACCCCTTCATGTCGGCAGGCTGTGGAAGGGGAGTTGGGGCCGGAATAAGGAGGGGATGGGATTTGCCAAGTAGACATGCCTGGACTTGACAAGGACGATCAAGTTAAAGTCTCCGTAGACCAGAACACCATGGTTATCAAAGGGAAAGGTGAAAAAGAGTTTGAGAATGAAGAATATGTAAGAAGATACTCGAGCATCTGCATAAACCCGATGGGATAAAGTCTGAGATGAAGAATGGGATGTTGAAGGTTGTGGAGGAATAGAGGAAATATGTGTTTCAGGATAATATCACTTGATGATGTGTTGTCTGAATAAAGGGTTTTGATTGTTTTTTATTTTATCCCTGTTTCTCCGTAGTAATGTCTGAATAAAGGGTTTGTAAATCTTGTTCTGTTTTCTTGACTGTTCCTTGAAGCTTAGCCATGCCATGTCTTATCGAGATGTTTTAATTATTTAAGCGGACAAAATGACACTTAACAGCTTAAACAGCACTTCTAAAAGGATCAAACGGCATCACTTAACCAAAACCAAAAAAAAAAAAAATCAACATTAAAAAATAAGACAAAACAGATGGTCTTATGCTCTGTCTATGTCTCTACTGTTTCGTTCGAATCCATGCACAATATCTTGTAATCTTCTATAAAGATGATTGAAAAAAATGTCACGTAGAGTGCCTGAAATCCAATCTTTAATTGCATCTAACGCGAACTGACTTATTATCTTTATCGCCAGCATATTGAGCAGAAATATTGAACTCCTGTAAAAGTAGAAATTATATAATTGAAAAGTGATTCTCATTAAGATTAAACATGTGAAATTTCCATGCCTGCAGCATATAAGCTCTAAGGTTCAAAACCAACGAAACAGGAGTTATTACCAGACCAAAATACTCTCAACAGCCTCTTTTTAGTTAATATTGCAAAGCCAAGTATTTTCTCCAAGAACCCAATGAATGAACTATAACACAGTCACTTCTTAAAACTCAACACTAATGTCATGATAACTCGTCCCATTCAAAAAAGAGCCAAGCGACACGAAGCCTTTTTAATGCAATGAAGGGAGAGTATTATTTTTGGTAAGACAAAATGAAACTTCGAAAATATATTATTAACTCGTGCGAAGACTCAATGTAATTGCAAGTCTCATCGCTACCTATTTATAAAAAAAATTGTATATGACTTTGGTAGTCTGGCGTCTACTTGAAGGGATGCATTGAAGACTAAATTTAAGTTCATAGTAAGATGGTTATACACAAGTTTTTAGTCATATTGGGGTTGTTGGGTTTTTTGATACCCAATAAATCAGGGTGATGATATAAAATCGATGTTGGATAAGTATTATATAAACACCTAAGATTGATGACCCGACCCTAAAATTATTTGGGGCAATTGGAAGCAGTGTAATTAATTAGAGTTGCTCATGACCTGATTCCTCACTTAGTAGATGGCTTATTTGGCCCACTTATTATCTCCTTGTTGGGCCGGCTCATTACTATACCCTAAGTGATCCTATATATTTCCCTTTTGTTGGCTTGGTCATTTGGAAGTGTATTTTTCCTTGAAATTGAGAGAAAGACTCGGCTGCCTCCTTGTGTGCTTTGTACTTCTGGCTTGTAGCTTGTCTTGTTATCTTCTCAATGTTCTTAGCCTTTGTGGCTACAAACACTTTTCCCTTTTGTGTCCTAAGTGGGCAAATCGATAGCAACCAAGTGAGGAATCGTTTGAAGGTTTGGGTTCGATTGCTTGGGTGTCGATTTGGTTGGTAAATTGAGCCTGGTTTTGGTGAAATTTGGAATCCATTTTCTAACATTTGGTATCAAAGCGGGTTGGGGTGGATTTCAGGCCATAAAATTGAGCAGAAACTGCCCAGAATCGCAGAGGAAACAGGAAGGAAAAATCTGTCAATTTTTCAAGTTTTTAGCCAGACCTGAAAACTTGTTTTCCGACCAAAACAGTGACCATTTGAAGAATCCAACACCACAGGAGGCATTACGAGGTGGTGGCGTAGCTGGGTGGCAGGAGCATTAGGACGGCGTCGACGCGTGGCAGCTGCGCGTGAAGCCCACGCGCAATGATCTTGGCTGCGAGTGGCAGCGTGTGGGGGCTCCTTCGTGAAAATTCCTTCCGACAGAATCTTTATTTTGACATTTCTAATAATTTTGTGTTGTTAGTTTTCTGGTCCAGGGTATACATTGAAATCTGAATGATTTTGCCCCGCGTTCGTAATTCAATTTTTGATCGGTTGGTTGCTACAGTTGTTGGACACTTTAGGGAGAATAGTAGTGGCCCTAAAGTGATAAGTTTGCTTCTCTCATAATTTACGAACTCGAATAGGTCCGCTCTGGTAAATTGGCTTATCCCGTTTAAATTTCAGCATTAGCGCGTCTTCTTGTGGGGTGACATTAGGATTGGGATTACCGTGAAGGGGTAATCATTGCTTGTGCTAGAAATTTAGGAATTAATTTCTCTATTTGGAGTATTGGTTTTAATTGCAAGTTGATATTTGCTTCTATGTTTACTTGTGTGAGAATTTTGAATCTTTTGTTGATATACCTTCGGGTTGCATCGGCTATTCCGTTAGAGCACCTAGTCTTGACTCGTTTGAACATTCCCTTGATCTAAGATCGTGAATCTTACGAAACCTTGGGAATTTAGAACTGTGTATATTGTTGCCTTAGGATTACTTTGTGTGACCTATTTATGAATTTTTGGTTGTTCTGTTTTTTCAAAATGTCTTCACATTTCGAAATTCGAATTTTCAGTGGGAAAGGGGACTTCTCAATTTGTAAACAAAGGATAAAGGGGATTTTGGTTCAACAAAAAGTTTCAAAAGCTATAGATAACAAATTTCCTGCAGATTTAACAGAAGCACAAAAAGAAGAATATGACGAACTTGCTTACACTTTAATTATTTTACACTTATCCGACATTGTTTTCAGAAAAGTTGGAAAATTAATTCCACTAAAGAACTTTGGTAAAAGTTGGAAGACTTATATTTGCTGAAGTCTAATCCTATAAGTTGTACTTGTTTGAAAGATTTTTTAGCTTTAAACTGGATCATTCAAAGGATATTGATGACAATTTGAATTTTTTAACAAGTTGGTTCAAGACATCGTTAACTGTAATGAGAAGGTGTCTGAAACTTATAAAGCCATTATTTTGTTGAATTCTATGCCTGATTTATATAGAGAGGTTAAGAATGCAATTAAATATGGTAGGGACACTTTAACACCCAAGATTGTCGTATATTCCCTTAAGAGTAAGGAGATGGAGATTAAGGCTGAAAAAGAAGATAAGAAAAGTGGTGAGCTACATATGATGAATAGTAAAATGAAATTTAAGCAGATGAGTAGTGATTCGAATAGTGACTCGAGTGATGAGGACGGTAAGAAGATGTGCAAAAGATGGGACAAGTCCAGTGGTAGACGGTGTACAGTTGTGGTAAAACTAGACACTTTATTAGGGACTGTCATAAAAAGAACAAGGATAAGCAGAATGGTAAGTTGAGAGGCAAGACGAATTTGGCATTAGGGTCGAGTGATGACCTTAGTGAGGCTTATTGAGTGTTTCCCCGTTACTGCATTTGCATCCGTGTGTAATCCTTTTTGCATGTGTGTGATTGCTCAATTTCGTTGTATGATTATATGTTGCATTTCATTGTGTTTGATATGTGCATTGGCATGAATTGGAGTGATCTTATTATTTTAATGTAATTGTTTGCATGGATAGTGGGTTTGGGATGCATTAGCAGTGTGTGTGAATGTCTTTTGGTAAAGTGGAGTTAGATGTCTAAGGGTACATTGGTGGCTTGTATCGGGGATGTGGAGTGTGACATTTGAATCACGAGTGAAGATGTGATCAAATGTTGGAATTCTTTATCTATAAAGAGACCCTGATTAGATGGAGTGTGAGAGAGACACTTCTGTTAGGTGGAGACCCATTATCCATGTAGGTTGGGAGAAGTGATGTGGTGATAGAGGATTATTTCGAGAACTTAGAATATATAGAGGCTTACCAGTTAGACATATTTTGAGTGATTAGTCTAGTGAGCATGGTGGGCGATAAGGTGAGATATGTGTTCTCGAGGTGTGAGTAACACGAAATGGGATGGGATAAGTGTGGTGAGATCTTTTCATGGGGTCATTTATGCATTTGTTGCATATGTCTTAGCCTGTTGATTAACTTAGTGTTAATATGTGGTTATGTGTGAACATGTTTTGAAAAGATCTATGTGTTATCCTATATATGATATCTCCATCACATGTTTATTTGCTCTTGATTAATTGTTGTGATTTTCTGCTTCTACTTGTGTGTTTCTTGACTTTAGCCCTCGTGAGTACATGAAGCAGGTATGGTATGTGTTTCGGGTTCGAAACACTAGGTAAGGTCTGCTATACCAGTTTTACTGGTTACCTTGATTATGCAAGTATAAACTTTATGTTTTGTTTGCTTGCAGATTTATTGGGAATCAAGGTAGAGATTTGTTGGATTTTTTTATACCCAATAAATATGGGCAATGATGTAAAACTGATGTTGGATAAGTATTATATCGACACCTAAGATTGATGACCCGACCCTAAAACTATTTGGGCCATTGGAAGCAGTCTAATTAATTAGAGTTGCTCATGGCCCGTTTCCTCACTTAGTAGATGGCTTATTTGGCCCACTTATTATCTCCTTGTTGGGCCGGCCCATTACTATACCCTAAGTGATCCTATATATTTCCCTTTTGTAGCTTGTCTTGTTATCTTCTCATTGTTCTTAGTCTTTGTGGCTGCAAACACCTTCCCCATTTGTGTCCTAAGTGGGCGAACCGATAACAACCAAAGTGATGAGTGGTTTGAAGGTTTGGGATTGATTACTTGGGTGTTGATTTGGTTGGTAATTGAGCCTGTTTTTGGTGAAGTTCGGAGTCCATTTTCTAACAAGTTTAAAGCTCAATTTAAAATTTCAACCCCGTAACCTCATCCAGGGTTTGACCCAGCACCCGATGAGGGGGTACGGCCGCCCGTGTTGGATCCGCCGAAGCCTTCAATTCTGCCGGGTGGTTGAAAGTTACAGAGAGGACAGTTGCAAAGAAGGCGGGGAGGAAGGAAGGAGACACTGCTCAGGTAGGCCTTTTTTTGTTTTTAGTTTTGGCTCAGTTGTTTTGGGCTGAGAGAGTTGGGCTCTGTGCAAGACACGAACGGCCCATCATCATGCAACGTGCCAATCACAACGGTCACTGAAAGTTTCCCAACGTTTAAATTCCCCATATTAACATTAACCTTAAAGCAACATTCACACGCGTAGGGTTTAGATCTATTTAGATTAATTAGAATTCATCCAACTGTTAACACGTGGCCTTAGTAGAGTTGTCAACCTTTTCTCTGTTGCTGACTTGTTTATCAATGATTAGAGACAATTTAAACTTCATAATTAATTTAAATAAAAATTAATTAATTTGTTTCTCTCTCATTAAAGCTCCATCTTTCTCTCTCTATATCCCTGTGTATATATTAGTCTCCTTCTCCAGTTATCCTTCAATACTGGAGTCCCCTCTCTCTCTCATTAGCATTTCTACAGTCCTATACAGTTCTCTTTATTTTGCTAAATTTCAAGTATTAGGCCTAGAGAAAATGGCTTACTCTAAATCGTTGGTGGCTTTGGTTTTTGCACTGTTGGCTGCAATAGCATTGGGCCTTTCTTTATAAATGAGGACCAATTAAATAAAATAATTTTCATCATCATCACATTAACCCGATGCTCCGGCGACCCGGCCTTTTTCCTGTTTTCTATTTCAGTTCGTTTTTTTAATAAATTTATGAATTTGAAGAAAACAACAAGAATTCGTTACTAAATTAGCATTTCAATTTTCAGTTTTTCACGGCATGGGACCGTGTTCACTAATTCGTTACTAAATTTAGATGTCGATAGTTGAAACATCTGGATTCCTCCTCTATGGTGATGTACTGAATCCATTTTGATGCTTGGCCGGGTTATATATATTCTATGAAGGAGTGAGCATTTAGAAGAGTGAGACGAGCAAGGAAATGGGGTTCCCGTCTCTTGTTAGATACCAATATATGTTAAGAGAGACAAAGTTCAATTAAGGTTGATAAATGATCTGCCTTCATGGTTTGCTTATGATTATATAGACATATTAGTAACTGAAAAAAAAAAAAAATATTTATGTTGATTTACTATCCATATTAACTTTTCCATTTTCTTGTTCTTGTTTTAATTTAACTAACACTAGTTACTTATTGGTTTCCTGAATCATTCTTGACAGACCCCATAGAATGCAGTTGCCTAAGATCACAATTACATAGTAGGTTGTATCACGTATTTCTTTAGTATCATTTCTGTATATATATATATACAGAAATGATCTAATGAGCACCGGTGCTCATCTTATCCTAAGCACCGATGAGTTGGCACATTAATTCATTGGTGGATTGGAACTCACAAAATCTTTATCCACCAATGAATTAATGTGCCAACTCATCGGCTTAGTATAAGATGAGCACCGGTGCTCATTAGATCATTTCTCTATATATATATATATATATATATATATATATATATATATATATATATATATATATATATATATATAATTTTTATGTTTTAGTGCATTTTCATATATATTGAATAATTTTTAATATTATTTAATTAAATATTAATAAACGACGTCGCTATTACGATCGTTGATTGTTGACGGTCAATGGTCAACGTCCGCCCTAGCTGAACTTTTGTGCTGAGTCCACCACTGACCTCATCGGCTCAAATAGATAGTAGAATAGAAATGATAGTACAACCAGGAAAATGAAGCGTGCAATTCGATTGGTCATGATCTATCGTTATGAAGTTTTGCAAGTGAGAGTTTTAAAACTGAAAGATGAATACCGGATGAGCAGCAACGTCTTTTTCACGAGGTACAAGAAAATTATGGCAAGAATGACAATGGTTATCCATGCTACCTATACGTGAAAAAGGTTACAGAAGTAAATAATCACCATCATGAAAATAATTTAGTTCAGTTTATTTCAGCTACCAGGAAAATATTTGTGACACAAGAGAGAGACTTTCGACTAGATCAGCAATTGATACGAAACTTGTCCTTGAATATTGATTTTCATTCTCACTTCTTGACAAAAATCAACTGCTAATGCATAGACCTTCACACAAAATAATGACTATCGGCAAACAGAAACTTCAGAAGCCAGAGAAGGGCTTACAATTCCATCGGGAACTCCTGATTGAACTTGGCGAGGGAAAATATACTCCGCATCCCGTAGGCCATTATGACTACGATGTCCTTCCTCATCAAACTATAAAACAAACATGACAATTCTTCAGTTCATTTAGCTAGTTAAAATATCTGAGGATACAGAATTTAGAGCCAACAAGAAGCTGGAGAGTATAAGTATTCAATTGATTGAAAAACAGTACAAGTAAGGTGACACATTTATACAAGGAGATGAGTAGAGAGCAAGATAACAAACAGGGAATATACGTGAGGAATGAAGTTAGTTACAACAATAAAAAGTGGTCCCTAACAGCTCAAGATAGCAGCTCACGATAGCAGCAATAGCCTCAGGTCTGCTTAACTGATTCAGGTGTGGGAATAATCTTTACATCCTCCCTCAAGCTGGAGTTCATTCCTTTACTCCAAGCTTGTCTTTTAGAAACAAAAATCTGGTTTGAGACAGAGGTTTAGTCATGAGATCTGCGGTTTGATCTGAAGATGGAATATATTGTACTTTGAGCTTCCCTTCAAGAACTTTATCTCTGACGAAGTGTATATCTAGTTCGATATGTTTTGTCCTGGCATGATAAACGGGGTTAGAAGCTAGAGCACTGGCACTGATATTATCGCACCACAGGATAGGGGGTGAAGAAGGTTTCAACTTGATTTCTTGAAGTAGAGACTCAATCCAGGTGATTTCAGCTGAAACCTGTGCTAGAGCCCTATATTCTGATTCCGTGCTAGATCGTGCCACCACCTGTTGTTTCTTTGAGGACCAAGACACAAGGGTGTCTCCTAAGTAGACACAATATCCAGCTGTCGACCTCCTGTCATCAGGGCAAGACGCCCAGTCAGCATCAGCAAAACCTGTGATATCAATTCTGTCTGCCCTTTGTATCCAAATACCTTGCTTGATAGTCCCTTTAAGATACCTGAAGATTCTTTTAACTGCTTTCCAATGGATATCAGAAGGAGCTTGCAAAAATTGACTTAATTTGTTCACTGAGAATGAAATATCAGGTCGTGTATGGCTGAGGTACTGCAGTCCTCCTATGGCACTTCGATAGAGAGAGAAGTTCTGCAATTTCTCACCATCATCCTTGGAGATATACTTCCCTACTGTCATAGGTGTAGTACAAGGCTTCAAATGCTCAAGATTAAATCTTTTTAGTAGGTCCTTTATATATTTAGTTTGAGTGAGGTGCATTCCCGATTCATCCCTACTTACTTCAATTCCCAAAAATTGATGTAGCTCTCCCATGTCTTTCAGTGCAAACTGGGTATTTAGTTTGTCGATAAACCTTTGCAGTAGGTTGTGATCATTTCCAGTGACTACTATATCATCCACGTATACTAGGCAAAAAATCACCTGCTTGTGATTCATGAGAAAGAAGAGAGAACTATCTGCCCTGGAATTGGTGAATTTCCAGTCTAAGAGCGTCCTTTTTAGCCTTTCATACCATGCCCTAGGTGCTTGCTTGAGTCCATAAAGGGCCTTTTCAAGCCTGCAGACAAAAGTAGGGCTCTTCTTGTCAACAAATCCTTCCGGCTGATTCATGAAGACAACTTCGTTTAGTTTTCCATTTAAAAATGCATTGTTGATATCCACTTGTCTAACACTCCATCTTTTTGAGACAGCTATTGAAAGGATTATTCGTAACGTAGATGCTTTTATCACGGGGCTGAAAGTCTCATGATAGTCCACACCTGAGGTTTGTAGGAAGCCTTTGGCAACAAGCCTGGCTTTGTGCTTCAGAACTCTTCCATCGATATCACGTTTAATCCTGAAAACCCATTTGCTTCCTATCACCTTTTGATTTTCCAATGGTGGTACAAGTTTCCAGGTCTCATTTCTGATTAATGCCTTGTATTCTTCGTTCATTGCTGCTTTCCAATTGGCATCTGACATAGCTTCGAGTGCATCATTTGGTTCAGTTCTGCTTGGGTCCATTCTGAACTGCTGACATTGTGTTGAATATACCTTTGGTTTGAAAATACCAGATTTACTCCTTGTGGTCATAGGATGTACAATAATCTGTCTATTTAATTCTGTGGCTTCAAATTGATTTCCCTCATTTTGCTCATGAAATTGCTCAACTTCAACATTTGTAGTTGTCACATCATGTGAACTTCCACTGTGAGTGTGTTCATTTCTGCTATCTGAATTTTCATTAGCCTCTGGTATCTGATTTTCAGGCAGTGCTGGCTGATCAGAACCTTGGATTGCTGCAGGAAGAGTTTCACCAGAGTGGCTTGTATCAGTTGAGCATGGCTGATCAGAGTTAAGAGGGTTTAGATAAGGAAGATACTGAACAATGGTTTCAGGACTTTGAGTGTTATTATGTTTGTTCAGGAAACCTGACTTAAAGGGGAACTCATCTTCATTGAAAACGACATGCCTGGACAGGTAGACTTTTCCTGTTGGACTGAGGCACTTATAGCCTTTATGAGAGTTGCTGAAACCAAGGAAGACACATTTAATTGAGTGGAAACTGAATTTCTGAGATTGGTAAGGCCTAAGACATGGAAAGCAAGCACAACCAAAGATTCTAAGGGACTTATAATCAGGTTGCTCATTAGTTAGGACTTGATAGGGAGACCTCATTCTGAGTGTAGGAGTAGGTAGCTTGTTAATGAGGTAAACAGCTGTGTGAAAAGCTTCCCACCAGTAGTGTAATGGCATATGTGCTTGAGCAAGAAGAGTTAGGCCAGTTTCAGTGACATGCCTATGTTTTCTTTCAGCTCTTCCATTCTGAGCTGAGGTATGAGGGCAAGATAGTCTCATTTCAATGCCAGACTGTTGAGCTAGGTTGGTAAATGCCCTGAATTCACCTCCCCAGTCTGACTGGAGAGTCTTTATTTTCTTGTCAAACTTGTTTTCAACTAAATTTTTAAATTGAATGAAAGATGTTAAGGCTTCAGACTTGTTTTTCAAGGGGTATATCCATGTGTGTCTACTATAATCGTCTATGAAGAGGATGTAATATCGAAAACCAGAGGTGGACTGAATGGGAGCAGGACCCCAGAGATCTGTGTGGATAAGATCAAGAGGTGCTGATGCATGTGAAGTAGATAGTTTAAATGGTAAGGAATGAGATTTTCCCAATTGACAGGCATCACAAAATTTACTAAACTCATTTCAATTTCCTTTTCATTACAGATTTTGAGGACTTGTGACATCACAGGACCTGTAGGGTGTCCAAGCCTCATGTGCCACAATTTTGATTTTGACTCATACTTAGTGACTCTACTTGACTGAACAACACAGACTGAAGAACTTGATTTATTTGGATGAAATGACTGTTGACAGGATGATCTCTTAACTTGATTTGGGAGCTCGATTTGATACAAGCCGTCTTTAAGTCTCCCTTCGAGCAGCACTTCCTTGGTCTGTTGATCCTTGATAGCACAAAAGTTAGAGTGAAATTCCATAAAAACACCATTGTCAGAAGTCAATTGAGAGACACTCAGCAAGTTTTTCTTAATTGAAGGCACTAATAACACATTACTGAGAACTAGGGATTTATTATTCTGCGTGTTCAAGTGATTAGTGCCAATGTGAGAAATTTGAAGTTCATTTCCATTACCAACAACAAGTCTTTCCTTACCACCATATTCATGTGCATCAGCAAGATTCTCCCTCTCAGCAGTGACATGATTGCTGGCACCCGAATCTGCAAACCATGCTGGATCTGAAAAGGTCTTGGATGAGGCTATGAGAGCAGCTGGTTCTGAAGGGTAGGTTTGATAGTTATTGTCAGGTTTGGTACCCATGTACCTATCATCATATCGATTAAAACATTTGGCTGCTGAGTGATTGTTCATTCCACAGATCTGACATGGCCCTTTGTTTGCAATTTGCCTACCTCCTCTGCCTCTGTTTCTTCCTCCCCTGTAGTGATAGTGTCTTCCACCATAATCAGTTCTTCCTCCTCTATTAGTGTTTGCTCTGTGGCTGAAGTTTACTGAGGCTTGGCTTAGGTTGACTGAGGCTAGGCTATTTTTCACAGCACTTAGATGTTCAATCCGACTTTCATAAGTCATAAGGACTGATTGTAGTTCATGCCAGGAGATTGATTCTCTGCTATTAATTTGAACAACGATAGGAGTATACTCTTCATCTAAGCCAGCTAACACTTGAGTGACAAGATCTCCATGAGTGATTGCCTTTCCAGCTATTTCAAGATTGTCTGCTAGCTGTTTGATTACATTGAGGTATTGATCAATAGTCATTGACCCTTTTCTTACCCTCTGAAGTTCACTAGTTAGGAAGATAATTCTGGATTTATTCATAACTCCAAAGCTCTCTTGAACAGCTTTCCAGAGACTGTAGGCAGTTGGTGATCCCATTACTCTCATGGCTATCTCAGATGTCATTGATGAGTACAGCCAACTCATCAATAATTGGTCAGTTGACATCCATTTGCCATATTCAGCATTGGGTGTCATTTCCACTGTGACCCCAGTTGATCCATCCGTTTGAGTTGCCAGGAATTCTGCTGGACAGCTCTTGGTTCCATCGATAAAACCTTCAAGATTATGGCCTCTAATGATTGGCATAATCATGTTCTTCCACAGGAGAAAGTTGTTCCTGTCTAGCTTCACCTGTGGCACTTGAGTGAGAGTGATTCCAACTGGTGTCATTTGATTTCCTCCCAGCAATGGAGGTATCAATGTACTGGAGCTAGGAAGAACGGATTGGGCATTATCATTTGATCCGGTATTAGCCATTTGTGGCTCTGATACCAAGTTAAAATATCTGAGGATACAGAATTTAGAGCCAACAAGAAGCTGGAGAGTATAAGTATTCAATTGATTGAAAAACAGTACAAGTAAGGTGACACATTTATACAAGGAGATGAGTAGAGAGCAAGATAACAAACAGGGAATATACGTGAGGAATGAAGTTAGTTACAACAATAAAAAGTGGTCCCTAACAGCTCAAGATAGCAGCTCACGATAGCAGCAATAGCCTCAGGTCTGCTTAACTGATTCAGGTGTGGGAATAATCTTTACATAGCTTGACAAAAAATAATGCGGAGACAAAAATAATTCTTCGGTTCAGTTCATTCTCACTTCTTGACAAAAATCAACTGTCAATGCATAGACCTTTACACAAAATAATGACTATCGGAAAACAGAAACTTCAGAAGCCAGAGAAGAACTTACGATTCCATCGGGAACTACTGATTGAACTTGGCGTGGGAAAATATACTCCGCATTCAGTAGGCCATTTTGACTCTGATGTCCTTCCTCATCGAACTATAAAACAAACATGACGATTCTTCAGTTCATTTAGCTTGTATCTGAAATAAAGAGTTCTATAAACTATAAGGGCGTGTTTTCTAATGCTTCTGGGAACCGTGGTTAAAGAAATGATCTTGTTCAGAACAGTTCTGGAGAAGTCTTGGTTTTGAGGCCAAAACTTTGTCCAATTTTCTCAAGTTATTAGACAACACTTTTGCATGGTACTTGTAGTCTTGTGGATGTTGTCACATCTTTGAAGCAACCAAAAAGAGGTTAATCAGAATTCTCGAACCAGCCTTAAAATATATCCGAGAGGCTAGAAATAGAAAACAATGTCGGCCTCAAACAAATTGTGCTGATCAATGTTGGTATGATTACCAGTATTTCAACGTCTTCTATGGTTGCACCAGAACTCACGACTAAACTCTGAATCAGAAACTTGTTCTCACATTGCATGTTGTGAGGAGCCTCCTCCAAGGCTTGCATTGTTACTGCAAAACATGTAAAAGTAAAGCGATAAATAATTATAAAACAGTCAAAGCATTTCGAGTAGTTCACCCTCAATATTTGCACGGTAATAAAGAAAAACGTTACAATTTTTTGCTCGCTTCAGTCTTCTACACATAAATGATCGCCCAAAAGATCAATGGTAATTGGCATAGTAGGAATTTAGGTCAATCCACAGTCGCAGGGAGAAATACTTCTTTTATTACTAAAAAATAAGATGAAAGCGAGAAAAGGGAAGAAAGGATCAAATCCTCGGATGTCAAAATTCTAGAGGGAGGAACTACTATGGGGATAGCCTAGGGGAACAGCTAGGATACATCAACACCCTCCAGTGTCGGATAGCTGGTGTGCTACACTTGTTGAAAATTCGTGTTGACATGTATTAAATTTTTTTTTTTTTTAATTTTGTATAGTTAGACATGTTGCCTACACATCGGGACATACATCGTGTCTAATATAGATGTCAGGTGGTGAGTCCAAATTATTTTTCGATTTTGTACAGTTCGACAAGTCGTTGACACATAGTCAACACACTAAGAGATAAGTGTGTCGGACACCAACACATTTCAGAAATTCAAGTGGTGTGTCTAAGTTATTTTTTATTTTGTACACATGGACTCGTCGTCAACACAATGTGAGATACATTTTTGACATACTGAGAGATAAATTCTGGACACGTTGTTGATGAATTGTTGACTTGCCAGAATTAAGAAAAAAAATTACTTTACAATATAAAGATAAGAAATAAATAATAACGTTATTTTAATCAGCGTGTCGGGACGTGTCGTGCAGGTTCTTTTTTTGAAAAATTATACGTTGACTTGCCGTCTGATATCATATCGTGTCGTGTGCGAAACTCGTGTAAGCATATGTACTTCATAGGGAACAACAACAAAAAGGAAAAAAAATGTTTTGTTTTTCTTCTTCATCTCAGCAACAAACTGAAAACAATACCACTACCTGTGAGATCACATGTTGATCTGGGCAAAAGAATTCCGTGATTGGGTTCACATCCATAATTTTGCGGATTTGGAGTTTCAACCTGAAAACAAAATCATACTCAATCAAAATACACTTCCACATAATGCAACAATCATTTTGAGAAGAACTCAATGTTAAAATCGGATTGTAAGGGGAGGGTGCTCAAAGTTCTTACGAACTCACTACGCCTTCCACAATCAACGTTGAATCCAATGCAATTAGTATCGTTACAATATAGTACTCAAATCAATAATCAAAATGTATTTACCGTAAAAGCGACGAGGTCTTGGGTTTTATTTGACAGCTGAATTGTACAAGACACTTGTCTCTTGACTCTCCTCTGCTCAACTTCAAACCCAAAATAAATAAGTGAAAAAGCAAAAGTGGAAAGCACAGTAATGGATCAAAACTCCAAAATTAAATATAAATGGAAAATAAACAAATTAAGACCAATTTGAAACTTACATGGGAAACTAAGCACTGGAGGCTCGATATCAAGAAGTTGTTTCGTGCTTATTCTTTCTCGAAAATCAAACGTAGTGTTATGATTTTATTTTGTCTAATTTTTAAAGGGTATTTTCCAAATAATAAATGGAGAAAGAGAGAAGGATTTAGGGATGAAGAAGCATTGGCATGGAGTGAGTTGAGGTTGCTTGCAAGTATATATAATTATCATAATCAAGAAAGCCATAAAAGATCAATCTATAATAAATTGCCATAAAACAATTCCAAACACTTACAATGACGTGTTTCCAGGTTCAAACCTACCAATACAAATTTGAATAAATTATTTTATGAATAGACAAAACTTTTGTAGTCAAATTCGCAATTTATTCAACTGGGTACGTTGACGAAGAAAAGGGCAACCCTCTGACCGGCTCAATTTCATCAAACAAATTTCTTCTGTATCTAGACTATTTCCACTAAATTTGGACGAGGAATATACTTCTAGTTTTAGAGTTGATCGAGTTGACATCAGATAATTTTAAAGAAATTGTCTGTCCCAGTATGTGCTGCTTTACTTACATTGAAGAAACTTAATACCACCCCCAAGTGTTCATATTGCAGAGAGGAATTATATAAAATCTTCTTTCCAGAAGAAGAAAAAGGAGGGCGTCTCTTGTCGATTTTTATATTCCGCAAGTATACAGATCATAACAATTAATATAGTCGACCAGTGAGTTTGGATAGTTTCCATGAGGATTACTATCTAACAATTGGTTAAATTATTCCTAACTTTAATTTGATTGAAAACAAATAATAAATTTTTTGATAGGTGTCTAAATTATTCTAACTAAACTAAATTAATCTAACGTACACAATTTATCAAAATTGGGGTTTAAAAGTATGAACGTGGATGCTAAGACTTACAGTTTTACCTATGGATCCCCTTTAATTCTCCATTCAAGATTCATTACTATTGTAATGTTCATCGAATTTTTCTAAAGTATTCAACTTATCCCTCTCGAGTTTTCATTGAATCTATTTAACTAATTTAATTCTATATCTCTGTCTGAATTAATTTCAATTAAACGAAACATTAGTTCTAAGAAATCATCTGATGGCCGCAATAATTGGTATATATATATATATACACACGATATACTAAATTATCGGATTTTAATACGTGGTCTAAATCTAAAACACATCTCACAATTCGTAATAGATTCACAAAATCATTGAATAATTGGCCAAAGAATTCAAAATATTAAATTAATGAATAAAATGAACATATATGCATTTAAAGAACTAGAATTGTGAATAAAAGAAATAAATGGTCACACATAAATTACATTGTTGGCCCTAGCTATGAATTTAGTTACTCATAATAATGAAACAAAAACAAAAAGTATAAAATTCATAATCGGGTTTTGAAATCTTGATCATGGAAATAATTGAATTTTGTACCAAGAATCTACTTCAACCTCGAAAGTCTTCAAACCCTAGTTTTTGCTCTTTGATCTTGATGATTATATATTTTTCTCTCCCTCATATTGTGTGGAACTCCCTCAAAAGTGTCAAAAGCTCATATTTATACTCCCCGCACGTTTGTGTCAAATGTAGGGTTTTTATAGTCTTCAAAATTGGTCAAAAAAGTGGTATAGATACACCCAGGCGGCACCTCAGCACCATAGGAGTGGTGTCATGACTTTGTATTGTGGAATTGGTGGAGCCTCAGCACCATGATGGTGGAGCAGCGGTGCCACCTTTCGGGTGAAAATTTGCACAGCACTTTTTTTAGTCTTTTTATCATAAATTTCTCTCACGATATCCATTAAGGCGATTCAAATTGGGCTGAAGATAACTTAAAAGCATATAACTTTATTAGAAATAGTTTTTTTCCAATTCGAACGTTTATTAGGTCAAAAGTGGTCTTAATCTCGAGCTAAAAATCTAAAACATACTTGTACGGTTGAAATTTGATTTGTAAAAATATTTTGATCATATTTCACTTCTAACTGCATCCAATTGACCCCTAACATTCTCGAATCTTCATCGTGAGGTCCGACAGAACTTTTGAGTATTTGAACTTTAATCCCTAAACTTTGAATCTTGCCTTTTTGGCTAATGTTCACTTCTTTCTTTCGATTTCACTTCCTTTCATCGAGTTACACCTAATAAACGAAACATACAATAAATTAGGTTATAATTGTTCAAAAGAACTATTAAATGTCTATATTTTATATCCAAATAAATGTATAAAAATACACTTATCAGTGTCAAAGCCAGATCACATGCAGGCTTAAGGTAATATCAACTAATCTTGATGCTGGCCAAACATGCTGGGCGCTTGATCGTCCAAAGTAATGGGATGAGCGAGGGTCAGCAAACAGTTTTTTCGGCTTCAGTGGCCTAACTTCAAATGTGCATTACTTCGAATGGTGATTCATTTTTTGCACTAAACTCCAAATTAATTTATATTCTAATGGTATATCATTTGAATGGTGTAGATCTTTGTACCAAATGTTATACAATAATTTTCTCACATGTTTAGCATGTAGGTTCCTCCTTTGTTTTCAATTTTTTGGTCCATTTATGTTAAAAATTCATTCATTTTGCATTAATCATCTTCAAATTTAGGGGTTATCCTATAAAAACGACGTATACACTCATATGAGTAAAAATCCTTTCAAATAATCAAATATTGAATAGAATTAATTGCATAGATAAGAATACGTATAAAATACACTTAAACACACACACACACACACAAAATTTGACCCACAAGAGGACTCGTTATCTACATTTTTTCTTTAATTAAAACTAGTTCTAATTAAAGAAAACACACACGATTAATTTTTTAAGTTGATATTTACTATATTTAATTATCATCGAAAAATAGTCAACAGTTTCAATTAGCTTATTCAATGCTCACTACCTCTATTTATAATTATGTTATCTAGCACCTGTGGTTAGAGGTGGCAATTGAGCTGAGTGGCTCATCGGCTCGGCCACTCGTAAAAAATGGGCTCGTGAGCTGCTCGGGCTCGGCAAAAGATAAGCCCGAACCCGAGCCTGCTCGGCTTGTTTTATACACGAACGCTTGTGGGCTCATTAACAGGCAAGCCACGAGCTTGCCTTAAATGTTAGTGACCGAAACGGTCACTGAATTAAATTTTATTTTTAAAATTTTTTTAAATTCAATTTTTCTCTATAAATACCCTTCACTTAATCAATTTTTTTCCACCTAACTCTCATTCTCTACTCTCTAATCTCTTGATTCTCTTCTACATTTTACATTATTGAGTTGTGATCTTGATTTTACAATCTATTTTCTACACTACTACGTAGTCTACATTCATTTCTGAATTCTACTTTAACATTCAATTTCAATTATTCAATATCAATTATCCCACTACAAATTTTCAATTACAATCTTACACATGAACTTTCATTCAATTCTTGATTTGTTACTTATTATACATTTTATATCAATTCACAAATGGATCCACGCTCATTTGTTGAAGGCTAGTTTGGTATCGGAGGCGAATCACCTATCACGCCATAAAATAAATTTCAAAATGAATTCGCCGGTCTAAATGAAGTACCTATTCCCAAAAATATTTTGGATTTCGATGCTCATGGAAGAAGTAATCAAATTGATTTGGATGACGTTGATGTTTTCGAGGCTGAACGAGAGGATGCAGTTCCAGAATTAGATATTTTCGATGCAAGAAGGAACAGAAAGGGCAAAAGAAAGCAAAATGTTGGGATCATTTTAAATTGATTCAAACTGGTCATGTGGTCGATGGAGTTCCAGAATCTAAAACAGTATGTAAATACGGTCAACAACGACTGACATGGCACAAAGGCATTGAAACCATCCACCTCAACCGTTACTACAAAGTATGTGTGGCCAAACATGGACTTCTTCCTGTTGGTCAAACGCAACTACAATTTGGTAGTCCAGGCACCGATTCTATACTATGCCATTTTCTACGTGGATTTTTCGAAGAAAAAAGCTCAAACGAGAATGGTGAAGTTCGTTGTCGCTGCTGAGTTGCCACTAGCAATAGTAGACAACCAATTTTCGTCTCCTACGTTAAAGAATATCTTCAACCGAGGTACTTTGGGCTAAGTCGAAATACTCTTCGTTTTGATACAATAGAATATTTCCTTCATTTAAAAAAACTATTGATTGCCAATTTAGAAAAATACGGGTGTATTATATCTTTAATTTTGGATATATGGGAAGTGATTAATAGAAGAGGTTATGTAGCTGCAACCCACTTTGGTGTATACACAAAAAAATTATTGCTTTTAAAATTATTGAATTTCCTTACAACGCTAACAACATATTTAATGCTATTATGAACATTGTTAGAGAATATCGTTGTGAGAGTAAAATTCGTTCATTTACGTTCAACAAGGCTACTATTAATAAGGCAATCATTGATAAATTGTGTAGAAATCTTTGCGACAGATTTTGGTGGTTATTGTTTCATATTTTATGTGTATGCCATCTTTTTAATTTAATAGTATAAGACGGTTTAAAACATATTAAGAATGAAATTTAAAGAATTAGGGATGCACTAATGTATATCACGATTTCACCTAGGAGAAAATAAGCATTTGAGGAATTTTGTGCCGAATCTGAGGTGACGCATATGAAAACATTTATTAGTGACATAGGGCATAGATGGAACTCAACTTACTTATCATTAAAATAGTCTTTGAACATTTAATAACTAAATTTTATAACAATAGGCATATTAGAAACAATGACGATACTATTTTGAATGACACTGATTGGATGTTAGCTTTTAAAATTAAAAAAATTTTGACAAGTTTTTATCATGCAACAAATATTTTGTTTGGAGTTTATTATCTCACTAGTTGTATGGTCCTTGAACGTCTTTATATAATTGTTAGGGCTTTTCATATATATAAAATGACCCTGATTTTAGGTCAATTATATATTCCATGGAATTAAAGTTTAGAAAATATTGGGAAGACTTGCCTGTGTTATTTCCGTTAGCATGCATTATGGACCCCCGATATAATTTATCGGGTACTAAATTTATAATTGATTAGATTTCAAGAGCTTTAACTTTTAATGTACCTATCACTTATAGGAATTTAGAACAAACTTTAAGTGAAATGTATGAATTATATGCTAAACGAATGGGGTACAAATATTAATCGGGTACCCTCTGGCTCTACACCTACTCCTCCCATTGATATAGCAAAAGATGACGCTAAAATTTTAACTTTATTCGAAGGCATTAACTCATATAGATATGATTCGAATGCATGTGGCTCCTCTAGTAGTACTTTGTCTACCGCATGTAATCAAACATCGGATGCAAGTCCCAATGCGTTGCCTGCTGAATTAATTGATTACTTTAATCATAATATGCCTAATAACAAAACAATTAAGAAAAGTTCAGAAGAAGTAATTAAATTCTAGCGAAGGTACGAATGCTGATGCCCTGTGGTTTTTGCGATGACAAAAGACCTATTAACACCTCCGGTTAGCACTGTAGTTTCGGAGTCTACTTTTAGTGCAGGTAGGAGGATTCTCTCCAAAGTCAAGAGCCGACTGAAAGAAAATATTTTGGAAGCATTAATGTGCGTGAAGGACTGGCAAGACGGTCATTTTCGATTGCAAGATAAAAATGCCAAAATTGCATCTCATCAAGTGATATTTAATTTAACCATATTCATCAAGAAAAAAAATTTATAATATCTTTATAATTTTTTTAAAAAATTGTACATGTATCAAGTCGTTCATGTAGAATTTTTAACTTCACAAAATTGAAGTAGCCGGTCTCAAACCCGGATAAAGGAGGAGGGTTTATTTTTTAAAAAAAAAAGTTTATCTAAAAAAAATGTTTAGAAAATGTATTTTTTTTTAAAGGTTTAGAAAATGTATAGTATAGCTTTAAAAGAAATTCAAGCTCGCAAGACGAAGCTCGGCTTGGCCCACGGGCCACAAGATCGTGGGCCGAGCGAGCTCGATCTACAAATAACGAGCCGAGCAGAAGCTCGGCTCGTTATAAATGAGCACGAGCCGAGCCAATGCGTCTACTCGGCCCATTGCCACCCCTACCCGTGGTGTTGAACACTAATTTAGATGTCAACATATCGTATATCTTATTACATGGATCATAATTTCTTATATTTAAAATTAAACTTATAATTTAATATTACTAGTGCTGCTACCTAGGTTTTCAACTGTGCTACATAGCGTTACTCCTCTATTTAAGAGTTAACTCTACCGAGATTAGATAATGCAGGGATCGGATTTGATAAAGGTTTGCCTCTGTCAGGATCGTCTAGGACTCTGTTAGCTTCTTATTACAATGTCGAACTAGAAGAAATGAAAAATCTTTAGTATTGAGAATATAAAACAAAAGAAGATATTTCCATCACCAATTCTCATTTCTTCTGAATTGATGTTTATCATATCCATTGCTAATTAACCATTGAACCAATGGTTCAAAGCGAAAAAAATTGTAGCTGTTTTCCAACAATTTTGATGTGTTTCCCTGTAGTGTTTACTGTAATAAAAATAAAATAAAAATTGCATATCAACATAATGTTAGATAAAATATTCGTGAACGAATGCCGGTTTAAGAAATACCGGATTTACAACACATACCAGTTATGCAACTTACTGGAAATGCAATTCAACATACCGTATATGCAACTAACATACCATATAACTAAGATATAGCAGATTAAATAATTTACTAATCACAACAAACAAAATAAGTTATATAAAACACGATAAAATAGAACAAATAATCTAAATAGCATAGAATAAAAAATTCAATTGAACTTGAAAATCGATGCTTGTGAATTATGTAGTATCTGAACAATATCAACACCAAGACCGTGACAGATAGTAAATTATGTATGCAGACAGTGTATTCTTCATGTTTGGAACAGTGGAAAAACGATGCTTCATATAAAAGCAAAAAGATTAGCAAAACGTACATTCGTGTACGCACACAAGTTCAATGTTCGAAACCTATTTCGGTCTGTGATTTGCACCCCACTCCGTATGCATGTGGAGAGAGTCTCTATACTACACATGATTACATGCTTCAAAAGTGTAGCCATATATAAAGTGTTTCTTGCTTTTATAAACTTCCTATGTGGGATAAACTCAAATTTAGTTTCCCTCCAACATAAACCATATTCCAATGGTCCACTTTGAACTCTAATGTCTCATTTACCCTAGCTTCATTTTTGACAAGTAAATACAATATTTTGATGTTCTCGCAGAGGAGAACACAAATCAATGTTGATATTCCAAAATAAGCAAACGGGTCCCACTCAAAATTTATGTCAAAGTCAACCATCACCTCATTTTTTCCAACACATAAATATTAGATACTAATGAAACTAACTAAAAATATAAAAAAATATCACTCAATTAAGAATTGAAATTATGATTTTGTGATTACTAATTATCATTCACTTCTCATTGTTGTATAAAAACCTATCCAAGTTGGCAGTAGAGTGCCTCAGGAGAGGAGAAAATTAATTTCATCCTCTAATTTAGAAACATAAATATAGAACACTAATTTCATCTTCGTTTTAAATGTAACACAAAATGAGAAGAAAAAGAAAACGCACACCCCCCTAAAAAAAGGACGATTTTATGGTCTATCACCATTAGTGTATTTGTCTGCAGTCTAATCCACGTCTTCCTCTTCATCTTGGTCACCATAATCCATGCACATTATTGCGTCGTCCAAAGAGAAGACGGACAAAAAGGTAAAAAAGGGCCTTTACAATCCAATCTTCAACAGAATGTGCTACTATCTTGTTTACAATCTTTATCGCCAGCATCGTCATAAGTAACATTAAACTCCTATGTAAACAAAGAAATTGTTGAAGTGAAAAACAGGTTCATAGTAAGATTAAACATATCGAATCTCCATCCAAAACCCACATAACAAAGAAGTTATTTCACTACCAAAAAATATTGTCATTTGCAGTCTAACAGCCAATATTGTACGAATAACAAATCTATGACAATAGATAAATATTATCAATAACCAACTTTCTACGTCCCAAGATTGATACAATTTTTAGTCCATAGAAATTTTATTTGCAAGAACTCAATGTTGATGAAATTGAACTGTCTGCATGTGCATTTCTTTGGAATTCATAAGTTATGAATGACAATATGAGTATATAAAGAAGTATGGCCATCTGGTAGTTGGTACCACTTCTTTTTCAAAAGGAAGGCAAAGCTAAACATTCCTAGATAGGACAGAAAAAAGTAATGTTCTTTCCCGGATAAGTTATCACCAAGTCAAAACTATGAAATTGATTTATGTAATAATTGACGGAAATCGCTGCTTATATGAAGCCTTTCAAACCTGAAAATTTTATTGGTTTTCAATAGAAAAACCGCAGGTTGACTCCGATTCCAATGTTCATGTTTTTGGAAAATCATTCATCATTGAGGGTACAAATGAACAGTAAATCCATTTTGTCCATAACGTGACACCAGTCAATCCAATATTGATTAATACGTATTGATGGAACACGACTTGCAGGCAAATAAATGGTTGGCCCCCCAACCTATGAGAAATAGAGCAAGTTGGTCCTCCACCTTCAATTTATAGCAATTGAGTCATCAACCTTTAAACTTTGTACAAATGTCCCCAGCATTTGGTTTCTGTCCTTAGAATACTACAAAGTCAATTTTTTGTTAAAAAGGCCACTTTACTTATTTTAAATAAACCAAAAATAATGAAAAAAAAAACCAAGGTTTAGGGGTGTAGGTCTTCTTAATTCTTTTCTTTTCTTTTCTTTTTCTTTCATTTTAGATTGGCAGATTTTTTTTTTTTAACTTCATGTAATTCAAAATTAAGGGTATAATGGTTTCCCAAAGAAAAATTGACTTTAAAAGGATGAAATGGATGGAATCATCTATTGGGGACCCTACAGAAATGAAATAATGAGGATAGCTACAAACTGAAGATTGAGGACCAACCTGCTCTATTTGTTAAGGTTTGGGACTGCATCTGTAATTTTCCCAACATATAATAAGTTCGAGTGCGTTGAAAATATCAGTTATAGAGACAAAATGAAATCTAAACCTCAGAAACTTGAACTGTCACTGCCTCCAAGTCTCCAGCAACCGGTGAATGATAAAAGTATCACACTTCTTAAAAACTCAAGACTAATGTCGCAAGAAATTATATATTTCCGTAAGGGAAAAATGAAACTATGAACATGAAATTGACATTATTAACTCATGGTCGATTTTTTTATGAAAAAAGTGTAGAGAGTTGAAATTTGGAGTAAAACAACTAAGTTTATAAAGAAGAAAAGAGCTGAATTATATTGATCAAAACTTGATAATCATTACATTGTAACTTTGTACATTATATAGAGGTATTTAGGAGTGATAAACAAGCTAGCCAATAACTGATCACATGTGGCCAAAACCGTGAGAGAATCATTTCAGTTACAACTGATTTATATACCCCTGTAGTGCATATTAACAACTCTCAGTATCAGCTTGATGACAAGGCAAAGGCAGCACGTCCAATGGTGAACTTGGCTGGTATGCTGCAGTCATGCTAGTGGAACTTGTATACAAATTTAACATTCCCCCTCAAGCTAGAGTTTAGCCTTTAACTCCTAGCTTGCTCTTTAAAAACAGAAATCTGGCATGTGATAAAGGTTTAGTCAGCAAATCAGCAACTTGGTCAGAAGAGGGAACATATTGGATACATAGTTTTCCTTCAAGAACTTTGTCCCGGACAAAATGAACATCTAGCTCTATATGTTTGGTTCGAGCGTGATAAACTGGATTTGAGGCCAGAGCACTAGCACCAAGGTTATCACACCATAGTATAGGAGGTGAATCAGTGTGCAATCTGATTTCCTTCAGTAATGATTCGATCCAGGCTATTTCAGCTGCAGCATGTGCTAGAGCTCTGTATTCTGATTCAGTGCTTGATCTGGCTACAACATGCTGTTTCTTGGATGACCAGGCTACCAAGGTGTCTCCCAGGTAGATGCAATACCCAGCTGTGGACCTCCTGTCATCAGGGCACGATGCCCAATCTGCATCAGCAAAACCTGTGAGATGGATTCTGTCAGCTTTTTGTATCCATAGTCCTTGTTCAATTGTTCCTTTTAGGTATCTAAAAATCCTCTTGACTGCCTTCCAGTGAGCGTCTGTGGGTGATTGTAAGAATTGGCTCATCTTATTTATTGCAAAAGTTATATCAGGCCGAGTGTGAGCCAGATATTGTAACCCTCCTATGGCGCTTCTGTATAAGGATGGATCTTCCATTTGCACACCCTCACTTTTGGAGATAATCTTTCCTGCTGTCATAGGTGTTGAGCAAGGTTTAATATGTTCAAGATTAAACCTTTTTAGCAAGTCTCTTGTGTATTTGATTTGAGTCAAATGCATGCCTGACTCTTCCCTTCTGACTTCAATTCCCAGAAACTTGTGTAGCTCACCCATATCTTTTAAGGCAAATTCAGCATTTAGTTTGTCAATGAAATCCTGTAGTCTCTGATAATCATTGCTTGTGATTACTATATCGTCGACATATACCAGAACAAATATCACATACTTCTGATTCATGTAGAAGAACAGAGAACAATCAGCCCTTGAGCTTGAAAAATTCCAGTCCAGGAGAGTTTTCTTCAGTTTCTCATACCAAGCTCTAGGAGCTTGCTTAAGTCCATAGAGCGCCTTTTTCAATTTGCAGACAAAATCAGGTTTATCTTTGTTGATGAATCCCTCAGGTTGCCTCATATACACCTCCTCTTCGAGTTTTCCGTTCAAGAAGGCATTGTTGACATCTATCTGCCTGATGTTCCAGTTCTTCGAGATTGCAAGAGTGAGAATGACTCTTAGTGTTGAAGCCTTTATAACAGGACTAAAGGTTTCATAATAATCGATTCCTGAAGTTTGCAAAAAACCTTTTGCAATAAGTCTCGCTTTATGCTTTAGGATTTTTTCTTCAATGTCACATTTGACTCTAAAAACCCACTTGTTGCCAATCACCTTTTGGTTGATCATTTGTGGTACAAGTTCCCAGGTTTTATTTCTCATGAGTGCTTTGTATTCATCCTCCATAGCTTCCCTCCAACAATTGATCGACAGGGCTTCAGCAACACTGGTAGGTTCAGATTTTTCTTGCTGAGGACTATACTCTTTGCACTGAGCAGAATATACTTTTGGTTTGAATATGCCAGCTTTGCTTCTAGTGATCATAGGATGTTCTATAACTCGATTTTCCTGTTCTTCTATTGTTGTGAGCATTTCATCATTCACCTCTGTTGGTTCTGACTGAAAATTCATGACACCTTCTTGTGCCTCAGTATAATCATCTTCAGTGTTGGAAACCTCATCAGACATCACATTTTCATTTAGTACTGGTTGATCAGGACTTTGAGGAGCAACTGTTGGAGTTACATAAGGATGAGCTTCATCAGTTGAGTGTGGTGGACTGTGATTTAAAGGAGTGAGAAGAGGAAGATATTGAATGATGATTTCTGAGTTCTGTGGCTTGCTTTTCTTGTCAAGAAAACCAGAATGAAAAGGAAAATCATTTTCATTAAAAACGACATGTTTGGATAGATAAACTCTTCCGGTTGGGCTGAGACACTTGTACCCTTTGTGTGTATTACTGAAGCCAAGAAAAACGCATGTCATGGAGTGAAAACTGAACTTGTGAGCTTGGTATGGTCTGAGACATGGGAAGCAGGTACAGCCAAAAGTTTTGAGGGATTTGTAGTCTATTTGTTGATTGTTTAGAACATGAAAAGGTGCTTTCATGCCAAGAGTAGGTGTTGGTAATCTGTTGATCAGAAAAGTGGCAGTGTGGAAAGCTTCCCACCAATAATGCAAAGGCATTTTGGCTTGAGCAAGAAGGGTAAGTCCGGTTTCTGTTATGTGTCTGTGTTTTCTCTCAGATCTTCCATTTTGAGCTGAAGTATGAGGACAAGAGAAACGCATTTCAATACCAGACTTAAGTGCAAAATCAGTGAAAGCTTTGAATTCACCTCCACAGTCTGATTGAAGTGTCTTGATTTTTCTTTCAAATTTGTTTTCTGTTAGGTTTTTAAATTGAACAAACAGATTCAATGCATCAGATTTGTTTTTCATGGGGTAAATCCATGTGTATCTACTGAAGTCATCGATGAAGATTATGTAAAATTTGAAGCCTGATGTAGAGTTTATAGGTGAAGGACCCCAGACATCTGTGTGAATCAGATCTAGAGGGGCAGTGGCATGTGAGTCAGATAGTTTGTAAGGTAAGGAGTGTGATTTTCCAAGTTGGCAAGCGTCACAAAAGAAATTGATTTCATTAACTCTAAGCTTGTCATTACAATGTTTAAGGACCTGTGACATAACAGAGACAGTAGGGTGTCCCAGCCTTAGATGTCATTGCTTAAGTCTAGACTCATTTCTACTAACGTCTTTAGGGAATTTGAATTCAGTAGCAAGAATTGTAGGAGCTAGCTTATTTGAATGAACTGACTCTTGATAGATAGGTCTTTTGGCTTGAATTGGATCCTCAACTCGATAAAGCCCGTCCTTAAGCTTCCCTTTCAGCAGCACCTCCTTGGTTAATTTGTCCTTCACAACACAGAAATTAGAATGAAATTCCATAAAGACATTGTTATCAGATGTTAATTGAGATATGCTAATCAAATTTTTCTGAATTGAGGGTACTATCAACACATTGTTCAGTGCAAGTGATCTGTTATTTAATGTGTTTAAGTAATCAGTGCCAATGTGTGAAATATGCAGTTTGTTACCATCACCAACTGAGAGTTTCTCATTACCACCATATTCAGTAGCTTCAGTCAGGCTGTTCTTTTCAGAGGTGACATGATTACGGCTCGAGTCTGCATACCGGGAAGGATCTCGCAACTATCCCGGGAGATGCTATGAAGGCCGTTGGTTTTGAGGGATTTTTGCTGATGCGATCGGGTCTAGATCCCATAAACCTTTCATCATATCGATTGAAACATTTACCTGTTGAATGATTGTTCGGACCACAAATACGCATGGTCCTTTGTTTCGATTACGAAGAATCTGCCTCTGCTTCTTCCTCTGTTGTTAAAGCTTCTTCCTCCATAGTTTTGTCTACCTCCTCTTTGTTAGTATGAGGCACATGTGTACAAAATTTGCAGAAACATGACTTAAATTTACTGAAGCTAAGTTGTTTTTCACCATGTTGAGGTGTTCAATTCGACTCTCAAATGTCATAAGAATTGACTGTAGTTCATGCCAAGTAATATGCTCTCTGCTATTGATTTGCACCACTATAGGCGTGTATTCCTCATCAAGTCCAGCTAGAACTTGTGTGACAAGATCACTGTGAGGAATGCTTTTTCCTGCGATTTCGAGATTGTCTGCTAACTGTTTGATAATATTCAGATACTGGTCGATACTCATAGTGCCCTTTCTAGTTCTTTGAAGTTCACTTATAAGGAAAGTGACTCTAGACTTGTTCATCACACCGAAGCTTTGCTGAACAGAATTCCAGAGAGAGTGAGAGGTGGAGGATCCCATTACTCTCATGGCAATTTCAGCTGTCATTGAGGAGTAGAGCCAACCCATCAATAGTTGGTCTGTAGACATCCATTTAGCATATTCGGTATTGGGTGCCATTTCAACCGTAACATCAGTGGCACTGGTATTCTGTGTTGCTAAGAACTCAGCTGGACATTCCTTCGTCCCTGTGATGAACCCTTCAAGGTTATGTCCCTTGATGATGGGCATAACCATATTCTTCCACAACAAGAAGTTGTTCCTATCAAGTTTTATAGGAGGTACTTGTGTGAGACTAATGCCAAACACTGGTGACTGATTTCCTCCCATCATTGAAGGCATCCCAGTGTTTGATTCTGGCTGAGTAGTTTGGGTGTTAATGTTTGATCCGGTATTGGCCATTTTGGCTCTGATACCAAGTTGAATTTTGGAGTAAAACAACTAAGTTTATAAAGAAGAAAAGAGCTGAATTATATTGATCAAAACTTGATGATAATTACATTGTAACTTTGTACATTATATAGAGGTATTTAGGAGTGATAAACAAGCTAGCCAATAACTGATCACATGTGGCCAAAACCGTGAGAGAATCATTTCAGTTACAACTGATATATATACCCCTGTAGTGCATATTAACAACTCTCAGTATCAGCTTGATGACAAGGCAAAGGCAGCACGTCCAATGGTGAACTTGGCTGGTATGCTGCAGTCATGCTAGTGGAACTTGTATACAAATTTAACATAGAGTAGAGTTGAAAATCAAGCTTTTAGTCAGTTGGATCTGTCTAAACTCAATTTAGAAATGCAGCCTCAATCAGCTCAGATAGATAGTAGAATAGAAACAACAATACAGTTAGAGAAAAGGTGGTGTTCAAGTATAAGACATAATTCTTGTTATGAAATATAGTAGTGATTATATGTATAAAACAAAAGATGAATACCCGATGAGCGGCATGGCCATTTTCATGATGTACCAGATAACTATTCCAAACAAGCCAGTGATGATTAAGCCCAAGATTACATCACCTCCATTATTTACATTTCTGTCATGCCCAGGTAAACCAGCCCGGCTCTATTTGATTTCAGTTTTTAAACTGAGAACCAGATGGTGCTATCTGGTTCATGAGATTTATTTTTAAACCAAAATCCAACCACCCTACCCGAAATTTTTATTTTTTACTTGTTGAATTCTGACTGGTTACTGCATTGAAAAACCCACAACTAATCAACCGATACAGAGTGTGACTGTGTGAGCATTCTACTGTGATGTTAAGAGAGTTAATTTCATGTCCTCTTGGTTGTGTTTCCATGTGAATGTAATGCAAATGTGAATTTTATATTAAGTGGGAGATTTGTCAATTCCAATTAAATACAGCTTTGGTCTGTACCTGGAGTGGCTAAATGCTTTTGAGTCTTCACGTCCTAAGAAGGTATTACATGCTCCGCAAACTTTGCTCTCTAGCACTTCTGGTGCAAATTATGTGAAAAACAAGTAATAGAAATTGGTATTTAATGGTACATAAGTGACTGAAGAAATGAATTCTCATTTTCTGTTACCAGTGTGACCTTAATTCTTGATATTTCACCTGTATGACTTGGTTGAAATTAATGCAAGTTGATGATCTATGAATAAATTTCTTCCATTCTAATAATGCTCTTTGCATTTTTGTCTCTTAATCTTATAATGTAAGCCTAAAGGTTTGCTATTACAATAGATGTGCTTTACAAACATTTGGGAAAGTTTGGTCCCTGTTCTACCTTTATCATGACAAGCTTGATCAGTAAAGCCGTTAGTAGAGCTTTAGAAATGGCATGTACAAGCCGGCTCACTCCTTTACTGCATTCCACTAATAAGGGCTGGCCTGATTATATTCCAATACAGTTCTGACTTCCATGAACGAGACGTTGAGAGATGTAGAAAAGAAGTGAAAAAGGTTTGAGTCGTGACTTCAATTTCCGCTTGCACAAAGTCTCTGGTCATTGATGTGGATGAAAAAGTTCCCAAAGAAAGTTGAAATAGTTGTGCAATAAATGAGAAGAAGAGTGCACCTTGAGATTCTGGGATTGGAGACAGTTGCTGGATCCATATGCCAGCTTTAGCATCGTCGAAACTCTTTGGCACTTCTTTCTCTTTCCTTCTCTGCTTGCATACTGTTTCTTCTGTCCAAGCCAAGCTTGCAATACAATGGAGATCTGTGCGAGCTATGTCTTATGTCAGTGCAAATTGTGCTCATAGGCGCATGATGGTCCTCTTTTATTCCAGCCTCCAGTTTCCTTATGGTCTAGTGAGTGAGCTTCTGTTGTGCATAGAGATGTACTAGACGCCAGACTGATAGACATAACTTGATCTTAATTTTGAAGGCAGAATATGAGGCTTTGTGGTCCTACTAATTTAGTTTACTTATTGTACTTTAGACTAAAAATTTCTGGACTGTCACAGAATCATATATTTCAATTTCAAGTTTATGAATTCTACATTTACTTGGGCTATTTTGGACCTTTTGAATGCTGCCATCTTCTATCCTAGTTAAGTTTTGAGCTTCCTTGCATTAATAAGTTTCTGAAGCTTCTATTATAGGCATTCACACCTGAAGTATGTTACTGAAACACGTTCCCTTGTGCTTATTGTGAGCTCAGTATGTTACAGTACATGTTACTGTACATCAGGAATTATTACTTGTTAGTTTTACTGTCTATTGTAACACAAAATCTTGTTGTATTTGACAATTAGACATCTTTTGAGGACGCGGTACAGGTGCAAGGAGTTGGTATTTCGTGGCAAGTACAGTGTTAGCTTATATCGATTACACTGGTACAAGGAGTTGGTATTTCACGGCAAGTACAGTAATTGTCTCGAATGAAATCATTCTTTTACTTTGCTAACCTAGTTGCATTACCATTCCTCCTTTGGGGTACTAGTTTAATGCTAATTCTTTAAAGGGTGAAAGTGGAGGTGTAAAATGGATTTGACTGTCTTGGGAGTCAAGCAGGTTTTTAGGCAACTCACATTTCCAACTTGGTTTGGCCTACCAAAGAACGTGTCTTCTTGCAGGCCTAAGACATAAAAATGAAATAATTCACTTATACAAGTTGTTAGGTGCACAAGTTGATACTATAAACATGCTGAGGGAGCAATGGAACTATATTAGTCATTACCTCATTTTCCTTACAAATGTAAGGTTTTGTGTTTTTGTATTTTTCTATGTTATTATTACCAAAGTTAAAGTTATATTTCTATATTTCCTTTCTTCCCCGTCCCAACTTTCCCTCTTGATAGGAACGAATTTGAACTTCACGGGTGGTGGCATATTATATAGACAAAATATAATATCAAAATGAAATGGTGTTAAAAATATTTTCAATGCGATTGAAAATAATAATACCCAATGCAAAAATCAAAGCAAACCGTTCAACAACACCTTCTTCACTCGCCCTCAAGAGAGCTGTTGGTGGAGCAGCTCTCTTCAACTGCCTCTTGAACCCCATCCAACTCTGTTCGGTAACTCCCTACAATACTAACTCTGAAATGACTCCTTATGGTTGGTTGTTGACCGCCTTGGTGATGATTTTCAAATTTTATTCCTTGGTAGGAAAAAAATTTCCGTTTATTTTATGCTTGTTCTCGTTTGTTGATGGACTCTCAAAATTATTGGTTCTTGTTCAGATGCCTTTGATCCCTTCTTCCCTACAAGTAGTTTGAGCCAAGTCCTGAACATGATGGACAACCCCTTCATGTCAGTAGGCTGTGGAAGGGGAGTTGGGGCCGGAATAAGGAGGGGATGGGATTTACCAAGTAGACATGCCTGGACTTGACAGGAATGATCAAGTAAAAGCCTAGGTGGAGCAGAACACCCTGGTTATCAAAGGGGAAGGTGAAAAAGAGTCTTGAGAAGGAAGAACATAAAAGAAGATACTTGAGCATATGTATAAACTCGATGGGATAAAGTCTGAGATGAAGAATGGGATGTCGAAGGTTGTGGAGGAAGAGAGGAAAGATGTGTTTCAGGATAATATCACTTGATGATGTGTTGTCAGAATAAAGGGTTTTGATTGTTTTTTATTTTATCCCTGTTTCTCTTTAATAATGTCTGAATAGGGTTTGTAAATCTTGTTCTGTTTTCTTGACCGTTCCTTGAAGCTTAGCCATGCCATGTCTTATCGAGATGTTTTAATTATTTAAGTGGACAAAATGACACTTAACAGCTTAAACGGCACTTCTAAAAGGATCATACGGCATCACTTAACCAAAACCAAAACCAAAACCAAAAAAAAAAAAAAAAATCAACATTAAAAAATAAGACAAAACAGATGGTCTTATGCTCTGTCTATGTCTCTACTGTTTCGTTCGAATCCATGCACAATATCTTGTAATCTTCTATAAAGATTATTGAAAAAAATGTCACGTAGAGTGCCTGAAATCCAATCTTTAATTGCATCTAACGCGAACTGACTTATTATCTTTATCGCCAGCATATTGAGCAGAAATATTGAACTCCTGTAAAAGTAGAAATTATATAATTGAAAAGTGATTCTCATTAAGATTAAACATGTGAAATTTCCATGCCTGCAGCATATAAGCTCTAAGGTTCAAAACCAATGAAACAGGAGTTATTACCAGACCAAAATACTCTCAACAGCCTCTTTTTAGTTAATATTGCAAAGCCAAGTATTTTCTCCAAGAACCCAATGAATGAACTATAACACAGTCACTTCTTAAAACTCAACACTAATGTCATGATAACTCGTCCCATTCAAAAAAGAGCCAAGCGACACGAAGCCTTTTTAATGCAATGAAGGGAGAGTATTATTTTTGGTTAGACAAAATGAAACTTTGAAAATATATTATCAACTCGTGTGAAGACTCAATGTAATTGCAAGTCTCATCGCTACCTATTTATAAAAAAAAAATTGTATACGACTCTGGTAGTCTGGCGTGTACTTGAAGGGATGGATTGAAGACTAAATTTAAGTTCATAGTAAGGTGGTTATACACAAGTTTTGAGTCATATTGGGTTTGTTGGGTTTTTTGATGCCCAATAAAATCGGGCGATGATGTAAAATCGATGTTGGATAAGTATTATATAGATACCTAAGATTGATTACCCGACCCTAAAACTATTTGGGGGCAATTGGAAGCAGTCTAATTAATTAGAGTAGCTCATGACCCGATTCCTCACTTAGTAGATGGCTTATTTGGCCCACTTATTATGTCCTTGTTGGGCCGGCCCATTACTATACCCTAAGTGATCATATATATTTCCCTTTTGTTGGGTTGGTCATTTGGAAGTGTGTTTTGCCTTGAAATTGAGAGAAAGACTCGGCTGCCTCCTTGTGTGCTTTGTGCTTCCGGCTTGTAGCTTGTCTTGTTATCTTCTCAATGTTCTTAGCCTTTGTGGCTCCGCCTTTGTGGTTGCAAACACTTTCCCCTTTTGTGTCCTAAGTGGGCAAATCGATAGCAACCAAAGTGAGGAGTGGTTTGAAGGTTTGGGGTCGATTGCTTGGGTGTCTATATGGTTGGTAAATTGAGCGTGGTTTTGGTGAAATTTAAAATCCATTTTCTAACATTTGGTATCAGAGCGGGTTGGGGTGGATTTCAGGCCATAAAATCGAGCAGAAACTGCCCAGAATCGCATAGGAAACTGGAAGGAAAAATCTGTCAATTTTTCAAGTTTTTAGCCAGACCTAAAAACTTGTTTTCCGACCAAAATGGTGACCATTTGAAGAATCCAACACCACAGGGGGCATTAGCAGGTGGTGGCGTAGCTGGGTGGCAGAAGCATTAGAATGGCAGGGACGCATGGCAACTACGCGTGAAGCCCATACGCAGTGATCTTGGCGGGGCGTGGCAGCGTGTGGGGCCTCCTTCGGTGAAAATTCCTTCCGATAGAATCTTTATTTTGACATTTCTAACAATTTTGTGTTGTTAGTTTTCTGTTTCAGGGTATACATTGAAATCTGGATGATTTTGCCCCGCGTTCGTAATTCAATTTTTGATCGGTTGGTTGCTGCAGTTGTTGGAGACTTTAGGGCGAATAGTAATGGCTCTAAAGGGATAAGTTCGCTTCTCTCATAATTTACGGACTCGAATAGGTTCTCTCTGGTAAATTGGCTTATCCCGTTTAAATTTCAGCATTAGCACGTCTTCTTGTGGGGTGACATTAGGATTGGGGTTACCGTGAAGGGGTAATCATTGTTTGTGCTAGAAATTTAGGAATTAATTGCTCTATTTGGAGTATTGGTTTTAATTGCAAGTTGATATTTGCTTCTATGTTTACTTGCGTGAGAATTTTGAATCTTTTGTTGATATACCTTCGGGTTGCATTGGCTATTCCGTTAGAGCACCTAGTCTTGACTCGTTTGAATATTCCCTTGATCTAAGATCGTGAATCTTACGAAACCTTGGGAATCTAGAACTGTATATATTGTTCCCTTAGGATTACTTTGTGTGACCTATTTATGAATTTTTGGTTGTTCTGTTTTTTCCAAATGTCTTCACATTTCGAAATTGGAATTTTTAATGGGAAAGGGGACTTCTCAAATTGTAAACAAAGGATAAAGGGGATTTTGGTTCAACAAAAAGTTTCAAAAGCTATAGATAACAAATATCCTGCAGATTTAACAGAAGCACAAAAAGAAGAATATGACGAACTTGCTTACACTTTAATTATTTTACACTTATCTGACATTGTTTTGAGAAAAGTTGGAAAACTAATTCTACTAAAGAACTTTGGTAAAAGTTTGAAGACTTATATTTGCTGAAGTCTAATCCTGTAAGTTGTACTTGCTTGAAAGATTTTTTAGCTTTAAACTGGATAATTCAAAGGATCTTAATGACAATTTGGATTTTTTAACAAGTTTGTTCAAGACATCGTTAACAGTAATGAGAAGGTGTCTGAAACTTATAAAGCCATTATTTTGTTGAATTCTATGCCTGATTTATATAGAGAGGTTAAGAATGCAATTAAGTATGGTAGGAACACTTTAACACCCAATATTGTCATAGATTCCTTTAAGAATAAGGAGATGGAGATTAAGGCTGAAAAAGAAGATAAGAAAAGTGGTGAGCTACATATGATGAATAGTAAAATGAAATTTAAGCAGATGAGAGTAATGATTCGAATAGTGACTCGAGTGATGAGGACAGTAAGAAGATGTGCAAAAGATGGGACAAGTCCACTGGTAGACGGTGTTACAGTTGTGGTAAGACTGGACACTTTATTAGGGACTGTCATAAAAAGAACAAGGATAAGCAGAATGGTAAGTTGAGAGGCAAGACGAATTTGGCATTAGGGTCGAATGATGACCCCAGTTAATGCATTTGCATCCGTGTGTAATCCTTTTTGCATGTGTGTGATTGCTCAATTTTGTTGTGTGATTATATGTTGCATTTCAATGTGTTTGATAAGTGCATTGGCATGAATTGGAGTGATCTTATTACTTGATGTAATTGTTTGCATGGATAGTGGATTTGAGATGCATTAGCAGTGTGTGTGAATGTCTTTTGGTAAGGTGGAGTTAGATGCCTAAGGGTACATTGGTGGCTTGTATCGGGGATGTGGAGTGTAACATTTGAATCACGAGTGAAGATGTCATCAAATGTTGGAATTCTTTATCTATGAAGAGACCCTGATTAGATGGAGTGTGAGAGAGACACTTCTGTTAGGTGGAGACCCATTATCCATGTAGGTTGGGAGAAGTGATCTGGTGATAAAGGATTATTTCGAGATCTTAGGATATATAGAGGCTTACCAGTTAGACATATTTTGAGTGATTAGTCTAGTGAGCATGGTGGGCGATGAGGTGAGATATGTGTTCTCGAGGTGTGAGTGACACGAAATGGGATGGGATAAGTGTGGTAAGATCTTTTCGTGGGGTCATTTATGCATTTGTTGCATATGTGTTAGCCTGTTGATTAACTTAGTGTTAATATGTGGTTATGTGTGAACATGTTTTGAAAAGATCTATGTGTTATCCTATATATGATATCTCCATCACGTGTTTATTTGCTCTTGATTAATTGTTGTGATTATCTGCTTCTACTTGGGTGTTTCTTGACTTTAGCCCTCATGAGTACATGGAGCAGGTATGGTATGTGTTTCGGGTTCGAAACACGAGGTAAGGTCTGCTATACCAATTTTATTGGTTACCTTAATTATGCAAGTATAAACTTTGTGTTTTGTTTGCTTGCAGATTTATTGGAAATCAAGGTAGAGATTTGTTGGATTTTTTTGTACCCAATAAATATGGGCAATGATGTAAAACTGATGTTGGATAAGTATTATATCGACACCTAAGATTGATGACCCGACCCTAAAACTATTTGGGGCCATTGGAAGTAGTCTAATTAATTAGAGTTGCTCATAGCCCGATTCCTCACTTAGTAGATGGCTTATTTGGCCCACTTATTATCTCCTTGTTGGGCCGGCCCATTACTATACTCTAAGTGATCCTATATATTTCCCTTTTGTTGGCTTGGTCATTTGGAAGTGTGTTTTGCCTTGAAATTGAGAAAAAGACTCTGCTGCCTCCATTGTGCTTTGTGCTTCCGACTTGTAGCTTATCTTGTTATCTTCTTATTGTTCTTAGCCTTTGTGGCTGCAAATACGTTCCCATTTTTTGTCCTAAGTGGGCAAACCGATAGCAGCCAAGGTGATGAGTGGTTTGAAGGTTTGGGATCCATTACTTGGGTGTTGATTTGGTTGGTAACTAAGCCTGTTTTTGGTGAAGTTCGGAGTCCTTCTAACAGGTTTAAAGCTCAATTTAAAATTTCAGCCCTGTGACCTCATCCAGGGTCTGACCCAGAACCCGAAGAAGGGGTGCGGCCACCCATGCTGGATCCGCCAGAGCCTTCAATTTTGCCGGGTGGTTGAAAGTTACAGAGAGGACAGTTGCAAAGAAGGCGGGGAGGAAGGAAGGAGACACTGCTCAGGTGGGCCTTTTTTTGTTTTTAGTTTTGGCTCACTTGTTTTAGGCTGAGAGAGTTGGGCTCTGTGCAAGACACGAACGGCCATCGTCATGCAACGTGCCAATCACAACGGTCACTGAAAGTTTCCCAACGATTAAATTCCCCATATTAACATTAACCTTAAAGCAACATTCACATGTGTACGGTTTAGATCTATTTAGATTAATCAGAATTCATCCAACTGTTAACACGTGGCCTTAGTAGAGTTGTCAACCTTTTCTCTGTTACTGACTTGTTTATCAATGATTAGAGACAATTTAAACTTCATACTTAATTTAAATAAAAATTAATTAATTTGTTTCTCTCTCATTAAAGCTCCATCTTTCTCTCTCTCTATATCTCTGTGTATATATTAGTCTCATTCTCCAGTTATCCTTCAATACTGGAGTCCCCTCTCTCTCTCATTAGCATTTCTACAGTCCTATACAGTTCTCTTTATTTTGCTAAATTTCAAGTATTAGGGCTACAGAAAATGGCTTACTCTAAATCGTTGGTGGCTTTGGTTTGGGAAAAATTCATAAATAAGGTGTTTAGTTTACACCAATTCAAAAATCATGTTTATAGTTTGAAAATTCAAAAATTAGGTTTTTTTTTTTTTAATTCTAATATAATATAATATAATAAATCCACCCCACATGCACCACCCATACCGCTCCGGGGACTATTCCGGCGACCATTCTGACCACCACTCATCTCCGGCGACCACTCTTCTCCGACGACCATTCCGGCGAGATAACCAAATACTTGGTCACATACCAATGACACTACTATATCAACCACTTTTGACCACCCTCACCCCGCCGCCACCATCACCACCACGACCGCCAACATCACCGTCGTCGACCAGCACTGCCAAATATCACCACCGCCTCAACACCGCAAGCAGATCTGACCAACAACAATCGTGGTACAGCCAATCTGAGCCCTCCACCACCACATAAAACATCAATACCACACAACCGCCAAATCCACCACCACACAAAACACCGTCCCACCATCGCACATAAACCACAGTTCGGCCACTTCCACTACCTGCATCAACAAACATCATCATCGCCGTAATCCCACCAACGACTATTATCATTGCCACATCGCACCAACACAATCGGCTTCTGCACACACAAAATCCCCCAGATCAGCGTCGCCACTAGTCGCCATTGTGAGCGCAAACACCGATGCTCACAGCGTCGCTCAGATCGACGCTTAGCGAGCGACACTCACATCGATGCTCACAGCAGCTGCGACACCGAGGCGAGCGACGCTCAGTTTCTCAGTAGCCGGTGCCGATGCTAGTAGAGATAAGGAAGGTAGAAAGAGAATAGAGAGAGAGAGGGGAGGTGAGGCGAGAGAGAGAGAGACGGGATGGAATGGAGTAATAAATTAGGGTTAGGTTTTAATACAATACCTGATTTTTGAATAAATAAAATTTTGACCTGATTTTTAAAATGCAATCTTTAAACACCTGCTTTTTTGTAATTTCCTCCTTTGGTTTTTGCACTGTTGGCTGCAACAGCATTGGGCCTTTGTTTTTAAATGAGGACCAATTAAATAAAATAATTTTCATCATCATCACATTAACCCGATGCCCCGGCGACCCGGCCTTTTTCCTGTTTTCTGTTTCAGTTCATTTTTTTAATACATTTATGAATTTGAAGAAAACAACAAGAATTAAGAAGATTAGCATTTCAATTTTCAGTTTTTCACGGCATGGGACCATCACTAATTCATTACTGAATTTAGATGTTGATAGCTGAAACATCTGGATTCCTCCTCTATGGTGATGTACTGAATCCATTTTGATGCTTGGCCGGGTTATATATATTCTGTGAAGGAGTGAGCATTTAGAAGAGTGAGACGAGCAAGGAAATGGGGTTCCCGTCTCTTGTTAGATACCAATATATGTTAAGAGAGACAAAGTTCAATTAAGGTTGATAAATGATCTGCCTTCATGGTTTGCTTATGATTATATAGACATATTAATAACTTAAAAAAAAAAAAAAATTAATTTATGTTGATTTACTATCCATATTAACTTTTCCATTTTCTTGTTCTTGTTTTAATTTAATTAACACTAGTTACTTATTGGTTTCCTGAATCATTCTTGACAAGTCCACTAACAATTGAATTGTTAATTCATTATGCTAAAGCTTGTAATAAATGAATGAATGAATTGTACAATTGATGGCAAATTTCACTGAAGTTTCTATAGGGGATGTGCCATGGCATACTGCTCAGTATTAATTCCGAGAGAGGATGTTGTGAACTTAATATGCTTCTCAATACAACAAAATGAACATATGTTGAACTCTGTTGTTCATTTCTCAGTTTTTGTAGTACACTAATCAGTAAATATTTCCATTGTGAAACTTGTTGAATGAAAAAGAGATTTTTTCAAAAATTGAGAATGACGTAATATTGCAACATTTTCAAAGCATATGACCCCATAGAATGCACTTGTCTAAGATCACAATTACATAGTAGGTTGTATCGCGTATTTCTTTAGTATTTTGGATTGTATTGAATTATGTTTTCATATATATATAATTTTTACGTTTTAGTGCATTTTCATATATATTTAATAATTTTTAATATTATTTAATCAAATATTAATAAACGACATCGCTATTATGATCGTTGATTGTCGAGGTCAATGGTCAACGTCTGCCCGAGCTAAACTTTTGTGCTGAGTCCGCCACTGACCTCATTGGCTCAAATAGATAGTAGAATAGAAATGATAGTACAACCAGGAAAATGAAGCGTGCAATGCGATTGGTCATGATCTATCGTTATGAAGTTTTGAAAGTGAAAGTTTTAAAAGTGAAGATGAATACCAGATGAGCAGCAACGTCTTTTTCACGAGGTACAAGAAAATTATGGCAAGAATGACAATGGCTATCCAAGCTACCTACACATGAAAAAGGTTACAGAAGTAAATAATCACCATCATGAAAATAATTTAGTTCAGTTTATTTCAGCTACCAGGAAAATATTTGTGACACAAGAGAGAGACTTTCGACTAGATCAGCAATTGATACGAAGCTTGTCCTTGAATATTGATTTTCATTCTCACTTCTTGACAAAAATCAACTGCTAATGCATAGACCTTCACACAAAATAATGACTATCGGCAAACAGAAACTTCAGAAGCCAGAGAAGGGCTTACAATTCCATCGGGAACTCCTGATTGAACTTGGCGAGGGAAAATATACTCCGCATCCTGTAGGCCATTATGACTACGATGTCCTTCCTCATCAAACTATAAAACAAACATGACAATTCTTCAGTTCATTTAGCTTGACAAAAAATAATGCGGAGACAAAAATAATTCTTCGGTTCAGTTCATTCTCACTTCTTGACAAAAATCAACTGTCAATGCATAGACTTTACACAAAATAATGACTATCGGAAAACAGAAACTTCAGAAGCCAGAGAAGAACTTACGATTCCATCGGGAACTACTGATTGAACTTGGCGTGGGAAAATATACTCCGCATTCAGTAGGCCATTTTGACTCTGATGTCCTTCCTCATCGAACTATAAAACAAACATGACGATTCTTCAGTTCATTTAGCTTGTATCTGAAATAAAGAGTTCTATAAACTATAAGGGCGTGTTTTCTAATGCTTCTGGGAACCGTGGTTAAAGAAATGATCTTGTTCAGAACAGTTCTGGAGAAGTCTTGGTTTTGAGGCCAAAACTTTGTCCAATTTTCTCAAGTTATTAGACAACACTTTTGCATGGTACTTGTAGTCTTGTGGATGTTGTCACATCTTTGAAGCAACCAAAAAGAGGTTAATCAGAATTCTCGAACCAGCATTAAAATATATCCGAGAGGCTAGAAATAGAAAACAATGTCGGCCTCAAACAAATTGTGCTGATCAATGTTGGTATGATTACCAGTATTTCAACGTCTTCTATGGTTGCACCAGAACTCACGACTAAACTCTGAATCAGAAACTTGTTCTCACATTGCATGTTGTGAGGAGCCTCCTCCAAGGCTTGCATTGTTACTGCAAAACATGTAAAAGTAAAGCGATGAATAATTATAAAACAGTCAAAGCATTTCGAGTAGTTCACCCTCAATATTTGCACGGTAATAAAGAAAAACGTTACAATTTTTTGCTCGCTTCAGTCTTCTACACATAAATGATCGCCCAAAAGATCAATGGTAATTGGCATAGTAGGAATTTAGGTCAATCCACAGTCGCAGGGAGAAATACTTCTTTTATTACTAAAAAATAAGATGAAAGCGAGAAAAGGGAAGAAAGGATCAAATCCTCGGATTTCAAAATTCTAGAGGGAGGAACTACTATGGGGATAGCCTAGGGGAACAGCCAGGATACATGAACACCCTCCCAGTGTCGGATAGCTGGTGTGCTACACTTGTTGAAAATTCGTGTTGACATGTATTAAATTTTTTTTTTTTTAATTTTGTATAGTTAGACATGTTGCCTACACATCGGGACATACATCGTGTCTAATATAGATGTCAGGTGGTGAGTCCAAATTATTTTTCGATTTTGTACAGTTCGACAAGTCGTTGACACATAGTCAACACACTAAGAGATAAGTGTGTCGGACACCAACACATTTCAGAAATTCAAGTGGTGTGTCTAAGTTATTTTTTATTTTGTACACGTGGACTCGTCGTCAACACAATGTGAGATACATTTCTGACATACTGAGAGATAAATTCTGGACACGTTGTTGATGAATTGTTGACTTGCCAGAATTAAGAAAAAAAATTACTTTACAATATAAAGATAAGAAATAAATAATAACGTTATTTTAATCAGCGTGTCGGGACTTGTCGTGCAGGTTCTTTTTTTGAAAAATTATACGTTGACTTGCCGTCGGATATCATATCGTGTCGTGTCCGAAACTCGTGTCAGGATATGTACTTCATAGGGAACAACAACAAAAAGGAAAAAAAATGTTTTGTTTTTCTTCTTCATCTCAGCAACAAACTGAAAACAATACCACTACCTGTGAGATCACATGTTGATCTGGGCAAAAGAATTCCGCGATTGGGTTCACATCCATAATTTTGCGGATTTGGAGTATCAACCTGAAAACAAAATCATACTCAATCAAAATACACTTCCACATATAATTGCAACAATCATTTTGAGAAGAACTCATTGTTAAAATCGGATTGTAAGGGGAGGGTGCTCAAAGTTCTTACGAACTCACAACGCCTTCCACAATCAACGTTGAATCCAATGCAATTAGTATCGTTACAATATAGTATTCAAATCAATAATCAAAATGTATTTACCGAAAAAGCGACGAGGTCTTGGGTTTTATTTGACAGCTGAATTGTACAAGACACTTGTCTCTTGACTCTCCTCAGCTCAACTTCAAACCCAAAATAAATAAGTGAAAAAGCAAAAGTTTAAAGCACAGTAATGGATCAAACTCCAAAATTAAATATAAATGGAAAATAAACAAATTAAGACCAATTTGAAACTTACATGGGAAACTAAGCACTGGAGGCTCGATATCAAGAAGTTGTTTTGTGCTCATTCTTTCTCGAAAATCAAACGTAGTGTTATGATTTTATTTTGTCTAATTTTTAAAGGGTATTTTCCAAATAATAAATGGAGAAACAGAGAAGGATTTAGGGATGAAGAAGCATTGGCATGGAGTGAGTTGAGGTTGCTTGCAAGTATATATAATTATCATAATTAAGAAAGCCATAAAAGATCAATGTATAATAAATTGCCATAAAACAATTCCAAACACTTACAATGACGTGTTTACAGGTTCAAACCTACCAATACAAATTTGAATAAATTATTTTATGAATAGACAAAACTTTTGTAGTCAAATTCGCAATTTATTCAACTGGGTACGTTGACGAAGAAAAAGGCAACCCTCTGACCGGCTCAATTTCATCAAACAAATTTCTTCTGTATCTAGACTATTTCCACCAAATTTGGACGAGGAATATACTTCTAGTTTTAGAGTTGATCGAGTTGACATTAGATAATTTTAAAGAAATTGTCTGTCCCAGTATGTGCTGCTTTACTTACATTGAAGAAACTTAATACCACCCCCAAGTGTTCATATTGCAGAGAGGAATTATATAAAATCTTCTTTCCAGAAGAAGAAAAAGGAGGGCGTCTCTTGTCGATTTTTATATTCCGCAAGTATACAGATCATAACAATTAATATAATCGACCAGTGAGTTTGGATAGTTTCCACGAGGATTACTATCTAACAATTGGTTAAATTATTCCTAACTTTAATTTGATTGAAAACAAATAATAAATTTTTTGATAGGTGTCTGAATTATTCTAACTAAACTAAATTAATCTAACGTACACAATTTATCAAAATTGGGGTTTAAAAGTATGAACGTGGATGCTAAGACTTACAGTTTTACCTATGGATCCCCTTTAATTCTCCATTCAAGATTCATTACTATTGTAATGTTCATCGAATTTTTCTAAAGTATTCAACTTATCCCTCTCGAGTTTTCATTGAATCTATTTAACTAATTTAATTCTATATCTCTATCTGAATTAATTTCAGTTAAACGAAACATTAGTTCTAAGAAATCATCTAATGGCCGCAATAATTGGTATATATATATATATATACACACGATATACTAAATTATCGGATTTTAATACGTGGTCTAAATCTAAAACACATCTCACAATTCGTAATAGATTCACAAAATCATTGAATAATTGGCCAAAGAATTCAAAATATTAAATTAATGAATAAAATGAACATATATGCATTTAAAGAACTAGAATTGTGAATAAAAGAAATAAATGGTCACACATAAATTACATTGTTGGCCCTAGCTATGAATTTAGTTACTCATAATAATGAAACAAAAACAAAAAGTATAAAATTCATAATCGGGTTTTGAAATCTTGATCATGGAAATAATTGAATTTTGTACCAAGAATCTACTTCAACCTCGAAAGTCTTCAAACCCTAGTTTTTGCTCTTTGATCTTGATGATTATATATTTTTCTCTCCCTCATATTGTGTGGAACTCCCTCAAAAGTGTCAAAAGCTCATATTTATACTCCCCGCACGTTTGTGTCAAATGTAGGGTTTTTATAGTCTTCAAAATTGGTCAAAAAAGTGGTATAGATACACCCAGGCGGCACCTCAGCAACATAGGAGTGGTGTCATGACTTTGTATTGTGGAATTGGTGGAGCCTCAACACCATGATGGTGGAGCAGCGGTGCCACCTTTCGGGTGAAAATTTGCACAGCACTTTTTTTAGTCTTTTTATCATAAATTTCTCTCCCGATATCCATTAAGGCGATTCAAATTGGGCTGAAGATAACTTAAAAGGATATAACTTTATTAGAAATAGTTTTTTTCCAATTCGAACGTTTATTAGGTCAAAAAGTGGTCTTAATCTCGAGCTAAAAATCTGAAACATACTTGTACGGTTGAAATTTGATTTGTAAAAATATTTTGATCATATTTCACTTCTAACTGCATCCAATTGACCCCTAACATTCTCGAATCTTCATCGTGAGGTCCGACACTATTTGAACTTTAATCCCTAAACTTTGAATCTTGCCTTTTTCGCTAATGTTCACTTCTTTCTTTCGATTTCACTTCCTTTCATCGAGTTACACCTAATAAACGAAACATACAATAAATTAGGTTATAATTGTTCAAAAGAACTATTAAATGTCTTTATTTTTATATCCAAATGAATGTATAAAAATACACTTATCAGTGTCAAAACCTGATCACATGCAGGCTTAAGGTAATATCAACTAATCTTGATGCTGGCCAAACATGCTGGGCGCTTGATCGTCCAAAGTAATGGGATGAGCGAGGGTCAGCAAACAGTTTTTTCGGCTTCAGTGGCCTAACTTCAAATGTGCATAACTTCGAATGGTGATTCATTTTTTGCACTAAACTATATTCTAATGGTATATCATCTGAATGGTGTAGATCTTTGTACCAAACGTTATACAATAATTTTCTCACATGTTTAGCATGTAGGTTCCTCCCTTGTTTTCAATTTTTTGGTCCATTTATGTTAAAAATTCGTTCATTTTGCATTAATCATCTTCAAATTAAGGGGTTATCCTATAAAAACGACGTATACACTCATATGAGTAAAAATCCGTTCAAATAATCAAATATTGAATAGAATTAATTGCATAGATAAGAATACGTATAAAATACACTTAAACACACACATACACACAAAATTTGACCCTCAAGAGGACTCGTTATCTACATTTTTTCTTTAATTAAAACTAGTTCTAATTAAAGAAAACACACACGATTAATTTTTTAAGTTGATATTTACTATATTTAATTATCATCGAAAAATAGTCAACAGTTTCAATTAGCTTATTCAATGCTCACTACCTCTATTTATAATTATGTTATCTAGCACCTGTGGTTAGAGGTGGCAATCGAGCTGAGTGGCTCATCGGCTCGGCCACTCGTAAAAAATGGGCTCGTGAGCTGCTCGGGCTCGGCAAAAGATAAGCTCGAACCCGAGCCTGCTCGGCTTGTTTTATACACGAACGCTTGTGGGCTCGTTATCAGGCAAGCCACGAGCTCGCCTTAAATGTTAGTGACCGAAACGGTCACTGAATTAAATTTTATTTTTAAAATTTTTTTTAATTCAATTTTTCTCTATAAATACCCTTCACTTAATCAATTTTTTTCCACCTAACTCTCATTCTCTACTCTCTAATCTCTTGATTCTCTTCTACATTTTACATTATTGAGTTGTGATCTTGATTTTACAATCTATTTTCTACACTACTACGTAGTCTGCATTCATTTCTCAATTCTACTTTAACATTCAATTTCAATTATTCAATATCAATTATCCCACTACGAATTTTCAATTACAATCTTACACATGAACTTTCATTCAATTCTTGATTTGTTACTTCTTATACATTTTATATCAATTCACAAATGGATCCACGCTCATTTGTTGAAGGCTAGTTTGGTATCGGAGGCGAATCACCTATCACGCCATAAAATAAATTTCAAAATGAATTCGCCGGTCTAAATGAAATACCTATTCCCAAAAATATTTCGGATTTCGATGCTCATGGAAGAAGTAATCAAATTGATTTGGATGATGTTGATGTTTTCGAGGCTGAACGAGAGGATGCAGTTCCAGAATTAGATATTTTCGATGCAAGAGGGAACAGAAAGGGGAAAAAGAAAGCAAAATGTCGGGATCATTTTAAATTGATTCAAACTGGTCATGTGGTCGATGGAGTTCCAGAATCTAAAACAGTATGTAAATACGGTCAACAAAGACTGACATGGCACAAAGGCATTGAAACCACCCACCTCAACCGTCACTACAAAGTATGTGTGGCCAAACATGGACTTCTTCTTGTTGGTCAAACGCAACTACAATTTGGTAGTCCAGGCACCGGTTCTATACTACGCCATTTTCTACGTGGATTTTTCTAAGAAAAAAGCTCAAACGAGAATGGTGAAGTTCGTTGTCGCTGCTGAGTTGCCACTAGCAATAGTAGACAACCAATTTTCGTCTCCTACGTTAAAGAATATCTTCAACCGAGGTACTTTGGGTTAAGTCGAAATACTCTTCGTTCTGATACAACAGAATATTTCCTTCATTTAAAAAAACTATTGATTGCCAATTTAGAAAAATATGGGTGTGTTATATCTTTAACTTTGGATATATGGGAAGGGATTAATAGAAGAGGTTATGTAGCTGCAACCCACTTTGGTGTATACACAAAAAAATTATTGCTTTTAAAATTATTGAATTCCCTTACAACGCTAACAACATATTTAATGCTATTATGAACATTGTTAGAGAATATCGTTGTGAGAGTAAAATTCGTTCATTTACGTTCAACAAGGCTACTATTAATAAGGCAATCATTGATAAATTGTGTAGAGTACTGCAGCCAGATTTTGGTGGTTATTGTTTCATATTTTATGTGTATGCCATATTTTTAATTTAATAGTATAAGACGGTTTAAAACATATTAAGAATGAAATTTAAAGAATTAGGGATGCACTAATGTATATCACGATTTCACCTAGGAGAAAATAAGCATTTGAGGAATTTTGTGCCGAATATGAGGCGACGCATATGAAAACATTTATTAGTGACATAGGGCATAGATGGAACTCAACTTACTTATCATTAAAATAGTCTTTGAACATTTAATAACTAAATTTTATAACAATAGGCATATTAGAAACAATGACGATACTATTTTGAATGACACTGATTGGATGTTAGCTTTTAAAATTAAAAAAATTTTGACAAGTTTTTATCATGCAACAAATATTTTGTTTGGAGTTTATTATCTCACTAGTTGTATGGTCCTTGAACGTCTTTATATAATTGTTAGGGCTTTTCATATATATAAAATGACCCTGATTTTAGGTCAATTATATATTCCATGGAATTAAAGTTTAGAAAATATTGGGAAGACTTGCCTGTGTTATTTCCGTTAGCATGCATTATGGACCCCCGATATAATTTATCGAGTACTAAATTTATAATTGATTAGATTTCAAGAGCTTTAACTTTTAATGTACCTATCACTTATAGGAATTTAGAACAAACTTTAAGTGAAATGTATGAATTATATGCTAAACGAATGGGGTACAAATATTAATGGGGTACCCTCTGGCTCTACACCTACTCCTCCCATTGATATAGCAAAAGATGACGCTAAAAATCTAACTTTATTCGAAGGCATTAACTCATATAGATATGATTCGAATGCATGTGGCTCCTCTGGTAGTACTTTGTCTACCGCATGTAATCAAACATCGGATGCAAGTCCCAATGTGTTGCCTGCTGAATTAATTGATTACTTTAATCATAATATGCCTAATAACAAAACAATTAAGAAAAGTTCAGAAGAAGTAATTAAATTCTGGCGAAGGTACGAATGCCGATGCCCAGTGGTTTTTGCGATGACAAAAGACCTACTAACACCTCCGGTTAGCACTGTAGTTTCGGAGTCTACTTTTAGTGCAGGTAAGAGGGTTCTCTCCAAAGTCAAGAGCCGACTGAAAGAAGATATTTTGGAAACATTAATGTGCGTGAAGGACTGGCAAGACGGTCATTTTCGATTGCAAGATAAAAATGCCAAAATTGCATCTCATCAAGTAAGAGATATTTAATTTAACCACATTCATCAAGAAAAAAATTTATAATAACTTTATAATTTTTTTAAAAAATTGTACATGTATCAAGTCGTTCATGTAGAATTTTTAACTTCACAAAATTGAAGTAGCCGGTCTCAAACCCGGATAAAGGAGGAGGGTTTATCTTAAAAAAACAAAAAGTTTATCTAAAAAAAATGTTTAGAAAATGTATATTTTTTTAAAGGTTTAGAAAATGTATAGTATAGCTTTAAAAGAAATTCGAGGTCGCAAGCCGAAGCTCGGCTTGGCCCACGGGCCACGAGATCGTGGGCCAAGCCGAGCTCGATCCACGAATAACGAGCCAAGAAGAATCTCGGCTCGTTATAAATAAGCACGAGCCGAGCTAATGCGTCTACTCGGCCAATTGCCACCACTACCCGTGGTGTTGAACACTAATTTAGATGTCAACATATCATATATCTTATTACATGGATCATAATTTCTTATATTTAATTAAACTTATAATTTAATATTACTAATGCTGCTACCTAGGTTTTCAACTGTGCTACATAGTGTTACTCCTCTATTTAAGAGTTAACTCTATCGAGATTAGATAATGCAGGGATCAGATTTGATAAAGGTTTGCCTCTGTCAGGATCGTCTAGGACTCTGTTAGCTTCTTATTACAATGTCGAACTAGAAGAAATGAAAAATCTTTAGTATTGAGAATATAAAACAAAAGAAGATATTTCCATCACCAATTCTCATTTCTTCTGAATTGATGTTTATCATATCCATTGCTCACGGCGAAAAAAATTGTAGCTGTTTTCCAACAATTTTGATGTGTTTCCCTGTAGTGTTTGCTGAAATAAAAATAAAATAAAAATTGCATATCAACATAATGTTAGATAAAATATTCGTGAACGAATGCCGGTTTAAGAAATACCGGATTTACAACACATACCAGATATGCAACTTACTGGAAATGAAATTCAACATACCGTATATGTAACTAACATACCGTATAACTAAGATATAGCAGATTAAATAATTTACTAATCACAACAAACAAAATAAGTTATATAAAACACGATAAAATAGAACAAATAATCTAAATAGCATAGAATAAAAAATTCAATTGAACTTGAAAACCGATGCCTGTGAATTATGTAGTATCTGAACAATATCAGCACCAAGACCGTGACAGACAGTAAATTATGTATGCAGACAGTGTATTCTTCATGTCTGGAACAGTGGAAAAACGATGCTTCATATAAAAGCAAAAAAATTAGCAAAACGTACATTCGTGTACGCACACAAGTTCAAGGTTCGAAACCTATTTCGGTCTGTGATTTGCACCCCACTCCGTATGCATGTGGAGAGAGTCTATGCTACATATGATTACATACTTCAAAAGTGTAGCCATATATAAAGTGTTTCTTGCTTTTATAAACTTCCTATGTGGGATAAACTCAAATTTAGTTTTCCCTCCAACATAAACCATATTCCAATGGTTCACTTTGAACTCTAATGTCTCATTTACCCTAGCTTCATTTTTTACAAGTAAATACAATATTTTGATGTTCTCACAGAGGAGAACACAAATCAATGTTGATATTCCAAAATAAGCAAACGGGTCCCACTCAAAATTTATGTCAAAGTCAACCATCACCTCATTTTTTCCAACGCATAAATATTAGATACTAATGAAACTAACTAAAAATATAAAAAAATATCACTCGATTAAGAATTGAAATTATGATTTTGTGATTACTAATTATCATTCACTTCTCATTGTTGAATAAAAACCTATCCAAGTTGGCAGTAGAGTGCCTCAGGAGAGGAGAAAATTAATTTCATCCTCTAATTTAGAAACATAAATATAGAACACTAATTTCATCTTCGTTTTAACTATAACACAAAATGAGAAGAAAAAGAAAACGCACACCCCCCTAAAAAAAGGACGATTTTATGGTCTATCACCATTAGTGTCTTTGTCTGCAGTCTAATCCACGTCTTCGTCTTCATCTTGGTCACTATAATCCATGCACATTATTGCGTCGTCCAAAGAGAAGACAGACAAAAACGTAAAAAAGGGCCTTTACAATCCAATCTTCAACAGAATGTGCTACTATCTTGTTTACAATCTTTATCGCCAGCATCGTCATAAGTAACATTAAACTCCTATGTAAACAAAGAAATTGTTGAAGTGAAAAACAGGTTCATAGTAAGATTAAACATATCGAATCTCCATCCAAAACCCACATAACAAAGAAGTTATTTCACGACCAAAAAATATTGTCATTTGCAGTCTAACAGCCAATATTGTACGAATAACAAATCTATGACAATAGATAAATATTATCAATAACCAACTTTCTACGTCCCAAGATTGATACAATTTTTAGTCCATAGAAATTTTATTTGCAAGAACTCAATGTTGATGAAATTGAACTGTCTGCATGTGCATTTCTTTGGAATTCATAAGTTATGAATGACAATATGAGTATATAAAGAAGTATGGCCATCTGGTAGTTGGTACCACTTCTTTTTCAAAAGGAAGGCAAAGCTAAACATTCCTAGATAGGACAGAAAAAAGTAATGTTCTTTCCCGGATAAGTTATCACCAAGTCAAAACTATGAAATTGATTTATGTAATAATTGACAGAAATCGCTGCTTATATGAAGCCTTTCAAACCTGAAAATTTTATTGGTTTTCAATAGAAAAACCAAAGGTTGATTCCGATTCCAATGTTCATGTTTTTGGAAAATCATTCATCATTGAGGGTACAAATGAACAGTAAATCCATTTTGTCCATAACGTGACACCAGTCAATCCAATATTGATTAATACGTATTGATGGAACACTACTTGCAGGCAAATAAATGGTTGGCCCCCCAACCTATGAGAAATAGAGCAAGTAGGTCCTCCACCTTCAATTTATAGCAATTGAGTCATCAACCTTTAAACATTGTACAAATGTCCCCAGCATTTGGTTTCTGTCCTTAGAATACTACAAAGTCTTTTTTTTGTTAAAAAGGCCACTTTACTTATTTTAAATAAACCAAAAATAATGAAAAAAAAAAAAACCAAGGTTTAGGGGTGTAGGTCTTCTTAATTCTTTTCTTTTCTTTTCTTTTTCTTTCATTTTAGATTGGCAGATTTTTTTTTTTTTTAACTTCATGTAATTCAAAATTAAGGGTATAATGGTTTCCCAAAGAAAAATTGACTTTAAAAGGATGAAATGGACGGAATCATCTATTGGGGACCCTACAGAAATGAAATAATGAGGATAGCTACAAACTGAAGATTGAGGACCAACCTGCTCTATTTGTTAAGGTTTGGGACTGCATCTGTAATTTTCCCAATATATAATAAGTTCGAGTGCGTTGAAAATATCAGTTATAGAGACAAAATGAAATCTAAACCTCAGAAACTTGAACTGTCACTGCCTCCAAGTCTCCAGCAACCGGTGAATGATAAAAGTATCACACTTCTTAAAAACTCAAGACTAATGTCGCAAGAAATTATATATTTCCGTAAGGGAAAAATGAAACTATGAACATGAAATTGACATTATTAACTCATGGTCGATTTTTTTATGAAAAAAGTGTAGAGAGTTGAAATTTGGAGTAAAACAACTAAGTTTATAAAGAAGAAAAGAGCTGAATTATATTGATCAAAACTTGATAATCATTACATTGTAACTTTGTACATTATATAGAGGTATTTAGGAGTGATAAACAAGCTAGCCAATAACTGATCACATGTGGCCAAAACCGTGAGAGAATCATTTCAGTTACAACTGATATATATACCCCTGTATTGCATATTAACAACTCTCAGTATCAGCTTGATGACAAGGCAAAGGCAGCACGTCCAATGGTGAACTTGGCTGGTATGCTGCAGTCATGCTAGTGGAACTTGTATACAAATTTAACATTCTCCCTCAAGCTAGAGTTTAGTCTTTAACTCCTAGCTTGCTCTTTAAAAACAGAAATCTGGCATGTGATAAAGGTTTAGTCAGCAAATCAGCAACTTGGTCAGAAGAGGGAACATATTGGATACATAGTTTTCCTTCAAGAACTTTGTCCCAGACAAAATGAACATCTAGCTCTATATGTTTGGTTCGAGCGTGATAAACTGGATTTGAGGCCAGAGCACTAGCACCAAGGTTATCACACCATAGTATAGGAGGTGAATCAGTGTGCAATCTGATTTCCTTCAGTAATGATTCGATCCAGGCTATTTCAGCTGCAGCATGTGCTAGAGCTCTATATTCTGATTCAGTGCTTGATCTGGCTACAACATGCTGTCTCTTGGATGACCAGGCTACCAAGGTGTCTCCCAGGTAGATGCAATACCCAGCTGTGGACCTCCTGTCATCAGGGTACGATGCCCAATCTGCATCAGCAAAACCTGTGAGATGGATTCTGTCAGCTTTTTGTATCCATAGTCCTTGTTCAATTGTTCCTTTTAGGTATCTAAAAATCCTCTTGACTGCCTTCCAGTGAGCGTCTGTGGGTGATTGTAAGAATTGGCTCATCTTATTTATTGCAAAAGTTATATCAGGCCGAGTGTGAGCCAGATATTGTAACCCTCCTATGGCGCTTCTGTATAAGGATGGATCTTCCATTTGCACACCCTCACTTTTGGAGATAATCTTTCCTGCTGTCATAGGTGTTGAGCAAGGTTTAATATGTTCAAGATTAAACCTTTTTAGCAAGTCTCTTGTGTATTTGATTTGAGTCAAATGCATGCCTGACTCTTCCCTTCTGACTTCAATTCCCAGAAACTTGTGTAGCTCACCCATATCTTTTAAGGCAAATTCAGCATTTAGTTTGTCAATGAAATCCTGTAGTCTCTGATAATCATTGCTTGTGATTACTATATCGTCGACATATACCAGAACAAATATCACATACTTCTGATTCATGTAGAAGAACAGAGAACAATTAGCCCTTGAGCTTGAAAAATTCCAGTCCGTGAGAGTTTTCTTCAGTTTCTCATACCAAGCTCTAGGAGCTTGCTTAAGTCCATAGAGCGCCTTTTTCAATTTGCAGACAAAATCAGGTTTATCTTTGTTGATGAATCCCTGAGGTTGCCTCATATACACCTCCTCTTCAAGTTTTCCGTTCAAGAAGGCATTGTTGACATCTATCTGCCTGATGTTCCAGTTCTTCGAGATTGCAAGAGTGAGAATGACTTTTAGTGTTGAAGCCTTTATAACAGGACTAAAGGTTTCATAATAATCGATTCCTGAAGTTTGCAAAAAACCTTTTGCAACAAGTCTCGCTTTGTGCTTTAGGATTTTTCCTTCAATGTCACATTTGACTCTAAAAACCCACTTGTTGCCAATCACCTTTTGGTTGATCATTTGTGGTACAAGTTCCCAGGTTTTATTTCTCATGAGTGCTTTGTATTCATCCTCCATAGCTTCCCTCCAACAATTGATCGACAGGGCTTCAGCAACACTGGTAGGTTCAGATTTTTCTTGCTGAGGACTATACTCTTTGCACTGAGCAGAATATACTTTTGGTTTGAATATGCCAGCTTTGCTTCTAGTGATCATAGGATGTTCTATAACTCGATTTTCCTGTTCTTCTATTGTTGTGAGCATTTCATCATTCACCTCTGTTGGTTCTGACTGAAAATTCATGACACCTTCTTGTGCCTCAGTATAATCATCTTCAGTGTTGGAAACCTCATCAGACATCACATTTTCATTTAGTACTGGTTGATCAGGACTTTGAGGAGCAACTGTTGGAGTTACATAAGGATGAGCTTCATCAGTTGAGTGTGGTGGACTGTGATTTAAAGGAGTGAGAAGAGGAAGATATTGAATGATGATTTCTGAGTTCTGTGGCTTGCTTCTCTTGTCAAGAAAACCAGAATGAAAAGGAAAATCATTTTCATTAAAAACGACATGTCTGGATAGATAAACTCTTCCAGTTGGGCTGAGACACTTGTACCCTTTGTGTGTATTACTGAAGCCAAGAAAAACGCATTTCATGGAGTGAAAACTGAACTTGTGAGCTTGGTATGGTCTGAGACATGGGAAGCAGGCACAGCCAAAAGTTTTGAGGGATTTGTAGTCTATTTGTTGATTGTTTAGAACATGAAAAGGTGCTTTCATGCCAAGAGTAGGTGTTGGTAATCTGTTGATCAGAAAAGTGGCAGTGTGGAAAGCTTCCCACCAATAATGCAAAGGCATTTTGGCTTGAGCAAGAAGGGTAAGTCCGGTTTCTGTTATGTGTCTGTGTTTTCTCTCAGATCTTCCATTTTGAGCTGAAGTATGAGGACAAGAGAAACGCATTTCAATACCAGACTTAAGTGCAAAATCAGTGAAAGCTTTGAATTCACCTCCACAGTCTGATTGAAGTGTCTTGATTTTTCTTTCAAATTTGTTTTCTGTTAGGTTTTTAAATTGAACAAACAGATTCAATGCATCAGATTTGTTTTTCATGGGGTAAATCCATGTGTATCTACTGAAGTCATCGATGAAGATTATGTAAAATTTGAAGCCTGATGTAGAGTTTATAGGTGAAGGACCCCAGACATCTGTGTGAATCAGATCTAGAGGGGCAGTGGCATGTGAGTCAGATAGTTTGTAAGGTAAGGAGTGTGATTTTCCAAGTTGGCAAGCGTCACAAAAGAAATTGATTTCATTAACTCTAAGCTTGTCATTACAATGTTTAAGGACCTGTGACATAACAGAGACAGTAGGGTGTCCCAGTCTTAGATGCCATTGCTTAAGTCTAGACTCATTTCTACTAACGTCTTTAGGGAATTTGAATTCAGTAGCAAGAATTGTAGGAGCTAGCTTATTTGAATGAACTGACTCTTGATAGATAGGTCTTTTGGCTTGAATTGGATCCTCAACTCGATAAAGCCCGTCCTTAAGCTTCCCTTTCAGCAGCACCTCCTTGGTTAATTTGTCCTTCACAACACAGAAATTAGAATGAAATTCCATAAAGACATTGTTATCAGATGTTAATTGAGATATGCTAATCAAATTTTTCTGAATTGAGGGTACTATCAACACATTGTTCAGTGCAAGTGATCTGTTATTTAATGTGTTTAAGTAATCAGTGCCAATGTGTGAAATATGCAGTTTGTTACCATCACCAACTGAGAGTTTCTCATTACCACCATATTCAGTAGCTTCAGTCAGGCTGTTCTTTTCAGAGGTGACATGATTACTGGCTCCAGAATCTGCATACCAGGAAGGATCTGCAACTATCCTGGGAGATGCTATGAAGGCTGTTGGTTTTGAGGGATTTTGCTGGTACTGATCAGGTCTAGATCCCATAAACCTTTCATCATATCGATTGAAACATTTACCTGCTGAATGATTGTTCAGACCACAAATCTGGCATGGTCCTTTGTTTTCAGTTCTGAAGAATCTGCCTCTGCTTCTTCCTCTGTTGTTAAAGCTTCTTCCTCCATAGTTTTGTCTACCTCCTCTGTTAGTATGAGGCTTGTGTACAAAATTTGCAGAAACATGACTTAGATTTACTGAAGCTACGTTGTTTTTCACCATGTTGAGATGTTCAATTCGACTCTCAAATGTCATAAGAATTGACTGTAGTTCATGCCAAATAATATGCTCTCTGCTATTGATTTGCACCACTATAGGTGTGTATTCCTCATCAAGTCCAGCTAGAACTTGTGTGACAAGATCACTGTGAGGAATGCTTTTTCCTGCGATTTCGAGATTGTCTGCTAACTGTTTGATAATATTCAGATACTGGTCGATACTCATAGTGCCCTTTCTAGTTCTTTGAAGTTCACTTATAAGGAAAGTGACTCTAGACTTGTTCATCACATCGAAGCTTTGCTGAACATAATTCCAAAGAGAGTGAGAGGTGGAGGATCCCATTACTCTCATGGCAATTTCAGCTGTCATTGAGGAGTAGAGCCAACCCATCAATAGTTGGTCTGTAGACATCCATTTAGCATATTCGGTATTGGGTGCCATTTCAACCGTAACATCAGTGGCACTGGTATTCTGTGTTGCTAAGAACTCAGCTGGACATTCCTTCGTCCCTGTGATGAACCCTTCAAGGTTATGTCCCTTGATGATGGGCATAACCATATTCTTCCACAACAAGAAGTTGTTCCTATCAAGTTTTATAGGAGGTACTTGTGTCAGACTAATGCCAAACACTGGTGACTGATTTCCTCCCATCATTGAAGGCATCCCAGTGTTTGATTCTGGCTGAGTAGTTTGGGTGTTAATGTTTGATCCGGTATTGGCCATTTTGGCTCTGATACCAAGTTGAAATTTGGAGTAAAACAACTAAGTTTATAAAGAAGAAAAGAGCTGAATTATATTGATCAAAACTTGATAATCATTACATTGTAACTTTGTACATTATATAGAGGTATTTAGGAGTGATAAACAAGCTAGCCAATAACTGATCACATGTGGCCAAAACCGTGAGAGAATCATTTCAGTTACAACTGATATATATACCCCTGTAGTGCATATTAACAACTCTCAGTATCAGCTTGATGACAAGGCAAAGGCAGCACGTCCAATGGTGAACTTGGCTGGTATGCTGCAGTCATGCTAGTGGAACTTGTATACAAATTTAACATAGAGTAGAGTTGAAAATCGAGCTTTTAGTCAGTTGGATCTGTCTAAACTCAATTTAGAAATGCAGCCTCAATCAGCTCAGATAGATAGTAGAATAGAAACAACAATACAGTTAGAGAAAAGGTGGTGTTCAAGTATAAGACATAATTCTTGTTATGAAATATAGTAGTGATTATATGTATAAAACAAAAGATGAATACCCGATGAGCGGCATGGCCATTTTCATGATGTACCAGATAACTATTCCAAACAAGCCAGTGATGATTAAGCCCAAGATTACATCACCTCCATTATTTACATTTCTGTCATGCCCAGGTAAACCAGCCCGGCTCTATTTGATTTCAGTTTTTAAACTGAGAACCAGATGGTGCTATCTGGTTCATGAGATTTATTTTTAAACCAAAATCCAACCACCCTACCCGAAATTTTTATTTTTTACTTGTTGAATTCTGACTGGTTACTGCATTGAAAAACCCACAACTAATCAACCGATACAGAGTGTGACTGTGTGAGCATTCTACTGTGATGTTAAGAGAGTTAATTTCATGTCCTCTTGGTTGTGTTTCTATGTGAATGTAATGCAAATGTGAATTTTATATTAAGTGGGAGATTTGTCAATTCCAATTAAATACAGCTTTGGTCTGTACCTGGAGTGGCTAAATGCTTTTGAGTCTTCACGTCCTAAGAAGGTATTACATGCTCCGCAAACTTTGCTCTCTAGCACTTCTGGTGCAAATTATGTGAAAAACAAGTAATAGAAATTGGTATTTAATGGTACATAAGTGACTGAAGAAATGAATTCTCATTGTTCTGTTACCAGTGTGACCTTAATTCTTGATATTTCACCTGTATGACTTGGTTGAAATTAATGCAAGTTGATGATCTATGAATAAATTTCTTCCATTCTAATAATGCTCTTTGCATTTTTGTCTCTTAATCTTATAATGTAAGCCTAAAGGTTTGCTATTACAATAGATGTGCTTTACAAACATTTGGGAAAGTTTGATCCCTGTTCTACCTTTATCATGACAAGCTTGATCAGTAAAGCCGTTAGTAGAGCTTTAGAAATGGCATGTACAAGCCGGCTCACTCCTTTACTGCATTCCACTAATAAGGGCTGGCCTGATTATATTCCAATACAGTTCTGACTTCCATGAACGAGACGTTGAGAGATGTAGAAAAGAAGTGAAAAAGGTTTGAGTCGTGACTTCAATTTCCGCTTGCACAAAGTCTCTGGTCATTGATGTGGATGAAAAAGTTCCCAAAGAAAGTTGAAATAGTTGTGCAATAAATGAGAAGAAGAGTGCACCTTGAGATTCTGGGATTGGAGACAGTTGCTGGATCCATATGCCAGCTTTAGCATCGTCGAAACTCTTTGGCACTTCTTTCTCTTTCCTTCTCTGCTTGCATACTGTTTCTTCTGTCCAAGCCAAGCTTGCAATACAATGGAGATCTGTGCGAGCTATGTCTTATGTCAGTGCAAATTGTGCTCATAGGCGCATGATGGTCCTCTTTCATTCCAGCCTCCAGTTTCCTTATGGTCTAGTGAGTGAGCTTCTGTTGTGCATAGAGATGTACTAGACGCCAGACCGATAGACATAACTTGATCTTAATTTTGAAGGCAGAATATGAGGCTTTGTGGTCCTCCTAATTTAGTTTACTTATTGTACTTTAGACTAAAAATTTCTGGACTATCACAGAATCATATATTTCAATTTCAAGTTTATGAATTCTACATTTATTTGGGCTATTTTGGACCTTTTGAATGCTGCCATCTTTTATCCTAGTTAAGTTTTGAGCTTCCTTTGTTGCAAAGCATTAATAAGTTTCTGAAGCTTCTATTATAGGCATTCACACCTGAAGTATGTTACTGAAACACGTTCCCTTGTGCTCATTGTGAGCTCAGTATGTTACAGTACATGTTCTGTACATCAGGAATTATTACTTGTTAGTTTTACTGTCTATTGTAACACAAAATCTTGTTGTATTTGACAATTAGACATCTTTTGAGGACGCGGTACAGGTGCAAGGAGTTGGTATTTTGTGGCAAGTACAGTGTTAGCTTATATCGATTACACTGGTACAAGGAGTTGGTATTTCACGGCAAGTACAGTAATTGTCTCGAATGAAATCATTCTTTTACTTTGCTAACCTAGTTGCATTACCATTCCTCCTTTGGGGTACTAGTTTAATGCTAATTCTTTAAAGGGTGAAAGTGGAGGTGTAAAATGGATTTGACTGTCTTGGGAGTCAAGCAGGTTTTTAGGCAACTCACATTTCCAACTTGGTTTGGCCTACCAAAGAACGTGTCTTCTTGCAGGCATAAGACATAAAAATGAAATAATTCACTTATACAAGTTGTTAGGTGCACAAGTTGATACTATAAACATGCTGAGGGAGCAATGGAACTATATTAGTCATTACCTCATTTTCCTTACAAATGTAAGGTTTTGTGTTTTTGTATTTTTCTATGTTATTACTAGTTTATTGCCCGTGTAATGCACGGGCAATGTAATTTCGAAGGTAATGTTAGCGTTCCAAAAAAATTTCAATAAAGATTCTTACCCATGAATAATATGGCCACATTGTAACCACCACATCATCTCAACCATTTTGTTGTGCAGACTAACTGCAATCTGTTCTAAGGGAAGGGGGATTCGGCGTTTCTAAGATGAGAGGAAATGCAATCGGGAAGATTCTGGAAAAAATGGAAGTTGTCTACTTGCTGAAAATACTTCATAGTATTCCTTTATATACAACAAACAAAATAAAAAACACGAGAATGAGAAACGATACATAAAGCACTATGCTTAGAATAAAGAGTTGATAGTTGCTTGATTTATTCTAACATGCTGTAACAGTATGTAAGGAAATATAAACACAAGTAACATTTATATCATACATGGTCTCCCCCATTTACAAGTGAAAAGTCTAATCATTTGAGACTCCAATTCAACTTCAAACCAACCATCCAGGAAAAAAAATATTATTAAAAGCAATCAAACTTGTTTGGGGTGAGAATTTGAAAGTTTAGCTGAACAAAGTCAAGCCAAAGACGGAAACATCAGAGGGGGGCAGGGTTGAAAAAAAACAAAGAACATCAAAGTTTAAGTCCCTTATATTTAAATAACAATCTCCTTGATCACACTGCAGCTGCAATAAATCAAGCATCCATTTAATAAACATCAGAAAATGTTAAGACTTTTCCCATAGATCACAAACACAAAATAAGTATGCTATGGAAAATAAAGAAATTTTCAAATATCTAAACCAAAAAAAGTTCTAGTGTTAGTCTTTTGGAAGAAGCACGAACATTCTGATCTTGATGATCAAAAAGTTCAGGAAGCATCTACAATATTCTTTTTGGTGGCACTATCTTTGACCCAAATTCACTGAATCATTATTGTTCACCCATACTCATTATTATGCAGGATAACAAAGTAACAATAAATCATAAAGAGTAACAGCAATTAGTTACGAACCTTAAGCCTGACACATGACATCTATTGCAGGAACAACTGCCTTTGCAACTTTATTTTTTATTGCTTTCTCCATAGCATCCTAGTCAGGAAAATCATATTAGAGAATTATGCCTTATTTCACAAGCCTAAACTTAAATTTCCTTGATGTAAATAGCCCACCTAAACATAATTTTAGAATGGAAATATTCAAGGGAGCAGTTGCTATTGGATCACAACACAGCCAATAGAATAAATACTAACATTTGGTTTACATGAAATTGAAAATGCATAAGCATTCTAGTAGCAGAGGAGCCCATCTCACTCTGCATTCTTCCTAACTTTTCTTAATTATTAGCTCACTATTTTGATGGCAAAAAAAATTCCCAAACACCAGTGAGAGAAGATGCTCATTATAAAAGCTATATGCAGAATCAATAACACCCGTCCTCTTCTTCTCCATGTTGAGCAAGTCCCTACCACTTTTGTGAGAAAAGTACACTACATAATTATAATGGTAATTTTAATCGTAGAAGGTTTTTTTTTTCTGAACTCATCACCTCTAAGTAGGATTGAATTATTTTGGAATAAGAGTGTGTTGAGAACTTTCGGCCTTTTTTCTTCAAATCCTGTACCACACTTGTAAAGGATAATCCTTTAGATAAGGCTAGCTGAAAGGTTGTGATCTCTCTAAAATCAACACCTCAATTAAACAACAATTCTTCATAGTACAGAGGAAGTTAAGGAGGACAATAACCTAATAAATTTTAGAAAGAAACCCAAGATGCTTGAAGGAATCCAACAATATTTAACTTTCTTTGCTCGTTCAGTTTACTTGATCCACTCTAAATGATCCTATACTTAGATAAACCTACAAGTTTTGCTCCTCAGAACACCACAAACCAGATGAAGTGTACAAGTTTGAATAAGACTTCGTTTGTTGGAGTCCAGAAATAAGTAAAAAAAAAAAAAAAATTGTTCAAAAGGTTCAAAAAGAGGAGGAAAAAAGAAAGGGAAAAAAGCAATTAATTCCACCATAATTCAAAGTTGGGAATCAAAGCAGATATTGTCTTAAAAATTGCATAGACAAACTAACCATGGATGCCTTTGAGAAGATTGGTTTCCCTTCCATGCTTTAAGCATATCTTCTGGAAAAACAATATGTTTGGTTTAAGTTTAGCCAATATTTTTGATAGAATGATAAGATTCTGGCTGTAAATATGCAAAATCGTCATAAAAACCATCATTCTAGGCTTGACCAAATTCATATTCGGATTTTATCTAGGACTTGCTAAACATCCGGGACCACATTCTTCCCATCACTATTTATAACTGAATCCCGTGGTGCTCGGAGTGCAATGTGAAGGACAGGCCCGTTTTCTGTAATATTTATCCGAAGAAACCACCAAAACAAAGGAGTAAGGGTTAGATGACAAATGCCAAAGTGACTGATGAACAAAGTTTGGCCAATTTGAAAAGACTGATCTTGTAAGAAAAGTTATTAACAAAAGAAAGCCTGAAACTTTCTTTTCATTTTCTTTTTAATTTTGTCAACAAGTTTAGAAGCCACCAATTGGTGTGTAAACATTCTAGTTTCTGGTGGATGACATAAATCACAATCACTCACCAGATACCAATGATCTAAACAAGACATTGTTTTACCCAACCCATAAACTTCGTAATACTCAGCAGCAAAGATACAATCTACTCAACAAACATTTGGTTTTACCGGTGTGACAAAACTTAGCAAAATAAAACCTTGACTTACCCACTCTCCATTGAACATCCGATTAATCTTTTCTTGGAGATGAGCTGCCTGCATCACCGCACCAGTATAATTAATCAGATTTTCACATCATATTCACACCAAAAGATAATGATTCAACGTTAGCTCGCCTCTGCTAAACTGTGGAGCTTATTCAAGGTGTCAAGATTGGTACATTGCCTTGAATAGTCCAACAAAATCCCATCAAATTAGCTGTATGCAATAGTAATAAAGAAAAATATTAACACAACTACATAGAGTCCAATCTTAAATTCAAACTTCCGAATATCACACACCATTATAGACTTGCATCACTCGGTGTTGGACATCAAGTCACGCAAATGGGTCCTCTTAATGTCCTCAACATGTGCCTGGAAATGCACAAGTATGTTACATCAACACACACATAATTTACATGTATAGAATAGACCCAGATCAAAAAACAAATCAACCAAATCAAGATTTTAAATACATGATTAATGGCTATAAATTTCAATGGGAAAGCACGAAAAATGAAGCCTAAAATACTTGGGCTCCAATGCAATCGATGAAAAATAAACTTACCTTCAATTTACAAGCACATAATTCTCATAATATCTTGACAAACGAAAAGTCGAAAACAGATTATTACCTTGTATAAAGCAAAATCCAATCTAAATCTAAATTTGAATAAATGAGAGCATGAAAATCTGGGTTGGGGCATTTCTTAATTTTATAGATTCGTGATCAGATCTGTTGGCAAAGGAACCCACGCAATTTCCCATGATGTGGTCCTCTGACAGAGGTAGCAGTGGAGCTCTCCGTGGTGCACGGGAAAGTCTCTTGAATGATGCTGATGCCTTTGTGGTTTTTTTTTTTTTTTTTTTGATATGGGTCTCCGTAGCTGCATGGAAATCCAAAGGAACACAGGCGGTAATTAAAAGTGACAAAGAAACATGAACAAAAATGAAAAAATAAAAATTCAAATAAAGGCAGGAAAAAGCTTGAAATCACTACTATCCACTTCCTGTGAAAATTTTCAGGTCGTTGGTGTGGAACTGTTCCCTTTTCCAGCCAAAGAGATTCACACAAGTTTGAACAAAGAGAAGAGAGAAAATTAAACGGCTAACATTAGGAAAAACCAACAATACAGAAGAAGAGCAAAAGGGTATTCATCCCTAGATGTCGACTTCTCATCAATTTTGTAAATTCAATCAAGGATTCATCTTAACAAAATTGACATTTAAAGTATAAGCCAAAAATTTCAAACCAACAATTCCATCCGTCTCAGGATCAAATACCAAAAAATTGCTGAAATTTTATTGTGATGTAGGTGAAGGAACTGAGATTGGAGATCACAACAACATATCCGCTCCAATCTTCCTCCATTGCACAATAACATATCCGCTCCAATCTTCCAGGCATTATCTTTACACAGTACTTTTTAATTACCATATGCCATTTTGCAATCTTAACCAAATAAGCCCTAAATATTATGAGCATATACACAGGAATATCAAAAGGTAGAAATACAAAACAAATTTTCCCCTTTTTAGACATGTAAAAAGGGGACAGAGAATACATTTTTACCTTGATCAAAGCATGAAATAGCATCTTAATCCTTGAGGCAACCAATTAATTTCCGTTCGTTTTTGAGGTCAGAAGCGTTTAAAATGTTATCTTTTAAATTTTTTTTCCATAATCCAGATGGATGATTGAAGGATTAAAAGGGGGAAAATAGTATACCTGCAATTGGGAGCCGCTGTTTTGGCAGAGTGTATGGTGGGTTGCGGTGAGTTGGGGTGCGACGAGCGGTGGATGGAGGAATCGACGAGGCGGCGGTAGAAGGCGACGAGTGGTTGGGCTTCGGCGACTTGGAGTTGCCCGGCACACAGGTGCAGTCGACTGGATTTATTGGCGAGTCGAGGGGTGTTGTGGTGTGTTAATGGGTCGATGATGGTGGTGGGTTGTCAACGGCGATGTAGTAGACTGCTAGCAAAGATGCAGAGGATAGAGTTGGTGGATGATGTGAGGTGACGGCGAGAAGCCTGTAATTCTTTGCTACTGTGGCATTAATCGCGCGCACGGGGAGTTTCTGCTAAGTTTTTTTTTTTAATTTCTTATTTTATTTGTTAAAAATTCTACTGATTTAGATTTTACAAAAACTGTAAATATAATTTCACGGGGAGATTTTTTTTTTTCCAATTTAAAAAAATATTTTCTTAGTAATTAATAATCAATACACATTTTTTTAACATAATCTTACTATAAAAAAATCGAATCGTGAAAAATAATATTAGACGAAATGGAATATAAATATAAATATATAGTAATAAGGGAGACAGTAACAGAATAACAAAAAACTACTTAAAAAGACGCGAAATGTGAAGCTTAAAATCAACGCAGGTACATATTATTTATAAATGTTGGGAGTCTGGATAAATAATATATCAATTTTGAGTGATTAAAGTGTAAATAATAAATGTGGGTATGTCGAATTTTGGAATTTTTTTTCTCATTGGAAGTTGAAAGATTTAAAAAAAAAAAAAAGAGACATGATCTCCCCCTACGCACACAGGGAGTTGCTTCTCCCCCTGCACGTACGAGGAGATGCTGTCTCCCCGTACGCGCACGGGGAGATCCTGTGTCCCTGTGCGCGCATGGGGAGTTCGTTTCTCCCCGTGCGATCACGGTTCTCCCCCGTGCGTTTTGCTCTGATTTATTACTATTTTCAACTCCATCATTCATTCACGAAAATATATTGAATATTCATGGACCTACTTAATATCAATATTCAAGAGTCAACAAATTCAAGTGAAACAAAAAACTCATTTACCTGACAGGATGAAGCTGTAAGTTTTCTTTAACTTTACTCGAACTTGTAGTAGTAGATGCCGTGCAGCGCGGTTTATAAACTAAAGTTTTAATATCTAATACGAAAGAGAAATTGTACTGGAGAATAAAGAAGTTTGTGAGAATGACGACAAATAATACTAAACAAAAATGACAAAATCGGAAGTACGTAACAAAAAAAAAAAAATTTGATTTCAACACTCTCGACCAAAACATCGACCAAATCTTCTCGGAAGGCAAGGAACAACGAAAATACAAAACTAAACAAAAACGAAAAAACCTAAACCATGCTGAAAAAAAAATGAAATAAAAAAGCAAAAATATAACAACAATAAATAGAAATTTTACCTTCAAGAAATTGTTTTGTCACTTCACAGTGTGTGATTGGAATTGCATTTGCATGTTATATATATAGTGTACAATGTGGCAAAATACATACAGTGTGAGTAAGTCGGTTGTAGATAGCTTTTTAAAATTAATTAAGGCGGCAAATTTCACCGCCAAAAGCTTGAAGAATTTAGTAGAAATTGGCAAAATACATACAGTGTGAGTAAGTCGGTTGCAGATAATTTTTTTTAATAAAATAAGGTGACAAATTTCACAGCCAAAAGAATTAAGTCAACAATTGTGACGACAATCCATATTAGCTACAGGAACAAACCAGTTTCAATGTGAAATGAATGAACAGTGATCCTGGAACTGGCGAGATAATCCATATTAGCTACAGGAACAAACCAGTTTCAATGTGAAATGGAGTGTGACAAAAATGAACAGTGATCCGGGCATTAGGTAGAAAAAAGGAAAAAAGTTACTGTAGCAAATCCAGTTCAAAGGAGGACAGGTGTGAAAAGGAGTGTGACAAGAATGAATAGTAAACCTTGGGTTCCCTCTTTTAAGGGGAAGGTAGATTACCAAAGTTAAAGTTATATTTCTATATTTCCTTTCTTCCCCGTCCCAACTTTCCCTCTTGATAGGAACGAATTTGAACTTCACGGGTGGTGGCATATTATATAGACAAAATATAATATCAAAATGAAATGGTGTCAAAAATATTTTCAATGCGATTGAAAATAATAATACCCAATGCAAAAATCAAAGCAAACCGTTCAACAACACCTTCTTCACTCGCCCTCAAGAGAGCTGTTGGTGGAGCAGCTCTCTTCAACCGCCTCTTGAACCCCATCCAACTCTGTTCGGTGGCTCCCTACAGTACTAACTCTGAAATGACTCCTTATGGTTGGTTGTTGACCGCCTTGGTGATGATTTTCAAATTTTATTCCTTGGTAGGAAAAAAATTTCCGTTTATTTTATGCTTGTTCTCGTTTGTTGATGGACTCTCAAAATTATTGGTTCTTGTTCAGATGCCTTTGATCCCTTCTTCCCCACAAGTAGTTTGAGCCAAGTCCTGAACATGATGGACAACCCCTTCATGTCAGTAGGCTGTGGAAGGGGAGTTGGGGCCGGAATAAGGAGGGGATGGGATTTACCAAGTAGACATGCCTGGACTTGACAGGAATGATCAAGTAAAAGTCTCGGTGGAGCAGAACACCCTGGTTATCAAAGGGGAAGGTGAAAAAGAGTCTTGAGAAGGAAGAACATAAAAGAAGATACTTGAGCATCTGTATAAACTCGATGGGATAAAGTCTGAGATGAAGAATGGGATGTCGAAGGTTGTGGAGGAAGAGAGGAAAGATGTGTTTCAGGATAATATCACTTGATGATGTGTTGTCAGAATAAAGGGTTTTGATTGTTTTTTATTTTATCCCTGTTTCTCTTTAATAATGTCTGAATAGGGTTTGTAAATCTTGTTCTGTTTTCTTGACCGTTCCTTGAAGCTTAGCCATGCCATGTCTTATCGAGATGTTTTAATTATTTAAGTGGACAAAATGACACTTAACAGCTTAAACGGCACTTCTAAAAGGATCAAACGGCATCACTTAACCAAAACCAAAACCAAAACAAAAACAAAAAAAAAAAAATCAACATTAAAAAATAAGACAAAACAGATGGTCTTATGCTCTGTCTATGTCTCTACTGCTTCGTTCGAATCCATGCACAATATCTTGTAATCTTCTATAAAGATTATTGAAAAAAATGTCACGTAGAGTGCCTGAAATCCAATCTTTAATTGCATCTAACGCGAACTGACTTATTATCTTTATCGCCAGCATATTGAGCAGAAATATTGAACTCCTGTAAAAGTAGAAATTATATAATTGAAAAGTGATTCTCATTAAGATTAAACATGTGAAATTTCCATGCCTGCAGCATATAAGCTCTAAGGTTCAAAACCAACGAAACAAGAGTTATTACCAGACCAAAATACTCTCAACAGCCTCTTTTTAGTTAATATTGCAAAGCCAAGTATTTTCTCCAAGAACCCAATGAATGAACTATAACACAGTCACTTCTTAAAACTCAACACTAATGTCATGATAACTTGTCCCATTCAAAAAAGAGCCAAGCGACACGAAGCCTTTTTAATGCAATGAAGGGAGAGTATTATTTTTGGTTAGACAAAATGAAACTTCGAAAATATATTATTAACTCGTGTGAAGACTCAATGTAATTGCAAGTCTCAACGCTACCTATTTATAAAAAAAAATTGTATACGACTCTGGTAGTCTGGCGTGTACTTGAAGGGATACATTGAAGACTAAATTTAAGTTCATAGTAAGGTGGTTATACACAAGTTTTGAGTCATATTGGGTTTGTTGGGTTTTTTGATACCCAATAAAATCGGGCGATAATGTAAAATCGATGTTGGATAAGTATTATATAGATACCTAAGATTGATTACCCGACCCTAAAACTATTTGGGGGCAATTGAAAGCAGTCTAATTAATTAGAGTAGCTCATGACCCGATTCCTCACTTAGTAGATGGCTTATTTGGCCCACTTATTATCTCCTTGTTGGGCTGGCCCATTACTATACCCTAAGTGATCCTATATATTTCCCTGTTGTTGGCTTGGTCATTTGGAAGTGTGTTTTGCCTTGAAATTGAGAGAGACTCGGCTGCCTCCTTGTGTGCTTTGTGCTTCCGGCTTGTAGCTTGTCTTGTTATCTTCTCAATGTTCTTAGCCTTTGTGGCTCCGCCTTTGTGGTTGCAAACACTTTCCCCTTGTGTCCTAAGTGGGCAAATCGATAGCAACCAAAGTGAGGAGTGGTTTGAAGGTTTGGGGTCGATTGCTTGGGTGTCTATATGGTTGGTAAATTGAGCGTGGTTTTGGTGAAATTTAAAATCCATTTTCTAACATTTGGTATCAGAGCGGGTTGGGGTGGATTTCAGGCCATAAAATCGAGCAGAAACTGCCCAGAATCGCATAGGAAACAGGAAGGAAAAATCTGTCAATTTTTCAAGTTTTTAGCCAGACCTAAAAACTTGTTTTCCGACCAAAATGGTGACCATTTGAAGGATCCAACACCATAGGAGGCATTAGCAGGTGGTGGCGTAGTTGGGTGGCAGGAGCATTAGAACGGCGGCAACGCGTGGCAACTGCGCGTGAAGCCCACACGCATTGATCTTGGCGGGGCGTGGCAGCGTGTGGGGGCTCCTTCGGTGAAAATTCCTTCCGATAGAATCTTTATTTTTACATTTCTAACAATTTTGTGTTGTTAGTTTTCTGTTTCAGGGTATACATTGAAATCTGAATGATTTTGCCCCGCGTTCGTAATTCAATTTTTGATCGGTTGGTTGCTATAGTTGTTGGAGACTTTAGGGCGAATAGTAATGGCCTTAAAGTGATAAATTCGCTTCTCTCATAATTTACGGACTCGAATAGGTCCGCTCTAGTAAATTGGCTTATCCCGTTTAAATTTCAGCATTAGCGCGTCTTCTTGTGGGGTGACATTAGGATTGGGGTTACCGTGAAGGGGTAATCATTGTTTGTGCTAGAAATTCCTAATTGCTCTATTTGAAGTATTGGTTTTAATTGCAAGTTGATATTTGCTTCTATGTTTACTTGCGTGAGAATTTTGAATCTTTTGTTGATATACCTTCGGGTTGCATCGGCTATTTCGTTAGAGCACCTAGTCTTGACTCGTTTGATTATTCCCTTGATCTAAGATCGTGAATCTTACGAAACCTTAGGAATCTAGAACTGTATATATTGTTCCCTTAGGATTACTTTGTGTGACCTATTTATGAATTTTTGATTGTTCTGTTTTTTTCAAATGTCTTCACATTTCGAAATTGGAATTTTTAATGGGAAAGGGGACTTCTCAATTTGTAAACAAAGGATAAAGGGGATTTTAGTTCAACAAAAAGTTTCAAAAGCTATAGATAACAAATTTCCTGCAGATTTAACAGAACCACAAAAAGAAGAATATGACGAACTTGCTTACACTTTAATTATTTTACACTTATCCGACATTGTTTTGAGAAAAGTTGGAAAACTAATTCCACTAAAGAACTTTGGTAAAAGTTTGAAGACTTATATTTGCTGAAGTCTAATCCTGTAAGTTGTACTTGCTTGAAAGTTTTTAGCTTTAAACTGGATAATTCAGAGGATCTTAATGACAATTTGGATTTTTTAACAAGTTGGTTCAAGACATCGTTAACAGTAATGAGAAGGTGTCTGAAACTTATAAAGCCATTATTTTGTTGAATTCTATGCCTGATTTATATAGAGAGGTTAAGAATGGAATTAAGTATGGTAGGAATACTTTAACACCCAAGATTGTCATAGATTCTTTTAAGAATAAGGAGATGGAGATTAAGGCTGAAAAAGAAGATAAGAGAAGTGGTGAGCTACATATGATGAATAGTAAAATGAAATTTAAGCAGATGAGAGTAGTGATTCGAATAGTGACTCGAGTGATGAGGACAGTAAGCAGATGTGCAAAAGATGGGACAAGTCCAGTGGTAGACGGTGTTACAGTTGTGGTAAGACTGGACACTTTATTAGGGACTGTCATAAAAAGAACAAGGACAAGCAGAATGGTAAGTTGAGAGGCAAGACGAATTTGGCATTAGGGATAAGTGTGGTAAGATCTTTTCGTGGGGTCATTTATGCATTTGTTGCGTATGTGTTGACCTGTTGATTAACTTTGTGTTAATATGTGGTTTTGTGTGAACATGTTTTAAAAAGATATACGTGTTATCATGTATATGATATATCCATCGCATGTTTATTTGCTCTTGATTGATTGTTGTGATTATCTGCTTCTACTTGGGTGTTTTCTTGACCTTAACCCTGGTGAGTACATGGAGCAGGTATGGTATGTGTTTCGAGTTCAAAACACAAGGTAAGGTCTGCGATACCAATTTTATTGGTTACCTTGATTGTGCAAGTATAAACTTTTGTGTTTTGTTTGCTTGCAGATTTATTGGAAATCAAGGTGGAGATTTGTTGGATTTTTTTGTACCCAATAAATATGGGCAATGATGTAAAACTGATGTTGGATAAGTATTATATCGACACCTAAGATTGATGACCCGACCCTAAAACTATTTGTGGCAATTGGAAGCAGTCTAATTAATTAGAGTTGCTCACAGCCCGATTTCTCACTTAGTAGATGGCTTATTTGGCCCACTTATTATCTCCTTGTTGGGCCGGCCCATTACTATACTCTAAGTGATCCTATATATTTCCCTTTTGTTGGCTTGGTCATTTGGAAGTGTGTTTTGCCTTGAAATTGAGAAAAAGACTCTGCTGCCTCCTTTGTGCTTTGTGCTTCCGACTTGTAGCTTATCTTGTTATCTTCTTATTGTTCTTAGCCTTTATGGCTGCAAACACGTTCCCATTTTGTGTCCTAAGTGGCAAACCGATAGCAACCAAGGTGATGAGTGGTTTGAAGGTTTGGGATCCATTACTTGGGTGTTGATTTGGTTGGTAACTAAGCCTGTTTTTGGTGAAGTTTGGAGTCCTTCTAACAGGTTTAAAGCTCAATTTAAAATTTCAGCCCCGTGACCTCATCCAGGGTCTGACCCAGCACCCGACGAAGGGGTGCGGCCACCCATGCTGGATCCGCCGGAGCCTTCAATTTTGCCGGGTGGTTGAAAGTTACAAAGAGGACAGTTGCAAAGAAGGCGGGGAGGAAGGAAGGAGACACTGCTCAGGTGGGCCTTTTTTTGTTTTTAGTTTTGGCTCACTTGTTTTGGGCTAAGAGAGTTGGGCTCTGTGCAAGACACTAACGGCCATCGTCATGCAACGTGCCAATCACAACGGTCACTGAAAATTTCCCAACGTTTAAATTCCCCATATTAACATTAACCTTAAAGCAACATTCACATGTGTACGGTTTAGATCTATTTAGATTAATCAGAATTCATCCAACTGTTAACACGTGGCCTTAGTAGAGTTGTCAACCTTTTCTCTGTTGCTGACTTGTTTATCAATGATTAGAGACAATTTAAACTTCATAATTAATTTAAATAAAAATTAATTAATTTGTTTCTCTCTTGTTAAAGCTCCATCTTTCTCTCTCTATATATCTCTGTGTATATATTAGTCTCCTTCTCCAGTTATCCTTCAATACTGGAGTCCCCTCTCTCTCTCATTAGCATTTCTACAGTCCTATACAGTTCTCTTTATTTTGCTAAATTTCAAGTATTAGGGCTAGAGAAAATGGCTTACTCTAAATCGTTGGTGGCTTTGGTTTGGGAAAAGTTCATAAATAAGGTGTTTAGTTTACACCAATTCAAAAATCATGTTTATAGTTTGAAAATTCAAAAATCAAGTTTTTTTTTTAATTCTAATATAATATAATATAATAAACCCACCCCACATGCACCACCTATACAGCTCCGGGGACTATTCCAGCGACCATTCTGACCACCACTCATCTCCAGCGACCACTCTTCTCCGACGACCATTCCGGCGACTATTCCGGACACAGATTTATAATTGAATTAGTCACATATTATTTTTCAGTCACAAATACTAATTTTTATGCGTCACAGATTATTTAATGATCACAGTTCAAAAATTTATAGGTCATATTTAATTCGTTGGTCACAAATTTCAAAATTAGTTAGTCACAGATTTCAAAATTAGTTAGTCACATATCAAAATTGATAGGTCACACGGTCACAGATTTCCAAATGCGTCGCCGCTAGTCGCCGTTGTGAGCGCAAACACTGATGCTCACAGCGTCGCTCAGATCGACGCTTAGCGAGCGACACTCACATTGATGCTCATAGTAGCTGCGACACCGAGGCGAGCGACTCTCAGTTTCTCAGTAGCCGGTGCTGATGCTAGTAGAGATAAGGAAGGTAGAAAGAGAATAGAGAGAGAGAGGGGAGGCGAAAGAGAGAGAGAGACACGGGATGGAGTGGAGTAATAAATTAGGGTTAGGTTTTAATACAATACCTGATTTTTGAATAAATAAAATTTTGACCTGATTTTTAAAATGCAATCTTTACACACCTGTTTTTTTGTAATTTCCTCCTTTGGTTTTTGCACTGTTGGCTGTAACAGCATTGGGCCTTTGTTTTTAAATGAGGACCAATTAAATAAAATAATTTTCATCATCATCACATTAACCCGATGCTCCGGCAACCCGGCCTTTTTCCTGTTTTCTGTTTCAGTTCATTTTTTTAATACATTTATGAATTTGAAGAAAACAACAAGAATTAAGAAGATTAGCATTTCAATTTTCAGTTTTTCACGGCATGGGACCGTGTTCACTAATTCATTACTGAATTTAGATGTCGATAGTTGAAACATCTGGATTCCTCCTCTATGGTGATGTACTGAATCCATTTTGATGCTTGGCCGGGTTATATATATTCTGTGAAGGGGTGAGCATTTAGAAGAGTGAGACGAGCAAGGAAATGGGGTTCCCGTCTCTTGTTAGATACCAATGTATGTTAAGAGAGACAAAGTTCAATTAAGGTTGATAAATGATCTGCCTTCATGGTTTGCTTATGATTATATAGACATATTAATAACTTTAAAAAAAAAATTATTTATGTTGATTTACTATCCATATTAACTTTTCCATTTTCTTGTTCTTGTTTTAATTTAATTAACACTAGTTACTTATTGGTTTCCTGAATCATTCTTGACAAGTCCACTAACAATTGAATTGTTAATTCATTATGCTAAAGCTTGTAATAAATGAATGAATGAATTGTACAATTGATGGCAAATTCCACTAAAGTTTCTATAGGGGATGTGCCATGGCATACTGCTCAGTATTAATTCCGAGAGAGGATGTTGTGAACTTAATATGCTTCTCAATACAACAAAATGAACATATGTTGAACTCTGTTGTTCATTTTTCAGTTTTTGTAGTACACTAATCAGTAAATATTTCCATTGTGAAACTTGTTGAATGAAAAAGAGATTTTTTCAAAAATTGAGAATGACGTAATATTGCAACATTTTCAAAGCATAAGACCCCATAGAATGCACTTGTCTAAGATCACCGTTACATAGTAGGTTGTATCGCATATTTCTTTAGTATTTTGGATTGTATTGAATTATGTTTTCATATATATATAATTTTTACGTTTTAGTGCATTTTCATATATATTTAATAATTTTTAATATTATTTAATCAAATATTAATAAACGACATCGCTATTATGATCGTTGATTGTCGAGGTCAATGGTCAACGTCTGCCCGAGCTAAACTTTTGTGCTAAGTCCGCCACTGACCTCATTGGCTCAAATAGATAGTAGAATAGAAATGATAGTACAACCAGGAAAATGAAGCGTGCAATGCGATTGGTCATGATCTATCGTTATGAAGTTTTGCAAGTGAAAGTTTTAAAACTGAAGATGAATACCAGATGAGCAGCAACGTCTTTTTCACGAGGTACAAGAAAATTATGGCAAGAATGACAATGGCTATCCAAGCTACCTACACATGAAAAAGGTTACAGAAGTAAATAATCACCATCATGAAAATAATTTAGTTCAGTTTATTTCAGCTACCAGGAAAATATTTGTGACACAAGAGAGAGACTTTCGACTAGATCAGCAATTGATACGAAACTTGTCCTTGAATATTGATTTTCATTCTCACTTCTTGACAAAAATCAACTGCTAATGCATAGACCTTCACACAAAATAATGACTATCGGCAAACAGAAACTTCAGAAGCCAGAGAAGGGCTTACAATTCCATCGGGAACTCCTGATTGAACTTGGCGAGGGAAAATATACTCCGCATCCCGTAGGCCATTATGACTACGATGTCCTTCCTCATCAAACTATAAAACAAACATGACAATTCTTCAGTTCATTTAGCTTGACAAAAAATAATGCGGAGACAAAAATAATTCTTCGGTTCAGTTCATTCTCACTTCTTGACAAAAATCAACTGTCAATGCATAGACCTTTACACAAAATAATGACTATCGGAAAACAGAAACTTCAGAAGCCAGAGAAGAACTTACGATTCCATCGGGAACTACTGATTGAACTTGGCGTGGGAAAATATACTCCGCATTCAGTAGGCCATTTTGACTCTGATGTCCTTCCTCATCGAACTATAAAACAAACATGACGATTCTTCAGTTCATTTAGCTTGTATCTGAAATAAAGAGTTCTATAAACTATAAGGGCGTGTTTTCTAATGCTTCTGGGAACCGTGGTTAAAGAAATGATCTTGTTCAGAACAGTTCTGGAGAAGTCTTGGTTTTGAGGCCAAAACTTTGTCCAATTTTCTCAAGTTATTAGACAACACTTTTGCATGGTACTTGTAGTCTTGTGGATGTTGTCACATCTTTGAAGCAACCAAAAAGAGGTTAATCAGAATTCTCGAACCAGCCTTAAAATATATCCGAGAGGCTAGAAATAGAAAACAATGTCGGCCTCAAACAAATTGTGCTGATCAATGTTGGTATGATTACCAGTATTTCAACGTCTTCTATGGTTGCACCAGAACTCACGACTAAACTCTGAATCAGAAACTTGTTCTCACATTGCATGTTGTGAGGAGCCTCCTCCAAGGCTTGCATTGTTACTGCAAAACATGTAAAAGTAAAGCGATAAATAAATTAAATAATTATAAAACAGTCAAAGCATTTCTAGTAGTTCACCCTCAATATTTGCACGGTAATAAAGAAAAACGTTACAATTTTTTGCTCGCTTCAGTCTTCTACACATAAATGATCGCCCAAAAGATCAATGGTAATTGGCATAGTAGGAATTTAGGTCAATCCACAGTCGCAGGGAGAAATACTTCTTTTATTACTAAAAAATAAGATGAAAGCGAGAAAAGGGAAGAAAGGATCAAATCCTCGGATGTCAAAATTCTAGAGGGAGGAACTACTATGGGGATAGCCTAGGGGAACAGCTAGGATACATCAACACCCTCCCAGTGTCGGATAGCTGGTGTTCTACACTTGTTGAAAATTCGTGTTGACATGTATTAAATTTTTTTTTTTTAAATTTTGTATAGTTAGACATGTTGCCTACACATCGGGACATACATCGTGTCTAATATAGATGTCAGGTGGTGAGTCCAAATTATTTTTCGATTTTGTACAGTTTGACAAGTCGTTGACACATGGTCAACACACTATGAGATAAGTGTGTCGGACACCAACACGTTTCAGAAATTCGAGTGGTGTGTCTAAGTTATTTTTTATTTTGTTTACGTGGACTCATCGTGAACACAATGTGAGATACATTTTTGACATACTGAGAGATAAATTCTGGACACGTTGTTTATGAATTGTTGACTTGCCAGAAGTAAGAAAAAAAAAATTACTTTACAATATAAAGATAAGAAATAAATAATAACGTTATTTTAATCAGCGTGTTGGGACGTGTCGTGTAGGTTCTTTTTTTGAAAAATTATACGTTGACTTGCCGTGTGATATCATATCGTGTCATGTCCGAAACTCGTGTCAGCATATGTACTTCATAGGGAACAACAACAAAAAGGAAAAAAAATGTTTTGTTTTTCTTCTTCATCTCAGCAACAAACTGAAAACAATACCACTACCTGTGAGATCACATGTTGATCTGGGCAAAAGAATTCCGCGATTGAGTTCACATCCATAATTTTGCGGATTTGGAGTTTCAACCTGAAAACAAAATCATACTCTATCAAAATACACTTCCACATATAATTGCAACAACCATTTTTGAGAAGAACTCATTGTTAAAATCGGATTGTAAGGGGAGGGTGCTCAAAGTTCTTACGAACTCACAACGCCTTCCACAATCAACGTTGAATCCAATGCAATTAGTATCGTTACAATATAGTACTCAAATCAATAATCAAAATGTATTTACCATAAAAGCGACGTGGTCTTGGGTTTTATTTGACAACTGAATTGTACAAGACACTTGTCTCTTGACTCTCCTCAGCTCAACTTCAACCCAAAATAAATAAGTGAAAAAGCAAAAGTGGAAAGCACAGTAATGGATCAAACTCCAAAATTAAATATAATGGAAAATAAACAAATTAAGACCAATTTGAAACTTACATGGGAAACTAACCACTGGAGGCTCGATATCAAGAAGTTGGTCTGTGCTCATTCTTTCTCGAAAATCAAACGTAGTAATATGATATTCTTTTGTCTAATTTTTGAAGGGTATTTTCCAAATAATAAATGGAGAAAGAGAGAAGGATTTAGGGATGAAGAAGCAGTGGCATGGAGTGAATTGAGGTTGCTTGCAAGTATATATAATTATCATAATTAAGAAAGCCATAAAAGATCAATCTATAATAAATTGCCATAAAACAATTCAAAACACGTACAATGACGTGTTTCCATGTTCAAACCTACCAATACAAATTTGAATAAATTATTTTCTGAATAGACAAAACTTTTGTAGTCAAATTCGCAATTTATTCAACTGGGTATGTTGACGAAGAAAAAGGCAACCCTCTGACCGGCTCAATTTCATCAAACAAATTTCTTCTGTATCTAGACTATTTCCACCAAATTTGGACGAGGAATATACTTCTAGTTTTAGAGTTGATCGAGTTGACATTAAATAATTTTTAAAGAAATTGTCTGTCCCAGTATGTGCTGCTTTACTTACATTGAAGAAACTTAATACCACCCCCAAGTGTTCATAATGCAGAGAGGAAGAAGAAAAAGGAGGGCGTCTCTCGTCGATTTTTATATTCCGCAAGTATACAGATCATAACAAGTAACATAGTCGACCAGTGAGTTTGGATAGTTTCCACGAGGACTACTATCTAACAATTGGTCAAATTATTCTTAACTTTAGTTTGATCGAAAACAAATAATAAATTTTTTGATTCGTGTCTAAATTATTCTAACTAAACTAAATTAATTTAACGTACACAATTTATCAATATTGGATTTTAAAAGTATGAACGTGAATGCTAAGACTTACAATTTTACCTATGGATCCCCTTTAATTCTCCATTGAAGATTCATTACTATTGTAATGTTCAGTCGAATTTTTCTAAAGTATTTGACTTACCCCTCTCGAGTTTTCATTGAATCTATTTAACTAATTCAATTCTATATCTCTATTTGAAATAATTTTAGTTAAACGAAATATTAGTTCTAAGAAATCATCTAATGACCGCAATAATTAGTGAATATATATATATATATACACAATATACTAAATTATCAGATTTTAATACGTGGTCTAAATCTAAAACACATCTCGCAATTCGTAATAGATTCACAAAATCATTGAATAATTGGCCAAAGAAGTCAAAATATTAAATTCATGAATAAAATCAACATATATACATTTAAAGAACTAGAATTTTGAATAAAAGAAATAAATGGTCACACATAAATTACATTGTTGGCCCTAGCTATGAATTTAGTTACTCATAATAATGTTAGAAAAACAAAAAGTATAGAATTCATAATCGAGTTTTGAAATCTTGATCATGAAAATAATTGAATTTTGTACCAAGAATCTTCTTCAACCTCTAAAGTCTTCAAACCCTAGCTTTTGCTCATTGATTTTGATGATTATATATTTTTATCTCCCTCATATTGTGTGGAACTCCCTCAAAGGTGTTAAAAACTCATATTTGTACTCCCAGCACTTTTGTGTCGAATGTAGGGTTCTTATAAGCTTCAAAATTGGTCAAAAATGCTCTCTAGATACACCTAGGCGGCACCTTGGCACCATTGGAGTGGTGTCGCGACTCTGTAATGTGGAATTTGGTAGAGCCTCAGCACCATGATGGTGAAGTAGCGGCGCCACCTTTCGGGTGAAAATTTACACAGCACTTTCTTTAATATTTTTATCATAAATTTCTCTCCCATGATGGTTAAGCAATGGGATGGGCGAGGGGTGGCAAATAGTTTTTTCGGCTTCAGTGGCCTAACTTCAAATGTGCATAATTTTTTATCACAACTTCGAATGGTGATTCGTTGTTTGCACTAAACTCCAAATTCAATTATATTCTAATGGTATATCATCTGAATGGTGTAGATCTTTGTACCAAACGTTATACAATAATTTTCTCACATGTTTAGCATGTAGGTTAATCCCTCGTTTTCAATTTTTTGGTCCATTTATGTCAAAACTTCATTCATTTTGCATTAATCATCTTCAAATTTAGGGGTTATCCTATAAAAACGATGTATACACTCATATGAATAAAAATCCGTTCAAATAATCAAATATTGAATATAATTATTTGCATAGATAAGAATACGTATAAAATACACTTAAACACACACACACACACAAAATTTACCCTCACGAGGACTCATTATCTACGTTTTTGCTTTAATTAAAACTAGTTCTAATTAAAGAAAACATACACAATTAATTTTTTAAGTTGATATTTACTATATTTAATTATCATCGAAAACAGTCAACGATTTCAATTAGCTTATTCAATGTTCACTGCCTCTATTTAGAATAATGTTATCTAGCACCTGGTCAGAGGTGGCAATCGAGCAAACCGGCTCGTCGGCTCAGCTCGTAAAAAATGGGCTCGTGAGCCGCTGATGAGGCCGAATCCGAGTCGAGCCTGCTCCGCTCATTTTATACACGAGCGCTCGTGGGCGAACCGGAGCTTGTGGGCTCGTTAAAAGGCGAACCACGAGCTCACCTCAAATGTTCAGTGACCGAAACGATCACTGAATTAAATTTTTTTTTTTTCAATTCAATTTTTCTTTATAAATACCCTTGACTTAATCCATTTGTTTCAACCCAACTCTCATTCTCTACTCTCTAATCTATTGATTCGCTTCTACATTTTACATTATTGAGTTATAATCTTGATTTTACAAGCTATTTTCTACACTATTGCATAGTCTACATTCATTTCTCAATTCTACTTCAACATTCAATTTCAATTATTCAATATTAATTATCCCACTACAAATTTTGAAGTACAATCTTACACATGAACTTTCTTTCAATTCTTGATTTATTACTTACTATACATTTTATATCAATTTACAAATGGATCCATGCTCATTTGTTGAATGCTGGTTCGGTATCGGAGGCGGATTACCTATCATGCTGCAAAGTCAATTTCAAAATGAATTTGTTGGTCTAAACGAAGTATCTATTCCCGAAAATATTCAGAATTTTGATGCCCATGGAAGTAGTAATCCAATTAATTTGGATGACGTTGATGTTTTCAAGGCGGAATGGGAGGATGAAGTTCCAGAATTAGATATTCCTGATGCAAGAGGGAAGGGAAAGGGGAAAAAGCAAGAAAAATGTTGGGATCATTTTAAATTGATTCAAACTGGTCATGTGGTCGATAGAGTTCCAGAATCTAAAGTAGTATGTAAATATTGTCAACAATAACTGGCATGGCAAAAAGGCATTGGAACCACCCACCTCAACCGTTACTACAAGGCATGTGCAGCCAAACATGGGCTTCTTCCTGCTGGTCAAACGCAACTACAATCGGGTAGTCCAGGCACTGGTTCTACTACTACGCCACTTTCTACGTGGATGAATTCGGAGGAGAAAGCTCGAACAGGAATGGTAAAGTTCGTTGCCGCTGCTGAGTTGCCTCTAGCAATAGCGGACAATCAACATTTCATCTCCAACGTTAAAGAATATCTTCAACCGAGATACGTTGGGGTAAGTCGAAATACTTTTCGTTCTAATACAATAGAATATTTCATTCATTCAAAAAAAAACTATATATTGCCTATTTAGAAAAATATAGGGGATGTTATATCTTTAACTTCAAATATATGTGAATTGATTAATAAAAGAATTTATATAGTTACAACTGCACACTACATTGACCCACTTTGGTGTATGCATAAAAAAATTATTGCTTTTAAAATTATTGAATTCCCTCACGACACTAACAACATATTTAATGTTGTTATGAATATTGTTAGAGAATATTGTTGCGAGAGTAAAATTCGTTCATTTACATTTGACAACGCTACTGTTAATAAGGTAGTTATTGATACATTGTGTAGAGTACTGCATCCCGATTTTGGTGGTAATTTGTTTCATATTCAATGTGTACGTCATATTTTTAATTTAATAGTACAAGATGGTTTAAAACATATTAAGAATGAAATTCAAAGAATTAGGGATGCACTAGTATATATCATGATTTCACCTAGTAGAAAATAAGTATTTGAGGAATTTTGTGCCGAATCTGGGGTGACGTATACGAAAACATTTATTAGTGACGCAGGGCATAGATAGAACCAAACTTACTTATTATTAAAATCGTATGAAGGCTTTGAACATTTAATAACTGAATTTTATAACAATAGACATATTAGAAACGATGACGATACTAGTTTGAATGGCACTGATTGGATGTTAGCTTTTAAAATTAAAAAAAAAATTGACAATTTTTTATGATTCAACAAATATTTTGTTGGAGTTTATTATCCCACTAGTTATATGGTCCTTGAACTTCTTTATATAATTGCTAAGGCTTTTCATAGATATAAAAATTACCCCGATTTTAGTTCAATTATATATTCCATGAAATTAAAGTTTAGAAAATATTTGGAAGACTTGCCTATGTTGTTTTCGTTAGCATACATCATGGACCCCTGATATAATTTATCGGGTACTAAATTTGTAATTGATCAGATTTCAAGAGCTTTAACTTTTAATGTACCTATCACTTATAGGAATTTAGAACAAACTTTAAGTGAAATGTATGAACTATATGCTGAATGAATGGGTACAAATATTAATCAGGTACCCTCTGGCTCTAAACCAACTCCTTCCATTGATATACTAGAAGATGACGCTAAAGTTTTAACTTTATTCGAAGGTATTAACTCATATAGATATGATTCAAATGCATACCGCATGTAATCAAGCATTGGACGAAAGTCCCAATGCATTTTCTGCTGAATTAATTGATTGTTTTAATCATAATATGCCTAATAACAAAACAATTAAGAAAATTTCAGAATAAGTAATTGAATTCTGGCGAAGGTACGAACGCCGATAGCCAGTGGTTTTTGCAATGGCAAAAGACCTACTAACACCTCCGGTTAGCACTGTAGCTTCGGAGTCTACTTTTAGTGCAGGTAAGAGGGTTCTCTCCGAGGTCAGGAGCCGACTGAAAGAAGATATTTTAGAAGTATTAATGTGCATGAAGGACTGACAAGATGATCATTTTTGATTGCAAGATAAATATGCCGAAATTGCATCTCGTCAAGTAGGTGATATATATTTTAACCATATTCATCAAAAAAAAAAATTATAGTACCTTCATAATTTTTTAAAAAAATTGTACACGTAACAAGTTGTTCGTGTACAATTTTTAACTCTATCTACTCGAAATTGAAGTAATCGATCCCAATCCAAGGTAAAGGAGGAGGGTTTATTTTTAAAAAAAGTTTATCTAAAAAAAATATTTACAAAAGGTATATCTAAAAAAATTATGTATATCTTTTTTTAAAGGTTTAGAAAATGTATAGTATAGCTTTAAAAAAATCCGAGCTCGCGAGCTGAAGCTCGGCTTGGCCCATGAGTAACGAGCTAAGCTCGTACGTCTACGGGCCAAGCCGGCTCGGCTGGCCCATTGCCACCACTACCTGTAGTGTTGAACACTAATTTCAATGTCAACATATCATATATCTTATTACGTGGATCATAATTTCTTATATTTAATTAAACTTATAATTTAATATTACTAGTGCTGCCACCTAGGCTTTTAGTTGTTCTAAATAGCATTACTCCTCTATTTAAGAGTTAACTCTACCGAGATCAGATAATGCAGGGATCGAATTTGATAAACTTTGTGGCAAGTTTGCCTCTGTCAGGATCGTCTAGGACTCTATTAGCTTCTTATTACAATGTCGAACTAGAAGAAATGAAAAATCTTTAGTATTGAGAATCTAAAACAAAATAAGATATTTCCATCACCAATTCTCATTTCATCTGAATTGATGTTTATCATATCCGTTGCTAATTAACCAAAAAATTGTAGTTGTTTTCCAATAATTCTAATGTGTTTCCCTGTAGTGTTTGCTGAAATAAAAATAAAATGAAAATTGCATATCAACATAATGTTAGATAAAATATTCGTGAACGAATGCTGGTTTAGCAAATGCCAGATTTACAACACATACCGGATATACAACTTACTGAAAATACAATTCAACAAACTGTATATGCCACTTACCGAATGTGCAACTTCACATACCGTATATGCAATTAACATACCGTATAACTAAGATATAGCAGATTAAATAATTTACTAATCACAACAAACAAAATAAGTTATATAAAACATGATAAAATAGAACAAATAATTTAAATAGCAGAGAATAAAAAATGAGTAAATTGCCTGTTTAGTCACTGAACTTTCAGCCATGCACACAAGGGATCACTGAACTTTACAATTCATCATCCCAGAAGTCACTGAGCAAATGGCCGTTTATAAATTGGACGAAATTTCCACGTGGCAGCTGACGCAGCGAGACAACTCAATGAATTTTGAAAGTTCAGTGACTAGTTGAGTAATTCACTCTTAATAAACTATAAACCCATCTCTCTCTCTCTCTCTCTCTCTCTCTCTCTCTCTCTCTCTCTCTCTCTCCCCTAATTTCTCCCCTAAACCAAACCCACAAACCCGACTCCCCCAAATCACCACCACGATTCAACCCCCTCAAAATAACCAAGAACCCTACATTCCCCACCACGATTCGACCTGAGCGTAGTCCCACAGGTAGTTTCCAAGTCCAAAACTCCACCATGGCCAACGGTAAGCAACGATCAATGGGTAAGAATCGATCACCATGGCTGAAATTAATTTTTTGTTGTTTGTTTCTGCTGCATTTCGTACAAATATTATAGATATTTAGCAAATTTTGTATTTGTATTCATCTTGCCCTTACTTTTGCAATCGACGAGGTAGACGACGATCCGGACTTCGTTGACTCTGACCACGATGTGTGTGACGAAGATGATTTATTGTTTGACTACAATGTGAGTGAAGGGATAGAACTTGGTATGCATAGCACTCTGCATAATGAAGTAGATGAGGACTATGATAGCTCATCGAATGCATCCTCTGAAGAGCTGAAAATTGGAAGCGATTCAGAATCTGAGGAAAATATTGGTGAACTTAGTTTTCCTAAATTTATTCCTCAAAAGTAAAATCCTGAGCTTGAGATACGTTTATTGTTTGGGTCTTTTGAGGAATTGAAATCTGCAGTTAGCAATCATGCAGTCTTCAATAGGGTTGAAACGATTTTCAAGCGAAATATAAGGAAAGATTCCACTGTGTTTGTAAGGAAGGATGTTCATGAAAGTTGTGGGCGTCTAAGCTACGGGGTCAAGACACAGTCCAAATAAAAACTATTACCCTAACCATACTTGCTTGAAGGTGCATGCGAATAAGTATGTTACTTTTAAGTGGCTTACCGATTATTACTTAGAGGATTTTAGAGTTGATCCTGTATGGAAGATGAAACATTTTAGAAGTAGGGTGAGAAAAGATTTGGGAGTTCATATTATGAGGACAGTTGCATGGAATACTAGGAAATATGCTAAAGTTCTAATAGAAGGAAATAACATTGGACATTTTGCATTGGTAGGTTGCTATGCTGGTGAATTGAGGAGAACAAATCTTGGATCTACTGTGATAATTTCGCGAGTGGAAAATGTGTTCAGGGGTATCTATGTTTGCATAGATGCATGTAAGCGGGGTTTTATTGAAGGGTATAGGCGTTTTGTTGGTATAGATGGATGTTTTCTAAAAGGAAAATATAGAGGTCAACTTTTAGCAGCAGTTGGGGTAGATGCCAACGATTGTACGTATCCAATTGCTTATGCGGTCATTGAGAAAGAGAATACTAGATGTTATTGTCTGAGGATCTAGCAATGGAGAATTGGATGTCCATTACCTTCATGAGTGATAGACAGAAAGGACTGATAAATGTTGTGACGGAATTATTTTCGGAAGCATAACAAAATTTTTTTACTGCGGGCTTCAAGGGTAAGCAGTTGAAAGATTATTTGTGGGGTGCAGCAAAGTCAAACCACTTAGGATCATTCAAGTATTGGATGGAGAAGATTGAAAATGTAAATAAAGAGGCACGTGGATGATTGATGGAATGACCTCCAAATGAATGGATTAGATCTCACTTCTCGGAACAGTCGAAGTGTGAAATGCTTCTTAATAACCTATATGAGGTCTTCAACAACTTCATTTTGGAAGGCAAGGAGAAATCCATACTTACAATGTTGATTGGGATTCAAAACAAATTGATGCACCGAATCCACGTGAGGCGGGATAAGCTAAGAAACTATAACAAGTTCATATGCCCCAAAATACAAAAAAATATTAGAGAAGTATAAGGATGCAGCCCGTGAATGTTTATTGCAATTGGATGAGGTTCATCAATATCAAGTTGAGTGTGGGTATGGAGAGTTTGTAGCTGATATGGAGAATCGAACTTGCATATATAGAAGATGGCAGATTTTTGGGATTCCTTGTCCACATGCGATCGCTTGCATCTTTGATAGAGATCATGACATACAAGCTTACGTATCAGGATGGTTTTTGGTTGAAACATACATGTGGACATACAAACATGTGATACATCCTATTAATGGTCAAGATTTGTGGCCTCGAACTGGAGGAGTTGATGTGCTTCCTCCACCATGGTATAAAGCAAGCAAGGGAAGAACGAAAAAGAAAAGACTAAAGGGATTCGAAGAAACTACAGCTTCTCAATCACAGTCACAAGTGCATACAAGTAAGAAGGGAAGAGTGGTTATCATGTGTTCTGTATACAGGGAGAAGGGTCATAACAAACATTACCATAATGTGAAGACATTGATAGGGGTTGACACAAGTGTCATTGAGGTACAAATAATATTTTTTTAAAAAATACTTTATATGGTTGTCTTAAATCCATTTTTGCATTTGCAGGAGGATCGAGCACTTGGAGACATTTGACAAAGTCTAAGTTTCAAGTCGGGTTTTGGGGGGGTTGAATGCAGCCAGTTCTGGGATTCAATGGGGTTTACAATGTAGTTATTTTGTACACCAATGTTTAGTGTAAGCAGTTTAGTGATGCTAGATGATTTGAAGTTTTTGTTAATGTGGTTAGTGCAGGCCAGTTTTTTGGATGTGTACACTAACTTTTGTTTTGTGGTTTCTGAAATACTCACAGAAATATGTTTCGTGGTTTCTTAAGTGCTCACAGAAATTAGTTTTGTTATCCCAGTGGTTGTACGAAGTATATAAATAATGAAATGAATGATTTGGTGTAATTCTTCTCTGGTTGTCATATAGCTTTACTCTTTAATAGTTGGTCTCACATGGTGACTTAACATGATTTGGCTTGGGGGAGAAATTGGGAGAGTGAGAGATGGGCTTATAGTTTATTAGGAGTTACCTATTCAGTCACTCAACTTTCGGCCATGCACGCAAGGGGTCACTGAACTTTCAAAATTCACGCTAGGGTCATTGAACTTTCAAAATTCATTGAGTTGTCTCGCCACGTCAGCGGCCACGTCAAAATTTCGTCCAATTTATAAACGACTGTTTGCTCAGTGACTTCTGGGATGATGAATTGTAAAGTTCAGTGACTAGTTACGTTATTTTGAAAGTTCAGTGACCCTTTGCATGCATGGCTGAAAGTTCAGTGACTAAATAGGCAATTCACTCATAAAAAATTCAATTGAACTTTAAAACTAAGGCATGTGTGAATTATGTAATATCTAAACAATATCACTACCAAGACCTTGACAAACAGTAAATTATGTATGCAGACAGAGATTTTTCGTGTGTTTTGGAACTATAGTGCAGACAATGTACATTCGTGTACGCACACAAGTTCAAGGTTCGAAGCCTATTTCGGTCTATGATTAGCACCCCCCCCCCTATGCTCGCATGAGGAGAGAGCCTCTATACTATACATGATTACACATTTCTAAAGTGCAGCCATATATAAAGTGGTTCTTGCTTTCATAAACTTCCTATGTGGGATAAACTCAAATTTAGTATTCCCTCCAGTATAAATCATATTCCAAAGGTCCACTTTGAACTCTAATGTCTCATTCACCCGAGCTTCATCTTTGAAAAGCAAAGACATGATTTTGATGTTCTCCCGGAGGAGAGCTCAAATCAATGTTGATATTCCAAAATAAGCAAACGGGTCCCACTTAAAATTTATGCCAAAGTCAGCCATCACCTCATTTTTTTCCAACACATAAATATTAGATACTAATGAAACTAACTAAAAATATAAAAAAATATCACTCATTTAGGAATTGAAATTATGTTTTTGTGATTACTAATTATCATTTACTTCTCACTGTTGTATAGAAACCTGTCCAAGTTGGCAGTAGAGTGCCTCAGGAGAGGAGAAAATTAATTTCATCCTCTAATTTAGAAACATAAATACAGAACACTAATTTCATCTTCGTTTTAACTATAACACAAAATGAGAAGAAAAAGAAAACGCACACCCAAAAAAGAGACGATTTTATGGCCACCACCATCAGTGTCTTAGTCTACAGCCTCATCCACGTCTTCCTCTTCATCTTGGTCACTATAATCCATTCACATTATTGCGTCGTCCAAAGAGAAGTTGGACAAAAACATAAAAAAGAGCCTTTACAATCCAATCTTCAATAGAATCCGCTACTATCTTGTTTACCATCTTTATCACCAGCATCGTCATAAGTAACATTAAACTCCTATGTAAACAAAGAAATTGTTGAAGTGAAAAACAGGTTCATAGTAAGATTAAACATATCGAATCTCCATCCAAAACCCACATAACAAAGAAGTTATTTCACGACCAAAAATATTGTCATTTGCAGTCTAACAGCCAATATTGTACGAACAACAAATCTATGACAATAGACAAATACTACCAATAACCAACTTTCTACATCCCAAGATTGATACAATTTTTAGTCCATGTCATGTGTATTAATTTTATTTGTAATAACTCGATGTTGATGAAATTGAACTACCTGCATGTGCATTTCTTTGGAGTTCGTAAGTTATAAATGACAGTATAAGTATATATAGATGTATGGCCACCGGTAGTTGGTACCGCTTCTTTTTCAAAAGGAAGGCAAAGCTAAACGTTCCTGGAAAGGACAGAAAAAAAGTAGTGTTCTTTCCCGGATAAGTTATCACCAAGTCAAAACCATAAAATTGATCTAAATAACAATTGATGGAAATTTGAGTCTGAGATAGACAATAATACAATTCACTCTTAATTTTCTTGCCACAATTTTGGTAGAAGATGTATTTTCTCGAGTCGCTTCTTATATGAAGCCTTTTAATCCTCAAAAGTTAATTGGTTTTCAATGGAAAAACCACATGTTGACCCCGACTCCAATGTTCATGTTTTTGGAAAATCATTCATCATTCAGAGTACAATAAACGGTAAATCCATTTTGTCGATAACGTGACACAAGTCAATCCAATATTGATTAATACGTATTGATGGAACACTACTTGCAAGCAAAAAAAGTTTGGGCCCCCTACTTTTGAGAAATAGAGCAAGTAGGTCCTCAACCTTCAATTTATAGCAATTGAGTCATCAACCTTTAAACTTTGTATAACTGTCCCCAGCATTTGGTTTCTGCCCTTGGAATATTACAAAATTATTTTTTTGTTAAAAGGGTCACTTTACTTATTTTAAATAAACCAAAAATAATGAAAAAAAAAATCTAAACATAATATTAAGGGTTTACAAGGTTTAGGGGTGTAGGTCTTCTTAATTATTTTCTTTTCTTTTTCTTTCACTTTAGATTGGCATTTTTTTTTTCATATAATTCAAAATAAGGATATAATGGTTTTCTGAGATAATTATAATCTATGCGATCTTTTTTGAATTGCTATAGATAAATGCGTTTATATGTGTGTGAATTTACATAGAAATATAGTAAGTTCGGGCATATAAATGGGATTAGTGTTGCTCGAGAGAGATCACTAAATATAATATGTTAATTCGATCATTGACACGTATGAAAAATGACTGAATAAATTGGAATTAAATGTATGATAAATAACCTAAGTGAAATCGGAAATTTTAACTACCTCATCACATAATATTTTCTCCAAATTTAATTTGAGTTTTTTATTTTAATTAATAGTTTGTTATTTTATTTTAGTGGAATTTCACTTAAAACAAAATTTGATTTGATCATCGTTACAATTTTAATTTAAATTGAAACTATATTAGTTTAAAACTTTATAGTAAATACTAGTCTCTGTGGGACGATATTTGGATTCGATAAATCCACTTTATTACTACAAAATTTTACATCATTGGACCAAATTTAGAATAGTTTGGGAGATTTCAATGTTGTGAGAAGATATTGAGATAAATGGGGATTTCATGTGTGGAAAAAAATCTTGTGTAGATTGTCTAAGGTCAATAGGATGAAATTAGGTGAAAAACTCAAGTTAGATGTTGTTTTTCTTAAATTGGTGTTAAATGAGGGACATTGTACTAATTGAGGCAAAAAAAATTATTATGTTTATTTGAAATTTTCTCTTCGTAGCATTTATGACTCGAGCAATTAAGCGTGTAAGGGTCTCTAAAACCTGGTGCCCTATGGTCATCTAACTTGGGAGTTATTGGTTGAAACCTTGTTAGATAGGTCACTTAGAAAGCTTAAGGGTGAAAATGCTTCAAATACTAAAAAAAATTGAAAAAAAAAATTATGGAAAATCAGAAAAAGTTGGTGTATGAAACAGAAGACACGCCAAATGCCTTGGTTATGGTCCCAAACACTTATTTGGGAAATTTTGACTTTTGATAAGGGATTATTAGCATAATTAAGTCCTAGAGATTGAAGCAATCAAACTATAGAGAATCCTTGTTTATTGACATATTGACTAGCAATTAGTGAGATTTACCCAAACTAAAGAGGTGATGATAGTATAAAATTCAATCTTAGTTCACACACTTGAAAAGAGAGAAAAGAATAAGTTTAGGGGTGTGTGAATCTTAAGAGTGATGAAAGAATATATTTGACCATTGAGGGGTGGGAATTGAAACAGTTTATAAATTCATAATATTGCGCTTAATTCTTCACACACACACGTCGATTTTACATTGAAAAAGTATATTTTAATTTCTGTATTGTAATTTTGAAACTGTGATTAGATTAATGCTATGATTTCAATCCTGAGATAAAAATCCAGGTTAGCTAACTAAATCTTTTTGCTTTGCTTGATTGACTGGCCACCAATTAGGTAATTAACATTACATGTTTGTGTTTGTTAGGTTTTAATTTTGTTTTGAGGACAAACAAAAAGTCAAGTTTGGGGGTGTGATAAGTGTAGTTTTTATACTTATTTGTGGCCCTAAATCATGATATTTTATTGTCTTTTGAATAAAATCCTACATAATTTATGTTAAATTGCATTTTGTAGGTAAAACTTTATGTTTATTGAAGAATTGACAAAAAGAGTGCAAAATAGCGAAAAGATGGCAAAATTCAAAGTATAAGGACGAGATTGGCATGGGCTGCACAAATAAATTTATTTTAAGGATTAACCTGCATGAAAGTTTTTGGGCTTGGAAAGAAGAATGAATTTAATTTAGAGGAAATTACAAGTAGAATGGGTTTTAAATTTCCATTTTCATAAATCAAGAATCAAGTTTAATAATACAGAAATCAGGTTTTAATTAATAATTAATAATTCATATTTAAATATTATAAATTAAACCCTAATTCATTTCTATTCTATTATCTCTCTATCTTCTCACTTTATCCTCCTCTCTCTCTACCCACCGGCCGAAACCGTCGGCTTGCCCAATTTCTTCTCCCATGACTTGTGCTGCTACTCGGTGGAGCAGTGGATGTCTGTGGCGGTGGTAGTAGAGCTGCCCCCTAGAAGAGACTCTCTGGCGAGCGACGTCAAAAAATCGCGATGATGTATGTGGCGGTGATAGCAGCGCCGCCCACTGGAAAGAGATTGCTGGTGAAATTGATCCCAAAATCGCGATGTTGATGGTTGAGAACGGCGAAGATGCTGAGTAATTAGGGTTTGTGTTTTCGATCTGCCTTCTTTCTCTTCTCTCTCTTCGACACAGCTACGTTTTGGTGGTTGTGGTAGCGCAGGCATTGGTTTTTTGTTGTGGTGGTGGTGGTGTTGCGACTGCGATTTTTTTGGTGGTGCGGGCGGCAATGGTGGTGGTTCTAGTGCGATCGTAGCGTCGCGATTATTGGTGGCTATGGCAAATCGGCGACGGTTTTGGTGAGGTTGTGGGGATGGTGTATTGTTAGTGTTGTCGTTGGTGTTGATTTTGTTGTTGGGAATTGGTGGTGATGGTAGTGTTGGCGGGCGGTGGTGGTACGTTTCTGTGGTGGTGTTGTGACGCGATGTTGCACTTTTATGTGGTGTTGGCGTTGGCGTTGGCGGCGGAGAAGACAGTGGTGTTGGTACGTTTTCTATGCTGGTTGTTGGTGTTCACGGCGGAGACGACGTTGGTGTTTTGTTGGTGGTGGTCACAAATGATTTGTTGATTGTGACCAATAAATTGGTTGAAGTGTGACCAATAAAGAATAAATTGTGATCAATAAATACCGTGACCTACAAATTTATTAATTTGTGACCAATAAAAGTAATTTGTGACATATTATTTGATGTTGTGACCATAAAATAAGTTGCGTGACTTATAAATTTCGTGATTTGTGATCGATGAACAAATTGTAACTTTTAAATTTTTGATTTGTGACCGATGAACTAACTGTGACCTATAAAATTTTTGAATTGTGACCAAATTTCATATATTTGTGACTTTCATATATTTATTAATAAAATACATAATTAATTAATTAAATCATAAATAAATTTTAATGAAAACCTGATTTTTGAAATTTAAAATCTATATCCTTAATTTTGAAATAGTGTTTACTAAAAACCTGATTTATGTATTGTTCCCTTTAATTTAATATTAGAATTTTATTGGGCCTCAAATTGGACCACAAATTGGTGGCAATATATATAAACCTACAGACGGATGAAAAAAAAAACAGAGAGGAGCCGGCAGTTCTAGGGAGAAAGAAAAGAGGGGCTGGAATTGTTTAATAGAGAGCTGAAATTACATATACATTCAGCTCACACACAACAGCTGCTACGTAGAGAAAGTGGGCCGGAATAAAACATATATAAGGGCAGAATTGATTTGGAAGAAAAGAGGATGTCAATTGGAGGAAAAACTGAAGCGGATTTATATTTATATAACAATCACGCATTGGCAGGCAACTTTGGAGAATACAGAATGCATTTGTTTATATATTATAGATAAACACGCATAGTGGCGGTGGCAGATTAAAGTTTAGCCAGGAATTAATCACGTTCCGTCAATTTTTGGTGATTTCTTTCCACTTTTTCATGTTTATATTCAACATTATGATTGGCTAAATATTTTTATGTTAGGATTGATGATGTAGCTTAGGTTTTTATTATATGTTTAATTTCAAGATTTTCGTGCCATTTTAATATTTGTAAATTAATTATTGTGTGTTTAATGTTTTAATTGTCTGCACAATAATTAATTGATTTAGGGATAATACTGAGACTGAGAGGTGATGTATAATTCTAGCTCATGCAATAATTAACATAGACATTATAAGAGATCGAGAGATAATTATATTATATGTGATCTTTGTTGAATTCCTATAAATAAATGCGTTTATATGTGTATGAATTTACATAGAAATATAGTAAGTTCGGACATATGAATAGGATTAGTGTTACTTGAGAGAGATCACTAAATATAATAGGTTAATTCAATCGTTGGTACGTATGAAAAATGACGGAATAAATTGGAATTAAATGTATGATAAATAACCTAAGTGAAATTGGAAATCCTAACTACCTCATCACATAATCTTTTCTCCAGTTTTAATTTGAGTTTTTTATTTTAATTAATAGTTTGTTATTTTATTTTAGTAGAATTTCGCTTAAAATAAAATTTGATTTGATCATCAGTTACCATTTTAATTTAAATTGAAACTAGATTAGGTTAAAACTTTATAGTAAATACTAGTCTCTGTGGGATGATATTCGGATTTGATAAATCCACTTTATTACCAATTGAATTTAATAAAACCATAGCCAGCTGACCACTTGAGAGTTTCTCATAACAGTTGGCTAGGTCACGGGATAATTTGTTAAATCTATCAATGTTAGTTTCAAGGTCAAGAGATGGGTCCAGTTTAAAACCAAAAAACTGTTTTAGAAAATAAATCTTATTAGGCATGGCTTTCTTCAAATAAGTGGTTTCTAATTTTTTCCACAATTTAGCAGCAGTCTTTGTTTCTCCAACTTAAGTAAGGACATTGTCGAACAAATGCAGAAATATAGAACTCCAAGCAGTTTCATCTTATTCAGTAACTTTACTTGATTCAAGATCAGTTGACCATGACTCATCAATGGCTTTTGCACATTTTTGTTGAAGTAAAAGAGCTTTCATTTTTTGGCGCTAGAGATTAAAGTCTCATTTACCATTAAAAACTTCCAGTTTAAATTTTGAAGAAGGCATAATCAAGAAATTTGAATGAAGAATCAAAGTATGCAAATCAAGCAGAGCACACCAGAAGTATATACAACAAGTAATAATCCAGATATCAACACTCAAGAGACAGAACTGAATTAAACAGAGACTGTAGAGTTGTATAAACAATGTTTAAAATTTCATAGAGTTAATTCCAGGTAAGATAGTCACGGACTACGTCTTAACTCAGAATAACAAATACAAATTATCACAGTTTGCAATATACAAAATTAAAGAACAGGTGTAGAAGTTTTATATCAAGGTCATTGACTCGAAATCAAGACAACCCTCAGATTCCAGACAACTCTTAGGGTTTCTGGACAAAGGAATTGACAAGAAAAGTCCTAGACACAAGTTTAAAAAACATTTTGCAAAAAAACTTTAAAGTATAGTACTGTACAACGGATTTCACGTATTAGAATACAGAAATCGTCACAAATTGTATTTTAAGAAATACAAATGAATGAGAATCTTCTTGTAATTGCAAAACTACAAAACCCTTTGATTAATGATCTGAATGTTTGAAGACGAGGAGTCACGTGGCTTGAATCCCAGACTTCGAGAATTGTTGAGAATTTGATTTGCCGAGAACTTGACTTGTTGACACTTGAATTTCAGAACTTGGATTTGGATTTTGAAACTTGGTCTGGATCTTGATTTAATTTGAAGAAGATTTTGATCTTTTTGGGTTTGTTTGATTTGAAGAATATTTTGATCTTCTTCGTGTTTGCAGACCTTGGAGTCGAGAGGATTTCTTCTCTTCCTTCGGCTTTAGGATTTCTTCAGCACTTCGTGATTTTCTTCTTCACTTTTTGCCTTCCCCTCTTCAATGAACATTTGACCCTATTTATAGGAGAAATTCGTGACCAATTTTGGTAATCACACAATTAATTCAATTAAATTGATTATAATTGAATAATTACGGATTTAGAAAGAAAAAAAAAATAGGGTGGGCCTTTAAAATTTTTTGGGCTTATTAAGTTTTAGTTTAATTGAGCTGATTATTTAAATTGACCCAACCCATTATTTATTTATTTTATTTTTATATCTACAAATGCCCCTCAAGATTTATTAATTTATTATAAAATAAATAAATTAGTAAATCTTGATTTTCGATTTTTATTTTTTATTTTTTAACGTAATTGTTGTTTGATTTATTTATTTTACGCGATTATTGATTCACTTGATTTATTTATATATTTTACCAGTCCTTTTTATGTTTTATGGTAAGTTGGGTTCAAGTAAAACCCGATATTTAGCTATTTATATAAATCAATTATTAGGTTTTGAAATAAAAGATCAAAATTTAAAAATAGAGGTAAGAAAGGTTAGGGTTTTCTCTCTCTCTCTCTCTCCTTTTTTTTTTTAGCGTGGTACTGTTCACGTGAAACGATTCAAATTTTTTTTTTGAAAACCGTGTATTCACGTGACCGATAAAAAAAATTTTTTTTTTTTTTTTAAAACATCGTTCATGAGAACAAAAAAAAAATTTTTTTTATCGTGACCGAAAAATTTTTTTTTTTTTTTGAAAACGTACTGTTCATGTGAACAGCAAAAAAAAAAAAAAAAAATTTTTTTTTTTAAAAACGGGGTACTGTGAACAGTACCAAAAAAAAAATTTTTTTTTAAAATGTGTACTATTCACATGAACAGTACTTTTTTGCGTGGTACTGTTCCCGTGAACAGTACCGAGTTTTTTTTTTTTTGGTTATTGTTATTGTTGTTGTAAAATTGTAACTAACATTGTTCATCTCTTTTTTTTTTTTTAGGATTCAGATTCAACTTTTGGAACAAGTCAGAGATCTTGAGGTTTGAGATTTTTTTCTTTTTTTTTTTTTTGGTGTAGAGTAAAATTTTGCGTTGCGATATTTTATGGGTTCAGAAAATATTTGTTCATGAATCAACTGAAGACCAAAGGCTGCCACGTTTCGCCATTCGAGTCACTTTGTGTTTGGGACCAATGACCGACTCCTTCGACCGTCTTGGGCACTTTGTGTACGGGACCAAGGACCGACTCCTTCGACTGTCCTGGGCGCTTTGTGTTCGGGACCAAGGACTGACTCCTTCGACCGTCCTGGGCACTTTGTGTTTGGACCAAGGACCGACTCCTTCGACCGTCCGGACACTTTGTGTTTGGGACCAGGACTGACTCCTTCGACCGTCCTGGGCACTTTGTTTTGGAGGCCATTTACATATCAGAGAAGCTCATGATTTAGACAATAAATGAACTTAAAAGATTTATTGCCCATTAAATTTATTTATTTACTTTTTTTTTTGCTAACTGTCTTTCTCTCCCCCTTTTCTTTTTTTTTTAGGAATGGCCGAGACGAACTCTAATGATAGAGTATATTCTGATATACACGAAATTGTCGAGCTAAAAAGTCAAGGCAAAAGTTATCTCCGTTTCAAAGATAATGATGTGAAGTACCATGCCCAACCTGGCGTACGAGGTGAGCTTAAACTTAGCATCCACAAGCCGACTACATATCCTTCTCCTGAGCTCTTGGAACCTTTTTTCGGAGTTGCACATGCCCATTATTAGTGAATGTCACGAGAATCTAGAAGATGCCATGTCCAGCCGATCTAGCAATCTTCCCTTTTTGCGTCTTCCGCCTCATCATTCCCAAAGCATGGAGTGCGTCCCAAAGGCCGTAATTTGTGAGAGGGTTGATAGCAAAGAAATACGATGGGAAAGCACGCTTGTCAGTCGTGGAGAAATTTCTTTTCTTCCAAAATTTTAGGAATGGTCTTCATGGGTCCAGAAACTTCTGCTCAAGAGAAATCCCCGCCAGTTAGCTTCTGCAGTGAGTTCCGCCACGAAGGATTATCATTCTCTAAATTCTATCTACAGAGCTCTTTGTGAGGTTTGGTGTCCAGAAACCAACAATTTTGTGACCTCCTGTGGTGAAGTTGGTATTTCTCTTTGGGATATCCGCGAGATAAGTGGACTTTCGATCGAGGGTCATTACTATGAAGAAGTTGTCCCAGGCCTTTCAGAGCTGACAGATCAACACTCCAAGTCTTGTCTGTATCTCTTTAATGTTTTCTCACTGATCGCGAATGCGATTGAATCTGATTGCATCAGTCATGAGGAATGGATCAATTTCTGGTTTCGCGAGAATGGATGTGCCCAGCATCCTCGACAACACAAAAATTATAAGACTGCTATGAGTCTTAATCCATTTAAAAGGCGTCATCAAAGAGCTTCAAAGGAAGTACGGAGACCCGTGGTTGTAGACAAGCCGAGAGATATTTTCCGTAGGGACCGGAGTCATTGGAGTGATTTGCCAATATCTTTGTCTATAGAAGAGGAAGAGGAAGAGGAATTAGAAATAGCAGCTTATCTTTCCCTATAGCTTTGTCGCTTCGTTCTTCCATCTGGGGACGAATGTATGAGAGTTGGGACTTTTAAAGCGTCTTCTAAAATGGCAGGTGGGTACACTTACAGCCTGGTTCCTCCCATATTAGCGAGCATCTATAGAGGACTTATACGAACATCGAATCATCAATCAAACTCGGACCTTGGCTCGATTTCACATTCATTTCCTGGACATTTTCTTTATGCTTGGGCTGCTACTTATTTTGTCCTAGGTGTTTATGTTCATGTGGACAAGAGTTATACTTGTCCTATAATTCGAAGATATGCTGGCACACTATATGCTTTCCAGTCTTGGAAGAAAAATATTGTTAATTGTCGTGACCTTATCCGTGGACGGATGGGTGCGAACGACTTTTGCTGGAATCCATTTCCCTCATCGTCCCGTCCTCACGTACGAGTGGACGACCAACAAAGGTCTATAGATACTTCAGAATTCATGATGAGTATTCGGTCCGGATTCGTCTCTTACCGTCGAGGGAACTCTCCTTTCATTCTCGAGGCATATAATCCTCATAGGTTTGCGAGACAATTTGGCTTTAGACAAAAACTTCCCGGTTCACCAAGAAAGGTGGATATTGCTCTCAATGCAGGCGATATGTATCGCATTTGGTTATCTCTGACTCAAACAATGAGTGGATCTATATTTCACATTCCAGAGTATGTGAAGGATACTCATCAAAATGTTGATGCGAAGTATCAAGTTTGGTGGAATAATCGAGTGTTACCGATCTTGACCAAGGTTCAAGTGCAGGTTTTATTTTCTAGTGAGAGCTGCGACTTTGTTCTTAATCCAGTTCCGAACAGGGTTATAGCCAAAGGGCTAAGTTCTCCACACATCAACCCCTAAGAGATCTCTCGACAGAGGGAATTGGACTTTCGAAACGAAATATTCATTAAGAAGATTAAAATTAAAGTTCCCTCAACAAAGTTTGCTCCCACCTCTGAGCCTGCTGATAAGATGCTCGAGGTAGTTTTGATTCCAGACCACAGTAGTCCTGAAGATCGAGCGTCCCACGCACCTGAAAAGACTCTAACTCTGGGAGTTGAAAGTTCTGGAGATCAGGTATTTTTTTTTAATGCTTCCTGTATTTGGTCTTATGCAACGAACTTTGATTTCAGACTCCTCTTTCCCGAATATATAATGTTAAACGATCGATAAAATCGATGCCGCTTCAAGCTGTCCCGAATCCTTCAAAAGGTGACATTGGGGTTTCTCACATTAACATCAGTCTTCCGAATACACCATCAGATGGCGAATTTTTAGCTATGTCGCCTAGAACACGGAACGCGGGTAGGCTTTTCTGCTTTTTTTTTTTTTTCAAATCTCTTCTTCTATTTTTTTTTATATCTCTACCATTTTTGTAGGTTTTCCAAGCATTCCTGAAGGATTGGATTTTTATGTGAACCCGAACTCTTTGCAAGATCAGACTGGCGAGAATGATGGTAGGATCGGTGCACTTCAAGGAATAGATGGTACTCATGATTTTCGCGACCCACCTTGAAAATACCCGAGTATGATTAACGAAGGCATTTCGGCGCTCAACATTCATGGTTTCCATGATGAAGATGAGGTGAATTCTGAGATTGCGAGAGCTAACATTTTAGAGATTGACCAAGAAGTTCCAGCTGCTCTACCTTCATCGGCTTTAGTTATCATTTTGCCTTTAGAAACAAATACTCATCGGGTAGCACCAATTTGCTCTTCTGTGGTTGGTCCCCCGCCTGGGATAACTCAAGAGTCCCCTTATTTGAAGGCTGCTTTGCAAGATGCCATGACTAATTATCTTCAGAAGTGTTTTAGAGACGTCCTGAAGCATGGGTTTTCTAACATCCGATCTTGGTGGGATGAAAATAATGTAATTCTTCAAAACGTGATTACCAGCTCATTCCGCGCAGATCCATCACCTTTGATGAAACGTATGGACGTATTTCTTAAAGAAATTGACATTTATTTATCTGAAAGAAAGCAACACTTGGAGTGTCCAACCTCTGAAGAAAAGGCCGAGCGGTTGAAGCTTTTGAATATTCAGCTCGAAGTGAAAGATTCTACACGTTCTTCATTGGAAGATAAAATTAGTCAGCTGACTTCCGAGCTGGACAGACTCCGTGATGAACTTCAAACCTGTCGGGAACAGGAGAGCATTCTTGGAACTGAAAAGGCCACGTTGGAAGAATTACAGACTAGAGATGTTTCTAGCGCAGCATCCATTGACCAGAGAAGGAAGACCCTTGAAGATAGTTTCCTGCAAGTGATCAACGGCGAGTGATAAAGTCGAGCCTTTATGATTTTCTTTAAAAAATTGTATGGATTTTGATTCTCCATCATTCTTTTTCTTTTCACGATGAACTTTTCTTTTTCTTGTTTCTTGGATATTTTCTTTTGTTGCTGTGAAAAAATGGTAAACAAATTGAATGAATTTATTAGTAGTGACTGAACTTGAATTTATAATTTATTCAAGCTGCCTACGTACCCAAATGGGATCAAGTTGAACGTAGTTCGTTACAAGAACAAAAAAAATTTTTTTTTTTATTTTTATTTTTTTTTTATTTGGGGGGAGGGTCATTCACAGTTTATCCTCTTGCGGGCCAGGAGTATCACAATGAAAATTTTACGAAATAGAGCGTTTCAAGCGTAAAAACGCTTTAGAAATTTCCCGTTGATAGGCCCGATCTGTAATCCATCTTTGTCGACGATCTTGTATGCTCCGTTTGTGAATGCATGGGTCACGACAAATGGATCATCCCATTTAGGTTGGAACTTGCCCCCTGTTTTTCTTGTGATTATGATTGGTCTGCGTACGCAAAGTACCAAGTCTCCAACTTGAAATGATCTTGGTCTCACCTTCTTGTTGAAGGACTTTGCCATCCGAGCTTGATAACATTCCAGATGCATTTGTGCTTCCAATCTCTTCTCATCCAAAGCTTCTAGTTCCTCCAATCGAAGACGAGCATTTTCCTCTGTCGTCAAACCTTCTTGGATGGCAATCTGAAGTGACGGGATCTGACACTCTAGTGGAAGTACAGCTTCCACTCCATACACTAAGGCATAAGGAGTGGCTTGTGTTGGGGTCCGATAAGTAGTTCGATAAGCCCATAAGACTTCACCAATTCTTTCATGCCAATCTCTTTTTGATTTGGAGACAACTTTTTTCAATAGGCTGCATAAAGTTTTGTTGAATGCCTCTGCTAGACCATTAGCTGCTACATTATACCTGGACGAGTTGTATTGTTTAAATTCAATTTTGCGCATAAGTTGTTTATGTGGCTATTGCAGAAGGGCTTTCCATTGTCAGTGATGATGTATCGTGGAACTCCATATCGATAAATGATTTGGATACGGATGAAATCCGCAACATTTTCTTTCTTCACTTCTTTCAATGGTATGACTTCAGCCCACTTAGAGAAGTAGTCAGTTCCAGCGAGGATATATGAATGTCCTGCTGAAGACTTTGGAGTTATGGGTCCACTTACATCAAGACCCCATGCATCGAATGGCCATGAAGCTACTGTCGGATGTAATGGTTCCGGAGGTTGATGGATAAAATTTGCATGAACTTGGCAGGCTTCACATTTCTTTGCATAATCTATGGAGTCTTGTACCATAGTCGGCCAGTAGTATCCCATTCTCTTTATTCTTGGGTCCGGACTGATGAGCACCACAGATTCCAGAGTGGGCTTCTTCCGCGACATATGTTGCTTCATCATTACTTAAACAACAAAGGAAGACTCCATCAAATGATCGTCGATAAAGCGTTCCTTTATAAAAGACAAAGTGGGATGCACGTATCTTAATTTCGGTTTTTCGCCGTGGATTGTCCGGTAGCTTTAATGTTGAAGGAAATCGATTATCAGTGTCTCCAATCTTCTTTTTCCTCATCTTTGATTACTTCAACACTATTATTTTCTTCCATATCACTAGGCAGTAATGACGAAAGCACCCATCTTTGAGCAATTGAAATGGAGTGAGAGAAATCTTCGTCCGTCCTGGCTAGTACAGCGGCCGAATTAGCTAAGGCGTCGGCTTCCCTATTTTCATTCCTAGGTATGAATTTGATTTTCAACGAATCAAATCTTTTCATAAGAGTCGATGCATATTGATGATATGGCTTCAAGTCTGAATTACGGACTTCGTACTCGACTAGAAGTTGGTTGACTATTAATTTAGAATCCCCAAAGACTTCCAGCTGACGGATGTCCATATCTAACGCTGTCTCCAAGCCAATGATAAGGGCTTGATATTCCGCCATGTTGTTTGAACATTTCTCCGTTAAGGCAAAAGAGTACGGCATAACAAGATCATGAGAAGTAACAAAGATGACTCCCGCTCCAGCACCATAACTTCGGGCTGCCCCATCGAAGTACAGCCTCCATGATGGTATGATTTCAGTAAATAGAACTTCCTCATCCGGAAGGTCTTCCTGTAGTTCCCATTCCGTTGGGACTGGATGGTCAGCAAGAAAAGCTGCCAAACCTTATCCTTTGATTGCTTTTTTGTGAAATGAACTTGACGTCGAATTCGGACAATAACAGCGCCCATTTTCCAATCCTTCCAGAAAGAATCGGTCTAGACATTATGTACTTTAAAGGATCAACCTTTGCAACAAGACCGATCGTGTGTGATAGCATATAATGTCTTAATTTTTTAGCCGCGAAAATTAGCGCAAGGCATATTTTTTCAATAGGTGAATATTTCATCTCGGCGCCTACCAGTGTCCGGCTCAGGTAGTAGAGTGTATTCTCCTTTCCTTCATTATTTGCTTGGACAAGAAGTGCTCCTAGGGAATATTCTTGTGCTGCAACATAAAGAGTTAGTGGCTTCCCTGGGACTGGAGCTATAAGTACTGGTGGATGAGATAAATATTGTTTGATGCTTTGAAAAGCATTTCGACATGCATCATCCCATTCGAACGGTACATCTTTCTTTACCAATTTGTTGAATGGATGGCAACGTCCAGCAATGTTAGAGATAAATCTTCGAATGTATGCGAGTTTTCCTTGAAGACTCTTCAACTCATGCACATTTCTTGGTTCTGGCATGCTGATTATGGCGTCAATTTTTGATTGATCTATTTCAATGCCTCTATGTCGAACAATGAAGCCAAGAAATTTTCCAGATGTGACACCAAATGCACACTTCAGTGGATTCATCTTTAATTGATGACGTCGAAGTCTTTTGAAAACATCCCGTAAATCTTGTAAGTGATTGTCACGTTCCTTTGTTTTTACGACAAGATCATCTACATAGCATTCTACATTCTTATGCAACATGTCATCAAAGATCTTCTGCATTACCCGTTGGTAGGTTGCCCCCGCATTTTTTAATCCAAACGGCATAACTTTATAACAAAATATGCCTTTAGGGGTACAGAATGCTGTAAGTTCCTCGTCTTTCGGATTCATGCGTATTTGGTTGTATCCGGAAAATCCGTCCATGAAAGATAAGACTTCATACCTGGTGGTTGCATCTACCATCAACTCTATTATTGGAAGTGGAAAGTCATCTTTTGGACATGCTTGATTTAGGTCACGAAAGTCAACACATATTCGTAATTGTCCATTTTTCTTTTTGACAGGAACAATATTCGCGATCCAAGTTGGGTACTTGACTTCACGTATGAATCCAGCCTCGATAAGTTTGTTAACTTCCACCTCGATTTGAGGAACGAGTTCTGGTCGAAATCTTCTTTGAAGTTGTTTGATCGGCCGAACTCCATGTCTAACTACAAGGTGATGTACTGCAATCCTCGGATCTAACCCTGGCATTTCTTTGTAAGACCAAGCAAATACGTCTTTGTATTCTTGAAGCAAATAGGTGTACTCTGATTCTTCTTTTTGATTGAGGAGAGCAGTTACAAACACTGATCTTATGTCTTTTTCAGTCCCCAAGTTTATTTGTTTCGAGTCATCCACAGTAGCTTGTCCCCCTTCTTCAAACGTAAGTGGGGCCGATTCAGGTTCATCTGTTGTGGCAAAGTTTTCAGGCTCAAGTTTTGAGTTGGGAGCTTCTTCAAAAGCTATATGATTAACGGAGACCTATTCTTCGTCCTTATCATTCTTTAGAGAAGGGTAAACCTTTTGACGTTGTCGTCTTCTCTTTGATCGTTGAGGCTTTGGACTTGGATCAGAAGTCTTAGTTCCAAGTCGAGAAAATGCAAATTGTCTTCGAGATGACTTTTGGGGAGCTTGTGCGTTAGTATCAATTTGAGTAGAAGGAGAAGGATCCTTACTTAACCTTTGGAAGACAGAAGCTTTGCCTTGTATGTCAACCATTTGGGAGGGTTCCCGTTTTAACCTTTTAAACACCGAAACTCTGACATTCTCACTTTCAATTCGATCGAACACTGAAGGTTTCGGCTGTTCAGGTTTCTCTCCTGCGACCTCATAGATTTGAATCATGAATGGGTTCGAAGAAACCTTCTTGGCCTTAATCTTTCTTGGTGGATTTGGATCATATCCCAAACCATACCTAGGCTGCGACATGAGGGTCCCGTCAGAATGAGAAGGGATACACCCACCCGAAAGGATAGCATCGAGATCACCCAATATGCGAGGCTCCCCTTTCCCAAATCCGGCATTCTCAAACAGCTTTTTGACTTGGGGATTATAACACCCTTTGAAGGTCTATTTTGGCCCATCGGCTTAAGGCTTATTTTGTTTGGATGAGCTAGAAATATTGAGTTTTGATATGTTCGGAATAGACGTCGAAGCTCCTACTGTTGATTCGTGGTCTCCTGGGATTGCCATGAGTTGATGGGGCAAAAACAATTTCGGAATCCTAGGTAATGGAAGAGTTAACTCTTTCCTCAATACTTCAACATCGGTCGATTCTATTTGAGATGTTTTACCTTTAGAGAACCCTTCAAATGTAAGTCTTGATTTACCTTTGATGATTTGATGAGGTTGAACAACGCCGGATGTATTATCATTGTCTGCATCTCCTTTAACTTTGAATCTGGCCATGGTTAACCCCATAGAATTACATTCTTCATCCTCCACATAAAATTTGGCGTCAGCAAAATAAAATTCTTCTTCGAGGAATGGTTTAGACTTAGCTACCACACATTTGACTTCTCTATCTCATCTGTATTTGAAACATTGGTGCCAATTCGAAGGTACAACTCCAGTTTCATGTAACCAAACACGTCCCATGAGTAATTCATATGATGTTTTGGCATCAATGATGTGGAAAAGAGCTGAGGAAATTAACTCCTCTATTTGTAACTTCAAACGAATCATTCCAATGGCTCGTTGACCCTTTTGGTTGAATCCTTGGATCATAATTTTGCTCTTGGATAGATCACCGACATTAATTACAATTCTCTTCATCGTTTTGACTGGCATAATGTTGACAGCAGATCCACAATCGATCATTATGATATTTATCTTGCATTCTCGAATATGACCACTAACATAGAGTGGTCTATTATGCAAACGAGAGCCCAGTTGCAAATCTTCATCGTCAAATGTGATGGTGGCCATACAGTCTTGTCGGGTTGTGGATCCAATATGTTCTAGGACTTTGCCTTCGTATTCTTCCGGATCTATCAACGCTGCGATTAGAGCCATTCGATCATCGAAAGGAAGCTTAAGAGACTCTGCTAAGCTTGTATCGGAAGGAATATTATTGAGTCGCGAGATAGTTTTCTTCTGTTTTGAACTCTTTCTCAATTCCTTCCTTGCTTCGTCTTTCTCCTCTACATTGACAACATTGGAGGTAAAACATTCGTTGTCGAAGAAACCTTTAGGAAGGTAATCACCCAGGGTTGGCAGTCTAGGAGGAATGCGTGAAGCAGCTTCTACTCCTGTTGATTTAGTTAGCACTTTTGACTTGATTTTAGACCTTCTCCTTTGGTTGTTTCTTGTTCTCAGTTTCTCGTCACAAACACTAGAACCGGAGAAATATGGGGCCTTTCGATGACGTCCTTTTACAAGTGTCCATCCTTCCTGGCCTTCTTCTAGTGTTACCTTTTCATTAGGTTGAGCTTCCATACCTGATGCCCCCAACTTTGGTCCTACAAGAGGCGTAGAAGGTGGTATCTTACCTGTTTTGTCTGATATTTGGTATTTCTCCTTCTTACTTATGATGGTAGACCAACTATCACCAACCTCGTCTTTGGACTCTGAATCAGAATCCCAGGCATCCAAATCGTCTATCATAATTTCATAAAAGGTTAGACGATTGGGTGCACGTGGTCCCTCCATTCCCGGGTAGATATAACTGATAGTGATTTCCCCGTCTACTTCAAACTTCACTGGGATGGCTTCTTCTGGAAGTTGTCCAAACTCCTCAGCCAGAGATTTATTGGCATCGCATATATGAGAAAATGTATGTTCCCATTTTGCAATGGGGGTTGGATCAAACGACCCAAACGAAACCATCGAGCAGTCAGCAGTTAGGCTTTCTCCCGTTTCAAGTTTGATCTTATTTTCTTTGTCCAAGCGAACAATAAGATCCTTCAGCACAAAATATTTTTCCATCGGGTGACTAATGATCCTGTGAAATCTACAATATTTAGGATGATCGACCTTACCAACTTCCTCAGGTCTCTTTGGGGCTGGTAGTTCGATTATCTTATGTTCAAGAAGTTGATGCAAGATTCCAGGAACTTCAGAATCTGAAAATGGGTACTCATTCTCTTCAAGTTCTTTCAGAGTCACTTGGCCTCTGCCTTGGACTAAACCTTTGGTAAGTCTGAACTCTGGTTTTGGTTTTGGGTTTGATCTCGTCCCTTGGAAGGCTACCTTTGCAGGGATAGTGGAGATTGTCATTACCTCTTTGGGCTTACCTATCTTGAAGTCCTTCTTTATTTCTTTCTTGGGATCTTTCTTGTCACGTGGATCACTTGGCAAGTAACTCCCATGCCTTGCAATTTGGAGTTCCAGGTCATGAGCACGTGTCGCCAACTCTTCAAAGGAGTGAGGCATATTTGCTTGAAGATTGTAGAGTAATCCCCAATGCATGCCTTGTACACACATGTCAATGGAAGAAGCTTCGCTTATTCGTTCTTTGCAATTGAGCACGAGGTTTCTCCAGCGTTCGATGTACTCTACAACTGGCTCTTCCTTGCTCTGCTTTGTTCGAGCAAGTTCTGGAAGGCTAACAGTCCGCCTGGTGCTGTAGAAACGTGTTAGGAATTCTCTTTCAAGTTGATCCCAACTATCAATTGACCCAGCCTGTAAGTCGGTGTACCATTCGAACGCAGCACCTTTGAGGGAGCGTACAAACTGTTTCACCATGGTGTCATTGTAAGTGCCTGCATTGTTACATGTCTCAATAAAATGAGCAACGTGTTGCTTTGGGTTGCCCTTCCCATCAAAACATTGGAATTTTGGAGGTTGGTAACCAAGTGGCATCTTTATCTCGTCGATTCGACGGCTATATGGCTTGGCATACACCAATGAAGATTGCATTGAACCACCATACTGGGCACGAATGGTGTCCGCAATCATATGTTGAAGTTGGTGGACGGATAGAGAGCCAACAGAAAGTTGAGTAGTATCACGCAAAACGTTTTGAACAACTGTTCGATCATGTATATCTTGTTTCTGTTGGCGTTCTTGGACTTCCAGATCCTTACTTTTGGAAGATTCTGGATTTTCTTGATCTTCTTTCGCCAGATTTTGCAGTTCTAGCTTGTGCATGAGTGCAGCAACCTGCGCGTCTTTCTCTTCTAGTGACTTCGTTAGTTTTTCAATGGCTAAAGCCATTTGTTGGATTCGATCATCCGAGCCTGAGGTCGCCTCCGTGACCATCACTGGCTCAAGTGATTCTTCAGACGAACTATAGTCTCCCCACCTTTGCAGAGAAGTGGTATGAGGGGATCCGGACAAGGATCTGCCACTGGAGACGGAGCCCGAACGAGAATTTTTCGCTGAACTCTTGGTCTTTTCTGTTGAACGAGTAGTTGGATTTGTGAAAGCAATTTTCATTCTACCTTTGTTGGAGAACTTCTTTAGTGGTGGAACCAGTTGAGTTTTTCCACTTATTGTTTGGGCCTGGTCGTACGGAACAGTTCAGTAAGTATCTCTTCGAGATGAGTCATGGTATGTTTCGCTTGTCCGTTTGCCATTGTTGATGTAGTGGTTGAAAATTGAAAATTCTGAGGTCAAAAGATGAGAGGACAAGAAGGTCCCACTGGGCGTGCCAAGAAATTTGTACGACGGATTTCGCGTATTAGAATACAGAAATCGTCACAAATTGTATTTTAAGAAATACAAATGAATGAGAATCTTCTTGTAATTGTAAACTGCAAAACCCTCTAATTAATGATCTGAATGTTTGAAGACGAGGAGTTACGTGGCTTGAATCCAAGACTTCGAGAATTGTTGAGAATTTGATTTGCCAAGAACTTGACTTGTTGACACTTGAATTTCAGAACTTGGATTTGGACTTTGAAACTTGGTCTGGATCTTGATTTAATTCGAAGAAGATTTTGATCTTCTTGGGTTTGTTTGATTTGAAGAAGATTTTGATCTTCTTCGTGTTTGCCGACCTTGGAGTCGAGAGGATTTCTTCTCTTCCTTCGGCTTTGGGATTTCTTCAGCATTTCGTGATTTTCTTCTTCACTTTTTGCCTTCCCCTCTTCAATGAACCTTTGACCCTATTTATAGGAGAAATTCGTGACCAATTTTGGTAATCACACAATTAATTCAATTAAATTGATTATAATTGAATAATTATGGATTTAGAAAAAAAAAAGTAGGGTGGGCCTTTAAAATTTTATGGGCTTATTAAGTTTTAGTTTAATTGGGCTGATTATTTAAATTGACCCAACCCATTATTTATTTATTTTATTTTTATGTCTACAAGTATATCAAGCACAAAACTGGAACGAACTCACTAAATCCCTTTATTAGGGTTTCAGCAAATAAAATGAACAAACTGAATCAGGAGTCAAGCTTTATGATCTACACAGATCGAAACCAAGAACCACCGTATGAACGCTCTGATACCATTGTAACAATGAAGTTCAAATAATCAGCCACTTTCAATCAACAAAGCAGAAATAAAAGTTCACAAATCAACAAGAAAAACAAATGAAGAACATCAGATTTTTTGCCATAAGGCAAGAGGTTCAAAACCGGAATTGCTAATCCCCTTTTAAGCTTTCGCCAACTGGAAGAAATCACTCTATTAATTGGAATCGAGAAACTGTTCAGAATACACAAGGCACTCAGACGAAATTACCCAAGATTACATCAAAAAAGGAAAAGACCTCAAACTGATCGAAACAGCAATCCACTCAAGAACACAACAATATACCTTTGCAAGGAATAGTAAAAATCCTTGGATCTTTTAATTTTGGTAGCAACTTATGTTGGAGAATTGTGCTACATTCTTCGGTAAGGATGACTATCTCATTGTCTTCCACTTCCTCTTGTTTGATAGAATATCATTCATGAACTTTGCGTAGCCGGGCATATAGGCTAAAGCTTCAGTGAATGGTATGTTGATGTGCAACTTTTTGAATACATCCAAAAATTTTTGAAACTGCTTGTTGAGCTTATGTTTTTGCAGTCTTTGTGGAAATGGGATCAAGAAAATATATGCTTTGACAGGGGTGGTTGCCTTTATTTGCAAACTCTCCTATGAATCAATTTGACTTTTCTCTATAGTTCTGCCTAATTCTTCCACATGCTCGTCACCTGATACAGGTTTCTTTTCTGTGCTAGTTCGCTTCACATGTATTTTCGGGAGCTGAACTCCACTTCATGTAGTGATTTCTTTGACATGCTCCCTAGGATTAGTCTCTGTATTGTTGGGCAAAGTCCCCTGAGTTCTACCTGATAATGAGATTGCTATCTAACCTATTTGTTGTTCCAAGTTTTTAATTGAAGCCTGTTGAATCTGAAAATTGGTCTCAGTCTTTCTGATGTAAATAACGGCTTTTTCTCTTATTGTTGATGATGTTGGAACCTTAGTGGCCTGTTTTGGTTGTTTCCTCCTTGTCCCTGAAATTGGAGGAGTGTTCAACATATCAACAGATTCTCGCAAGCTGGGATTCAAAGTTAATTCATACTCTCTTTCTCTATACTCTTACAAATAGCAACCTCCAATTCATCCTTCCCATCAAGTTCAAAAACATCATGTGCTAGATCATCAATTATATCTATAGAATACACAACATTATCATCAACAGGAAATTTCATGGCATCATAGATATTAAATGTAATTACCTCACCATCAAATTCCATGGTCAATGTACCACTATGAACATCAATTTTAGTTTTGGATATTTTTAAGAATGGTCTTCCTAACAAGATAGGGCTAGTTTGGTCACTGTTTTCCATATCAAGTACAAAAAAGTCAGCAGGAAAAACCAAGTCATTCACTTTTACAAGGACATCCTCAATCACACCCTTTGGGTAAGTATTTGATCTATCAGCAAATTGAATTACCACACCAGTTTCAGTTAAGGGGCCAAGTCTCAAAGAAGCATAAATGGAATACGGCATGACATTTATAGATGTTCCTAGGTCTAACATGGCTTTCTCAAATGCGGTGTTACCTATCATACAAGGGATAGTAAACATACCTGGGTCTTTGCATTTTGTAGGAAGTTTCTTTTGAATGACTCCAGACACATTTTCTCCAACTTTCACCTTTTCTCACCCCTTCAGTTTATGCTTTCTCTTAATAGTACACAATTCTTTTAAAAATTTAGCATAACGAGGTATTTGCTTAATAGCATCTAACAATGGGATGTTTACCTCACATTTTCGAAAAGTCTCGTAAAGCTCCCTATTTGGATCATTTTTCCTAGATTCTATCAAAACCTGGGGGAATGGGGCTACAGGTTTATAATCAGATAGTGGAGGAAACTTATGTTTTGATGCATTATCCTTAGTTGTGTTACTCTTTTTCACAGTGATGTCCATGTCTTTCTCCTTGTCTTGTTCTAACGATGTAGGAGTTTCATTTACTGGGATATCCACTTCCTTTCCATTCCTCAATACAATTGCACTTGCATTTTTCCTTGGATTTACCACTTTTTGAGAGGGTATCTTTCCCGAACTTTGTGATTCCAGCAGACTGACCGCGCTAGCCATTTGACCCATTTAATTCTCCAAACATTGAATGCTAGCCTTGGTCTCCTGTTGAAATTATAAAGTGTTAGTTACAAGAGATTTAACAATATCTTCTAAAGACATTTCAAAGTTAGAAGATTGGCCATGTTGTTGTCTAGGCGGGTATGACTGCCTATATTGTTGAAAGTTTGGGCAATTTTGAGTAACATGTTGATTTGATTGTGAATTTCCATAGCTAAGATTGGGATGATCCCCCCATCCTGGATTGTATGTCATCGAAAAATGATCATAATTCCTTTGTGGTTGTCCAGGGAAACCACCCGCTGCATTAACCTGTTCTGTGGGTTCTTCTTGAAGAGTTGGACATGCATCAGTTGGATGTCCCATTACTGAACAAATTCCGCAAACCTTCGTTGTTTCCATATTACCTGTGGCCATTTGACGAACAAGAGTAGTTAGATTAGCTATTTGTTGTTCAATGGATGAGACATTTACCTTGTTAACTTGTCTAGAAGGGGGATCAAATCTAGAGCCAAATTGTTGAGAGTTGGCTGTCATGTTTACAATTAAGTTCATCACTCCTTCGGGAGTTTTATCAAACAAAGCCCCTCTACTTGCAGCATCAATCATGCTCTTTTTGTGGGTTGAAGACCTTCATAGAAGTATTGGATGAGAAGTTTCTCACTGATTTGATGATGGGGGACAACTTGCACACAATTTCTTGAACCGCTTCCAATACTCATATAGAGATTCCCTGTGATCTTGTCTGACACCACAAACTTCTTTCCTAATATTTGCTACCCTCGAAGTTGGAAAGTATTTCTCTAAGAATAGCCTCTTCATTCTATCCCATGTATTAATACTTCCCGATGGTAGATAGTAGAGCCAATCCTTAGCCGAGTCCTTCAGAGAAAATGGAAAGGCTCTCAACTTAATTTGTTCTTCAGTAATTCCCGTGGGTTTCATACTCGTGTAGACCACAAGAAACTCTTTCAGATGTTTATGAAGATCTTCACCTGCAAGACCATAAAAAGTGGTAAAAGATGTATTAGTCCAGATTTAAGCTCAAATGTAGTAGTAGCATCTAAAATAGGAAAAGTTATGCATAAAGGTTGTTGATTCAATATAGGTGCTGCAAGCTCCTTCAAGGTCCTGCTTTCAGCCATGGTTCCTTCTCCTTCAAACTCAAAATCACTTGCAAATGGATTGTTGGGATTGAGATTGCTTTCTTCAGGATTTTGTTGGATGTTACTCCTTAACTTGCGCAAAGTTCTCTCAATTTCTGGATCATACTGCAAATCACTTTGATTAGAAGAACGAGTTGCGGGCATTAACAAAAAGAACAAATGAAAAATAAATTAAGAGGAAGCTAAATTAAGAAAGACAAATAAAATTCTATGCTAAAATTTCTAAAAACAATAAAATTCCTAAAAACCTAGAAAATTATGATTTTTTTTAAAAAATAAAATAAACAACTAAAGAAGCACAAAAATAAATTAACACCACTCCCTGGCAACGGCGCCAAAATTTGGTGTGCTGTCATAGGCTCCCAAAAATAGTTTTTAAACCTCTAAAACTAATGTAATAATGGAAGTAAGAGTCAATTCCACGAAGAGTGTGCAATTCAACAATTTATGCTTCGTATAACGATTGAGGGGTTTTGTTTATAACGAAATCAATCTTATAACAAATAACAATGTAAATTAACATGTTGTATTAAATTAATGAAACGAGTCTTGATCAAAGTCAACTTCCACAATTGGAGATTTATAACCATTCGTCAATCCACAAAGAATAATCAATCCACATTCACAATATTCATCGTTGGAATAAATTTCTATTTCTTCTTAATTTTAGTTAATCAAAAACCAGCGTTCTAATTGATCCTAATTATCAAATAATCTCAGACCAGTGCCAAAGATTCAATTTAATAACAACTTTAAACAATAGAGAAATTGATGAACTAGATAATACAAACACCAACGGTTGCATTCAATCTATTTAAACATTCTTCTTAAGATTCAATAACATCTATCGTAGAAAATTATCAAATCCTAGTGCTTCACAAGTTAAATGATTCAAACAATTACGGATTTGAGATTTAACTTAGCTATAGATTGCAATATTTGAAAAACTAATAGATCTCTTAGCAATCAAATATAGCAATCATAAAATTATGTATAAAAGAATATTCAATACTGAAAATATAAATTAAACAATGAAAATAGGTGGATTTCACAATTATAATATTTTCTAAGGCTTCGATATCCTTCAATCAAGCACCAAGAGTTAGTTACACATAATAGATCTCAGAAAAATCGAGAGAAAATAGGTTGGTGGCGTTATGGTGTCTTCTGGTCAAATTTAGGTCAAGAAAAACGCGTCCAAAAAGTTTCCATAAGTAATTAAACAAAAATAAGGAAAACTAGGTCCTTTCCCTTTTTAGGCTTGAGGCGTACGCCTAGTGCAACCTAGGGAAGGCGCCTTGCGGGGTTTGGAAGCCTCAGTCGAGGCATTTTTGGCCTGGGGCGCGCGCCTTGCCTAATTTTCGATAGTTGAATAACTCTAAGTTTTTTTTACATAACTTTCTCTCTCGATATCCGATTGAGGTGATTCAAGATGCGTTGAAAAGCTAACTTATAGAGATAGACTTTTCTTCAGAAATTGTCTTCGAATTAGATCATTTTCCATGTCCAAAATGGGTATCAATATGCAGCTGAAAATCGATGCAAAACTTTTCAGTTTGAAAGTTGATATGTGAAAATGTTTTGGCTATATTTCATCCCTTTGACTTCTTTCTTCATCCAATTGGCCTCTAACACTCTCATGTCTTCATCATGAGGTTTGATACAACTTTTGAATATTTGCACTTTGGTTCCCGAACTTTCGCTTTCTTTTATTTTGGTCATTTTTCCCTTATTTCTTCCAAATTACACCATATCCATCGAATTGCTACCTAAACAAAAATATGAGAATAAGAAGTACATTTAAGCATAAAATATTCATATGAGCGCATTAAATAAAGATGTGAAATGTGTATTTTACATTCCTATCAGTGTAGTTTCTACACTTATTCGAGGACCTAAATGATAATATTTTATTGTCATTTCGATAAAATTCTTCCTAATTTATGTTATATTGAATTTTTGTAGGTAAAATTTTATGTTTGATGAAGAATTGGAGAAAATAAGTGAAAATGGGCGAAAAATGAAAAGATCAAAAGTTTAGGGACTAAAATGTAAATAATCAAAAGTTGTGCCGAAACTCATGATGAAGAGTCAAGAATGCTAGGGGTCAAATGGATACAATTATAAGTCAAAGGAGTGAAAATACGACCACAATATTTTCACAAATCAATTTTCAATCGTACAAGGATGTTCCAGATTTTCAGTCAGAGATTGAGACCCATTTTTGGCCTAGTAAAAATTCGAATTGGAAAGGAGCTATTTCTATCAAAGTTGTAGATATTTGAGTTATCTTTCTAACATATATTGAATCACCTTAATCGGACATCAAAAGATAAAGTTATAATAAAAACACTGAAAAAGACGCAGAGTTTAGAACAGCAACCTAGCACCTAGGCAGCACACAGAGCCCAGGCGCTGCCGGACAGTGTATCATGGTGCCTAAGCGTTGCACCACCGAGTAGGTTTTTTTGTTGATTTGGGCCACAAGAATCCCAGACAAAGACTCCAAATTGGCCAAGAACGTACAGGGAAGTATAAATAGACCTAAGGAGGCACTAATAAAAGGGGTTCCACAATTGAGAAAGGGGGATACAATGAGAGATTGAAGAGCCCAATTCAAAGAAGAAAATCATCACGGAATTCAAGTTTAAAGTGTTGATTGGAAGTGGAAGAAGATCTTGGTGCAAGATTTAATTTGTTTCTACATCTTTATTAAAATTCGTTGACGCATTCCATTACTTTTACTTTTTATTTTTATATTATGAGTGACTAAACTTCTGATTAGGGAAAATAATGTAGTCGACTTGTGATCCTTTATTTTTCTATTCAAGATTTATGTGATTTATACTTAATGTGTTGGTTTTACTATGAGTTTAATGTATTAAACTACCTGATCAATAATTTGATGATTATGTGAGTCTCTTACGAATCGAGAGGTAAGTTTGAGACTTAGACCATATAATAAAATTCGGCAAATTAGTATAACGTGTAGAGATACCTATACTAATTATTGCGATCATAATATGAATTTTTAGAACTAGTGTTTCGTTTAACTAAGGGTAATTCGCATAGAGATATGGAATTGAATTAGTTAAATAGGCTCAGTGAAAACCCGAAAGGGGTAAATTGAATACAATAGACGAATTCGACCGAATACTACACTAGGTAAAATCTTGAATTAAGAATTAAGGTGATTAATATATGAAATTGTTTTGCCTTAATATTCATCATGTATTTGAATCTTTAATCAATCGTTGTTTACAAGATTTTGATATTTTATATTAGTTAGAAGTAATTAGGAAAACATGATCTCACCCATCAAAATTCTTTGTTTTCTTTTATCGAATAGGAGTGAGAAAAATTTAATTAAGTTCTAAAGTATAATCTTCGTGGGAACGATAATCCGGACTAAAAGGTCTACTATATTATTTGTTACGATATCGTACACTTGCGATAGAAAAAATGCAACAATACTTATCTCTACATATTATACTAAATTATTGAATTTTAATATGTGGTCTAAATCTGAAATGCATTCGTAATAAATTCACAAAATCATTGAATAAATGGCCAAAGAATTCAAAATATTAAATTCATGAATAAATTCAACATATATGCATTTAAAGAACAAGAATTTCGAATAAAAGAAATAAAGGATCACACATAAATTACATTTTTGGCCCTAGCTATGAATTTAGCTACTCATAATAATGAAAAAAACAAAAAGTATATAATAATCGGGTTTTGAAATCTTGATCATGGAAGTAATTGAATCTTGTACCATGAAATTTCTTCAAGCTCAAAAGTCTTCAAACCCTAGCTTTTGCTCTTTGATCTTGATGGTTACATATTTCTCTCCCTCATATCATGTGGAACTCCCTCAAAAGTGTCAAAAACTCATATTTATACTCCCTGCACATTTGTGTCGAATGTAGGATTTTATAGGCTTCAAAACTAGTCAAAAATGCTCTCTAGATACACTTAGGCGGCACCTCGGTACCATATGAGTGGCGTAGCGACTCTGTATTGTGGAATTTGGTGGAGCCTCAGCGCCATAATGGTGGAGCAACGGCGCCACCTTTCGGGTGAAAATTTGTACTGTACTTTCTTTAGCATTTTTATCATAAATTTCTCTCCCGAGATCCGTTGGGGCGATTCAAATTGGGCTGAAGATAACTTAAAGGGATAAAATTTTATTAGAAATAGTTTTTTTCCCAATTCGAACGTTTACTATGTCAAAAAGTGGTTTCAATCTCGGGTTAAAAATCTAGAACATATTTTTGCGGTTGAAAATTGATTTGTGAAAATATTTTGATCATTTTTCACTCATTTTTCCACTTCTAATTGCATTCAATTGACCCCTAACATTCTCAAATCTTCATCGTGAGATCCGACACAACTTTTGAGTATTTAAACTTTAATCCCCAAACTTTGAATCTTGCTTTTTTCGCCAATGTTCGCTACTTTATTTCAATTCCACTTCCTTTCATCGAGTTTCATCTAATAAATGAAATATATTTGTTCAAAAAAAGAACTATTAAATGTTTATGTTTTTATATCCAAATAAATGTATAAAAATACAATGATCAGTGTCGAAGCCTAATCACATGCATGCTTAATGTAATATCAACTAATCTTGATGCTGGCCAAACATGTTGGGGGCTCGATCGTCCAAAGCAATGGGATGGGCGAGGGGCGGCAAATAGTTTTTTCGGCTTCAATGGCTTAACTTCAAATGTGCATAAAATTTTATGACAACTTCGAATGGTGATTCGTTTTTTGCACTAAACTCCAAATTCAATTATATTCTAATGGTATATCATCTAAATGGTGTAGATCTTTGTACCAAATGTTATACAATAATTTTCTCACGTGTTTAGCATGTAGGTTCCTCCCTCGTTTTCAATTTTTTGGTCCATTTATGTCAAAACTTCATTCATTTTGCATTAATCATCTTCAAATTTAGGGATTATCCTCTAAAAACGATGTATACACTCATATGAGTAAAAATCCGTTCAAATAATCAAATATTGAATAGAATTAATTGCATTGATAAGAATACGTATAAAATACACTTAAACACACACACACACACACACACACACACAATTTAACGCTCACGAGGACTCGTTATCTACGTTTTTGCTTCAATTAAAACTAGCTCTAATTAAAGAAAACACACACAATTAATTTTTTAAGTTGATATTTACTATATTTAACTATCATGAAAAACAATCAACAGTTTCAATTAGCTTATTCAATGCTCACTAGCTCTGTTTAGAATAATGTCATCTATCACATGTGGTGTTGAAAACTAATTTAGATGTCAACATATCATATATCTTATTACATGGATCATAATTTCTTATATTTAATTAAACTTATAATTTTATATTACTGGTGCTGCCACCTAGACTTTCAGTTGTGCTAAATAGCATTATTTCTCTATTTAAGAGTTAACTCTACAGAAATCAGATAATGCAGGGATCGGATTTGATAAACTTTGTCGCAGGTTTGCCTCTGATCGTCTTGGACTCTATTAGCTTCTTATTACAATGTCGAAGTAGAAGAAATGAAAAATCTTTAGTATTGAGAATCTAAAACAAAAGAAGATATTTCCATCACCAATTCTCATTTCTTCTGAATTGATGTTTATCCTATCCATTGCTAATTAACCATTGAACCAATGGTTTTTCGCGGCGAACCTCTATAAATCTTGTGTGTTATTAATTGTTTATTTTCTTTTTTTTTAAATTGATTGTTCTTGATGTTATAGAATTAGGGTTTATAATTCTCAACACATTTAAATGTTCTTTAAAGTTCTATAAGAGGTGTTAGGCAATTTGTTGTCAAACGACCTCCCTGGGCGATGATGAAAGTCTCGGTTGTTTTTATCCAGTCGGCATTGGCCAATTGACTGAATATATATCGACACCACAATTTATGGAACTATTCACGTAACCCACATGGGCCATTCGAAGCAACCTAATTTAATTAGGGTTGCTCATGGCCCAACCCGAATTAGGACGGCTCTTACCGGTTAATAGCTCACCTTTCCTTTGTGTTATTGGGCCTATGACCTAAAAGCCCATCCATTCACTATACATAGCTAGCCTAATGTCCAACAAGCGTGAGAAATCATATAGTCGTTCTTTGCCTTTGAAGAGAATCGATTTTCACAGTCTTTGTGCTCTCTTTACCTTGCTTTGTGATCTTGGTAGTGAAATCTTTTCTTCTTCTTAAGTTAACCTGTGTGGTTAACATTCCTAGCTATTTATTCTTCTTCCTCCATAGCTCTTTGTGGGTTAATTCTCGGTTTTGAGCAACCAAGGAAGGAGGTGAAGGTTTGTGGTGATTTCTTTGATTGTGGTGTTGATTTTGGAGACTGAGCCCGGTGATTCTTGGTACAAAGTGTTGGTCTACAATTTACATATGGTATCAGAGCTTTAGGAGTGATTTTCGGACCCAAAATCGACCAAGAACAGACTTGGAATCGCTTGAACAGTGCTGCCAAAAATTCTAGACAGATTTCTTCAAGCAGTCCGAGTTTCTTCAAGCAGTTTGAGCACGTTCCTTTGGGTTTTTCAAGAAACCAACACCACAGGAGGCCTCTGCAGGTGGAGGCGATCCTCCCTGACCGGCACGTGAAATTTCGACCGGAGCGTGTGGCGGCGCGTGAAGCCCACGCGCAGAGGAGGAGGGCGGCGCGTGGGGCATTTTCAGGCCTCGACTTCTTCAGGCAGCTTGTATGTCTTGATTTCCTAAACGTACTGATATTTTTGTTTAAGTGTTTCAGGTTACGCAGGAAAAGTTGGACGATTTTGCCCCCGGTTGTTCGAATTGGTCGAGTTTGCCATAAAACGCATAATTACTTTAGACCATAAATTGTGGCTCTAAAGCAGTAATCTCGCAACTCTCGATAATTACGGACTCAGACAAGTCTGCTCTGGTAAATTGGCTGATCCTCTTGTTAATTTTCAGCACTAGCGCGTCATCGTGTGGGGTGACATTAGGTTTGGGGTTACCGTGAAGGGGTAACCATTGCTTATGCTAGAAATTAGGAAGTAATTGCTCTCTTCGTTCGTTACGTAATTGGAATTTGCTCTTTTGATTAATTACAGCATTTTTATCAATTTTCTGATATACTGTGAGTGAAACTATTTTTTTGTTATTATCTCTCTGGTTGCTTTTGTTAAGTCTCTAAAATACCTAGACCTTACCCGTTTGAAAATTTCTTTGATCTAAGATCGTGAATCTTACTTAAACCACAGAATCTAAAAACGGTGTATATTTGTGAACCTAGGTCTGCTTTGTGTGGCTTAATTGTGATTTTGTGTTTCTTGTTTGAAAATGACAACGCGCAATTTTGATTTGGGGACTTTTACTGGAAAAGGTGATTTTTCTATTTGGCAACAGAAAATTAGGGGTATTTTGGTTCAACAAAAGGTTTCAAAAGCCATTGATGGCAGTTTTCTCGCTGATTTTTCAAAAGAACAAAAAGAAGAGGCTGATGAGCTCGCTTACACCTCTATTATTTTACACTTGGCTGACGTTGTTTTAAGAAAAGTGGGTAAACTAAAGACCACTGAAGAACTTTGGAAAAAGTTGGAAGATCTGAAAATCTACTCCCAATAAGCTTTACTTACTTGAGCGTTTTTTCAGTTTCAAAATGGATTCTTCAAAAGAATTGGATGACAATTTGGATGTGTTTAACAAACTTGTTCAAGATATTGTTAACTGTGGTGAGTCAGTGTCTGAAACATACAAGGCTATCATTTTGCTAAATGCTATACCTGATACTTATCGTGAAGTCAAAAATGCTATTAAGTATGGTAGAGACACGTTGACACCCGAAATTGTCGTTGACTCCCTTAGAAGTAAGGAGATGGAGATGAGAGCTGAAAAACATGATAAGAAAAGCGGTGAGATTCACATGATGAGAGGTAGAACTCAGTTTAGGCAAAAGCAAATATGATGGTTACCAAAGTAGTGGCGAGTCAAGTAGTAATGGACATAGAAAGAAGGGCAAGGGTAAACCTAGGTCTAAGTCTAGGACTAAGGAACGAAAATGCTATGGCTGTGGGAACACGGGGCATTTTATAAAGGATTGCTATAAAGAGAAAAACAAGAAAAGGGGGGGAGATCGAGATGAGGTTAATGTGTTATCTTCTGTTTCTGATGATTGTGATGGTGAAGTCTATTTGATTACAAGTCCTGGTGTTTCTCCTGCCGAATTGAACTTAACTGCCAATTCTCGTTTTCATGAGTGGATTCTTGATTCTGGTGCATCTTTTCATGTGACATCGCATAAAAATTGGTTTGAAAATTTGCATGAATCAAATGATGGGCATGTTGTGTTGTGTGACAATTACCTTACCAGTGTCGTTGGCATGGGTGATATTACTTTAAAGTTTGATCGGCTTTGTGTATACTTTAAAAGATGTTAGATATATCCACAGAATTGTCTAGAAACTTAATTTCAGTAGGACGACTTGAGAAATCTGATTTCACCGGTAAAATTGGAAATGGGATTTTGAAATTGATTAAGGGTACACTTGTCTCTATTAAGGGTGTTAGAAAAAATGATATTTACATAACCTATCGGGAAGTGATGAGAGGCTTAAACTCCTCTATCTCTTCCGCTAAGTCAAATCACACACAAAAATGGCACAATAGACTTGCACATGTGGGTATTAAGGGGATTAAGCTTCTTAATGATAAGGGTGCTTTTGGAAATGACTGTGTGTCGATTTACCTTTGTGACCATTGTGTGCTTGGTAAACATCACAAAATTACTTTCTCCTCGAGTGTCCATAAAACTAAAGGCATGCTTGAATATGTGCATTCGGATCTATGGGGTCCATCCGACGCCTACTCCAGTGTGGGAATAGGTATTTCTTGTCAATTATTGATGACTACACTAGGAAAGTGTGGGTTTATCTTTTGAAGGATAAATCCGACACTTTCGATAAATTTAATAATTGGAAAAGACAAGTTGAAAATCAAAGCGGGTAAAAAGATCAAGTTCTTGAGAGCTGATAATGGCCTAGAGTTTTGTAACAACTTGATTTTGATAATATGTGCAAGGAAAGTGGAATAACAAGACATAAAACGGTTCCTTACACTCCCCAATGAATGGGAGTAGCGGAAAGGATGAATAGAACTATACTTGATAAAGTGCGTTGCATGATGTTAAGTTCGAGTCCCAAAGTCCTTTTGGGGCAATCTTGTTATGCTTGTTATTTGATTAATTTGACTCCATCTGTTTTGCATTGAATGGTGACCTCCACATGAAAAATGGTTTGGTAAACTAAGTGATTACTCCATGCTTAGAACTTTTGGGCACCGCATTTTCTCATCAGAGTGAGGGAAAGCTTGAACCGAGAGCTAGAAAATGTGTTTTTCTAGGTTACCCAGAAGGTGTCAAGGGGTATAGGTTGTGGGATAGGAGCCATAAGGGAGTTAAAATCATTGTGAGTAGAGATGTCACATTTAATGAGAGTGAAATGCCATGTATGAGAGCTGAATCTGAACCTGTGAGTGAGGAGATTCAAGGTGAAGAGAGTGGTCAGCTGGAGGTGGAGTTAGAAAAACCTAGCACATCTGTCACTGTTACACAGAGTGAGGTGGAGACTCAGGAACAACAACCTAATGTTGAGAACAGAGAGGAAGTAGTAGTAGAAGAACACCCTGAAGAAGAGAATCTTCTAGCAGACTATAACTTAGCTAGGGATAGAGAGAGGAGACAGACTAGAGCACCTGTGAGATTCGGTTATGAATCCGAGCTAGCTTTTGCTCATGCGAGTTATGAGGAGCTGGCTGATAGGGAACCAAAGACCTTTGAAGAGGCGATGAAGAGTGACCAATCTGAAGAGTGGTTCAAGGCAATGAAAGATGAGATGAGTTCTCTAGAGAAGAATCAAACTTGGGAGTTAGTACCAAAACCTAAGAATAAATCTACTGTTGACTGTAAGTGGGTTTTTAAGGTTAAGGAGGGTATTAGCACAACTGAACCCTTAAGGTTTAAGGCTAGATTAGTGGCCAAGGGATACACTCAGAAGGAGGGAGTTGATTACAATGAGATTTTTTCACCAGTTGTTAAGTACACTACTATTAGGGTCATGCTTGCATTGGTTGCACATTTTGACTGGGAACTTGAACAACTTGATGTAAAAACTGCTTTTTTACATGGTGAACTTGATGAGCAAATCTTTATGAATCAACCAAGAGGTTTTAAAGATAAATTAAAACCTGACTATGTGTGTTTTCTGAAAAAATCCTTATATGGCTTAAAACAATCGCCTAGACAGTGGTATAAACGTTTTGACTCTTTTGTACTATCTATAGGGTTTCATCGTAGTAAGTTTGATCATTGCCTTTATTTCCAACATAATGATACTAGTAATGACTATGTGTTCTTATTGCTTTATGTGGATGATATGCTCTTAATTGGTTCATCATCTAAATGGATAAGTGATATAAAAACAAGTTTGAATGGTGAATTTGACATAAAAGACCTAGGAAAAGCTAAAAGAATTCTAGGTATGGAAATTGAAAGAGATAGGTCAAATTCCATCTTGTTTTTGCATCAATCATCGTATATTTCTAAAGTGCTAAAGAAATTTGGCATGCATGAGTGCAAATGCATTACTTTACCTTTAGCTAGTCATTTCATTCTATCTAAAGATCAATCTCCTTGTAATGAAAAGGAGGTAGAATACATGAGTAGAATTCCATATTCAAATGTGATTGGCTCTGTTATGTATTTGATGGTTTGCACTAGACTTGATTTAGCTTTCGCTGTGAGCACTCTTAGTAGGTATATGTCTAATCCTGGTCTCGAGCACGGAAGCCTTAAAATGGTTGTTAAGGTATTTAAAGGATACTTGTAATGTAGGTCTAAAGTTTGGTGTTAATAATGATGGTGTTAAACTAAAGGGATATGTTGATGCTGATTATGTCAGATAGGGATAATAGGAAATCACTTACGCTTATGTGTTTACTTTGTCTAACTCTTGTGTTAGTTGGAAATCACGGTTACAACACATAGTTGCACTATCCACTACGAATACGAATACATTGCTACCATTGAGCTATTAAAGAAGTTTTATGGCTTAGGGGCCTTTTACATGAACTGTGTGTTCTAAATGATTATGTGGTAGTATATTTAGATAGTCAGTCTTCCATACATCTATGTAAGAATCCTATTTTTCACGAACGCACCAAGCACATTGATGTTAGACTACATTTCATTAGAGATATTGTGTCTCAAGAAGTTGTAAGACTTGAGAAAATACACACACAATATAACCCTTCAGACATGGGTACTAAGGTGTTACCGTTGGTGAAGTTTAGAAGTTGCAAAGATCTTCTAAACATTGGTGGAGGTAACTGATTTCCAATTTTATTGGTCTTACCTTCTTGGATTATTACTAATGCTTAGTAATTTCTTTCTTTGCAGGTCCTTTGACACCAAGGTGGAGGTTTGTTAGGCAATTTGTTGTCAAACGACCTCCCTGGGCGATGATGAAAGTCTCGGTTGTTTTTATCCGATCGGCATTGGCCAATTGGTGAATATATATCGACACCACAATTTATGGAACTATCCACGTAACCCGCATGGGCCATTCGAAAGCAACCTAATTTAATTAGGGTTGCTCATGGCTAACCCAGAATTAGACGGCTCTTCTGGGTTAATAGCTCACGTTTCCTTTGTGTTATTGGGCCTATGACCTAAAAGCCCATCCATTCACTATACATAGCTAGCCTAATGTCCAACAAGCGTGAGAAATCATATAGCCGTTCTTTGCCTTTGAAGAGAATCGATTTTCACAGTCTTTGTGCTCTCTTTACCTTGCTTTGTGATCTTGGTAGTGAAATCTTTTCTTCTTCTTAAGTTAACCTGTGTGGTTAACATTCCTAGCTATTTATTCTTCTTCCTCCATAGCTCTTTGTGGGTTAATTCTCGGTTTTGAGCAACCAAGGAAGGAGGTGAAGGTTTGTGGTGATTTCTTTGATTGTGGTGTTGATTTTGGAGACTGAGCCCGGTGATTCTTGGTGCAAAGTGTTGGTCTACAATTTACAAGAGGTTAAAAAACACTTTATATAAATCATAATATCTACAATAAACTACATCTAAATTATAAGAATATTCACTATATCGTCTTTCTATTCTCATTTCTGTTAATAGTCTAGTTTTCAGTGTATAATTTAACCATTCTTTAGGATGTTGTACATAGAACTTAATCATCTGTTTTCCAACAATTCTGATGTGTTTCCCTGTAGTGTTTGTTGAAATAAAAATAAAATAAAAGTTGCATATCAACATAAATATTAGATACTAATGAAACTAACTAAAAATATAAAAAAATATCACTCAATTAAGAATTGAAATTATGTTTTTGTGATTCTAATTATCATTTACTTCTCGTTGTTGTATAGAAACCTGTCCAAGTTGGAAGTAGAGTGTCTCAAGAGAAGAGAAAATTAATTTCATCCTCTAATTTAGAAACATAAATACCAAACACTAATTTCATCTTCGTTTTAACTATAACACAAAATGAGAAGAAAAAGAAAATGCACACCCAAAAAAAAGACGATTTTATGGTCCACCATCTTTAGTGTCTTCGTCTGCAGTCTCATCCACGTCTTCCTCTTCATCTTGGTCACTATAATCCATGCACATTATTGCGTTGTCCAAAGAGAAGATGGACAAAATGGTAAAAAAGAGCCTTTACAATCCAATCTTCAATAGAATCCGCTACTATCTTGTTTACCATCTTTATCATCAGAATCTTCATAAGCAACATTAAACTCCTATGTAAACAAAGATATTGTTGAACTAAAAACCAAGTTCATAGTAAGATTAAACATGTCGAATCTCCATCCAAAACCCACATAACAAAGAAGTTATTTCACGACCAAAAATATTTTCATTTGCAGTCTAACAGCCAATATTGAATGAATAACAAATCTATTACAATAAATAAATACTATCAATAACCAACTTTCTACGTCCCAAGATTGATACGATTGTTAGTCCATGTCATGTATAGTAATTTTATTTGCAATAACTCGATGTTGATGAAATTGAACTGTCTGCATGTGCATTTCGTTGGAGTTCATAAGTTATGAATGACAGTATAAGTATATATAGATATATGGCCATCCAGTAGTTGGCATCACTTCTTTTTCAAAAGGAAGGCAAAGCTAAACATTCCTGGAAAGGACAGAAAAAAGTAGTGTTCTTTCCCGGATAAGTTATCACCAAGTCAAAACTATAAAATTGATTTATGTAATAATTGACGGAAATTTGATTCCGAGATAGACAATAATACAATTCACTCTTAATTTTTGGTAGATAAAGATGTATTTTATTGAGTCACTGCTTATATGAAGCCTTTCAATCCTCAAAAGTTTATTGGTTTTCAATGGAAAAACTACAAGTTGACTCCGACTCTAATGTTCGTATTTTTGGAAAGTCATTCATCATTATGGGTACAATGAACAGTAAATCCATTTTGTCGATAACGTGACACAAGTCAATCCAATATTGATTAATATGTATTGATGGAACACTACTTGCGGGCAAAAAAAGTTTGGGCCCCAACCTATGATAAATAGAGGAAGTAGGTCCTCAACCTGCAGGGTTTCTCATAAGCTAGTGTCTAGGGTCAACTGCTCGCTACATGGGTCATTTTAGTCACTTAATGAAGCAAAGCCTGCACTTAAGACAAGGAATGTTATAATGAGCTTTGGTTATTGCTTGATGTGAAATAAAATATTCTGCTAATACTCAGGGAGAGAAAGATTATGAGCCTTCTGTTATAGGTTATATTATTCTTTACATGGTTTGACTTTCATAAATAGGGGAATAAACTTATTGGCAGTGATGTTTAGCGTGTCATTTCTCACAAATTTAAGGTCTGGAGTCCTATTTTCAAAGGATTGGTGACACTTTACACATATGGATCACTTATGCAATTTACTCCATGATAACTTGAACTAAGCATGTGAGAAGGTTTATTGTTCATTGCTTATCTTTGTGCATGTTCATAACAGTATTTTTGAGTTATTCTGTGTTAATGCTAAAATTTTATAATCCAAACGGAGGGTGAAAAGCATTTTTGTGTGATGTTCTTTGGCTATACGTTATTCCGTTGTCATTTTGTGACAAAAATGGGGAGTAGATATTTTGATGAAGTAGATATTCTTGTTTTAACAAGATATATATGTGTTTTTATCTACTTGATGTATCTAAAACGTTTGATTCTGATTATGTGATATATTTTCAATTTTTGCTAGATTGAGTATTGATGTTTTAGTAGTATCAATGTTTCATTTTGGTATGTTGGATTGCATTGATATTACATTTTAATTGAGCATATGTTATGAAACTGAAAAGTTGCATTATGAGTTATTGACTGCTTAAATCATTTTTACACTTAATACTGTTTCATATACATTTTACATTGGGTATTTGAATTGTCTATTTCAGGAAACGGGTATTGAAAAATGAAATGCAAAATTCATTCTAGATAGTTGTTGGTTGTGTCAATTGATTTAAGTCTGTAATTTTAATTTACTACTGCCTTGACTTAGATTATAGTTTTGTCACAGAAAGCCAAAGGGAAGCTTGTTAGGTATTTAATGTAATTGGCAAATTTGTGAACAAAAGGACTAAAGTTGATATGTTGTAAAAAGCCAAGGAGTGGTGTGCAATTAGTGAAAGTTATGATATTTTATGTCTATGGATCGAGAATGGGAAAGAAGGAAAAACGGCGCGGAATTTCGCTAACTTTTCGCCAAGGAATGGATCGAGAGTCAGAAACAGAAACTTCATCACTCGACTATCACCTCGCCTTCGCTAGAGTGACAACTTGTCGCTCGATTGTCGCTAACCCTTCGCTCGAGCGACAGTGTCATTAAGGAAATTTTTATTTCATTTTTTAAAGGCTTTTCGTCTGTTCCATTCATTCCCTAACCTACATATAAATATCCAAACATTATAGAACGGTTTTACAAGGTTGATTATTATGAGAAACACATTCCATTGAGATGATCTTCATATATTGTGCTTTCAACCTTCGTCCTTGTAAGGAGGTTGTGGAAATCCTCGAAACTAAGGGAGTTATCGGAAGGAGTTTGTGAAGTCTCCATTTACAACGAACTACGGTCGTTGTGGAGAGTTCTTGAGAAGTGTAGCAAAGAAGCAAGATGATGAATAGTGATCTTTATAGAGAAGCATGATGTAAAGACGTGAATGTAATGGCGGACAAAATGGCGTGTCTTTTAGGTTATAGGGGTGTGTAACGTTGCACTTTTCAGGTTGTAGAAGGGTTACCGCCAAACAAAAATAATGATTGAAATTATTTGCCCTTTTGGGAATTTCAAGTATTGCTGAAAAATAGAAAGGAAGAATATGGCAAAAATTAATAATTGATATTAATTCTACCATATTGGGGGATAATTGTTGACATACAAAAAATAAAGCTCAATTAAATGGTCCAAGAATTGGAGCACAGTTAGGGAGTTCAAGATATAGGCCCAAATGAGACCATTGTAGAATATAGCAGAGGTCCATAAACAAAGTACTATCATCGCCCAAGCCTGCAGGACGCCCAGAATCTAAGCGAATGAAGTGCTTTACTGTCGCCTAGAACGATGATTCCATTCTCGCTCAAGCCTTTGAGTCGCTCAAGATTTGAGCTAATAGTGTCTTGTGGTTACTTAAAGCAACAGTTATTGAAGCAGTTAATTGAGCAACCTCATCACTCCCCACGATCCAAGAATCTTGGTTACAAATAGTTAAATAACAAGAGCAATAGCAACGCAAACGACAATTCCTTGACAAGTCAACCAACACGAAGAAAGTGGATAGTTATAGAGCGCAAGCAATTTTCAGGCAGTTCTACAGAGAAAACCGTCAAAAGAGTATAAAAAAGGAAAAGAAGACATAGAAGGAGGACCCCGAATCAATCACTCTCAACAGAGAATATGTAATTTCAATTCATTTATTTTCTAAGTGTAAACTTTCAATTTATTTCGTGTGCTTGTGCCCCTTGGAGGCGTTTTGCTTCTTCCCAATTGTAATCTTCATAAATAAAGCACCCTTTTTTAGGACTTTGTCTGAAGAGATTTGTTCCTTACATAATCGTCTGAACCTATTTTTTAATTGTTAGCGATACCCCGCACGAAACAGAGTCCCTCAATATTTTAATGCATGTCACAGTTTAGGTCATTTTTAACACCTAAAGTTATCAGATTTCTTTGAAGGTCAGGAACATACCCAGTCTTTTCTAAGATTAGTTGATTATTATCCTTTACTCTTAAAGTGATAGTTCATATTCCCTTAACTTAATATGTCATATGATTACCCATTAAAACTTGATCACCATTTTTATTTTCAAAATCAGCAAACCACTCTTTATTAGGACACGTGTGAAAAGTACAACCTGAGTCAAGAATCTATTCTTGATTAGGTTGATAGGTAACATCAACATAAACTTCATCAATATTAGCCTCATTGTTGTAGGCTAAAGCTGCATCGCCATCAATTTTAGACTTGTTTCTATAATCACTAAGTCTTTTATGACAATCTTTGATAAAATAACCTTCCTCTTGATAGTAAAAACACTTTTTACCTCTAATCTTCATTTTATCTTTCTGATTTCCTTTCTTCCTGTGTCCTAATTTCCTATTGAAGTTATTATACTTGGGATTAAACTTAGACTTCATCATCAGATTCATACCACTAACAGACTCTTTCCTTTCAGATTTCAACTCTAACTCCTTAGTTCTTAAGGCATTAATGATCACATTAGTAGTTAGAGTTACCCTACCATATTCAATTACATTTTTTACATCTTTATATTTATTACCAATTGAATTTAATAAAACCATAGCCAGCTGTCTACTTGAGAGTTTCTCATCATGGTTGGCTAGGTCATGGGATAATCTGTTAGATCTATCAATGTTAGTTTCAAGGTCAAGAGATGGGTCCATTTTAAAACCAAAAAATTGTTTCAGAAGATAAACCTTATTATGCATGGCTTTGTTCAAATAAGTGGTTTCTAATTTTTATTTACAATTCAGCAGCAGTCTTTGTTACTCCAACTTCTCTAAGCACATTATCAAACAAATGCAAAATATAGAACTCCATGTAACATTACTTGATTCAAGATCAGTTGGCGATGACTCATCAATGGATTTTGCACATTTTTGTTGAAGTAAAAGAGCTTTCATTTTTTGGCGCTAGAGACTAAAGTCTCATTTACCATTAAAAACTTCCAGTTTAAATTTTGAAGAATGCATAATCAAGAAATTTGAATGAAGAATCAATGTATGCAGATCAGGCAGAGCACACCAGAAGTATATATAACAAGTAATAATCCAGATATCAACACTCAAGAGCCATGTTCTAAAAAGCGCCAAAATGCGCCGCCTAGGCGCGACGCGCGGACCGAAAATGGGTCAAATTCGGAAAATGCGCGAAAAATGCGTTTTCTATCTAAAAGGCGCGCCTAATGCGCGCCTAGGTGGGATAATGCGCGCCTAGGCGTGCCTAATGCGCGCCTAGGCGTGCATTATCCAGTCTAATCCCTTTTTTAAAATTTTTTTTTATGATATATTAAAAAATCTATTTTTTATATAAAAATATATTTAATACCTTAAAAATACGAAACGCATTATGATGCTTATTTTTCGCATTGACACGCCTAAACTTGCGATTCTTGATTCTCGGCCTCGACGCATCGCAACGCATTATGCATTTTAGAACACTGCTCAAGAGACAGAACTGAATTATACAGAGACTGTAGAGTTGTATAAACAATGTTCAGAATTTCATAGAGTTAATTCCAGGTAAGACAATCACTGAGTACGACTTAACTCACAAGAACGAGTACAAATTATCACAGTTTGCAATATACTAAATTAAAGAACACATGTAGAAGTTTTATATCAAGGTCCTTGACTCGAAATCAAGACAACCCTCAGATTCCAGACAACTCTTAGGGTTTCTGGACAAAGGAATTGCCAAGAAAAGTCTTAGACCCAAGTTTAAAAAAACATTTTACAAAAAAACTTTAAAGTATAAGCAAAAATTTGTACATCAAGTGTAAAACTGGAACGAACTCACCAAATCCCTTTATTAGGGTTTCAGCAAATAAAATGAACAAACTGAATCAGGAGTCAAGCTTTAAGATCTGCACAAATCGAAACCAAGAACCACCGTATAAACGCTTTGATACCACTGTAACAATGAAGTTCAAATAATCAGCAACTTTCAATCAACAAAACAGAAATAAAAGTGCACAAATCAACAAAAAAAACAAGTAAAGAACATGAGATTTTTCGCCCTAAGGCAAGAGGTTCAGAACCGGAATTGCTAATCCCCTTTTGAGCTTTCGCCAACTAGAAAAAATCACTATATTAACCGGAATCAAGAAAATGTTCAGAATACACCTGGCACTCAGACGAAATCACCCAAGATTACATCAAAAAAAGGAAAAGAGCTCAAACTGATCGAAACATCAATCCACTCAAGAACACAACAATAGACCTTTACAAATCACTCATGATTTATACAACAAACTATATAGATTATAGATCTAAAATGACGCTTCTAATTTTCAGAGTGCAGAACAGAGAAGATGAGAGAGTGCAGAGAACATAGAGAGTTCGAGAGAGTATGAGAGAATGAACAACCACAGTCAAAACTCAAACCCTAGTATATGAGAAGTCTCCAAAAGGTCGGCCAATCCAACGGTTCGTGGGGCTACACTTGGCGACATATCGTCCATCCAGCCATTTAGTAAAAATGCATAAAGGTAAAGCACGCTTATAACCGAATGAAAACTGAAGCCACCAAGCAATCAAATAATATCAGTCCAACCCAACAAGAATTATCCAACAACCAAGCCATCAGACCAACAGACCAGCCCAACTCAATAATATAATCAGGTTCCAACAGCATCATCATTGTGCAATTTCTCCACAATGACGCTTAACAGCTTAAACAACACTGCTAAAAGGATCAAATGGCATCACTTAACCAAAAAAAAATGAAAAAAGAAACATTACAAAAAAAGACAAACAGGTGGTCTTACGCTCTGTCTCCATCTCTGTCAGTGTCTCTATCTCTATTTCGTTCGAACCCATGCACAATATCTTGTAATCTTCTACAAAGAGGATCGACAAAAATGTCACACAGAGTGCCTGAAATCCAATTTTTAATTGTATCTAACGTGGACTGACGTATTAGCTTTATCGTCAGCATAATGAACAGAAGTATTAAACTCCTGTAAAAGTAGAAATTACATAATGAAAAGTGAAGATTCTCATTAAGATTAAAAATGTGAAATTTCTATGTCTGCAGCATATGAGCTCAAAATTTCAAAACCAACAAAACTGGAGTTATTACCAGACCAAAATATTCTCAACAGCCTCTTTTTAGTTAACATTCCAAAGCCAAGGATTTTCTCCAAGAACCCAATGAATGAACTATAACACAGTCACTTCTTAAAACTCAACACTAATGTCATGATAACTCGTCCCATTCAAAGATGAGCCAAGCGACACGAAGCCCTTTTAATGCAATGAAGGGAGAGTATTATTTTTGGTAAGACAAAATGAAACTTCAAAAATATATTACCAACTAGTGTGAAGACTTAATGTAATTGCAAGTCTCATCGCTACCATTTATAATTTTTTTGTATATGACTCTGGCAGTCTGGCGTGTACTTGAAGGGTTGCATTGAAGACTAAATTTAAGTTCATAGTAAGGTGGTTATACATAAGTTTTTAGTCAGATTGGTTTAAAGCTCAATTTAAAAATGCAGCCCCGTCACCTCATCAGCTCAAATAGATAGTAGAACCAACCAGGAAAATGAAGCGTGCAATTCGATTGGACATGATCTAACGTTATGAAGTGTTGCAAGTAAAAGTTTTAAAACTGAAGATGAATACCAGATGAGCAGCAACGTCTTTTTCACGATGTAGAAGAAAATTATCGCAAGCATGACAATGATTATCCCTGCTACCTACACATGAAAAAGGTTACAGAAGTAAATAATCACCATCATGAAAACAATTTAGTTCAGTTTATTTCAGCTACCAGGAAAATATTTGTGACACAAGAGAGAGACTTTCGACTAGATCAGCAATTGATAAGAAACTTGTCCTTGAATATTGATTTTCATTCTCACTTCTTGACAAAAATCAACTGTTAATGCATAGACCTTCACACAAAATAATGACTATCGGCAAACAGAAACTTCAGAAGCCAGAGAGAAGAACTTACAATTCCATTGGGAACTACTGATTGAACTTGGCAAGGGAAAATATACTCTGCATTCAGTAGGCCACTTTGACTACGATGTCCTTCCTCATTGAACTATAAAACAAACATGCCAATTCTTCAGTTCATTTGGCTTGTATCTGAAATAAAGAGTTCTATAAACCATAAGGGCACGTTTTCTAATGCTTCTGGGAACCGTGGTTAAAGAAATGATCTTGAGCAGAACAGTTCTGGAGAAGTCTTAGTTTTGAGGCCAAAACTTTGTCCAATTTTCTCAGGTTATTAGACAACACTTTCGCATGGTACTTGTAGTCTTGTGGATGTTGTCACATCTTTCAAGCAACCAAAAAGAGGTTAATCAGAATTCTAGAACCGGCCTTAAAATATATCCGAGAGGCTAGAAATAGAAAACAATGTCGGCCTTAAACAAACTTGTACTGATTAATGTGGGTATGATTACCAGTATTTCAACGTCTTCTATGGTTGCACCAAAACTCACGACTAAACTCTGAATCAGAAACTTGTTCTCACATTGCATGTTGCGAGGAGCCTCCTCCAAGGCTTGCATTGTTACTGCAAAACATGCAAAAGTAAAACGATAAATAATTATAAAACGATCAAAGCATTTCTACTAGTTCACCCTCAATATTTGCACTGTAATAAAGAAAAACGCTACAATTTTTTCCTTGCTTCAGTCTTCTACACATAAATGACTACCTGTGAGATCACATGTTGATCTAGGCGAAAGAATACCGTGATTGGGTTCACATCCATAATTTTGCGAATTTGGAGTTACAACCTGAAAACAAAATCAGACTCAATCAAAATACACTCTCACATATAATTGCAACAATTATTTTGAGAAGAATTTATCTTTAAAATCAGATTTTAAGGGGAGGGTGCTCAAAGTTCTTACAAACTCACAAAGCCTTCCACGAGCAACGTGGAATCCAATGCAATTAGTATCGTTACAATAGAGTACTCAAATCAATTATCAAAATGTATTTACCATAAAAGCGACGCGATGTTGGGTTTTATTTGACAGCCGAATTGTACAAGACACTTGTCTTCTGACTCTCCTCAGCTCAACTTCAAACCCAAAATAAATAAGTGAAAAAGCAAAACTGGAAAGCACAGTAATGCATCAAACTCTGAAATTAAATATAAATGGAACAAAAAATGGAAAATAAACAAATAAGATCAATTTGAAACTTACATGGCAAACTAAGCACTGGAGGGTCGATATCAAGAAGTTGTTCTGTGCTCATTCTTTCTCGAAAATCAAACGTAGTATTATGATTTTATTTTGTCTAATTTTTGAAGGGTATTTTCCAAATCCAAATAATAAATGGAGAAAGAGAGAAGGATTTAGGGATGAAGAAGCATTGGCATGGAATGATTTGAGGTTGCTTGCAAGTATATAAGAAAGCCTCAATGGAATTATCAGGAAAAGATCAATCTATAATAAATTGCCATAAAACAATTCCAAACTTTTACAATGATGTGTTTCCATGTTCTAACCTACGAATACTAATTTGAATAAATTATTTTATGAATAAACAAAACTTTTGTAGTCAAATTCGCAATTTTTTTAACTGGGTACATTGACGAAGAAAAGGCACCCCTCTGACCGGTTCAATTTCATCAAACAAATTTCTTCTGCATCTAGACTATTTCCACCAAATTTGCACGAGGAATATACATTCTAGTTTTAGAGTTGGTCGGGTTGACATTAAATGATTTTTAAAGAAATTGTCTGTCCCAGTATGTGCTGCTTTACTTACATTGAAGAAACTTAACACCACCCAAGTGTTCATATTGCAGAGAGGAATTATATAAAATCTTCTTTCTAGAAGAAGAAAAAAGAGGGCGTCTGTTGTCGATTTTTATATTCCGTAAGTACACGGATCATAACAAGTAATAGAGTCGACCAGTGAGTTTGGATAGTTCCTATGAGGACTACTATCTAACAATTGGTTAAATTATTCCTAACTTTAATTTGATCGAAAACAAATAATAAATTTTTTGATTGGTGTCTAAATTATTCTAACTAAACTAAATCAATCTAACGTACACAATTTATCGAATTTGGATTTTAAAAATATGAATGTGGATGCTATGACTTACAATTTTACCTATGGATCCCCTTTCATTCTTCATTCAAGATTCATTACTATTGTAATGTTCAGTCAAATTTTTTTTAAAGTATTCAACGTACCCCTCTCGAATTCTCATTGAGTCTATTTAATTAATTCAATTTCATATCTCTTTGTGAATCAATCTTAGTTAAACGAAATATTAGTTTTAAGAATTCATATAATGACCGCAATAATTAGTATTGGTATCTCTACATGTTATACTAAATTATCGAATTTTAATATGTGTTCTAAATCTAAAACGCATCTCACAATTCGTAATAGATTCACAAAATCATTGAATATTTGGACAAAGAATTCAAAATATTAAATTCATGAATAAAATCAACATATATGCATTTAAAGAACTAGGATTTTGAATAAAAGAAATAAAGGGTCACATATAAATTACATTGTTTGCCCTAACTATGAATTTAGCTACTCATAATAATGAAAGAAAAACAAAAATTATAGAATTCATAATCGGGTTTTAAAATCTTGATCATGGAAATAATTGAATCTTGTACTAAGAATCTTCAACTTCAAAAGTCTTCAAACCCTAGCTTTTACTCTTTAATCTTGATGATTATATATTTTTCTCTCCCTCATATTTTGTGAAACTCCCTCAAAAGTGTCAAAAACTTGTATTTATACTCTCCACGTGTTTTGTGTCAAATGTAGGATTTTTATAGGCTTCAAAACTGGTCAAAAAGCACTCTAGATACACATGGACAGCACCATAGGAGTGGCGTCGCGACTTTGTATTGTGGAATTTGGTGGAGCCTCAGCACCATGATGGTGGAACAGTAGCGCCACCTTTAGGGTGAAAATTTGCACTGCACTTTCTTTAGTATTTTTATCATAAATTTCTCTCCCCATATTCGTTGAGGCGATTCAAATTGGGCTGAAGATAACTTAAAGGGATACAACTTCATTAGAAATAGTTTTTTTCAAATTCGAACGTTTACTAGGTCAAAAAGTGGTCTCAATCTCGGGCTAAAAATCTAGAACATGTGCGGTTGAAAATTGATTTGTCAAAATATTTTGATCATAATTCACTACTTTTTCATTTCAAATTGCATCCAATTGACCCATAGCATTCTCGATCCTTCATCATGAAATCCGACACAACTTTTGAGTATGTAAACTTTAATCCCTAAACTTTGGATCTTGCCTTTTTCGCCAATTTTCGCTTATTTCTTTCAATTCCACTTCATTTCATCGAATTTCACCTAATAAACAAAATATACATTAAATTAGATTATAATTGTTTAAAAGAACTATTAAATATCTATATTTTTATGTCCAAATAAGTATATACAAATGCACTTATCAGTGTCGAACCCTGATCACATGCAGGCTCAAGGTAATATCAACTAATCTTGATGTTGGCCAAAAATGCTAGGCGCTCGATCGTCCAAAGCAATGGGATGGGCAAGGGGCAGCAAACAGTTTTTTTCGGCTACATTGGCCTAACTTCAAATGTGCATAATTTTTTATCACAACTTCGAAGGTGATTTGTTTTTTGCACTAAACTCCAAATTCAATTATATTCTAATGGTATATCATTTGAGTAGTGTAGATCTTTGTACCAAATGTTATACAATAATTTTCTCAGATGTTTAGCATGTAGGTTCCTCCCTCGTTTTCAATTTTTTGGTCAATTTATGTCAAAACTTCATTCATTTTGCATTAATCATCTTCAAATTTAGGGTTTAACCTATAAACACGATATATACACTATGAGTAAAAATCCGTTCAAATAATCAAATATTGAATAGAATTAATTGCATAGGTAAGACTACGTATAAAACACACTTAAAAAAAAAAACACAAACACACAATATAACCCTCGTGAGGACTCGGTATCTATGTTTTTTCTTTAACTAAAACTAGCTCTAATTAAAGAAAACACAGACAATTATTTTTTTAAGTTGATTTTTACTATATTTAATTATCATCGAAAACAGTCAGCAGTTTCAATTAGCTTATTTAATGCTCACTGCCTCTATTTAGAATAATATTATGTAGCATCTGTGGTGTTGAACACTAATTTAAATGTCAACATATCATATATCTTATTAAATGGATCATAATTTCTTATATTTTTAATTAAACTTATAATTTAATATTACTAGTATTGCCACCTAGATTTTCAGTTGTGCTAAATAGTATTACTCCTATTTATGAGTTAACTCTGCCAAGATCAGATAATGCAGGGATTGGATTTGATAAACTTAGTGGCAGGTTTGCCTTTTTCAGGATCATCTAGGACTCTATTAGCTTCTTATTACAATGTCGAACTAGGAGAAATGAAAAATCTTTAGTATTGAGAATCTAAAACAAAAGAAGATACTTCCATCACCAATTCTTATTTCTTCTGAATTGATATTTATCCTATCCGTTGCTAATTAACCATTGAACCAATGGTTCTTCGCGGCGAAAAAATTTGTAGCTGAAATAAAAATTGCATATCAACATAAATATTAGATACAAACGAAACTAACTAAAAATATAAAAAATATATCACTCAATTAAGAATTGAAATTATGTTTTTGTGATTACTAATTATCATTTACTTCTCATTGTTGTATAGAAACATTCCAAGTTGGCGGTGGAGTGCCGCACGAGAGGAGAAAATTAATTTCATCCTCTAATTTAGAAACATAAATACCAAACACTAATTTCATCTTCGTTTTAACTATAACACAAAATGAGAAGAAAAAGAAAACGCACACCCAAAATAAAAAAGACGATTTTATGGTCCATCACCATCAGTGTCTTCATCTGCAGTCTCATCCTCATCTTCCTCTTCATCTTGGTCACTATAATCCATGCACATTATTGCGCCGTCCAAAGAGAAGATGGACAAAAAGGTAAAAAAGAGCCTTTACAATCCAATCTTCAACAGAATCCGCTACTATCTTGTTTACCATCTTTATCACCAGCATCATAAGTAACATTAAACTCCTATGTAAACAAAAAAATTGTTGAACTGAAAAACAAGTTCATAGTAAGATTAAACATATCGAATTTCCATCCAAAACCCACATAACAAAGAAGTTCTTTCACAACCAAAAATATTGTCATTTGCAGTCTAACAGCCAATATTGTACGAATAACAAATCTATGACAATAGATAAATACTATCAATAACCAACTTTCTACGTCCCAAGATTCATACGATTGTTAGTCCATGTCATGTATAGTAATTTTATTTGCAATAACTCGATGTTGATGAAATTGAACTGTCTGCAAGTGCATTTCTTTGGAGTTAAAGTTATGAATGACAGTATAAGTATATACAGATGTATGGCCATCCGGTAGTTGGTACCACTTCTTTTTCAAAAGGAAGGCAAAGCTAAACATTCCTCGAAAGGACAGAAAAAAGTAGTGTGAAAAAAGTAGTGTTCTTTCCCGGATAAATTATCACCAAGTCAAAACTATAAAATTGATTTATGTAATAATTGACGGAAATTTGATTCCGAGATAGACAATAATACAATTCACTCTTAATTTTCTTGCCACAGTTTTGGTAGAAAACGATGTATTTTCTTGAGTCGCTGCTTATATGAAGCCTTTCAATCCTCAAAAGTTTATTGGTTTTCAATGGAAAAACCACAGGTTGACTCCGACTCCAATGTTCATGTTTTTGGAAAATCATTCATCATTCAGGGTACAATGTGCGGTAAATCCATTTTGTCAATAACGTGACACGAGTCAATCCAATATTGATTAATACGTATTGATGGAAGACTACTTGCAAGCAAAAAAATTTTGGGCCCCCAACCTATGAGAAATAGAGCAAGCAGGTCCTCAACCTTCAATTTATAGCAATTGAGTCATCAACCTTTAAACTTTGTACAAATGTCCCCAGCATTTGGTTTCTGTCCTTGGAATATTACAAAGTCAATTTTTTTGTTAAAAGGGTCACTTTACATATTTTAAATAAACCAAAAATAATGAAAATAAAAATCTAAACAAAATATTAAGGGTTTACAAGGTTTAGGGGTGTAGGTCTTCTTAATTATTTTCTTTTCTTTTTCTTTCACTTTAGATTGGCAGATTTTTTTATTTTTTTTCTTCACATAATTCAAAATAAGGGTATAATGGTTTTCCAAATAAAAATTGACTTTAAAAGGCTGAAATGGAAGGAATCGTCTATTGGGGACCCATTTGCTACAGAAATGAAATAATGACGATAGCTACAAACTGAAGGTTGATGACCTACTTGCTCTATTTTGTTAAGGTTTAGGACTGCATCTGTAATTTTCCCAATATATAATAAGTTCAAGTGTGTTGCAAATATCAGTTATAGAGACAAAATGAAATCTAAACCTCAGGAACTTCAACTGTCACTGCCTCCAAGTCTCCAGCAACCGGTGAATGATAAAAGTATCACACTTCTTAAAAACTCAACACTAATGTCACAAGAAATTATTAATTTCCGTAATTGAAAATGAAACTATGAACATGAAATTGACATTATTAACTCATGGTCGAATTTTTTATGCGGAAAGTTCTTTTGGATTCTAGAGTACAAGAGTTGAAAATCAAGCTTTTAGTCAATTGGACCCGTCTAAACTCAATTTAGAAATGCAGCCTCAATCAGCTCAGATAGATAGTAGAATAGAAACAACAATACAGTTAGGGTGTGTTTGATAGCATGGAAAATGGGTGGAAAAAGAAAACATTTTCCAACTTTTCCCTTTTTGTAGTGTTTGATGACCATCATTTGCCTTGGAAAATTTGACAATGGGTTTCCCTCTACGCGCCAATTTCTGTGTGTGTAAGGAAAGAATATTCCCACCTTTTAGATGGGAAAATTAATTCTGGTTTCTGACTGCTTTTTTTTTTTTTTTGATAATGGAAACAAATTTCATAACCAAGTGTAAAAAAAAATCTCACGTTCATGGAAAATTTTGATGCAAACGAAGGCCAAACGAACACTAAACTTTGATAAAAAAATGATTTTTTAAGAAACAATTTTTTTTTGGTTTTTTTTTTTACTTTTTGGTAATGGAAACAAATTTTATAACCAATTGTGGAAAAAATTATCACTTTAATGGACAATTTTCATGTAAAACAAAGCCAAACGAACGTAAAATTTAAAAATTTTCTAGGTGGAATATTATACCAATCAAACACACTTAAAATCATTTTCCCTACAAAACATTTTTTAGGCAAATCTTTTCCCTGTAAAACATTTTCTTTCCACCCATTTTCCACCCTTGCAATCAAACACACCCTTAGAGAAAAGGTGGTGTTCAAGTATAAGACATAATTCTTGTTATGAAATATTGTAGCGAGCATATGTATAAAACAAAAGATGAATACCCGATGAGCGGCATGGCCATTTTCATGATGTACCAGATAACCATGCCAAACAAGCCAATGATGATTAAGCCCAAGATTATATCACCTCCATTATTTACGTTTCTGTCATGCCCAGGTACAACCTACACACGTCAAAAAGGTTGCAGATGTAATTTATCAACATACAACACAGACAAGATTACCTAGAACTGGATCTGAACTGAACCAGCCAGTTCAGTCCGGCTCTATTTGATTTCAGTTTTTTTAACTGAGAACCAGACGGTGCTATCTGGTTCCTGAGATTTATTTTTAAACCAAACTCCAACCAATGAGAAGAAAATCAAGAATCTCCGACCAAAATTTCTTTCTCCATTTCAAATTTTCATTTTTTTTCTGCAGCTCAATTTAATGAGGTAAAATTTATATTTCGTACACCACAACTCAGACGTATCTAATAGTATATTCTGTTGACTGAGTTTTTTTTATTCTTTTATAAATAATAATAATAAATTATTGTTGGAAGATTTTCCATTTTGTTTCTAGAGAGACAACAGCCAGATCCTTTATCATTTCTGTGCTACCTACTAATTTTCTTGTGTGTTTGTGTCTGCATGTTTGAAAACATCCGTCCCAGAAAATATCAGTGAGAGAATTACTTAATTCCTCAAATATGTGTCCTCTATCTTTGTATTCATTCTTTCCATATAAAATTATTCTGTTTTCAATCAAATTAAGGAAAAAAATTTCATAAGCCGACCTTTCTTCTTTACGTGTTGAGTCTGTAGATGTGTAACGGAATAGCGCAGATTACAGAATTTATATGAATAATATACAGGGGCAATTTCGTAAAAATGTACATACGTTCTTGCAGGGTCGAAGTATGGAAGTGTTTGGCCGAGGTGAATGTTGTATTTTTGATAAATTGGTTCAACGAGATTTTAAATGTTTGATGAATCGAAGAAGAGTGTCAAATATGTTTCTAGAATAAAAGAGATATTTAAGAATATAGAATTCTAGAAATACTAAGCTCGTGAAGGTATACTATGAAATTATGGAAGAGGGTTTTTGAGTACGAATTAAGGTGTGACTCAAAGGTATCAAATTATCTGTTTGCTATATGTCAGTGATATCTACTTTGGGAGCTTTTTAACCGCTTAGGAGATTTATGCAGAAGTACAAATAAAACCTATGGTAGGGCGCCAAGGAAAGTGTTAATGATGGGTGCTATAGAGAGAGAACTTATGTAAGATATATCAAAATGAGAATGAGATGTAGTGGCGGTTTGTAATATAAAAAAAAGTCGATCACTATAGGCTTTGCACCAGGGTTTTGTCTCAATCCTAGTATGGACGAGTTTATAAGACATTTCCTAAGTGAAGTTTCTTGGTGCATATTATTCGCAGAAAATTTAGTTTTTGTTGATGAAACTAGAAAGGAGTTAAATAGCAAGTAAGAAAAGGTTTTAGGTTAAGTACAACCAAAATGCTCTGCAATGTCATTTAAGTAAACAGTTCATTTTTCAGAAATTTTAGTTCAGTTATTGTCAAAGAAATTATAGATTGAAGATGGTGAAATGCATATGATTCAAGCAGGTTTAGATGAAATGATAAATTAGTAAATGAATTCTTTGTGATTAGAAGATCTCTATAAAGTTAAAATGTCATTTCCACGAAATAATTATTAGACTCAGATTACGGTACCAAGTGTTTAGCTATTAAAAGACAAAATTTCACAAGATGAAGTAGTGGAAATGAGGATAATCAAGATGAATATGAGCAGGCCACTAGTATAGATAAGATAAGAAACGTGAATATTTAGTAAAAGGTGAAGATGGTCAGATTAAGAACATATCGAAGGAAGGATATTTAGGTAATTGAAGCATGTCATGCATGCACTTAAAGGGACTCTTGATCATTATAGCAGTATAATCTCAAAGGACAAGTTTCAAGAGGGAGAGTATACCAACAAAATCTTTACCTCTATATATTTTGCATGGTATCAACAAAATGTTGTACTAACCCACCAAATCCAACAAAGATGCATAATGAAAAGTCTACTTTTTTTCAAGAGGATGCTAATTAAAACAAAAAGAAATAAGTTTCAGTAAGAAACAACCTCGGGATTATTTAAATTTCTGGCTTCCACGGTTGATACATTCCGTAAAGAACCTTCCTCTGATGTAACTGACATCGTTGATGGTGGATGTGGCTGGAATACGTACTCCACTCGAAGTTTGCACTCTTCAGCCTTATTGAACTATAAAAAATAAAAACTTCAATCCATACTCCGGAATCATCACATAAATAAACGCTCTTCCTATAGGTAATCCACTTCTAGCTTCCTTTCCTTGCTTTTGAAGCAGGAACTGCAATAGCGATGCTAGAAGGGGACAATAAAGCTATAAAAAAAAACACTAATATACAGATTCTACCAATCAACTACCATGTCCACAGTGATGTCTTTTGTGGTTGCAGCAGAATTTGCAACTGTGCTCTGAATTAGAAACTTATCACTGCATTTTGCATCAGGAAACTCATTCTGTGCTTGCATTTTCACTACATATAAAATAAAATAATTAACAAAGATCCTGCAATTAATCAGGGTTAAACAACGACGATGTTATTCAAATTTTATATGATAAGTTCTCGGTCGAAGTTTAAAAAGATTTTAAACACTTCTGAATTGTTTGGGCTTCTCCAAGCTCATAATTAAGCATTCAACATAATAAAACAGGGGGTAAAAGATCCAAAGTCGATTCTAAATATGCTTGCGTTCATGGAATAAAGACAACTATTATGCCAGACCAAAGAAAGTGGAAAGTGATTGCATAACTACCTGTAATATCACAAGTCGATCGAGGCAAAACAAACCCCTTCATTGGTATAACACAATACTTCTTCGTATTCGTAGTCTCGACCTAAATAAAAGTAACGGATTATCTTCAGACAAGCCAAAGAAAAGAAAACCATAAGAAAGATACTGAAATAATGAATTCAACTGGAACTGAAGGCACAGTTAGAAAAAAAAATGTCAAGAAACATTCACATACATTTTAGAATAAGTCCTCACTATAGCAACAGAAACTTACCTTGAAAGCAACGCGATTCTCAGTTACATTTGACAACTGAAACGAACAAGAGAGCTCCTTATTCAGTTCAACTGATAAGAACCAAGGTAAGTGAGATATTTAAGTAATAGAAGAAATAAAACTCTGGAAAACATGGTGGAAAGCTTCAATCAGCTTACACAGAAATTGGAGCTCTGACGGTTTGACATCAAGAAGCTTCCTCACTCTTGTCTTTTTATTTCCACAACAGGTACACAGATGGATATTCAGCGAATCAATGAAAATTCCGCATAAGGAACAGATGATTTAACAAGCAAGATTTGCAATGCAATGCCAACTTTTAACTTGTAGTAAATTAAAGGAACTGATTGCCCGTCTGAGTTAAGTTAGTACATGTTTTATCTGTCCTACACCTTACATGTGACAGCACTCTTAAATTTCTGGCAATATTCTAAACCAACTAAGTGCATGTTTGGCAAAGCTTATATTATAAATTAAGCCGGTCAAACACACTTTTTACCCCACATTCTAAGGACCCACAACTTATTACCCACTTTTTACCACATTTTTTAGGGACCCGCTGCTTAAATTAAGCACTCCCAAACATGCATTAAATGAAACAAGGAGGAAACCCAGTGCTGTTGAAACTCACCAAAGGCCCAAGAAACAAAGAGAAGATAAAAGTGTGGAACGCCTATACTAGGAAATGAAAATGGAATCACCCAAAGACTGGATAGATAAGATAATAATTTCCACTAGTACAATGTAAGTTGTTAGTCTGATGTCGGAAACAGCATTTGATCAATATTTATGATTAAAAGTTTCACAAGGAGAAATAGTTGTACTTAACCATAAGGTCTAAAGCTTTAAGAATGTAGATGAATTAAGTGGGGAACAAAAACCAACTAAACCAAAACAATGCAACATAGTTTAAGAGACTATTAACAAACTGCGAACTCTTGAATAGTGGTCAACATAAACCATAAATTTCTATTTAGCTGCTATAAATAGCAAAAATATCATAAAACACCTGTCTTAAATAGAAGTATATTCACAAGTATCCGATATTGTAGATCTCATGCCGACTCATCGTTAATATTTTAATTTCCAGAATTGTGTCTTTTGTTAAAGTTGTTTGAATATGCATATGCCAAACATTATTGCTCATGTACCAATATAAACAGAAGTTCTAAATCTCCTAAAATGTTATAGAGAAATATTACACTGACATTGTTTTTACCTTAAAGAAAGTTAAATTCTCTCTTTTTTTTCTCCAGTTTTTGCACAAAGTGATTACGTCTCAATAATACTTTTTTTGAAACTAAATTTTATTTTGAAAATTGAACAGAATTTTGACAGGAAAGAGGGAGAACAAGAAATATAAACTTTGAACCTTATTCGATACCAACTTTATAGCACTTCTTGCAATATAAGTACTTTAATTTTCAAACATTAACGTAGTACAAATTTTATTAAGTATTAAAAATGAAAATGAAAGAAAATGACACTGTCAAGCAATTCAAAAAAAAAATATCAAAAAAAAAAAAAACATGGAACAAGGTTTACATTCAGAGAGAGGAAAAAAGGAAGGGGAAAAACTTACTTCACAATATCTTACAATGGGATTGCAATATAAATTATTAAACTTGATTTGTTCATTTAATGCATTTTCCTTTTTCTAATCATCTTATTAAATATTTAGTATGGAACGCGTATTTGTGTACTTGTTAATTATTTGAAACAAAACAAGTTGTTCTCAATTCTATATTAAGTGCCTGTTTGATTATATAGTCGTTATTGGGCTCCACACAAGAGATAGAAATTCAAAATTGATGGCTTAATGTGATGGATAATAGTCATATTTTTCATTTTTATAGATGAAAAATGATAAACAAACGGAGGCTAAATAACAAACAAATTTATAAGAAATAAATTATATTACACAATTGTATTTAAGCATTATTTTTATTTATAAAAATATTTCTTTTAACTTAAAGTAATATTCCCGTCTAAATAAAAATCTCGAAAAATATTTTAAGAAGTGAGAACGAAAGATAGTTAAATATCATGCAGTAATCATTTGAATGCAGTATAAGAGAAAAGGGTCAAATTAAAAAAAAAAATTAATTGTTTTTGGCTGACGGGTCAATTCTGAAAAATAAGCTTCAAGTGAGGTTTTTGTAATTTTTTAAAATGGGGTGTCAGTGTAATAGTTAGTTACCTCAGGAACTATTTCTGTAATTTGCTTAATGATTTATCATATAGATGTTCGAAATCTAACTTTTTCAAGGGATATGAAGAATTCATAGAGTTTCATTTCGTCATTTGATCTTCATATTTGTTGTTAACTTCACCTAAAGTAATGCCATAAGGACATTTTCTATTCTTTTCAAATTTTTCGGGAACTTGATGACTGTTATTATTGTTGAAGAAAACACATTTTATATTCAGTGATCAAATACAAAAACCAGACCAGAGAAGCAACTCAACTCCACTCGCAAAAAATGTATACATGCATATTCACCTACATGAAAGTCAAACACGAGAGAATGTTCACTTCTAAAAAATGTATACATGCATATTCACCTACATGTATATATATATTCTTGTAACCTAATTAACATAAATAGAACTTTCAATAGCTACAGTTGCTGGAAAATGCACGAAGAACAATAAAAATAAAGCATCCGAAGCTCGGGAAAAACAACCTGGAAACATCAGTAATCAAAAAAGAACTTACTGATCCAACGGGAACGGATGATGGAATTTGGGGCACGATATTGTAAACCACTTCCAGTTTGCACTTTTGAATAGGATGTCCTTCCTCATTGAACTACAAAATAAACATGCCAATTCATGAATCAAAATCAGCTGCTTTAGCAATCCCGTTCACTTAGCTTATATTTCAAATAAAGAGTTCTTTAAAATATAAGTTCACCTTTTCTAATGCTTTCTGAAACAGTGCTTGAAGATATACTCTTGAAAAGACCAAGACCGGTTTTGTTAAAGAGTTCTTTAGTTTTAAAGTGAAGTTAAAACCGTGCAAAATGGTTTCTTCTTCTTCCATTTCTTTCTGATATACAGGAAAACTGTATGCGCAAATATTCTCAAACTGAAAGGCTAAATATGGGAAACAGGGCCAGCTTTAGATAAACACGCATGATTATTAACATAATGATATAATTACCAATCTTCTAACGTCTTCGATGGTTGCGCCAGAACTTGCTACTGCACTCTGAATCTGAAACTTGTCTTTACATTGCATGCTAGGAGGAGCCTCCTTCTGGCTTTGCATTGTTACTGCAAAACGTGCAAACTCAAAACTAAAATACTGAAAACACGTCTTTTATGAAAATAAGAAATAATCAAAATGTCGGATACTGCAATTCTAATCAGGAATCACAGAGATTTTATACTCTATTTGTCGACCTTTGGGGCTTCTAGTGATTTCAATACGGATAAAAGGTCGAATTTGCTTGTTTGATGTAATAAGCGGGCAGGAAAGACCATCCATTTTTTTCTTCAATCTATTTATCTCAGCAAGAAAGAGTTGCAACTTCACAATCAACCAAAAACAATACCAATGAAATAACAACCTGTGATGTCTAATGTTGTTCTGGGTGAAATAATTCCAACATTGAGTTGAACCCAATACTTTGTAGGATTAGTTGTCATAACCTGAAAATAGAATCATATTTAATCAAAATACCAAGTACATATGAATGACAATATATTCATATAGATAACTCAATCAGCAACAAACTAAGCCTTGTCCGCAATAAATTTGGGATTGGCTATATATAGATAATCCAATCAATGTATTTACCTTAAAAGCAACATGTTTTTGGGTCTTATTTGACAACCGAATTGAACAAGATGCTTGCTTATTCAGCTCAACTTCAAACCCAAAAAAAAAATAAGTGACAACCAAACAGTAATTGATCAAACCCCGAAACCAAATCAGAAGAAATTGAAAACTTACATTGGAAAGTAAGCACTGGAGGCTCAATCTTAAGAAGTTCTTCCGTGCTCATTCTTTTTCGAAAATCGATTAACAATTTAACAATAAAATCTGTTTTCTGTGTTAAAGAATAAACGAAGGAGTAAGGGAGAAGGATTTGAAGATTGAGCAAGCATTGAAACGGAGGAAGGAGCAGAAGAAATTTACCTAACGATATTTTTAAATCTGCAAACTCATCATTTGACTTTTCAAAGTGTAGATTATTAAATGAACCGAACATTGTGTAGAACAGAGAGATGAAACTAAGGAAGTTTCTCAACTGTCTGACCATGAACGACCATGAACTCGCGCGAATTCTCGTTTCGTTTTGGCTCCTACACTTCTGTAATTAAGGACACTGTCGATTATTTTGAGAATAATTTTGTGAAAAATATTTTTTTTAGACGATGTGTAACAAAAAACATGAAAAAGTTAAGAATTTAGGCATAAAATTATTTTATCAAATTAGATGGGGCTGTCCGTGGGTCGGTTCGGTTCGGTTCTAAAGAGACCCGAACCGACCCAAAACTTTCTGCTATTTAATAAATGGACCCGTCGGGTCCAAATATAATTATGGAACCGTTCGGGTTCGGTTCCGTTCGGTTCTGTACCATAATTAATTTTTTTAATATTTACAGCAACACTACATAAATATAACTAATGACATTTCATTTGTAACTTTTACAAATTAACGTAGCACAATTCAAAAACATATAAATAACTAGCCGTCCAATAAGATTAATTCAATACATACAAATACCAAAAAGTAGATATTAATATTACAGCAACACTACATAAAGTATATTCATTTGTTTCAAATTAAAATGGGCTAATGGGTTTTAAAAATGATTTGGGATTTAAAATTAAAATTATGAAATAATCTGATTTATTTAATTAATTTGCTAATTTGTTTAGGAAAAAATAAAATAATTTAATTAATTCAATATAAAAAATAAAAAAATTATTTAGTTTCGGTTCTTATTCGATTCTTCGATTTTTGGTCTAGACCCGAGACCCGACCCAAATACATCGGTTCTCGATTCGGGTACCCGTTCGGGTATTTAATTTATGAAGAACCGCTCGATTCGATTCGGTTCGGTTCGGGACTTTTGGACACCCCTAAAATTAGAGGTGTGATTAATTATGAATTTGAGAAAAGATTAGTTGAATTAATTATAAATGTGTTTAAATTATTTTATGCAAGAGTTCACAATTTATAATTTGTTTGGAAGCATAAATAATTTGATCAACCATATCAAAATTTTTTGATTGTTTGTGTAAAGTCATTGCTTCTATTTTCACAATTCTTAATATAAATTAATTCGATTCATAAAATATCTAAACTGGATCACTCGGTATCAAACCTCAAGTCTAGATATAAATATTCTGATAAATCGAATTTTTTTTTTTTCTAGCTTATTTGATTATTCGACATTTTTTGTTTCAAAATAGTGGCTGAATGTCTATATTTTAAGTCACAAGAGCCATCCATTCATCCATTGCTAATCATCAAAAATTTGTGTATTCTTTTGTATTTGAATAAAATTAGAATTTGAATCAATAGTTGGAATAAAAAGAGTTTTGTGACCAAAGTGAAACTATGCTATAAAGTCGGGGACTAATATGGGAATAAGATACATTTACGAAAGGAACCGACCGTGACAATCCCAAGCGGGCACACTCCACGCCACGTCTCGTGCTGTCTTCTTCCGTGAACCCACATTCTCCTCCTCCAGCTGTCGCGCTGTTACACTTTCAAGAGCCTTATTGTCAATCGGTTGAACCGCAGAACCACCACGCTAGCCTCCGCTAGAACCATGAGCTGTTTCTCCTCCTCCGGATCGACTCAGCGAATGTTCCAGCTAAAATTTGACCTGCTCACCGGCAACTCGGAATGGTTAGTCATAGAAGAAAACGAAACTGCAGAAGTCGGAAACCGGAAACCCCTCATCGGTACTAAGTCGTATCTAGACATGCTCAACGACACCCCACGAAACAAAACCTTCCGTCAAGCAATTGAGAAGACCACTAAACCTTGCCACGTTCTTGATATTGGGTACTTCAGATAATTCTTTTATCTAAACACGAATCTCATTCAATTGGATTGTTATTGAAGCTATTGGCAGAATGTGAGATGATGCGACTGTCTTTTTTTTTTCCCCCTTTTTTGATTAACAATGTGCTGTTCACTGGAAAAAAAACTTCCTGACTAAATAAAAATAAGTTAAGAATGAATTATTACAGTTTGCAGAGAGTCTTGGTTCAACTAAAATAAATAAATGAAGTATCCTGGCTCCTTTTGGGAAACACAAACAGAGAGTATATAGATTTCAAAATTAATGCTTTAATTAAGTAATCTTATTGTTTGAATGTTAATTTCCAATTTCTTAAGGTTAAGCTATGTTTGTTTATAAGCGAAATAGTTGGAACCCGAGAATTCATCTTTGCGAGTATGATGAAGTAATCCAAAGATAAAGGCTATTTGATTATTTCGATTAACATATTCTTTGATTGTGAGCATAAAATAAGTTTTAAAAAAATTGGAATTTACGTTCTGTGAGCTGGGAGTGGATATTAAAACATAAAGGCTGAGATTTTAGCTAAATGCTTCAATGCAGTTCTGACATAATATGTGTTACTCTGCGTTAAGTAGCCAAATATACCATAATTACTATTTTATGCTTTAGTTGTTGGTAAACATACAAGTGCGTTTGTTATTGTACAGTATAGGAACTGGCTTGTCATCCATGATGGCCACTCGGGCAATGAGATTTGGTGATTCAGAGGAGAGCTCTGGTGCAAGTCATACCTTCCCACAGTGAAATTGGCGCGAAAAGTTTTCTGAGCCAATGGCATGGAAAGGAAGATATGCATCATTAATGAGAGGTCGGATGAACTGGAAATTGGCTTGGATATCCCTTCGCATGCAGATGTCCTTGTAAGTACCAATATTTTATGTTGCACTGAACTTGAGCTATTGAGTATTCATTTGTTGGTTTTCCCTTCCAGAGGAAATCGGTGTAGCTATTGAATGACCATGAGCATATTGTGTTTATGAGTAAAAATGAATATGATTGTTAGTAATTTGTGCAGGGATACTCAACTGTAAGTAGAAGAAATAATGCTTCCTCATTATATTCATTTAAATGCTTGTACTTCTGACATATTCATCTATACTGCCTATAAAGTGGTGTGAAATGAAGACAAATGGATACAATTTCTTCAATTATCTGATTCTGTAGATTCACAAAATTTCATGCTCATTTACGGCCTTTAACCTTCAACATACAAGAAGAAGATACTCTTTTATTTTTTTCCCTTAGGAGGAAAAAGATATTTTAGAATAGTTTTCCCCTTCCCTGAACATTTGGGCCTTTTATTTTACATATTTAATGCTATTTTTGCTGCTCTATGTGAATGGAATGGATGTCATTCCTCATTGTATTTGTTTTCGGTTTCTCTGGTCTTACTTTTGTGTCTGCGATTCATTTCGCGTGCAGGTGCAGTGTGTAATTTTGCTGAAATTAGAACTTGTGAAGTGGAATTCGTGTGTTTAGCAAAATAATATTATTTTCACATAAGCAATAGCTATTTATTATTAAATTTCAGGTTAGCGAGATCTCAGCAGAGTTGTTGGGAGAAGGGCTCATTCCAACTTTACAGCATGCTGATGACGAGCTACTGGTGGAAAATCCTCAAACGGTACCTTACCGAGCGACTTATAGCCAGGTGACTTACAAGAGCTATCATGTTATGTAACAATATTTGTTCATGCAAACCATGGACGGTTGACCATCTTCCATCTCTTCAACCATTTCTATATCCTGCATTGTCTTTATGTTTTAGGAATAACTATAGTACTGGTAATTCAATTCAATAATTTGTAATTCTATTTCTGGAAGTTGTTGTTCTGACCCTTGGCTTGTGGTCCGTGATCCATGATACTTGGTTGTGTCGTGACAATCATGCACTGGTTGTTTATCTACGGATGATGTTAAAATTCAAATACCGAGATTTGAGGCTTCACCAAGGCTAGAGGTTGGATCCGAGGTTGTGACACCAACCGTATTACACCTGCATGACAAAACCCTGATGTTACCTATATCTGATGCATGGTAGCACGCATAGAAGTCTTTAGTAATGTGATTGCAGAGTTTAGGTTGAGATTATGAAGCAAATATAATCTTAAACATAATCAAGTTGTAGAAATTTGAATATAGAAAAAGGAGACCGGGGATTAGGTTTTACTCCAAATAATGCTGGAGCCAAGATTTCCGAAGGGAAAAGTATAGAATAACTATCAACAGATAGTTCAAGGAATTTCAATAATTTTTGTTGTAAAACTGATTAGAAAATATGAATTCTGCGTCAATTTATTCGGCTACATACTTTAATGCATTTAAGGGGTTTCAGGTTCCTAGATAGTCAAAACTATTTCCTACTATTTTGACTTGACCAATTGACTATTCTGACTTCTTTTTCAATGCCTTTTCAGTGGGTAGAATGCACTTATGAGAGATGCATGATTTAGTTAATAGAGAGGCAAAATCATCAGATGGCTTCGTCTTGCTCTGAGTGGCATCAGACAAAAATAATTTGCCTTGCATTGTGACGCAATTAAAGAAGAAATCAAACTAGTACTGATGACATGAATATTAAGAAAATCTCGTTTGCATGTTAAAGCATTTCATATTTTACTCAATTTATTATTTCATTATGCTGTCAGTACCCTTCAAAATTTTTGATTTTGACTTTTGGAAACGGCCAGACAGTTTTAGGGAAACTGATCTGCACATAAAGGTTACTAATTGTTGGAAATATGTAATAAAATCTGGTAAAAACTAATGAACTCGAAAGCACGAAAAACGTTATCTTTTAAGAGATGTTTCTCCCCTTTCCAACAAAGTCACGACCGAGGTACGATAGAAAATCTCTCTCAGGATACAATGGAGGCGTTTGATTCAAATTGTGACTATTTGATCAAACCAAGAAAACACCCTATAGCGAAACTGATTATGCCAAGAGAAAAGAGAGAAGAATAGAAAATAACGAATTTTTTAATGTGTCTTGCAAATGAGAATTCGCCCAGAATATATAGAAATGGAGGCAACCTTTTGAATAGACGTGTCCCTTGAAATGAATGGACGCATATGTTAGAGGCAACCTTTTGAATAGGTGTATCCCTTGAAATGAATGGACGCATCTGTTGAAGAAACATACATATTCAAAGTCTTCTGAAAATAAAATTCTCTTTCGGGGCGTTGCCCCCGAGCCCTCACGGGGGGCGCTGCCCCCTCGACCCCCGCGACCTGACCGGGCAGGTCCATCCCCATTGCGTAGCGGCAAACACTAGTCGGAGCGGCAAAACATTCGCAAAACAAAAAAAATACATGCAAAATGATGAAAAATATCTAACACTAATGACGGTTCTATTCATGCTATCATCTCAGGGTATATAATTTGGTGCAGAGGTGGTCATTTCTTCCAAATTCTTCTGGGATGGTCATGAAAGTCCTGGTTTTGTTTTTAAGCTTCAGGTGGTTGCTTCAGCTTAAAAGTGAGGGACAATCTTTTATTCCACAGGACCCCAATGGATATAGCTTCTGATTTGGAAAACTTAGGATCTTCCTTCCCTTGTAAGTCGAGGCTCTATGTTACTGAGTTTCTAGGTATCTTGCATCCGTTGTGACTCTGAAAGTATTTTTTAGCTGGATTATTCATTCAAATCAGCGGGGCTGCATGCGTATCTCTACTCTTGATTTTATAACTTGGGGGGGGGCGGTGATGTCCTCAAACAAGAGGGAGGCGAAGATAAATTCACTCTTGATTGGCAAGAATAAGTGCATGGTTTGATTTCTGGAGAATATTTGTTCTGAATTTTGACAATCATCATTGCACCTATGCACAATTCCAGATGGTTGTAGATTGTAACGTATTCTTGTATTTATTTGTATGCACCTCTAGGTGCTGATCATTGGTGTGACCATTGGAAACAAACTGTTTGGTTCACCCCAGATACAAACCTGTCGGTGAGCAAGGACGAAGAGGTTAATTTTAATGCTTTTCATACTGAAATTATACGAAGTGAAGACTTCATCATCTCGACTCATGTGGTCAGGATTGTCAGGTCTTTCTATCATCTGAAAGAATTGCAATGGTGATAACAGCTGGAGATGTTCAATGTTGAAAGCCATTGAGAGAGCTGCAAGACATTTATCTTTGGCAGGGCTTCCTAACTATTTCATTCTGATTACTTCTTTCTATCAGGACCATTTCATCTCTGCAAATTTTCTTGACTAAGTCATAGGTACCTCCATTTCGTTTGACCTCCTGCATTGTGACTTCACCTGATGTTGCTTCAGCGCCCCCCACCCCCCCACACACACACACCACTGCTTGTTTATGTTTAGTTCGTGGTATTTGATAATAGTTCACAGCCTTCTGCAGTGTTGATGCCCTTTTACTCATCAATGGTTAGTGGGATAATAAATGTTATTTACCGTTGTTATCCAACCTGATCTATTTTGCCCTTCGGAATTTCTGACAAACTAACGATCACTAAAGATGAATCAATATATGTTTTAAGAAGTTTCATTTTCATGCTATCATCAATGCTTTTCTTTGATTCTGAAATAGTTTTAAGAAAAAGTTCCTTGTTTTTCTCATCTTATATGTTATGTAGGAAGAAAAGAACTTCACTCGATTCCTTTCTATCAGAAGACGTGCTTGTAATGCCTTGTAAAGGAATGTTGAGGGCTTGTGCCATGTACCTTCGTGTAAGTCGATAATCAGTATGTTTCTCTCTCTTCAGTTTGTATGTTAGAGTATGTTTGAGCCCCATTTTTAGCCAAAAATGCATTTTGGAATAGTGATTTGATGGAGAATGTGTGGTTAAAAAACAAGGAATTTTTTTGGATTTACGTGTAATATTATTTTATTGAATAATGTGTTATTGAAAATAAAAAAGAGAAAAATGTATTTTAGAAATAATGGGGACCAAACAAGGGATTGTATAAATGATAGAAAAAAGGTATGCATGTTCTTTAGGATCTCTGGCGAAGCCGTTGTTACCTGAAAGAAATTGAGGGTTTTGATCATTTGGTCGTCAATACAACACTGGGGGCATGTGTTACTGACAGGACGAGGTTTGTGTTGTTCCAAGGAATTAGTTATTGCTGCTCTTCACTTGGCTAAGCTTAAGAAATAAATGTTATATCCAATTTTGATTAATTATTTTAAATAAACTATGTATGCATTGGTAAACTTATTACTAAACTTTTTAAGTTTAGCCAAACGTTCTTTAACCCTGTGGCTATTCTTGAAGAAATTTTAATCTGTAAATTGTAAATGGCATTCTATATATTTTAGAACACCAAGCTGTGAAGCTTTCAAGTAACCTAGTGGAGGTAATTGTTTATCAATGGAAATCAAAATCATTTGATCCTTCATGTGGCGACCTCACGGTAACACATGGTTTCTCATGATTCGAATATTCTTTATTTGCTTTTGTTAGAGTCTGAACTATATTTCTTCTTGTTGCTGCTATGATTACCTTATAGTAGCCATGTACACACAAAATGTGTATAGTGACAATTTTGTGTTCACTTGTGGAAAGGAGAACATATTTTGCATATACAAATTGGATAGGCTACTTAATTGTCAACAGCCTAATGTTGTTTATGACTAATCCAATCGACCCGAAAAAAAAAGGCTTTCAGGCATTGGGATTAGAGTCTAACCTATGACTAAGCTCCGTGATTAGGTCTATTCTCATTATCTAAGTTCTTGAAGAAAAGGCTAACCGAACCGCTCGACCATAAGAAAATAAGGAATCAATAGGACTGGCTTGTAGTGCCTACATCTTTCGAGTCATGCCTGGAAGCTAACTTGATGGCATTTTATTCCCTTTACCGAGGGGAAGCAATAGGAACCACAACTTACATTAGCAAATAAAGATGAAAGGTTGCATTCGAAGCAAACCAGAAATCTGGCTTGAGACTTCGAACCACCTGGAAGTAATCACTTTTCACTTATCAACCGGGAACCCACTCTTTCACATAAATAAGTCCATCTCTTATCACTAATGCTTTCGTATTTACGATATTTAATATCGTAAATAAAATATTGTTAAATTCTTTCGACCGCATTTCAAAATCTAAATAACTCAATTATTTGGTAGTATGGCAAGAAATTAATCCTACTGACCTTATCGTTTTCCATGGATTATATTTCGTACTTCCCACATGACTCCCTTTGTCTTATAGGTTAAGACCAACGAAGATTATTATGTCATCTGAATATTTCAAATCTTGTACGTTCATTTCAATCACTGTTGGAATTGTGTGGCCAATGATCAATTTGAATTTCGTATGCATGCAAAAACAGGTGCCCATCTCTTCCCTCTATTATCAGCATTATTGCAATACAAAATTCCAAGAAACATCAAATTATACGAAGTATGAAGGAAGTTTCCTACTCCAAAATTTAGGTCCCCCATTTTGCTTGTAATACTATTCCTGTCAAAGTCACGTAGGGTCGACAGAACAATGCTACACTTCCAAAAGAGGGTGGGGGTGGTTAGTTTCACAGATGCTAACAAATGCAGGAGGGGGTGGGTTTTTTTTTTTTTTTGTCATTTTTTATTTCCAATGTGCCCCTACACATGTGAGTGGGTGTAAAACATCTGTGAAATTTTTTTTCTGTGCATATGATTTATTCCATCTCGAAAACCATATTCCATATTTGGTACATTAAATTCTACAAAATTAAAAGCGCTGTATGTGGAATGTATTTTCACCAACCTTATCGTAGATAAAATCTTTAATTAGTTAGATCTTTGGAAAGTCAAAAGTTGTTTTTGAGAATACTAAGCAGCTATTTTTGAACGTGTTTGGATAATTTTCTGTAAGTATTTCGTCCAGCAAAAATAGCTTTTAGACGAAACTGAATTAAAATCTCTCTCTCTTCTGAAAAAGCCAAAAACAAAAGCAGAAATTCTACTATTTGTCATTCTTGATTGAAAACGTATTGATTCTTTATATTATTAGATGATAGGAAAGAATCTTATCTACAAGTTTAAAGTAAGAGAATAAATTCAACAAGTGGAATGATTAATGAATGAATTACTTTGGTAGTTAGAATTTATTCAATTATTTAGGGAATAATTAAAATTATTCTATCTACAAGTTTGACTATTCAAAGAGTGAATGATTAGTGAATTACTTGGACAGATAGAATTCATACAATTATTAAGGGAATGATTAAAAAGATCTTGACGGTTTGTATATTATGTCGTCTGGCTTTATCCATCAATGTAGGTACAGTACAGAGATAGTATTAAATATTATTAGGGTCCATGCTTGGTACAAAATAAGGCCCTGTTTGTGAGGGATTAGATTTTTCTACAGTAAATCGATTAGTTTTTATTACTGCGTTAACCCAATAAAATAATATTTTTCATCACATCAATAATTTTTTCTTCTTTTTCAACCACACATTTTCCATCATATCACTATTCAAAATCAATTTTTCCCCCAAAAATCTCTCACAAACAAGTTCTAAATCTGATTTTAATCTCGAGTTAAAGTCAACAATTAATTTTAATCACACGTTTCATCAACTTTTATCAAAATCTATTAAAAATCTGATTTTATTATACAACAAACAGAGCCTGAGAAAAAAGAATTTTAAAATATCATGTCTAGTCTGACTTATCAAACAAACATTTAGAGCATGTTTATGAAATAAGGAAGTGACTCAACAATAAAAATTTACTTTTTGTTATTTTTTAATATTGTACGCCCCATGTTTGGCGGTGATTAAAATCAAATTGTTAGTAAATTTTGATAAAATGTATGGTTGAAAAGTAATATGACAAAAGTAAAAACTAAAATAGAATCTAAAAGCGGTAAAAATCACTTTTAAAAGTACTCTATAAACTCTTTTCCGAGTCCTTCTCGGTTTTGAGTGCCATTTGTACGTAATATTACACAGAAAAATGGGGTTGCAAGCGTTGGTGCTAGCAAAGCTCAGCCTCAGCGCCACCTCTCACAGCCTAACTCCGCTGTCCGCAGCCTTGTTATGGCCTTTTGTGATCAAATTTTCCTTCAGTTTTCGACCTCTCCGAGAACTTTACATAGATATTTTACATTCTCTAAGACTGTTCTTCTTTCAGCTGAGGCAAATAACCATGAACGATGAACCTGGTGGCGCTGCCTCGGCAAACAGAAACTCACGATGGGAGCGGGCTGTCCGCTTAATCTGCGAAAGGGTGACTCAAACCAGACATGCACAGTCCGGCAATGACTCCGGCGAGGACAGTTTGCGAGCAATATCAATGCTAGCACTTTAAACCAAATATTCCAATTTTAAAATGTAAGAATTGTTTGATAAATTTTCGTTTTCTGGCTTTTTCCTTTTTGGGTACTCAAACACCTTGAGAGGGATTGTGCGTATTTTCCTTCATGGATCTTCAAATGAAGACACATGAAAATTATTATTTCAAGCCTATTCAAAACCTGTTTGTTAAATTTTATATTTTTCTTCATAGATCTTGTGCATGATGTTATGGAATTGTTTACATCTGACATTAAAGGCATGTTTGGCTCATGTTTATAAATCGTTTACAAGCAGTGGAATTACTTTATATCTATTTATAATTTAAATCGTTTATACTCACTTTTCAAACAAGCTCGATAGTTATCGACAACACGTTTGAAAATTAATTTCTTGTTCTTTCATGTTGTTTAGTACAATACAATCTACCTTACAAAACAAGCTGATAGAGTTTGCTATGATCTATTAATCTTTTCTGGTTTAAGATTTTATTTATTCATTTAGTTTTATTAGTGACAAAATTAAAACTATTTATGCTTAAGTTTACAAAATCATAACCCGATTAGCATGAAGTCTCTCATCTCAAATCAATTGCTCCCATTCGCGAAGAACCCTAAGTGTCTGAACCAAGAACCTCCTAAGATCTCTCAAACCCTAATATCCTGAAATCTATTATCCCAAATCTCACGCGATTCTGAAAACCATTCAATTCGTTCGGGTAATTTTCATTGCACACCGCGGCATCCCAAATCAGGTCGTCTAATTTTTGTGAGCTTCAAATTCATCTACGGACACAAACTGATTTTTGAATGGAAAATTGATTTTGATAGTAACTCATTTCATTTTTTGCATGCATCTTCTTCTTTCCGATCAATGGTCAAAAGATTTTACCATTATACTATTTTCTAGTCGTTAATGGAGGAAAAACATCCAATTCACACTCATTTTTAAGCTGCAATTTTATTTTATTATTTCAAGCTAATGAATTTGGTTATTTAGCTAATAGAGTGTCTGAGAAAATTGCAGTAATTTTGTCATTTGATTTTGACAGTGCATCTGCATACATGTGCAACTGCGATTTTTGTCCTGAGTGGGTCTATGATTTTCCATTGCCAATGTGATTACTGATTAGGATAACTCCATGTCTGCCAAGTGATGTGTGGGTGAGCAGTAAGCATAACTGTTAACTGGGATTTTTGGATTGAGTGATAATTTTATCGTTCATGGCTGCAATAGCAGATTTCCATGGCAGGGAAGAATAAGCTCATTTGTCGTAGCTGTAGGAAACGCTTGAATATTTGTCCCGTGTATTGAAGAGTTTGGTTCAAATAAATGAACAAGCGGAAGTGAAAATCTCATTCAATGTTACGATCCTCAAGAGATGAGAACAAGAAACTCGAGAAAAGCTTCATGAAATTAGACCGCATACGTTGTTGATTAAAACAATGTTATCTTATTCGTCAAGTTTGTTCCAATGTTATCGTATTCGTCAAGTTGGACCAATGTACTATACTCCGGCAAGTGAGGGGGGAAGCAAACACTACTACCACCACATAAATCCAAACGCTGAATTAAAAGCAAAAAAAAAAAAAATCAGTTCTTCAAGATTTGTTTCCCAATAAACTTCCAGAATTGATTATACAATCTTCATCAACATCGAAATGAAAGATCTGTTAGCCCTTTTTCCGGTGATCGTCAAGCAAAACTGCAAAATCCTTTCGTTATTCTCCCCCCTGTTGATCTGACACAAGTAAAAGCAATATTAGCAACTAGCCAAAGAAATGATTCCATTGTGAAAACAAGATCATTGACCTCACCTAGCAGTTATGCAGATTCAAAATTTATTAGAATATAAAAGAATTGGAATATACAAAATTTATGAGTGATGGAGTTGGATGAAGCGAAGTTCAGTGGCCAATGAAACAATTAATGAAATTCAGTGAAACTCAGGGAAATACTGTTATTATTTTGTCCTTGTTTGGTATGGGATAAAAATCAGATTTTTGGTAAATTCTAATAAAAATTAATAAAATGTGTGATTAAAAAGTTTTAGATTCCATAAAATATGTAATAAAAATTAATTATCAACTTTAACTTAAATTAAAACCTGCATTTTAATTTCCACCAAATTATGGGACTTGCTTTTTAATCAACATTTTCCTACTTGAGAAAAGAATTTGAAGAAAGAAGAGGTAATGTAATCGGTGCTTCAATCTTGCCTATAAATCCATCCAATCACAAAATTCAAGAAAAAGTCTGAAGAAGTACAAATCTGAAATTGTTAGATCAGATATGGTGCCTTAAGAGGCTGTTATTGGGGTTGTTGATGATGGTGGCACCGGATTGAGATGGATTTTCAATGACAGTGGATGGTGAGTCGACGATTGTGAGAAAGAAATATGGAACTTAGATTGAAAAAGCAATTTCGGAATTATTGAAAAAAAAATTTAATGTTTTGAATAGTGATTTTTTGGAGAATGTGTCGTTAAAAAATAGTAAAAAAATTTGCGTTTACGTCTAAAATGTTTTATTGTTTAAAATGTATGGTTAAAAATAAGTATGAAAATTAAAGAGTTTTATTTTAAAGGAAAACAAACGGGGGCTTAATAGTAATGTGGAAACAAAATTATTTAAAGAGTATTGGGTGTTATTATCTCTAATTTTATTTTATTTTTCGAAATCAAAATGGTTTTTAATTCTTTTGAGAAAGGGTACAAACGATTTGCTATTTTCAAATTGTTTTCAATTTTCAATTTTGCAAAATGTTAAAAATTGTTTAGTATAGTATTTTCGAAAATATGGTTAAACCTATAACATAAAACTCAAAACATATGTTTTAATGTTTTGAACGTTTTAAATAAATATATATCATTCTAACAAATAAAATTTATAAATGGAAAAAAAAATTCTAAAATTCTAAAAAATAAAATTCTGAAAAATAATAACATTATTAAAATTCCTGAAAAAATAAAAATCATTCAAGCTTTTAATGATTACTTAAATGATTTTTTTATTAAAAATTATGAACACAAATAAAAAATATTCCTTGTTCACATTATTAATTATTAATTTTTATTTCATATATTTCGAACTCAATTTATTATTTATTTTTATTTTACCTTCATAGCGTGAAAAAAATATTGTAAAATTCATTAGCTTTAAAATGTATATATTATATTACTAGATAATATATCAACATAAAATTGTTCTATTTTTATTAAATTATAAAATTTAACGAAATAAAGTATCGTAAAATAATTTTTTAAAATTTCAAACCAAATGGGTTTTCTAATTTTCTGTTTCAAGAAAAAAAATTAAAATGACAAATCAAATGCATTTTTAACAATTTTAAAATAGAACTTCAAAACAAAAACCTAAAAGTGAACTCAAAACTGAAACCTAAAACACAAATCCAACGAGTTGATAGACTCTCCACTTAAGTTATCATACCAATTATGAAAGGGGCTTTTTTTTTCCCACTCTCCATTAAAACCCGAGGCATCTTCATTCATCCCTCACTGTACAACAATAGCGATTTTCTCGTCTAAATGTATGTTTGATTCAGTTACCATATAACCCTCAAATCCCTTCATTCAGGGGCAGACGCAGAACTTTAACGTTTGGGGCACAATCGAACTTGCAAATAAGTTGGTAGAAATTTTACAATCGAAAATTTACGTCCAAAAAAATCATATTTCATATAATTTTACATCAAAAAATTTATATGGGATATGACTTTTTCGGATGTAAAATTTCGAAATTTTTTGAAAATTTCCTAATAAAATGATGAAAATTACATTGAAAAATTTGTATTGCAAAAATAATAAATGTTAATGAAATAATTGAATTTTTTTTTTAAAAAATGCGAGTTAGACGTATTTTTAAAGGTTTACGTTTAACGTATTTTTAACTTTTTTTATATATGTTTGAACTATTCGATATGTTCATAATGTAATTCTTGAAATAAACTTCGAAATGATACAAACAATTTGTAGATTCAATTAGCGTATGATTGTTGGAGAATTTTTTAAATTTTTATATTTCGAAATTCAAATTTATTTTGATTTTACCCCTATTTGGTGGAGATTAAAATCAAATTTTTAGTAAATTTTGGTACAAATTAAACAGTTATGGATTCTATGAAATATGTTATTAAAATTAATTGTTAACTCTGATTTAATTTTAAAATTTAAATTTCAATCAATAATAAATGTGATTTAAAAAAAAACTCAAAAGTTGGGGGCACCTGCCCCCAGGACCCCCCTTGGGTCCGCCCCTGCCTTCATTCTCACTCGAAATTTAGATTTCCAATTCTTCTGAACCACATTCAGGAAAAATGGTGATTACTCGATCATCCCAATATTCGTCTTGCTTCTTCATTTCTTAGATAAATCTTACATTATTTTTTCTTGGGACAAAAGTAAAAAATAAAATAAATTATAAATTGAGTTCAAAATATATAAAATAAAAATTAATGAGCTTAAACGATAATATTTTATTTGTGTTCGTTTAAATATTTTTTAAAGAATTTGAACTGATTGCCCGTCTGAGTAAATTAAAGGAACTGATTACCCGTCTGAGTTAAGTTAGTACATGTTTTATCTGTCCTACACCTTACATGTGAGAGCACTCTTAAATTTCTGGCAATATCCTAAACCAACTAAGTGCATGTTTGGCAAAGCTTATATTATAAATTAAGGCGGTCAAACACACTATTTACCCCACATTCTAAGCATCCACAACTTATTACCCACTTTTTACCACATTTTTTAGGGACCCGCTGCTTAAATTAAGCACTCCCAAACATGCATTAAATGAAACGAGGAAACCCAGTGCTGTTGAAACTCACCAAAGGCCCAAGAAACAAAGAGAAGATAAAAGTGTGGAACGCCTATACTAGGAAATGAAAATGGAATCACCCAAAGACTGGATAGATAAGATAATAATTTCCACTAGTACAATGTAAGTTGTTAGTCTGATGTCGGAAACAGCATTTGATCAATATTTATGATTAAAAGTTTCACAAGGAGAAATAGTTGTACTTAACCATAAGGTCTAAAGCTGAATTAAGTGGGGAACAAAAACCAACTAAACCAAAACAAAGCAACATAGTTTAAGAGACTATTAACAAACTGCGAACTCTCGAATAGTGGTCAACATAAACCATAAATTTCTATTTAGCTGCTATAAATAGCAAAAATATCATAAAACGCTTGTCTTAAATAGAAGTATATTCACAAGTATCCGATATTGTAGATCTCATGCCAACTCATCGTTAATATTTTAATTTCAAGAATTGTGTCTTTTGTTAAAGTTGTTTGAATATGCATATGCCAAACATTATTGCTCATGTACCAATATAAACAGAAGTTCTAAATCTCCTAAAATGTTATAGAGAAATATTACACTGACATTGTTTTTACCTTAAAGAAAGTTAAATTCTCTCTTTTTTTCTCCAGTTTTTGCACAAAGTGATTACGTCTCAATAGTACTTTTTTTGAAACTAAATTTTATTTTGAAAATTGAACAGAATTTTGACAGGAAAGAGGGAGAACGAGAAATATAAACTTTGAACCTTATTCAATACCAACTTTATAGCACTTCTTGCAACATAAGTACTTTAATTTTCAAACATTAACGTAGTACAAATTTTATTAAGTATTAAAAATAAAAATGAAAGAAAATGACACTATGTCAAGCAATTCAAAAAAAAAAAAACAAAACATGGAACAAGGTTTACATTCAGAGAGAGGAAAAAAGGAACGGGAAAAACTTACTTCACAATATCTTACAATGGGATTGCAATATAAATTATTAAACTTGATTTGTTCATTTAATGCATTTTCCTTTTTCTAATCATCTTATTAAATTATTATGGAACGCGTATTTGTGTACTTGTTAATTATTTGAAACAAAACAAGTTGTTCTCAATTCTATATTAAGGACCCGTTTGATTATATAGTCGTTATTGGGCCCCACACAAGATATAGAAATTCAAAATTGATGGCTTGATGTGATGGATAACGGTCATATTATCATTTTTATAGATGAAAAATGATAAAGAAATGGAGGCTAAATAAGAAACAAATTTATAAGAAATAAATTATATTACACAATTTTATTTAAGCATTATTTTTATTTATAAAAATATTTCTTTTAACTTAAAGTAATATTCCCGTCTAAATAAAAATCTCAAAAAATATTTTAAGAAGTATTTTAAAGTAATATTTATAAGAAATAAATTAATTGTTTTTGGCTGACGGGTCAATTCTGAAAAATAAACTTCAAGTGAGGTTTTTGTAATTTTTTAAAATAGAGTGTCAATGTAATAGTTAGTTACCTCAGGAACTATTTCTATAATTTGCTTAATGATTTATCATATAGATGTTCGAAATCTAACTTTTTCAAGGGATAGGAAGAATTCATAGAGTTTCATTTCGTCATTTGATCTTCATATTTGTTGTTAACTTCACCTAAAGTAATGCCATAAGGACATTTTCTATTCTTTTCAAATTTTTCGGGAACTTGATGACTGTTATTATTGTTGAAGAAAACACATTTTATATTCAGTGATCAAATACAAAAACCCGACCAGAGAAGCAACTCAACTCCACTCGCAAAAAATGTATACATGCATATTCACCTGCATGAAAGTCAAACACGAGAGAATGTTCACTTCTAAAATTTTGTCAAGAGTGTGTGTGTATATATATATTAAATGGAACTTTCAATAGCTACAGTGCTGGAAAATGCACGAAGAACAATAAAAATAAAGCATCCGAAGCTCGGGAAAAACAACCTGGAAACATCAGTAATCAAAAAAGAACTTACTGATCCAACGAGAACGGATGATGGAATTTGGGGCACGATATTGTAAACCACTTCCAGTTTGCACTTTTGAATAGGATGTCCTTCCTCATTGAACTACAATATAAACATGCCAATTCATGAATCAAAAACAGCTGCTTTAGCAATCCCGTTCACTTAGCTTATATTTCAAATAAAGAGTTCTTTAAAATATAAGTTCACCTTTTCTAATGCTTTCTGAAACAGTGCTTGAAGATATACTCTTGAAAAGACCAAGACCGGTTTTGTTAAAGAGTTCTTTAGTTTTAAAGTGAAGTTAAAACCGTGCAAAATGGTTTCTTCTTCTTCCATTTCTTTCTGATATACAGGAAAACTGTATGCGCAAATATTCTCAAAATGAAAGGCTAAAAATGGGAAACAGGGCCAGCTTTTTAGATAAACACGCATGATTATTAACATAATGATATAATTACCAATCTTCTAACGTCTTCGATGGTTGCGCCAGAACTTGCTACTGCACTCTGAATCTGAAACTTGTCTTTACATTGCATGCTAGGAGGAGCCTCCTTCTGGCTTTGCATTGTTACTGCAAAACACGCAAACTCGAAACTAAAATACTGAAAACACGTCTTTTATGAAAATAAGAAATAATCAAAATGTCGGATACTGCAATTCTAATCAGGAATCAGAGATTTTATACTCTATTTGTCGACCTTTGGGGCTTCTAGTGATTTCAATACGGATAAAAAGTCGAATTTTCCTGTTTGATGTAATAAGCGGGCAGGAAAGACCATCTTTTTTTTCTTCTATCTATTTATCTCAGCAAGAAAGAGTTGCAACTTCACAATCAACCAAAAACAATACCAATGAAATAACAACCTGTGATGTCTAACCTGAAAATAGTTGTAGGATTAGTTGTCATAACCCAATACTTTGTAGGATTAGTTGTCATAACCTGAAAATAGAATCATATTCATATTTCTTAATAGAAATCAATTCGATTCATAAAATATCTAAATTGGATCACTCAGCATCAAACTTCAAGTCTAAATATAAATATTCTGATAAATCAAATTTTTTTCTAACTTATTTGATTATTCGAAATTGTTTGTTTTAAATTAGTGGCTGAATGTCTATATTTTAAGTCACAAGAGCCATCCATTGCTATCAATGAAATCATCAAAAATTTGTGTATTATTTTGTATTTGAATAAAATTAGAAGTTGAGTCAATAGTTGGAATAAAGATAGTTTTGTGTCCAAAGTGAAACTATTCTATAAAGTTGGGGACTAATATGGGAAAAAGATACATTTACGAAAGGAACCGACCGTGACAATCCCAAGCGGGCACACTCCACGTCTCGTGCTGTCTTTTTCAGTCTTTTCCGAGTCCTTCACAGTTTTGAGTGCCATTTGTACGTAATATTACACAGAAACATGGGGTTGCAAGCGTTGGCGCTAGCAAAGCTCAGCCTCAGCGCCACCTCTCACAGCCTAACTCCGCCGTCCGCCGCCTTGTTATGGCCTTTTGTGATCAAATTTCCCTTCAGTTTTCGACCTCTCCGAGAACTTTACATAGATATTTTACATTCTCTAAGACTGTTCTTCTTTTAGCTGAGGCAAATAACCATGAACGATGAACCTGGTGGCGCTGCCTCGGCAAACAGAAACTCACGATGGGAGCGGGCTGTCCGCTTAATCTGCGAAAGGGTGACTCAAACCAGACATGCACAGTCCGGCAATGACTCCGGCGAGGACAGTTTGCGAGCAATATCAATGCTAGCACTTTAAACCAAATATTCCAATTTTAAAATGTAAGAATTGTTTGATAAATTTTCGTTTTCTGGCTTCTTCCTTTTTGGGTACCCAAACACCTGAGAGTGATTGTGCGTATTTTCCTTCATGGATCTTCAAATGAAGACACATGAAAATTATTATTTCAAGCCTATTCAAAACCTGTTTGTTAAATTTTATATTTTTCTTCATGGATCTTTTTACATCTGACATTAAAGGCATGTTTGGCTCATGTTTACAAGCAGTGGAATTACTTTATATCTATTTATAATTTAAATCGTTTATACTCACTTTTCAAACAAGCTCGATAGCTATCGACAACACGTTTGAAAATTAATTTCTTGTTCTTTCATGTTGTTTAGTACAATACAATCTACCTTACAAAACAAGCTGATAGAGTTTGCTATGATCTCTTAATCGTTTCTGGTTTAAGATTTTATTTATTCATTTAGTTTTATCAGTGACAAAATTAAAACTATTTATGCTTAAGTTTACGAAATCATAACCCGATTAGCGTGAAGTCTCTCATCTCAAATCAATTGCTCCCATTCGCGAAGAACCCTAACTGTCTGAACCAAGAACCTCCTAAGATCTCTCAAACCCTAATATCCTGAAATCTATTTTCCCAAATCTCACGCGATTTTGAAAACCATTCAATTCGTTCGGGTAATTTTCATCGTACACCGCGGTATCCCAAATCAGGTCGTCTAATTTTTGTGAGCTTCAAATTCATCTACGGACACATTGATTTTTGAATGGAAAATTGATTTTGTTCGTAACTCATTTCATTTTTTGCATGCATCTTCTTCTTTCCGATCAATGGTCAAAAGATTTTACCATTACACTATTTTCTAGTCGTTAATGGAGGAAAAACATTTTTATACATTTCCTCTCCAATTCACACTCATTTTTAAGCTGCAATTTTATTTTATTATTTCAAGCTAATGAATTTGGTTATTTAGCTAATAGAGTGTGAGAAAATTGCAGTAATTTTGTAAATATTTTCTCCTGTTTGTCATTTGATTTTGACAATGCATCTGCATACATGTGCAACTGCGATTTTTGTATTGAGTGGGTCTATGTATTGCCAATGTGCTTAGGATAACTCCATGTCTGCCAAGTGATATGTGGGTGAGCAGTAAGCATAACTTTAAAAGTAATATGAAAAAAGTAAAAACCAAAATATAATCTAAAAGCGGTAAAAATCACTTTTAAAAGTACTCTATAAACTCTCTTCCGAGTCCTTCTCGGTTTTGAGTGCCATTTGTACGTAATATTACACAGAAAAATGGGGTTGCAAGCGTTGGTGCTAGCAAAGCTCAGCCTCAGCGCCACCTCTCACAGCCTAACTCCGCTGTCCGCAGCCTTGTTATGGCCTTTTGTGATCAAATTTTCCTTCAGTTTTCGACCTCTCCGAGAACTTTACATAGATATTTTACATTCTCTAAGACTGTTCTTCTTTCAGCTGAGGCAAATAACCATTAACGATGAACCTGGTGGCGCTGCCTTGGCAAACAGAAACTCACGATGGGAATGGGCTGTCCGCTTAATCTGCGAAAGGGTGACTCAAACCAGACATGCACAGTTCGGCAATGACTCCGGCGAGGACAGTTTGCGAGCAATATCAATGCTAGCACTTTAAACCAAATATTCCAATTTTAAAATGTAAGAATTGTTTGATAAATTTTCGTTCTCTGGCTTTTTCCTTTTTGGGTACTCAAACACCTGAGAGTGATTGTGCATATTTTCCTTCATGGATCTTCAAATGAAGACACATGAAAATTATTATTTCAAGCCTATTCAAAACCTGTTTGTTAAATTTTATATTTTTCTTCATAGATCTTGTGCATGATGTTATGGAATTTTTTACATCTGACATTAAAGGCATGTTTGGCTCATGTTTACAAGCAGTGGAATTACTTTATATCTATTTATAATTTAAATCATTTATGCTCACTTTTCAAACAAGCTCGATAGTTATCGACAACACGTTTGAAAATTAATTTCTTGTTCTTTCATGTTGTTTAGTACAATACAATGTACCTTACAAAACAAGCTGATAGAGTTTGCTATGATCTATTAATCGTTTCTGGTTTAAGATTTTATTTATTCATTTAGTTTTATTAGTGACAAAATTAAAACTATTTATGCTTAAGTTTACAAAATCATAACCCGATTAGCGTGAAGTCTTTCATCTCAAATCAATTGCTCCCATTCGCGAAGGACCCTAACTATCTGAACCAAGAACCTCCTAAGATCTCTCAAACCTTAATATCCTGAAATCTATTATGCCAAATCTCACGTGATTCTGAAAACCATTCAATTCGTTTGGGGAATTTTCATCGTACACCGCGGTATCCGCAAATCAGGTCGTCTAATTTTTGTGAGCTTCAAATTCATCTACGGACACATTGATTTTTGAATGGAAAATTGATTTTGTTCGTAACTCATTTCATTTTTTGCATGCATCTTCTTCTTTCCGATCAATGGTCAAAAGATTTTACCATTACACTATTTGCTATGGAGGAAAAACATTTTTATACGTTTCCTCTCCAATTCACCCTCATTTTTAAGCTGCAATTTTATTTTATTATTTCAAGCTAATGAATTTGGTTATTTAGCTAATAGAGTGTGTGAGAAAATTGCAGTAATTTTGTGAAAATTTTCTCCTGTTTGTCATTTGATTTTGACAGTGCATCTGCATACATGTGCAACTGCAATTTTTGTCCTGAGTGGGTCAATGATTTTCCATTGCCAATGTGATTACTGATTAGGATAACTCCATGTCTGGCAAGTGATGTTTGGGTGAGCAGTAAGCATAACTGTTAACTGGGATTTTTGGATTCGAGTGATAATTTTATCGCTCATGGCTGCAATAGCAGATTTCCATGGCAGGGAAGAATAAGCTCATTTGTCATAGTTGTAGGAAACGCTTGAAGATTTGTCCCGCGTATTGAAGAGTTTGGTTCAAATAAATGAAAATCTCATTCAATGCTACAATCCTCAAGAGATGAGAACAAGAAACTCAAGAGAAAAGCTTCATGAAATTGGACCGCATACGTTGTTGATTAAAACAATGTTATCTTATTCGTCAAGTTGGACCAATGTACTATTCTCCGGCAAGTGAGGGGGGATGCAAACACTACTACCACCACATAAATCCAAAACGCAGAATAAAAAGCAAAAAAAAAAAAAAAATCATTTCTTCAAGATTTGTTTCCCAATAAACTTCCAGAATTGATTATACAATCCTCATCAACTTCGAAATGAATGATCTGTTGGCCTTTTTTCCGGTGAGCGTCAAGCAAAACTGCAAAATCCTTTCGTTATTCTCCCCCCTGCTGATCTGACACAAGTAAAAGCAATATTAGCAACTAGCCAAAGAAATGATTCCATTGTGAAAAGAGCATTGACCTCACCTAGCAGTTATGCAGATTCAAAATTTATTAGAATATAAAAGAATTGGAATATACAGAGCCAATAATTTAAATATATGGTGCATATTAAACTTCAGATATTGACATCATAACGAGGAAAGTGGAATAATTTTTTGCTATGATCAATAAAAAAGTGGAAATGGATTTCACGATTAAGGGTTCGATTTGGGGATATGTAATTGGAGAAATGGATTCACGGTCACGATTTGGGGATATCTAGCAGTTATGCAGATTCAAAATTTATTAGAATATAAAAGAATTGGAATATACAAAATTTATGAGTGATGGGGTTGGATGAAATGAAGTTCAGTGGCCAATGAAACAATTAATGAAATTCAGGGAAATACTGTTATTATTTTGTCCTTGTTTGGTATGGGATAAAAATCAGATTTTTGGTTAATTCTAATAAAAATTAATAAAATGTGTGATTAAAAAGTTTTAGATTCCATAAAATATGTAATAAAAATTAATTATTAACTTTAACTTAAATTAAAACCTGCATTTTAATTTCCACCAAATTACGGGACTTGCTTTTTAATCAACATTTTCCTACTTGAGAAAAGAATTTGAAGAAAGAAAGGTAATGTAATCGGTGCTTCAATCTTGCCTATAAATCCTTCCAATGACAAAATTCAAGAAAAAGTCCGAAGAGGTACAAATCTGAAATTGTTAGATCAGATATGGTGCCTTAAGAGGCGGTTATTGGGGTTGTTGATGATGGTGGCACCGGATTGAGATGGATTTTCAATGACAGTGGATGGCAAGTCGACGATTGTGAGAAAGAAATATGGAACTTAGATTGAAAAAGCAGTAATTTCGGAATTATTGAAAAAAAAAATTAATGTTTTGAATAGTGATTTTTTGGAGAATGTGTCTTTAAAAATAGTAAAAAAAATTGGGTTTACGTCTAAAATGTTTTATTGTTTAAAATGTGTGGTTAAAAATGAGTATGAAAATTAAAGAATTTTGTTTTAAAAGAAAACAATTTGTGGCTTAATAGTAATGTTCAAACAAAATTATTTAAAGAGTATTGGGTGTTATTATTTCTAATTTTATTTTATTTTTTGAAATCAAAATGGTCTTTAATTCTTTAATCAAAATAGGTACAAACAGTTTGCTGTTTTCAATTTTCAATTTTGCAAAATGTTAAAAACTGTTTAGTATAGTATTTGCGAAAATGAGTTTTCGAAAATATGGTTAAATCTATTACATAAAACTCAAAACATATGTTTTAATGTTTTGAGCATTTTAAATGAAAATTCTGAAAACATTCTGATAAGTGTGTAAAAACACACTTATTCGGCACTTTTCTGGAATTAATTAGAATTGATATTGAGTATATTTCTATTCATAATTGTGTAATTTTCACTTTTGTAGGCTAAAACCCCGATTGGAAGAAGAACGAGGTGAAAAAGGAAGAAAATGGACTAAAAATGGACAAAAAGCTGAAGTTGGGGACTGAAATGCACAAGCCCAAAAGTTGGAGGACTTGAAGTTCAATGTATAAAGGGCCTAACTGAAATGAAGGTCAAAAGTCAAGGACCAAATTGTACTAAATCAAAGTTGAGGGATCATTTTGCCACTTTCCTAAAGTTTGGGGACTTAAATGCAATTTTCCTTTGATATTTTGTTTACTTAGCAATTAAGTAAACAAAATATCTATCCTATATAATGAAAGGTGGCTGGCACGTTTTTTTCCATTGTAGAATAGTTTAGTTTAGTTTTTATTTTATTAGTTAAGTTTAGTTTTAGTTTTCTCTCATTTTCTCTCTAGTTTTCTTCTTTCTTTTCTTCTTTCTTTTTATTTTCTTGGTGTTCTTGGCTTATTTTGGGGGAATTGAAGTTGAGAGCAAGGAGATTAACATCAAAGAATACTTGGAGATGCCTTGAAGGAGTTCAAAACTACGCAAAAAAGGTTATATCTTCACTTTTTGAATTCCTTTATTATTGTCCAAGTTTGTAATGTATTATACTATGAATTTCCTTTGTATTCATATATATAAAATGAGCTAAGACTTTGTGTTGGAATTTATGAATTGAACTTAACCTAGTTGTTTCATTGATTATCGATATATCTACATGTTTAGTGATAAATGCAGTTGTTATCAAAATCATAGTGTATCGATCATCATGTTTAAGATGATTTCATTTTTGTGACGACAAGATGAAATTATTAGGTTTTACATCATTTTTGGTGACGCTTAAATGACTGTAATTAATTTTAATGTGATTGTTGTAAGATAGTTGCATTTAATAGACCAAAGTGTTCTATTCATCTAATTGACAACTAGATGAAATTATTAGGTAATTATTTGTGACTGTTGAACAATGATTGCATTAATTAGACCGAAATGATTGATACCTCGGATTTGCGCGTTTAGGTGATATAGAGATATACACCTACTCTGAGTGACCCGCTGAGTATTTTCACAAAAATTCATGCTATTGGTCAACTTTGTATCGACATAGAAATATGTGGTATGAATTGACTAATTAGGGTTAATATTCGCTCGAAAGAGGGTATTAGCTAAAATAGGAGAATCGGGTCTAACTATCGCATTTTGATAATATGCATCGGCACATAGTTGGTTCGAGATCAATGAAACAATAGGTTAAGCGACATCGTAAATTCCAACCACACTTTTCCCTCCGAAATTTGCCAAGACACCTTTATTTTCTTATTTTGTAGGTTGTTAGTTTTTATCTTATATTTTTAAATTTGGGTGTTTCCTTTTGTCGTTAGAATTAAAATCGATTAAAGCTGTGTAATCCAAAGTATACATTCCTCGTGGGATCGACAATCCGGACTTTTAAGGTCCACTTTATTACTTGAACGCGACCCGTGCGCTTGCGGCATAGATTTTAGCGAACACATTCATAAAATTCTAAAAATTCAGTGCTCGCTACCAGTATTCATCTTGCTTCTCCATTACTTGAGATCAAAAATGGTGATTACTCGATCATCCCATTGAAAGCAAAACAACTTGCTAAAACTGGCCATGGTGAGGTTGTTAAGTCGCTTCGGTTTGAACTGAGAAACACTAAAAAGAGCTCATCACAACAAGGACAGATCGTCATCCAAGAGGATCCACCAATGAACATGTACAAATTAAGGGTATGAATTCTTCTTGCATTTCTGTGCGTTTGTTTATGCCATTTATTGTCAATTTTTTGACAGTTTTTTCACCAGATTTGGGGTTTCCATAATTTAGGGTTTCACATTACCTTGACATAATTCGTATCAGACAGCATAGTGGAAGAACTTTTTTAAAGTTGATTTTAACAATACACTGAAACATTAGATATTGCACTTTTGCTTGCTTAAAGTAAAACTAATTACTTTTATTATTAGAAAAATCAAGTTATATGCTTATTTTTAACTTTGATGAATAAAAAATATTCAATAGTTTGACAAATAAAACTTCTTCTTTGGAACTAAAGGTGTGTTTGATTGTGAGCATGAAATTTGTAGTAAAAGAAAATAAATTTTAGGGAATTCAATTGCCCAAAATTTATTTGTATGAAAATTATTAATCAAATGTATTTAATTGATTTAGTTTTCAATTTAAAAAATATTATACTTGTCTATTTTTATTGGTTAATAGATGAGAGAGGGGGAATAGATGGGAGAAAGAAAGGGAGAGTGAATTACTTGAAAAATAGAAATTACCCCAGTCACAAGACCAAAGAACGAGGAAAATATTTTCTTTAGGATATTGTAATTTTTATTTTACAGGTAATTCACTCTTTCTTTCTTTCTCTTTCATCTATTCATTTTCTCTCATTTATCCATCAATAAAAAATTGATAAGTACAATATATTTTAGATTAAAAATTGAATCAATCAAATATATTTAATTAATATTTTTTATACAAATAAGCTCGCAATCAAACTAACTACTTGGGCGAATAAATCAAGTAAAATGTTTAATGGGCCGGCTCGGCCCATTGCAAGCTTCCTCATGCTTCAAAAAGGTTCAATAGAAAACCCATCACAAAACCCCGAAATACCTTTGCATGATTGCATCCTCCTTTCAATTATACTACTCCTGGAATTTTCTCTAGAACTCATACGCATCAACAACAATGCCGGGAATTCTGAAAATCCCAAACAATGAAGCCATGGATTCCACAAAGAAGAAGTGCAAAAGAAACAGAGACAAAAAAGAGACAAAGAAAAATAATCCCAATCAGAATACTCAGAACGCGAAAAAGAGAATGAGGAGTACTTGAAAAAATTGTTTTCAATTTTGAAAAATTTTTTTGTTAGAATTTTATATTTTTATTTTTTAAAATATTGTTTAAAATGCGTACTGAGTATTTTCAAAATTTTTATTAAAAACACTCAAAACATCAAAAATATGTTTTGAGTTTATGTTATAAATTTATCTTTATTTTTTGAAAATAATTTTTTAAAAATACCACGCCAAACACGTTTTCACTATTTTTCAAAATTGAAAACAATTTGAAAACAGCAAGCCAAACACATTCTCATTTTTTTGAAAACTCATTTTTAACTATACATTCTCCCAAAAAATTAATTTTACACAAAAATCGAAAGTTTTTCTTATTTTTTAACCAACATTTTTTAAAAATCATTTTTTCAAAATACATTTTCTTACAAAAATGGGGCTGAAATAGGGGTAAATAGCCAACTTTTGTACTAAAATTTTAAAATGAAAGAAAATTTAGGGGGAAAAGAAAAAGTGAAAATATCTCTACACCTCCTCACGTATCAAAACTATTACTTAACTCCTTCATTTTTAATTTTAAGTATCATATTCATCCCTGATCATCTTTAAAAGTAATTAATGGTTGAGTATAAATTGTTATTGAGAATAATATATAAAACATCATTAGCATCTATGCATTAATTTGGCACATTCATAAAAATGTCTCATTCTTTAATCAAAACCAGTTACAGTAATTAATAAACTTTACCCATCATTTCATTAAATTTAACAATGCATGTCTATCATAATTTTTTCACTTCACTAATGAAATTGCTTGTTGATTTAAGTGAATTATCCATTTGCAATGATATCTAAGGGACTCGCTTTCTGAAATATTTTCTATAACACTACGCCCCTGTTCGACACACATTCTCTCAAAATAAATTCTTTCAAAACTCATTTTCAACAACACATTTTTCAATAAAAATAATATTTTTCATCACATCAATAATTTTTCCTTACTTTTTAACCTCATATTTCTCATAATATAACTATTTAAAATACATTTTTTCCTCAATAATATTCATCAAACACCCTCTACAATTGAATTATTCACTTAAATCAACATATAATCCACGGTGAATATGGCAACGAGGCGGGACAATCATCTCCTTCCTTGACCCGTTCGGGATTCGAGCACATTCGAGGAATTCGGGGGAGGGGCCATGGTCTCAATTCTCACCTTTTTACCATTCAAGAATGTAGTGCGAGTCAGACGAAGAATTTTGCTATCCCTGTCAAATAATGAAGAAATATATGCATTGTTATATTTCATAAAATATATGTTAACTTTTACTAAACTAAGTTTTTTATACTGTTCAATAAGGATGGCAACAGGGTCGGACGAGACGTCGCGTCTTAGCCTCGTTCCCCTCTTAAAGAAGAGTTGAACACGGCATGGGGTAGGATAATGAGATTGGATAATTGGTTCGAGTTTGGGCATAAAGAAGTTGGGTTAAGGAGATTTTAAATAAATTTTGTATTTTTTTAAATAACAAGAAAATTAGGACATGCGGAGATGCCCTGTTTTGTTCGAAGACAGCAAAATCCTATCCCAAAATCTCATTGCCACCCCTGCAAGATTCAAGTTTTTCGAGTCGAATCGACATTCCTATTGTTTGAGGATAGTTGAGGTATTTACAATATGTACATCATCAATTAGTTTTATTCCCATGATTTTGAGGACTACGATCTCAAGCGTGAATTGAATGAACATCCATCCTATCTATGGGCTTGTAACTAAACTTGTATATGATATTTAAAATTGAAAAATTAGGGAATGTTAATGATATTTTTGAAACATGAGGAGTTGTCTCCAATACTGTAAGATGATATTGTTTAAAAAATTAAAAAAACTTGTTTGGGGGCAAAAAAAATACTTCAAACTAAATTAAAGTTACTTTGCTTTGCCATACTCAAATTACTATGACATGTTTTTCTTTATATATTTCAAATATACAGTCATATAGCTCGGGTTTTCGTGTTTGTTGATTTGGTGTCATTGTTTTGGTGGTGTAATGTTGTTGTTCTATTTGTTTTGTTCTTGTTGTTGTCTGTCGGTCTTTGTTGTCGTTGTTGTCCTAGCTCTGGTAGCACTTAAACTCTCTTAGGAGAGCCTAGTGTTTGAGGTTTTTCCTCATTGTATCAGTTTTATGCTATTTTAATGGATGTGCATTTCAAAAAAAAAAATATATATATACAGTCATAAGCCAACAAAATTGCCTAAATCTTAAAATGTTAGGGAAAAAAAATTACTTCAGAGTAAATTCAATTAACTTAGCTTTGTCATACTCAAATTACACTGACATGATATTTTTTTTTTCCTCATATATTTCATATATACTATTAAAAGCCAACAAAATTGCCTGCATTATTTTTTATTGAATCATCCTTTTTGGACATGTCAATACACATATTTTATTATTTTCTAAAGAATGACTTGATAATTCGAAAATACTCTTTATCTTTATATCATATCTTCCTCAACATCTACCATACTCCATCGCCCGTTCTCTCCCTGCATTTTCCCATCTCCCCTCTCGTTGTAATGTCATGTTTAGATTTCCAATATGAAGTTATGAGTAACTATGAATGATTCGACTTTGTGAAACATGTCAACAAAATCGAGATAAGATATTCAAGTAGGAAAAGCCTTTTTGTCATACATGTTTATTGGTGTTCCTTAGTCCACCAATTTTATGTTATAAGAGGAAGATATAATTGTAAATACTGTTTGAAGAAGTCAAATTAACATGATGTTGTAATTGATGCTACCACAATGCTTAGAAATAATCTCTCCACCACTTAAACATGCCTTCCACATGTCACACACTGAACTTTCACTCTCCTCCCTTGCTCTTTAACTAATTCTCTTCTCTCTGTCTATCCCTCTCATCCACAAGCAACTAAATTCAATTAAAAACTAGGACTTCCCCCCACTCTCACTCCCACCCTATTCACAAATTTTACAACCTCAAAACTACTCACTGCTTTACCCCCACTATATATAACCACTCCCTACCCACCCCATCTCTTATTGTTCACACAAAAGGTGTAACTATCTGAAAGAGAAGGTAGGTATTGATAGTTAGATGGAAATGGTAGGAAATGTTAATGGGGAAACTTTTGTAAGGTATGCAATAAGGGATTTAGGTGTGGTGGAGCTCTAGGAGGACACATGAGAGCCCATGTTATTGGAGATATTAATAATGTTGAAGAAAAGAACTCCAGGAATAAACTGTCTGAAGGCAATTACAAAGCCAAAACGAGTCGTTATGTGGGTTATCAAGTAAGTGAAGAAGAGAAACACAAGAATAAGTCGATGGCGTTGATCAAGATGGACAATAACTACGATGATCATGATCGTTATTCGGTTTCAAGTGAAGAAGAAGATCTTGCTAATTGCTTGGTCATGTTGTCTAACAAATCTTGTGCATTGTCTAATAAGAAGGAAATAATAAAGGCTAAGATAAAAGGTATGTTCCAATGCAAATCTTGTAAGAAAATCTTCAATTCCCACCAGGCATTAGGGGGACACAGAGCGAGTCACAAGAAGGTGAAAGGTTGTTTTGCTGCAAAATTAATGGACATCCCCAATAATAATATTACTGAACAAGATTCGATTGCTGATATGGAAGATGACGAGGTATTGGCCACACTAGAATCTCGTGATTCTTACTCGAAGAAGAGATCTAAGGTACATGAATGTTCAGTATGTCGTAGGGTATTTTCTTCCGGACAAGCCTTAGGAGGGCACAAGAGGTGTCATTGGCTTACCTCAACTTCAGTAGACAATGCTTTCATACCCAAATTCCATGAATTTCAGTATGATAATAGCCAACAACTCTACGAGAAACCCGCCATCGCCCCAGCCTCCATTCCAGCCCAACTTGATCTCAACTTGCCGTCTCGTGAGAATATTACTGCTGATAACACAGTGAGTAAATATGAAGATTCAACAAGATTGTATCTAGAACAATGGGGTGAAGGAAAAGTTTTCGATAGTATTACGAATCAAAACCAACATAAAATCCAAGGCACGAATCCAGTTACGATCCACGATGGTCGGAGCAGTGAAAAACAAGTGAAATTAAGCTTAAAGATTTAAGAGAGACGAATTTGGATGGAGGGTCTTCTAGTTGGTTGCAGGTGGGGATTGCTTCAACTACAGATATATATTAAGAATGGACTCAACTGTGATCAATTTCTTAACGTAAACTTGTAACATTAATATTGGATTTTCGTCAAATATCATTTATGATCATATTTCTTTATTATTTTTTGCAATGTATTGATTTAGATAATGTGATTTCTTCATACGAGAACGGAGAATATGCTGGGGAGGATTCAGGGACGGGCCAGCCTATGTTAGAGCCTGTCCCTCCAGCCCAAATCCTAAGTTTAAAAAAAAAATTAGGAAAAAACTTTTTTTTATGTGTAAAAAAAAATTTTAATTAATTAATTAATTATAATGATGTTATAATTATAAAATTAATGTTCACAGGTACATAATTAATTGGTCACGAATTATTTTTGAGGTCACAAATAAAAAATTTTATAGTTCACGAATTATTTCGAGGTCACACATCAAAAATTTTATACGTCACGAATTATTTCGAAATCACAGTTCAAAAATTGTATAAGTCACAATTTGTTTATCGGTCATAGAACAAAATTTTTGGAGGTCACGAATTATTTCGAGGTCACTGATCAATAATTTTATAGGTCACAGATCAAAAAATTACAGGTCACGGATTAATTTTTAGTCACAAATTGTTGAATTTTAATGTCACGGATAGTCCATTATGCGGTCACTGCTAATCTCAGCAACGTCACCACTACGTCACGATCTGAAAACCACAAACAGAAACAAAAACTAAAAATTCAGAACCACCTTGCCGCCACACCGCCACTACCTCACGATTTGAAAACCACAATCAGAAACAGAAACCAAAACCATCACTACAACAGCCATGCCCCATCCCGCCACTAAAACACCAACCACCACCAACCACAACCAGTAACGCTGCCACCACCATCGACATCACAACCACTATCGCGACGAGCACCGCACCGCCAATAGAGAAACTCAAACCACAAAAACCACTTCACACCTGCCTCAACCATCAGATCTGCCACTGTCAACCCCCACCAAAACAGATAGAAATTTCGCAGGCGCTGCATCACTCTTTTCTAGCCGACGATTTGCCCATCTCTGACGCCGGCAGCAGGGCAACGTTGATGTAAATCAGAGCAGCGTTCGACGCTGCTGTGAATCACAGCAGCATTCGCTGTAAATCACAGCAGTGTCGAACGCTGCTGTGAGTAGCGTTCGACACTACGACAGTGAGGAGAATGTAGGAGGGTAGAGGAGAAAGGGAATGGAGGAGGAGGAGGGAGGGAGGAGGCGACAGAGAGAGAGGGGGGAAGATCGGTTGTGGGTTAGGGTTGGTAAATATAATTATTTTATAAAAATATTAATTAAAATAAAACTTCTGATTTTTGAAAGAAAAAGTATACGACCTGATTTTAGAATTCATATCTTCAAAGATATGGTAGGGTGTAATTTCCACTTTTTTTTTTTTTTTTTTTTTTTTGTTTGCGTTGTAGCCCGTGTTCAATTTTTTTCTGGATCCAACATGAGAATATGCATCATTTATATGAATAAAGAAAATACACAAAGAAACCAAAAAAAGGACATTTTCCTTTTATAGAATAGACATATTATCATCAATTTATTTATGCATTGATTTAATATCCTCCCAATATACTAATATGAACAGTGTTAATAGCGGCTCCATAAAAGGAAATCAGAGCAGCGTTCGACGCTACTGTAAATCACAGCAGCATTCGCTATAAATCACAGCAGTGTCGAACGCTGCTGTGAGTAGCGTTCGACGCTGCGACGGTGAGGAGAATGTAGGAGGGTGGAGGAGAAAGGGAATGAAGGAGGAGGAGGGAGGGAGGGACCGGTTGTGGGTTAGGGTTGGTAAATATAATTATTTTATAAAAATATTAATTAAAATAAAACTTCTGATTTTTGAAAGAAAAAGTATCCGACCTGATTTTAGAATTCATATCTCCAAAGATATGGTGGGGTGTAATTTCCACGCTTTTTTTTTTTTTTTTTTTTTTTTTTTTTTGCGTTGTAGCCCGTGTTCAATTTTTTTCTGGATCCAACCTGAAAATATGCATTATTTATATGAATAAAGAAAATACACAAAGAAACCAAAAAAAAGGACATTTTCCTTTTATAGAATAGATATATTATCATCAATTTATTTATGCATTGATTTAATATCCTCCCAATATACTAATATGAACAGTGTTAATAGCGACTCCATAAATCCTATTTATATTAAAACTTTAGGTAATTTGCAAGCGGAAGTCTCAAACCTTTTAAAATTGTGCAGTGCGATCCTAAACCTTTAAGTCATATCAGCTAGATCCCAAACCTTTAAATTGTAGCAGATAGGTCCCCGAACTTATCAATAAATGTGCGACGAAAAGACCTCTAATGATTTCCTTTCAAAAATCTGTCATTTCAACAAAAGTCAATCGCGTGACCTTAATTTGATCTATTTAACGAAGGATTAAAATGTAGAAAAATAAAATTAAAAAGAAGATAAATAAAAAATTTAAAAAACATTTTCATCTTCCCCATTCGACCCAACCCCCAAGCCAAACCAAGATCCCAACCATCACTCATTCCCATTAGGGACGAGTCCAGCATCCGACGGACTCGCGCGGCCGCCCATGTTACATCCGCCGGAAAAAAATATTATAGAGTTTTGACAAATGTCGTTAAATATTTATAAATGTATCAAAGTTAAACAAATGGTTGTGTAGCTCATATGCTAGAGTGGTAACTTTGTATACGAAAGGCACAGGGTTCGATTCCGGGAACCTCCAATCCTTGTTTTAAAATTTTAGCTACAAAATTGGCTGAAAGCTATGTCATTTGCAATAAATAAGATTCGAATCCATAATGGAAAGCTTGACCACTGGCAATTAAAAGCTGTTAACAATAAATTTGACAAGAAACTATATATTCGGTTTTATCAAAGTAATAGACTTTTTGCTTTAAAAATTATTATTATTATTAACTAAAATTCGACCTCGTGATGACTCAATGGTTGAATCGCCGACCCGATAATTATCCAATTAAGTGAATTAACGACAAGGTCAGGTATGATTAATGTTATGTTTTATCAATTTACTCTGTAAAATTTAAATTTGAACAATCAAAGTAGTGTCCTTTATTCTTTTAAGAGTTCGAAAAACATTGTTTTATTTTTTTCTAAAATAGTTCTAAAAATCATTCTTATAAAGCTTTGCATAAGCTTCGCCTAAGTTCGAAACTTATATTTACCAATTAATTATGATTTACGTATGCTCTTTATCTTGTCTCGCTTAAGTTCGTAAAAACTTGAAACTTGATCATACGTATATGATTCAAAAAATATTTTTTTTTTATTATATTGAATTATATTTTCATGTGTATGACTTTTACGTTTATATTGATTGAAATTTTTTTAATACTATTTAATTAAATATTAATAAATAATCTCACTATTGCGACTGTCAACGATCAACAAATCGCCCTACCTCACTTCTTGGATATGCCCCTCATTCCCATGAGAACCACCACCACTCAGATCCAACATCATCAAACCACCTGAACATCTACCACATTCTTAGACCCCACCATCAATTGTAGGATCCAAAAAAAAAAAAAAAGATCCATACTGAATCTAATACTTGTAAATTAAATAAAGTTTAAGAGAGTTTTTTTCTCTTAAACCTTCTTTGAATAAAACTTTCATGTTTTAGTCATATCTTCCAATTTCTACTCTTATATGCATACTTCATGTACAGATCTATAAGGATCAAGAACACATGAGTACCGTCAGGCAGGAAGCCGCTAGGAAAACAAGTCCAACAGATCCACTATAGGGAAACACGAGAAGCATATCAGACAAAAGCGTAAGAAGGTTACTCCAATCTTCACAAGCAGTAAGAAGGTTTAATTGCATAATCTTCTACCACATTTTTAGACCCCACCATCAACTGCAGGATTAACAAAAAAACCTTTACATAAACACCTTAAAGTACAAAAGTAACAGTTAAGAGATTCTATTTGAATAAATTAAAGTTAGGTTACCGAAAGGAAACTTCTCTTAAAGTTGATTATCCAATAGTGTAAAAATAACAAAAAAAATTAAAGCAAAAAAACAATATTTACCTAGTTCGGCTAAATTTTTGAATTATGCCCCCACACACTGCTAATGCAACACAATTTGTGCAATACTAGTGTCATTAATTCATGTTGGCAAAGCTATGCTCAAACTGTTCATCAATTCTTAGAATCAACGTACCCCTTGTGATCCAAAAATACCAATGTTATCACAGTTTATTAAAACACGTCGACGGAAATTTTCGATTAATTCCAGGAAGAGATTTCGTAACATGGACAAATCTCATTTCAGGCCTGGCTCAAGGTGTTATGAATCCAGAAACGGTATTAAAAAGAGCTTCTCTGTTGTACAATTCTGGTTCCAAGCCTAATGCCTATACTCTTGTTCATTTGATTCGTGCTTGTACGACTACTGGTCGAGTTTCACATGGCCAACAGCTACATTCTCACATTCTGACAGCTGGGTTTGATTCAAATGTCTTTGTGTCAACAGCTTTGATAAATTTTTATGTGATGTTTCAGGAATTAAATGATGCCCAAAAATTGTTTGTTCAAATTCCTCAACCAAGTGTGGTTTCCTGGAATTCTTTGATTTCTGGATTTGTTCGTTCTGGTAAGTTCAGAAAAGCGTTGAATTTGTTTGCTCAGATGGAAAAATCTGGTGTTCTAGCAGATTCTTACTCGCTCACCGCCGCTTTATCAGCTTGTGGGCAGCTGCGTTTAGTGCAGTTCGGAAAATCATTACATTCTAAGATTGTGAAACTTGGCGTTGAATGTGTTATTGTTGTTTCCAATTGCTTGATTGATGTGTATGGAAAATGTGGTTTCCCTGCAGATGCAATATGGATTTTTGATGATATGGCTGATAAGGACACTATCTCTTGGAATTCCATTCTTGCCGCAAATGCAAGAAATGGGAAGCTTGAACGAGCATTTAGCATTTTTAGCCAAATGCCCAACCCCGATACAATCTCATACAATGAGCTTATCAGTGGCATTGCACAGTTTGGAAACATAGAAGATGGAATTGGAATTTTATCAAGAATGCCAAATCCTAATTCATCTTCATGGAATTCGATAATAACTGGGTATGTGAACAAAGGTAGAGCCCGAGAAGCTGTTGAATTATTCAACAAAATGCACTTGAGAGGAGTTAAAATGGATGAGTTCACATTTTCAAGTCTTTTGAGTGGCATTGCCAGTGTGTCGGCAATTACATGGGGTTGTTTGATACATTGTTGTGCAGTGAAGTGTGGTTTAAAGGAAAATGTTGTTGTTGGAAGTGCTCTCATCGACATGTACTTCAAGTGTGGCCAAGTAAAGGAAGCTGAAGAATTTTTTCATTCTATGTGTGGAAAGAATTTAATTACTTGGAACACCATGATCTCTGGATATGCTCACAATGGTGATTCCGACAAGGTGATTCAGTTATTTGAGCAGTTAAAAACTATAAAGGATTTACATCCAGATGAAATTACGTTTCTCAATGTTTTATCAGCCTGTTGGCACAGTAGGATTCCCTTCAGCATTGCGAACCAATACTTCGAATCTATGATCAAAGATCATAGGATTGACCCAACACCCGAGCATTGTTCTTGCATGATCAGGCTCATGGGACAAGAAGGTGAAGTATACAAGGCGGACAAGATGATAAATGAACTGGGATTTGAATCTTGCGGATTGGTTTGGAGGGCATTGCTTGGGGCATGTGTTTCTTGTGGGAACATAGAATTGGCTGAGAAGGCAGCGACGAAGGTAATAGAATTGGAACGGGATCAGGAGTTTGTCTATGTAATGATGTCTAACATTTACGCGCTTCATGGAAATTGGGAAGATGTTGGTGGCATCAGAGAGCTGATGAAGAAGAGAAAGATGAGGAAAGTAGCTGGGTTAAGCTGGATTGAAGTCGAAAATTCCCCCACCTCCATGACATGATGCATTTGGAAATTAACGTTCAGTAGAGAATTTTTCCTTAGGGAGGTCTATCTTGGAAAGGAACTTTGGTGGCACGTGTAGCAAAGTTGATTGAATAATACTGAAAAACATTAAGGAAGAAAAGATAGCTTAAAATCTTGTCGATTTTATTGTCAGGTCCTATTTGGCTTTTTGGGATCAAGGATGTTATATATGCTCCAAAGGATCACAGCCTTATGCAGAGGCATCACTCAATTGAATTGTGTTGATATAAAAAATCTCCAATAGCTAAAATGTGCGAGAACCTTCGAATATTGTTGTTCCTGAGATTGATTTAAAAAATCTCCAATAGCTAAAATGTGCGAGAACCTTCGAATATTGTTGTTCCTGAGATTGATTTTCTACGGCGGCACCGGGTTGTCCGCAGAGGTCATTCGACACTCAAGACAGCCAAGCGCTATGAATATAATATGTTGAAGTATGCTTAACATTTTTATTGTGCTCAGCCCAATTGTTCTTAAATGAATGTGACCCGGGTAGCCCATTACTGTTCACTCTCGCACTATGATGAAACACGATTTTGGTTGTTGAAAATGTTGGTTGAGATTGTGACACGTGGTGCTGGCACAGTCGTTGGATACATGATGAGTGTATAAGTCTCCATAATCTTCCATTTGACTCGATGATTCATTCTCTCTTCTAGGGTCTTCTCTCTTTCGACATTGTTCTGTATTTTGTCTCTACTGAAAAGGGTTTCAGTCTGTAATCTGTTAGGGTAGATGATCTTGGTGATATCTAGTGTATATTACAGTTTCTAGCTTGTTTTTTTCTTCTGTTCTTGGTGAGCTGAAGTCTGATTACTTGGAGTAATCTGTAAAAGGGGAAATAGGAGAGTTTGAGTCGAGGGTTTGAATCGAGACATTCTTGGGTCTCTTATTCTTGTATTTTGATAAACGTACTTCGATTCTAGTGGATTAAAGCGTTATTCACTTAGGTGAATGCTCAACGGGTGAGTAGCCAAATTCTTGGTGAACATCCGAGCCTTCGGGCGAAAAATCTCTTGTGTTCATTATTGCTCTTGTTACTTTTGGTAATTTTGGGACTGTGAAATACCAACAGCGGTATCAGAGCTTTCGATCTATTCTTAGAAGCCTTCGATCTGGAATTTTTGGGCATTCTTTGGAAACTGGTAGCTGATCTCCTTCATGAATCTGTACAGAGGAGGCTTGATCTTCAATTTTTGGGGGAAAAGTAAAATAGTCTGATTTTCACTATTTTACACTATTGCACTGAGACACGTCTAGCAACAAAATTTTAAACCCTATTTTAGTTGTTATTTTTCGAACTCATTAGTTATCTGAGCCTTCTTGGTTGAAACCACTTTGATCTTCCTTTGTCTAGGGTTTCATGTGAGAACCCTAGAATCTGAGGGGACAAGGTTTAACAGTTTCTTCAAGATTATCATTTACTTCTGTTATTCGAAATATTAAACACTGTGATTTGTTATTTGAGACAACTTGCTTACTCTGTTCACATGCATAAGTGCTTTCTGCATGAAGATTATCTGTACTTTAACACTTGGTGTGTGCCTTGTTGTGAATATATACTTTCTTGATATTTGTTACTATTGTTTGCATCACTTTGTAAATAATATGTCAAGTTCAAAGATTGACATTGAGATTTGGAATGCTAATGGAGACTTCAGTATCTGGAGTAAAAACATGAAGGCGCTATTATTGCAACAAAAATGTGCTAAAGCCTTAAATGAATCTTGGGATGTTGAAACCACTCAAACCAAAATGACTGAACATGCTAAAATTGCTTGGAGTACCGTATTCCTGCATTTGTCAGACAATGTGATTAGAGAAGTAGGTGACATTACTACTGCGGCTAAAATTTGGACTAAACTTGAATCATTATACAAAACCAAAACTCTTCCCAAAAAATGTTACTTGTGGAAACAATTTTAAGTTTGACTCCAATTGTGATCTTGAAACAAATCTCGACAGATTTAATAAACTGACCTAAGATCTCACAAATAGTGGTGAGACTCTATCTGATAATTAGAAATCTGTAGCCTTACTATCATCTTTACCTGATAAGTATAAGGAACTTAAAAATTCTCTTGAATATGGAAGAACATCTATTACAGTTGATGATGTTGTGTCTTCTTTAAGGAATAAAGAACTTGAGTTTAAAAGTCAATCAAAAACCTCCAATACTGAAGTGGGTACAACATAAAAGGTAATTATTCCTTCAAGAAGAACAATAATCAATTTTTAAAAAAAAAAAATTCTAGGAAGTCAAAAGAGCATACTGGAAACTTTTCAAAATGCAAATCTAAATTCAATAAGTTTGATAGTAAGGATAAAGGAAAAAGATGTTAATTCTGTGGTAAAATGGGTCATTATCACCCTGTTTGACCCACATTAATTTTTTCATTCTCATTCTTCTACTCATTCTCAACCACACATTCTTCAATAAAATAATATTTTCCATCACATCAATAACTTTTCCTTCTTTTTCAATCACATATTCCCCATCACATCAATAGTAAAAATTCATTCTTTTTCCAAAAATGTGCACCAAACGGGGGCTATATAAAAGATTATATCAAGAGAATGGATGAACTGAAAAACTATAATAAAATTGAGGGTGGAGCTGCAATAGCTTATGAAGAAGCTGCAGCCACAAATGGACAAGTCTGTGTGACATGTCAATCATCGTTTGAAGATGAATGGATCTTAGATTCAACGTGTACTTTTCATATGACCCCATATAAGAAGTACGTTACTGAATTTTTAGAGACAAATGGAGGACAAGTAATAATGCGAAATGATTTTTCTTGCAAAATTAAAGGAATTGCTAAGATTGTTTTGAAACTTAACAATGGGAATGATCTGGTTCTGAACAAAACCAGATACATTCCCAGCTTAAAGAGAAATTTAATCTCGTTAGGTACACTTGATGATGAAGGTTTTAACACAACAATTAATAAAGGTACTTTGATGCTTCAAAATAATTTTGCAAAACTTCTTCAAGTTGAAAAATCAAATGGGATTTATATTTTCAAAGTTTTACATCAAAAGAATCAGTCCATTGCTGCCATTGTCACACAGTCTGATAAATCTGAAATATGGCATAAAAGGTTAGGACACATCAGTGATAAGAATCCGCATATCCTTAAGAAATAAGGACTCTTAGAAAATGAAAAGATTGAAAATGTATCATTTTGTGAACATTGCATATATGGAAAGTAAAAGAAACTGCCTTTTGGTACAGGTACACATAAATCAAAATCTATACTTGATTACCTGCATGCTGATCTATAGGGACAAGCTTCCGTGAATACTTATTCTGGTTTTAAATATTATCTCCTGATTGTTGATGATTTGTCTAGGAAAAGTTGGGTCACGCTTTTGAAAAATAAATCTGATACTTTTCAAAACTTTGTTGAATGGAAAACTCTTATTGAAAATCAAGTAAATAAGAAGGTTAAAGCTCTTGGAACTGATAATGGCCTTGAATTTTGCAATGAGGAGTTTGACAATTTTTGTAAAGACAATGGGATCCTTAGATATAGGACTGTCACGTATACCCCTCAATAGAATGGTCTTGCTAAAAGGATGGATATAACTCTTTTAGAGAGAGTTAGGTGCATGTTAATTAGCTCAGGTCTTCCAAAACTATTCTGGGGAGAAGCTGTCAAAACTGCATCATATCTTATCAATAAATGTCCTACAAAATCCCTGAATTATGACACTCCTGACCAGGTTTGGAATGGTCAGCCTGCTGATTATTCTAAATTTAAAATCTTTGGTTGTGCTGCCTATTTACATCAAAATGAAGAGAAACTGGAGCCAAGGTCCATAAAAGGTGTTTTCTTGGGGTATGGTGAAGGAGTCAAAATCTATAGGGTTTGGCTGAGGGATCGGGGAGGTTATAGAGTCACTATAAGTAGAAATGTTGTCTTTAATGAGTTAGATATGCCTTGCATTAAAGGAAAAGAGGTTGCTCCAACTGAAACTGATCAAAATATAAACATTATTCAAATAGAATTTCTTCCAGCTGATTCAACACTGGAAATGAATATCAGTTTGAGGTGGAGCATGAACCTGAACAGGAGGCTGCATCAACCTGACCTTGAAACTGAACCTGATCATCACCTAAATCCCTTAGAAGACTATCATTTGGCTAGAGATAGAACCAAAAGGGAAATTAGGCCACCTGTAAGATACAATGAACCTGATTTTATCACTACTCTTAACATTCAAAGTTTCTTGGAAGGTGAGTCTACCTCTTATGAAGAGGCTGTTGAAGGAAAAAATGCTAACATGTGGCTTGAAGCCATGAAGGATGAGATGTTGTCTTTGGAGAAGAATAAGACTTGGGTTTTAGTCAATAAACCAAAAGGGGTAAAAGTTATTAATTGTAAATGGATCTATAAGATTAAGGAAGGTGACCCTAAGGATGGAAATGTTAGATTCAAGGTCAGGTTGGTTGCTAAGGGGTTTAACCAAATGGAGGGAATTGACTATAATGAAATTTTTTCTCCGGTAGTCAAGTATACCTCCATAAGAATTTTGTTATCTATTGTTTCTCAATTTGATTTTGAATTGGAACAATTAGATGTGAAAACGACCTTTTTTCATGGAAATTTAGATGAAAAAATTTACATGGTTCAACTTAAAGGTTTTGAGCAAAAAGGTAAAGAAAGCTGTGTGTGGTTTCTGAAAAAATCATTTTATGATTTAAAACAAGCACCTCGACAATGGTATATCAGATTTGGCACCTTTATAAAAAGTCTTGATTTTAATAGAAGTGAATATGATCCATGTTTTTACTATAAAGGAAAGGGAGGTCCAAATTCTTATTATCTCTTGCTTTATGTGGATGATATGCTGCTTGCTAATTGTGATGTTACTGAAATTAATAACATTAAGCAAAAACTGAAGCAAGAATTTGAAATGAATGACCTAGGCATTGCTAAAAGAATTTTGGGAATAGAGATTAGGAGAAACAGATCTGATCACTCCATGTTCCTTACTCAACAAGCTTATATTTTAAAAATGTTGACTAGATTTTCTATGAATAAGGCTAAAGATGTTACATTACCCCTTGTCAGTCACTTTAAATTTTCTATGGAACAATGCCCTGAATCTGAAATTGAAAGAAGTAGAATGGATAAGATCCCTTATGCAAATGCCATTAGTTCAGTTATGTATGTTATGGTCTGCACTAGACTTGATCTTGCTTTTGCCATAAGCACATCAAATAGATATATGAGTAATCCTGGTGAATGTCATTGGGAAGCATTAAAATGGTTGTTAAGATACTTAAAAGGAACTTCAAATTTAGGTTTAATGTTCTGTAAAAGTAAAATTGGAATTCAACTTAAAGGTTTTGTTGATTCTGACTTTACTGATTATTGTAACAATAGAAAATGTATTTTTGCATTTTTTTTTAATTGTTAGTAACTCCTGTATAAGTTGGAAATCACAGCATTTGTAGCTGAGTATATTGCAGCCACAGATGCTGTGAAGGAAGGTATTTGGTTAAAAAAATTATTAAATGAAATTGGCTTATCTGGTAATGATGCTACTGTTTATTCTGATAGTCAATCTGCTATACATCTTATATAGATGATAAATTCTATTTTATAAGAGATATCATAGAAAAGGAAATTATAAAAATTGAGAAGATTTCTACTAAGTGTAATTCAGCAGATATGGGAACCAAAATACTTCCTTTATATAAATTTAGGGATTGTTTAAATCTCCTAAATGTTGTTACTGACTAATATTCTTGCAGGTACCCGAGCAAATGAAGCCAAAGTGTTAACCTCTAATCCACGTAAGACACGATGATGTAAAGTAAAGGTGGAGATTATTGAAGTATGCTTAACACTAATTCAGTCAGTCCAATTGTTCTTAAATGAATGTGACCTTGGTAGCCCATTACTGTTCACTCTCGCACTTTGATGAAACACGATTTTGGTTGTTGAAAATTGAAAATGTTGGCTGAGATTGTGACACGTGATGCTGGCACAACCGTTGGATGCATGATGAGTGTATAAGTCTCCAGACTCTTCCATTTGACTCGACATTCATTCTCTATTCTAGGATTTTCTCTCTTTCGACATTGTTCTGTATTTTCTCTACCGAAAAGGGTTTCAGTCTGTAATCTATTGATCCTGGTGATATCTAGTGTAGATTACAGTTTCTAGCTTGTGTTTTTCTTATGTTCTTGGTGAGCTGAAGTCTGATTACTTGGTGTAATCTGTAAGAAGGGAAATAGGAGAGTTTGAGTGTTTGAATCGAGACATTCTTGGGTCTCTTATTCTTGTGTTTTGATAAACGTTCTTCGATTCTAGTGGATTAGAGCCTTATTCACTTGAGTGAATGCTCAACGAGTAAGTAGCCAAATTCTTGATGAACATCCGGACCTTCGGGCGAAAAATCTCGTGTTCATTATTGTTCTTGTTACTTTTGGTAATTTTGGGACTGTGAAATACCAACATAATACACGAGAGTTATGTGTATATTGCGTGTTGAGTGCATTGGCTCCCACTTAACTCAGATGGTTGCCCTTTTATACGCTTGCTATGTGTATCTTGACAAAAGAATTACATATCCATTAAATAGAATTGTAGAGAATTTAATTACGTAATTCATTCCTCATTTAATTCAACAGTTGTCGCATGGTATTATTTTCCTTTTTATTTATTTATTTTTAAATAAAGACCCGAACGGATTGGCCCATGCGAGCCCTCCTTACAACCATGTCTAAGATGCAATGTATGCAGTTCACTAGTTTCTATCCCTTTCCATGAATCCTATCATATGTTGATCGTTATTCTCAACAACCCAAATCCGAAGAATAGATCGACAAAGAGGTAAAAAATTCAAGGGATATGCCCACATAAATTTCAGTTTAAACTAAAACAAAAATCTCAAAAAGACAACATCCAGAAAATGGATAGCAAGGCTACTTCCGGCAATTTAAATGAGACATACAATAATCAAACTCAATCCTACTGCTCTGGAAACTCAAAGCAACTTTTAAGAAATTGAATGTATATGCTGGAATAAATGAAGTAGAACCTCCCCTTTTTCCATTCACATGAAGATAACTCTCTGACAGTCTGCTAACAAAGTCACCTTGGAACTGACAGGCCTAGCTCTAATTCAAGAAACAAAAAGTTAATATCAGAAAACAATACAAGCAAAAAACCCGCTTGAGGATAATAATAAAAAAAAAAAAAGCACGTGCCTTGTGCATTCAATAAAATAACTAGGTACAAATCATTGATGCTTAAAGATCCCAGTTTATTAACTTTCTGTCCAAGTCATTGTACAACAGGCCAACAGCTAAAATAATGAATAGAAATCAAAGACGAGGCAAATTCGGGCAGGTTGATAGTTGATTCATCCTGAGATATGCAGTATATAAGTAACGTAAATATTCTTGAAACTAACTTCCAAGCAGATGACGGAGCCCATCTTGAAAAAATGTTTCACGTTCCATCAATTTCATCTGGGGAAAAGGAGAACTGTTTGTCACCAGACTTATCAAACTAATGCATTATGCACAATCACTCAAGTAGAAATGCTGATACCAAATTCACATGCTTTTGAATCTGCTGTTATTGTGTCACCTCTCTCTTCCTAGACCATTTTTAAATAGATATATAAATCCCATTTTGAGATTTTGAGATGGAATGAGGGAATTGGAAGTTTGGTGAACTACTTCAGACGAGGTAATCTACTAAGTCACAAAAGAATTTGAAGCATTGTTAAAAAAAAATATATGTAGATATCACAAGGATTTCTTTTAAATAATCTTTACTAAATTTTGGAAAGAAGGTACAGAGACTTCATATGTTAAGTTTCATAATAAACTGATTTTAACTAAGCGGCCACATAATTTTCAGCCGAGAAAATGGTTCAATGAATTCCGCTGCAGACAACTCTTCCTTCCAGAAATGTGTTATTTAGGCACCAAACTAGTTCAACGTCAATGAAGAGTACGAAAATTCAACACATTTCCATTAACAAACAAATCTCCGAACACATTTAGCTGATAGATCAAATTTGGCATTTATGACATTAAAATCAAAAGCTAGGCGTTATATATAATATTCAAAATCAGCAATAAATAAGATCACTGCAGATATTTCATTATTCCACCAAAATGCAGCCAAACCCCTTGCGTTCAAAAATTTCTTAAACATACAGAAAGAAAGTCATGCATTTATTGTTGTCTGCATCCCTCAAAATAAGAGTATAAAACTCGGTTTCATAAAATTGTTAACCAAACTTTAATACATGAGCATAACACACTGAATCATTATAGAGACCTCGTAAAATTCTGGTATTTCTTTTCAAGCATTTGGAAACTCATGTGCCTGCAGGAACCAAATATTCCAGTCAGATAGCTTCAATGCCTTTCACCCTAAAACATATGCCTAAATTGTTCATTAAGGATGTTGATTAGGAAATAGGGTAACAACTCCATAACTGAATAAAAAAAGCAATTAAGCAACTTGAAGTCATGGCGTGTTTCTGGAATGAAAAACCAGCTTAATCAACAATGAGGTACAGTCTTTCGAAAAAACACTTTGATATCCAGATTGAAGAAATTCAAAACCATAACCTCAACTCTTCTGGTATATTTAAACTGCACTGATTAACTGTAATGGTTTTAGAAGATTGCTAATTCTTGTCATCCTAAATTCGGTAAACTCTCCTTTCTCCACCTACACACACATTCCAAACTCACAAAAAGTACGTGTCAGTCTGTTGAGGTACTACTGAAACACCTAGGAAATGAAAGGTGCAGTCAGTGACTCCCATGATTAAGCTTCGCCTTCCATGAATCAAATAAACACAGAAGATTACTTGAAATTATGTATCGATTAAATCTCAGGCAGAACAATTTATCAGGTACAAAGTATAGGAAAATCAGACGTCATGCATGAGAATACAAAGTAGATACATGGCAGTAGCAGTAAGTAGCGACATAACAGGTCTCTTATTGATGACACAGAATTATTCTACAAAAAAAATAAAGGGATTTTCAAGTAGGATGGAGCAATTAGACAAAATTTAAGGGCAAGATATTGGTTTTCTTGAGATAAACAACTTGATTATCCTCGAACTTCCCAGAAATGATTTATAAACATTATTAATCCACAGTTTAAGAGGTATATAATTTCAAAATACAATTTTATATTCAACAGTTTAACCTTAACTTTGCCCATGAACTAAATAGTAACAGAATTTGATGCAAACAAATTCACAACTAACATCATAAAGGCACATACTAGAGATCTGGAGAAGTGCAGCAGAGTGTACCCTGAGAAAGAGCCCTGCAACTCCTCGATGTTGAGCTCAAGCATGACGTCATCCTAGCCGTAGCAACCGCGCTATGCAGCGGCAGCATTGACGCCACGCATCCCAGCACTGCCGGACACCTAACAAAAATACATATATAACGTGAAATCAACCACACAACAAAATAACAATAACGCAATCTTCATTATCGGGGTAAGTACCTCCAGATTGAAGGGGCGGGTTTTGAAGGCAGAGATGGTTTAGGAAACGACGTTGTGGAGGTTCTGGGAAGGCAAGAAGGAGAATTTGTTTTCTTCAGGACGGATCTGAGAGTTGAAATGGAAGTTCTGTTGATGATTCGGCTGCATTTCGAAGCCATTGCTGACAAGAAAATATGGATGGAGAATGGGAGTAGATCGAGGGTATGGAGTTTTTGTAGTGAAACTGGATATTTTGGGCCCGATGGAGAATGGAATGGGAACTAGGGTTTAAGGTTTTCAGTTAATAGAATTCCTCATAATTCATAAAAATCTTATTAAAAATTAAAATTTCAAAAGAAATTTATTACTATCTATTTTTAAAATTGAAATTCATCCAAATCTATTAAAAATATTTTATTAATAAAATCCTTATAAATTCACGAATTTTTGAAAAAAATTATTGAAATTCATTAAAATATTAGTTAGAGGACACCTTGATTTTAATAAAATTTCAATTAAGAATGATTTTTAAAATTCATTAAAATCTCAATATAACTAACTTTTCAGAGTTAATTGTATAAGTAGTCACTGGAGTTTCATTTAACAACAATTAAGTTATTGAACTTCAATTGGTGGCAATTCCAACATTCAACTATTTTTTCAATGTAACGTCATACTCATAATATAATTTCTAGATTATCGTTAAATTTTTAATGTATGCATACGGAAAAATCCACGTGAACATAGATAATTGCACTAACAATCAATCATCTAACTCTCACCATGATTGCAATTGGGTCTGTGAATTTCGACTTACAGTACTTGAATTTGATTTAACAGAAATCATAGCACTGTGTTTGAGCACCATTAGACGACGTAATAGATTTGGTCACAAATAATATAAAACTAATTTCCACATCTTCATCCCAGTCATCAAATTGTGATACATCATCTCCATCTCTAATTTTGACAAGATTAGTGAACTGTAATTGAGGAGTGAAGTAGAAGGGGCATAGATAAAAACTTTATGATAATTAATAGCTTTTCTATGCAAGAACACAGAGAAAAATCTGCAGTTAGCACCCAGAAAAACACAGCAAAACCAGCAAAAAATGTGAAGAAGCGTGGAAAGGAAAAAAAAACTTATTGGAGGAGGAAAATTCTGTACTTTCTTACAATAAAAAGTGAACTTATCACTGATATATAACAAGTGAGAAGCTATCACATTTGGATGCACAAGAGCCATTCTTTTTCTCCTATTCAAAGTACAATCATTTTACTTTTACGTAAAACCTGGATCGAAGTCTAAAAGCTGAATTTTCAATACAGCAACAGTCAAATACCGCAGTTCAAACTTGACAGCCTAGAGATGGAGTAGTAGAGAAAAGCTTCGACTCCTTCGGTAATTCACTAGTAGACCAATAAGAAATAAAAAAGTTTACTTCCTTTTCAAATTGCCCTTCTAAGCATCCATTGCTAAATTGGTACACTGCTACAAACTCGTAGATTCAAACTCCGGCAATCTTGCAGACATGCAAACTATAGAGTTGAACTAAATCGAACAACTCAACCACAACATATTTGGTATGCTGGGCAACTGTATATGTAGTAGACAACACAACGTATCAAACATGTTATAAAAGTAGCTCAAAATGTGTATTGGCTCTAAGAGTTGGATAACTCACAAGTGCAGAACATGGTGCAATCACACTCAATATTCAAATAGATATAGCAAAACAACTAATGCACCTGTAGTTCAAAAAATTATGAACTATCTCGGAAAAGTTAACGAAATAGAACTCAAGAACACTTTCTATTTTCCAGGTAAAGGGAATTCATCATCATTCATATTTCATAAGCTCTGTTAGAATAATTTCCACAAGCTTTGAAGAAAAGAGTAAACACTACAAAAATCTACTTTAAACTATATTGATGAGGTTCCAGTGCATTTAGCACAACTTAAAAAATATTCACTTTTTTGTAACTTCTTGTTTCTAAATATGTTCTGGCTATGTTATCTTTTCTTACTTTTATGCACAAGATGTTGGTTACCTTTTTAAGGTATTACTGCACTTTGAGAATAAAACTATTTCAAACTTTGACCCACAAAAAAATGATTTATTTCAGAATGAAGTTACAAGTAAATTTTTCTAAGTTTAGCATAGCATGCTATAGCCATCCAATTCTATCTTCACACAAGTATTATGAAATGAAACTGCAAAGTCTAAGGATTACTAATACTCAAAACCAAAATTGAAATTTCATATACAGCCTAAAAGTAGAACAAAAATAAAATGTTTTGATTCAGTAAGCAACTATTCAATATAAAGTAATTCGAAACAAACTTTAATATGAATTTCGGGTCAAGTTTCTTACTTGAAATAATGAATTCCAAGATCCTTATGTGGTTGAATCACCTTGCATTTCAAAACTCCAAAATCTTTTTTTTTGTTCTCCAATGGTCTCAATCCCGATCACAATGGAAGAGAATTATTATCCACATTCTAAATGCTTAGGCCTTGTTTGTTTCTGATTAAAATCAGATTTTAATTTAAGTCAAAGTCAAACAATCAATATTAACCACATCTTTTATGGGTCCCACAACTTTTCAACCACACATTTCAAAAACTTCTATCACAATTTACTAAAAATCTAATTTTAATCACCACCAAACAACCACTTAATTTTGTGAGTTTTAATGCCATATATGTGGGTCTAGGCACTTTTCTATTTTTTAGTGATTTTTCATACGAACTTCACTTATTTTCTACCATCTCTCTCTCTCTCTCTCTCTCTCTCTATTGCTAGACAAAAATTGGAGGTTTTATGGGAGTTATGAGAAGTGATAAGTGCATTTTTGTGCACTTATTCGGGCCCATTTTACTAGGTTTTTGTGTCATTTTATTATTGTATTTTACTTAACTTATGTTACTTTTATCATATTTCAGTTTTGGACATGTTTTGAAGCAATTAGAAAAGAAAGAAGGATAAATGGGCTAATTGATGAAGCTTTGAGGACCAACATGCATATGGGGGGAAGTTGAAATATTACAATTGAAGTAAATTGATGAGGAGGACTAAGATGGAGGAAAGAATGAAGAAAAGGGCGAAAAAGAAACGTGAAGAAAATTTGGCCTGGGCAAGCTTCAACCCGTTTAGCCTGGGCGGCCGCCCGGAATGAAAATCTTCAACAGAAGCCAAAAACGATGCCTGGGCGAGCGCCCCATTTTGTACTGGGCGCTAGCCCAGGCCATTTCGGAGAAAAAAATTCTGGTTTCCTAATTCGAATACAACTCTTATGGAAACAAATCTTGGGGGTTATTTTAAAACCCTAGGGCCGTCCAAAAAGGGGGGAGAGAGATTACAACACAGAGAGAACCCTAGAATACATCAAGAAGAAGATTTTGGGGCAAGGATTTCACATCAAAACTACAAGAATTCTTGGATTTGAATCAAAATTGTGATTTTGGTGATGTCTTCTCTTACTTTAATTTTGTATTTTCTTATTTTCTCCATGTTAGGCTAGATCTATTCGTGCTAGGAGATCGATGAACCTTGTTATGTAACTTTGGATTTTAGTTTTACAATTATTGACAATTAAAACATGTTTTGAGGTTTGAATGACTTTTATTCACTTATTTGTTTCTACAATTATTATGCACGTGATTGTGTGAGTGTAGTAGTCTATTTCATGCATTCGAGAGAAGGGGAATGGACTTGACGAGGTATTTGTCATCGTAAGGTCCGATAGGGGATAGAGATATACCTCTATGCTTTGCGTAAATCTTTAAGTGATCATAAAAATACATGCATTCTTGTGAATTTACATTCGTCATAGAGATATAGTCGGGTGGTTTACATAAATAGGTCCAGCAAGTCTCGAGAGAGATTGTTGGATAGGTTAGGATCATTGATTTGTCAAAATATCAAGCATGTTGTCAATGTTGTAGAGCTAGATTCCAAGGTGAACACTACATGGGGATTCGTAATCCTAGTACTCGTTTGTTATTCATAAGAAACATTCACTTTGCATTTGAACCTTTAATTGCATTTAGTTAGTTGGTAAAATTTAGTTAAGTTGCGTATTTAATCTTTGTTTAGTTACCAATCTTTATATTTATCTCAAACAATTCATAGATTCGGTTAAGGTTTTGGTAATTAGAATTAAACTACATCAATCCTTGTGGGAACGATATTCGGAATTCTCAATTCCACTTTATTACTTGTTACGAACCGTACACTTGCGGTGATTTAAAACGAACAATAATTTTCGTGAACAAGAAGTTATGGGGAGTTGTAGATCTAACTTATAAATTTAAATCACTCCCTCCAACCATTTTGAAATCTTGTGGATCAAGTCACCCCACATGAGCGACCCATGATTCATATTTTCTAACATCTATCACTCTCACATGATGGGCTTGATCCGAACCACAAGAGACAACGAATGTTACACGTTCAATCCTTCTCAAGATCTATCTTACAAAACTTTATAAAACAAATAGATCGTGCGACCAATGAGTAATATTAGAGCTCGTGGTACTATAAACATGTTAGAGATAAATAGTAGCTCTACTAGAGGAATTTTATATCTCGTTATACTCTAAACTTATTTTTCAACATTAATTCAAGCATTTTCGATCCCTCAAGTATTTACGGAACATGCTTGAATCTCACATCTTATCATTGTATTCATAATTGTGTCATATACCCTAAATGATTAAATACAATTTTTCGACCGGTGAATACAAATATAAATGTTGGTCAAAATAGTTTTCATTTCCTACTCTAATCAATCCTTCAACTTTAAATCAGTTGTTTTTCTAGACATGTCTCATCAAACTGAATCAATCATAGTTATTGACAACTTGTTAAAGTAGCAATACCGAAATAAGATCTCAAGAAACAGTCAAAAGTTATAAAGGTATATATGAGGTCATATAAATCTCAAGGTCTCGCAGAATGAGGAAATAGGGATCCATTCACTCATTTACCCAATATTGGTCGTAAAAGCATACTTGGTATGAAACACATGCTACGATATTTTCTCCCTTTCTTAGGGAGTATGTCATATCATTTATAAACAAATAACACCGTAAATATCCTAGTTAAGGTATTCTCCGATATCTAACTTGAGTTCACCTTATATTTATTCATCTAGACAATCTCCAATTGAGAAATCGATTGGCTATAAAACAGTTCTAATGGATAGTGAAATCCATATTGATTACATATTATAATCTCATCAAGACGACTAGATCATCTACACACCATGATCACTATGTCTCATCCAGCACACTCCAAAATGTCTAAGGCAATTATTCATGTGAGTGAGTCAATCTCAACATGTTCGACATACTTTATATATGCATGCAAAATATTATCTCATAATCCTAACAATATATTATTCATAAACTCAAAATTGTTCATCTACAGGCAACATAAAACTCAATCAAGAGTTTTCCGTTACACTAAATATCATATTTTACGTAATTTTAGAGATTTGATATTACCAACAAGTATATTTCTAAACATTTTAGAGTATGATGATTACAGACCATCATTTACGTAAATATATTGTAAAGATACTTTTTTTCTAATGTTTCTCACAAAAATACTATTGAATGTTTGGTTCCATCATGATATTTGAGATCCTCAACACATGAGATAATTGCATAATTATCAATGATCTCATATTCTCAACTAGTATCATTAGAAGTCCAATACATTTACACCAAATAATTTCTTCAACTTTCAAGATATATACTGCAAAATATGCTTCTTCATATTCTATATAGCAAGATTGCACAAGTCTAATGACTATTTGTGCTCGACTAACAATCATCTTTAGTCGACTTTTGCATATCAGTTCAAACAACAAGTTATTCCCTCAACAATAAAATAGAATAACTGACAGTTGTACCCTTTAAAGTATCAAAATACCTTTTTTTTAAGGATAACATCGATACCTACAAATGTTATGGCAAGCATACATCATAGTATACTTCTAATTCTTAATTGCAGTAGATATAATTGTCTGGATATTTCTTTGTATACTTATGGAGTCCTTGGACATATATGAAGACTCATATGATCACCTTTCGAAATAGGAGTATAATATTCTAAATCCTTATAGTATATAGCTCTTTTGATAGAGAAAGAAGACTAAAATAATCTTTTTAACACAAAATACATATTTTGCTAAACTCATGTCTTTCGTCTCAAAAATTAAGGATAATCATTTCAAAATTGTCTCAATACACTTCTTCTCATTCTTAGCCAATATGGTGTCATCAATATCAAAATTAGAATTACAACCTACTATCAGACTTTTACATAAATACAGTAAACTTCATCCATATGATGAAATTTTGTACGAGATTTAAACCCTATAAAAACTCAAGTATCAGTGTCAAGATGAATGTATTAGGCTACAAGCGTAACTATAAAGTTACCACAATACTATAGAAGCATTTAACATGAAACCTACAAATCGATTCGTGTAGATCTCTTTAATTAATTCTCAATTGAGAATGAAATACAGTCTATAAATCTATTTGGTGTAATATAAATTGAGAATGAAATACAGTCTATAAATCTATTTGGTGTAATATAAACTTAAATACACTATTATGGCTAGTATCAGCGTATAAAAGTGAATCCGTTGTTAAAAAGAAAAGTTTGTCTGACTCAATACACTCATATTGAATATAACATTTCTCTAAAAAAAATGAGTTTTATTTATCATAAACACATTAGCCTTCCATGTAGTTTTTAAGAACTTGAATGTTCTCAATAAAAATAATGTCCAATTAGAACTTCCACCACTTCTCAAATTATGTTGGAATTCTATATTCCATATATACTTCAATCACTTTCCTCAAATTTCCTAACTAATTTTCTAAAACAATAATCATTGAAATTAGATAGCTCTTAGCTCCCACTCAAAACAAATAATCATTGAAATTAGATAGTTCTTAGATAAATCCCACTCGAAAACTGATTACTCCCACTTGAATTAGAAGCTTAAACCAATTCTTAGGCATTCAAAACCGATTCTTCAATACACATCATATCAATTTCAATAATATTTTCCAAAGATTTCTCCCTTATTAGGAAAAATTTCAAATATTACATCTTGTGACTCGATATTTGCTCAAAATTTCACTAATGAAGAAGTACCTTTTGGATTTTCATGTGTATCTCAAAGATATACATATCGTGTTTAATAGACGTGTTTTCAAACTCATTGTCAAGAACTTACATAATCAATTATAGTCTAAGATAACTCATATTTGGTTATTTACGTGTCCAAATCTTATATATTCTGAAACTACTAACATTGAGAAACTCCATTAAATAACACATTGCAGTTAACCAATACTCTTCCCAAAAGAAAATATATAAATTGGACTGCATTATGTCAAGTTCATCACATTCAGTAATATTCCGTTATTTCTTCCCAATAGAACATATAATTATTGGTCATCAAGGTATCATCAATCCAATAAGAATTTCTTTTTCGTTACCTAGATCATGGATCTCTTGTGATAGAGATTCGCGCTCTCAAATAGTTATCAAAGTCTTCACTTCCACAATCAAATTTTTTATTTCCTTTCAATAAAGTCTAAATCAATACAATATCTTCAACTTTTAAAAATCAAAGGCACAATTGAAATGCGTGAATCTATCTATAAATGTAATGAAAATATGAAATTTCATCTCTATCTAGCAATAATATTGGATGGATTTATTCAATGGAAGTTTAGTGGTTTTCTCAACTTAAAAGCTCAAACCATAACTGAACATCACCACTGTGAGTACGAATAATACTACTACATATAAGTGATAAGTGCGTTTTGCACACTTATTTAGGTCACAAAATATGGAAAATTGTTGATGTATATGTTGAAATATGGCTTAATTCGATATAATTTGTATTTGTAGGATTACATTAATGGATGAAATGAAGAGTGTGTGAAAACGAACGAAAATGGACCAAAATGGAAGAACATGAAACATCGAGGACCAAAATGCAATTATTCAGAAGATGACCCGAATGGCGAATCAAGCATAGAATTGAGCGAAGTAACACATTGTGATATCATGGGATGTTAGGAAAAGGAAGCAAGGCCAAAAGGTGGATGAAACAAACTTGGGGACCAAAGTGAATCAAATGGAAAATAATTTCTACCATGCAGTCGCATGGTAGAAAGTCCATGGAGTCGTCCAAGCACCAACAGGAGATGAACAATGAAAAATTTGTATAACCATGCTGTCGCATGGGTTTATACCATGCAGTCGCGTGATGAACAGGGGCTACGCATTCTTTCATAGAAAAACACATTGGAGAGCTAACAAGAAGACGAGAACAAGGATTTCATTCAAGATTCAAGATTTCAAAACTAATTTCTAGTTTTTGGGTGATGTCTTCTCCTTACTATTTTTATTGTTCTTTAATTTTATCCATGTTAGGCTAGACTTTTTATGCACTGGGTGAACGATAAACCTCGCAATATGATCTTTTAATTCTCTATTTTGCAATTTGATATTCAAACACGATTGATGGATGTTGAATGAGTTATATACACTTTCTTGCCTCCATAGTCAAATGCATGTGATTATGTGAGTTTGGGTGATCTATTTTATGTATTCGAAAGAAGGGAAATAGATTTTACAAGGTATAAATCATCGTAGGGTTCATAGGGATAGAAATATACCGCTATGTTTTACGTGAATCTCTAAGTGTTTACAAAACGTCATGCATTCTTGTATATTGCATTTGTCATAGAAATATAGTCAAATGGTATGTTAGAATAGGTTCAATTCTACTTGAAAGAGATTGTTGGATAAGTTAGAAATATTGATTCTTCAACCAATTCATCGTGTTATCAAATTGTAAAACGAGGGTTAAAAGGGAACTTTGCTTGGTGATTCGGGATTCTAGTGCGCTTTTAATTCATTAATTTCATCAAACTTTTGCATTCAAGATCATTCTGCATTTATTTAGTAACATTAGTTTAAATTGCATGTTAGTCATAGTTTAGCTATAAAATTCAAATTTCCAACTATCTTGAGTTTAATTGATTCGGTTAAGATTTTGATAATAGAAATCAAATCAAATCAATCATTGTGGGACGATACTCGAAATTTTACAATTTTCACTTTATTACTTGGTAACGAACCGTGCACTTGCTGTAATTTACAAAGCGAATATATTTTCGTGAACAAGTTTTTGTCGTCGTTCGTCATTCAACGCCAATCCAGCATTCGGACAGCCAAATTTTCAGCTGAAGACAAATGCCATCCAACTCTTTCATAATGGACATCAATTCTACGGAATGGCCAATAAAAATCCACATACACATGTATCCCATTTCTTAGATATGTGTCAACATTTCAAATACCAAAGGATATCAGGAGATGCAATCAGACTGAGGCTATTCCCACACACTCTTCGGGATAAAGCACTTGAGTGGCTTGATTCACTCCCGGTGGCAAGTATAACTACTTGAAACGAGTTGGCTCATAAATTCTGCACCAAATACTTCTCACCAGCCAAAGTGGGGAGATTAAGGCATGCATATCAATTTTTAGCCAAAATGAAGCTGAATCCTTTGATGAGGCTTGGAACAGTTTCAAAAATAAGCTACGGAAGTGTCCTCAACACGGGTTCGACAAGATAACACAAATCAGGTTTTTCTACACAGGACTGCTTCCAACTTTCAGGAGCATGGTGGATTCGTCATTAAATGAGTCCCTAACCACCAGAATGATTGATGGAGCTTGGGAATTGTTCAAGAGAATGGCCAATACTTCAACCATATGGTCGTCAGATTGAGGAGGTTCAAAGAAAAATTATGGAGTATACGAGGTAGATACATATTTGGCCTTATCTTCAAATATTGACGACTTATTTCACAAGGTGGAGAGCATATCACAAACAGCACATTTAGCACAAGTAAGAAAATCCAATTGTGAGGAGTGTGGGGCAGAACATGGCATAACTGAATGTCCCATCCTTTCACAAGGAATGAAACAAGTGGAGTATGCCCAGTAGGGTCAATATCAGCACAACAACCCCCATTCTGACACCTACAATCCGGGATGGAGAAATCATCCAAATTTCTCTTGGGGTGGAAATCACAATCACAATCACGATCGAGATCAAAATCACAACCAAGCTCAATCGCAGTTCCAACAAGATAAGAAACCTCATTTGGAAGATATGTTTACAAAGTTCATGGAAACTACGAATCAGTTCATCAAAAAGACTGTAACAAACTTCCAAAATCAAGGCGCAGCTATTAAGAATCTGGAGACTCAAATGGGACAATTAGCTCTTTCTATGATAGGAAGAGTACCTGGTGAACTATCGAGCAACACATAAATAATTCATAGGGAGCATGTTCAAGCCATTACCACACAAAGTAGAGTTCATCTACCTGAGATACATGTTAAGAGGTCGGGTGCAAATAAAGAGCATGTGGAGTCTTCTGAAGAAGAGACTGAGAAACAGGTTGACAACACCATGAAGACACCAGTAAGAGAAAGTCCAGAAAAATCACAGTAAGAGCTAGATAAGTCGATAAATCCCTATGAGCCACCTATTCCATTCCCACAATGGTTAAGGAAGCATCAATGGGAGCAACAATACAAGAAATGCCTCGAAATTTTCACGAAACTCCATATAAATATCCCATTTGCAGAAGCACTGTTCAAAATATTTGGCTATGCCAAGTTCTTGAAAGATATTATATCCAAGAAATGAAAACTAGATGAACATGAGATGGTGATGCTAACAGATGAGTGCAGTTTCGTGATTCAGAAAAAACTCCCACCAAAACTGAAAGATTCAGAGAGTTTTACTATACCTTGCACTATTGGTGAATGCTACTTTGATAAAGCTCTTTGTGATCTTGGTGCAAGTATTAATCTAATGCCTCTATCTGTTTTTAGGAAACTTGGACTAGGCGAGGCCAAAGCAACCACGGTGACACCTCAGTTAGCTGATCGATCATTTGCACATCCGAGAGGGATAATTGAAGACGTGCTAGTTAAGGTGGACAAATTCATTTTTCCAGCGGATTTTCTCATTTTGGATATTGAAGAAGACAAGGATATCCCACTTATCTTGGGCAGGCCATTCTTAGCTACCAGTAGAGCTCTAATAAATGTTGAAAAGGGTCAGTTAAATTTGAGATTTGGTGAGGAGCATATCACTTTCAGCGTCTTCAATGTTATGGATGATCATGTCAAGTCGGATAGTTGCTATCAAATTGATGTAGTAGAGGAGGTGTTGCAAAAAACAATTGTGTTTCAAAACTTTTCAAATGCTACTGATGACCATAATGTGCATTTTCAACCCAAAAAAATCTTGAGAAGCAAGAAGGCTACATTGTTGAGTTTGAGGCAGTTGATGAGGGAAAAGCAGATGACACGGATAAAGATAAGGCTAACGTTTGGAAGATCGCTGCAGGAAGAAAAAAAAAATGTCATTAAAGAAGCTAATCAGGACCCCCAAGGCTATATTCAACGTACCTTAACAGACTAATATGGTATAGTCGAGTTATAGACTATAAACTAGCGTTGGATGGGAGGCAACCCATCGTTTCTACCCTTTTATTTATTTTACCTTAAGCATTCGATTGATAATTTCTTCTTCAAGGTTTTTTTATAACTTTTAATAAGATTACTTTTTCATCGTCTTTACAGGTAATAAAAGAGCCTATGCATGGTCCACATTTCTTTTTCATCCACCATCTTCACATTTGCATCCCCATCGATCAGGAGAGTATTCCTCACCCTTCTTTATCTTCTGTGAATTTGTCCTTAATTTTATGCGCTGTTAAATTTGCATTTTATTATTCTTTAAACATTGAGGACAATGTTCTGTATACGTTTGGGGGTGGGAGTATGTCAATATGTCATTCATCATGTTACTGCAGTTTTTGTTTTTGTGTGATTGTGTTGTGTGAAAAAAAAAAATTTATTTCAGTTTTTTATTATTCTTAGTTTTACACATTTCTAGTAGTAGTTTAGAATTTTGTGTGCTTGCGTGGGCTTGACAAATCTGTCAATCGTGATGATTTCTATTGGGCTATATGTGGACCATGAATGGTGAAAATTGTGCATCATTAAATTGATCAAAACATGTTTATGTGAAACTTGATTTACTTTCCGCATGACACTCATGTTTACATATTGGACTAACGAGTTGACTAATTACTTAGAAATAGGCGAACTTAGAAAATCCTGAAAAAAAATTCTTGTGCTAAACCATGACCAATTTTAGAATAGTTTGGAGGTGATTGAACTATTGCAAGGGAATACTAAGATGAATAGGGGTTCTGTGCATGATATTATGTGTGGATTGTCTAAAACCAACGAAATGAAAATGAAGTGAAAGTTTCAAGTTAGGGTGTAGTTTTAGAAACTGGGTATCTAGAAGAAAATGGGCATTGCACTAATCATTAAATAAACAAAGACATACGTTTGAGCATGTATAACTTAAGTGATTAAGCCTGGAAGGGTTTAAAACCTGGTGCCCTATGGTCATCTGACTTGGGAGTCATCGGTCTAAAACTCGCTACAAGGGTTATATGGAAAGCAAATGAAAGATGATATATAAAAGAAAAAAGAAAAAAATGGTATATATCTATTGATGAAGTACATACGTACTCTTGTGTATGAAATTCATTGATTTTCCCCAGACACTCGGTTGATAACACTATATCTCTAATGCAAGGCAACTAGTTCAGTTTAATCTCAATGGTTGAAGAAATAAAAACTAGGAGAACCTCTGCTTATTAAAGTATGAAATTGTGATAGTCTGATTCATCCAAACTGAGAGAGGGAAAGAAATAGATATAAATGAGTACAGCCTTAGAACACACCCCGAGATAATTGAGTGAAAAGAATAAGTTTGGAGAAATGTGTATCTTTTGAGCGATGAGAGCGAAAAATTTTGACTACATTGGGTCGGGTATGAGTCAGCCATTATCTTGGTATGAGTTTTCACACACACACGTCGAGTTTTGCATATGACACGTGGAGATTGGTGAGATTTTACACAGCAATAGTTGTTCATGTGGTCTCTTACTAAGCTCCAATCCTGAAACACGACAGATTGTTAAGCTATGTTTTGTGTAGATTAAGCCACATCTTGTTTGAGGATAAACAATAGTTCAAGTTTGGGGGATTTGATAAGTGCGTTTTGCACACTTATTTAGGTCACAAAACATAGAAAATTGTTGATATATATGTTGAAATATGACTTAATTCGATATAATTTGTGTTTGTAAGATTACATTGATGGATGAAATGAAGAGTGTGAGAAAACGAACGAAAAAGGACCAAAATAGAAGAACGGCGACAAAAACTTGTTCACGAAAATATGTTGCATGTAGTATGTTGCATGTACCAGTCATACAAACCTCCACTCCATTCATTATTTGTATATATCTATTTTGTATCAAATCAAAGACTCAACAATAGACTAAAAATACTTCTTGACTCATATAAAATGGGTTTCTAATTCTTGAATCCACTATCCACATAAGATAAGATCCAATATGTATATTGTTGACATGTAAACAATACTAAGAAGAACATATTCAAGTGTAATACCCTTTAGCCTAACTACTTTCGAGCTAAGAGATTCAAAGCGTAGGGTTGAAACAGTTGAACCTTTATAATATTGGTCATCTACCAAAAACACTTTCACGTAATTTTATCTAATACGTTATTCTTGGTCCCTTTTTTAGCCTCCTCATTATTCGCATTTGTTTAGCTCATTAAAAACTTAATATTTGAAGTCTTATGCGAACTAGAACATTACTACACAAGCATGTCCTCGAGATTTAGCATCATCAAGTAGCACGTTTTTTAATTCGCACAGTGCGTAGTGTCAATAAAGAAAATTCTCACTTCAATTTGTAAGTCACATTGACCTTCAAAGTTCTTATCCATTGAAAAGAGATAGTTTGAACTTATTACTCTCCAATAAAAAATTGTGACCAACAAATTTTAAATTACAATATGTTGTTTTTGAAGAATAGCATGTTGGTTCTGAAAATTAGTATCACTTTTGGTAATGAACTTAGCCATTAATTCTTCCTAAGATGACTTCTTCTCTTGTTGTTGTTGAAATCCTGGTGGGTTATCGTGAATCTAGCATCATTGACCCTGATTATTAACCCATGAGAAGTTGGGATGCTTGCTCCAACCTAGATTATAGGTGTTAAAGTAAGAATTGTTCTGATGCCTCTGAACGTTTTGTGCATAACTAACTTCCTCAGGCTGATAAACATGAATTGAGGCTAAAGGACAGTTGTAATTATATGATCTGTCCCATAGCCTCCGTAGATAGGTGCTGGTTGATACATCATGCTCACATTTTGAGTGAGGTTGTCCAATTTTTTTGTTAGTACTTCTATCTAGGCTGCCAATGATGAACTGCTCAAAGTTGTGAATACCTACTGTTTTCCTCAAAGTTTTCATTTCTCTTGGCCACATAGTCTATTTTTTGCTATTTTCTTAAAGAGATCTAAAGTGTTGTCTAAGGGAATATTCATGATTGATCCTCCTAATGAAGCGTTGATCATGTTAAGGTATCTAGGATGCAGGCCTGAATAGAAGATGTAGACTTTAGCATTTTTAAGAATGTCCAAATTGGGGCACTCTCTGAAGTAATCTTTGAATCTTTCCCACGCTTCTGGATAGCTCTCAATGTCTTTTTGCTTGAATTTAGTGGCTTCATTTCTGACCTAATGGACTCAAGAAGTTGGGAAGAATTTCAAGGTTAATTTATGTACCATGTCATTCCATGAAACGATGCTCCCAGGAAGTAGTGAGTTTAGCTATTCTCGTACTCTTTCCTTTAAAGTATGAGGGAATAGATGCATTTGAAAAGCATCAACTGGCATACTTTCATGACTGATCACCTTGCAAAGCATCAGGAAAGCTTGTATGTGTTCATGAGGATTTTTAATTGGTTTTCTCGATAATCTGATGTCCTAATGATTTTGAAATAAATTGATGACATCTAGTCGAATGTGGAAGTTGGCCTACCCAAAAGGTGGATAAATAATATTCAGTCGCACAGGAGGAGATATAGGATTTAAATTATCCCTAAGAACTTCTCTTGGCGAAGCTAGTTGTTCTGGTGCATCTGATGGTAATCGAACTTTATTTTGATTTTTTGTCATGTATCTTACTTCACTCTGTTCTTTTCTTCGTTTCCTGAAGGTTCTTTCGATCTCGAGATTCAATGGTAGTGGCTTGATTTCTTTAGATTCTTGCATAAACTACCAAAAAATAAATAAATAAATTAGATGTGTAAATAATAGCCTAAAATAGGGCTGTAAGTAAAAACCGTCAAACCTGAAAACTGAACCGAAATCGCATTTTAGAAACCGTCGGTTTGATGCCACATGGATCCGTCAACGAAATGGCTTTGAACCAAACCAAACCGGTCAAAAACAGTTTGGTTTAAGTTTGAGAATTTTAATTGCGATTTAAAACCAAATCGGATCGGCAAAAAAATATATAAAAGTAATGATTTTTTTTTTTAAAATTCATCCAAATATGTAAAATTCAATAGTTTTGTCATTTGTGTGTATTTTTGTCAATTTATAATTTTCTATTACATATATATTATTATTACCAAATAATCCTAATTTATATCTAATAATCTCAAGACTAACCTAATCTATCAAAAACTATTTTCCTCTTCAGAATTCAAATTTCTACAGCTGCTTCTGAGTTTGCATTCTCAACTGGAGGTCGAATACTTGATTCCTTTAGGAGTTTATTAGGTGCAAGGATAGTTGAGGCTTGTATATGCGGAAAAAATTGGTTGCAAATTAAGAATGAACCTATAGTGCTGCGCTAATATTTAGATGAAATGGAAGCATTTGATGATTCAATGAAAGTTGTGGCAGGTGGTTTATATTTTCTATTACCATATTTTTAAAGATTCTCTTATCTATCTAGTATCCAATACTATGATGATGTAACGAATACATTTGTTTGACAATGGAGACTATGAATCATGTGTGACAACAATTGATGTTTGAGTATATGTGAGAAACTGAATTCGTAACAATATACAACGGTAAGCTTGTGTAATTGTTATGTTTAGATATTATAAACAATTGATTTATTATTATGGTTGATTATTCTCTCTATCTAATCAGTAGTTTTGTTTTTCACATATGATGATCATGAGGTCTTGTTGAATACCATTATGTTTTTTGGGCTTTATATTTAGTTTAGTAGACTTGCATTGTAACGTTATCGTAATGTCTTAACCTAAAATGGCAAACAAAAAACTATATTTTAGTTTATTGTGATTTCACTTTGATTTAGTTGGTATTTAAATTTGTAGTAGATATATTTAGTTTGTTTTAGATTTATTGCTAGTAAGATATAAATATATATTGAATTCAATAAATTAATGTCATAAAAATAGACAGACAAAAAAATATACGGCGAAACCGGCGGTTTAAAACTAGACCAAACCGTTAGGTTTAGGTTTGAGTTTTTTTCAAACCGTTCAAAATAGTTTGGTTTAGAAAATTTGTCAAAAATCGGTAAAACTGGACCGCTTACACCCCTACCCTAAAACAAAATAAAAGAAAAATTCAAATACTATAAAACTAATAAACTTAAATTAAATACTTTATTCCCCGACAACGGCGGCAAAAACTTGTTCGTGCGAAACTCGCAAGCGTACGAAATCGTTGACAGGTAATAGAATTAATAAGTCAAGAGTTATCGTCCCACTTGAAGTAAATTCAATTCAAATTTATTAGTTTCTTATGGAATTCGAATTATGTAATACAAAAGAGTTTTTGATTTGATTTATCCTAAATTAATCTAATAAAGCTATAAAACTAGGGTTTGTATCAAATTATGGATGATTGTATTGGATTTCGAATCTACCTATTTCTATTTATTTCAATTCCTAATTTGTAATCTAGTTTCGTTCATGCGTTCTTGACAATCGATAAAGCTATACTATATAATTTTCTTTTTCAAGACAAATTAAATATATTCTAACCACGATCTGAATCTATTCCTAACCCGAATTCAAATGATTAGAATGCATTAAATTTTAGATTATAGATTCCACACGTGAAAAATGTTATTCCTACCATCTATTGCACATATGTTAATTTTGTCGTGTTTTAAACTTATTGTGAGTCTCACAACACTATAACAATCAACTAATTATCTAATTGGTGGCCAATCAATTAAATAATGCAATGGATATGCAAAATTAATTAGGAAACATAAGAATTAAATTAAACTACTAGTTTTGAATTGAAAATAAAAAACAAATATGGTTCATCTTCATCTAATAAAAAATGATCTAGCCTAACATGTTAATATATAAATTATAAGAAGAAGAATAGAAAAATATCACCTGCATCATGAAATAATTCAAAATATGTTGATCTTCAAGTCAAATGTTGAATTCTTCAAACTAATGAAGAATCAACTGTTGAATGTTTATATTTTGATCCCCCAAAAATTGAATTTCTTTCATTTTTGCCTTTTTTTTCATTCCTTTCTTCCAATCTCACCAATTTATATTGAATTTAACATAAAAAAATATATAATTAACACAAAATTAAGATATAACTTATTTAAATTTAACAAATACTTCCAACTTAATGGTCTAGATAAGTGTACAAAATACACTTATCAAATAGTTCTATTCATCCTTTCAATAATACCATTTTGCTAAGGAGTATAGACTACAATCTTGTGCCTCTGTATCCTATGGTTATTACAAAATTGATTAAATTCTACATTGCAGAATTCAAGATCGTTATTTGTTCTCAATGCATTTATCTTCTGATCAGTTTGATTCTCAATAAATATTTTCTTGTTTTTAAAGGTTATATTATAAAGGTGTCAGGTTTATTTTTCGATAGAATTATCCAAATTTTCCTTGATAAATCATCTATGATAAGAAGATAATATCTATAGCCAGAAACAATAGACACGGGTGCGCGCCCCCACAGATCACTATTTATGTAGTCAAGTATATTTAGTAATTTGTGAATGTTTGTCTTAAATGGCAATCTATTTTGTTTCCACAAAATACAATGTTCACAAAATGTTAGCTTATGAACATTGTTATTTCCAAATACTTCTTCTTTTGAATGAAGTTCCAGTCCTTTCTCACCAAGGTGGCCAAGTCCATTCTCCAAATGATTTATCATATTGAGTCACTAAGGTCACAGCATTATTAGAGGAAACATATTCAGTATTTATAGCATAGATTCCATTAGATTTTGGTGCACTAATAATGAGATTCTAATCTTTGATTATATTTGTAAAGCCAATTATAATCTCAATTTGATAATTTTCATTATCTAAAACCCTAAGGAAATAAGATTTTTTTTAAAGGCATGAACATATCTAATATGTTTCGGAAGTATTATTTGATTATTTTTTTAGTTTCAAAACAATATTCTCAATAGATTTATTATTTCCCAACTTTACAAAACCTTCATTTAGTTTAGAAAAATTAGAAAATCATTTGAGATTGGAACTCATATGAAAGGAACAATCTGAATCAAGAACACAATCTTGATCAGTCCTTTCATAAGGGGACACATAAGACACACCAATATTGGCTCCTGCTTCTTTATAAGTAGCAGCAATGGTAGAAGAGCCATTACCTTGACCGGACTCATTTCTTTGATCATTAGCCTTTTTAAAGCAGTCTTTTATAAGATGACATGTTTCTTCACATTAATATCACTTTCTATTCTTATCATTTCCCTTATAGGTTTTCTTGTCATTTCTTTTATTATTTCCCCATCTCTTCTTAGTAAGATTCTTGTTTTTGTTGTGATTGACCTGACTAAAATTGTTAAGCCCTTTAGATTGAGGTTTAGAATTATATAGGGAATTCTCAACATGAAAAAACTGCCATATGTTGTGATCTTAATTCCAATTCTCTATTCTTTAAAGAACTATAAATTATATCAACAGTCAAGTCATCCCTACCTTAGTCTAATGCATTCTTTGTGTCCTTATATTTGTCACCAAGAGCATTAAGTAGACCAACTACTTTCTGATCACTCAAGATCTTCTCACCACAATTTATAAGATCTTGAACTCGTCCATATTCTCTTCTAAGTCAGCACTAGGATCAAACTTATGACTAAAGAATTATTTTCACAGAAAACACTTATTTGGTAAGGTATTAGTAAGGTACTGTTTTTCTAAGGCAACTCATAACTCAATAGCAGATTCAGTATCTCCTACCTTTCTAATTATAGAACCATATAGGTGAAGGAATAATGTGCTTCAAACTAATTCATCTTGTTCAGTTTTCCTTTAAATAGGAGAATTTATGTCCAAGATTCATTTATGGCTTTAGCACATTTTAATTGTAACATGAGTGTTTTCATTTTATGGCGCCAGAAACTAAAGTCTCATTTGCCTTCCCACATCTGAACATCAATTTTAGTGATCATGGTGTACAGAAGTATAATAATAGTACTTAAGAATTCACAAACAAGGAGTAAAAAAATATCACAAAGATCACATAGATATATCAAAAACTTATGATAAAAAAAAAAAAGAACAAAAGTTATACAACAAATATATGCACTCGGATATGTTTATACTCAATAAACAATATGAATTTAAAAAATGCAATTACAGTTAATATGCATGCAAATTCGTACTGTACTATATGAAGTAGGATGTAGGTATCGACACACAGTTTCAAGAATCACAATATTGCAGTTTATACTTGTATAAATCTAATAGAGAAAATTCAATCAATAACAGATATCACACAAACGAAATAATATTTCACGAAAGAAACAATAAGCGATGTATCGCATATGAAATTCCTTATACCAGACCCTACTTCCCTCATATTCTAGGAGTCTCTCAGGGATCCCTAGACAAAGGTAAATATAGGGAATTTTCAGGAATCCGGTAAAAATAGACAGTAACTGTTTTTGAAAGAATGAAAAGAGACTGTTTAGATATTTGTTATTAGAACTGCAGAATCATAAATATACCCAAGAAAAATTCCAGAGACCAGCTTCAAAATTCAGATCGGGTGATTTATTGACCAAACCAATTATAGATCTTTACATATTTACAAAATATTCAAGAATCAAAGAGTCAGATCGTTTTGAAATTTTTTTAAAACAATCAAAAAATTTCAAAACTCTGATACCAGTTGGTCCCGGATAAACAGATCAACATTTTTGCTCAAGTTTGTTTTGTAAAACAGTAGAGAAAAATACCAAAAAAAAAAAACAAGAACACAAGATTTTTCGACCAAAGGCTTTGAAAGTTCAGCGACCGCTTTTAATGCATAATCCCTCGTTGAGCATCCACAAGGATATTGCTCGAATCCACTACATCAATCACTCGCAAAAAACTATGTATTGTTGTACACCTCTCTCAATATAACAATCTCACAAAGAAATAACCCATAATCATCCAGTTGATGACTAATATATGAACATACAGAGAGGATATTCACGAAGACCAAAAGAGAGCCGAAAACCAATATGAAACCCTAAAGGTGCACAAGTGCCCCTTTTATGTAAGATAAGCATAAAAAACGCATCCAACAGTGTAAAGCATTCCAAGTGTCAAGCATCCAATAAAAGCATGTATTTATAAAGCATAAAACAACTTTCACTCAATTTCAGAATCATCTAATAAATGAAGAGTAATGTTATTCATCCCCAATGGGAATGAAAATACAGTCTAGGTGGCCTTAAATGATAGGTTAAATGAAATGTGAAATTAAATAACTTATTTCATTTCACATATCATTTAATGATACATTAACGCCATGTAAACTGTGTTTTCATCCCTAGTGATGATGAATAACATTACTCATAAATGAATCAGTAATGAACCAAGTAATTGGGCTCAAGTCTTACTAGATCATATTTAATTGGGCCCTCAAAATGTAGCAAACCCATCTTCACATTTGGCATTAAATAATGGGAAGAATTCAAAAATAAGAAGTTTAGTTTTACCGAGTTCAAATTTAAAAAATTAAGTTTAAAATTTCAAATTTCAAAATTTTTAAATTTTATTTATAAATTAATTAGTTCAAATATATTTTATTAATTAAATATATTATGATCACAATTTCATATAATTTGGTCACAGATTTCATATAATTTAACACAAATCACAATTTTCATGTCATAAATTATTTTACGGTTACAATTCAAAAATTTTATAGGTCACAATTTATTCATCGGTTATAAATAAAAAATTGAAATGTCACAAATTATTTTACGGTCACAATTCAAAAAAATTATATGTCACAATTTGTTTATCGGTTACAAATCAGAAATTTTATGTCACAAATTATTTTACGGTCACAAACAAAATTTTTATGTGTTACAAATTATTTTACAGTCACAATTTAGAAATTATATAGATTACAATTTATTCATCGATCACAAATAAAAAATTTATTATTTAGAATTTTTTTATCGGTCACAAAACACAAATATTATAAGTCACAACTTAATAGACAGTCACAAATTGTTAAATTATCAGTCACAAATTAAAAAAAAATTAGGTCATGCATTATTTTTTTGTCACGATTTATCTTTTTTATTGGTCAAGTATTTTTTATTAGTCACAAATTATCTAATTTAATGGTCATAATCAACCAAATAATTTGTGACCACCACCGCACCACTCCCTCTATTAGCACCACCGCCACTTTCGCAGCCAAAACCACCACCACCACCACCTTCCAACAGCAATACAACTACTTCAAACTAATCAACACATCGTAGAAAAACACCACTACATTGTCACGTCATTCCACCACCATCGTGACAAACCCATCGCAGTCGTCGTCGCCGCCGCCACCACCTCGCACCACCCCACAACCTCACCAACACCGCCCACATCACCGCTGTCAACACGACCATCACTTCCTCAAATTCATCACCACCACAGTGACCACTATCTACACTACCGTCGTCGACCACAACGTGCTGCACCCAACATCTACACCACAACCTCGCACCACCACCAAAACAACAGGACCTCACCACCACCACCACCACCCATCCTACAACTTTGAAAGATCCCCAACCCTATCATCATCTCTGCCGCCTTCACCGACCACCACACCACCGCCCAACCACCATCACGCCAACAACCAGAACCATCGCACCATGCCAAAAGACACAGAACCACCAATATGCCAACAACTAGAAAAAAACCCTCCACATCGGAAACCACTGCACCCAACCCCCACCACAGTATCCAAATCGCCGCACACCTCATCAAAGAAAAAAAAGATGAACCACCACCGCACAGATCACAAACCTCCACCGCACACGACCGGCCTTGCGAGGTCTTCGACGACGGCGGCGGGAAGAAGAGAGAGGCGATAGAGAGAGGGGAAGAAGAGAGAGGCGGGAGATGAGAGAGACGACCAGAGGAGAGAGAATGAGAGGTTAGAGAGAGAATGAAGATGTGAAATGATTTTTGATTTTTTAGGGTTTGGGTAATTATAATTTAGATAGAGATGAATTAATATCTGATTTTTGTATAAATAAAGTTTATATCTAAAATTTGAAATTGAAAGTTTAAAAATCTGGTTTTGTGTAATTTCCTCTTAAATAATTAGCTAATTTCCCGGAATCACTCGGCGCGTTAGTCTGGGTGTTCTTATCCCGAAACATAATGCATACTAACATCCATGAACGTCCTCTTCTTCGTGGTATAGGGACACCAAATATAACTCTCAATACATCTTTCTGAAAACAAGACCTCAGCTCACAGTTCTCATCACGACTGGCTTATTCTCGTCCTTGGTAGTGCCAATGGGCAATACTTAAACTTTCTCATTAGCAGAGAACGGAAGCAAGCTGGATTCTTCGTGTCCCGGGTACCATTAATTCAATGTCTTTTGACATCTTTCCCTTCCCCTTTGACTAAATAGCAGTGCTTCTGCTTTCGAACTTTGTATCAATAGAACTCTAGCCTGATGGTACTGAAGCCTTTTCATGTCAACAAGGGATGAAGGCACTGATAAGGCACTAGAAGCCCCGGAATGAGCAACCGGAAAGGAAGAAGCATGTTTTGCAACAGAAGAAATAGGCATGGATAATTCTTTAACTGGGTTAACTTCAGTGGTTCTGTGACACAAAATGCAGAATATTGGGGACGAATGAGAAACATTTAGAAGTTCAAGGACTTAAATTGCAATATATAAGGACTCAAATCTTTAAAAGAGGAAACCGAGATCAGATTGCACAATGAAATATTAAATTTCAGCAATTTGAGATATCCTAATTTGATCAATATTATGGTTCTCAATCCTTTGGAGACTATTTTAGACCTAATTTAGGTCTGTAAATAAGATTCTTTCGTTCAAGAAAAAAATAGAAGCTAGAGATACAATTTTGAGAAAAAATTATACATTCAAATACATTGGATCCTCGTAATTTGAAATTTGAAGGTTGAAAGACACCATTGGCCAAGAGATTTACAATCATCCAAGAAGAGTTTGAAATTCCATTGTTGGGAATTGGGTGCCGAAAAACAATTGCTTAGATTCATTTCTTCCTTTATTATAATGACTCCGATAATGTTTTTCATTTTTTGTTATTTAATTTAACAATTATAATTTGTAAATAAATAGTTGTTAGTATAAACGATGTAGTTTAGGTTTAATGTTTATTGAATTCAATTGATTTATTACCATCTTACTTATGTGTTAATTGCTTATTTTATTTTAATTACATTCAATTATTTGATCACCAATTGTTTGATTTCAGGATAATATTGAAATCAAAATGAGATATATTTGTCTAATTTGTACAATAAATGACATTTCCTAACTACATAAAAGAGGCAGTTTATTTCTGTCACTTGTCAAGCTCTCGCCTCCTTCCCCAAAACGACGTCGTTGCCCACCGCCTTTCTTTCCTAATCCACCGCCTCCATCTCTCCACCTCCTTCTTCTTCTTCTCACAAATACGTTCTCTTATATATTCTTCAGCAGGCTTCTCACGTACGTTTCATCTCTCACCGCCTTCTTTTTCTTCTCTCCACCGCCTTCTTCTACTTCTCTCCACCGCACCGTGGAGAGTCGGATCCACCTCCGATCTCAGTACGCCCAATTCTCCTCCGTTGTTCTATCATCCGGCTCCGCTGCCTCCCGTATCGAAAAGCTCCAGGAAGGTCTCCGCCTCCTCGACAACCAGCTCCGCCATGAGGTCCTCTCCCGCCACCAAGACCTCATCAACCAGCTCTCCTCCCTCAAGGCCTCTGAATCTTCCCTCTCCTCTCTCCGCTCCTCGCTGTCATCTCTTAATTCGTCCCTCCGCCAAGCCCGCTCTGAGCTCTTCGATCCCCACTGCGTGATCGCTATACAGACTCTCCAGCTCACTAATTTACACTCTACATCTGTCCTTGTCCAGTCTACTATTCGTATTCTTCGACTGGTTCGGAAGCTTTAGAATCTTGTTAATTCCCAACCCGACCCTGAAAAATGGGATCTTCCTAAGGCAGCGCAGTTGCATTTTGAAATCTTCACACTGTATAATAAGTCCCATTTATCGGGGAGTGATGCCATTGATTCGGAGTTAAAATGGGTGATTGAGATTGGATCGAAAATTCGAGCTGAGGGGATGAAAATATTGGAGAAGGGATTGGAGTGATTAAAATTCTACGAGGTACAGATTCTCAATTTATTTTTAGTTAAAGGAAATTGATTTCTTGAAATTTGAGATTTAATAATTGAATTTTTTTCTTTAAATGTATTTTTTTTTTGTTTCGAACAGATATGGATTGATTGGGAAAATGCTTGAGCTGAATGGATAGATAAGGTATGTATTCATTATGTGGATCATCAATAGTTACTTGGTTTAGTTCATGAAAGCATATTTATAATGTAATAGAAATGGGTGGTGGATAAGTGTGTATTAGTTATGTGTCCTATGAAATGTGTGGTTAAATTTAAAATTTGATTTTAACCTTTAAATTATACGGAACTTGTGATGAAACCCACAGGCACTTAATACAGACCATCTGCTTCAAAGAAAGAGGGAGATAAGATTCTACATGCCTTCAAGGATACTTCTGGTGTCTATGGTTAGTAACATGCTGGGGACTATTTGTTACATGGTGATATTAACGGCCAAAGATGCACGAAAATGTGCTTGGAAATTTAAAACATTCTTGGAACTTGACCTGCATCTGAAGTTCTCATCACTTTCCTTTTGAATTGGTAATAATTCTACTATATGATTTGAATGCTGTTCGGAATTTAGTATGATCTCCTCATGTTTTTCTCGAGGCTTGGGAGCCTAAAAATTCTTTGCTATTGTTCTATGCTATGCTTTTAACAGAAGTAAATAGGCACGAGTTTTTTGTTTACTGAGGCTCTGTTTGATCCTCATTTTTCTTCCTCGTTATTGTCAATCCCTCCCTACTATGTTTATATAATGCTGTTATGTTCATTACAATGTTCCGTTCAACAAAATTGTAACAAGAGTAGGATAGGCCAAAGCCTGGACGGAGGCCTGACATCTTCCCCCAATTCAGCACAATGAACTCGTAACCTAGCCTTCCATTTCAAATGGTATGCTTCTTCAAATTTTCTAATAGGATTTACACGTTCAAAGTGGAATTTTAAACTATTCAAGTTATTGTCAAATGGATGCATTTGAGTTTCAAAAATTGCTCCCATTTTAATTTACGTATTTTTTACTATTATAATTATACCCAACCTTCTACAGTATATATCCAGCAAGGAATCAATGCCATCTACTGTAGGTATGGAACTAACATCAGCTGTAGAACGAAAAGGGAGGTTGTCAAGAGAGAAAAGAATTCAAAAGGTTAAATAACAAAAATCAGGAGTGTCGATAATTGTATGTGTCCACTATGAGCTCTAAGTTGTGGATCCAATGATGATATTTTTTCCATTTATTTGTTTGTTTATGGATGAAAGTCTTGAGCAGGGAAACTAAAAAGCGGAGCCTTTTGTCGGATGCCGTCATATTTGGCACTTACGAATACCCGTTTTTTGAAAGTGCAAGTAAATGCAAGATGAGTTAGTTTTTTTTTTTTTTTTACTTGTTGGTATAATGGGTTCTCTCTATCTATAATGGTTAGTACATGAAAACATTTATGCATTTTGGCATAAGATGCGGTAGATCATAGTATTCTAACGTTTTTATGATGCCTTTGCTTGGCTTTAAAAATTATATGCATTATGGTTTAAAAATTATCGTTATCTTTGCAAAGAAACATTACTCTTTCTATCATTATTTTTTTTAAATTTTGTATTTCTTTTTACCATTTCCTTTTGAGTAATTGTTGGGTTTGGATCCAGTTACATCATTATTATCTTCTAATTCATTCCCTTGGTTATTGAATCAGAGTTACTGAGAAGTTTTTTTTACGTGGATCCAGTTACATCATTATTATCTTCTAATTCATTCCCTTGGTTATTGAATCAGAGTTACTGAGAAGTTTTTTTTACGTTTTGTGCGCGTTTTCTACAAGTCGAGTTTTATTAGTAGTATTATTATTTTTTGGAAGTAATTCAAACTTTATCTGCATGAAATACTTGAATCCATAATAAAAACTCTGACAAATAAAAAATCAATGCTTCTATCTTTAGGGGATTAAAAATGCTTTTTCTTGTGCTTGAATCTTAGATTACTGATGCATCAGTTGCAGCTATTGCTTCTAGCTCCTCAAAGCTGGAATTACTTGATCTGAGTAGGTACGTTTCATGCCCTTGTTTTGGTATTTTTGATCTTAGAGGTACAGAATTTGTCGAAATAATGGTTATCTTAACCATGCCCCTGTACTTTCTGCTCAAAATGTTGTGTGCTTTGGTACAAATGCTATTTCTGATCCGCTTTAGATGTGACTACTTAGGTATGAAAATTTGATGGATATTTCTCTATTTGGCTATTTTATTTGCTTCAATAAATAAGTAAATATTTCCTTAATGCTATTTCTTTACATAGGTCAAGTAACAACGACAATGACATTGGAATGATTTACAATGTTTTTTCCAGAAACATTGTCTAAACTACTTCTTGCTCTTTGCTTCAACATAACTTCAAGTAATCTTCGATATTTATCAATTGAAGAAATGAATGCTACACTAATTGAACTTCAAGAATATAAACTTAAAGAGTGTCATCCACAAAGCCTAACAATGATAAGCTTTCAGATAGAGACTTTTTCTCCCCCTGATAATAATCCAATTCATGTGTCTGCTTTTGTGCTTCAAATTTAACTTACCCAACTTCATCATATCGAGCTAATTTTCAGTACGAACCAGTTGATAAGACAAAGCATTGGGATGATTTGCAAGAGGAGGAAGAAGAAGAGGAAGAACAGATTGAGGAAGAGGAACTGGAAGATGGCATTCAATCAGTTAATAGCCTTTGAAGGTATAATATTTGCCTTCATTCAATGTTCGATGTTCCTCCTTCACGTTGGTATTGAATTACTAATAATGATACCAGCTTAGATAAATATGAAAGTGGTAGGTACTTAAATTTACAAGAATGGACAGAGTGATTCAGCAGCCACCGTTGGTAACCATGTGATATTTTCACTTCCTCATCCATTGTTTATATTTCTTGTTGACATTTTTTTATGCTGCCTGATGGAAGCTTGGAAGTTGCTTTTCTATGTTGAATGTCTCCAACTAATGGGCTCAAGTCTTGTAGCGTAGTTGTAGTAGGAGTTTTGGTATTTATATGCTTTTGAGTTTAAATGACTTATTTGAGAAAAGCACTCTTCGTTATTTTTTCATTTACCTATTAATTAACATGTTTGAATGTCGAGTTGTTATACCGTATAATAAACATTCATGTCATATTCCACGAACTTGATTTCATGAAGCAAGAAGAAAGTGTTCCATGATTTTCTCTGTTTACATACAATGTTCACATCATAAGCATGATATCTTTTGAAGAAAAAAATATGGTTGTAAGTCATCAAATGTGCAGTACTATTTCACTTGTACATGGATGGTGAAATATATCTTCTGGTGCTTCATTAATTGATGTTTGTTTCATTAAGCTTCTACAACTACGCTATTAAATAGCCAACTACGCTGGTAGCACGTGTATTGCACGTGCATCAGACTAGTATTATAAAAAAATCCGGAGATTATTATTGGCTCTTCTCAAGTTCACCTCTTTTCTAGGCTCCCCTGAGGTTCTTGTTTGAAGTCATTTGTTTATCACAGAACAAGTCCCCCTCAGTCACTGCCAGAACAGAGCCTTTGAGAAAGAGAGTCTTGCCCCCCCCTTCCTTATTACTCCATAGGGCAGCGAGGAGCATGCTGTGGAACCAACCTCCACCGTACGTACCTTTCGGTGCGACCACTAAAGAATTGCTTATACACTAAACAGCTGCTTATATACGCTTACTAAAAGACTGACTTTCATTCATTATCATTAGGCCAGCGTGAAACTAAGAAAGAGAGATGTGCCTAAGTCCGTATCGTCGCGGAGCAACAGCCGCGTTCGGATTGACTCTGCAATTCATCCGGTGACTTCACGGTCGCCAAAGAAGCCCCAAGAAGCATCAAACATTTCCGATGAGATCCATGGAGCAATTCTTAGATAGCAAGCACTAGCTCCCGGTGCGACTTCATAAAAAGCAATCAAAGAGAAGATCGAAGAGAATGAAACGCACGTGGTGGTTATTATAGCGGTTCCTTCTGCTCCTAGAAAATGGTCTGCGCTCCTTGGACTTTTCAAACTTAGCGAACTGAAACATCTGAGTAGCTAAAGGAAGGGAAATCAACCGAGACCCCGTTAGTAGCGGCGAGCGAGAGCGGATTGGGGGTTTGAAGAAAAACAAACACATCCTAAAATTAAATGTGTCAACATGTATAAATTTACATGAACATATAATAAATCTGGACAAGTGAATAGAACTAATTTTGCCCGAGAAATATTTCTAGTTAATTAATTCAATTGCCAATACATACGAAAAAGAGGTTAAATGAAATGTTGAACAAGTGAAATCAAAATTCCTAACCACTTCATTCCAATAATTCACTGCAAATTAGATCAATTAGCATAAATTAATTGTAATAAAAAAATTCTTGGTTTGTTAACACGTTTCCATAGATTAGAATAGAAGTTAATTGTAAATATTGATATATGTGGAAATGATGTTCGAACTCAAAAATTCCACCTTATTACTTGTCACAATCGGCACACTCGCATAATTAATCAACCAATATGTTATATTTTTCTTATATGTACTTATTTTAACTCATACAGCAGTGACAATAAGTTAAACTATATCTAACTTTGATCAACATAAAAAATGACATTAGAGAGTATTCTTTAAGCTTAGCCAAGCATGCTCAAAGCACACAATTCAAAACATAATCAACACATTATGAAATGAAACTGTAAAATCTAAGGAATTCCAATTAATACTGTCCTGCAATGCTTCCCGCAAAACTAAAATGGAAATTTCATATACAGCCTATCCAAAGTGAAACTAAAACACAATGTTGTTCTGATTCTGTAAGGAACTAAATCAGTATAAACATCTAGTACCTAGGTTTTACAGCAGGAACACACAAATAAGCGAGAATTTCCATTCCCAGATTCAACCTCTAAAATAACAAATAAACAGAAAACATGTGCAGTAGACATTTGGTCTATCCAAAGGCCACAAAGAGATCATTTTGACAGCATTATGTCATCCATGATTCATTATTCCCTGTCAAGATAACACCAGCTGTCAGCTTCATGATCCTACGCATAACATTAAGCCCGTGTTTGGTGGGTATTAAAATCAGATTTTTAGTAGATTTTAATAAAAGTTGATGAGATGTGTGGTAGAAAAGTTGTGAGTCCCAGAAAATGTGGTTAAAATTAATGGTTGACTTTGAGTTAGATTAAAATCTGGATTTTAATTTTTACCAAACAGAGGCCAAGTAATTTGAGCTCAAGGAAGTTGTTGGTCTTACCTTCTAGATGTGCCCTTGCTGTAGTTTCTGTGAATCTTGTCTTGGGAAGAAGCCGGAACCTTTGAGATAACCAGTGAGCTTTGCAGCCCTTCCAATAGCTGAGATCAGAAAAGAACTGGTGGTGAGGCGTGCTCAAACAACTATATGATAATTGCAAATTTCGTCTCATGATACAGCACCCGTCTTCAACATATTCTGATATTGTACAATATTTTTGCAGAGTTTTTTGGAGTTTACAACTTTTGTACAAGATTTTGGGTTGTGAGTGAGCGGAGGTCGAGAAAAGATTTTCCCTTGGCATATTGCAATCCAGCCAATATCTTTTCACATTTGTAATCAAACAGTAGAAAAGGAAAGGTTTCTTGATTCAATATAAAATAAGATTCTACGAGCAACAGCCTTTCCATCTATTCTAAGCAAGGACACAAAAAGAGTAACAAAAGTTCATTCAAAAAGAATAAGTTTAACATAAAGACTCACCCTCGATGTTGGCTGAATTCGGCGATTTGATCTGCGGGGTTCACCTGCTTCAGGAACAGAGTCATCATTAGCATCATTATTTGCTGACTTCCTACCAGCAGGAACGAGTTTTCCTTTGTTGGGTCGGTCAGACTTGGTGCTTGCTGCTGGTGCTCTCTTACGAGTCTCTTGGGAGGAAGCTTGAGAAGAAAATAAAACAGGTCGTTCAGCTGCCTCTTTAACATTAGAAAAAGATCCAAATGCAGTCAGATTTTTCTCACCTGATTCATTCTCATCTTTTAAGTGGGTCAGGTCATCCTTACGGGAGAACATTCTACCTGGAATGGGCGGTTTTCCAGAATTGAGAGCTTTGGATTTAGACTCAGCTGCTTGTTTCTCCTTCAAATCAATTTTAGAACTATTTTTCCACCCACGGGATCCTGATCCTTGAGGCATTAAATAATCAGCTAGTTTCACAGAATCGCTGGGCACGTTAGTCTTGGAGCTCTTATCCGAAACATAATGCTTACTAACATCCATGAACTTCCTCTTCTTTCCAGGTTTAGGGACGCCAAATATAACTGTTGATCCATCTTTCTGCAAACCAGACCTCATAGTTCTCGTAGCATCTGGCTTACTATTGTCCCTAGTGGTGCCAATACTGAAAACTTTCTCATTAGTAGATAATGGTAGCAATCTTGATTCTTTTTGTGTCCCAGGTTCCCCAAACTCAATGTCTTTTGGCATCTTCCCCTTCCCCTTTGATTCAATAGAAGTGCTTCCTCGCTTTAACCTTTTCTCCTGAGGTGAATCTCCCTGAAAATTGGGTGTACAGCTAAGTGACTTGGACATTTTTATGAAACGAGATGCTAAACATATAAACGAGTAAATATAACACCTGTGAAGAGACATCCTTTCTCGATCTGGACCATTCAATCCATTGGCCATCTCTCCAAATTAGAGTTGGCCTGAGATTCCATGCTTTGACAAGAGAGAGATCTCCTTCTGCTACAACCACAACCAAGTTTTTATTTCTCAAAGCCACCCAATTAAGTAGCTGGCAACAATTTTTTTATCAGAAGTACCTGGGAAATGTACGCTTAAATTGGTTTCATCTTTTTCATTTTTCTCTGTAATCACACCTTCACGCCAGCTGAGACAGGTTAAAAATCAGATGAGATACATGAAGAGAGAAATAGAGCTTTAAGCCAAAGAAACAAAAGATAAATGAGGAAAATCTTGAAGCATCCATCCATAGTTAAAGACAGCTGAAGATGAAATTCTTATAGCATTCTAAATGCTATAACAGACCCAGGCAAATATACTTCAAAGACAAGACAAGGGCTGATCTAGTGGAGTCAGATGAAACGGAATGTTCTATGGACATTTCAAATAATTAAAAATCTTACGCTTCATTCATTTTGTTGAAAAATCTTTCGAAGTATTGCCCATAGAAAAGCTTTTACATGACTAAGAGATAAATCGCATATCATTCAATCTGTAGTCAGTAAAAGGAAAAAGTACGTAGTGTAAAAACAAAAAAATTATTTATTTTGAAAATAACAATAGATTCTATGTTGCTACACATTAAATGCTATTGAGATGCTTAATGCTGTGGCATCACAAACATGTAGATGTATATATGTATTTAGCAAACACAGACAGCAGGTGCAAAAGTAGGAAGAGATAAAAAGTAGGGTCAGGAAACCATTTCTGAAAGTGCAAATGGGTCCTGAACCTTTATTTTCTGAGACCGCCATCTCTATCCTTTGAGTAATGTTGCAGCGCAAGTTCTTTCGACGGAAACCGTCCAAATGGCTATTAAATACACGCAAGTAGCACATGCTCAACTTCTTTTAAGGGTAAAATAGACATCATAAATAAATATAAAAAATAAAAAGAACAAGAAAATGAAAGAAAAGAAAAAACACTCAAGTCTTCCCCAACCATACCCACCCCTGCTCAAACCCCCAGCTACCTACAACAACCAATAGCCTTCCAAATCCCAGGAAACGATTTCACAGCAACAGCTAGCATTTCATCAATGCAGATGCCCTTTCTTATTACTTGCTAAGATGACATTGGATTAATATATTTTCTCAATTTCTGGGTAAACTCTGAACCAGGAGCAAAACTCTCGGAATTCTTGATTTCCAATTCAGTACAATTTCTTGAAAATGTACAGATGAAAGAGGTGGCGAAGGTTATGGTTGGGGTGTGTTTGGGGTGGAGGCTACAGTGGCTAGTAGTGGTGACATTATTGGTGGAATGTGTGCCGTATGGGCTTTGGTGGGAGTTGGGTTGCCACAGGCGATTGGGTCCGAATCTCCATCTTGATTTTGGGTATTGCATTCTACCACAGCCGGTTATGGAAATGGAGTCAACGGTAATGGGTTAGAAATGGGATTGGAGGGGCATTTGGTGGCAGCCGGCGATTAGACATTGGAGGGGATTTGGGTGAGATGGGTTGGGCGTGAGGTTGGGGTTGCAGTGGCAATTGGGCAGTGAGAAAGGCAACTGGCGATTGGCCAGTGGGGGTGGGCTATTCAGAGAAGATTGGTTGTTCACTTGTTTGTGACAACTGGAGGTCACGCTCAATCCCCTCCAAAGTGATAGCGCAGTGTACTTTATTTATAATTAGATACTTCATCTCTGTTGGTGTATTTAAGAAAATGATTAAACAAACACCAGATCCAGAAGAAGACAAAAGGTCCGAACTAGTAAATATCAATGAGAAAACAAGATAAATCAAATAAGAGAAGATGCATCTCATTACCAATCTTGAACCCATGCATCAACTCTATCTCCAACAGACCAAGCATAATCCTTGGCAGCTGCTCTACTTCTCTTCCTTGTCCCTTCAAGTTGCACAAAGGTCATAGGATGTGGAATGCGTATTATCGGTGCTTTATCACCTTCTGCTGCCAGAGGTACCCACTCCTTCAGCTGTTCTGACCCTAAACATAGGATCACATCAAGAATAACTTAAGATAACAAACACCAAAAGAGCTCATGAATAAGAAATATATACAAGCGTGCCGAATTCAGACTAGCGTGCATTGCACCTCTAACCACTAAAGAGATCACACTGTTATAGAGACAATGTTAGACACCCCACCTGAGATTCATGACAATATAAGAGCGTCTCTCACATTTAAAAAAATCACAATAATCACCTCTATTACTAGTTTTGAGTATCATATTCACTCCCTGAAAACTTTTCAAGTCTTACCTCATCTAAAATGAAGCTTGTATACCTAAATTTCACTTGTGAACTAAAGATGAAATTTTCTACAATTATTTTAGTTAATTTGCTTAAAATAAACTGTAAGAAATATAATTTGATATGTTATTTACAGAGCTCGTTTGACAGAGTTTAGATTTTGATTGATTCCCATCAAACCCCTACAGACAACAAATTGGTGACTTACCTTCATCAGATTGGAGTTTGGTGTAATGAACTAAGGCTTCTCCATCCTTCAAACTCAATACATTGGCTGAGAACCAGACTTTACTTAAATCCGCACGACCTTTAAGTACCTATGATGCCAAGCAGTTGATACCTCGAATGAAAAGGATAGCAATATACACAATACAATTGAACACAAAATAGCAAAATAACTACTAGACAATGATTCACGATACAAAATGAAGAACTCAAGAATGCATGTAAAATTTACGAACCTCAACAAGACAACCTTCTCTTATGATCCCAGTACTTCCATTTGGATCGTGAATGGGAGACTTAGATCTTAATTCAATATCTGATTCAGAAACAAAGCCAACAGTTTTAGCAGAGTCAGATGCTTGGCGATTCTTTTGAGCTTTTGAATTATGCTCACTGTACTTGACAGAGGCAATCAAACTATTATCTGCTATGATTTGATCATCTGTTATATTTCTGGTTAATGCTCTTTGAACCACTGTCTCCTTATCTGGTACCTCACGTTGGTTGACCATATTATTCTCAGATTCATTTCTATTCGTGTCATTTGGTTCTGAAACCTGCAAAGAAGGTGCATGCAAGACCTTCCAATAACCATCTGGACCAGCTTCTGCTAATTCAATCAAAGGCAAAGGATCACTCATAGCTACAACTTTTCCTGCTTGTGAGACTGCTTCTGCGGCCAATTCTGCAGCATTGACAATAGAATTTAAATTTTCTGCATGCCTCGAGGCAGCTGAAGCGACCTCAACCCTTTTCCTTGCAGCTTCCCTAGCCGCAGATATGATTGAACTGGAACCACCATTTCCATCCCCACCCTTCAAAATAGATGCAGGAGTTGCATTCCCCAGATTGTTCACAAACATGGGAAGAGAAACAACATTGTTTCTGGTATCACTCGCAGTTCCATAATTGGTCACTGCATCATCGGCCATTTGTTTTGCTTGCACTGCAGCTTTTGAAGCAATCTGAGCAGCTGCAGCTGCAGCCTTTGCAACAGAAGCAGCAGCGGCTATGGTAACAGCAGCAGAAGCTAACTTAGCCTCAGCATCTGACGTCAAGCCAGCATTCTTCAGCTTATCCAACTGAGTCCAAACACCTTGGCAATGACTCATGGCAGTGGCTGCATGATCAGCAGCCACCTCCGCTTGGAGCTTTGCCTCCTCAACCTTATTAAGGTCCTCCAGATTTATCCCCCACTTCTCCATATTTATCTCCCCCCTACTTGGGTTATCACTATAAGTTGAGAGAGATGCAGCAACAAAAGATTTATCGGAATTGCTTTTCAGCATGAAAGTAGAAGGGGTTGTCACGGTAACAGATGTAGAATAATGACCGCTGACTTTAGGAGCAGACGCTGACTCTACCCGACTTCGGGCAAGCAGAGAGAACGGGTTAAGATCTTCCACTACAGGAGCCTTCTTTGACAAATGACTATTTAATACAGGTGCAGAAACAAGATCCCTCTGAGTAGCTGGGGCAGAACTCTGTACAAGATCCTCAGCACCAGAAGTCTTCTTCCTCTTTCGAGCTTTTGTATCAGTGGAATTCAAGCCAGGTGATACTGAAGCTTTTTTCATGTCAACCAGGGAAAATGGCACTGCTAAGGCACTAGATACCCCAGAATGAGAAACCGAAATGGGAGATGGGTGCTTTGAACTCGAAGAAATAGGCATAGATAATTCTTTAATTGGGGTTAATTTTACTGGTTCCGTGACAGGAAATGAAGAATATTGAGTACCGATATCGAAGGCAGAACTTTGTGAAGAAGCAACCCACGGTCCAGGAAAGGGAGCATGTGAAAGCCACGAGGTGGTAGGTGAAACAAGGTTCCGAATGGGTGGAGTTTGATAAGAATGCAAAGGTGAAACAGCCTGATAATCAAAAATAGCAGATCTGCTCACATTGCTTGATAACAGACCATCACAAGATGGTGTAGATATGTTCCACAGGGGTGACGAAGGAGGGATCATGGGATTAGCTGTCGGTAAAAGGGAAGTCTTGCCACTGGCTCGAGCTACTGTTGAAGTAATAACTTTACTTTGAGGCGGACCCTGTTTGCTGGCTTGATCTGAAGCTTTAGCACCTGAAATACTCAATTCTGATGCACATTAGCCAATGGTAAAACATACTTGTTACTAAACAAGACTCTAGAGTATGAAGTACCTGAACTTGATTGTACAGGTGTTTCAGAAATATTTCCCTGTGATTTTTTATTATGAATCCTTTCTACACAAGCACGCCATGAAGGCTCCCAGATGCTTCTCCCTCCATCTGTCATTATAAGATGAAGTAAAGATATTATCTTGTCCAGGGTTGATGTATTAAGATGGGAGACAAAAAGAAGCAAAGATAACCAGACATACCAAAGGCTGACACCATACAAGCCTCATCAGGTGCTGCTCCTTGTCTGGAAAGAATACCATTAAAAACATAATAAAACCAAACAAAGAATGAAAGACAGGATAAGTGAAGATCAATGAAAGCAAACATATACAACAATATAGATTTCAACGGCAATTACAATCTCCCATATCAATCTTCCATGTTTACAGATTAATGCACTAGTCGGTGTCTTTGAACTAGAAAGATTAGAGTCTTTGAACTAGAAAGATTAGAGTTCAGATGATAAGATCATATGAATCTATATATAATGGTACCACAAACGGAAACTTGCATGAGCATCCAACCAAAACATTAGAAATGAAAATATAAAACCGAAACTCACATAAGGGATCCATAAACAAATATCTGCGCTCGCAGCTGCACTTGCTGTAAATCCGTAAAAGGCTGGTGAAAGAGTGCAGACGAAGGAGCAGAAGTGTTCAGATCTGGCAGGTAGGAGGTAGGAACAGAGACGATCCCACTTGGCTTTGTGGTGCTGCGTTCAACATTTCCAGTTTCAAATTGCATGAGTTGACCGGTAACAGAATGGCTCAAAGACATATGTGCCTTGTCTCCCCTCTCTTTCTGTTTCAGTGGCGGTGTTTCCTTCACTCCCTTTTTTCCAGTTTCTTTCACAGATTTAACACCACCACGCCTAGCCTTACGTTCAGAGTGACCTTTAAGACCTTCAGGGGGAGCCCCCCCATCAAGTGCTAGTGGACTTCCATGAAAAATCTCAGGCATTACCTTAGCATCTACTTGACGGTTACTAGACGTAGAAGCAGATCCCTCCACATACTACAATAGATATTTGGACAGGTAATTAGAAAAAAACTCAGCAATGAGAGCAAAACAAAGTTATGCAATATCAAGAAATTCTCAAGCAATAACCAAAAGAAGTAATACCGGAGATATTTTGAGTGCTTGAATAGTGGGAAATGATTGTGAACTCACGCCAGGATCTCCCTTAGATTGACATGCCAGTGGTCCAACATCAAAAGTAAAGGTCCCATCTTCCTTGGAGACATCTTTTGATCCATGATGAGTGGGTGTTTCGCCTCCAGATTGGTGAACATTCTTCTCAGCCACGGGCTCTTTGAGGCTCTCCTGTTTGTCTCTTTCACGTTGTGCATGCCCCGGGCAACTAATGCCACCTGAAGAAACCTGGTTAGATCGATCAATTTCCGCAGAACCACCTGTAACTGCAGTCATGCCAGCAGAAAAATCAAGAGAGATCAGAAAGAGTCAACAATTGGAATGCTTGCTTGCAAAGAAGGAACTCGATATTAATATGCTACAATTAACAGAGAATTATTCTATATGTACATCAGGGTTTACACCCTGGTGTACATAATATGCCCAAGTGGCATTTAATCATTGGCTGGTGGAAACAGTTTTTTTTACCAACCAATGATGAAATGCTTGGGAATTATGTACACTGGGGAGTAAAACCTGATGTACATGTAGCAAAACCCATTAACAGATGACATTATTTGACAACAAAGAAATAAGTTTCGAGGAACTTATAAAAAATATTTCATAACCACAAAACATAATCCAAATATATGCAGCAAATTTGAAAGCCAATACATGATGTCATTTTCTTTTGAATTAAACAAGTCCTTCATCAACAATTAATCTATCTCTGCTGAGCCAGTCATTAGTTACTTCAAAATTAAAAATCCTCACGTCTAGCTCAAGTCACCAAGAATCAGTGGCAACTCAACATGCAGTGAAGATCAAGTTTCAAATCTGAACAGCTATCTCTTGACAGTAGGTTACAGCTGTTCCAAGTCATAAAATCACGAGGCATGAAAACGTAAAAGATTCACAATATTGAATCATTTCATCACCATATTGGGTGCTAATTTAGTAAGCCAGCACAATCAAGGTTAGGGATTACTAGGTAAGGCTTCTAGCAGTAATGGTTCAGTTGTTCAGAGGGTAGAAGAGATGACCCCAGTGTTGCATATTCAACGAGGCATCTGGCACTGCTGAACAGCTACACCACACGATTAAGATGAGGTTCTGACTGGAAACCCCACTATTGAAATAGACCATCCTTAGAAATACATTGAATAACATAGAAATAAGGACAAACAACTTGTCATAACTACAAAAATAAATCAGGAGAAAGCAGTATATATTCATTAGCAATGAAAATAGGCGACAATTAGTTAAAAAGAAAATAGATTTTATCTTTTTCTTTATCGTGGGTCAATGGAAGAGAAGGAACACAACGAGATAGAGGTGTGAAACAAGGGATGTATATCCACAAACCACATGTTTTCATTTCTAGCTGAGCCACAATATCCGCAAGGCAAGTATTAATTCACCTGAATCTTTCAAAGAAGTTGCTTCATGGTTTCTTTCAATCTTTTTGTCCATCAAATTTTCAACAGGTGCCAATTTAGCACTGTCAACTTCTTGAACAATTATATCACAGACAGGACGTGCTTCCAAATTTTCAGATAACTCTTGACTGGCCTTGTCATGAGTTGCAGCATCAGCAGTCTGCATCACAGAAATAGATTGATCGTCTGTCTTACATCCGGGCTTTTGAGGTTGAGAAACAGTGGCTAGCTCATCTTCCATTTCCGAGGACCGTCCCAAGATTGATGTCCTTGGTTCTTCAAGGACCTCCAGTTCAGTTTCTTCATTCTCATCTTTGTGCACCAACACCACATCATTTAATGGTGACTTGAGCTCTTCATTGCAATCCCCAACCTTTGATCCCAAGTTTGTATCTTCGACCTGGGTGTTCAGAACTGCGAGGTAATGCAAAGAATCAACCGGTTTAGGTAACGATGAAGATTTTTTTTTTTGATAGGTAGGTAACGATGAAGATTTAGTAGACTAAGCCCCTATTTGGTACCGCTAAAAATAGATTAAAATCTAAGTCAAAATCAACAATTAATTTTAACTACGCATTTTATAAGACCCACAACACATTCCATTAACTTTTATGAAAATATGCTAAAAATCTTATTATAATCTCTACCAAACGGGGGCTAAATATTCATAAGGTAATGGTATCAAAAATTAGAAAGATGGGGGGTTTGGGAAGGATGGAACACGCATGACATATGTATACACATACCTGAAAATTCCCCAACGGGGGTTTTGGATTCTGAGTCAACATTTTCCTGAACTCCGTCACCGGGAACACTGGATCCTACCACTTTCTCATTGTCATCACAATCCATATCATTCAAATCCGACTTCTCATCTCCTTTCTGACCTGCAGAAAGATCCTGATTACATTTGAGAGAATCTGTCTGCATAGAGGGATTGGTTTCACAATAGATTTGCATGGATCCAGACAAAAGAGATAAGCCATCGTGATCATCATCATTTAAGTTCTCAGTACGCATCCCAGTAACATCACTGGCATCTTTCATATCCTCAATTATTGAATTTCCCCCAACACATCCACCAGCAAAGGATGTAACCGTCAGATTACCAAGATCTTTTGCAGCATTATCCTGTTCAAGAGAATTGCCTTGTACCTCATATAACATGGATGCCTCATAAGTGGTAGGTGAACCCTCCAGCAGGTTGTCACTTCCATGCTGAATATCTTCTTTATCAATAGAACTCCTCTGTCCCTCTGGCAGTTCAATAGAAGAACCATCCTTCAGCTCAGAATTGGAGCAGATTTCAAGGGAAGCAGCATTTCTGCCTTCTATGGCGTTCGAAACAGGTGACACCTCGTTTAACTTATTTTCACCAGATATATCCCGTTCAATCTCTGTGACTACCGAGAGGGCCACAGCTGCACATTTGCTACCATCCCCAGGTTGAACTATATCTTCCTTGCACCGTTCTGAAGTCAGCAACAAAGAGCCTCCCTTCTCTGGAACACTGGATGGATCCCCAAATTTATTTATGCTGGTTTCAACTGCATGCTTTTCTATAGATTCCATCTTTGATGAGACCCCAAAAGCAGAACCCAACTTTGAGTTAACAGTTTCAACATCACTTCCACCAGAAATTTCATAATCTGTATTCAACTCTTTCTTATCTTCCTCAACTCTCTTACAAATATCTTTTTCTAAACCACTCAAACTTACAGTCTCAATATCAGGAGCCTTATCCAAATCATTCGACTCCCCAACACTCCTAGTAACTTCCAGCAAAGAGCTCTCTGTATTATCATTTTGCATCCTGGTAACAGATATAATTTCTTGTATTTTGTCCCTAGAAGTATTGGGTTCCCCTTGACCATCATTAATCCACTCTGTATCATTTCGCAAATTTTCTCTAGTCTCAACTAAACTAGTGTTCTCACTAATAACATCTAAACTACCATCAGCGGTATCTTTTATCTCTTCAGCTGGTAATATACATTCCATATGTACACCTTGGACCCCTACACTCTGATTCAACACAGAGACATTTCTGTGAGGTTCACCTGTCGTTAATATCTGATTGGGATCCTTGACAACATCAATTTTGACATCCTGCGTCATGTTAGTTTCCACTGGTTCCATCATGCCACAAAATTGATCACCTGGGTCTGTTTCATCTACTATAGGTTCACCTGGGACCATCTCTTCCTGGCCAACCGCCTTCAATAACATTTCAACAGATTCAGATGATGTTGCCTCAGACCACACATTGTTACGCCTTGGCAAGGAACAAGAATCTGCTGCACTGGAGCGGAACTCAATTCCACTACTTCCCCTAGAAAAATCCTCAATCCAATGATTGTCTTCCTGACTTGCAATGCCAAGAAAAACTTCGTTTTCAACCAAACTGTCAAATCTCAAATGCCCCTGGAGGCTGTCATCAAAATCAAATTTAGGAAGAGCATATGGACACAGATTAGAAGATACTTTGGAACTCTCTTCACCAACTAAATGAAGATTATGGCCTTCATAATCATTGTCATTATAATCCATCTGTATTTCCCTACAAGGCAAAAATCCAGCAAGATAGGGAAAACAGGATTAAAGTAGGAAAATTTACTCATGTTACATATATTCCATGGCCAAGCTTACCAAGGTATGATCTCAGCACGGTAAATAAAGATCAGTGCAAAATTATCAAACAATAGATGTATATCAGCCTGTTTTCAATTATGCAATACTCGTGGCAAAAGCTCCCACAAGAATGATATCATCATTAAGGTATTCATTTAAGAGTTTCCAATTTCAACTCACATGTAATACCTTCAATTTATTTCCAATATCGAAGAAGATGCTGAATTGAAGAACGCTGCATCTTTTCTGTGTTCTGACGTGTTTGTTTCCTTCTAACAAACTTTTCATCCCATAAATGTCAATATCTAATGAACTGGAAGTCATGTCTAGGCCTGACTTTATGGTGACTAGATCCTTCCCTTCCCTCTTTTCTATCAAGTTTAACTTCATATTTAAACACCACCTTACCAAGAATCTATAAACATAGGCTCGGTTAGGCAAAGCAATATCTAGTTGAAAGATAAGAATTATCATCTCATGATCTCACCATCCTAACATGTTTTCAGTTAACCAAAGCAGTAAAGAAAAATACTTTTAGACTTATACAAATCACTGGCACATGTGCATATAGTTCACTAAAAATAAACAGCTCCAGCAATTATGCTCGTGTACCACAAAAAAGGGAGGGATCCTTGCAAAGTCATTGAAATGTGAATACAAGGAAAATTTCATTTTTTTTCCTAACGTAACTTGAAACAGATCAAAAAAAACCTAAAATGTAAAAATGCATCATAATTTAAAAATTCATATAGAATTCCAATCAAAATTCTTAAATCTGCACACAACCTAACATAGAACAAAACAACATAATACCCCAAGATAATAATCAAAGGCAAGCATAGCACAAATATTTAGTCGTAAGGTACCGGAAAATTAACTTATAAGCAAAAACATAAATCAACTGAAGGTTAGAAACTAATAGCTGGAAAACTAAAACCAAATTCAATGGAAGATTAAAAACCGTCTTCTTTGAACAACTAAAGTAAATACTCAAATTTATTTTTTTCTAAAAGAAGTCGGTGGTGGGGATGAACCATAAATACTCAAAACATCTACCTTTCATTCAAATCACAGGGAAAATGTGGTTCCCCAACACAACTCACCATATGGATACGAATATACGAACAAGACCAAGTTTTTAACTTCAAGCCACCGCTGCTTTCAACCAACATACGAGTAGCTAGAATTGAAGAATTGGGGTTCTATTAAAAACAGTGAGAAAATCGGGAGAGAAAAACTCTAAGGTGAAATAATTCTGTAAACTTCAATTTATGGAAATCTTTTAAAGAAAAGAGAAAAAGTATCTCTTAAATACAATCCGAAATCAGCCTACTAAATTATTACAAGTATGCCATTCAGTAATACACAAAAAGGGCCCAAATTTTTTAACTGAATTTTAGACTCAATATTTACGAATGCATACGCGTAGACGAAGTGACTGAAGGTAATGAAGAGTACCAGAAGAAGTAAGTCTAGAGACGCTACCTCCCTCCATCCGGAGACGAAAGCCACACCTTTGATCTCTCAACTCCGCCCCAGTCGTACGTCTACTCGTTCCGTCATAACCCTAGTCCTCAGAGCAAAAACCCTAGTCCTCAGAGCAAAAACCCTAGCTCCAGAACGCTGTCGTCTAACAAACTAATAACACCAGACCAGCACAGATATACATACAGATAGGCATATACTCACTGCACACAAATATGTAGAGAGAGAGGGAGATATAGAGAGAGAAAGCGAATGATTGTGTGTGTGGGTTTAGATGTTAGGCGATGCCAGTTCGCAGTTTGCACATCTGAGAGAGATGTGCGACGCGACGAAGTTTTGAAATAAGGGGTTGTGTGGGTATTTTCGGAAACTGGCGGAAAATCTGAACGAAAATTGTGACGTGGCGTGTTGTAAATGGTTGGATGAAAAAGAGTTCATTTCGAGGTTTTCCAAATGAATAGTTTTTTCTCGCGTTACAAGGCGGTTAGGTAAAAAGATGACGGCCTTCCTAGTCATGGCACATTTAGCCGTTTGTTTCCTATTAAAATTGAAAATATGACCGTTAATGGGTCTCAATCGTCTAATAAAAGTCAACAATAACGACTAGTTTTTCAATTTTAATCCGATTTTAATCTCTACCTAACACGCCCCTAATAAATTTTTTATCTTTGCTGTTCATGATTTCACAGTTCACCTGTGTCACTGCTAGAAATGAATTTCATTTTTAAAATAACTTTCTAAGAAATAAATTGGGCTCCAAATGAGAATTTTAAAGTAAATTTGAAATAATAATTTTTTTTTAGAGAATATGTAATTAAAAAATAAAATATTTAGTTAACGTATAACATTATTTTATGGAATAATATATATGTGTATATATGTGTGTGTGTGTGTGTGTGTGTGATTGAAAATGAATTTTGGAAAAATATATTTTTGGAAAAAAATGAAGAGGCAAATATGAACTAATAGTACCTACGAGATACTCTTTATTTTTAAATGAGTGATTATATTGCACCACAATTTTTATTTTATATACCACATTTTAATTGTAGTTAAGTTTCTCAATCTTTGTTCATTGTAACGATTATTTCCTTAACTTTTTTAGGTGGAATTCTTTATATTTATCCTTCCATTAATTAGTATATCTCGTTATAGATGATGATTTTTGTCAAAATATTTTATTTTAATGCTTTAAAATGAGTGAAAATATGTATTTATCATTTTTTTTAAATATAATGGAATGTAAGTCGTCTTTGTCCTTCAACATATTTTTTGAGTAATAATTGTTATTAAATACAAGATTTGTTAACTAATATAAATTTGAGGATGTGAATGTCAAGAAAAAACGTTAGAGATATAAGTGCAATAATGAATAAAGATTGAGAATTTTAAGTGCTATTAGTCAAAATTGAACGTACGTTCCACGTTATTACAAAATGTTTTATGAGTGTTGTAAAATTAATATTTGAATATGAATGAATGTTAATTAATTTAGGATTAATACCAGATAATATATACATAACAATGAATGTTAAATCATTTATTTAATTTTCAATTAAATAAAACTTGATGTTAATTAGTATATATGAACGTGAATAGTGAAATATTTTTTTGAATGTAAAATTCTAATTAATTTATAATCAGAATTAATATGGCTGACATACATAAATAAAAATGAAGTTAATTAAATAAATAAATGTGAATGTTAATTAATTGAAAATTAATAATAAGGAAATCATACATCAATGAAAGCACACGTGTGAGATAAATTTGCCAAACGTACATATTGATTGATGGTAACTAAATAGTTAAATAAATTAAATACATATTGAAAAATGAAAAAGAAATGTATTATTGAAATAATGTAATTATGGTAAGGCTAGAATCGTTCAAAGAGTACAAATTTTTGAGTACTTTAATAAACTTTTTATATTTAACACTTAGATCTTGTTTGGGCTTCATTAAAATCTGATTTGGGAGAAAAATGTACTTTGAAATTGTATTTTTGGAAAATGTATAGTTAAAAAAGAAGAAAATTTTTGAATTTACCTGTAACATTATCTTATTGAAAAATATGCGGTTGAAAAGAAGAAAAAAAATTTCATTAAATTTTTAATGGAGCCCAAACATGGGATTAATTTTACTACTCTTGAAAAATATTTATAATATTTATTGTTTTTCTCTATCTTCTATTTTCACTAGTTTTTCTCCAAATTATTATATTATTTTTCTCCATTAAAATTGAAATACTTTGGAATGTTAATTTAAAGAGTCATTTTCAGCATAATTTTAAAAGTTCACTATTTAAATTAGAGAGTGTATAATGTTTAAGCAACCTCTTGAAAATGCTCTAAGGATATAAATTATAACCTTGTTTGATCTATATATTTTTTTTTAAATACATTTTTATCTCTATTTTTTTCAACCACACATTTGTTAATAAAATAATATTAAGCACAACCAAAAACTTTCTTACATATCGGTGTTTGATAAACATAAGTGATTCATACACTACAAGAAAATGTGGCTTCAGAGACGGAAATTTTCGTCGCTGAAGCCTTAAATTCCGTCGCTAAAGACTTTCACAAACTGATTTTATTCGTCGGTAAATCCATCGGTAAAACGCCCGCCGGTAATTTTACCGACGAAATTCTTTGTCGTCGTAATTAGTGACGAAATATTCTGTCGATGTTTAGTGACGGACAAAATTGTAGCTAATTAGCAACGATATTAGCTACAATTTTTCCGTCGCAAATTTAAAAAAAAAAAAATTTAAAAATGAATAACTATTTAAAATTATTCTTTTTTAGGGAAGTTAATAAATTAAAATTTACAGACACTCAAAATTAATTAAAGTTCAAGAGAAACAAGATAATAGATGGACATTTCAATATAGACAAATTTTCAGTTGCCCAGGACTCTGAAGATCAAGCTGCCCACTGCAGTAACTTGAAGGCACAGCAGAAAGTTCCTGCCTTCCTCTCCACTCCTCACCAAGCTTCAAAGTGATAGGTTTTTCCACTACAGCAGCCTCAACACACAGCATGTGCTTGTATTCATCATCTCCAAAATCAGCCATTGCCTTTGCCTTCTTATCCCAAGGATTCCATACAACAACAAGCAAAACACAGAAGCTCAATTCCACCTGAAATCTAGAAAATTATAGTAAATGCAGACTGATCATAAACTGACAATATAAATCACATACTCTAAAAATAAGAGAAACTAACTATAACTTAAAGTGAGGTAGGAGAATTGATTCTTCTATTTTTTGGTTTTTGATTATAGATAGACATGGGTTATTAAATATTTGTAATATAGATCAATCAAAAGCATCAATTTCAAATTACTGGAAACAAAAGCAAGTTATAACCAAATCAAGAATCAAATAAAATCAAGTCAAATACTCTAATTAAGTTCACCAATCTCTAATGATCCATTCTCATCCCCTCAGCAATTCACATAGCAATATTGGAAGCAATTCATATCATAGAGTAATTCACATATCAATTCACAGAATTACAGATTCACAAAGGTACTGAGGCACGGAGCAATACTACAGACTACAACATTCAAGAAATTTCAATTAGTCAATAGTCACCAAGGCAAACCCATCATTCCAAATCAATAATGCCCAAAAATTAGTTAGCATCAGACAGAGACTATAGATTACACAAATTTCTTGAAAAAAATTTGACAAATCAATTTGATTAGCATTCCAATTCAACAATGCCCAAATTTCAACAATACCTAATTTCAATTCCATAAGATTAATTAGCATCGGACAGAGACTACTGACAACACAACAATTTCAATTCAAGTTCAACAATACCCAAATTTCAACATGAATTTTTTAACAAGCTCAAAGCCTCAAACATAAAAAAGGGTATGAAATCAAATGCAGACCCAGCTCAAACATAAAAAACGGTATGAAATTATACATGGAGTGGAGAACGGAGGCATAGCTGCAGAGATGAGAGAGCTGGATGAGGACAACAGTCAACGGAGGGAGAGCCAGATGTGCACAACGCACAGAAAACTTTGAAAATCAAGAAACAACCCACAATTTCTTGAAGGAGATTAACAACTTACCGCTTTGAAGTCACAACCGTGGAAGTAGAGCGACAAAATTGAAGGCTATCTGTTGTGACTAACCATGGACTACCGGCGACCGTCGGTCGCCGATAACTGGAAGGTTAGGGTTGGCGTCGATGATTCGAGGAAAACTGGGAAGGCAGGGAGAGAGCGATAGAGAGAAATGGAAGGCTAGGGTTGGGTTGGGTCTTTCTCATTTTCTAATTTTAGCCCATTGTGTTAGAAGATATTTTGTCAATTCTAGAGGCAAATCAAATTTTAGGTGGGAATTAAATTTTTTTGAGTTTTCAGACATAATTTTTTTGTTGGTAACTATATAATACTTTTAAATTTTTACTTACAATGTTTACCAACAGATTTTGACGTTGTCACTAAATTATTTAATTTATTATTTATCATTTTTAAATTTTTACCGTCGGATTAGTAACAAAAATATACCAACGAAAGTCTTCTGTTGGTAATTCTGTTATTAATTTAGTATTTAGTTTTTAATAATGAAAAAGTAATAATTCGTTGCTAATTTGTTGTTAGTCCGTTGGTATTAGCAGCGGAAGACGTTCGTTGCCAAATATCCGTCTCTATTGCCTCACTTTCTAGTAGTGATAGTGGTACACGATTACTGAAAATGGGCATTGGTTTTTTTTGTATTAATATTATTATCATCATCATCAATATTATTGTAACATTTATTTTCACATTTTAATAAGTATTATCAAATATTTTCTAAGAATTCACTATATTTGTTTTAAATTTGAAAAGCCTGGCCATTGTTGGAGCCATTTTTTGAGGATAAACTTTGTAAAAAGTGATTTTTGGAAAAACGTGTGATTAAAAAGTAAAGAAACATTTGAATTTATGTGCAAAATTATTTGTTGAGATAATGTGTAATGGAAAATGAATTCGAGGAAAAAAGTATTTTAAAGAATGAGACTTAAATAGACGCTTAAAATATTTTATAAATTTTAATTAAAATTTCAAAAATTTATAAGCTTACAAAATAAAAGCATAGTCCATATAGGAGAAAATGAATTAATCTAATTAGGTAGAGTTAAAATTGATATTCTAGTTATAGATAATTGGAGCAATTAAGAACTTGTTTGGGATAAATCAAAATCAATTAAAATTGAAAATATAGTCGTTATTTGGTCCTACTCGTCTAATAAAAGTCAACAATAACGGCTAATTTTTCAATTATAATCCGATTTTAATCTATACCAAACACACTCTAAAAGCAGAATCTAGGAAATTACCCTTTTGTTGTTTCTTATAATCAACTTTCAGATGGTACAAGTTCTTTTGTAATCACTGTTTAGAAATCTACCAAACGCCTAAAATAATTCCGATTTGCTTGATAATAAAAAATTGATAATAATTTTTTTCGTTAAATGTTAGAGGATTTGCAGTTTGAACACGATCATTGTTCATTTGGAAAATTTTCAATATATCTAAGAATTTTTAATTACATTTTGGATGGAACTTCATCTCTAGGTTTTTAATGCTTAATTATATAAATATAGAAAATGAAAAAAAAAAATTGATTGGTTTAGCCGCTTGGATAAAAATTAAAATTTTAGAAGATAAAAATTGATGAAAATGTATGAATAAATATTTGTGATTTTCATAAAATGTGTGAGTAAAATAATTTTTAATTTTAATAATTCATAATCACATAAAACAGAGGTTAAATAAAAGAGAGACAATATGACAATAAAATCTCGATAAATGAATGTTCAATAAATTAATAATCTCGCTTAAGTAATAAAATTCTTAGATTCCGACTTGGACTAATGTACGAAATTAATAACCCCGTTAAATGTATAAGGTAGTAATTTTTTTATTTTTTTTTTTGAGATCCTTTAAGACCAAATGAATATATAAAATAATAAATGATTAAATTCACAAAAGTTTATACTAAGCTCCTGTTTGGCCTCCATTATTTTGCATTTTTTATGGTTGAAAATTTTTGGAATATGGATTGATGGGAGAATGTGCAGTGGAAAAGTAATGAAAAGTTTTAGATTTATGTGTAATATTATTTTATTTGATGAAGAGAGAGAAAAAATTAATGTAATGTAATATAATTTAATGGGGGCCAAACAAGGGCTAATACAAATTACCAAACTTAATTTGACAATATTTTCTTCAATTCAGTTCTTTTTCAAAATATGCAGCCCCCGTTTGACATCCATTCTCTTCCCATTCTCTTTCTCATTTTTTTTTCTCTTTTTTCATTTCAACCACACATCCTATTAATAAAATAATATTACACATAAACCCAAAAAAAAATTTCTTACTTTTCAACCACACATTCTTCCCATCAATCACTATTCTAGAATTTATTTTTCACCAAAATAGGTGTCAAACACACCCTAAAGTATTTTGTTTTTTCTTTGTACCCAAATCGAACTCAACTTCATTTTTAATTTTTTAAAAGTACGTACTACATTTGACATATTTTTTTTCATTTTGTACAAATTAGTTATTTAAAGTTACGATTGCTTGAAATGCCTCTTTTAAAGAAATAGTTGGTAAACAGGATTATCATCCGGATCGTGATAAGCATTGATAAGTGTATTGAGTACCCCTTGAATAATATCTTCATTAGTACGAGATTTCATTGCCGCATCATTTTCACTATAATAGTTTAAAAGGTGCTCGACATTTGTCACATTTTAAACCAAAAATAGCTCTACACATTTCATTGATTCACTCGTCTTCACTAACTTTTGACTCAACATTAATATCTTCATTTGACAGAATTCATATCCTAATCATTTGCACGAAGTCATCCTCAAACGTATTAATCGCAAGTTTATTTTAAAGTTTTTGTTTATTTTGTTACGTAACTGTGAAGTGGGAGTTCGTTTTCCTTTTAGATTTCGAACTTTTCTTCAAGTTTCCAAATCATTTGCACAAAGTCATTCTGAAAATTACGAATTGTAGCTTCATTTTGATGTTCTTCTGTATTTTGTTCAGATTTGTTGTGAAGTGGGAATTTCTTTTCCTCTCTCATTGCGAAGTTTTCTTCAAGTTTCCAAGAGAAGGAGAAAATAGGTACTGAAATAGGAGACCGGCGACCCCAGGTACGTCAATTTCGTAGTTGTTTCATTTTAGGCTTATTTGTTTCTTCAGTTTAGGTTTGTTTACTTTTTAGGAATCATTTCTTCATTTGTTCATTTCTGATGATCTGAGTTTCAAATTTTGTGGATTTTGAACTTATTTTTTCATTATCTAAGTGAAGAAAACGTTAGAGCCTTTGAATACACGATACCTAAACCGAAAATACACAACGTTAGAGGCCAAGTATTGAGGTTTGGAAACCTTGGACTCTGTTGTATTTTGTACTTCAATGCCCTAGGAAGACGCTTTTCTGGTGCTTTTTATTTTAATTTTTATTTTTTCCTAACAGTACAATTGCATTTGAAGATAACTTGTGCAGCCATCCATATTGCAACTTTGCCTTTACAAATATTATTTTGAGCGAAAACTACAAGTTGGTTAAGGAGCAGTTGAAACCTGTAAATGGTTTGTACAAATTGAAAAAATGGATAGAAGACCGTGGTCTGAAACAAGCTGTTGTTACTAATGCTCCAAGACCAAATGCTGAACAGATGATCTCGACTCTTGGACTATCAAATTTCTTTCGTATTGTAGTTCTTGGAAGTAACTGTGAACATGCTAAACTATTCTCAGACACCTATTTGAAGGCATTTGAAATTCTCAATGTCTCCAAGGATAACACATTTGTATTTAAGGTTTGACCTCATCCACACTCCCTTTAAAATCAGTTGCTCATACTTCATTAACTTAGCCCATGTGTGTTTCCCATTGTTTTAACCTAAAAATGGATTTTTTTTACCCTTTTTTTCAAAGCATTGGAGCCTACTATGAGAGAAAGAGGTCAAAGACGGCTCTTTTTACTGTAGCAACGGTAAGAATTTTTATTTTTAGTGAAAACAAACAGGGTTTAAATTTATATATCTTTTGGTTGTCTAAGATTCTGTTTCGGGAATAAAAGTCTGGGTTACTATAGAGATGTCCGTTATTGGCTTCACGATAAAGTTTGGGGTTATATTGAAGTCACATTATGATTTTTGACTACTTTTTCCTGCCTATAAAATGCAATAATTTTTGTCACATACTGCTTTTACCATACTTGAAACTTGCTTCTTGATAGCATTTGCCACACTTTTAGTGGAGCATTAGGTAAGTGGTGGTTTTAATTTCCGTGTTACCTGCTCATTTCTTTTGAATTCATATCTTGTCGTCCAACTTTTTTCATTATTTGAGATGCATTTGTTGGAGCATTGTGTATTAAAGATATTGCTTATGTTTCTGGATAGTATTTGTCGTTTTTTTAGTATAGAACTTGTTTGGGAGAGATTTTTGGGGGAAAAATTGATTTTGAATAGTGATATGATGGGAAATGTGTGGTTGAAAAAGAAGAAAAAATTATTGATATGATGGAAAATATTATTTTATTGAAGAATGTATGGTTGAAAATGAGAATTGATTTACTGTAGAAAAATCTAATCCCTCCCAAACAAGATCTTAGTATTTCAAGCTACTATCTTAAGAAAAATGATTTGAGAAAAAATCGATATATTTAAGGTCTAATATAAATATATATGTAATGCGAAGGGTGCACCTTTTGTACTTGATTTCCTATCATTTGGACTGCAAACATGGTCTGGGAGCACTGGAACTGAGCATGTAGGGATTTTGATTTTCTTGTGTAAGTTTTAGTTGAGACAATATGACCAAAACGTCACCTTTTTTTTTTTTGGGAAAAATTTGTAAAGTAACATTGTTTTGGTCTTTGATGCGGCCACATCATTCCTCGAATCCCACCGGAATATGATTTTTAGGAAGTGATTTTTTTTTTTACACATTTCAAACGACGAATGGAAATTGAACCATGCTATCAGATTCTTTTTATAACGTTGGACCTGTGTTGATTTTATTTGGCTTTCTTATGCTTGTCAACTTTCAGATTTTATTGTGACTGGAAAAAGATTTAAGCATTTCTGGGGTGAAATCCAGTTGTCCATGTAATGAAGTTGTTTCAAATTTTAATATAATTGTAGTTATTTCCTTTAAGCCCCCATTTGGGTCACACCTTTTTATCTCATTAAGGCCCTGTTTGTTTCTGATTCTCAAATCAATTCTTAAATCAATTCTCATTTTCAACCACACATTTTTCAATAAAATAATATTTTCCATCACATCAATACTTTTTTCTTCTTTTTCAACCACACATTTCCCATCATATCACTATTCAAAATCAATTCTTCCCCCAAAAATCCCTACCAAACAAGCTATAAAATGAAAAATATGATTGTTGTCCATCACATTAACATTTAGCCCCCGTTTGGCACCCATTTTTTTCTCATTCTCATTCTCATTCTTTTTCTCTTTCTTCATTTCAACCACACATTCTATTAATAAAATAATATTACATATAAACCTAAAAATTCTCATAACTTTTTAACCACATATTCTTCCATCAATCACTATTTAAAAACTAATTTCTCTACTAAGATGGGTGTCAAACAACCCCTTAAATTCAAATTTTCTATCTCTTGTGTCGGCCTCAATAACGACTGTATTTTTCATTCTCATTCTACAAAAAGGTGCCTCAAACAGTGCCTAAGTGAGCAATAGATAGCAATTTGTTGACGTCTTTCAGAGCTTTATGCAGTGAGGTAATGACGTGATAGGTAACAAAATGGGTCGCAAAGATGATTTTGAATAGCCTCTATCCTGTATTAAATGATCACTGCTTGAAATTTGAAAACACTATCAACTTTTGTGCCCTGTCACTCTTAACACTTTTTTTTTTCTAGCTTCTCTTCGTTGTTCTTTTTTTCAAGTTACTGTATGCTGTTCATTTTTTCTCTTATCCCTACATTTTGCATTTGATAAATTATGTGACTTGTGACACAAATAAGTGTGAGCAACTCTGCTTTCTCATTGAAAGAAGTATGGAGATATTCTCGTCAAATGATAAAATTTTTGAGAATGAAGATACGATTAATTTGTCAGATGAATAGTCCTTTGAATTATACCCGCTTTCAAGGGCGGAGCCAGAAAATAACATTAGGATGAGCTGGAATTTAAAAAATTTCGAATGAACTCGCGCCATAAGAGGCTAAACTCATGACAAAGAATGTACGACACTCAATGAAATAAAAGAAGTCTAAATGTTTCATTATAAGATGTCTCACTCGATCTTTTTATATTTTCTTTTCAAATAGAAAATCAACGAATGGATTAAAAAATATAAATTGACCAAATCATGATCGAAATAAGCAAATGATACATATTCACTAATAAAAAACTAAGAAATTATTTAATAAATACTATTCTAAAAAACTTTGACGATCAGTTTGGCAAACAATTGAAAGTTTTGGCTGAGACGCGATATTAATAATACATCAATATGTTATTGTCTCAAAATATTATTTGGTGTGGACGTCATTCTTCTATATCACTTCATTTCATAATAATTGAAGAATCACATCCAAAGCAAGAAAAATTGATTAAGAATTATGAGGGTCCAATGAAATTAGATTTAAAACCTGTCTGGTGCAGATTTTGGAAATGAGAAATTGATTTTTTGTCCGTTACCTTTTGACACATGTGACACAGATTATGCAGTTTTCTTTGAAATAGTTACCGTTAGACCACGTAACGGTCAAAAAATGACTTTTAATCCAATTTTTAAGCAATCCCAGACAAGCCCTTAATTCATAACCATGTTTGATGATTCGGTTTCAAGAATATATTTATATATAGATCAATTTATAAATAAATAAACTTTAACAAATATTATTTTATTGACAAAATAGAATTTATAGGAAGTTATTTATTTTGATCATAATGTATATTTCATGATCGAAACGATTTTTTTATATATATAAATATGAATAAGTAATATATGAAAACATCCGTAGAATTAAACATTTATTTACTTTTAAGCTTAGCAAAACATATAGAGTCTCTAACTATTAAAATAAGTAATTTATGTTTATTATCAATTATAAAATTTATTTAATTATCATAAGTAAATTAAGTCAAACATGCATTAAATAAAATACTTAAATTGACAATAAGATATTTAGTGAATATCATGAAATAGTATTTAATAATTGTAATCTCTTTAACAAAAATTGAAAAAATGAGCATTGGACTTGGATTATAATTCAAACTAGAGTTGGGCTAATACAATTTAATAAGGGGAAATTAGGCTCTCTACGCTAAAAAGTGAACAAATTAGATTAATACAGTTAAACTAATTAAAACCTCTAACGATCGTAATAATTACGCCCTAAAATCCCCCAAAACCAGCCGATTACAGAGAGAAAGCCTTTTTATTGTGAATCAGAATTTTTTTCCCTCCAAACACCGATATCTCCAACCTCTGGTATCGACATTCCGGACGCTACTGCGCTGCGATCGCTTCCTTCGTATCCTTGCTCTCTTCTTCCACCTTGAGGTTACCACAGAATTTACGGTAAATCCAGATGGGTGATCTTCCGATCCTTTTATTTTCAGTTCTTTCCTGCACTTGCCAACAAGTCATGATTTATTTGAATTCTTCCATCACCGTGGTCATGTTCTTCTCTATATTCTGCACCTTAGGAAATTCTGATGTCATTAAATAGCGAGTCCCATCTAAAATTCTTCTATACATCCTACAAGATCTTGGTGATAGCTCTCAATTCTCCTTTTTTTTTCTCCTTTTTTATTATGGGCTCATTTGCTTTGCTCATACCAGCCCAGAATACTAATGTGGTTTAGGTTTGAACTAAACTAAATTCTTCTCTATTTTTGGGAATGAAATTATTTTTCAGTTGGATATTTTTAGTCTGTTATTGATTTACAGAGTATATTCTATATTTATTTTCCAATTTATTTTTGGAAATGTTTGATTTTTGTGTATTAGAGTGGGTTGATTTTTGCAATAACATTTGCAGATGTATTGTTTGATGATATGTAGGTGAGTAAAATTACAAAAATGGTTAATGAAATGGGTCCTCCATGGTTGAAGCCAATGCTTAAAAGTGATTATTTCTTTCCGTGTCCGTCCCATTCGGATTCAAATAAAAGTGAATGCAATATGTATTGCATGGATTGCATGGGAAATGCACTTTGTTCTTACTGTTTGATCCATCACCAGGGTCATCGCCTTGTTCAGGTGACGCTTTTTGCATCGAATAATTGATTATTCTTGAGCTTCGTTATAATAGAATTGTATTTTTGATTGGATCGTTCATGAAATTGTAGATAAGGAGATCTTCATATCTATTAAGAGTCATCTTCCACCGATGCCAATTTGATGAACTCCTATATCAATGGTTGTTTTCCAACAGAAACAAGAGCAAATATAAAGGCAGAAACCAAAAACAAGAGGATTTGGATGGGAAAATCAACTGTATTTCTGTAAATTGCATTGAAAATGTTCAACGATAGATGATTTGTCACTTTTTTTGAGTTAGTCACTTTTTTTTTGAATTTTGTTACTTTTTGAATGTTTGTAACTTTTTATTTTCTGTCACTTTATTTAATCTGTGTAACTTTTTTGAAATTTGTGTCACTTTTTTTGAATTCGTCACTTTTTTGGATTTTTGTCACTTTTCAAAAATATTTATCACTTTTTTTTAGTGTTTGTCAGCCACATTCTTGATTTATGTCGCTTTTTTTATTGACAAATGTCAATTTTTAATAAAAGTGACATTATACGTCGTTTTTAATAAAAAAGTGACTTAACTTTTAAAAGTGACATTGTGTCACTTTTTTAGATTTTGTCACTTTTTTTAGTTTTGTCACCTTTTAAGTTTTTGTCATTTTTTAAGAAGATAAAAAAGTGAAATAATATACTATATTTTCCTAATATGATCATCATGTAGATTGTCCTGGACGTGCTAATTATTTTAAGAACATGATTACTGGTGATGCACAAATGGATATGCTATTTTGGGGTATTTGTTACTTTTTTTTTAGTTTGTCACTTTTTTGAGTATGTCACTTATTTCAAATTTTGTCACTTTTTTTGAGTATTGTGTCACTTTTTTACAAAAAAGTGACAATTTTTACACAGTATTTTTTACTTTCTAAAAACCTTTCATATGATTTTTCAAAAACCCCTAATTTTAAGGGTATTTTTGTAAGTGCCCCATTTAATAATGTGGAAATTACACCAAACCAAAATTTTAAAAATCCAATTTCAAAAATCAGATATAAAAATCAGACATTAATTCAAATTATTAATACTAACCTAAACCCTAAATATCCTAAAATCTCAAATACATACCCATGTCTTCCTCTTCTCTCTCCCTCGGGCTTCAACATCAACAGTTAAAATTAAGTTGCTCTGGCTCCGACGACGGCGACCCTACCTCCATCCACACCTCATTTCCCCAAACCCTAAATTTTCACACTCTACTCTCATCTCGCTCGTCGTCGTCACTGACACCGGCACCAACGCTCACAGCAGCAAGCAGCGAACGTTGCTTGCCGCTGTAGAGCTTATCTGCTGGAGTTTCTCTTTGTTTGGTGGTTTGATTGTAGTGCCTCCTCGATCCGATTGGATTTTGTTTTATATGATGGTTTGAGCGTTGCCTCGATCCGTTCTAATGGAGTGGTGGTTTGCTACATCGGCGGTTGCAGTAGTGGAGATTGCGGCTGTAGCGGGCACAGATCTTTGTGGTTCCCGAGTTTAATGGTTTTAGGGTGGTGGTCCGTCGTTGTTGGTGGTGGTTTGGGTTTAATCACTAGCAACCATTCCATATTGTTTATACTGATTACCAACCAAAACCCCTTCAACGTTAAATCTGCTCTTTCGCAGGCAATCGTATTTAGCTGTTGATAAAAAAAGCTAACATTACCTTAAAAAAGCGTATTTTCGTGCATAGCACGGAAATAATCGACGGACCCCCCCATTGTGAGGGGGGCGTGGGATCAAGTAATCAGGGTATAAACCCCGAATACTTGTAGCAAAATCCTAAAGAGTTTGTTAGAATGTTTCAAAATTTTAACTCATGCTTTTCAAATGAGATAAAATATACCTCAAATCTCGTGCCCTCCTAAATTTGAATTCGAAAAAACCCCTAAACCATCGCTTTCATTTCTTCTCTCTATCTGCCGCCTGCATTCACCTTTATCTCCTCGCGTTGAAGAGCGCATCTCCCACTCACCCCGGCCATAAAAAAATCCCAGAAAACCCTAAACCTCATAACTTACATCCTCTCGTTCGCCACAAAAACCAAGAAAAAATACAAGAAACCAAGGCATAACATACCAATAAAACCAATGGCCAAGAAGAAAATGTCCAACACCCACCAAGAGAACCCGCATCAGAAGCAAGAGCAACTCGTTCAGATCCCGCGGCAGGACTCGGTAGCTATGGAGAATGAGGCCTCGGTCAAACTAGAAAGTCTCAAGTCTCTGAATAAGAGGCTTATTGAGGAGGCAGTCGAGCGCCGCCAACAGGTGCACTCCCTCATGCAATCGAAAGGGTCTCTGGAATCCGAACTCACTCGGTCTAAATCGGAGATGGAGGTGTTGAGGAACGAGTTGACTCAGGTGAGTGAGAGGGTTGTGCATTTTGAACTGGAAAGGAGTGTTGTCTCTGTGTTTGTTGCTTTGCAGGTGGATCAACAGGCTGAGGTGGTCGAGGGGAAAACCAAGGGATTGGAGAGTAAAATAAAGGATTTGTTAAGGATGATTGACGAAAATGAACGCAGAATCGGGTTGTTGAATAAGAAACTGAGCGTGAGTGGAGCAGAATTGGAATCTGAGCGAGAGAGTTCGAGAAGGGTTATTGAAGAGAGGGATGAAATGAAGGGTAAGCTTGATGTGCAAATAGAGAAGGCCAACGGATTGAGGGCGAATTTGGTTGAACTGGAGGAAGGAAAAAAACTGATCGAGCAAGAATTAGAAAAAATACAGGTTGAATATAATCGTTCCATGGAGGAAAAACAAGAGGGGGAGAGGAAAATCGAAGTAATGATGAGTGATAAAAAATTGGTCGACAAGAGTTTAGTTGAGTCCAATAAGTTGATTGAGGAAATGAAGAAAGAAATTCAGGAGGTTATCAAGGAAAAACAAAGAATTGAAGAGGAGAAAAAAATGGAAATAGTGAAGGGAAGTGAGTTGGAGAATGTGGTAAGCGGACTGAATGAGAAGGTGATGAATTTGCAAAAGGAGGAGGAAAAGTTGCGTGTAAATGTAGCAGAGTTGGAGAAGAAATACATTGAAGGTGTGGAGAAGAAAAAGGATATGGGAAGGGAGATTGATGAATTTATGAAGGAAAAGAAGTTGAATGAGAAGATCCGTGAGGGATTAATAGAAGAGAAGAATCTTGTTGAGAAGAATATGAATGAAATGTTGAATCGATTAGATGAGCATAGTCGGAAAATTGAAGAATTGGTCAATGAGAAGATTGTGTTGGTGAATGCTAAAGATAGACTTGCAAGTGAAGTGGAATCTTTGCAAAATGAAGTGGCTAAATTCCAAGGCGTCGTTTTAGAACAGGAAGTGTCTGGCAGGGATAAGATAGAGAAAATTAAAAACTTAGAATCTGAAATAAGTGGTTATAAATACGAGATTGAGCAGATTAAAGGTGAGAACGACAATGTTAGAAAGTATTTGGATGAAGAGAAACAGAATGCTGTAGGATTGGAGGAGAAGATTGAAGAAATGGAGAAAAGAATTGAAGAAAGTGAGAATATCACCGGGGAAGTGAAGGCTGAGAATCTCACCATACTCAGAGAAAAGAAAGAATTGGAAAACCAATGTGATGTGTTGAAGAAGTCTATAGCCTCTATTGAAAAATCACTTGGTGAGGCACAAAATGGACTTGACGCCATGCGGGGAAAAGTGGAATTTGCGGATGCCAATACAAGTCTAGTTATGAATATGTTGAGGGACACAGCAGCCTTCTGTTCAAAGGAAGAAAGGGGGGATGCTGTGGATGGTAATTTGCTTGGTGGGAAACAGATTAATGGTGAAGAAATGAAGACATGCGCGGTGGAATTGGAGACGATCAAGAATGCCTTTATGAGTAAAGAAACTAAAGTTGAAAACATGAAGAGACAACTCGAATTCCTGCAGATTTCGGTTGCTGAAGCACACAAGAAGAAGAGCTTTTGGACTGTTTTGTCCTCGATTACCACACTCTTGGCCGCTGTTTCTCTTGCATTCGCTGCACATGGTCGCTGAATACCTTTACATAGGTTACACTAATGAAGTCTTCAACAAATTTTGGTGTTAAAACTAATGACACTAGATGCTATTGAGAGCTATGACTCTAGTTCTCAAGTTTCTTTTTCGTAATAAGTCTCTTGAAGCTGATATTATATCATATATTTAACTCGTTTTAACTTTTGCTGGCAATACAAGAGATGTAACTGAACAAATGCAATGCAAATTTATGCTTCAGAATCTGACTTGTCTACTGTTTTGATTATTTTTGCATTCTTCTTTACAAAATGGAGTATATGCTTTGGTTATGGAACAAGTAATCAGCAAACTACTGAATTGGCTGAGCATGTCGAAGTGGGCATGGTCCAATTCTAGACGAAGATAAGAAGAAAGGCAATGCGCATTTTCTTCTGTTCTATATATTACATTTGTCCATTTGTGTTGGTTATTCCTGAAAAATTGTTGATGTAGTTGAACTCTAGTGTCTTTTATTTAATTTTGTCGAAAAGCTCAATGAATTATTTGTTTAGGCTCTTTTCAAAAAATCATTTTTTAAATAAGTAATGGTATATAATTAATTTTGTTCAATTATTAATGGTATTTGAATCATCTTACCATCAAATTAATTATTTGATAACTTACATATTTCTTTTATTTGTAACAAGTTAATATAGTTTATAAGTTTAAACTTTGTTTGAGCTACATTAAAAATGCATTTTTGAATAGTAATATTTTGGAGAATGTGTAGTTAAAAGTTAAGGAAGAATTTTAGGTTTATGTGTAATGTTATTTTATTGAAGGACGCGTGGTTAAAAATAAAAAATAAAAAATTTATTTTTCAAGAATGGAGGCTAAACAGAGGCTAAATGTTTAATTGTCTCAGCAGATAGACATTGAACAATGCTCACACCACATGATTTCAAGTATGTATATCAATATTCATCTTCTGTATTCACTCATTGTACTAGCGTCAACGAGTTTTCCTCCGTATAATAACTACAAATGAATGAAGAAGAACATACCAGATGTGATGTGATGTTTCCTCGTTCAGTAAATATATACCAATTTATACATTCTAAGACTCGGAACAGAAACAATTTTTACAAAGGACGGGAATTCGAAAAGGATAAAGATTCAAATAGCAGCCATCCTCCGTATAATACCTGAACACCATCAAACAACTTGCTGACAATCTAGAAATTGTAGGAAAGAGCATTCCTCATAACGATCTAGTTACACAAGTGTTGGCTGGACTTGGTGAAGAGTACACTCATGTAGTTGTACAAATCACTAGTAGAGAGTTCATCTCCTGGTCTAAACTTCATTATGTTCCGATGACTTTTGAAAGTTGAATTGAATATCTTATGAGATTTTTTTTTTCATTTTTCTCTATAAATACCTACTTCCTAATCAAATTTTTTTTTCCCACAAATTCTCTCATTCTTTACTCTACTTTCTACAATTTACAAATGATCAAATATCAACATTCAACAATATCAAATTATCAATTCCTTTCATTCTATTATCATCTTCATCTTCTGAATTTTTTTTTACATTATTATCTTGATTTTACTTTTACAATTCATTTTATACACTACCCATACCACATAATTTTCATTCACTTCTCAATTCTACATTTCTACATTCTATTTTAAGTCTTCAACATTCAATTTCTATTATTCACAAATGAATCCACGACAATTTGTTGAAAATTTGTTCTGTATGGAAAGCGAAACACCTGCCCAAAATCAATTTGGGAATGCATTTGCCGGTAACAATGAATTACCAATTCCAGATAACATTGAAGATTTCAACGTTTGTGAAGGTGTCATTCAATTGATTTGGATTAAGTTGATGTTGATCATAGTGTTCCAATTGATTTGGAATAAGATGAAGAACCTACATTAAATATTTCCGATGCAAGAGGGAAGAGAAACGGGAAGAAACAGGCAAAATGTTGGGACCATTTCAAATTGGTTAACACTGGTCGTGTGGTCGATGGACTGCCCGAAACCAAAGTAGTATGTAAATACTGCCAACAACGACTGACATGGCAAAAAGGTATTAGAACCCCCACCTCAACCGTCACTACAAAACATGTGCGGCTAAACATGAGTTTCTTCCAGCTGGTCAAATGCAACTACAGTTTGGTACTTCAGGTGCCGGTGCTACTACTATGTCACTTTCTACGTGGATGTATTCGGAGGAGGAAGCTCGAACGGGAATGATTCGTTGCCGCGGCAGAGTTGCCACTAATAATAGTGGACAACCAACATTTCGTAAACTACGTCAAATAATATCTTCAACCGAAGTACGTTATGGTAAGTCGAAATACTTTTTGTTCTAATACAATTGAATATTTTCTTAATTCAAAAAAACTATTGATTACGGATTTAGAAAAATATGGTGGTGTGATATCTTTAACTTCGAATTTGTGGGAATAGATTAATAAGAGAGGTTACATAGCTGCAACTGCACACTATATAGACCCACTTTGGGTCATGCATAAAAAAATTATTGCTTTTAAAATTGTTGAGTATCTTCATAACGCTCAAACTATATTTAATGCTACTATGTTAATAATTAGAGAATATAAATGTAAGAGTAAAATTCGTTCTTTTACGTTCGACAATGCTTCTGCAAATAAGGCTGTTATCGATAAATTACATAGAATACTTCAACCCGATTTCGGTGGTTATTTATTTCATATTCGATGTGTGCGACATATTTTTAATTTAATAGTATAAGACGGTTTAAAACATGTTAAGAATGAAATTAATCGAATTAGAAATGCACTTATATCACGATTACACCTAATAGAAAACAAGTATTTGAGAAATTTTGTGAACAAGCTGGAAATGACCATACAAAAACCTTTATTACTGACGTAGGACATAAATGAAATTCAACTTACTTATTATTAAAATCCTGTGAAGGTTTTGAAGCATTTATCACTGAATTTTATAATAGTAGGCAAATTAGAGACGAAAACGATACTATCTTAAATGAATCTGATTGGACTTTAAAATTAAAAATTTTTGGGCAAGTTTTTATGAGTTTACAAATATATTGTCTTATATTTATTATTCCACTAGTCGCATGGTTCTTGAACGTCTTTATATAACTGCTAGAGCTTTTAAAAGTTATCAAAATGACCCCGATTTTCATGCGATTATATATTCTATGGAATTAAAATTTAGAAAATATTGAGAAGAATTACCTATGTTATTTTTTTAGCATGCGTCATGGACCCCCGATATAATTTATCGGGTACTAAATTTGTAATTGACCAAATTTCAAATACTTTAACTTTTAATATGCCTATTACTTATAGGAATTTGGAACAAACGTTAATTGAAATATATGAATTATATGCTTCACGAATAGGTACACAAATTGATCGTGTACCTACAACTCCTCCTCCTACTAATATAAACGATGACGACGCTGAAGTTTTTAGTTTATTCGAAAATATGAACTCGTATAGATATGATTCAACTGCATATGCATGTGGTTCCTCTAGTAGTAGTAGTTTGTCTTCCACTACATGTACTGAAACTTCGAGTACTAGTCCAATGCGCTGCCATCTGAATGAATTGATTACTTTAGTCATATTTTGCCTAGTAACAAATCAGTTAGGAAAAGTTTCGAAGATGTTATTGAATTCTGGCGAACTAACGAATGCCGATGGTCAATAGTTTCTGCAATTGCAAAAGATCTATTAACATCTTTGGTTAGCACTGTAGGTTCGGAGTTTGCTTTTAGTACAGGGAATAGAGTTCTCTCTGACGTCCGAAGTCGACTGAAAGAAAATATTTTGGAAGCGTTAATGTGCGTGAAAGATTGGGACGACGCTAATTATTGAATTCAACATAAATATGTCGAAATTGTATGTAATCAAGTAATTGAAATTTAATTTCACTACATTCATTACAAAATTTTATTTTCATAGCTTGTAATTTTTTTTTAAAAAAATGTACGCGTAACAAGTTGTTCGTGTACAATTTCAACTCCGCTTACTCGAAATTGAAATAGCTGGTCCCAAACCCTGATAAAGGAGGAGGGTTTATTTTTTTTTTTTAAATAAAAATATTTTAGAAAATGTATATTTATTATTTTAAAAATTGTAAATGTTTTAGAAAATGTATATTTTTTTAAAAAATAGAAAATGTGCATATATATATTTTTTGAATTTAAGGTTTAATTAATTATAGTAGTGTTAAAAAAAAAAAAAAGGTCAAAAATGACGAGCCGGCGAGCTCGGGCACGAGCCCAACTCGCCCAAAAACCAACAAGCCGAGCTTAAGCTTGAGCCACGAGCTCGCACGAGCCGAGCTCGTGTGGGTATGGGCTGAGCGGAGCCATTGCCACCACTAAATATAACTGCCTAGTTTTCAAGTCCTCTCTGTGGTGTAGAGATTGGCAAGAAGTATTTGTAGGACATGGATCCATAGACTAAAGAAGAACACAAATCATAGTTGGGTAAATTGTTATAATAGATTTAATGACCATTGCAGCCAGCATACATTTGATCTTTTCTGCATTAGGTAGAAGAATTCGTGCTTTTTCTGAAAAAACAATGTAAAAAAAAAAAGGGAAGAATCTTTCCTATGAGTGGACCCTCAAGGAAAAATCAGAAAAATGTTTTGACTAATGCTACCTCATTTTTTGTCTCACTGGATGATAAGTATACAGAACCTAATTCTTCATTCCCTCAATTTTTTCTTTTCTTCACTCCCCCTTCTGTTCACTCTACCTATGTTTCTTCATAGTTGAAGTCCAAGCTGAGAGCATTAGCTCGGACAAGGATAGCTAGAGAGACTAGTAATTAAAAAGTAACCCCAATAAGACAATTGAAGTCAAACTAAACACCTGGGCCTAACTCCAAGTAAAAGCCATGGAGATCATCCCAGCAAAAGAAGGAAACCAGCTCTGCAAAGCCAACACGACTTGAAGGTGTTGAGCTCAGCAACAGAGTATACCCAAATTGTCAGGAGAAATGATAGTTTACCTAACCTATTAGTTATTCTGCTAGAGCGGAATCGGCCACCGCCTCTACCTCCAGAGCCAAGCTTACTAACCAGGGTACTGGTTGCAGATTACACTCATTAAAATTCGATGTCAACAGGTACCATAAGTCCTTAAGCATCTTCTTCTTGTCTGCCCAAATTCTTAAGTTTGACATATAGCACAGCATCTCTTTACTAAACTTTATAGATGACACTCTTCACAAATTTGATAATCAACTGGATGATTCTTCACAGTTATGGACTACCGTATCATATCTGCATCAATTCAACTAACTAATCTACTAAATGCTAAATCTAATCAATTGGAAATTTGAACCATACCAGAAAAAGCTGTGCAACTCATCCTTATTCTAATACTTTGAATGGTAGAAATAACAGATCCATCATATACGGCAAAAACATAGCAGGAAATGTTCATGTAAACCCCAAGATATACAAGGAGAAGTAAGTCGACAGCACCTGTGCAGTTAAACACAAATATTACAATCAAAAGAAAAATGAGTAGCTATATGTTTGAAAAATAGTAGGCGTAACCAAGAATTCAAATGAAAACAACCATCTATGCTAAAATGTGTAGAGTTCACACATTTATGGGCAAAACTATGATAATACAGTGTCATCTTCATCTTCTTTCTCCTCCTTCACATCATACCAATCGACCCAAGAATCAAGACCAACCCTCGAGTATACTTCTATATCAAAACCTTGTTCCTGTAACACCAAATCAATCATTCATTCAATCTCAATCCATTTAAAATAAGAATAATTCTACTTGTACATTATGACATCCATAATGGATGACATAATGTACAAGTGGAATTATCCTATTGGAGGGTGTGCCGGTGGGCCAGCACACCCTCCAATAATGTACTGCCACTTGTACATTATGTCATCCATTATGGATGCCATAATGTACAAGTAGCACAACCCTTAAAATAACACTAATCCAAACACTGTAACTTGACAATAATTAACATAACCAACATGCATGCAAATGCTCTTATTCAAAAATATTTCATATGCATACATAATGGCATAAATCTAACAAAACATGAACTCAACCAATTTAGAAGATCTAATCCCACAAAAAAGTAAAAATCAATATTGGACACCAATGCAGATTGCATTAAATAAATAACCCGGGCTTTTGGCTAAAATCAGAATAGGATATTTTGATTCCTTCGTAAATAATAATACGAGAAAGGCACACCTACGTCTGTTTGGAGTATGATGAAGAGGAAGGAACCCTTTTGTTGCGAAACATCATATAGCCCACAGGCAACACCACTCCCAACATCATTATGGCCGCTCCGATCAAGTATCTGAGTATGCTTGGCGGCTCCACCTCGACCAATACCACTCTCTTCAACTGCATCACCACCAAATCAAAAAGACCCATTTCAATTTAACCCTAAATTATAAATAAACTTGTGCAAATGCGAATTCATTCTGTCACAAGAAGACCCATTTCAATTGAACACTAAATTATGAATAAGCTGACGCAAATACATATTAATTCTTGTACAAGAAAGTCCATTTCGACTGTAATAAATGTAACGCAAATGCGAAGAATTGTTAATGCAGTGATCTGGATCCAGAGATACAAAGGAACTTACCGGCATGGTTCTTCGATAGTTATTCACGAATTCAAATCGATTTCAGTCGAATCTGTAGCAGAGGAAAGGGGTAAATAAAATGAAATTGAAAAGTAACGACTACCGAGCAAGTTTAAGTGGAAATGAGAATACTTTCGATCCCCAAAGAACAGTAATTTATTGTTTAATTATTTTAAAATGTGAGGGGCCGATGAATTAAAAAAAGAGGAAATTACACCACAAAAGTTTTTAAATTACCATTTTCAAAAATTCAAAATCAAATTTAATAATACATAAATCAGATTTTAATTAATCATTTTTAAATTAATTTTTATTTAAATCAATTCTACACAATTTTCAAATCCTAATTTCATTTTCTCTTTCTCTCTCTCTAACTCTCTCTCCTTGCCGCTCTCCCCTCTCTCTAAACCCCAATCGCCACCACCCACAGGCGCACCACCACTGGCACCACCTCGTCGACACCTAAGTCGTCGATCGATAGTTGTGGCACCGCTTCTATCATCTACCATATGCCCTAATTATTTTCCAATTTCTTCTCTCTCTCAATACACTCAGAAGCCAGAGTCGCCCATATCTCTTTCTCCAAATATCCTCTCTGATGATGGCGACGAGTGCATCTGTAGAGACGAGGATGAGTATCGTGCACAAAGCGACTCGAGCGAGGAGAGGCATCACCTCTGTGCGCTGCAGATCGCGAATATCACTCTCTGTAACGAAGATGGTTGCTGTTGGGTTTGATGTTTGTGTTGGTGATAACGAAGACAGTGACTGTGGCAGTTGTTGAGACCAGTTAATGGGTTGTGGCTGTGTTATGACGGCGAAGGCGCCTTGTACGGTAAATGCTAGTAACGGTGGTTTACGTGTGTTTGGTGGTGTTTTTTTGTTTGCAGCAATGGTGGTGGATCTAGTGTTGATGGTGGATCTAGCGGCGGAGGTGGGTTTTGTTGTTGTTTTGTGTTTTGGGGTTTTACACTGATTTGTGGATTTGTGATTTTGTGGTTGGTAATTGTGCAGTGTGGGTGATTGTGGATCTGCGGGTTTGTGGTTGGTGGTGGAGGTGGTTTTTGGGGGGTTTTTTTTGTTGGTGATGGATATTGGTGGCGGTGAGATGGTTTTGCGGTGGATCGGCGCAGTTGGCAAATCTAGTGGCGATCTGCAACAGTTATGATCTGGCTGTGAATGATTGATGTGGTTGTTGGCAGTGGCTGATAGCAGGGTGGTCACAAAACTCGGTGGTGGTCACACAAAAAATTTATCCGTGACCTTAAAATTGTGACTAAAATTAATCTGTGACCAATAAATTTGAAAATACATGAATGATAGATAACTGTGACTCGTAATTTTTGGATCTGTGACCAATAAAATAATATGTGACCTATAAAACTATTGATTTGTGACCTCAAAATAATTAGTGGCCTACAAAATTTTTGATATGTGACTGATAAAAAAATTGTGACCTAGACCATTTTTGCTTTGTGACCAAAGAAAATATGTGACCTATCAATTTGTGACCGATGAACAAATTGTGACTTATAAAATTTTTGAAATTTGATCGTAAAATAATTTGTGATATGAAAATTCTAATTTGTGATCGAAAATTAATATGTTACTAGTTAAATTGTGAACCTATGACCAAATTTCAAAGCTAAAAGGGTCACTGGAATAGCAACCGGAATAATTAACTGGAATCAGAACGTTTGTCGGAGAAGAGTGGTCGCCGGAACGATCGTTGGAACAGTCGCCGGAACAGTCGTCGGAGAAAAGTGGTGATTGGAAAGGTTGGTTGGGGTGGTGGAGGTTGGGGTGGGGTAATTATATTATATTAGAATTGAATATTTAATAATAAATTGATTTAATAATTCATTAATTCATAAATTAAAAATTAAAAAAACCTGATTTGTGAAATTTGAAACTTGTTTTTCTATTTTTGAAATGGTATAAAGTAAATACCTTAGAAATGTATTGTTCCTTTAAAAAAAATAAAAAAACCTAAAAATTCAATGGTGATAAAGAAACATTTAAAAAATTTCAATAGCAACTTAAGAGACTTTTAATAATTCAATCAAAATTTGAAAACATGTAAGAAATTCCGTTGACAATTAGGGTCCGTTTGATTGCAAGGGTGGAAAATGGATGGAAAGAAAATATTTTATAGGGAAAAGATATTCTTAGAAAATGTTTTACTGTGAATTGTAATTAAGTGTGTTTGATTGGTATAATTTTCCACCTGGAAAATTTTTAAAAGTTTGAATTTTTTTTGTTCATGTTTGACTTTATTTTACATGAAAATTGTCCATTAAAAATGAATTCTTTTTTACATTTGGTTATGAAATTTGTCAACATTGACAAAAAGTACAAAAAAAAAAAAAAATTTTGTTCGAAAACTATTTTCATCAAAATTTAATGTTCTTTTGATTTCGTTTTACATGAAAATTGTCAATTAAAGTGAATTTTTTTTTTACAATTGGTTATGAAATATGTTAACAGAGCCAAAAAACAACAAATTTTTTTTTTTTTTTATGAAATAACCTGGAAAAGGTTTTTTCACCATTTTGGTGGGAAAACCTTTTCCCCAATTACAAGAAAAATGGCACGTGGGAGGGGAGAGGGAAAAATTTTTATTAGCTAAATTTTACCTATCAAACAACTCTTTTGCCATGGAAAGAGAGGCTATCAAACAAAGCCATAGGAAAATTAACCCGAAACCATCCTTATCACCGTTAAAGCATCATATTCTCTTAGCATATCTAAATTTAAACTACTTTATTTTAAATGATTAATTGTGTAACTATAGTAATAAGTTATCGACTGACATGATCCTCGAAAGTTGAGGACCAACTCACTACTTAATAATAGTTGTTGGCGCAATTTTTTAAAAAGAATTCTGCACATGATCTTTCATTTATAAAAAGGATAAAGCTATTTTCACATCCATTTTTTGACATTTTGATTGACATCCAACAATCTACATTACTAAGCTCATGTTTGGGTTCATTTTTCAAAAAATGTATTTTTGTATAAAACTCATTTTCAATCACATTACACCATAAAATATTGTTACAAGTAAACTTAAAACTTATTCTTAATTTTTAGCTACACATTTTTTTTGAAAAATCACTACTCCAGAGCATATTTTCCTCCAAGATCTCGTTTCAAGTGGAGCCTAAATGGGGCTAAGTGTTTATTTGGGGAGTTAATTTAATTAATGGTCACTGAACTTTGCTATATATTACTACTTACTCATCAAAATTTAAAACTACTCTTTGATCACTGAATTTTGCTATAAATTATTAGATTACTACTTGCTCATCGAAATTTAAAAAATACTCATTGCTCACCTAAATTTGAACAAAGTTACTCATTGCTAATTGAATTTTGTTATAGGTAACACTAATGGAAATGATGTGGATGATTGATTGGTAGCGTTGTTCAAATTTGGGTGAGTTATGAGTAACTTTGTAAATTTTAGTAAACAAGTAGTAATATATAGCAATATTGTAACTTTTAAAATTTCGGTGAGCAAATAGAAACCTGTAACAAAGTGAAGTGACCATTGATTAAATTAACTCTTATTTGGGAGAGAGTAAATGCATGCCAATGGACGTTGAAATCTTACACGATGAATTGTAAATATGCCAATATTTAGAACTGAGTACATACTTTTTTATACTAAACGAAATATGTGATTTAAAAAAAAAAAGATGGACAAAGATTGTTAAATCGCATAGGTTCTTCTCTCCACATGCTTTTGCATGTCAATTTTAGAATCTGATTAAAGTGGCAACCTCGAATTCTGACTACTGGTAATAGAAGCTTCTTAAAGGCGGTTGTGCTTAACTATTTTTATTTATGGATTATTTCTTTATTAATTGTATGTATTTGACTTGGTATGATATGCAATTGCATAAGATACTAAATCTAAGAATAATGTAATTGACTAGTTATAATTTTCTTAAAATAGTATTTTGATTTAAATAATGCCATGGAAAGGGAAAAGAGAAAAAAGTATAATTCGTTTGAATAAACATTTTGATGAAAATGTCCCTGTAGAGGACGAGCAATCACTTGAAAATTCTTTTATAACCAATTATTTCCTTTATATAATAGATCAAACAATTCAATCACTTGAACGAATGTTCGATCAATTCAATTCATATGAAAAAAATTTGAATTTCTATTTTCTTTTGACAAGTTAAACGCATTGGATGATACTGATTTGAAAGCTTGTTGCGATCATCTTGAAATTGTTCAAAGACATGTAAATTTTTACGATTTTGATGGCAAATAATTGCTTCAAGAGTTAAAAATTTTGCTAAATCTTTTATCAAATGAAACAAAGATGGTTTTTGATAAATTAACTTATTTGAAATACCAAAAGACACAAATACAACTTTTGATATATTGACTTATTTAAAAAGACCGGATTGCTTTTCGAATACATTTATTCCTTATAAAGAATTATTGAAAATTAATGTTATTGTTCCATCTCCCAAAAGAAATTTTCAAAATGGAAATTATTAAAATCTTATTTACAATCAACCGTGCTATAAGAACGACTGAATGTCTTAGCTTTGATATCTATTGAACAAGATTTGTTAGAAATGAAAATTTAATAAGTTACATTGCTTCTATAAATGTGAGAAGAAATATTTTTACGTGATTTGTTGTATTTTAAAGTTTACACGTGGTATTTGATGTTTCTGATTTCAAGGTTTTCTCATATGAAATTGTACGAAAAGTTTAGGGGATTGTATGACTCTTTGTTGATGACATGAATTTTGATGAAATTTATGAGATGTTTTTGAACTTTATTTGTGCTGTTACATTTAAAAAAATAAACAGTATTTAAATATTATAATTTTATGATGATATAGTATTATTGAAATGCATTTTTTAATTTCATGAAAGGGACACCATTTTAAAATGTCGCACAGAGCATTCAAAATTTTAGGGCTGGCCCTACTAAAAGGAGACCAGGATCTACTGTTACCAGTTGGGCTAGTATCAATGTATGCCACCCAACCTAAACTGAGATATATAGTGAAGGGTGGAACTCTAGGACACATGAAGATGGTTCCCATTTCTAGTGAGGCAGGTTTAAGCCACAATTCCTGGCTGTCTTTGCAGTGAATATTGTTCTGAATTATAAGTTTCTTTTTTATAGGAACTTGTTCGACTGTAACACCGGGGGTACCATGGTAGAGAAATGCTGCCACTTTTTTGATCTAGTGAGGCTGTTTGCAGGTTCATGTAATGGCTTTTGGAGCCATTGATGTGAATCATAAAGATGAAACTTATGATGTCATTGTGGAATTCAAAAATATTTCCCGGGGAATGCATGATCTCTGTTTTCTGGAGGGAGTAAAAATGAACTAGGAATATCTGTTGTTTGTGACATTGGGAAGGTTTATTTTCCTTCATGCTAACACCCCCTCCCTCTCCTTCTCGGTTGAGCCACTCACTTGTAATAGGCTTTCTATTGTTGAAACTAGTACTTGATATGTTTAAAGAAATAGATAAAGTTAAAATCTTGTTTGTTGTAGTGTCCAAGTCCTATTGAATATTGCATATCAAACCTGCAAGTGACATGTTTGATATTGCTAATTGAACAGTCGTACATGACATGTTTAGATAAAACAAGAAGTCAAAATCTTCTTTTCTGCGTTGTCCGATCCTATCTAATACTGCATACCAACCATCTGATGCACATGTTTGTGTGACAACATTTTCATTGGGCCATAAGCTATTGCAGAGGCAGCTTTAATCATGGCTACCTGAGAATTACTGGTGTTAAAAAAAAAAAAAAATGCTCTTTTGACTTTAGAGATAATGGTTTTTCATATGGCATCTAAAGATAATTACTTATAATTATTGCTCAAAGCCTCAAAGGGTGAAGCATTTGTTCGTTGGGGGTATTCAAGTTGAAGGGAGGGAGGATGTTCCAACGTTAAAAGCAGAGGATGATCGAATAAAGTAAGTGTTTCTTATTTATGTACTTAAATAACACAACACATTTCAGTCTATCCCGTTGAAAATTTTGCTAACCTACACACTTATCTTGCTCCATTTGCGTATCAGATATCAAGGACTATGTCACGGTTCTAGCTATTTGGAACATCTTCAGTTTTTGTCTGCAAGCTCCTACTGTAGATTTGTACAATGGATTGGTTTTTCTAGCACTTGGAGTTGCAGCAAATCTCTCGATTAGGAAGGACCAGTTGGTAAAAATCGAGGAGGTAATGAGTGAATAATGTCAAAGCATTCTAGCTGAGGCTTCACTTTCAATACCAACATGAACAATGTTATGGAGTTTCAGTCCTCTACAGTACAAATATTCAAGGCTTCACGACTCATATATATTTGAATGCTTACAGAAATGTGGTAACTGTTGTCTATAAATTGATTATTTAATAAATTATATTGACATTCACAGTACCTTAAGACCAACAAAATTAAACAAAACAATACAGTCGTAAATCATTGGTTGCTTTCTTAGACATCATATGGCAATATCATATAAGTGCATGTTTGATTAAGTGGTATTAGATTGTATGAGACAAGTGCACCATATTGCAACCCTCTAGACAATATTATGCAATGTTGAACCACCTTGTCTGGAAGCTTAAGCTGTTTATAACGGGATACATTTTATCATTTAGATTAGTCTTAGAGAAGTGAAGTGCAGTATGTAAATGTCGTACATGCCTTAGGCTACTCCGTAGATGCAGCAACGTGCAACAAAGCTAAATAAGCCGAAACAAAATACTTGATAAATCAAACTTAAGTGACTGAAAATAAGAACACCAAACAAAGCAGAAATGAAATACTTAGCTTTTATTAAGAAAACCACAAGTTCACAAGTTCTCAAATCTGTGCTTCAATCACATAACAATGAACCACCAGAATTCTCGAATCAAACCCGAGGTATGAAATACAAAAGGTGACACTCAGACAAGCCCTAGATATTCCATAAAAGGAACTCTCTTCACTGATAACACTATTCACTCAAGAATCAACACTCAATACAAGTAAATCACTCAAGATTACAAGCTATTGAGGGAAAAACAAAAATCAAATGAGATTATTTGATTTCAACAGATAAGAAAAGAGAGAACTCGAAGAACGGCACAGAAAACACAAGAAATTGGAAGATCTCGAAGCCAAGTGAAGTCTCAAACCCTAGAAGCCCCCTTTTAAATGAGTCACTCAACAGCCACCAATCCAACAGTGTTGGAGACGACACGTGGTGACATCAGAGGCCCCCAAAAAACCAGGTAAGTAAAAACACGGTTTCGGCCTTCATCAATTCACGCTTTTGCACCATTAAAACATAACAGAAGCTGGGCCTCCAATGATTTCTAGCTGGGCTAACTCAATAAGCCCAATGGGCAGTGGCATCATTGTGCCATTTCCTTTCATACTCTACCTTGGTACAATGATTCAGATTCATTAGTAGTAATTCACAAAACACAGATATCACCAGCACAGATTTGTAGTATCCACAGATTAGCAAGTTTCAACATTCAACAAGGTCAAACAGTCTAGGAATTTGTTCAAGGGCAGTACCTTAGTCCCTACATCAGCAGGATAATAGTTAGTGGATGTCTTTTCAAGTTTCACAACACCTTGTGAAATAACATCTCTAATAAAATGAAATTTAACATCAACATGCTTAGATCTATTATGCAAAACATGATTTCTACTTAAATGAATTGCAGATTGGCTATCAGAATAAAGAACAACTTCTTTAATAAAATTAAATTCATTAAGTAACCCTTTTAACCAAATTCATCCTTTAATTGCATCGGTGGCTGCAATATATTCAGCCTCATTTGAAGATAAAGCTACAATCTTTTGAAGCTAGGATTTCCAACTTATGCATGAATTACACAAGGTATACATGTAGTAGGAAGTAGATTTTCTGTTATCCATATCACTTGCATAATCAGAGTCAGTAAACCCTTTCAAAATAACACATTCAGCTTGTTTTCTAAATTGAATCCCCAAGTTTCAGGTTCCCTTAATGTACCTAAGAAGCCATTTCATGGATTCCCAATGTGTTTCACCTGGATTTGACATATATCTACTTAAAACACTTATAGAATATGCCAAATATGGTCTAGAATACACCATGAGATACATAACAGACCCAACTGCATTAGGATAAGACACTTGTGCCATTCTTTCAAACTCTTCTTTAGTTTTAGGACATAAATCATTTGATAGTTTAAAATGATTAGCCAATGGGACACTAACACTTTTAGATTCAGCCATAAAAAAACTGTTAAGCAATTTCAAAATATATGAATTTTGGCTAAGGCTTAGTGTGCCTTCTCTTCTATCTCTCTTAACTTTCATACCTAAAATCGTTCTAACAGGACCTAATCCTTCATTTCAAATTCAGATTTTAGTTTATCTTTAATTTCCTCAATCTTTTTTATGTCATGACTTGCTAATATCATGTAATCCACATAAATGAGTAAGTAAAGTGAATTGGCTCCACCTTTACCCTTACAATAAAGACAAGTATTGAAATTACTTCTCTTAAACCCAAGTCCAAACACAAAATTGTCAAATTTTTATACCATTGTCTTGGAGTTTGTTTTAAGCCATATAAAGATTTCTTAAGAAAGCATACTAAGCCAGATTTCTTGTTCACCTCAAATCCTCTAGGTTGTTTCATGTAAATTGTTTCATCTAAATCTCCATTTAGAAAAACAGTTTTTACTTCTAATTGGTCAACTCCCAATTAAATTGAGTGACCAAAGCAAGAATGACTCTAATTGTAGTAAATTTTACTACAGGTGAAAAATTTTCATTGAAATCAACTCCTTCTTTTGAGTAAAACATTTTGCTACCAAACGAGCTTTGTATCTTATGTCATTCTCACTTTGTTCACCCCTTTTTATTTTAAAAATTCATTTACAATCCACAACCCTCTTACCCTCCGATATTTTTACCAAAATTCATGTCTTATTTTTGTGAAGAGACCCAATTTCATCTTGCATGGCTGCAAGCTATTGTTTGGAATCTTTGCTATTTAAAGCTTCTTCATAGGATTTAGGTTCATCCTCAATCATATCCTGATAGGACAGCAAGAAAACATCATCTTCAAACCTGGTTGGAGGTCTAATGGTCATTCTTTCCCTATCCCTAACCAGGTGGTAATCAACTAGAGGCTGTTCAGACTCTAAATCAGCCTCTAGAATCCCTACCAAATTCATTTTTAGCTTCAGTTTCCTCATCATTTTGAGGGGAAGATTGGTCAGAACCATCCCCAGATTGCTCCACCTCAAACTCAACCATTTTTCTCACATTTTCAGATTGATCAGATGTCTTTAAAGGGTCTACATGTTGCTGTTCAGACTTAAAACATGACAAGTCATCCTCATTAAATACCACATTTCTACTTATAATGACCTTATAGCCTTTAAGCTCTCTAACCCATAGTTTATAGCATTTAACCCCTTCCCCATAGCCCAAAAAAACACACTTAAGTGCTCTATGTTCCAATTTACCTTCAATTTGGTGTGCAAAGGTTGCACTCCCAAAAACCCTCAAGTTATTGAAGTCAACGGGTTTTCCTCTCCATTTTTCTTCAAGGATCTTAAATTCTATAGCACTAGAAGGGCATCTATTGATCAGATAACTAGCAGTCTTAAGTGCTTCACTCTAAAACATTTTAGGCAGGCCAGAACACAACAACATGCATCTAACTTTATCAAGAATAATTCTATTCATTCTTTCAGCCAAACTATTTTGTTGTGGTCTGCGTGTGACTGTTCTATGTCTTAACATACCAGATAATTTGCACAATTCATCAAACTCATAATTGCAGAATTCCAAACAATTGTCAGTTCTTAAAACTTTAATTTTCTTGTCAGTTTGTTCTCAATTAAACGTTTCCATTCTTTAAAAGCATTAAATGTGTCAGATTTTGATTTTAACACAAAAATCCAATTTTTTTTTGAAAAATCATCAATGACAAATAAATAATATTTAAACTAAAATGAGTACACACAGTTATTGGTCCCCACAGATCAGCATACAAATATTCAAGTATGGAGACAGATTTATACATTCCAAGTAGGAAAGGGAATCTATTATGCTTTCCTAAAATGTAATAGTCACAAAAACTTAATTTTTCAATGTTATCTTTACCAAAAGCAACCCATTTTTCCAAAATTTGAAGACCTTTATCACTAATATGGCCCAGTCTCTTGTGCCATATTTGTGATTTATCATTTGGGACTAAGATTACTGCTGAAGTGGACTCCAAAAAATTTTTAGTTTGAAAAATGTAAAGGTCATGTCTCTTGGGGACTTCTACAATCAGCTAAGAGTCCCTCAAGATTTTAATGTAACTCTTATTGATCACAACGTCAAAGTTAAGGTCATTTAAAACCCCCTAGGAAATAAGATTTCTTTGTAAATCAGGAATGTATCTGGTCTTTTCTAAAACAAGCAAATTATTATCCTTTACTTTTAAAGTGATGGTTCCTATGTCCTTAACTTGATATGCCATATGATTACCCATTAAAACCTTGCAACCAGTTACATTTTCAAAATCAGTGAACCATTCCTTATTAAGACACATATGATAGGTGCAACTAGAGTCAAGAATCCACTCTTGGCAAAATGGACAGCTAACAACCACATAATCATCAATATCAGAGTCATTATAAGCCAAAGCAGTCCCACCATTATTTTTAGACTTGTTTTTAAAGTCATAAAGCCTTTTAGGACAATTTTTAATAAAATGACATTCTTCTAGACAATAGAAACACTTTTTCCCTTTTGTCATCCTTTTATTTTTGTCCTTAAAGCTTCCATTTTTCTTATGTCCAGGTCTCTTGTTGAAATTACCATTTTTGGGATTAAACTTGGACTTCATCATCAAATTAATGCCACTAACATATTATTTCTTATCAGATTTTAACTCTAACTCTTTAGACCTTAAAGCATTAATGATCACTTCAGTGGTAAGAGTATCCCTCCCATATTCAATTGCATTTTTAACATCTTTATATTTGTCACCAATTGCATTCAATAAAACCATAGCCAACTGCCCACTTGAGAGTTTCTCGTCATAGTTGGCTGAGTCGCGGGTTAATCTGTTGAATCTATCAATATTAGTCTCAAGGTCAAGGGATGGTTCAAGTTTAAAACCAAAAAACTGTTTTCTGAGATAAACCTTATTTAGCATAGCTTTATTCAAATAAGTTTTCTCCAATTTCTTCCACAATTCAACAGTAGTCTTAGTCTCACCAATTTCTCTAATCATATTGTCAGACAAATGTAAGAAAATAGTACTCCATGCAGTTTCATCTTATTTAGTTACTTTACTAGATTTAACTCATCAATAGCCTTAACACATTTTTGTTGAAGTAAAAGAGCTCTCATTTTCTGGAGTCAAAGACTAAAGTCTCATTTGTCATTAAAAACTTCCATTTCAAACTTTGAAGAAGTTATTTTGTAAAATATGAATGAAATGGATGTATGTAGATCAATCAGACACTAACCAATAACTTGCAATGCAGATCAGTCAAGTATCACCACACAAGGGACACTACAGAATATATAGATTGCAAGTATAAAGAGCAAGCATTTCAGAGTTATACCACAATGTACACAATTTAACCAAATCAATACAATCACAATTGTACAAAGGCAAAGTTATATACAGAACTTCAATCAAGACTATGTAATACTGTAGAATGATTTTCAGAAATCAAGATTATCAAGAATCTTGACTTTGGTCCAAGTAACCCTCAGATTCCAGACAACTCTTGGTTTCTGGGACAAAGGACTTACAAGGAGTCAATGATTCAGGCTTCAAAAAAAACACAAGTCAGATAAACTATACAGGCAGCAAATATTCAACCTAGACAGAAATACCCAACAGTGGAGTAAACTCAACCAAACAGAAAATCAAACAAGGTAGTATCCAATCGAGTCAGAACACCCAAACTAGTAACTAGTATACAAGCTGATTAGCACGTGAGAATACACAAAACTGAAAGATCTCACCAAAGCCCCTTAGTTAGGGTTTCAAGAAATCACACAGTCTAGCTTAAAGAAGAATTTCAGTGTCAAGATCGAACACCCAACGCATCAAGAACTCTCTCCAGATACTCTAATACCACTGTTGGGAGGAGTTCACAACATTAGCTCACAAGAAATCAACAAATGTAAATGCGAAAATCAAAAACCAAATACTTGATAAATCAGACTTACGTGACTGAAAATAAGAACATCAGAATACCAAACAAATCAGAAATAAAATACTTAGCTTTTATTAAAAAAACCCACAAGTTCACAAGTTCTTAAATTTGTGCTTCAATCACACAAGAATGAACTACCAGAATTCTCGAATCAAACCGAAGGTATGAAATACAAAAGGTGACACTCAGACAAGCTCTAGATATTTCATAAAATGAACTCTCTTCACTGATAACACGATTCACTCAAGAATCAGCACTCAATACAAGTAAATCACTCGAGATTATAAGCTATTAAGGGAAAAACAGAAATCAAATGAGATTATTTGATTTCAACAGAGAAGAGAAGAGAGAACTCGAAGAACGGCGTAGAAAGCACAAGAAATTGGAAGAGTCTCGAAGCCAAGTGAAGTCTCAAACCCTAGAAGCCCCCTTTTAAATGAGTCACTCAACAGCCACCAATCCAACGGTGTTGGAGGCGACACGTGGTGACATCAAAGGCGTCCAAAAAACCAGGTAAGTAAAAACACGGTTTCAGCCTTCATCAATTCACGCTTTTGCACCATTAAAACACAACAGAAGCTGAGCCTCCAATGATCTCCAGCTGGGCCAACTCAGTAAGCCCAATGGGCAGTGGCATCATTGTGCCATTTCCTTTCAATCTATACCTTTTATTTTCACAGAAATATGCACAACATTCTCGTCTCGAATAGTCAAGTCATTGATAGATTGCTGGCAAGCCAGGAGAAACTAGGCCTAAAGGTCAGTGTCATTTGTTTTTACTGCATAATGCAATGGAGTAATCCTTTCCTTTCCTTGAACGCGTATAAGATCACGATCATATTGTACGAATCTTCTCAGTGTTAACATATCCGTTGCGCAAAGCCTAGTCCAGAGGACTAAACCCCTCTAAATTCAACTTCCTAGCTCATGAGGGCTTTAAACTCATGATTTCTATTGCAAAGCTGGTTAAGCCTCTTGACGCAGCTACATGTAAAGGGGTATCAACAAACTTTACCTGATCGATGGATTCCAAAAGGTATGGATCCGACCGTATAAGTTCATATAAAGTGTCTTAAGGTTAACTTAATTAAATAACAATGCTGAACACGACTTATAATCTACTTTCCATAGTTTTTGTATCATCGTCTTAAACCAGCTTCATTAATTATTAATTTTAATTAATTTCTTGCCATCTAAGTGTTGAAAAAAAAAGGGATGAGATTGGGGGGTGATCATGAAAGGGCCGAAAGGCTATAATTTTATTATTTTTGATCCCATGATTATACAGTGTATATCCCTGTCAGAATTAAAAAAAATAAAAACAAAAATTTCAACTCTTAATTTGATAACAAATAGCAGAATCTAAGGAGAGCATTAAGCCTATAATCTAAGAATTTCATAAGAAACAATCAAAAAGATCAAGGAATGACAAACTACGCAGTGTAAGAAGTTGAAGAAATGAGAGTGCTCTTCCTTATGGAAGAGAAATAAAATGAGGAAATAATTGATTGATGATTGAATATGAATTTGCAGCTTACCATTTACGTTCACTGATGTTCAAATATATATACAAGTAATAGGAATGATCTAGAATCCTACTCCTCAACTAATTGGCTGAATAAAAGAATAAAATCTAACTGAATACTTAACAAAAAGATTACATAGCAGACACATAACAGAATCCAAGCTGGCGCCTTTAGTGATCTGTCTGGTAGTGACCTTTCTACCCTTCATCATCGAAGTTGGTCCTTCCCTTGCTGATTATCAGTTAATTGTTGTTGAGTCAGGACTTCATATTTTAACATCCCCCCGCAAGATGGAGAGTGGATATCAACAACTTCATATTTTAGCTGCTATGTGGAGAGCTGATTTGTTGTCACAAAATAGAGTAGCTGCCTGTGGATGGTTAATTCTCAAATCTTAAAACAGAAATCTGAGCTAAGTGAGCTCACAACATGCATTTGCCATCGCCCTATATTCTGCCTCCGCTGAAGACCTGGATATCGTGTTTTGTTTCTTTGATTTCCAAGATATTAATGACCTTCCAAGCATCACACAATAGCCTGTGACACTCCTCCTTGTATCAGGACAAGCTCCCCAGTCTGAGTCACAATAAGCATTGAGCTGTAATTCTGATTTAGTAGAGAATAATAGTCCCTGTCCTGGTGCACCTTTTATGTATCTCAAAACCTTGTTGATAGCATTGAGATGAGAGGTACGAGGAGCACTCATGAATTGACTCAATAGCTGTATTGAATATGAAATGTCTGGCCTAGTAATTGTTAAGTATAACAACCTTCCAACGAGTCTTCTATATATTCTAGGGTCAGGAAGTAACTCCCCATCAGTTTTGGACATCCTTGTATTTTGATCCAAAGGTATCTTTGTTGGCCTGCTTCCTAATGTTCCCGAATCTGATAGCACGTCTAAAGTGTATTTTCGTTGGCAAATGTATATTCCCTTATCAGACCTTTCCACTTCTATTCCCAAAAAATATTTTAAAATGCCTAAGTCTTTGATCTGAAATTTTCTATTAAGCAGACCCTTAAGTGAATCGATCTTGTTGACATCACTGCTGGCGATAATTATGTCATCAACATAGATGAGAATGGCAGTAAAAGAGCTTCCATTTGACCTTGTAAACAAGCTATAATCCGCCTTTGATTGAGTGAACCCCTGATCAACGATGAAGGCTGAAAGCTTTGAATACCATTGTCGAGACGCTTGCTTAAGGCCATATATGCTCTTCATCAACCTACATACCTTCAAGCCCTCTGCATCAGGATGACCAGGAGGTACGTCCATGTACACCTCTTCTTCTAAATCCCCATGTAAGAACGCATTATTCACATTGAATTGATGTAGGTGCCAACTTCTTATCGCAACAACAGCAAGCAAGGTCCTGACAGTTACCATTTTTGCTACCGGTGAAAAGGTTTCATGGTAGTCCAATCCCTCTTGTTGCGTGTATCCTTTCGCCACAAGTCTTTCTTTGTACCTTTCGACATTCCCATCTGCTTTATACTTCACCTTATATACCCATTTGCACCCAATGGAATTCTTGTTGGGAGGAAGATCTGTGATGATCTAGGTATCATTCATCTCAAGGGCAGCAATTTTAGCATTCATGGCACTACACCAGTCACGTGAAGCAAGTGCTTCGTGGTATATATTAGGTTTGATGTGCAAGGTTATAGAAGTTGTAAAAACTCTGTGGTTACTTGATAATCTGTAGTTTGATATAGTAGCACTGAGAGGAAATGATTTACCTGGAGTGTGAAGACCTTTTCCCCTGTCTAACTTCTGTGATGGGTGAAGTGATGCCTGCTGACAGATGTAATTTTCAAGATAGGAAGGAGCTCTTTTGGTTCTTGATGATCTACGTGCTGGTTGCTGATTATCAGATGGTTCTTGCTCAGGTTCTTGTGAATCTGGAGAGGAAATTAGTTCTGTAAGATAACTATCAAATTCATGAGTTGAGGTAAAATGTTCATTTCTGCCTGATATTGCTTCATTAGCAATATTTGTGGGAAGAATGGGAATATGATGTTCTGTTTTAGTAAAAGTAGGTATTGACTGTGTTGATCTCATTCCAGTATTTTCAGATGCATTGCCATCTCTGCAAGGAAATTGATCCTCATAAAATATTACATTCCTAGGGATAAAAAATTTCTTGGACTCGAGATCAAGGAGTTTGTAACCTTTTATTCCAAAAGGGTAACCTAGGAACATGCACTTTTTGGCTCTTGGCTCAAATTTGGTCCTGTGATTGGCTAAGGTTGAGGCAAAAGCTAAGCACCAAAAGACCTTTAGGTATGAGTAGTCTGGTTTGCGGTTGAATATGATCTCAAAAGGAGTTTTGTTTCCAAGTAATGGTGAGGGTATCCTGTTGATTAAATAAACTGCGGTGAGGATGCAGTCATTCCAATATCTTATAGGGATAGAACTTTGGATTTTTAAGGCTCTCGCAACATTGAGTATATGCTGATGTTTTCTTTCTACAATGGCATTTTGTTGTGGCGTCTCGACATATGTTTTCTGGTGTATGATTCCCTCTCTATGGAAGTATTCCTTCATCTTAAACTCCCCTCCGTTATCTGTTCTAATCACTCTCACACGTGACTGGAATTGAGTATTGATTAAGGCACAAAAACCTTGCAAAGCTGCAGTAGCATCTGATTTAGATTTCAACATATATACCTACGTGCATCTACTGAAATCATCTACTATGCAAAGGAAATATTTAGATCCATCATAGCTAGTTTGTGTGCAAGGACCCCAAAGGTCACAATGTATTAGATCAAAGATTTTTTCTTAGATTTATTATGGCTGACAGGATATGGTAACCTACGCATTTTAGCCATAGGACATATTGAGCAAGGTTTTCTAACAATCTCAGGGGTGCAATTAATGTTTAGCAAGTCTAATCTAGAATCAGATGGATGTCCTAGCCTCCAATGCCAGAGATCAAAATCCTTATTTATGCTTGATACGGCTGCTGAGATAGGAGTTTTGCTTGGAGCAAGAGATAGGGCTTCTGTTAAGGCCGAGGGAGAAACTTGAGTTTGTAGGAGATGGTATAAGCCTTGCTTCACTTCACCCATTCCAGTCGTTTTCGAGGTCGAAAGGTCCTGCACAAAATAATTTTCAGAGAAGAATATGAGACAACACTTAGAAGTTTTTGTTAGTTTTCTGGCTGATATCAAGTTAAAAGTAAAAGATGGCACACAAAGCACATTATTCAGAGTTAAATTCTCTGTGACTTTGACAGTTCCTATGTGTGTAGCATTAACCAGATCACCATTTGGAAGGGAAATTGAAAATGACACTATGGCTGGGGGAGTACTATAAAATGAAGTGCAGCAGACCATATGGTCTGTTGCACCTGTGTCGATTATCCAAGGTCTGTTATGGCCTTTCTTATTTTTGACACCGTAGACTGATAAACAGGAAGTGATACCAGAAAATATTGGAATTTGTGCATCTGTAGGGGTTATGGTAGTGAGGGATTTGTTGCTTTGTGACTACAGTAGTGCCAGAAGCTGTGCATGCTGCTCCTGGGTAAATGATATCTGATTGGCTTCATCAGTGCCTCTTTGGGTCTGCAGGGAGACCAGACTAGCATATCCTTTTTCCTTCTCGTGTAATCTGTGTCTAGGAGGATATCCATGTATTTTGTAGCATTTGTCCATAGAATGACCTGTCATATGGCAGTGGCTACAAGTGACTTTGTTGGGATTGGCCTTGGTGCACTTTTCCAGCGAATGGCCGGGCATTCTACAGAAAGTGCAGTAGTATTTTCTCTGTATGGTTGAATTCTGCCTTGCTGCATTATAAGAGGTTCCTCTAGTAACAAAAGCGAAGGAATCAGGAACATGGGTGTCCATTAAGATCTGTCTCCTTTTCTCCTCTTACTGGATTATAGAATATACTTCATTTAAAGTAGGAAAGGGCTTTATCAGAAGGATTTGAGCTTTGATAGTCTTGTATGAGTCATTCAGTCCCATTAAAAACTTCATTACCCAGTCCCTCTGTTGGTTTTCAATTACAGGTTTGAAACCTCCACAAGTGAAGTTTGGGATGAACTCATAATTCATTAGTTCATCAAGGAGCGTCTTATACTTAGAAAAATAAACGCTCACCATGTCTTCATTCTGTAGTAGAGAAGCAATGGATTGCTTAACCTCATAAATTCGTGGGGCATTTTGCTGTCCCAGCTGATGTTCCAAATCTAACCATAGCTTACGAGCTGTGTCTGCATAGAGTGTGCGCAATTTAATGTCAACAGACATGGTATTTTGCAGCCAGGCAATGACTATGTCATTGCAACGCAGCCAATGTTCCATCAAAAGGTTGCTGGTTTGTGCTGGTTCAGTAAGACTTCCATCAATAAAGCCTAACTTGTTCTTGATTCGAAGTGCTCTTTTTATGGATCTTGCCCAAGGATAATAGTTGGTATTGTCAAGCAAATGCGTGACCAGTACTGCGCCTGAGTTTTCGTTTGCACCAATATAGTAGGGGCTGCTAGGATGAGTAGGATCATTGGAATGAATGTTTGGCAGTGCATCTGTGTTGAGATTTTGCTCAGTATTTGCGTTTTGGTTTGTGGCTTCCATTGTTGTGCTTTGATTATCTGCCATGGTTTTATGGCTCTGATACCATGTAAGAAGTTGAAGAAATGAGAGTGCTCTTCCTTATGGAAGAGAAATAAAATGAGGAAATAATTGATTGATGATTGAATATGAATTTGCAGCTTACCATTTACGTTCACTGATGTTCAAATATATATACAAGTAATAGGAATGATCTAGAATCCTACTCCTCAACTAATTGGCTGAATAAAAGAATAAAATCTAACTGAATACTTAACAAAAAGATTACATAGCAGACACATAACAGAATCCAAGCTGGCGCCTTTAGTGATCTGTCTGGTAGTGACCTTTCTACCCTTCATCATCGAAGCTGGTCCTTCCCTTGCTGATTATCAGTTAATTGTTGCTGAGTCAGGACTTCATATTTTAACAGATTGTAATGTTCTGTGAAATATAATGTTTCAGTTTCTTGATTTTCCAGGAACATAAAGCAATATTTAGGACCGGATTGTGCCAAGCATAAGGTATAAGAGGCGGTCCAATCCCAATCTCTAGATAAGTGAGGCGGTCGTCTGAGTTCCATATTTACTATTTAGATAAGGTTGTTGGTAAAGAATAATCATTTACTCCCTCAAGATTTTTTGCACAAGGCTCCCACATTAGCCGAATCTATAATGGATCCACTGTTGGAGGAAGTTGCACAAGCAGGAGATGTCCATCGCTTGTACTCAATCCCTGGACAGAATTTGAACCTAGAAGACATTGAAAGTATACCATTTGTCCATACCTTTACACATAACTGCATCTGCTGGACACACACACTTTGCAATCGAAATCATGAGCTTAAAGCCTTCGTTTATTGAAAAGCTAAATCCGGATGGTTTTACTCCCTTGCACCTAGCTTTGCACATCAACGTTGTTGAGACTGTAAAAAGGCTTGTAAAATGTGACCCAACACCTATTCATGTTCTTGGGAGGGAAAGGATTACACCCTCTCATTATGCAGCAGAAATAAACAGCGTTGAGCTTCTGGCTGAATTTCTTGTTTCTTGCCCGGAATCGATCAAGGATTTGACAGCTTGTGGGGATACTGCGGTACATGTTGTTGTGAGAACCAGAGGTGCCAATGCTTTAGGTGTTCTGTTGGGTTGGATTCAGAGGACAAACAACAAAAAAATACTGAATTGGAAGAATGAGGAAGGCAACACAGTGCTGCATATAGCTGCATCCACAAACCAACCCCAGGTCATTCATCCCTTCCAACATTAATATCTTTTAGCATTCTTTTGTTTATAAGGTCTTAGTTTTTGTCGATACTACTATAGAAACAAAGAAGCAAGTACAAACTTCGAAGGGAGCTCAAGACTTGACCTTCAACTAATAACAATATGAACTATAACTTAACCTATGATGAACCAACTCGAACAAGTGTGTTCGACACGACATGTCGACACACGATTTTTCAAAAAAGTACCAACATGATACATCGTTGACACGCTGATTAATTTTTTTAAAATTTTCATTTATATATTATGAATTTAATTTTATACTTATTATTAATTTTTCTTGTTGAAAATTTTTATATATGAGTACCTATTTGTTATTTATTAATAATTTTGAGTTAAAAATATATAATCTTTTTAATAAAAAAAAATAAAATGATCATGATAGAGTGTCAGAGAAGTGTACATGCCCAACACAAACAATCTACCTAACTGAAATATGCAATAGAGAACTTAACCAATACGATGGACTGGGAATTTAAGAGAATTTTCAGTATGATGGACAATATACCTAAATTGGAAGGAAGATCATTTTCGCATAAAGCATCAATTACATGCCCTATATTGCTCACGTTTTCGTGATCTCTACCCCTGGTCTTTTGGCATGTCTATTGATTTCATATTTGTCTAACTTCCTTTAACTAGAATTCTAGCAAATATGCAGGTTCTGAGGTACTCAAGAACATGAATAACGTCAATGACAAGAACTCGCAAGATATGACAGCACTTGATATTGCCATGTCTCTTCCGGCTGAAATGAACACCGAAATTAAGATCTATCTATGCCGTGCAGGAGCTTCAAGAGCTTCGTCACGTCACAAGAATGTCAGTTTAGCAGATTTCATGGGTTCACAGGAAAGAAATGTAGAAAAATTTGTTCGATATGATGTCTACATGCGAAAGGGCCTGGCAAGAGAAATGCGCAATGCCCTTCTAGTGGTGACTACTTATTGCTACAACCACATACCAAGCTGTGCTCAGCCCCCCCTGGTGGACTTAAAACAAGCTGATACCACCAACACCACCACCATGACCGGCAGCGTCGCCACCTCAAAAAGCCCATCTTCTGATCGTCCTGTTACAGTAGCATTACCCCAAGACACTATTGATCTCTTTCTTTATTTCAACACAATAGCCTTCATTGGCTCAGTTGCTTTGATTATTTTTACTATCCAAAATAGCCGCTACAGCCTGCTATTGCAAGTATCCATCATCTTCTTGATGCTGAGCTACATGGTGTCTGTTATAGCCATATCACCACCAAGCAAGGTGGCTGCATATGCTGTCATTTTTTCCTCCATTCTGTTTAGAGTAATGCTACAAGTACATAATGGGGTACATAATGGTCTACATAATTGCAAGTGGCATTGATCAACACTTTTAATTCAAATCTGACACTTTCACATCAACGACAGGATGGTTGCCACATCACATTATGTCATCCATTGTGTACATTTATTATGTACACTTAGTATTTTCCTTCTGTTTATATATGCCAGGATTCTGGGATCCCGTATCCCGGCTTTGAGATAGTTTTTTGGCAGTCAGTGTCTTCAAATGCAGCGGCAGATTGTCAATAGTAAATATTCGTCGGCAAAAGGTTTGTATTAATACAGAATCTAGCTTGGAGAAGTGATGACAAATAATGTTGCTCATTGAACTTCATTTTGTTTCAAATCAGTTACTCACATTCGATTTTGTTATAGTTAAACCACTTCGTCCACTTTTGTCAACCCGACTAGTAGAAAATTCTACATAGAAATGCTGACGTGAACTTCAAAAAAACCATCAGTTAAACCACTTCATCCACACGCTCAACTTTTGAACAGATGCCAAAAAAGGGAAAAGAAACGTTAAAATGCCCAACTCAAATGTCTAATATACTTGTTTTTGAACTTTATACAAGTAAATTACCGCGCAGTTATCAATTTTTGGCCTAACATCATGATCTAGAACACAGCCAGAAATGATAAACATTCAATATCAGCAATACAATAATTCATAGAAATACATTATTCCTAACATCACGTGAAGTTTATTGCATTTTACATCTAGAAGATGAATAGAGATCCTGACCAGTCTGACAAAAGTAGCCCATCAACAACACAAAACCTGCAGGAAAACGTTTAATGAATATGATGAGTTATAGGCATAATATATGACAAAAGTGTACATCTATTATTGTATAGATTGTTCTAACCCTATCCAGCCCCAAACCACCAAAAGGTTTCTCCCATTTTGGACAAAAGACGTGAGACGTTTAAGGTTTAAACTGAAACATTATTCTCTTCCATGTTTGGGATTTCAATATTGAAATACTATACGGAGGAATCAGAAATTCATTGTTTCAGCAACAAATACAATCTCCATTTATTTACCAATCCATTTATGCAGAAATAAAAACATGGACATGTATTGAGTCACATGACATGCCCACCCAAGTAATGGATTCAAGAACAACAAAACACAAGAAGAAACTTTCTCATATAGGTTAAACAAAAAAGGTGCACACACTAATAGTGAATAACAGAAGAATAATTCACACGTTCATTAATATGTTTCCAATAAAAAACTATTCACAAAAAATAGCATATAGTTATTGTTGGAAAAAAGTTGTCTCTGTGGTCAGCTTCTATTATTTGGCAATAACCAAGGGAAATGCAATAGGTTCTGGATACAAAACTTATGTCACAATTTTGCTTTGAGTTGAGCCATTGAATGATATGTTGTTTACATTTTAGTACTGATGATCACTACAACAAACAATAATAACAATTCTAGAAAACAGTCTCAAAGAAGCGAAGTAGGACCGATCTAGGAAGTAGGGTTGATTTGTGACAACTTCTTCGTCACCGTCTTTCTAAGTGGTAGGGTATGCTAGCTAATTGACGGGCTTTTAACTGCGGTCTGCTTTCAAAGACTGGACAAGCAGGAAAAGATCAATAAACAATAGGCCAAGAAGCAAAAACCACTCATCAATTGCTTGTGAAATGCGGATGAGCAGTAACAGAAACTTAGAAACACGGACTGTAGTCAAACTATTTGAATTTGCCAAAAAATTAACATCAATAGGATGCAAGTTCTTCAAATTTTATCTTGGATTTTAATTCTGAAAGGGAAAAAAAAAACTAGATTTGGTACAATATTTATAAATTTTGACTCATGTTTGGTTGAGCACATGGACCAGCTAGCATTTTGGTTATTTAATTTTATGGAAAGTTAAATAACACTATCTTAATTCAAAGAACGAGTTAACTCCTACTTCTTTAGAATATCTCCAATGAAATACTAAACACTTGAAAGAAGTATATGTTCTCTTTCCTGTCCTTCCATGCATGTGCTAGTTATCAACAATAATTAGCTTGTAATTCCTATTCTATTCCCAAACATTATACATGGATTCAACATTAATTTGTGTGTGTCACATTGCAATTTGAATTCTTAATGTACTCCATGTTTTAGAATTAAATAAAAAATATTTACTAATATGTATGGAACAACTGGAATCTAAGGCGACTCAATCATGAAATCCACAAACTAAAACAATTTGATTCTAGAATAGGTAATATTTAAGCTATATTAAATAGTTGGCCTCGACACTTCAGTTATTTGCAATACCATATTTCTATAACGGACAAGTCGAACAGTCACTATTCAAATAAGGAGCTATATTAGAATGATAACAAGAAATACTATTGTTAGGCCAGATGCAGGTTGTGGATTGACCAAATGTATCCGTAACCAATTGATTGATATACGCAGCACAATTAGTGATTGGGTCTAAATGGACAGGTGACGTTTCACCGATCACCCATTTGTACAAATCCAAAAGAATATCCCGTCCACACAAATTGATACTAATTCTTTTCCCTCTTTTCTTTCTTTCTTCCTAATTGTTTAATTAGAATGTTTTTTGAGTTCTGTTGTTTGCATTGGTTACTAAATAACCCAAATATTCAACACGAATTATCAGATGCCATATTATTAATACAATGGCATGTCAGTATCAATTAACATAAAAAAGTAATGGTCTTGTATTAATCAAAGTACGGGCTTTTTCAGGGAGTAGCCCACTTCCCATTACCTACTTGTAGTGCACCGCACTTTTCCATATCCTTGACATAACACAAGTTTGTATTAGTTAAATTAGAGAAGAAATACGAGGTTTTGAACTTCAATGTCAACAATTCAGACAAGCAGAATATCAGTCAAATGGGCGGAGGGCGGGCATAGATTCGAGAGAGGGAATGAAAGACGCTTGAATGACCTAATATGGATATGGATGGAATTACAAAAGATTGGACTCTCAGAGAGGAGAAAGTGGGTTGGCTTCCACGAAAACATAGCATGGACAAGATGTAAATTCCTTATACTCCAAAACTGTTATTATGTACTTTTTATGTTTCATGTTTTCCTTTTATTTTTCAAGGATGTATCTAAAACTAATTCGTAAAGACTTCTAGTACTGAATAAGCCATAATTCAACGTGTACAAGAAAAGGAAAAAACAAAGCTTTTAGCATCAAGTAAACACACAGCAGCCAGTGCCTATGGAGAAAAGTAGAAACTATCTGCAACACATAGGTTTCAACCAAATATATCAATCACGTACAAATAGAACAAAGATACTTACCTGGAAAATCCAGCCTTGAGATTTAGCGCGAAGGAATCATTCCAGTCTTTCTTGCATAGGCGAAAATCCCACCAGCCTCAATCACAGGCCCAGCATCCCCAATTGGCTTCAACTTATACTCCTTGCCAGAGGTATGATTAATCAACTTGCTGTCACTCTCCCCAATCTCAATGGTCACAACGTCCCCATTCTTACACTCATTGCACAGCCTTCCCTCCGACTCCAGTGGATAAACCTCCCCAGTGGCCACGGAATTCCTAAAGAAAATCCGAGCATACGACTCGGCTACAACAGCAGCCACTCCGGAGGCACCTAGGGCTACAGGGGCATGCTCTCGGGACGAGCCACAGCCGAAACTATCTCCCCCAATCACAATGGAGTATTTGGATTTGGTTTCCCCCGGGTCAATGAAGCGAGTTTCGTACGAAGATGGAAGGCCAATGAGGGCGTAAGAACCAAGCTTCTCGTACTCATCGAGGTTGGAGGGGATGAGAGTGAGGTACTCGACGGGGATGATTTGGTCAGTGTCGATGTTGTCGCACACAACGTAGTAGAGCCCGTGAAATGTAGTAACGGTGGAAGCGGCGTGAGGGGTGGTTGTGGTGGAACGGAGAGGGCTAGTGATGCGGTGGTGCGATTGTGGATTGAGCTGGGATTTCAAGGATTTGAAGGAATAGTTTGGAGAATTAGCAGCGGAGGGGAGTTTGAGGGAGGAGAAAGCGGTGAGAGAGGAAGAATTGGGGCGGGAATAGACGAGTTTAAAAGCGGAGGATTCTGAGAATGTGGTGGCAGTGGCAGCGGCCTTTTTTTTTTGTGGAGAGTGATGGATAATAGGCGGCGGCGGTGGTTCTTATGTTTTTTTTTTGGGCCGTTGGCTGCTTATTTCTCGAACTACAGTCGAAGCCAAATTGGACCCGGAAATGGAATGAATTTTGGGTTAATTAGGCCAAATACCCTCTGTTACGGGCATGTGTCAGACCCGCCACCTCGCCCGCCACGTGTCCACACCCGTGGCCCAAGCCACGTACCGGACGAGGTGATTAAACCAAAGGACGAACTGATTGTACATGCCGAGGTGATTGCATTAGGAACGAACTGAACACGCGTCAGCAAACGAATCGGACTCATCCACAAATACGCAATGGATGCAAAGGCCCGCACTCCGCTTCTACAACGCTGCAACGCTTCACCTGCTACACCTCGCCTCTACGAAGATCCTTTGTACAAAGATCTTCCCAAAGTCAAATCTCTGACTGATGGGACGTGTGGCAGGTTCTCAAACGGTCAAATCAGCAGCCTGTGGCTAAAAACATTCAATACCAGTCGACCTACGGAGGGACAGAGTGACACCTAGGATGGGACGAGCCCTGAGGATCCGGCAACACGTGTCCCCTCATCCAATGGCCCTCCTCCTTCCATCCTTAGTATAAATAACCCCTCATTGCGCCAAAGAAGGGATTGGAATCCCTTTTGCTCTCCTAAATACTGCAAAAAACCAAGTATCATCATTTCCCTTAGATATTTGTCAATATTATCGACGCTATATCGACCACCTTCCCTGCGAGTGTTCTACCGCCGGTGAAACCCTTACCGGTCGAATATAAAACTGATTTGACCGTCGGAGTGCTTGCGGTCGCTCCCACACTCTTTGGGAGAGGCCACGAGTGACTGACGGCGTGCTACGTGTGCAGGAGGAGCTGATTTGAAGACTTATCCTGTTGGCCACGTGTCCGAGCCATTTTTCGAGGTCAACAGATTGGCGCCGTCTGTGGGAAACTAACTTAACCACGAGTTCTCCCACAAAAGTTGCTTAAATACCCGGTTGACATGTCCTCCTTGAAAAAGGGTCGATTCTTGAAAAAGAGTCCTTTTCAGCCGCCTCGGACCATGAGTTCCAGTGGAGATGATAATGCGAGGGCAAGGGATGTCTCTGAAGAAGAGATCATTCGAACCAATGTTACGCAACAACGGCCTCATCACCGCTACCGTAGAGATAGAAGAACGGCAGCACGTTTGGCAGCCGAAGTGGCCCAAATGGCCACTAACATGAGGACCATCACGGCTCAGAATGCAGCCATGCAAGAACTACTCATGCAAGTACAAAACCAGGGTGGTTTTCAAGCCCCGCATCATCCACGGCAATCGGGACGTAGGCAAGCTGAGGCGGAATCCAGCAGGAGAACCCACGTGAGTCCCCAGGGAGAGGCTCCTGTGGAAAGGGATGTGGGAATGGACACTTCGAATTACACCGCTGCCCCAGCCGGTGGTCCCCCTGTGGGAGATAGTTTCCCTCCGGAATATGAACGACCTCAGAGGTCTGTCAGTGTTTTCGATCGAATCGGACGGGCACCTAGAAATAGGAACCAACCCCCGCCGCAAACAACTCGCCAGCAGGGGCATGAACAAAGCCAAGAGGTCCAAGCCCCTCCGCCTAGAAATAGGCGGGAGAGGCGAAGCCAAGTGGATTGGGGGAACAGGGCTGAAATGGCTCAGCGTCCACCTCGGCAGCAGGCAGATGGCAATGATTCTGACGGACCCTGTAGGTCGTATGAGCTTGATGACGATGATGACAATTTGCCCTTCTCCAAGGAGCTTCGCACATTTCTGATGCCTCACAACTTTGTTCCTCCTAAGATCCCAAAGTACGAAGGGAAGAGCGACCCGAAAAAACATCTCAACAAATACAAAACGCAGATGAGCCTCAGAGGCACCTCGTCAGCTTTGAAATGCAGAGCCTTCCACTTACCTCTCGGCGGTTCTGCTGAAGTGTGGTATAGTAGGTTGGCACCACTCAGCATACGGAGCTGGCCGGATTTGAAAAAGGCATTCTTGAACTAATACCTCTCTAAAAAAGAGGGGGAGGCTCCTATTCAACGTTTGCAAGACATGAGGCAAGCAGCAGGGGAGACCCTAAAAAATTACCTTGCTCGTTTCACTGATGAGATAACCTACTGCGAGCAGGTCACGGACAAGGAGGCCCTTTCAGCTCTGAAAGGAGGACTGAACATGAACACACTGTTTTGGAGGGATGTCCGAAGCAAGAACCCTTCGACATATGATGAGTTGGTGGAAATGATGAAAGTAGAGATCGTCAACAAGGAAATGATCGATCACAGAAACAGGGCTGCCCAAGGGCTTCCACCACCTCAGAGGCAGATAGGCAGAGGGCCCACGACCCAAATAGTGATCCAGCAATGGACTCAAGCTGGGCACACAGTGGCCCCCACCTCGGGACAAGCGTTAGCCACTGCCACACTCAATGCGGTCCCCACCTTGGCCTACGAAAATGCTGGGCCAGGCGCGAGCAACCCTGCTAGAAATACGGGACGACCCTCCACCTCTAGAAATATGGAAAGAGGAGGAAGGCCTAGAGATAGGCCCCCAGAAGCGCGACCTTATTGCACCATTCATCGCCATTATGGCCATGACACCAGGGATTGTGCGGGCTTAGGCAGACCTGCAAGCAACCCTCGTAACAACAGGGAACACAATTATGAAAGCAATAATCCAAGGCGCAGTCCCCTAAGGAGGGGCGAGACGAGGCGGCACTCTCCAAGCCATAGGAACGATGATAGGGAAAGGCCCCGGAACGGGCAACGCCCCAGGAGAGATTCGGCCCCCTCGAACGAGCAGCAACCAATTCGTGAAATAGACACCATTATTGGAGGACCCCATGTGGGAGGTGAATCAAAAAATGCTCAGAGGAATTATACCAGGGAGGCGAAAACCCCACCTATGGTCAGTTACTTGGTGAACCAATCACAAGGTGGAAGGGCTGTAGAGCCCATAACCTTCACCCAGGAGGATACTACAGGAGTGCACTTCCCACACTGCGACGCCCTGGTAGTCAGAGCCGTGGTGGCTCGCAACGGGCTGAAACGCATGCTGGTGGATAATGGCAGCTCAGTCAATATCCTGTTCAGTACAACTTTTGACAAAATGGCAGTGGATCATGAGCTAACACCCATGAGCTCGCCTCTCTATGGATTCACTGGAGACAGCATTATTCCCAGAGGTAAAATCGCCCTTGCTGTCAAAATGGGAGCCTCGCCCCAGGTAGCACATCAGTTCATGGAGTTCTTAGTGGTTGACCGTCGATCCGCCTACCATGGAGTCCTGGGGAGGCCTGCCCTAAAGGAACTGTGGGCAGTCACATCCATCCATCACCTCCGCATAAAGTTCCCAACCGAACGAGGGATCGCAACCGTTCGAGGCGACCAGATGGGATCCAGAGAGTGCTATCTTAACTCCTTTAGGAAGGCAGAGCCCGAGTCAACATGGTGCTGGATACTGAAATGACGGAGGCCCCTAAAGGGCAACCTCTGACATAAGATGTAATCATAGCAGAGGCCAGATCTGAAATATCTTTGGAGGAACTGGACCCCAGGGTGGTTGAATCAGAATCGCAAGCTGCCCCAATGGAGGAACTAGAAACGTTCCCAGTAGACTCCCAAGATACATCCAAGGTCCTGCAGGTCGGAAAAGAGTTGAATGAGGAAATTAAGGAGGAGCTGAAAAGCTTCCTTCGAAAAAATTTCAATGTTTTCGCATGGAAGCATGAGGATATGATTGGTATAGATCCCAAGGTCAGTTGCCATCGCTTGCAGGTCGATCCGAGCTGTCCTCCACATAGACAGAAGAGGAGGGCGTTGAACACCGAAAGGTATGAGGCCCTGAAAGAGGAGGTGGAGAGACTTATCAGTAACGGTTTCGTTCGCGAAGCCAACTATCCGAAGTGGATTTCGAATCCTGTGCTTGTGAAGAAGCACAACGGCAAATGGAGGGTTTGCATTGACTTCTCAAACCTCAATCAGGCCTGCCCAAAGGACAGCTTCCCACTCCCACGGATCGATCAACTTGTAGACTCAACTGCTGGGCACGAATTGTTAAGCTTTATGGACGCCTATTCGGGCTACAATCAGATACCGATGTTCCCAGGCGACGAAGAAAGCACCTCTTTCATCACCGATAGGGGGCTTTACTGTTACAAGGTGATACCCTTTGGCCTGAAGAACGCTGGGGCAACCTACCAGAGGTTAGTCAACAAAATGTTCGCCGATCAGCTCGGCAAAACAATGGAGGTCTACGTTGATGATATGCTTGTGAAAAGCCTCATGGCTAAGAAACACATCGAACACCTGGCTGAAGCCTTCAAAACCCTAAGAAGGTATCACATGAGGTTGAACCCCTTAAAATGCGCCTTTGGCGTAGCTTCCGGAAAGTTCTTAGGTTACATTGTGAATCAACGGGGAATAGAAGCCAACCCAGAAAAAATTAAAGCCTTAATCGAGATGAGGTCACCTCAGAAACCCAAGGAAGTACAACGGCTCACTGGCAGACTAGTCGCACTCAATCGCTTCATCTCAAGGGCTACTGAAAAGTGCCTGCCCTTTTTCAAAACCCTCAAAGGAGGCGGGAAGTTCCAATGGACTCCAGAGTGCGAGGAAGCGTTCCAAGAGTTGCAAAACTACTTGGGGCGAGCACCTCTCCTCAGCAAGCCAAGGGAAGGAGAGCCCTTATTGTTATACTTAGCCGTAGCTAAAAGCTCGATCAGCTCAGTTCTTGTGCGGGAAGAAGCGTCGCACCAACTGCCAATATACTATGTGAGCAAAGCCTTGCTCCCCGCTGAAGTGAGATACCCAGATATGGAGAAATTGGCTCTTTCATTGGTCATCGCCTCTCGAAAATTGAGGCCATATTTCCAAGCCTACAGCGTTCATGTTTTGACAAATTCCCACTAAGGCAGGTCTTACAGAAGCCAGATGCCTCAGGAAGGCTACTGAAGTGGGCAGTAGAGCTCAGTGAGTTCGACATAATCTACGCGCCCCGCACAGCCATCAAGGGTCAGGCCCTGGCCGATTTTGTCGTGGAATTCGCCAAGGCTCCTGAAATTGAAGTAGATATGGAACCAGCAGAGCCTCCCACTTGGAACCTCTTCGTCGATGGCTCCTCCGGAGAGACAGGCTCCGGGGCTAGTATGGTGTTGGAAAGTCCGGAGGGGCACAAGCTTAACTGCGCAGTAAGGCTCGGATTCAAGGCCTCCAACAACGCGGCTGAATACGAGGCTCTCCTGGCCGGACTCCGGCTCGCCAAGGAACTGCAAGTAAAAAGATTGGTTGTAAACAGTGATTCGCAGCTAGTGGTGAATCAGGTCAATGGTAACTTCGTGGCCAGGGACAAACATATGGCGGCCTACACAGGCGGTCATGAATTTCCTGCCCAACTTCGAAAAATTTGAGCTAATCCAAGTGCCTCGCCAAGAGAATTGCCATGCCGACGCCCTATCAAAGCTGGCTAACAGCAAGGATTCAGAGCTTCTGAAGGTGGTCCCCGTCGAACACCTAGCCGAACCGTCTATTAAGGAGGGCGAGAAACTAATGTGGATTGAGAGCACCCCACCATGGATGCTACCTATACTGGCCTATCTGAAAGAGCAAAACTTGCCAGAAGACGAAACCGAGGCGCGGAAGCTTCGAAGGAGGGCTGCGCACTTTATACTACAGGATGATATCCTGTACAAACACGGCTTCTCCTCCCCCCTTCTCAGATGCACAGGAGGGGAAGAGGCGAACTACATCCTTAGGGAAGTGCATGAAGGCGTTTGTGGAAGTCACTCCGGTGGAACATCTTTGGCCCACAAAATACTTAGGCAGGGATATTACTGGCCAACCCTGAAAAGGGACGCCACTAAGTTCGTGCGCAAATGTGATAAATGTCAACGCTTCTCCAATGCACAGAGGCAACCATCTCAAGAGCTCACAGTGGTATCAGGCCCCTGGCCTTCCGCCAAATGGGGTGTTGATTTCATTGGCCCCTTGCCAAAAGGAAGAGCGAATGCTCGCTTCGCCATAGTCGCCATTGATTATTTCACCAAGTGGGTGGAAGCAGAACCTCTAGCCAAGATCACTGAGGCCAACACCTCCAAGTTCCTTTGGAAAAACATCATCTCCCGGTTCGGCATACCTCACTCCCTAGTGTCCGACAACGGCAAGCAATTTGACAACAGGAAGGTCCGGGACTTATGTGAAGAGCTTGGAATCAGAAAGCATTTTTCCACACCCCATCACCCCCAAGCAAATGGGCAGGTCGAGGCGGTCAACAAAACCATCAAACTCACCTGGAAAAGGAAGCTGGATGCCTCCAAGGGCGCCTGGGTTGACGAGCTTCCCTAGGTCTTATGGGCCATCAGGACCACTTGTAAAACCGCTACTGGGGAGACTCCATTTTCCATGACTTACGGAGCCGAGGCTATGAGCCCTGTGGAGGTTGGCGTTCCATCCCCTCGACGCATCCACTTCGATGAAGTGACTAATGATGAGTTGAGAAAGCTTGAGCTAGACTTTCTCGGAGAGAGGAGGGACGGGTCACAGGATAGACTCGCCTCCTACCAGGGAAAAATGACGCGCTACTACAATGCCAAGGTGAAGAAGAGAGCGTTTCGTATTGGGGACTTGGTGCTTCGTAAAGTCTTCCCTCCGACCAGAGATCCTGGCACAGGGACTTTGGGACCAAACTGGGAAGGGCCTTATCGCGTGATTGCGGAAATAAGGCCTGGAACCTATAAGATTGAAGAACTGAATGGGAAAATAATGCCTCATCCCTGGAATATTGAACACCTAAGGAAATATTATCAGTAGGGAACGTGTACTGTTGAAAATGTTGCAATCAAATAAATGAATGTTCTGTTCACTTTGTTCCTGCATCCGCACGCATTATACAAACTTGGCGAGGTGCAAGCTCATCCAAAGGGTACACCCCCTAGATATTCTGCCTAAGCCAGAGGTGGTGCGGGTGCCATCCTGGACGAAGCAGCGCGCACACATCAAACTTGGCGAGGTGCGAGCCCATCCAAAGGGTACACCCCCAAGATATTCTGCCTAAGCCAGAGGTGGTGCGGGTGCCATCCTGGACGAAGCAACATACGTACATTGAGTAAGTCCGATGCGTTATTACTTATTCATTGGCTTCTTCCATTTTATTAAGTGGTTGAGTAAGTCCGATGCGTTATTACTTACTCATTGGCTCCTTCCATTTTATTAAGTGGTTGAGTAAATCCGATGTGTTATTACTTATTCATTGGCTTCTTCCATTTTATTAAGTGGTTGAGTAAGTCCGATGCTTTATTACTTATTCGTTGGCTTCTTCCATTTTATTAAGTGGTTGAGTAAGTCCGATGCGTTATTACTTACTCATTGGCTTCTTCCATTTTATTAAGTGGTTGAGTAAGTCCGATGCGTTATCACTTATTCATGGGTTTCTTCCATTTTATTAAGTGGTTAATAGTCCGATGCGATATCTTTTGTTCGAAGCTATGCTACAAAGTAAGGCAACAAATAAAAAACAGAAGAAGCAACAACACTTGATAAAAAATCTTTCATTCATTGCCGGGGAAGAGGCCGAAGCCATTACATAAGGGAAACGAATTGCGAACTAATCTACATTAATTGCCGCCTCAGGTCCTCCGCATTCGGCCTCCTCTGGAGGGGCCTCTTCATCCTCGGCGGGCCTGCCCCTAGTGGGGCCCCCGAACTCTTCTTCCAGAAAATTGATGTCCAGATCGGGGTGCCTCTCACGGAGGTGGGACATCATTTCCTTTGCAGCCCAGGAGACCCAATAGTTGGCGAAGTCGTCATACTCTGGCATATTTTTGAAATTATCCTTGTAGTTCTGGACCGCCACTTCGCCAACAGTCTTCGCCTCTGCCCTCAGCGAATTTATCTCCTCAGCCTGGGCTTCAATGCGTCTCCTCTGCTCGGCCCTCTCCTTATTGGCCTCCTCCAAGGCTTCGGACGTTAGCCGTTGGTGGTCATTGGCCTGGTCCACCCTCTTCGTCAGGGCCGCCACCTGGGAAACGGACTCGTGAAGCTCATTCTTCAACTGATTAACATGTATTTCAGCCGAGTCCAACTTCGTGGCGGCGGTCACCCACTTCTCCTCCACCTCCTCCAACTCCTTCTTGGCCTTCTCCACTTCGGCCTCCCAGTTTGAAGAGGCTTCAATCCTCTTCTCTAAATCCTCGTTCTTCCTCCAGAGGCCCCTCACCAAATCTTCTGCCGCGGCCCCCATACTTAGGGCCCTGGCCACACAGGCACTGTTCGCCGCCAGCAAGTCCTCAATGTCGCACGAGGCGGCGTGATTGGCCCAGTCCTCGGTCCAGTACTTACTGTGGACCCTCGCGGCCGATGCGGTTTCCGCTGGAAGTATCTCTAGCACAGCCTCGGACAAATCCTCGTCCTTGCTTCCCAAAAAGTCAGTGGTTTTCCCCTTGCCCGCCGCACTGGCTGGCCTCTTCAGCCTCTTCTTAGTCGCCCCTTCGGCGAAGTACGCAGTAATAGGCACGATGGCCTGGGCAGAAGGTGGAACCGCCACACTAACCCCAGCTTCGGTTGAGGGAAGAAAGGGCTCCGTAGGGGCGGGGGCCACGATTGGGCCAGCTCGCCTCTTCCTCGGCACGAGGGAGGCCCCTTCCTCCGCCTCATGCTCTTTGGCAGGGGGCTGACCTGCCTTGCTCAGCGTCTGCAGCCGCTCCGACTGCTTTTTGTACGCGGCCGAGCTGGTCTTTAGCAGCTTGGCCTCCGCCACGCTTCGGCGGATTGTGGCCAGATCGGGCCTGGGAGGCCTTTTATTTTCAAAATCCCCTGCAAGGAAGAAAGTTACTAAGTATCCAAGTAAAATATTGAGACAGAACCGAAACGAAGTACCCTTACCCCTATTCGTCATCAGCCCGTGCAACGTGAAATGGTAGTTCTGGTCAATCAACTCCTTGTAGCTTCTCTCCGGCAGAGGCGTCTGATACAGCTGGGCAATTATGTCCTAGTCCTCCTCTGCAATTTCACACCTCGGGAGGGAGCCTGCGAAGAATAGAAATATTAAAACCATAAGCAAAGTTAGCCAAGTAAATTCAAATCGGAAAGTTGCTTACTGCAAGTGGAATAGGTGGTGGGGACGGTCAGAGGTGCCATCGGGTCATTCTCCACGGTATCCCACTGTCCTGACGCCCAGAACCACGAACTCCTCCAGCCTTGAATCGAGGAGGGTGTCTCAACCACGAACGGCGAGTGGGACCCCCAGGGAGCCAGGTAGTACCAGCCTTTTCTCGCCTCGCCCCCCGCCGTGGCTTTTGAAAAGAAGAGGGAGTGGAACACACTGAACGGCATGTCCATTCTGATGCTGGCCCTCCGCCACAGCATCCACGTCCCAACCATTTAGGACCAAGCATTGGGATTAAACTGGGTAGGGGCCAACCCAAAAGACCTAAGGACTAGGCGAAAAAAGGGGTGGAATGGAAGCCTCAGCCCAGCCCGGAAGAGGTGGTCACTCACTGCTACGCACCCCGGCCTGGGATAACAGGCTCTCTCATGGGGTTCGGGTCGGATGAGCAGAATGTTGTGAGGAATCCTAAACAACTCCCTACATTTTTCTATCTGCTCCGAGGTGATTTTGGATGGATACTTTGAGGCCCCCCATTGCACGGATGTGTCTACGGGGGAATCTGGGCGTTTCCAAATGTTCTCCCCGGCCCTAATGGCCCTACTTAGTTCGTCGGATGAGATTAGCATGGGTTCCCTCAAGGAAGTGCTCTCTCCCCCTCAACAACTTGTCCACTCAACATCTTACTAGACAGACTCAAAAAACGGAAAGAAGATGGAGAAAACTGGAAGCTGGAACGTTACCTAAAACCGTTGGAAAGAACTCGCCCACCGGAATTCACAAAGAGGTCGCCGGAATCCTTAACGTTCGCCGGAGGATAGAAACGGTCGCTTGGTTTCAGGGAGTTTGAAAGAACTTCGAGAGATTTTTGCGAAATAGAGGTTTTGAAATGAGAAGGATGGGCCTTTTATAGGCACTCCAAACTCACCCCAACCGTTGGATTAACCTAAGCACAATCTGGACCCTCCAACACTCAAATGCCAGGATCTCCGTCCAAACCAATGGTCATTTGAATTAACGGTCCTGATGAAGCAGTGAGTCACACGCTTGGCTTAAGCACGTCGCCTTGAGGAATGGGAGCCGTCGTCATTATTATCATTTATATCAAAGGAGGCGTGCCTTGGAAGCAAGCGAACACCTCCCTATGATTGCCTTGGGAAGATACAAGGGCTTCCAAATCATTAGCACAAAGCTCAAGGTCAACCCATTTCGCCTCGGCCATCAGAATGTAGTGTTGCAACAGCTCTCCAAAGAGTTACCAACCCATTTCGCCTCGGCCCATCAGAATGTAGTGTTGCAACAGCTCTCCAAAGAGTTGCCAACCCATTTCGCCTCGGCCACATCAGCATGTAGTGTTGCAACAGCTCTCCAAAGAGTTGCCAACCCATTTCGCATCAGCCCATCAGAATGTAGTGTTGCAACAGCCCTCCAAAGAGTTGCCAACCCATTTCGCCTCGGCCCATCAGAATGTAGTGTTGCAACAGCTCTCCAAAGAGTTGCCAACCCATTTCGCGTCGGCCACATCAGCATGTAGTGTTGCAACAGCTCTCCAAAGAGTTGCCAACCCATTTCGCCTCGGCCCATCAGAATGTAGTGTTGCAACAGCTCTCCAAAGAGTTGCCAACCCATTTCGCCTCGACCCATCAGAATGTAGCTTTGCAACAGCTCTCCAAAGAGTTGCCAACCCATATCGCCTCGGCCACAGCGGGATCCCGTGTTGCTACGACTCCCACCACCAACGACTTATCCCCATACTTCCCAGCTCGGAATTGAAAATCCTTGTATTATATAAATATTCATACACAGACTTGCGGGACTATTGTTACGGGCCTGTGTCAGACCGCCACCTCGCCCGCCACGTGTCCACACCCGTGGCCCAAGCCACGTACCGGACGAGGTGATTAAACCAAAGGACGAACTGATTGTACATGCCGAGGTGATTGCATTAGGAACGAACTGAACACGCGTCAGCAAACGAATCGAACTCATCCACAAATACGCAGTGGATGCAAAGGCCCGCACTCCGCTTCTACAACGCTGCAACGCTTCACCTGCCACACCTCGCCTCTACGAAGATCCTTTGTACAAAGATCTTCCCAAAGTCAAATTTCTGACTGATGGGACGTGTGGCAGGTTCTCAAACGGTCAAATCAGCAGCCTGTGGCTAAAAACATTCAATACCAGTCGACCTATGGAGGGACAGAGTGACACCTAGGATGGGACGAGCCCTGAGGATCCGGCAACACGTGTCCCCTCATCCAATGGCTCTCCTCCTTCCATCCTTAGTATAAATAACCCCTCATTGCGCCAAAGATGGGATTGGAATCCCTTTTGCTCTCCTAAATACTGCAGAAAACCAAGTATCATCATTTCCCTCAGATATTTGTCAATATTATCCACGCTTTATCGACCACCTTCCCCGCGAGTGTTCTACCGCCGGTGAAACCCTTACCGGTCGAATATAAAACTGACTTGACCGTCGGAGTGCTTGCGGCCGCTCCCACCCTCTCAGGGAGAGGCCACGAGTGACTGACGGCGTGCTACGTGTGCAGGAGGAGCTGACTTGAAGACCTATCCTGTTGGCCACGTGTCCGAGCCATTTTTCGAGGTCAACACCCTCCAAAACTAACAAATTAGAATAATATCCTAAAACTAATTATAATCTTTAACTCCTGTAATTAATAAGCTCCATAAGCCCCAAATCATCATCCCAACACTAGCCACGAAACCCTCCACCGTGAAATCATCGAGCTCCACTACTTCTTTATGATTAATTTAATACAAAATCGCCACCTTCTTAGCAACGAGCACTAGAGTTTCTCTACACCAGAGCAAAAAGAAGATGCACACCCCAGTAACTCTCTATCTATGTATATATCTTTCTTACAATTTCGAGTTAACTTAACGGCTAACAAATTTGATTTTATGGTAGGTACTGGAGCAGCAGGACAGAGTCATGGCCGAAGATGGTGCCTCAGATGTCGACGGTGTCCAAAGTGTTCGGTTCGCGGGCGTTCGAACGATACATATACGATCTGACGCTGCTGGAGGCTGCGGGGAGGACATTTAATCTAAAAACCAACCTTTTCACTCCAACACTCTTCAATTTCGTCATAGACAGTTAGCCTATCATGTGTAACTTTTTTTGCCACTTTTTTTTCCGTTATCCTTGGTGATTGTCACTTTTTTTTTTAGTTTGTGTAACTTTTTTTTTTTGAATTTTGTCAAGTGTTTGTCACTTTTTTTTTGTAATGTGTGCAACTTTTTTAATGTGTTAGTTTTTTTAAATTAGTCACTTTTTAAAAAATTTATGTCACTTTTTTGAATGTTTGTCACTTTTTTTCAGTCGCCTTCTTTAAATTTCTATCACTTTTTTAGTAACAAACATCATTTTTAATAAAAGACAAATTGTATGTATTTAATAAAAAGATGACACAAAACTTTTAAAAGTGACATAGTGTCACTTTTTTTTAAAAAAAAAAAAAACAATTTTATCACTTTTTGTGTGTTTGTAACTTTTTTCCTGCCACTTTTTTGAATTTTTTTCACTTTTTATTATTTTTACTTTTTAAAAATTTCTCACTTTTTTTTATAACAAATATATGTTTCGATTGGTGTTTTGTTACCTTTTTAAGTATTTGTCACTATTTTGAGTTTGTATCACTTTTTAAGTGCGTGTGTGTCACTTTTTTTTTAAGTATTTGTCACTATTTTGAGTTTGTATCACTTTTTAAGTGTGTGTGTCACTTTTTTTAAAAAAAGTGACAATTTTTATAAAAAAAAGTGACATTGTGTCACTTTTTTATTTTACACAATATTTTTTACTTCCTAAAAACCTTTCACATGATTTTTCAAAACACTCCTAATTTTAAGGGTATTTTTGTAAGTACCCCATGAATTTTGCTGAATTACAAGAAAGACCTTAATACACGTTTGGCTAAAATTATAGAGTAATATCTTTTTTGTTTCAAAAATAATAAGCTCTCGTTTGGCTCTAATTTTTAAAATTTATTTTCAACCTTATAATTAATGAAATTTATAATTTTATTTCTTTTTTCAATCACACATTTCATCCATTTTTATTAAAATTTACTGAGCCCATGTTTCATAGAAATTAATATGTAAATTTTAATCTAAATTAACAATTAATTTTTACCACATATTGCATGAGATCCACAATTACGTATTTTATTAACTTTTATCAAAATCTACTAAAAATATGATTTTAATTCCTATCAAACAAGGGCTAAATATCTCATTTTTAGCAAAATCAAACATGGGCTAAATACATAACTTCATAGATGTTAATTTAAAGAGTAATGTTATTTAGCATATTGGTATTAAATAGTAATATTAGTCTTGGTGACACTTGTGTGACATTAAATGAGAAATACAATTAATGAGTTACTTTATTATACATTTCACTGAGTTTATCGCATCACGCCACTTAAACTGATGTTGTAGTACCATTGATGCGAAATATCATAATTTAAAATATGTAACTTATTTGGACATTTAGCCCTTGTTTGATGGCCATTATTGTGTGAAAACGATGTTTTGAATAGTGATTTTTTGAAAAATGTGTAATTAAAAAGTTGAAATTTTTTTTGAGTTTACATGTAAAAATATTTATCATGTAAATGTATGGTTGAAAATGAATATAAGAAATAAATTGCTTTATTTTAAAGCGAGTCAAACCTGGCTTACTAGAAAATGGAAATTGATACAAATGGTCTCAAGCTTTGTCCATATATTACTTTTTTGGTCCAAATCTTTCAATTGTGATGCAAGTGGTCCCAAACCTTTTCATTTTTGACACAAATGATCCTTTTTTATGAAACCCACCTAAAATTGCTGTTAATTTTGTGCATGCAATGAAATTTTCCCTTATTTTTATTTCAAGGAGTAATTTCATCAAATGGCTTCTCCACTAAAAAAATGAATATAAAATTTAAAAACAAAATGATAACAAAATTCATAAACTTTCACCCAACTCACCCACACACTACAACGCCAGCACTCGAACTGAATTGTCGAAAACTCTTACAAAAAAATCAAATGGATAGTATTCCTATATACGATTATTACTTTAGATAATCATGCAAATTCAAATCTCAAGTTATAAAGGGGTGCTATGCTTTTTATGAAATAGGAGTGTAGGGCCAATTTTCCCGGCATGTTCTGTTTTGTACATGGCAAGTAACTTCTTAACACCATCATAAGGGATAGCTCCCTTATACAGGGGAGATTGCCATGGTAGTGTATAGAGGCTGAGATGGCAACTTATGATTAGGGATGACAAAAAAAATTGACAAATTCGATACCTGTTCGGAGTGGGGACGAGTAACTTTGCCTCGGGACGGGATGGGTAACGGGCGCCCCACCCAATTTAATATTTTTTAAAAAATTTTGTTTTATCTTTTTTTTTTTTAGAATTCAATACTTTAAATGAAAAAATTCACAGAATTTCATTAGTTTTAATAGAAAATGACAATTAAAATTATCTAAAAAATATGACAAACAATAAAAGTTTTAGTTTATCAAATATATTTGAATAATTTAATTTTTAAAAATAAAATAAGATTAAAAAATATATTATTGTCTTAATTTAATGAATATGAACAATAAAATGAATTATATAAAACTTTTAAAAAAAATAAACACGGCAAGGGCCTCGCCCTGCCTTAAACGGGTAACTTGGCGGGGACGGGACGGGATGGGGCGGGGGGAGGCCGTCGATCGCCCTGCCCACCCCATCCCACTCTGCCCTGCCCTGCCCTTGCCATCCCTACTTATGATTGGATGTTTTAAATTTATGTCTTGGTCAAACTCCAATGAAATGTTGTCTTCTAGCGACCTGTAACTTCATTTGGCAAATTTGTGGGTACACATAGCAGTGTTCCCATCATAATCCACCCAAAAATGTAGTAAATTTTAGGACCATTTGGAGATATTTTGATATAGTGGGATCTTGAAGATTCCATTTTTATAGATCTGACCCTATTGATGTCAATATCTACATGATTGTCATCTAGTCAAAATACTATTTGAAGGTGTCAAGTGTTGACCCCAAAAAATGTTGCCAACAGATGCCGGGCCCACCCGTGCACACATAAGCTTAATCCAACACGCTAATGCCGATCGACGGTCATGAAGACTCCAGAGAATGAGCGTGGGAGTAGCAAAAAGGCACGAGACGTCTCCGTTCAGGTCACCGGCATAAAAGGAATACGATTGTATAAGAAACCAATCGATAGATAACAGGATTGTGTTGTAATAAAATGTTGTAAAAATGATGTTGAAACGAGAGAAATATGGCTCCAAAGGATTCAGTTTATTCTCCAATTTTGCATTAGTTCCTTTCTTGTTACATGGTTGGGGTATTTATAGTGTTACAACTCAAATTGTGACCTTTGGATCAACTTACCACTACACCAAGAAAAGGCTTTTGCAGCGGTCAAAAAACGCTGCAAAAGACCTTTTGCAGCGTTTTTCCACGTGTTGCGAAGGTCGGTGTTGCCATTGAGGGAAGACTTTTTGCAGCGTTTATTCACCGTTGCGAAAAACTCTTTTGCAGCGTTTTTTAAACGTTGCGAAAAGCTCTTTTGCAGCGTTTTTTAAACGTTGCGGTAGACCCTTTTGCAACGTTTTTTAAACGTTGCGAAAAACTCTTTTGCAGCGTTTTTTAAACGTTGCTGTAGACCCTTTTGCAGCGTTTTTTAAACGTTGCGAAAAACTCATTTGCAGCGTTTTTTAAACGTTGCGGTAGACCCTTTTGCAGCGTTTTTTAAACGTTGCGGTAGACATTTTTTTTTTTAATACAGTTATGGTAATTGACCCATATAATTAAAAATAACACTTTGTGTACACATTTTGGAATTTTATAAAAATTGATAATTTCATTATAAATTTTTGAATCAATACAAAATTCGAATGTGATACAACACAACCCATCTAAAAAGGAGTAAAATAAACAATACAATTGTTTCATCCATCATTCCACTAACTAGATTGCTGGAAGAAGTAGAAACATAAAATATCATCCCCATGCGTGTTCTACAAATTCCTCCGTGCTACTCTTCAGGTAAAGGCTGCCAAAATTGCATAACCCACAAAAATAAATCATTATGGAAATCAACAAAATAGGAACTAGAAAATAGATTTATTGTAAAAACCCAAATAAACACCTCTTTCATCAGCAAGCTCTCTTTGGCGCGGTTCTCATCAGGAGCCTTCTCTCCATTTCTCAAGCATGCCATGTGTACAATTGCCCTAAATAAACACCTCCCGTCCGCTGGCACCCCTACATAGTGTTCATTATACATTAATCTTTCAATTTCATACATATTCTAAAATTACAACTAAACAACCAGGTAACGAAAAAATTAACAATGAATAATTTGAGCAATATGTAATGAAAGTCAGCCAATCACCAAAAAGAAATGTGCTGGACGACAAGAAGAAAGATCCATAATTGGGGAAACAACTGATAATTGGTGAAAAGACAAAAATATTATAGTGAAATCGATCAAAAGGCTGAGAGTCAGGTGTCAGACTTTCAAATCCAGTAACATAAGATTTTTAGCCATATCTGAATTGGTGATAGAATTAAGGAATGCTAGAAAAATGAACACAGAATTTTACCCTATCGCAAGAGAAAGTAATTGCTGAGGTCCTTCTTGATCATTTACTTCACAATTTAAAACTTTCTGAACGAGTCGCTTATACTCATTAATGTTAGGAGTCAGGACAGCCAAAAGATAATCTCTGACCAAGTCAAGGCAATTTGTAACAAGAAAAAGCCCATCCTGAGAAACCCATAGAATACATTTCAAAGACTATATTATTTGGGTAGACAATATCACTAGCAATCCTTTCAAAGGAAACTAAAGTCATTTTCTCTATTACGCACCCCATCTATGACAATCGGGACATTGGATTCCCTAGCATGCTTCATGATCTCACTGAATTCGCTCTTTGCCTCAAGAGAGGCAAAACCTGATAAAAAAGATATAATTCTTATCATGTACAAACAACATCAGCAATACATGATGTAAAGGAGCATCACAATTCTTTAACCACATTTTGAAACTGTCAAAAACCCAAATTTTTAAGCTTAAGTGAATGATCCATAAAACATCTTGTTGGAGCATTAATTGTTCAACAAACATATATATGGATACAGAAGTAGTTAGTTAGGAGATTTTTCTGTGCATGCAAATCATTAATTTTTCACCTTCAGGATTGAAATTCTAGAGTTGGCAAGTTCCATTAAGCACCTTTTCAGCATTGCCACATTCTCTCTGCCAAACAAAGAAGATTAAAATGAGTAACCGAGAAGTGAATGCAGACAGTTGAACTGGAAATAAATTAGAGCTAAAACTGGGCTGTTTAGTAAGGATTAGCATGTCATCTGGCCACTGCCTGGTACAACTCTAACCACTTGCTGCTGTTGTTGCAGATTCTGATGCTGCTTTGGAGTACGTGGTCTGATTAATTCATGGTCCGATTAATCCCAATAGGTCTATGGCAAACAACATGTAGTTTTGCTTTGTATGCTCAGAAAGATTATGAAACACAATCTCTGTCCAGAAAGAGGAAGAGGACAAGAAACCATGTATAAATATTACATTTTAAATGACTTTTTCTTGTGATGGGTAACCTTTTCACGCTATATAGTTTGAAATGGAGAAAAAATTACTTGACACTAAAATCATCAACTTTGCAATGGACTCAAACAGATTACTAGTAAAGCAACAGATAGACACAAACCCAAAATATAGCACATTATAGGCAACCTATTTCATGAGGAATAATGTGACTGGAAATACTGAATATGGAAAAGAGTCTTCAAAGCATTTTCTCAAACACCTACTATGCATTCTCATATCTTAGCACATTATAGGCAACCCATTTCATTCATAATTCAGCCCATAAATCAAAGAAAAAAGTAAGAAGTTTTAATTAGACTTGATTTCATCAACAACTAACTTGTTTTCAATAAAACTTTCATTTCGGTTTGCAACATATCACAAAGTCGCATTCAACCAATATGAAATAAACAGCTCTACTAATAACATATATAGACCTGGAAGATCAAATTCATAATTCAAAGTATACCGCATTTTTACATTAACAAATAATCCAACTTTCTCAACTGAATTAGAAATTCAATTAATTAATAAAAAACCTAATTAAATTCATAAGAAAAAATTGGGGAACCTTTTCATTGAGGGACTGAGACTTGGACTGGACAAATGTATCGACGTCAAAATTATCGGACTTGAACTTGAAGACATTATATTCTCTTCGAACTTGGTGCCGGCATCTTTGGAACTCCATTTCACTGCACCTCTCGTGTGTGATGCTCCTCTTGACCGAGATGACTTCAACGATGCCATAACCAAGAAAACGCGTTTCAGATCCGATTATTGTTCCTCCTGCGCAAGTTCAGGGCTAATTTAATTTGATTTAACGAATATATAACAAAAACTAATTGCGACTTAGGTTTTTAGAGGGCAAAAAAGGGGAACGGCAGCCCACTTTCAAAACTGGGAGAAAAAAAATAGTGAAGAAGACGAACCAGGCACAGGCGGTGCTGGCGTCAGTCGGAGCCCAGCAAAATCTGCTCGGCGTCAAAACCATCGGGAATCCACCTATGATTTCAAATCGTAATTTCAAATGATAGAGAAGAGGTAGAGGCGAGAGGAGAGGAGAGGAGAGACGGAGGCGGAGAGGAGCTAGGGTTAATGTTAAATCCATTTGATTTTAAAGGGGCGAGACTTTTAGCAACGTTTCCTAAAACGGATGTTGCGAAAATATCACGAAAAAAAAAAAAAAAAGCGAAAAACTTCTTTCGCAACGTTTTTTAAACGTTGCGAAAGATACTTCTTTCGCAGCGTTTAAAAAATGTTGCAAAAGACATTTTTTGCAACGTTTTATAAACGCTGCGAAAAGCTTTGCCTACTACAACGTTTTTTAAACGTTACGAAAAATAAAAAATTCGCAACACTAAAAAAATGTTGCAAAAAGGAAATATTAGCAACATTTACTTAAAAATGTTGCTAAAGCTCAATTTTGTTAAGCAATGGCAACATTCACGTATTAAAATGTTGCGATAGATCCCTTTAGCAACATTTAACTACCAAATGTTGCCTTTTATGTGTTGCAAATGGTGTTTTTTGGCGTAGTGTCCACGTGGCCTCATCTCCTCGGCCAAGGCATCAAATCCTAGCAATCAAGTTGACTCTCCTAGCTGTACTAACATTAAATGCTCTGACATTGACGAGACAAGACATAAGTAAGCTTTACACAAATGTCACATCAATCATTTGTTAGAGATTTTCATCATGGCCGAATCCTCAGAAGTGGACCTTTGATGGGCCTCGGACGTTAGAAGGAGGGGCCTCGGAGTAATAGCGAGGGCCTCGGACTGGTAGCCAGGGCCTCGGAACTCACCACTGAAGCTAGAGAATTATATCCTGATCGAATTAAGCTGGTCCCACCGTCGTGATGTGACGCCACGTGTCCATTCTGTCCTTTAACCCGTAACAATAGTCCCCCAAGTCCATGTGTGGTCATTTATGCCAGGCGTGGACTTTCAAAGTCTGAATTTTCTGTGTTTTACGCCATTTCTAAGAAAGTCGCTTGTAAAACTGAAGTTCTTTTGGAGCTACATCAAGATGAGGCGAGTTCGTATTCGAACTGGCCGAAGCTGATTTCCTTTTGATGAGGCGAGTTTGTATTCGAACTGGCCGAACGAACTGGCCGAGGCTGATTTCCTTTTGATGAGGCGAGTTCGTATTCGAACTGGCCGAGGCTGATTTCCTTTTGATGAGGCGAGTTCGTATTCGAACTGGCCGAGGCTGATTTCCTTTTGATGAGGCGAGTTCGTATTCGAACTGGCCGAGGCTGATTTCCTTTTGATGAGGCGAGGCGACGTTCATAGAAATTGATGCCTGTGATGTGACGGTTTCTTATGTTTCCAAGGCCAATGAACTGCATCGAGACGAATTTCAATAGCCGTACAGCTGTTTTTATTTAATGCACAATGATGGCTAATTATTGGGATGTGTAGTTTCGAGGACAAGTTCACGCGCGAGCCAGTGTTGGTTCATGCACGCACAAATCTGAGGCGTTGATGTAGAGAAAACGTTTGATTTCGAGGGTCAAGATTTGTGCATTTTTGTACGCCTCAGATTAACTGAGATCTGATCCAACGGCTAGGGCTGAACCCTTCGCTAGTATAAAAGCCAGAACTTTGTCATTTTCATACTTTACTTTCACGAAACACTCTGAAATTTCTGAAACTGTCCTGCTGTCAGTCATTTTCCGGCGAACTTCCGGCGAACTCTCTGAGTCTTTTCATTTTAGGTATTTTCTCCTTACGTAGTTGTCTTCTTTCCTCCTTTAAACACCTTTCCCTGTACTGTCCATCACCTTCCTCAGACTGCAATGTCTTCCGAAGCGTCTCTAGCTATGACAGTAGTTAGAAGTGGAGAGGAGTCAGTGTCGGGGGCCTCTGGGGAGTGGTACAGTATGACCGAAGAGCCTATAGATTATGAGGCGGGATGGGGGGCAGCCAAAATCCAATCCAATATCACTTCTGCCAAACTAGACGAACTTAGGCAGACCTATAACATCCCCCATTACGTCAAACTCTTAGTCCCTGATGCTCACGAAAAGGCTTGTTTTCCGAGGCCCAATTGTGTGGCCTTCAGTGAACACCTGTTTAAGGCAGGTGTGCGTCTGCCTCTGCACCCCTTCTTTAGGGCGGTGCTGAGGACCTTCATGTTGTCCCCCACCCAAATTCTTCCCAATGGGTGGAGCCAAGTCGTGGGGACCTACTTCCTGTGGAAGGAAGTGTCTCTGGGCGAGGACCTCCCACTTCATGTTTTCGAGTCCCTCTTCCATGCCAGGGTCGTGGGAAAAGATGATTCAAAGGGGTGGTATTACATCACTCCCTGGGCTCCCACGCCCCCTTTGTGGTTGGGCTCCCTTCATCCATAAAGGGGTGGAAGGAGTCGTGGTTCTGGGTGACGGGTAGGTGGCAGATGGTGGAGGGAGATGCTGTCCCAGCTGTTACCGCGCCGACCCAGTACTACGAGGCTTGTGAGTGTCGTCTTGAGTTCTTATAGCTTCACCATGCACCGTTCGATGCGATAATCGCCTCGTTTTTGGAGATTGTAGCACAAGGTACGAGCTTTCTGAGGCTGAGTGGGCCATTGTAGAAGACATTTACCAACGATCTCCGAGGCTCCGAAGCTTCTCCCATCTGATCGAGAGAAGCAGATACTACATAGACTTCGGACTGATGGCCCCAAGGGTAAGAGGCGCCTTCATTTTTAACTAATTGCCCCTTTAATGATCTGAACTGACTTCTCTTCATGATCGCAGATAAATTCACCAAGAAAAATTATGCCCTGCCTGATATGGCTAGCATAATGAAGGCCACCTCCACTGCCGGGGTGAAGACACTGAACCTGGGTCCTCTGGGGCAAAACAGGTAAAGTCCAAATTGGACCGCCTCAGCAAGAGCAAAAATGAGAAAGAGGCTGAGGAGGAGGTACAAGAGGAGGCCCCAAAAGGTGGCAAGCCAGCATTGGCGAAAGGCAAGGGGGTGGCTGATGAGCCACAAAAGAAGAGAAAACTGGGCCCAGGTGGGGGGTCGTCAAGTTTTGGGACCACTGTGTCCTTTTCTGAAAAGGGGGGTTCGAAGCAGCCGAAGCTCCTCCAATCTTCGATTGATGCTGCCATGGTGGCCCAGTCTAGGAAGATCGTCATGGATGACGTGGCGAAAGCAGAGGGGGCCGCCAAGAAGAAGGTTGTGGAGAGGACCCCGGGAAAGTCTGGAAATTTCCTGGGGGGCAGGGAGGACACAATAGCCCCTGCCGTAATAGAAATGCTGCCTCCGGAGGTGAGGGCGGCCACTGAGGGCTTCAACAAGTTCTGGACGGAGAGGTGGCAGAATTATGTGGCCACCTGTGATGCGGTGGACCTCACCACTACTTTGGTGAGCCAAACTGCCAGGGCCTTCGGAGTTGCACTGGAATGCCAAACTGTTTTGGCAGATATTCAATCAAGGAATAGAGCCTCGCGCGATGAACTGGAAAAAGTGAAGGCAGAGCTGGCGGAGAAGAAGGAGGCCAACATTGAACTGAGAATTCAGAGAGATGTTGATGATTCGAAACGCGATGCTCTCCTGGCAGAGATTGAGGCCCTGAAGAAGGAGGTTCATGAGAGCCAGTGTGAGGTGGCTGCCCTCACCAAAAAGGTGGAGATTTCTGACAACCACCAGAAGGTCACTGCCGAAGCACTGGAGAAGGCAAACCTTGAGTTAACTGGGGTTAGGGATGCCGGGCAGTTTATGGAGAAGGAACTGAGGTGGCTGGAGGCCGAAGTTAAAAGATATGAAGCTGACGTGGTCGAGGCGGGCGATATTGCAGTGAGGAATTACATAGCCAACTTCCATCACACTGAAGAGTATCGACGCTTCGGCCTGTATTGGAGCAGAGTGCCCTATCAGGAGGTCTTTGAGAGGTTGGGAGAGGCACATCCAGAGCTCGATGTTTCTGAACTGAGAGCTGAGTTCTTGGAGGAGGAGGTTCCGCAGACACCTGCTGAAGAAGGTGAAGTGGTGGAACTTGATCCTGAGGATGTGCCTACTGAAGGGCCTCAACCTGTTGAAGTGCCTCAAACAGCAGACGCTCCAGCTCCCCCACCCCCTGCTCCTTGATACATTTTTGTAATTTTAATTCATTGCTTTGTAATTCCTTCAGCATATTACAGCATATTAATAGAACACATTTCATTTTATTGTACTGCAACCTATTCTTGCCACAGTGAACTGTTCTGGGCTTCGCAACATAACTCTTGAAATGAACATTCGAACTTAACTTAATGCAACAGTATCAAGGCCTTGCCATACTTAAATAATTAACTAGAATGGGATAACTGAGCAAACCATTCAGCAAAGCAACCAAACAAACTTAACAAATCTGAGGTAACTTAACTGAAGCTCCTTCATAAAACTTTTGACAACTGCTTTCCCAGGGTATCATTCTGAAACTACCTTAACTTTTGACAACTGATGAAATTGTTTTTACCCTCTTGCTTGGTGGATGGTTCATCCAAGCAGAGGCTTCTCCCTTTAGCGTTCAGCTTCACCAAAGGGAGGCTTGTGATGTACGCTTTGGAGTTCGAACGAGGTGGCCTTCTTTTAAGGTTCCATCCTCTCCTCCGAAGCGCCCACGCTTCCCAGCTTGGTGGATGGTTCATCCAAGCAGAGACTTCTCCCTTTAGCGTTCAGCTTCACCAAAGGGAGGCTTGTGATGTACGCTTTGGAGTTCGAACGAGGTGGCCTTCTTTTAAGGTTCCATCCTCTCCTCCGAAGCGCCCACGATTCCCAACTTGGTGGATGGTTCATCCAAGTAGAGGCTTCTCCCTTTAGCGTTCAGCTTCACCAAAGGGAGGCTTGTGATGTACGCTTTGGAGTTCGAACGAGGTGGCCTTCTTTTAAGGTTCCATCCTCTCCTCCGAAGCGCCCACGCTTATTTGATAGTTGATGAAGACTAGAGAAAACTTGTTTATTTATAAAGGCTGGGGAGCAACATCCAGCTATTGATTACATTCATTGATAATACATTCTCAGATGCTCAACATTCCACGAATGAGGTTGAATTCTGCCATCCATGTCTTTTATCCAGTAAGTGCCAGGCCGAATTTCCTTTTCAATTTGGTAGGGTCCTTCCCAGTTGGGTCCTAGGGTGCCCACCCCCGGCTCCTTTGAGGATAGGAAAACCCTGCGAAGGACTAAGTCGTTTATGCGGAAGGACCTCCTTTTCATCCTTGAGTTGTAGTATCGACTCATCTTCCTCTGGTAGGTTGCAAGCCTCAACTGGGAATCATCCCTCTTTTCTTCAAGGAAATCAAGCTCACACCTTCGGAGTTCCTCATTGGATATCTCATTGAAGCTTAATCTTCTGGGTGAGGGTAATCCTACCTCCACTGGGCTCATCGCTTCAGCGCCATAAGTCATGGAGAAAGGGGTTTCCCCTGTAGGTGTTCTGCTCGTCGTTCGTATAGCCCATAGCACCTGGGGTAATTCATCTACCCAAACTCCCTTAGCTACATCAAGCTTCTTTTTCAGAGTGTGCTTGATGGTCTTATTGACGGCCTCCACTTGGCCATTGGCCTGGGGGTGATGAGGCGTAGAGAAGTGCTTTCTGATTCCAAGTTCTTCACAGAGGTCCCGGACCTTCCGGTTGTCACATTGTTTCCCATTATCAGAGATAATCGAGTGAGGGATGCCGAAGCGACAAATGATATTCTTCCACAGAAATTTGGAAGTATTGGCCTCAGTGGTCTTTGCCAAAGGCTCAGCTTCTACCCATTTTGTGAAATAATCGATAGCTACTATGGCGAAACTGGCGCCTCCTCTGCCCTTAGGTAATGGGCCAATGAGGTCCACACCCCACTTGCTAAAGGGCCATGGGCTGGTTACTGTAGTAAGCTCCTGAGAGGGTTGCTTCTGCACGTTGGAAAAACGTTGGCACTTGTCACATTTGCGAACGAATTGGAAAGCATCTTTTTTCATTGTAGGCCAGTAATATCCCTGCCTCAATGCTTTATTGGCCAAGGCTAATCCTCCGGAGTGATTGCCACAAATGCCCTCATGAATTTCCCTAAGTACATAATCAGCTTCTTCTTCTCCTACGCACCGAAGGAGAGGTGCAGAGAATCCGCGTTTATATAGAACATCGTCCACTAACAGGAAATGGGCAGACCTTCTACGTATTTTATACGCATCTTCCTTATTATCAGGTAAGGAATGATCTTTGAGGTAAGATATGAGAGGTTGCATCCAAGTTGGGGTACCTTCTACCCACATCACCACTTCTGCGGAGGTGGACGGCCTGAGGAGGTGTTCAATTGGGACCACTGCCAGCAATTCAGAATCTTTGCTGCTAGCAAGCTTAGATAAGGCATCAGCGTGCGCGTTTTCAAGACGTGGTATCTGACTTAATTCAAATTTCTCAAAGGAAGGGAGTAGGCTCATTACCAATTTGAGATATGAGGCCATGGCTTTATCCCTTGCCACGAAGTTGTCGTTTACCTGTCCCACTACAAGCTGGGAATCGCTGCTGATGTGAAGCCTCTTTACTTGCATTTCCTTGGCTAGCCTGAGGCCAGCGAGGAGGGCCTCATATTCTGCAGCATTGTTGGTGGCCTTGAAGCCGAACCGTACTGCACTATTCAACATATGACCTTCAGGACTTATAAGGACTACGCCAGCGCCTGAGCCTGTTTCCCCTGTTGAACCGTCTATGAACAAATTCCATGTTGGGGGCTCGGAAGGCTCCGCCTCCTGGCCGACTTCAGGAGCGTTGGTAAATTCTGCCACAAAATCTGCTAAAGCTTGCCCTTTGACAGCAGTTCTGGCTTTGAAGAGGATTTCAAATTCGCTCAACTCCACTGCCCACTTCAGTAGTCTACCCGAGGCGTCTGGCTTTTGTAGAACTTGTCTGAGTGGAAAGTTTGTCAGTACATGAATGGTGTGAGCCTGAAAATAAGGCCTCAATTTACGAGAAGCGATGATCAATGCCAAGGCTAATTTTTCCATGTCTGGGTATCGCGTCTCAGGGGGTATCAAAGCCTTGCTGATATAATAAACAGGCAGCTGAGTTGAATTCTCCTCTCTCACCAGTACCGCACTTATAGCCTCGAGGGAAACTGCTAAGTAAAGTTGTAGCACCTCGCCAAGTTTGGGTTTTGACAGGAGGGAGGCCTGCCCTAGGTGCCTTTTGAGCCCCTGGAAAGCCTCTTCACACTCCTCAGTCCACTGAAACTTCTGTCCTCCCTTTAGTATTCTGAAGAATGGGAGGCACTTATCAGTGGATTTCGATATGAAGCGGCTCAAAGCAGCCACACGACCCGTCTAACTTTGCACCTCTTTTGGTTTCTGGGGAGATTTCATCTCGATTAATGCTTGGATCTTTTCTGGATTTGCTTCGATGCCATGTTGATTGACCATGTACCCTAAGAACTTGCCTGACGCTACCCCAAATGCACATTTTAGGGGATTCAACTTCATGCGGTACTTTCGCAGAACTTCAAAGGCTTCATGGAGGTGGGATATGTGATCATCCACTTTCAGACTCTTAACAAGCATATCATCTACATAGACCTCCATAGTTTTCCCAAGCAAATTAGCAAACATCTTGTTTACTAACCTCTGGTAAGTTGCTCCAGCATTCTTTAATCCAAAAGGCATCATTCTGTAGCAATAAAGGCATCGGTCCGTTATGAACGAGGTGTGCTCCTCATCGCCTGAGTACATGGGAATCTGATTGTAACGAGAGTAGGCATCCATAAAACTCAGGGACTCGTGCCCAGCAGTGGAGTCCACCAACTGATCAATTCTGGGAAGTGGGAAGCTGTCTTTTGGACATGCCTTATTGAGATCAGAAAAATCAATGTATACCCTCCACTTCCCATTGTGCTTTTTCACCAGTACTGGATTGGATATCCATTTTAGGTAGAGGGCCTCCCTTATAAAGCCATTGTTAACAAGCTTCTGCACTTCCTCTTTCAAGGCCTCATACCTCTCTGGGTTAAGGGCTCGCCTCTTCTGTCTGTGCGGGGCAACTTTGGGATCAATTTGTAGGTGGTGGCAACTGACACCAGGGTCAATGCCTACCATATCCTCATGCCTCCAAGCAAAGACATCGTGATTCTTGCACAAAAATTCTTTAAGCTCCCCTTTGAATCTTGGGGCTAAACTTCTTCCAACCTGCAGCAGCTTGGTTGGTTCCTTTGAGTCGATAGGAAAGCTTTCTAACTCTTCCATGGGGGCTGCCTGGGAATCAGCCTCGGTTATTCGTGGATCGAGCTCATCAAGTGCTGGTAATCTGAGGCTACTGGTGCCTGCCACCATGTGCATATCCCTAGGCTCAGCCTTCCTCACAGAATTAAGGTAGCATTCCCTTGCCCCTCTTTGGTCTCCTTTGACCGTTGCCACCCCCCTATCAGTTTGGAACTTCATGCATAGGTGATGAATGGAGGTGATAGCTCCCAAATCCTTCAATGCGGGCCTCCCCAATACCCCATGATAGGCTGACCTGCTATCCACTATCAAAAATTCCATAAAACATGTGGCTGCTAGGGGTGGAGCTCCCATTTCTACGGCTAGGGTAATTTTGCCCCTTGGGACGATACTGTCCCCCGTGAAACCATATAAGGGAGTGTTGGTGGGGGTTAACTCATGGTCCATGATCATTTTGTCAAAAGTAGATCCGAATAGGATGTTCACAGAACTGCCATTGTCTACCAACATTCGCCTCAGTCTGTTCCTGGCTACCACAGCTCTTACTACCAAAGCATCACAGTGAGGGTAATGAATACCTTCGGAATCTTCATGTGTAAACATAATCGGAGGCGACTGGCTCCTTCGCGAACTGCTGCCCACAATGTAGCTAGTCAATGGAGGAGCCCTTGCCTCTCGCACATAGTTCCTTTGAGAGTTTCTGGTGCTTCCACCAACATAAGGACCCCCAAAGATAGTGTCAATCTCGTGAACAGGAACATCATCAGGTCTACCTCGATGATCCCTTCGTTGCTGTTCATTTGGGTTTCTATTCCTTTCTCTTTCTCTTCCACGAGGAGATGCTTCCCTGTGATGGGAAGGGGCCTCGCCTCGCCTAGATCGTGAATCTTGCCTCGGCGGGGGCCTGCTCCTCGGTCTCGAGGTGTTCCGATTGTTACTTCTGGAATCCGAATTTCTGGGATGCAAGGCTATGTCTCTACAGTCAGCAGTGGCGTGGCTGTAGGAATGGTGATAAGTGCAATATCCTTGGGAGTTGCCTCTGCCTTGATTCGAATTCCTTCCCCGGCCTCGTCCTCTATGGGGGGCCTGTTGCGTTCGTGGGTTTTCAGGGGTACCCGTAATCGGTACGTCCTCGTAGGCCAAAGTTGGCACAGCATTCAATGTGGCTGCGGCAAGTGCCTGCCCTGAGCCTTGGGCAGCTTCCACATTGGGTTGACCGCACTGCTGATCCATCAGGTGGGAGGTTGGACCTCTACCACGTTGCCTTTGTTGGGGTTGTAGAACCCTACTTGCCCTGTTTCGATGTTCTATCAGTTCCTCGTTGATGATTTCACGTCGCATCATCTCCAACAAAGCATCATAAGTTGGGGGATCTTGATTCTGCACATCTCTCCAAAATAGGGTGTTCATGTTGAGGCCTCCCCTAAGGGCGGATAGAGCCTCGCGATCAGTGACTTGAACACAGCAAGTCATTTCGTCCGTAAAACGGGACAGAAAGCTCTTCAAAGTTTCTTCTGGCTGTTGTCTCATGTCTTGGAGGCGTTGGATTGGGGCCTCGCCTTCTTTACTTACTGCAAATCTTTTCAAAAAAGTAGTTTTGAATTCTGGCCAACTTCGAATGCTCCCAGGAGGTAACCTACTATACCAAATTTCAGCAGCTCCGCTTAGAGTCAAATGAAAGGCTCTGCATTTAACAGCTGGAGTGGCGCCTCTCAGGCTCATGTGTGTTTTGTAGCTATTCAAGTGCTTCTCTGGGTCGCCTCTCCCATCATATTTGGGTATTTTGGGCATAGTATAATGATTTGGGACCTGGGCATTCCTTAACTCCCTTGAGAATGGCAGATTGTCATCATCATCATCTAAGTCACAGGATCTCTAGGGACCATCCGAATCATAATTAGCCTCAGCTTCATACCTGGGCTATTGCGTGGAGGGTCCTGCCTGGTTGCGAGCCTCCTCATCCCTCCTAAGGCTTTCATGACGGGGTGGCATAGCACGGGGGGCACGTTCTTGCCTTTCCTCCGGCTGCCGAACCTCAGGAGGTGGGGGCTGTTGCCTATTCCTAGAAGCGTAGGCTGCATTCCTTTGTCTTCGCCTCTGACCTATCGGGCTAAGCCTATCAAACACACTGGCAGACCTCTGGGGCCTCGGTGCTGGCTCATATTCGGGAGGGAAATTATCCTCCATGTTGAACGGGGCCTCGGAAGGTCGGCCGGAAGCATAATTGGAGGAAATATCGACTCCAACTTCCCTTTCTACTGGGCTTCCTCCCCTATACTGCTTGGAGGAATAAGCTCTTTGACTCTGAACTTCGTCAGGTTGATATGGCCCTTGTGGAACAAAGGAGGGAGGTGGGGGACCTCCCTGGTCTTGCATTTGCCTCAACAGTTCTTGCATCGCCATGTTTTGATTAGTAATGCTCCTCATATTGGCTGCCATGGTTGCCATTTCCCTAGTAAGCTGGGCCGCCAACCTCCTACCACCTCGCCTGTGATGGTGGTGGGGTCGACGTCGGACCGCAGGGGCCTCATTGTCAGCTTCTCTAGTTCGTCTGGGAGGAGCCTCTTCTTCTGAACTCATGTCTCTTGAGACTTGAATAAACTTGAACTTCGGGGGCTTCCTCTTATTCTTCTTTAAAGAATAAATCCTTTTTCAAGGGGGATGCCCAAAATATTTCAGAAAGCTTTTTCCACGGGGTTGCTCGTGGTTATAGTGTGGTTTCCCACAGACGGCGGCAATCTGTTGATCCCAAAAAATGTTGCCAACAGATGCCGGGCCCACCCGTGCACACGTAAGCTTAATCCAACACGCTAATGCCGATCGACGGTCATGAAGACTCCAGAGAATGAGCGTGGGAGTAGCAAAAAGGCACGAGACGTCTCCGTTCAAGTCACCGTCATAAAAGGAATACGATTATATAAGAAACCAATCGATAGATAACAGGATTGTGTTGTAATAAAATGTTGTAAAAATGATGTTGAAACGAGAGAAATATGGCTCCAAAGGATTCAGTTTATTCTCCAATTTTGCATTAGTTCCTTTCTTGTTACATGGTTGGGGTATTTATAGTGTTACAATTCAAATTGTGACCTTTGGATCAACTTACACGTGGCCTCATCTCCTCGGCCAAGGCATCAAATCCTAGCAATCAAGTTGACTCTCCTAGCTGTACTAACATTAAATGCTCTGACATTGACGAGACAAGACATAAGTAAGCTTTACACAAAAGTCACATCAATCATTTGTTAGAGATTTTCATCATGGCCGAATCCTCAGAAGTGGACCTTTGATGGACCTCAGACGTTAGAAGGAGGGGCCTCGGAGTAATAGCGAGGGCCTCGGACTGGTAGCCAGGGCCTCGGAACTCACCACTGAAGCTAGAGAATTATATCCTGATCGAATTAAGCTGGTCCCACCGTCGTGATGTGACGCCACGTGTCCATTCTGTCCTTTAACCCGTAACATCAAGCTTAATCGCAACCAAAAGGTTGTTGGCATTGTCGTCATATTGGGATTCTTGGGGCCTAAAAATTTGCCGTAGCTATTGGGTGGCAAGTTCGAATCTACGGCAATCAAGAAGGCAAAACCAGGAGTTTTTACTTTTTGGCCAACCCTAGGGATGTCAGTTTGGCTCACCGACTCGGGCCGTCCGTGGCTCTGCCCGGAAAAGCTCGAGTTGGCCTAGGTCATCGAGCCGAAGCTCGGGCCGAGCCCATTTTTGGGAAATCGGGTTGGCCAACCGTGTGGCCCGTATAAAATTAAAAAAAAAATTTGAAATGGAAGGAGGGAAAGAGGCAGCACATTATATATAAAAAAAATCGGACCGGCCTGTTGAGACCCGAGTTTTTCAAATTTTTTTTCCAAGCCTTTGCTCGGCTTGGCTTAGGCCAAAAAAAGCTTGAACCCATTTGCTTGAGCTGAGCTCGAGCTTCAAATTTCAGCTTGTGATTCGGCTCGTTGCCACCCCTAGCCATCCCAGAGCTTGAAAGGCTGTTTGCTGAGGATTTTGCCTGAATTATAGGTCAAATTTAAGTCTGTCGAACCTGAATTTGGAGTTACATGAAGGGCATCATTTCTAATAGTAGCAGTCTTCTTAACCTAAACTTTTTTTGACTGGTTCCCTGGATCAGTTTTCTTCATGAAGCAGCTGAGCCACAAGTCTGATTGCTAATTGATCGGAAGGACCATAATGTCGACTAAAAGTATCGACTTTTTGAGCAAAACAATGACTAAGATTAGAGTCGGATTTTGCTGTTAGTTTTCCCATTTGATAGATGAGTTCTGAAGTACAAGATTAGAGATGGATGATAAATAACAATATCAAACAAAAGGGTCATTAGCACGTAACGTCTCCACCTTTCACTACTATTGTGTAAAACGTCCTTACATTTTATTTTTTGACATTTTCACCATTATTTTCACATTTTATTGCTCAAAAAGTCATTTTTATTCATTTTCTCAATTAAAAATTATGAAATGACGAATATACCATTATCTTTAAATAAAGCGAAAAAAATTTAATTGCAACCACAGTCCTAATTTTTTTAAAAAGGGCAAATGAGTCTCAAATAAATTATTAAAAAGATAATTGGCACATAATGTTCATACATTTCACTATTATTGTGAAAAACATCTATATCTTTCTTTCTTTTTATATTTTCACATTTAATTACACATTTGATTGGGTAAACCATAATTTTTTTTTTATCTGTTTTCATTCAATTTCTCGATAAAGAGTTGTGAAATGATAAATATACACTCCTATTTAAATAAAAAGCTAAACATTTAATTACAACTACAGTTCCAAATTCTTTTAAAAAGAGTAAACGAGTTCCAAATAAATTATTTAAAAATTAGAAATTAAAATCTTTATTTTTAAAAAAGTGCAAACGAGTCTCAATTAAATTTATTAAAAATTTTAAAAAGTACAAACGAATCTCAAATAAATTATTATAAAAATTAGAAGTTTAAAAAAATATTTTTTTTAAAATAAGATGATATATTCATCATTTCACAGCTCCTTATTGAAGAATTAGATGAAAATGAAAAAAAATGATGATTTGCGCAATCAAATGTGTACTTAAGGGTGAAAATACAAAAAAGAAGGTATGGACGTTTTGCGCCATAATAGTGAAAGGTAGGAATATTATGTGCTAATTACCATTTTAATAATTTATTTGGGTACTCATTTGCATTTTAAAAAAAAGGGACTATGATTGCAATCATTTTTTCTTTTTCTTTTTATTTAAAGAAAATGGTATCTTTGTCATTTCATAATTTTTAATTGAGAAAATGGATGCAAATGACATTTTACGCAATGAAATGTGAAAATCAGGGTGAAAATGCCAAAAAAGAAAGGTAATAACGTTTTCTATAATAGCAGTGAATGTGAGGACGTTTGTGCTATTTACCCCAATGTAAAATGTACTGAAGGTGAGATCTTAGTCGAGAAGGAACAAAAAATGACTTTCTTGATTTCAGGCGAGAATTCTAGCGGTTGAGAATTAGAAACCCTAATTTTATTCTATCGAGAGCAATCACTTGAAAGAAGAAAAATAAAACTCAAGAACGCATAAGAATTATAGATGCTCGCTTCAATAAGAGACTATGTCCCGCCACTACAGCAATTGATTGTGATGAAAAAAAAAGTTTACAAGAGTAATCGCACTTCTATTTTATGTAGCCTCTCTTTATCTCTTTTTGAGGATAATCATAAAACCTAACTACGACTCCCTATTTATAAGATAAATTAAGGAAAAATAAAATTTTACAATGACTCAAATTCTTTAATAGAATTTTACAAAAATACAAATTTCTAAATAGTCCTTAGATTAAATTTTGAATAGTTAGGATGAACAATAATTAGACTCCACAATTTAACACTAACGAATAAGTAGTGGTGATGGTGTGGCAGCGTGTGATAGAATGTGTTGGGTTGGGTTTTGAGGTCGATGGTTGGAAGAAAATGAACTTTTTATTTTTTTAATTTCTTTTTGAGTAGAGAAAGTCATTGACGAAATTGCTCTTTGAAATAAAAATAAAATAAGGACAATTGCATTGCATGCACAAAATTACGATGGAACTATTTGCGCCAAAAATGAAAATGTTTGAGATCACTTATGCCGGCACATTCGAAAGGTTTGGACCAAGAATACAATTTGGACAAATGTTTAAAACCATTTGCGCCAATTTTCCGAATAAAATTGTGTTACAAACTTACAACTTGAAACTGATTTTGAGACTACATCTTGTAGTTGGTAAACTTGTGACATGTGAGTTGTTAATGTACCCATGGGCACAACGACAAGGAAGATGCAACTAAGTTCATTTTTGTTTTGAAAAAGTAATTTCAACTAAATATTGATAAATTATTTTGGACATAAATTCGGACTTCTATAAATTTTTTGATAAAGATAACTTCATTTTTATTTACATTTTAAAACCAAAAGATTTGAAGAATTCTTAAATTGAAAAATAACTTTTAACTTTTATATATCTACTCATATCTTCACATGATAAAAACTTTCTAGTTCATGATCTACTTACGTCGCTAAATGTTTCAAAAAACTTGTGTCGTTAAATTTTATATATATATAAAAAATCGATTGATTTAAAATGAATTATTACTAAGACGAAAATAAACTTTATTTACTATGTACTCTAAATATAAGCTATGGGCCTAGGGATGGCAAAAAAACCCGACAAACCCGATACCCGCGGGGACCCGCCCCGAACGGGGAGAGGAAAACCCGCTTAAACGGGTAACGGGGCGGGGATGGGGCGGGGAATTATTCCCCGAGGCGGGGACGGGGCGGGGACGGGTAACGGGGTCCCCGCCCCGCCCCGCCCCGTTAAAAATATTTTTTTTTTTTTTTTTAAGAACTCAATACTTTAAATGAACATTTTCGTTAGTTCTAATAGAAAATAGCAACTAAAATTATTTGTTTAAATATAATGAATATGGACAATAAAAATAAATTATCAAAAAATAAAAAAATAAAAAAATTAAACGGGGAATAAACCTACCCCCGCCCCGCCCCGCCCCGCCTTAAACGGGGAACGGGGCGGGGACGGGGAATGAATTTCTTAACGGGGCGGGGGACGGGAAGGGCATCCCCGCCCCGCCCCGCCCCGTTGCCATCCCTATATGGGCCAAGTTTATATATCATTTACAAATGGTTAAACTTTATTTTTAATAACACATTTCACTGTTATTGTGAAAAACGTCATTATCTTTCATTTTTTAGCATTTTCACCCTTATTTCCACATTTTCAATTCAAAAGGTCCATTTCATCCATTTTCTCAATTAAAAATTTTGAAATGACAAATATACTATTTTCTTTAAATAAAAAAAATTTAATTGCAACATAGTCCCAATTTTTTTTATGATTAATATCCATTTTCACTACTATTGTGGAAATCGACGTTTTTCAGATTTTCAGGTAGCAAACTTTGAAACTTTATGCCGGCCAGAATACTTGAAGTTACAGGGAGATATTTGTATGGAATTGAAGATGAGGTTAAGGGCTTTCCATAGGTACCATTTTCGATGGTTTAAGTGGCTGGAGCTTGCCGGAATTTGGCTCCATAAACGGTGGCTAGAGGGGCAAAAAATACCCCAAAATTAGAGAGCAAAATTATATTTATTTGGACTCATTTGCACTTTTTAAAAAAGTTCAGGAGTAAGATTTTAATTTGTTCTTTTTTTTTTCTTCCTTTTTTTGTTTTATTTAGATAGAAGGGTATATTGGTCATTTTACGTTAAAAAATGGTGAAAATGATGTTTCCCGCAATGAAACGTTGAAATAAGGACGAAAATGCAAAAAATGAAACGTATGGACATTTTCCACAAGAAATGTCAAATGTAGGGACGTTTTGTTCTGAATGGGATGTTATCCGCAATAAAACGTTGAAATAAGGACGAAAATGCAAAAAATGAAACATAAGGACATTTTCCACGAGAACTGTCAAACGTATGGACTTTATGTGCTATTAAGCCAAAGGAGAAATAAGTAACAATGTTTATGTAATTTTTAAAATTAGATCGATGATTATATAATAATGTGTTTATATAGTTTTCATAATTAGAGGGATGTGTGTATAATTTATATGAGAAAAAAATGTTACATGAAAGATGGCATTATTACATCCTTTAAATGGGAATTTCTTATTTTTCTATAATGGGTTAGTTGCATGAAAATATAAAAAAGAAAAAAAGATACAAATATAGGAAGACGTTGCCGTCAGCGTCGCTAGCGCCCGATGTTTCCCTCCACCCTTTTTGTTTGCCTTAAATTTCCTTCAACTTATCCGTAATTTCATCCTCAAATTCATTTCTTGGTTCATTCTCCGACCCGGGTTTTTCCAAGGTAGCGTCCTCAGACATTTCTACATACTGTATTTTAAGATTTGTATCAAAATGGTATTGGATCAATTACTCAAGTTTTGGGTTGCTTCGATGGTATGTTAATAGCTTATTTTCTTATGGAAAATTTAAGTATAATTGCTTGTGTGCTCCATAATTTTGAGTGAGTTTATAGTTTCTTGAAATGGCAATACTGAATCACTGATGGGTTCTTTTTTAACTTTTATATACTTCTTTTTAATTAGAATTTAGTTGCTTTAGATTCCCTGAATATCTTGTAATGAATACAGAGGAATTGTGATAAAGGATCCAAGCAGCGGACCCCAAAGTAATTAAGAACCAGGCTTAATTTGTTGTTGTATATACTTTTTTAGTGTGCTTATTTCTTGATTGTATACAAAGATTTTTGTTCTTTTCCTTCTAAAGAAGAGTATGTTTTAGGCTTTTAAAGAAAATATGAATCCAGCCCGTACCTGAGGGCGTATTGAAAGGTTAAATTTATCTCCTTTCGAACAGTTTAAACTTTTAGACAAGTTGATTTGACAATATACCTGCGTTCGTGAATCTGGAACTCTATTTCTGGGAATTTTCTACTGACATGTCTAATTGTATATGTAGAGAATTTGAGCCTTTTCTCCTAATGCCCATTTGACACTGCATTATGAAAATTTTCATTTAACAGTAACATTTGTATACTACGTGCACTATTAAGTTTTTACTTTCATTTTATGACAGATTCATGCACTATAACATGCTGGAACTATGGGATGGTTACATTAATCTATCAAACAGAGTAAAGTTTAGGATGTCTCCGTATATCATTTCCAAGGATGAATTTTTTTAAATGAGGGCACAGAGCAACTTATTCAGTTAGATAGATATGGCTAAGTTTTTGCGGCTAATTATAGTGGTTCTGATCAGAACCAATTGGAGAAAGATGTTTGTTGTTGGTGCAATTCTTACAATATGTAGTGTTGTAATACAGATTTCTTCACTTCCTTACCCACTGAACCAATGGATTTTACCACGAACCACGAAAATTTCCTCCTACAAACATTTGAACACTGCAACACACTTGATTGAAAATCACCCACTATCTGTTCAAGATGCCCGGGCAATTGCTTCACTTAATTATTCAGCAAATTTGAATCACTCAGCGGTAATTTCCAATGAGCAGCAAAGGGTTTCTCGACGGAGAAGGAGAAAACACCATATGAAATCGACTATGGATACTCCACCATCACCACCTTATATTGTTAGAAAACTGCCTGATCACTTGGTAAGTTCCTTATTCTTCTCATAAAGATTTTGGAAATTTCAATTATTTCAGTTACCTCTTTTCCTCAAGATTTTTCAATATATGCAGAGGCACGTATTGTCATTGACACCAGATGAAGCACTTGCATTTGCCAAAAAAGAAATTGAAAATGCCCCAATCGTTAGTGAAGATCCTGAACTCTATACTCCCCTATTCCAAAATATTTCTACTTTCAAAAGGTATATCTCACTATACTTGTGTAATTTTTCGTTTTACTGATTATATACTCTTGGTGAATTTTCATTAGGTGGTGTTAATTAGTACCTCAGTAGATACTAACTTGAACAATACATGAAGTAAGTTGTAGCTTTATTAGTTTTAAAACTAATGATATTTATTGAAGATACAACTTGAACTTGACTATGCATTGATAGGAACATGCAAGCTTTTTACCTTTCCAAGGATTTCGATTTCGCAGATTATGATTTTTTAAATACATTTTCGCTCTCTATCTAATGGCTAAAGAAATTCTAAGAAACTCATTACCCACCTCTATTATACACTCTTAAAAGTTTTAGTTCATGGAGCAATATTTCTCATTCAGATTTCTTATGAGATAGTTGTAAACTGTTAACTGGATCATGCACTCAGATGTGGTGGCGAAAAGGCTTGCAGAAGCTGAGATGATTCTGTTGCAGGCTATTATATTACTGTTTAGTTGACTTTCATTTATTCAATTGACTAGCAGCAGTATTAGTCCTTTTATTCACACTTTTCACAATTTTGCTGTTCTGCTTGTTTCAGTCCATCCACTAGTATTTACTCCCAACTTTTTAGACAGAAATTGTTTATTTCAGCATGAATTTCCTCTTTTTCCAATATATACAGACACTGCCTGAAAACAACGGTTCCTATATCAATTTATGCTTTGAAATCAGTGTTCATACTGCATCGTTGAAGAATGCTGTCTCCCATTTATGGGTTTTCTTGAGTCCAATTTTTACGTAGAATGTTTATATCTATGTCCAGTATTTCACATATGATTTATTTCAGGAGCTACGAGTGGATGGAATACATACTAAAAGTTTACATTTACCAAGAAGGGAATAGGCCTATTTTTCACGACCCTCATCTCATAGGAATTTATGCATCTGAAGGATGGTTTATGAAGTTAATGGAAGAAAACAGGCAATTTGTAACAAAGGATCCAGAAAAGGCTCACTTATTTTATCTTCCGTATAGTGCACGCCAGTTAAAATCGGCTCTTTATGTCCCCAATTCACATAATCTTAGGCCGTTATCAATCTTCCTGCGGGACTATGTGAATATGCTAGCGGAAAAGTATCCTTTCTGGAACCGTACTCATGGATCAAATCATTTTCTAGTTGCTTGCCACGACTGGGTACGGTATCTTTATGACATGTACATGTATACACGTACTAAATATGAGCTTCTTATACTTGGCCACAGATTGTTATGGATTAAGCTCTAACCCCAATTACGAGAGCAATAATAAGCAGTGCAAAAAAATAGCAGAACACAAGCATACAGATTTATACTGGTTGACTCTCAATGTGAGAGGTATAGCCACTTGCCGCCGCAGAATTTTAAGTACAATGAGGAAGAGATTACAAGGTTTTCACGTTCAAATGGCGCTTTAGGAATCCCTGTAATAGCATACTGCATAATTTAGCCATTACACTGTAATTAATTTCTCTAATAGAAATGTCTGCCTGTTTCTGTTTCAGTTTCAATTCTTCCGTTAATTTCGCTAGTGTTATTTTTTTAGTTACTCTTCCCTTTCTCTCATGTCCAGTCTATTTCATTATTACTCGCAGGGACCGTATACATTGAAGGAGCACGAGGAACTTATAACAAACACGATAAAAGTTATCTGCAATGCAGATGCCTCAGAAGGAATCTTCAAAGCTGGAAAAGATGTTTCCCTGCCAGAAACTCTTATAAAGAATCCCCGAAGGACTCATAGAAATCTTGGTGGAAAAAGAGTGTCACAACGGCCAATTCTTGCTTTTTATGCCGGGCATATGCATGGTAGGGTCCGTCCCATACTTTTCAAGTACTGGAGTGACAAAGACGAGGACATGAGGATTTATGGGGCTTTGCCAAATAGAGTATCGAGAAATATGTCTTATACCGAACACATGAAATCAAGCAAATATTGCGTATGCCCAATGGGGTACGAAGTGAACAGCCCGAGGATTGTTGAGGCCATATACTACGAGTGCGTCCCAGTTATAATTGCCGATGGTTTTGTCCTTCCTTTCGATGATGTACTCAACTGGAATGCATTTTCCGTCATTGTTGCTGAAAAGGATATCCCAAAGCTGAAAGAAATACTCTTAGCTATCCCTTTGAGACAATATCTAACCATGCAAACCAATGTGAAAATGTTGCAGAAGCATTTTCTCTGGAACGCAAAATCGGTTAGATATGATCTGTTCCATTTTATTCTACATTCAATTTGGAATAGCAGACTTAAGCAGATTCAGATACCACAGCCCTCATAATTACCGGTGCCTTTTTTCTTGCGTGGGTTCTACTGCTGAAGGTATAACCAATTTAAAACGAAATGCTGAGCAGATGTGAAATCTTTCAGGTAAAAATTGTTCGAGTTTCCCAGGCTTATCTATTTTCTTGGTGGGAGAAGGCAAACTCATTTGTAGATTCTCATTAGAAGTGACTCGATCAAATCTACGGACAGCAGTGACTTGTTTTACGTTCCCAAATGCTGATATGTTACAAGCACAAATATCTGCACGGTCCTAGCCCATTTAATTTCCTTCATTTCTACATTCAGGGAAAGAACCCCGGGTATCAACATTTGTCTGAGACTTACAACTACTGGAACATAAATCTGAATATTTGGTCTGATGATCATATTTTCTTTGCACTGGCAGCAGCATCCTGTATGCTGAGTTATCCTCCCAGATTACGTACTGTCAATTGCTTCTCTCTTTGATTTGTACATCCTTTCTACACAGCTCAAGTGGAAGATGGTAAAAGTGATTGCTCAATACATAGCATTTTAGACGTGTATAGATTTTCTTTCATGTTTACACGTACTTTTTGACAGTTGCTTTAGAACATGTAGTAGATCTAAGAATGAACAAATGGAGTGGCAGAAAGGATTTATGTAGCTAACCCTAAATTTATTAGGAATTAGGCTAGTTGTAATAGTTGTTTACACAAGCTTTGTGAAAATATAGTTTGTTACACAATATCGACAAGATTTTTTAACTTCTTTTTCTTTCTTAATATTGTTTACTTGCTGTCTAATTAATAGTTTGTATAATTGTTTGTCTATGAGAATAACGTAAATAACCTTAATTTATAGAGTGGTAAATGACTATAAAATGAAATTCTACAAGGATGAAATCCGTACAGATCATGAAGATGTTTACAAATTAATAGAAACTATAAATTAGGTAAAAACTAAGACTGAACAACGAAGAGAAAATAGATATTGAAACTTTATTGTACACGAATCACACAGAGAATATTCTGCACTAACTATATAATTGAACGTAAGGCAATAATCTATAATCTCCGAACAATATTTTTACACTGTAGGTTGTAATTCTTTCTACTTTTCGAGGAATAATACAATGTTGGACTTGAAAGCATTGGCAGGCAAAATTTCCTTCAGAAATCCCCATCAAGTTCAAGAAATTGGTTTACCTATTCAGATCCATAGTTTCATCAACTGAGAAGTCAAAGAATTCTTCTATATCGAAGCTCAAGCATGTTTTACCTTCACTTTCTTGATCATCTGCATCTTCTGTCCCACAACTATCCATTGCATTAATCTCATGCACAGTTGAAGAATTTTCGTTGCTCTCTCCATTTGGTTTAGTTTCTTGCTCCAATGAGAATGCCAGTAATTCTATTTAAATAAATAAATTTAACAGTCATCCAAATGTCACAAGTTAAACTTTTAGATGGGTAATTGAATGTGATGTCAACAAATTTATTGTTCTGAATATCATATACTGGTCCAAAGGGAGGTCAGTTATTAATGGCCAAACCTTCTGCATGGGGGTTGGGGTGCAATTCCTATGAAAGATTCGAGATGATTATAACCCTAATCTTATCCTAGAGAGAAGGGAATTCATACTATTTTGCCACATTTCTCGAGTTTTTCGTAGCTTACTTAAAGCACCTCCTTCTTGATTGGTCCATCCTAAGCTGAGCGAAAGCTTGTTGACACCGCGGAGCTGCCACGTGACCTTTTTTGCGAGAATTGCATGTCAGAGAGTTACAAGCACCTTTTTGAGATTTATTTTTGTCTTCAACGTAAAAATCCTAAGTTTAAGTCTCGCTTTCATATTTGTAACAAAATTATATAGGCGTGAGATCTTTGATTAGAAAAAAAAAAAAGAATCTGGCCAATTCGACTACTAACCTATTTCCTAGAAGTTTATGCAGCCTGAGTATCTAATCGAATTTTTCATCAGATATGTTGCATCTCTTGATATTGGGTCGACGATAGTTCAACCATCTCAATCTGCAACTCTTCCCGCACCTGTTCAATCCTGCAAGGCTGCAATAACCACCCAATATGATGAGATTTACACGGGAAGTTGAGAATAACTCAACTAAACACAGGCAAGTTAATTTGGTACACAGTAATAGACTAGACTGAATACTATGAAGTACTTTCACACCAATTTACCTAAATATTGCTGGTTTTACGTTGAGAAGAAGATAAGTGATAATTCCTTTCTAAGAAATTAATTGCAGGGTGATGATTGGTGTACATAAAAATTGATCCATAGTGGTGTCCATACACTCACATGGGGTGGGGGAAATTTTTTCGAATGTTCTGAAGAGAGAGAGATCCAAAATAAGTTTTTTTTTCGTTTCTTTTGGATTCATTAAGAAAATGGATTTTTTTTTTTTTTGAGTTCCATCCTATATAATGGATAATAAAACTATCCAGTTTTCAGGCCCCGGAAAACTAACAGGGCAAACTGCTAGTTTTCGGATACGAGATATCTATCCTAGTCATTATGGGCATATTTGCCCAATAGATACATCTGAGAGAATAAATGTTGGACTTATTGGATCCTTAGCAATTCATGCGAGGATTGGTCATTGGGGAAAATATCGACTTTTTTTTTTTTTTTGAGTTTTATATAGAACTTATATAAGACGGGCAGTAAAGTAAAATTGAGAGAGAGAGAGAGAGTTAATGCAAGAAAATGAGGGAGCAAAAGTAGTTGAAATGCCGTTTTAAGATGTCTAAAGATTGCCTCCGGTGGTTCAGAGATTGATTAGCCAAGGTTCCCAGCTACCAGCAATGGCAAACGTGAAGAAATTATTTCCACGGTTCATATAAGAAAGCCAGTTGAGAGTCGAGGCTTTAATTAAAGCAAGTTAAAATTTCAAAAATAAAACCCACAACCTGCCCACGAGCCTGAGTTGTATCAGTGGGTACAGGTGGTAAGTCAACTCCGGCAGCCCTTAACCGGACAAATAATGCTATTTAACACTAGTTTAGATGACTATACTTTATAGGTTCAATTAAATGAATTATGTGACGTTACATTTAAATGAATCTATAACTTAATGTCATATAATTGCCACTAAACGATATCTTTTGCCGCCATGTGGAGGTTGAAGTTGTCGACAAGCTTGATGCCATAGAAGGCGAAGTTGGATCGACATGGTGGCGCCGCCTTGGCCATTGAACTCCAGGTGTGGTCTACAGTTCCCTGTTGGACAGTAGAAGCGACCATTGGTGTAGGTGCAAACATGTTTGTGTGTATATCTAATAATTCTTTTATTTGTCCAACATAATCAGACCTACTGCCCAGATTAATATGACGTCAACAAGTGCATCAAGGACCAAATCCGGCTATAATCACCGCTTTGCCATTATTTTGCAGGATTTCTAATATGTGAGAATTGAGCAAAAGCTAGAGCTATTTATGAGCAAATGAACAAGTTATAGTGCATGATACACCAGTCAATATTTTCTATAGTCTAGCAGCAAGGAGTTTTTGCTTAAGCAGAGGCCTGATATACTCGTGATAGCCATCAGGTATATCTGTTTCATTTAGGGGATCCTTCCACGCTGCCTCGTAAAGTTTTGGATAGACATTTCCATCATAACGGCCGAGAATTGATCCTAGGTAGTGGTCGGTATAGTTGAATGCATCAACAAGAGCTATAGCATTTGGACGAACCTGAAAAATAAATCACGAGTTGAAATATATGAATTTATTGTTTTCCAGAATCCCACGACTAGAACAAAAGAAATTGGAAAAAGGTTTTGCTATATGTACACCGGCGTACATCCCCCCTCACAATAGGTGGGCCAATGAATTTTTGAATGGATGTGGGCCCCCCTCTTTTGTGAGCGGGGTGTACACCGGGTACAAATAGAAAAACCCATTGGAAAAATGCAATGTCGGACACTGTAATGCCTCCGTTGTAGCAATTTGAAACGGAGCATTTTAATCCTCAAGCTTTCGGTTTAGTTGCAGCAGTGGTCCTCTGGATGGTTTCTATACCTTTTCGTATCTTTTCCTTTTCCTTCTTTGTTATTGGAAGTAAGGGTGAATTGCATTTTCTACGTTTGTCGACATTCTAGAACTTCTGCAACTAAACTACTAGGTCGAGGATTAAAATCATCTATTTTCATAATTCGAGACTATGTTACTAAAGGCGCTAATGCAGCAATTTTCACATTGAAATTTAATTACAAACCTGCGAATACAAGGATCTGAGCTGATCGTTAGCAAGTGAAGCCTGCTTTGGAGTTATGCAGCTTGTAGCAATGAAATCACCCTGGTGCTTGTGAAGGAGGAATAGGTAATAGATACCACATAGCACCTCTAATTGTTTCTTGACCCCTTTACCAGGAATGTCTTCTTGCAGCTTTTCAATAAACCTACACAAGAAGGAAGTCTTCTTAACATTCTATAGCAAAATATCGAGAATATGAGAGCAGGCTCAGCATTCCACACTATTTTAACCACTCTTTATTTCACCACCTTGGAGAGAAAATAGCTTGACAAATAGAAGTTGGAAGGTACTTATTCGTCCCATCATGAGAGTTGATCAATGTAAAAAAAGGTGCAGAAATAACTTCAAAAACCTTCATTTTGCCAAAAAGTTAAGGGATCTAGAAAAGACATTTAAAATGTAGAATGGAAATATCTTGCGGTGATAAGATATTACAGTCCTAGTTATCAATTCATAGACTACTTCTGGAAACTTAAGAAACAAACATTAAATCTATTCTAATCCAACGTTATCTATTCTATGTTGAGAACAAGATTTTGTTCGACAACTTAAAATAGACATACGTGGCTGGAGAAATGAAACTCATAAATATGTGATGCCAATTAAATATCTAGGATTGAATTCATATATATTGTAAGCAAGAGAAGCATGAAAAGAAAGCTTACTTTGAGACAACAATTAATTGGCAGTGAGCAACAGCTGCCTCAACTAAATCAGCTGATAGCTCAGCAAAACCTGAGTGGAAGAAAAATAAGGGAAAAATTAGAGGATATTTAGAAGCCTTAAAAGAAATCAAAATTCTAATACAAGGAGAATGTGTTCTTGATGATAAAGAACGTGCATAGACAAAGCAATCAAAATGTAATTTTTAGATAACAGATCATTTAAGTTTACAACCTGATATACCAAATTTTAACAAGGGTAAAATTGGACCCAAAAGAATTACATTCTTGTCAAGTGGAAGTACCTTCTTCTGGATTGGTGAATTTGCTCAGATTTCGAGCGCAAGCAACAGACATTCTGGCAGCCCTTGCCTCAAATGCCTCCAATACTACACTAGGCTTTAGCCAGTCCTCAGCTGCATGATATCAGGCAAATAGATATCACCAAACTTGCACGTGTATGTAACTCATATATGAATCCTAATTTGAAAGAATGGTTTTTGGTACCTGCTTCTATGGGCAGTATTATATTAAGAGGAAACATCAAAACACTTTTAGATAGCCATATGGTGAGAATCTTTTGATACTCCCTACTCATATTCAACTCATGGCTTATAATTAAGGTGGGAGATACACTTGGAAGAAATCAGAATCATTTCTCAATGTCTTTCTTATCAGATAGAAATTAAGTTTTGGCAGCCTTGAAGAGCCTGTCGATTTCAAAGCCACAGCCACATGACATAATTTGTTTGTCTCATTTGAGTTGAGCATGTAAACATTATATTGGGCCCCTTATTCGAATTTTCCTTTTTTATGGACATACAATTATATTTTTTTGTCTAGCATATGATTGGTAACAAATCACAGAGCCTCGGTTGTGGGTCTAGCAACTATCTGGCATTCATCATCTACGCACACCTTGTTCCTGGTCCACTAGAGTGATCTGGGACAGGTCAAGTCAGTTGTACTTTCAAGAAGAAAAATGTACCATTTTGTACATCAGAACGGCATTGCATTAGATGTTCAATTCTTCCCATATAGGCTATCGTCCCCACTGGCTGTTTCCCAGTTCCCAACTGTGAAGCTGTCTTCATTAGAAACCTAGCAACCTTCAGCAGGAACTAAATAATTTAGCGCCAAACCCATGATAGAAGAAATGTTTGACATTCAAATGATAAACAACGAGGCACAAATGTTAAAAAAATATGAATGTTCAATTTAGTCATCGCATACGGCAAAACGATCCACCTAACTGTCACACTCCAGCAGACAAGGTACACTATACAGCTTGAGAATAGATGTAACTAATGTCAAAGAGAAGAAGAATATAACACAAGGTAGCAAGTGCACCAGGTTAACTGATCTTTTCAGGAGTAACCACCAACATAAATTTGTGAACACATTTGGATCAGGTAATATTTGCAAGCAAAAAACAGTAAGGCTCCAATTAGTGTTATTGTCTCAATTGAGAAATACTTCTTAAAACACAGATTAGACAAAAAAAAGAGCTGCTGCAAATACAAAATATTAGGTTTAAAAGATCAATCAAACAAGAAACAAACAAGTAGGACATAAAGGTTCGATACCAAGTTTCTCAGGGTACAAATGCATGAGGCTCAGATTAGTCTTTTTGGCTCAATTGAATTTGAATCTTTACATTTATAATAGGAAATCCAACATGAGAAAGAAAACACATCAAATGCAAAAGAGAAGGTAATGAAACTAGGTTACTATTTTAGATATATTTCCCTTCCCTCTCTACCAAATAAGAAAATTATGTTTTGAATAGTGATATTTTGGAGAATGTGTGATTAAAAAGTAGGGAAAAATTTTGGGTTTATGTGTAGAATATTTTATTGTATGAATGTGTGGTTGAAAATGAGTATGAGATATGAAAAGTTTTAATTTAAAGAGAGTCAAACAGTGGTTCAACGAACTCAGGTCATCTGCAGAAAAATTCTTGCCTACAGCCAAAAAGGTCCACAAGTATCATAGAGAATACCTGTAGAAGCAGCACAATGTTGTCTCCTTCATATGTACAAGCGGGAACATAAACTGCAAATAATTCTGGGAGCCCACTGCTACAGAGGTAACCATGGCCTCCACATAATTTTCGACATTCTTCAATTCCATCCTAAAAAACAGAAAAAACGTGATGCCTAAATTTAAATAAGAAACATGTTAAACTGATGGTTTGCAGATCCATAGACTTGATGCAGTAAAAATTCTTAGAAGCATTATTAGAGAGTGAAACTTTAAATATCAGAAGGAAATGTAGAATCAGAGAATTGGTAGGAAAATGACTTTCCAAGAGATTATTCATGGTGCAGTACCAATCCAAGAATACCTCCTTACTCAATGCAATGAGAAAGATCTTGAAAATATATTTGATCAAGCATAGAAGCAAAGCACAATCACTAATAACATATCAAATTTTAAGAAAATCTTCTGGTGGAACACCCATAGGCTACACATGGTGAGGGTTATCACAATAGCAAACTTACAACATGAACTCTAAAGATGAACACAAGCTTTACAGAGTCATGCTCAACTTACACTTCTTACTGTCAGTTTACTCACTCTTTATACCAGCCAAACATGTAATTGTAGAGAGTGAAGCAAAACTTTCTTTAATCAGTAGCAACTCACTCCAACTCATACTAAAAGAGCACACAAGCATGCACAAGCTTCCCCACATTCGCACACATACATTGGCTGAGATAGAGAGAGACAGGGTAAAGAAAACTTTATTACGTACGGCTGTGACAGAAGTAGTCAGCGACTTCAACCCTGCAGTGCATGCATGAACCTCAGGCAATGTTGAGAAGTCATTAGCCTGCAGTCTCTGGGTCACATCCGTGTATAGCCATTTTAGCCATTCACCAACAAATCTGAAGGCATAAGCAGAAGCTAGCAAAGGGAAGAGCCTACTTTGCTGAGTTTTGTAGTCAATGACCTGTAAACCAAAGAGGTGCCAATGGGGATTAATAATTAAGTTTACCTCAAATTGCAAACCAAATAAGCTTGCATTGCACAATTTTAAACCAAAATTAAATACAAGAAGCATGCAATGAACAGATTTTGTGAAGCACCAATATTTTAAAGCGTTCAGTCCATACCATACACTTGTCCTATCAATCACCATAATACTAAACATCAAAGTCCATATTGCAGTAAGTCGTTGATATTCCCCCAGCAAATGTTGAATCACAGAAACGAGTGACCATTTACGCCAAATTCATTAACAATACTTTTGAGCTTTGATGAGTAGATGAATAACTCTGATCAAACAAGAAAATTTCCTTTTAATTTGTACTATTTATTTATTATGCATAGAAACAACGAAACCTTCAAATATACTAGTTCTTTTAAGTAATGACGGATACTTAATTTTAGAATATACAAAGACTAACAAATACACTGGCTTATCTAACGTTGTTCCTGACTTCTCAATGTCACATTTGTAAAGTGATGAGCATCACACAAATGTCAAATGTGAGGGTAGAAAGAGAGAATCCACCCAGAAAATGTAGGAGTAATATGTTGAATAACAAGGACAAAATAAAAAGCATGTACAGGAAAGTGTTTCCAACACAAACATTTAATTTGACAGGCTCCCTCTAATTAACTGGACAGGTGGATCATATCTGTAAAAACTGCAGCTAAGGCGTGTATTAGGTTCATTGTGGCACAATGAAGAAAGTAAGGAGAATTATCAATTTAAGAAGACAGCAGCACAAAACTAGGTAACAGGTGAAAATGTTGAACAGGATGACTCGTTGACTTGAATGGGCTTGAGAATTGACTCTTAGACCAGTTAATGATACAAATTTCACCAAATGATCATATATTTAATATAAAAATTATGTTAAAAAGCATTTTTCTTATCAGTGAAGAAAGCATGCCGAGTAAACATTTCAAGATAGTCTACACTTCAAATAGTTCTTGGCCATCAAAAAGCACTCCAGAATACCTGAGTTTCAGGTCCACCATTCTGTGATCCGAATTGCCTACGGACAGCACTATACCTAGTAGCAATACAAACAGCTCGTGACAAAGCACAAGAAGCATCAGCTACAATTGTTTGTCGAACATAAACCATAGTCCCATAGACCAACTGCCGGGGTACATCAGATTGCTTGTAGTTTCCTTCCCTCGTAACCTGTGAAACCCTACAGCAAAAGAAATTTGTGTTCTAGATATTCACACTTTCTAATGATAAATACACACGGGTAATTTCGTGGTAAATGGACAGTGCAACATTGTGGGTATCACTGGAATGACGGAACTTTTCGACATTTTTTCTAATGGATAGAAAACCTTTCAATTAAAATTGAGAAAAGTGAATGTAGTTAAAGAGATTTGAGGGAGTAATTGCAAGTGCTTGATATAGATGCCTCAAATTCTCAACTTCTGAGTTTTTGGCATGCCCGCAATCGCATTTGTACTTGTGCCAAAAAAATTTCAAGGTTTTTAACAATAAACATCTAACAAACAACGTGCTTCAAAAACCAATACAATCCCAAAGTCGACAAGACTAGCATCGTAAATATTCATAAACTATCCTGAAAGGAAAAATGATAAGCGCAAATGCGAAATAAATCAGTATACTTGAGTTGAATGGTGACATACCTCATCAACATTTGGTCTCTCGGAATACGTACATGATCAAATCTTAACACACCATTGTCCATGGTGTTGTATGCTCCATTTCCAAATTTTGTTCCAATATCACCAACGGTTATTCCTGGAAGAGGAGTATGGTCCTCCAAGTTCCGTAGTTGGACAATAAAGCCTAAACAGTATGAATACTTAAGACTAACAAGTCCAAGAACAAAATTGGATATCAATGTCAATAGAGGTTATATATTCTTACCATGAACTCCATGGTCTTTACCATCTGTAATAAGGCGTGCATAAACAACAGCATGGGTGGACACTTTACCTAGTCCACCAGGCCACCACTATTCAGAAAATAAGACAGAGAATAAGGACCAAATTCGAGAAAATCGATGAAGGAAACATAGAATCATAACTATACTGAACCATACACAGTTGACTCCGAATAAGAAATTAAAAACAGAAGTAGATAAAAAAACAATTGTAGTACAATAACCAGATGCGTAGTGACAAAAGATCTCTACCAATTTTCAACAAAAAAATAAAATATTACCAACCTCTTATCGACTATGTTACTTACTTTGCTTGAAGTCAATGTTGGACTATGAACTATGAATTCATCAGTCTTAGGGTCAAATGTTGCAGTGGTTTCAAGACCTTGGACATTGGAGCCATGACCAAGTTCAGTTTGTGCATAGCAGCCAATTATTTGCATCTTATAGGCCAATGGCAACCATTTTTGCTGCTGTTCATCAGTTCCCTGTCCCTTTATGGCAGGTATAAACATTCCCTACATACCAGAAAAGTGAAAGTGAGTCAAAAGGTTGGAGCAGTTTACAGATGGAAGACCTAAGAAGTGAGAAAGGAACTTATTGGACTGAAAATTATTGATAAAGAGAGTACTCCTAGAAAAATTGCTAGACCATGTTCAGTTTTCATATATGGTGCCAGGAATCAAATGATAAAAGATGTGCTTGTTTACCTATATGTCAACACAAATCGGAAAACAGAAAATACAAATTTGATATTTTTATTTATTTATTTATTATTATGCCAATCCACTTTACTGTTTAATTTACCTATCAAAAAAAAAAATTATTTATTTTTAAGATAGAAAGCAACTCAAATGAAACATTTTTTAACACAACAAATAAGAGCATATTCCCTTTTTTCCAACACACGGATTCACGTTGCATAAACACAGCTAGAACATTTTCTCGCTTAAGATTATCCAATTTGAACTACGGTTATCAATATCCGCCTTCGTAAGTGGAAATGAATGAAATGTGATAGCTGTGCATTATATACAAGAACATAGAAATCAAAAGATATAAGAAGTACCCAATGAAGATCAGTAAAAGCGGGCTCATCCACATAAAACCTTAGCTTAGCTGCCTCTTCTTCTGCAGTAATTGAAATAGTGAACTTGTGAGATGAAAGACAATCATATGGGAAAAAAAAAATCCGTCAATGAACAAATTAAATTACATCAAAAGCTAAGTAAAGGGATACCGGATAGACGAAGTTCAATAATCCGTTTCCATGCATAAGTTGCTTTCCTAATAGTATTCTTAAACAATTCTTTTCTTGGGAGCATAGTTCTGTCATCCTTTCGGAAAGCCTAGATCCCATAATAACACATTGTTATCATATGGACTTAAAGTAAAAGAAAAAAAGTTAAATAATCCTTTTATCAAAATTCTACAGCTTCTCTTTGAGATAATTGATAAATAAAAGCATAGGAAATAATAAAATGCATTCTGTCTATACATCTTCATAAATCACTTCCAAATGAATATGCATAACAAATAATCATCTCATTTCATTAAATGCTTTTAAGATATACACATTTCAAACCCTTGGCCAAATCCAACAATATTGTTAAACACCTTTATGATGGATTTGAATCTCCGGTTCTAAATGAAATCCTCTTTGTTCTTTACTAGTTCTAGATTCCTTGTACTTCTGGAAAAATCAATGATCAAAACTTTCAACAAAATTATTCGGTTACTCAGTTAATTAATTTATAATACTTCCATGTACAAGTCAATCCCCAAATCTCCACATTTATCTATCCAAACAAAGCCTCACACAATTCCCTAGACATTGAAATGCTCGGACAACATGAGTACTCAAACAAGATTCAATATTAAACCTATTTACTTGCAAGATAATTAGATGTGATATACTCAAAAAAATTTCTTAGCACAAATTGAGTAGTTCCTTCTTTATATACTCGTTTAAGAATCAGTATTCTATGTTTCCCCTTTAATTCCCAATACAAAAGTCCAGATCAGAGTAGTCGTTCAAATCATATAAAGAAGAATGGCTCATCAAGAAGCACAATAAAAAAATGTACTTCTCCTTCCCAAATTGACTCTTTTTTCAAAAGAGTAATTCATAAGACTTTTTTTATTATTATTATTTATACACGTGAAAAGTGAAAGATCAAAATATTAAAAAACCTTTCATGTAACTATTAACTTTTTGGTTCTTTAGGCAAATATTTGTTACTCGACTGAAAAGTCAAAAAAGACTCCATCTAGTACAAAAGAAGTATCAAAACATGCAAAAAAAAATTTCAAAGCTACTGAAAGAAATAATCCCAAACCAACAATTGTTCGTACAGATTGCGCTGCAATCAGAATCAGGAACCCTAATTAACACTACTCATCGTCCAACGCACACCAAAATTACAGAACCGAAAATCAACTCAAAAAAAGAAAAAAGACGCAGAAGAAACAAAATTACAGGATCACTGGCGACGAGCTTAGAAATTCGATCGGAAACTTCAAAGACGTGGCGAGAGCCAGCCCATACATACTTCATAGCATCCACATCGAACTGAGCCTTCTTCCTCTCATCCGAAAGATAATCCGCTCCCTCCATCTTCCTCAGAAAGCACCAACAGACCGACAAAACAAAACCAAAATCCCAAAATCACTGCACTTATATATGCAAGAACACGTCAGTTCTCTTGAATTTCGTTAATACTTTACCAGATTTGGCTTAAATAAAAAATGAGACAGGCGAGCAAAATCAGGATCTTGTAGCAAATGTGGCTCGGTATGACATATATGACACAACTGGCCGGCGTGAAAGCTTTTTACTGTAGGGGCCTACATTGTGATTGGGTATATAACACGTGGGTTTAGTGTCTAGTTTCAACTAAATTGCAGTGTGATCATTTATGTGTGTGTGTATATATTGGCACATAAATTTTTTTGGTTTGAATTTCCATAAATGCCCTGGACATTTTCCATGTAGTCATTCTTTTGTACCCGCTAGATGTGACTAGAGGAAGGGTAAATCGGGCAGACTAAACCATCCATCGATTCTGGGCATAAAATGATTTCAGACCACAACATGAAACTCAATTTGTGCTGTAATATATCATTCGACTATGTAATCAATATTGTTCATTACGTTGTTTGTATATTTTCAAAAATTGGATCTTAGGACAAGTCTAACGATTAAATTTCGCTATCCATTCTAACACAAGCCTAGTATGGAATAGATATATTACTTTATGGTCTAGTGAAAAAATTGTATTCTATTGGACAGTAAAGTTGTGAGATCCACTGTCACTGTAATACTTAAAACAAGTCTAGTTGACACTTTTCATACTACTATATTATACAGTAAATGAAAATGTATTCTACTTACATAATGTAGTGGATCCACTCCCGCCTTTTATGGGTGCTAGTGTGTATAGTCTCAATCAATTTAGGTCAAATGCTTCATTAAGTGTAATGCATATAACTCATAAGGATGACAAAAAAACCCGACAAACCTGATACCCGCGGGGACCCGCCCCGAACGGGGAGAGGAAAACCCGCTTAAACAGGTAACGGGGCGGGGATGGGGCGGGGAATTATTCTCCGAGGCCGGGACGGGTACCGCCCCGCCCCGTTAAAAAAAAAAAATTTTTTTTTTTTAAGAATTCAATATTTTAAATGAACATTTTCGTTAGTTCTAATAGAAAATAACAACTAAAATTATTTGTTTAAATATAATGAATATGGACAATAAAAATAAATTATCAAAAACTAAAAAAAAAAAAAAAATTTAAACGGAGAATAAACCTACCCCCGCCCCGCCTCGCCTCGCCCCGCCCCCGCCCCGACCCCGCCTTAAACGGGGAACGGGGCGGGGACGGGGACGGGGAATGAATTTCTTAACGGGGAGGGCATCCCCGCCCCCTCCCTGCCCCGTTGCCATCCCTAATAACTCATCTAATTGAATTTACGGTGGGTTCGTTTTGACATGAATTTAATTTTGATTTTACTTTTTATAGATGAATTTCTTGAAAAGTATCTTAATTAGCATAGTTATTAAAATTGGCCTGAACGTTCCGGCCCAAAAATCGGCGAATCAGACAGTGGTCGGTCCGGTTGGCATTAATTGGTCTATTGTCAAAGGACTTCGTCAAGAACTGATCATATCGGTCCATAATCATCCGAACCCTGCGAGTTAAAATGGAATCCAATTCAATCTAAATTAGTTGTTACCAAATTGGTCCATAGCAAAATTTAATCTCATAGTTTTGCTTGGAAAGATTCAAACCCGTGCTTCTTGTGGGAAATATGAGTACCTTGACCACTATAACAATTACATAATTTTTGTAATAAATGTTTTTGAAATATACATATTCAATTTTAACAAAATGCATTCGATCAGTTCTAAAAATTAGTTTTTAACTAAATTTGATTCAACAATGACCCAACGGTTGCACCGTTGTCCCATCGATTGAAACATTGGCCCAATAATCAGATGATTTGTTCAGCTACACATCAGGATCAGATTGATAGCTATTTTAATTAGTGTTTAGAAATTAATTTTTAAAGGTACTTTTTTAAGGACTTTTAGAGGAGAATTAGAAAAAAAAAACACTTCTATAAAATTAGTTAAATATATCCAAAAATAACTTTAGAAGATCGAGAGCTCCTTTTGATTTATCACTTGAACATTATTAGGGTTAGATGGAATTATTCTTATCATCACTTCTTAAACTTAGGATATTTATTTGGACTATGCTACAAGTACATGGCCTGCTTCACATGCTCCTGCCAAGTTACACACATGAGTGGGTTGGGGGGCCGTATTTTTTTTTAATACAATGGAGTGGGGCCCGCCGCTACAGAACTGTCATGTACGCATGGCATAATCCTTATTTATATTGTTCTTTGTATCAACAAATTGTAAGATGTGGACCACACTGTTTTCTTTAAGGTTAAACTTATTGGAGATTGAAAAGTTTATTAATATTTGTACCAACATTACGGTCATAATTACTAAACTATTTTACTAAACTTTCAAGTATTGATATTTTATTGGCGGAAATTTAATGTGACAGTTGGGTTTGTTTACTTGTACGAATTTGATTCAATGCACCAAATTGGATCAGACTTCATATTCATCAATTATGCATGTGATTAAATGTAAATGTAACATTTAAAAATTATATTTGAAAATATAATTAAAATTTTTAATGTTTGTTTGTGATAGCTTGAGATCAAAATCAACAATTAATTTTAATCACATATTTATTAGACTCCAAAATTTTCATCAACTTTTCAACAATACATTTTAAATTTTTTTATCAAAATCTATTAAACGTTTATCAAAAGTTTCTGATTGAATTCAAATTAACCTAGAGATTGCAACAATTAATTCATTGTAATATTTGTTTTAGTGGCAATGGTTAGGCACATGGATACTTTTTTAATCACAAATACTTATTTCTTTGACCTAAATGATTTCATTTAGTTCTAAATTCTAATGACAGTCGAGTTTTAATATTGTCACTAATATATATAGAATAATTTTATGTGGCATTACTGATGCTTAGCACAAATCTAAATATCAGTGGACCTCACTAATTTATTGTCTAATGAAGTCAATGGACAATAAATTAATCATTAGACAATGAATTAGTGGAGTTCACTAACACTTAAAATGTCGCTGATGTTAGATGACACTATTGACCCTCCAAAAAGTGAATCAACAGATGTCGGACCCACTCATTCCAAGTCAAGTATGGTTCCGGCGCGTTCCTACAGGATGGATGACGGTATCAATAAAGAAATGGACACGGGAGGTACTTTGCGGTGAGAGACAAAAATGTTCGAGCTCCGGCGGATGGAAAGAAAGCAATCGCACTAACAACGATTGCCGGGTTGAAACCAAATTAATATATGTTATTACAAACCAAAATATGTGGAAGGATAGATGAAATATTAATATGTTTTCTTTTAAGAGTTCATGTGTATATTTCGAGTATATATTTGATTTCCCTCCTTTTCTCAATCCTCCCCCAAAAAATTTCTCATTTTAATTACAAAGATGGCATATTTATACTACATTGACCGACGTGGTGATCGTTATATCAGAACCACGTGGCCACACCTCCTTAATTGGGGCATACATTACTGTCTATTCATACAATTAATACTTTGACAAAGGGTCAGCCGCCATATGCAATAGGCTAACATACTGACAAACTTTATTACAAATGTTACATTAATCACTTCTAAAAGATCTTCAAATCTATTATAAGAGACAATGTCGGCTTTAAGAGCACCAGACGAGTTTGGGAGCCTCGAAAAGGTCTATTGAGGTGGTTCTCTACGTGGAGGGATTCAGCTCTTTTCTTTATTTCTTTAGGCAGTGCGTCGGTAACCACTTCGGCTTGTAGAGTAAGGACTTCGGACACTGTGCAGGGGTCTCAGCCTTTTTCGCATCCTTCGTGTGTTTGACCTATTGGTCATCTTTTGACTTCCTTGTTGATTATCTGCCCCCGTGGCCTCGGAGGTGGGGAGTAACAGACACTATCGTGGAACATAATATAAATTGAGTTTTACCTCAAGTTAATTTTTTGTTGGAAGCTAATAGCAAAGATCGCACATTGTCACTATTCTGATGAAAAAAATATATATTTTAATCAAGTAATCAAAAAAATAAATAGATGGGGATTTTAATTTTCTCTAAGGCTGTGTTTGAAAACACAAAATTTCCATGAAAAATGGAATTTGAATTTCATTTTCCAATTTTTGCCTTGTTTGATACCATAAATTTGTCTTGCAAAACATTTTCCTAAAAAGCTTCACACGTGCACTATTTCTTAGATGGGTTAATCCACTTGTACATCAAGTGAATTACATCAAGGGTTACACTTCCCTCACATGGGAAGTGGGACCCACTGAAATAATATATTTTTATTCTAGTGGACCCCACCCCCAATGTGAGGGTGGTGTAACCCCCGATGTAAACTTTGATGTACCACTAGCATGATCCTTCTTAGATTTGGAGGAATTGAATTCCACATTTTTTTTTTCTTTTTTGGCAATGTAAACAAATTTCATAACTAATTATAAAAAAAATTTACTTTAATGGACAATTTTTATATAAAACACAGCCAAACGAACACTAATTTTGATAAAAAAAAAATATTTAAAATTTTTTGGGTAGAAAATTATATCAATCAAACATACTTAATTAACAATTCCCTACAAAACAAGTTCTAGACAGTTATTTTCTCTAAAATTTATTTTCTTTTCACCTATTTTCCATTTGATTGTCAAATGGACCCTAAAGAGAAAACTGAAGAAAAACCAAATTCACGGGGATAGGGGCCACGTCCACTATAAAAGTCTCGTGCAAATGCATATATAGTTTATTCACAAACTCAATCTTATAAATTTTAGTAAATACAAGGATTTTAGATACACAAATGCATGGCAATTATATCAATAAGCAAAATAAAATTAAATCTACATTACCCCGTAAGTAATTTTAAAATAATCTGAGTATATCGAATTTATGATCTTTTTTCTTAAAATAATTTTGCTCCTCTAGTGTCGAAAGTTTTCGAGCAATTGCCTTCTAAAATAGAAGGAATTTTCATCATCACAAAGGAATTGACGAAGATACTTCTGATTTGCAAATCAAATTTCAAACCAAAGAGTAATATATGAAGAGTTTTAGAAGGGAAATTTCATGAACCGAAAATTTTATAGTATTTGGACGTGGTCAGTCATTCAAAGGTCACGACTTTATAAAGAGTTTGTTGGAATTTGGTCGTGTAAAAATCATTGAAAAGTTGATTTTGTGTCAACTTCGATCAAGTATTCGGATAGGTTTCGATAGTCAAATCACGCAAGTGAATAGACTAACTTGTTCTACTCATCGAGTAGATGATTGTAGTATATTTGGAATCTTAAAACCAAATTTAGATGAATGAGAAATTATTGTCCAAAGTTAGAAGGAAAATCGAAATTTCAGCACATGTAGGTGCCACTCAAGCATCAATCTAGTTTCAAGCGAGCGTCGGGACCCTCTGCTTTGGGCGCTCGAGCAGCGTTCCAATGGTAGGCGAGCGGCCTGAAGGGTTACGACCCTTGATGAAAGATGCTGGGTTTTGGGACGTGTCTCTCCGACGACAACCCCTCACCTTCTATAAATTGGACCCTACGATTGTTGTAAAATCATTCCACAGCATATGCATTGATCATATCAAATCAAATTCAGGGCATTTCTTGCATTAGTATTATGGTTATGAATCTTACGATAGAGAGAAAAACCTCGTTTCGAGTTCGTTGGTCTTCGTTATTTGGAGTAATGCTATTACAAGATGCGATCGTTGCATTTTGAAAGACAAATGTCGAAAATCGTTAACACTCGTGCGAGGCATAATCGTCAGAGAGTTCTACTGTTGCCTCGATCAAATTCATTGATTTGATTCTTCCAGTAAGAAGAAATTAATTATCTACCTTTCATATCTAATTTCGATAAGACAAAATTCTGTTCAATTTCATAATGAAGAGAAGATACGTTATAATAATATGTACGCTATTATTTTAACCAATAGAGTTGTCATTTTTCAAGAAAGAGTGCGAATTGGGATGAAAAAATAAAAATGAAAGTGGAAAGGGTGCAACACTTTAAAATAAGGGATACAACTCTTGGTTATGAATCATTTCCAAATGGAAAATCACAATCATTTCTAGACTTAAGACTTCAAAATATAGGATTCATCTTCATCCTAGTGTTTAGATAATTAGCGAAGCATCATAAAATTACACAAATACGATTTGAAATAATAATACATCACCCAAATTTCAATTGTAGAAAGAAAACAGAAAATAACTCTTGAATCTTTTAAACAATTCTTGAATAATCTTCTTATATTCTACGTTTCCTCTTCCAAAAATTCGACCAAAGGCATTGAATCTTTGTACGATTACGTATTTGTGAAGCAAAGCTTCTCATCTCTTGAATTCCTTGTTATAGTCTCAAGGTTAGGATAAAATCTGGGTCCAATCATCTTCTCAAACAGAAGTCTAGAAAATATGATTCTGTCTCACATAAGAATTCGATCGCATGGTTCAAACCCAAAACATGTTGTTTCAACGTTATTTACCTCGCTTGCTATCATAGGGTTCAAACCTAGCGATCGCAAGGTTTTATCTTTTTTCTTCCAAATTCATTCAAGTTGGTCCCAAAGTCAACTTTTTGTGTTCAACTTTGGTCATTTTTCATCATAAACTTCAGTTTTGATTGCGAAACTTCCAAAATCTTCCAGATTGGTCCCGAAACTTTGAGCTCATTAGTTTACCCCCATCTATCTATCTTTTAAATTTAGGCCCCGTTCGGGAGGGATTAAAAGTCAATTAAAATTGAAAATATGGCCGTTATTGGGTCACACTCGTCTAATAAAAGTCAACAATAACGGCTATATTTTCAATTTTAATCCCTCTCACACAAGCCCTTAGTATGTCTCAAGTCTGCAAAATTTAGTCCTCAAACTTTTAAAAAATTAAATTTCACCAAGTTGTAATTTTCTTCCGATACTCTCTTTTTACTTCTTATCACTCCTGTGCAATTTAATTAATATTTAATTGCTCTGAATCAACTTCAAATTAGTTCGATCTCACCTCTTTTTCGAGCCAATTGCATCAAAGTTCAGGAAAATTAAAGTGATTACACTAAATTAGGTAGACACCCACTCAATTAAACATAATTTATTACGTTTAAAAGAATGAATAAGTTCGTAAACACTAATGTCCTAGATTTTTAGAACAATATGATTTTCTCGTATCAAATTATAACCAAAAAATGTAACTTAGTTTTCTATTGAAATTTATCTGAAGCTTATAATTGTAAAACAATTGAATAACCATATGTTTCTCTCTTACACTCACTTTATGAGGATTGAGATTTTTTGCAAGTTTTATGTAATGATGGGACTGTTGCATTACTGCGCATGCGATTCTTCACAAAACTTGTTTGATTTGAATTAAAATTAATTAAAATTTTAAGTCAAAGTTAATAATTAATTTTAACCAAAATTAATTTAGACTTGTTTGATTTGAATTAAAATTAATTAAAATCTTAAGTCAAAGTTAATAATTAGTTTTAACCAAACATTTCATAAATACCCAAAACTTTTTAATCATACATTTTATCAACTTTTATCAAAATTTACCAAAAATCTTATTTTAATCTGATTTTCGTGTCCCTTTTTGAATCTTCAAAATTTGATTTATTTAAACGGATAATTAGCACATAACGTCTTCACATTTTATTGTTATTGTGAAAAAAGTCTTTATCTTTCATTTTTGGCATTTTCACCCTTATTTTCACCTTTCATTGCGCAAAAGGTATTTTTCACTTATTTTCTCAATTAAAAATTATGAAATGATGAATATACTCATCTATTTAAATAAAATAAAAAGAAAAAAATTAATTGCAACCACAGTCTCAATTTTTTTAAAAAAGCGCTAATAAGTCACAAATAAATTATTAAAAGAATAATTAGTACATAATGTCCATATTTTTCACCGTTTATTGCGAAAAATGTTCATACATTTCTTTTTTTGGCATTTTCACCATTAGTTGCGCAAACCACAATTTCTATCCAATTTCATCCAATTTCTCAATAAAAAACTGTGAAATAACAAATATAACATCCTATTTAAATAAAAAGCTAAAGAATTAATTGTAATTATAATCCCAATTTTTTTAAAAAAAGTGCAATCAAGTTCTCAATAAATTATTAAAAAAAATATTTTTTTCACAAAAAGTGCAAATGAGTCTCAATTAAATTCATTTAAAAATTAAAAAAATTAAAAATGCGGACGAGTCTTAAATAAATTATTGAAGAATTAGAAATTAAAAATATATATTTTTATTTAAATAGGATGATATGTTCATTATTTTACAATTCTTTATTGAAAAATTAGATGAAAATGGATGGAAATGATGGTTTGCACAATCAAATGTATAATTAAGGATGAAAATGCCAAAAAAAAAGACATTGATTTTTTCACAACGGTTAAAGATATGGACATTATGTACTAATTACTCTTTTAATAATTTATTTATGACTTTTTAAAAAAATTTTTAAAAAATGGGATTGAAAAATGGGATTGTGATTGCAATTAATTTTTTTCTTTTCTTTTCTATTCTATTTTATTTAAATAGAGGGGTATATTTGTCATTTCTTAATTTTTAATTGAAAAAATGAGTGAAAATGATATTTTGTGCAATGAAAAGTGAAAACGTCAATAAATGAAATGTATGAACGTTTTCTACAATAAGTTGAAACGTTATCTTCTAATTACCCTATTTAAACTGGTTGGAGATTTGAAAAGTTTGTTAATAGTGTTGCTGATACCATTACCATCCTAGTAATCAAGATGAAAGTGAAGAGAATTTCCTAAAGGCTAAATGGCATCTCCCTCCCACATAAAAGGATAAATGATTGGAGAACAGAAAAATTATAAGTAAATTTTATCATCGACGAAGTAGAATCTCAAAAGTCAAATGAATGAAAATGACAAAAAATAAAATAAAGCTACCAAAGTGCATTTTCACTTGTGCAAATGTTGAGAAAGATTCAAATTATATAGGATTTGATGTAATTATGATGAGTCATTCATTCTCCAACATAAACTTATTAAAACCTAATAGATAAAACTACAACTTACCCAAGCCATAATAAACGCCATTGTCTTCTATTAACAAATGGTGGCGAGAGTTCATGGGCACAGAATGAACCTACATCACCAGTAACTATTCTCTACACAGCCCGAATTGGGCTGTGGCTAGATCTTATACCTGAACTGCCAGATCCCGGGTTAGCATGGAAAGCGGATGGCCTCGTAGAGCCTTCGCCAAGTTTTAGAGAGAGAGAAGACGGCCCTGAATCGCCAATGGATTCCCCTAAGCTTAATTTCGACATGCCAACAAGCTCGTCAACGTTAATTGGATTCTTCGAATGGACAGCTGTTGGCTTGAGCACTTCATGGGTTTCTTCTTTAACAGGCTCCGTATTGTACCCTGGCCAGAATGGGATGGGAAAGAACGGAGCAACATAAGCAGGATATACAGCAGGATATGGGTATTGGGCGCCCTCGGGTTTTGGAAGCAAGGTCTCGCCCTCATTGGAGTTTGCAGATTCCATTGATTCACATTCTTCGTCCACAGTAAGAGGAGGAAATGCGGTGCTGCTTTGTGCCTCGGCTTGTGGAGGGTCTACAGTGAAAAAATCTCTTGATACCACAGGATTGTCTGCTGCCTGTAAAATTATCACAAGAAAATAGAACTAGTTAATCCTCCAAACGATCACATAAATACACAATTTCATTGTCATATTCAATGCAATTTGTCAAGAATATATTTTAGTTCAGTCCAAAATATTTTATTTCAACAAATCAATAAACTTGTATTGAAGCTCTTGCAGCCATTGATCAATAGGAATATGCCAATAATCTAGCATTCACGTTGCATATCATGTTAAGCAAAATCATTTTAGTGAGCTTCACCACAAAAATAAATAAATAAATAAAATAAGACGCATCTTTGGCAATATCAACGCCATGACTTTTTTCTCTGGTAACATATCTGGTATGCAGGACATAATATATAACAAATAAATATGGGCTTATCATTCTTCTTAGTATGGTCCAATACTATCCATCCTCCTTACCATGTATTGGTATCATCCTCCTTTTATACATAAAAGTAAGAAAGGAATGCTTACTTCATCTGCCACAATGTCAAAGAGGCTGGAACGTCTTCTTCTCCTGGATATATTGCTTTGCCTGATAAAGTATTTTTGAGCATGGCTAGCCACCTGAGTAGGTGTTCTGGTTATTACATAACTACGAGCAATTCCGCGCCAGTCGCCTTTACCAAGCCTTTGCAAACCAAGCAGAAACATCCTATGCTCTTCTTCAGTCCATGGAACACCTGAAAATCAAACAAACGACTGTTTCAAACATAAAAATATACGTAACAGATAACACGAGAACTCCGAGAAGAAGTATGCATGGAGAGAGTTTACAAGTGTGTATAATGACAGATACACCACCAACGTTCAAAAAGATGGTCAGTCAAAATCAGGCAATCTATTGAAACTTTGGCACCCTCACAGGTGACAATAATTGATAAACAGAAGTTTCAACCATGTGCACTGAATCTGCATTTTTTTGGTGGGGGAAACTATATAGCTGTTGCTAAGTTTCAATACAATCAACAGACTTCTTTTTGTTCCTTAATTCTATCAAGTACCATCCAATCCTTCTTGCCACACATGCCATCTGAGTTTTCTTGATATTTCAAGTCTTAAGAACCAAAATAACTTCTCACAAGGTGAAAAACATGACCAGTTATTGAGATGAACTCAAGTTATGTACTTATCAATTCAACAAAACCTAGAAAATAATTATTAAGATAATAAAAATAATGGATATAACAGAAGAATCACATGGCCAACTGCATTGAAAAGATGGCTGCTGAGTAATAACAAAAACTCCAAGAAACCAAACAGCACAGAAATTTTAACCAATTCATTCAAAAAATTGTGACTGCAACTGAGTGTCTCTGTTAATACTAGATTTATCTTCACATTACAGGGAACTAAATCTAGTTGTAGGTTACAAGATGCAAACCAACCAAAGGAGTGATCAGTTTTCTCCTTTGGTTTTCGCCCGTAACCCCCCTAAAGAAAAAGGGACTCTGCCTGATGTCAAGGAGCAACCAGCTCATTTTGTCTTAAGAGTTCATCTATGTAATTTGGCCTTGACAGCAATGGTCCCTGTTCATAGGTCTCCGTCATTTAAATAAAAAATAAAAAAATAGAGATGTAACCATTATAACACAGCATGATCTTCATTACATTTCTTTGAGTCTATACGAGCTTATAAAAGCCCAATTTTTTTATTATTTTAAGATTTCTTCCCATCTGCAATTAACTCAAGAGAAGGTCAAATCAACAGGATTTTACAAAAAATAAAACCACCCTCTTTCTTGCTTTAATTCTTCGGTAGAATATCAACAGAACCAATCACTTCAAACATTCCAACAAATTTTTAAGACATGTATGAACAAAACACGCGATCTTTGAGCGGACAGAGAGATACACGCCCACACACATCATTTTGTATGCATGTAGATAATTGAAAAGGCATTCATATTACCCTGCAGCAATTTCTGTATATGAGCAGACACGCAGAGAGAGAGGAACAGAAAAATCGCATATCTGAGCACTTATCCTTTTCTTTTTGGGCTAAAAATTGTATTCTCAAAATTTCCAATGGAACTAAAATTCCTTAGATCCAAACTTCAATCGACAAACATCAAATATATTACAAATCAAAAATCTCTATAGCTAAACGCAATCATACACGAAAAGAAAAGAATTAAAAATTTATTAAAATTCTAAACCTTTCTTCCTCTCGCGGCTGGAAGACGACCCGGCAACAAAGTCCTCTGAGGCATATCCATCGGCGACACCGGAACCAGATGAAGGGTGGTCGGGCGTGTCGGCCGGGGAATCATGAGCGACGCCGTTTAAAGGGGTCCCACTTCCACTACCACCACCACCACCCATATAATGGGTCAAGTTACCCATACTTGCACTCTTCCGGATCGACCCATCTGTCAATCGGACCCCAAAAAGCTTCACCCCTCGATTCGGGCACGTCCGAGAATTGTGCCCGTTGTGACTGCAATGCGAGCACCTCCTTGTCATTATTGCAAAACGCCCACAAACTTAATCGTAAAGAAACCTCAATTAATGGCAGAAAATTAGATTGAATTCAAAATGGATCGGATCTTTATGGGGTGTTTTTACATGATCGGAAGCATGGGATTTGTTCTTGATGCTTCGGTTTGTTTGTCGTTCAAAGGAAGCTACTGCTGTGTGGACACAGATATAGATATAGATATAGATATTGTGAGAGGAAAATTGGCTGAAAGCCTGAAATTGTTAATGTGCACAATGATATTCGAGTCAGGTGTGTGTACGTACATATATGTAGGTCAAGGAGATAACTTTATGTTTCGCTAAACTTAAAATTTTCACTTTTATGTAAATTTACTTATAAAGAAATAATGGTCATCAATTCTTACAATTAAGGGGTGTATTTAATTGAACTTTTGAAAACTTTTATAAATTTTTTTAGGTGATGACTTTTGTGAATTTCGTGAATTTTCATAGATTTTTTGTGAAAATTTAAGTCATATTAATTAAATAAATAATAATCCAAATAATATATATATATACAGAAATGATCTAATGAGCACCGGTGTTCATCTTATCCTAAGCACCAATGAGTTGGCACATTAATTCATTGGTGGATTGGAACTCACAAAATCTTTATCCACCAATGAATTAATGTGCCAACTCATCGGTGCTTAGGATAAGATGAGCACAGGTGCTCATTAGATCATTTCTGTATATATATACCGATGAGTTGGCACATTAATTCATTTTGTGAGTTCCAATCCACCAATGAATTAATGTGCCAACTCATCGGTGTTTAGGATAAGATGAGCACCGGTGCTCATTAGATCATTTCTGTATATATATATATATATATATTTAAATTTAATTATAAATTAGTCTTCTTGTAATTTAATTACAAACAATTTTTTTCATAAAAAATGGATGAAAAAGAAGAAAAAAAAAGTTGTAAGAATCTTTAGTAACAATTTAATTTTTTTCGTAGAAAATAGAGATAAATAGTAAGAGAGAGAAGAAAAAATAAAAACAAATATAATCGGTAGGAAAAAATAATTTTTTAATCATGAATAATATCCGTAGGAGGAAAAATATTGAAAGAAACAAAAAATACATATTAATTTTTTTTTTTTTTTTGTGAAGTCTAAAAATCTTCTGATTAATAGGAGACAAATTTTGAGATTTTATTTTTGTACTGCCTGCTTAAAAATTAGTACCTCGAAAACTTTTATAAAAGTCTTTAAAAGTCATGACAATTTGAATACACTAAAACTTATACATATTTCTAAGTACATTTTAAAAATACTCTTTAAATATAAGATACTCTCTATTTTAAAAAGGCAATCTTTAAAATTATGTTTCAAGAGACTCTTTAAATTAACATTTTAATTTTGAGAGTGGGTTTGACAATCTAAATTTGGTGAGTCAAATTCACTTTTATAATTAAATGCATTCAAAGTATTTTAATTTGAAGAAAATATTGTAATTATTTTGAAGGGAAGCCAGTGAAAATGAAAGATGGAGAAAAAAATAAATATTTTTTTGAATAGTAAAATTAAGTACTAAATATAAAGAGCATGTTGAAAGTATTTAAAATTTTTTATTCTCTAAATTTATAGATACTTTCTATATTGTAGAATATGTTCTTTAAAAATAGAATTTTTTGAAAATGCTCTAAAAAAATTTAATTGAATACATCGTGATTTTTAGGGCCTGCTTGGGAGTTTTGGAGTATAGGTTATGAACGTTTTTTAAAGTATCAATTTTAAGTGTTTATAAGCAGATCGATTTTGAGTGGTTTTAATAGCAATTTTAAAAGATTTCCAACTTATACTTGGAAGTTTATTATTCACCGGTTTTGAATTTTTTTTTTTTAAAGAATAAAATTACATATATATCCATTAATAAAATTTTCAATTTATAGTTTTTTATATTAAATTTTTTTACTCATAAGTGATATTGTACTTATAGGTAATTTTTTTTTACATATAAGTTAAATATTTAAGATAAAAAATTAAATAAAGTTAAATATTTACTGTTAGTATTTTTTATTTATAAGTAGATTTTATAGTTATAAATTAATTTTGTACTTTTAAATAATTTCAAGTGAATATTTTACATATAACTAATATTTTATATTTTATAAGTGAATTTTTGTCTTATTAGTAGTATTTTTATTTTATAATTTTTTTACAATAATAGTGATTTTTTACTTATAAGTAGTTTTTAATTATAGTGATTTTTTCTTATCTTATAAGTGATATTATATATATATATATATATATATATATATATATATATATATATATATATATATATATATATAGTTAGTTAGTTAGTTTTAAAGAAAATGTTGGTTGAAAATAATTATTTTATAAAGTGTAAAATTAGAAGAGAATATGAGAAACGATCAAAATTCCTCGATTTGATGAATTGAGAGAATCGATCAAAATAACACTATACCGCTTTTGGGTGATTTTTAAACTATCTAAAATCGATACCCCAAAAAATAGCAAGCACCTTTTTTCCCAACCCCTAAAAAACAATGACACCCAAAATCGGTGAAAAGAAAAAAAAAATCCCAAGCAGGCCTTTAAAAATTTATAAAAATCTCGATTGAATACACAATACTTAACCCTCCTTACAAGTTTGTCAATGATAATTGTCTCTAAAAATAAAATTCTTGATCACGTGCCAAAATCATTTTACTAGCATCTTAAACGTAGAAGTAATATTTCAGAAAGGGACATTTCTCTGGAAAGGTCTTTATTGCTTTTAGAAGTAGGGAGGTAGACAAAAATGAAAAGGGAAAATTGCATTTGAAGGACCTAACCTTTTGGGAAAGTTCAAACTAAGACCTAACCCTTTATTTTGTCAATGAAGGACCAAATCTTTGGTTAAATAAGTAATCTAAGGATATTTTCTTAAATGAAAATAGGTAGGATAATGTTATGTATAATTATTACTAAATTCTGTTAGAATATCATTCGACTCCCGAAAATGCAAGCCGCAAGGTCTAATTTTTTGAGAATGTGTTACAAAATCTAGTCCAATGTTTACTATAAAAAGAAAGGAAAAGACGATATAGCTCAAACACATATCCACCTCAAAAAATTAAGATAATATTTTAAAATAAAAATAAATTAATGTATTGTACATGTGTCGAAACTAACGAAAAAAAAAAACTTATTACGGAAGTGTCGTCAACTAAGATTTTGATGGATTTTAAAAAGATTATAAATTCTAATGAATTTCATGGATTTGAATATATATCCACAAATTCCATAAAAATATCATCAAATATGATGAAATTTTAAAAGATTTGATATATGTATTTTTAAACTTGAAATTCATCCAAATCTTTTGAAATCTTTTTACCAATGAAATTTTTATAAATTCGCTAATTATTGAGAATACTAATTTTTAAATGATTATATTGAATTTCATTAAAAACTCAATTAATAACACCTAAATTTTAATAGATTTCATTAAAATATGAATTAAGAACACCTAAATTTTAGAAAGATTTTTAAAACTCGTCACAATCTTAACTAAGTACATCCTTAGTCATGGTGAAAAACTTGGGGTTGTTTTCTTTGTATTTCAGTTTTGTATTTTGAATTCATTTTGGATTTTGTGTTTTGAGTGTCCATTTTAAGATTGTTGAAAATGTGTTCTTTTTGACATTTTGAAAAATTGTTTTGAAAACACTCAAAACGCGTTTTGAAAATTTTGGATTGATTATAACTGAAAACACTCAAAACGATAAATTTGTCGTTTTGAGTTTTCTTTGTAAATTTTTAACTTGTTTTCAAAAACGCATTTTCGAAAATAAGAAAGAGAACACGTTTTTACTGTTTTAAAAAAATCGAAAACAGAAAACGATTTGAAAATGATAAAGAGAATCGTCCGTTAACAAAGAGGGAAAGATCGGTGAGATTTTCAAAGTGTAAAAGGAAGGTACACGTGGATGCATCTGAATGGGAAAGGGATATTCTACGGTATATGATTGTTTATGTCAGACAAATTATTTATTTATTAACCTTATCTCCACAGCTTTTCCCCTTATCTCTTTGTGAATTAAGTTTTTATATTATCAAAGACATATCCACCCTAAGATGTAGTAAATTATAATTAAAAAGAAAACACATATGTACCAAGTGGGATTATTATTTATTAAAATAAATGTTAAATATTTAATTTTTTCAATCTTGATTGTCCATATGTAGTTAGCAAAGTTATAGTCATCAAATCATGTCCACTAATTCAAGGGGAAAAATTGAAAATCGATCTAAATTTTGGTTCGATTTCATGTTAAAAACCGTAGATTATAAAGTTGTTTCGAGAAATCTTAGTATCGGCTAGTTCATTGAAAATGTGTGAACTGCAATTTATTTTCGCTTTTTTTTTTTTAAATTATTGTTTTTGAAAAAGGAATATTTATTGACAATCAAATGACCCTTAAATAAAAAACAAATCTCCCCCATTTAAATCTCCTAAAATAAGATAATTGTAGAGATCAACGTGTCGTGGAATCAAGACAGATATTGAATTGAGTACACGATTATTCCACTCGCCCTTGACTAGTTTAATGAATCGCTCGACTTTCTAAAGACACAAACTATATTAAACTTTAATACTGTTTGAGTCGTAAATCTCATCTCCCTAAAAAATATATCTTGAAAACAAGAATAGTTACTATACTTTCATCCCTAAAAAATTGAATAAGCAAACATCTTAGAATGTAATTAACATTGCAACATTTAACTTGGAGGTAGTATAGAAATTGGTAATTCCATTTGTACAATGGATGGTTGACAATGGAGGTTGACAACCTCTCATATGCATCCGGGTCCCGAGTAACTAAAAAATTTCAAGAAAAAAAAGTGGGCCCCTCCCATTGTATTCAACACTGTCATCTTTTATTGTACATGTAGCATGGTCGTAGAAATTAATCCCATCATCCATTTTTTACGCGTCCAAGCTAGTCTTCTCTCTCACAACTCATAAGACGAGAATACGAATAACTTTTAATAGAATGTGAATTGGCCGTAACACGAGGAAAAGAGAAAAATGATCACAATACGAAAGGCCAGTGGCATGAGCAGATGGACCCCACAATATACCAATATTTTTCTGTATCAACGGCTGATATTGGTGACATTGAATAATATGACAAATTTGATGATTAAAAATATCTATCTCAATAAATTTTCATAGGAGATTGGTCGACGATGATTGACAACTATGGAAGACGACCCCACAATATCTTTTAGAAACCATAATGTGATCCACAAGTCCAACATTAAAAAGTAGGCTTCATACTTTTTTTTCAAGTTGTTGTTAGCCTGTCTACTTATCTCATTTAAGATAAGACTACGGTAATTTACCTTTTCCAACTATGAATTTTGGCCAACTTTAGCTAATAAAATTTATTATCTTGTTCAATTTTTTTTAAGGTACTTACTCAATCTTTTTAATGTACTTAATAATATTTCATATCACCAATGAAATGTATGCATGGTTTTTAGCATTAACTCGTGAATGTAATGCACATAAAATAATAAGATATGTTAATTCGTCCAACAGTTGTTTCGATTGTGTAAGTTCTGATATCTTAATTGAGTATCGCAATAAATTTTAAGAGAACCAACTTAAGTTATCTTTGCATGCTAATAGAGTATTCTCTTATTGGAAGTTGATAGGTAAGCGGAAAGATGATCATGATCTATCCATTGAGGTTTATGAAAGTTTCTAAGACGTCCCCACCATTTTTAAAGAAATACACAAACTTCAATTTTCAAGTTTTGAATAACGTATACATTCTTGTGGGTTTATGACAATTTCAAAGATTTTCTCCCTTTTAAAAAAGTATACAAACTATTAATTTTACTTTCGAATGACACATTTCTACCTTGACGTTTATGACAATTTCAGAGGCACCCCCCTTTTCTTTTAAATGTTAGCATAAATAAGAGAGATAATGAATAAAATACCTTATGAACTTTCTTCAATCTTGTGGCTCCTTTAGGAATAATGTAATATCTAAAATATCTTTTTAACATTTCTAACGATAAAATATTATTTAGACTACCCATTCTTCAAGTATACATCGATACATACTCTAATTTGAGATACTTAAAAGTCATTTACGTATGGCAAAATAACAAGAATAGTCATGATAACATCCTCATAAGAACAAAATAGTATACATTTCATTTTGGCTCTAAACCAATAACAAAATATAAAATACAACGAAATAGTTAAGAAGTAAGACGTACGCCTATATATTTATTTAAAGTTGAAACTTCAATTAATTGATCATTCAACAAGTTTATTTTCTTGTCAACTCTTTGTAAAAGAAAAAAAATGATAAAATTAGTTATAAATTTGCAAAAAATTGAATATTTGAAAATTGTAATCGCGTTATTTATCACCCTCAAAGAAGAAAGCATTTCGTTCATAACTCTCAAATTTTTAATTACTCATTTAAAATGAAATCACAATCAGAATCCCTTCATCTTGTCTTCCCCAGTATAATTATTCAAATGAATTAAATGTTGAAGTATTTTTGAAGAATTGATGTTATCAGCAATAGCTTGTTGTCTATTTAGGTAAAGTTTTTAAATGATATTTTAGGTATTACATTAACGTTAAAGAAGACATAAAATGAAAGAAAATTCATAACATTTTAAGTGTTATAATTTTATACTAAAATGTGAAAGAAAAATGATCAGGGGGAGATATGCGTTATTCAAAATTTACGATAATCGAGATTTGTGTAATTTTTGAAAAAGGGCAGCTCGTCTCTAAAATTATCGTAAATCTCCAGAAATGTATACAATATTCAAAATTTTGAAATAAGAGAGACTTATACGACTTTCGAAAAGGAAGAAAGTGTCTTTAAAATCGTTAGAAACCGCGGAGAGATATTTTTATAATTTACCCTAATTTTATTTTATCCATTATCCCTATCCTTAACAAAAATATAGAAGCAAAAAAGAAAATTCATCCATTAAATCTTGTTCATAAAGAAAGGTTTGGTGAGTTAGTGCTCCCTACCAAACTTCTCTATCCCAAATAAGAGGAAGCAAGAGCGGCCACGAAAGGAATTTAACGAGAGCCTATTATCCTCTTATCTTACCTTTGACACGCAAGAGGCAAACTTTTGTTTTTTTCTTTTAAATCAAATGGTCTTCTTCACGTGTCAAATAGACTTTAGAAATGATTTCCCAACTCCTATTTTTTGTCTTGCAAAAGGACAACTAATAATTCGACTATTGAACAAAGTTCTATAGTCAATTTTCGAACTCCTATATGTTGAAATGCGTAAAAATTAGGTAACCGTAACGTCTATAAGGTGGAGAGAAGGGTGTGTTTGATTGCTTCGTATGGAAAATAAATAAATTGTCTGGAACTTATTTGTATTTAAATTATTAATTAAATGTGTTTGATTGCTTTGTATGAAAATTGTCTGGAACTTATTTGCATGTAAATTATTAATTAACTTATTTGTATGTAAATTATTAATTAAATATATTTAATTGATTTAATTTTCAATTTAGAAAATGTTAAACTTGTTCATCTTTTATTAGTTGATAAATAAGAGAAACGTGGGTAGATGAGAGAGAGTGTGTGTGAATTGTCTGGAAAATAAAAACCTACTCTTCCTAGAAAAATATTTTTCTTATTTTTTGATGAAAACATGGTCAAGTGATCATCTTTTGGAAAATATTTTTCGTGGGAAAAAATGACAATCAAGCATTCAAAAAGTAGGAATTTGAGTGAAAAAATGAAGTCAATCAAATACACCATAAGTTCTTGGATTTTTCTCATTTTTAATGTGCAAATATAATTTTTAGAAATTCACGGTCAACTCGACTAGCTCAATCCGATGGTCGAGATTTTATAAGAAAACGATACCGACAAACACAATTTCAAAATAGAGCAATATTCAAATACCTCAAGAAGAAGCAAAACAATTCCTTTTAGCAAAACAAGACGTAATAAACCACACATAAAAAGCAAGAAGAATCTTTTGACAATTAAGGCGAGATAAGGCAACATAGTCCCAACTAACTTCATCCATTCAAAAGAATGAAGAAAGAGAATACGTGAGAACCGATCGTCCATACAAAAAAGTTACTAGATTATGATGTTTTAGCAGGTTGCTTTTCAAAAAGTTGGCCATAGTACATTTTTCATTGCTTCCTCAATAGGAACCTTCTTCTTTTCTAAGGCTCCGTTTAATGGCATGAATTTTTCATGAAAATTCCATTTTCCATCTGTGAAGGTGTTTGATGTCCAACAAATTCCATGGAAATTGTGAAAAAGGAATTCCCTCTACACGCCTCTTTTCTTGCGTGAGTGGAAAATCTTTTCTGACTTCTGTTGCCTTTTTTATTTTTTACAATGAAAACAAATTTCATAACCAAGTGTAAAAAAAAAAATTCACTTTCATGGATAATTTTGATGCAAACGAAGGCCAAACGAATACTAAACTTTGATGAAAAAAATGATTTTTTAGGAAACATTTTTTTTTTCAATTTTTTTTTACTTTTTGGCAATGAAAACAAATTTCATAACCAAGTGTGGAATTTTTTTTTTACTTTAATGAACAATTTTGATGCAAACGAATGCCAAACGAACAAAAAATTTAAAAATTTTTCGGATAAAAAATTATATCAATCAAACACACTTTCCCTGCAAAACAATATCCAGGCAATTACCTTCCCTGAAATTCATTTTCTTTCCACCCATTTTCCACACTTACAATCAAACAGACCCTAATATTATATATGTGGCCTCTCTTTTATTTGACTAAAAAAAATTGTATTTTTAGTAAATCTTTTATAAAATTTGACAACATGTGATCGAAAAGTTAATAAAAATAGTGAATTTCATAAAATATATAATTAAAAATATATTTTTAAAAAAATTGGGACCAAATAGAGTCTCACTTAAAAAAATTACCACAAAATATACATCATATGATTCTTAAGCCCCTGTTTGACAATTATTATTTTTAAACTCTTTTTCTATATACTCATTTAACCACACATTCACCCAATAAAATATTCTAAATGTAAATTTAAATTTTTTCCATACTTTTTAACCACGCATTCTCCTAAAAATTATTATTCAAAATTTTGTTTTTTCAAAATAATGGTTGTAAAGCAGGGGCTTAAAAATCAATAGAGAGTTTTTTCAAAACCGTTGATTTGACGGGAAAAGAAAAAAAAAAGTGTAAAAAATAGATTAGCAAGATGTGAAATTGTGAGTAATTGATAGTTGGTTGATTTTATGGTGCTTTCTTTGATATTAGGTTTGCTTTTAAAGATTATTAACTTAATCAATGGATTTTATTTTGCTACTTTTATTAGAGAGAATCTCATAGTATTGAAATATCTCAAAATTGAAGTTAATCAAATATTTCTTTGTATTTGTTATTTTTACGTGTTTCTTCTTCTTGGTCGATACTATAACTCACTGCAAATGAAGGTAGGGCATCAATCGGTTGGAGAATCAGGGGGCGTTCTCTTCGTATTTCAGTTTTGTGTTTTGAGTTTTGAATTCATTTTGTGTTTTCTGTTTTGAGTGTCTGTTTTGAAATTTCTGAAAATGCGTTCTGTTTGCCATTCTGAAAAACTGTTTCCGAAAACAAAAACATAGAAAATGCGTTTACTTTGAAATTTTGAGAATTGTTTTTAATAATATTTTATTCAAAAAAAAAATGATAATTCAATAACTTTTAATGGTTTAATGTTAATATATTATTAAATAACATATAAATTTTGACATTGGTTAAACGTCAAATTCTTTTTCAAGATTTTAAAAACACAACCTAAATTACAAAATATGAAAAAGTTCGATCGATACAATTACAACTTTACATGTTGGAAAACCAATATCTTTTGACATGTGTTGGAATGTAATTCAGAGGAAAGCCAACAGGAAGGAATTAGGCAAACTTTTCTCATTATTCAGCCTCAATAATGGTAACAATGGAGCAAAAAATGATCAAATCTATGTTTTGATTCTACAAGTCAAAGTTCATTTTACAGGACGATGTTGAGCTTTGACAAAAGTTTTCCGACTTAGCCTAGAGATAATATGAAATTTACAACCTTGAATAGGCCTTTTGTAACTAAACATGTGAATTTGCTGAGATGTGAGCAATAACAGAACTTCCTCCAAATATCTTAACTATCTCCCATGACAAAATGAAAAAGGTTTTCCTCTCAAACATGAAGATTCAATTCACAACCAGGAAATAATATAACATGACAATTGTGCTTACCTTTTCTTGGACCAAACACCATAAAAGCCAGGCCTATAACTCTTATCAAACTGTAAAAGCTACCTATTCCTACAGCGCTTCTGGCCATTGGGAGGAATACTAACATTCTTACAAGATAATCGTCCATCAATATTAGAGTCATCCCATCCATCCACAAGCTTCTCTAGGCTCAAGTCTTCATCAAAGGTCGATTCTCTATGAGTACTAAGCTTAAGTTCCTTGACCACTTCTGTCTTAGGCTTCTGACGAATTCCCCAATGCATTTTCCTGTTAGAACGAACTTTGCGTCCAAAACAACGCCAAGATCTCAAGTGTGATCTGCAAAAAGAGACCAAGATATTGTCTTATACAATATAAACTACTGAGCATTTTACAAGATATCTACAACAAATGGAAAAGGTAAGGAACCCACTTCCATATATCTTCTTCATCAAATTCTTCACCAAGGGTTATAACAGAGTCCATAGCCACAAGAATCGGTCCCGACATCCTTGTTTGCCTTTTCATGCTTTCCGCATTTCGTATTCTTCCATCTCAAGGCGACACTCCTCCTTCTCGGCCTCATCTTTTAACAAACTTTAGTTCTTTTTCACCGAAAGGTTGTGGAACTTCAAATAAATGAACCAAGATAAAAGATAATCGCAAGCTTAAACACGTAAAATCTACATCATTCATATACAAGTTTAACTTAAACATAACAAGACATGAAAGCCAGCTCTTGAATGTTAGTGTGTAGAGACTCTAAAGCTACATTATTCAGATTCACAGTCTCCATTGATATATAGCAAAATGGTTTTCCATTTAATAAAATCAAACGATAGTTTAATCATAAGGTCAAAATGTTATTCTATACAAACAATACTTAGAACATTTGCATAAAAAAATAAGATTTTTAAGTGTACAACAGCCAAATAAAATGTACAAGATTTGAGTCAGGACTTACAGTTTGCAACTTTTCCTTATTAAGCTCTCGATCCATCTGAATCCTCTCTTTCTCCATCTGCCGTTTGTTTTTCTCCATTTGCCTGATTAAAAGCTTTTCTTCTCGCTTGACTTCTTTCTCGGACCTTCACCAATATAAATACTGATTGAGTCCATGACCAAAAACCAACAACAGGAAAAAACTATACCTCGGATACATACACTTGAGAAGCATTTTTCTGGGACATGGTCTCCATCAATAAACGGACATCCGCTTCAGTTAAAACTTTGCTAAGCTTGTCTGAAGCTTTTATCAAATCTTGCCTGTAGCTCTGATGGCCCTCTGATTTTTCCAGTGCAGTTATCATTGCTGAAAGAGACTCAAATTGTCAAGTAAACCACTAAAATGATCACACTATTAAGATTGTTCCATTTGATGAAGTTTCAGAAATGGACAAACCAGAATAATTGTACAATTTATTCTAAAGAAAGAATAACAGAAGTGCCAAGTAAATTATTTGCATAAAAATTATCAAATAAACAACAATTATCAAAGGAGATATCTTTTAGCTTTAAATATTTTGGAAATTGTTTGAAGATCAAATGCTTGTATAAATTAAATACAAGGCACTACCCACCACAGTTGAAAGAAATCAACATGAGTTCATGGACCTTGTGCTCATACAAACAAATCAATACACTATTTCAAAGAACAATTTGAGGAGAATAACTTAAGACACTTAAAAGTTAAATGGTCTTCAATTAGTAATTTTGTGATGCACCCAAGAATGTGAAAAAATAAAAACATGTAGAAAAATACAAGAGAAAGATTCAATTAGTAATTTTGTGATGCACCCAAGAATCAAGCAATATATTTTCAGATACTCTTAACTAACATATGAAAAATTGAGTAACCTTAACAAATAATTCCTGTGAAGTTTCATCTATAACCTAGAACCATCGGCAAATAAGTTCACATATAGACTAATTTTACCTCAGACCATTTAAATACAATGATGTGAGCATAAAGATCATTTTCAGTCATCCAAACTCAACACAGTAAAACCTCCACAAGAAATTTTCTTGATAGAGTTCTTTGATTCGTTAGGGCAATAAATTCATTCAAGAAAGTTTAAGTCCGTACCTTAAAAGATGCCAATTGCTTGCGGGCTCTGTAGCCAGTTGAAGAAGAAGAACGCCTGAAAAAGAAACCAATCCTTTACGTAGCCTTTGATTTGGTGGAAGAATCGATTGAAAATGAAGAGAGGGGATGGATTGGAAGAAGACGGAAGAAATCGAAATATTGGGAGTAGGTGTTACTGTTCCAAAAGAGCATTTCCCGTGTTTTGGCCCTTCCCCGTGTTTTTGCTTGAAAACATCCAAAACGATGTTTTTTTTCGTTTTGTGTTTTGTGTACAAATTTTTTTTCGTTTTCAAAAATGCGTTTTCGAAAATGAAAAAGAGAACGCGTTTTCACTGTTTTGAAAAATCGAAAACAGAAAACGACCCAAACGGCCAAAGAGAACAGCCCCTGACTTTTTCGGAATAAGCTAATGAAAGTTCTATTTAATTATATTTAGGACTTATATGGGATTTTTGAAAAGTTAAAAGCTATTTTTAAAACTAAAAATTACTTATAGGACTGTTTGAATAATTTTTTAAAGGTGTTTTGTCTAGTTATATGAAAATAGAAATAGAAGCAGAAAGTATCTCAAACAAGTCCTTAGTATACAGTATTAAACGTGTTCACGTAGCTATACTATCTCAAATCCAACATTCATACTATGACATTTTTTTTATCATATATTTGTCCAATGTCCTACCACCGGTGGATAATAGGTTCGGCATCCGCCTCTAATCACGGGATCCTGTACTTTATGGAATACTAATACTTTTTACTTTTATGCTTTTATATATTCTCAATAAATTTGAGGTTGTCTACGTGAATCTTTCTCCAATATTTTGCTTTATTCATTTTCTTGATTTACTCAAGAGTCTAAAACAACTAGATGTTTAACTACAACAAATCATGCCTCGTCTAACTTGCTCTAGGATGCAAAACATGACACAATCACTTAAATTGTCATTCTCTTAATTTATTCTCAAATTCGAAAAAAAATCCATGTGAACTTTTGAATTTATGGGTGAGTTCAGATTTTAATGAGAAGAAGACTAGTTGAGTTTAACTGCAATCGAGCTATCAAAAATCAAATAAAATTTAATTCAAGTGAAATATATATATATATATATATATATATATATATATATATATATATATATATATATATATGAGCCTGTTTGGTAGGGATTTTTGGGGGAAGAATTGATTTTGAATAGTGATATGATGGGAAATGTGTGGTTGAAAAAGAAGAAAAAATGATTGATGTGATGGAAAATATTATTTTATTGAAGAATATGTGGTTGAAAATGAGAATTGATTTGAGAATTGATTTCAAAATCAGAAACAAACAGGCCCTATATATTAACGTCCCTATACAATTCATTATCTGATTATTTTCGAGGCTTAAATCAAGCATATTCATTTGGTGTCTAGAATTAACATAAAAACAAGAACAAAAAATTAAAAAACCGGGGGGAGGGAAAGAAAAGGAAAATTTGAAAACTCCACTACAAGCAATTGGGTTGACTATTTATTGGTTATGGGAATGGATTAGCTAGTCATGAGGATTGGACTTGGGCAGTGTACTGTATAAAAATAAAGTCACATTTATAGACAATTTATGGTTTTTTTTATCAGTAAATAAAATTTTATAAGGATCAAAAGATATGAACAAATACTCCGGGCATACCCGAGCTTACAAACTTCGAAAATGCATCAATGATATCAAACTAGATGCCATGTGCTAAGGATTCATAATGATACAAAACATAAGGATACAAAGAAAACATAACTTTGTATACATGTGTTTTGATTCGTTGAACTATGCTATTGAGATGTGGTCTTAGATCTTCAAAGATCTTCATGTTTCTCGTTGTCCAGATACGATATATAGTATCATTTCTTGGCCTTACATTGCCAAGATGTTCCGTGTCCCTCCTTCTTGATCCATTTCAAAGCACTTGGTCTTGTAGACATGACTCTATTGATCCCGAGTCAATCTCTGATCTGTCCCCAAATGTCCATGCTCATGCTACATTGAAAAAAAAAAGGTACTGGCTTGATTCGGTCGCAAATTGACAAAACATGCACTTGTTATCGAAATCTCCATGTGTTCTAGGTGATCTTTGGTAAGGAACTTATTTTTTGCACTGAGCCATAGGATAAGGGAATGTTTTGGAGTAATGCATGGGCTCCAAACAACCTTTGCCAAGATATTTGGTGTACCTTTCGATTGGAAATAATCATAAGCTTTGGCAATGTTGATATTGTCCTCATGGATTCATTCTGAAAATTTTTGGCAGGCAGCATAATTAAATATCACCACCGTGAGTACGAATAATGTTACCACATATAAGTTCAAGCTGGAGACCATTCTTAGAAGAACAACAATGAGATCAAGTTTAGTGGAGTTTTTGATACTTCTTAATATCAAATAAGAGGTCAATTTCTCCACTTTGCAACAGAATGTTGCATGTACCAATCATATAAACCTCCACTCCATATTCACTATTTGTATATATCTATTTTATATCAAGTCAAAAACTCAACAATAGACTAAAAATACTTCTTGATATCATATAAATTGGGTTTCTAATTCTTGAATTCACTATCCACATAAGAGAAAATCAAATATGTATAGTGTTGACACGTAAACAACACTAAGAAGAATATATTCAAATGCAAGATCCTTTAACCTTTAACCTAACTACTTTCGAGCTAAGAGATTCAAACCGTATGGTTGAATCAATTGAACATTTATAATATTGGTCATCTACCAAAATCACTTTCATGTACTTTTATTTGTTATGTTCTTCTTGTTCCTTTTCCAGTCTTCTCATTATCTACATTTATTTTAGCTCATTTAAAACTTACAATCCGAAATCTTATGCAAACTAGAACATTGCTACACAAGCACATTCTCAAGATTTAGCAATATGAAGTCGCATGTCTTTTAACTCACACAGTTTGTAGTGTCAATAGAGAGAGTAACCGCTTCAATTTATAAGTTACATTGACTTTCAAAGTTTCCATCCATTGAAAAGACTAGTTTCAACTTACTACTCACAAAAAAAATTGTGATCGCCAAAAAATTGTCAATACTATGTCATCTCAGCTCAGTCAAATTCGAGAAAATGATCATCTATAATAGAACTTAACAATTCAACTGCTCAAGCACTAAAATCTATATTTTTCTGTACTCGACAAAGTTCCGATCTTTATTATTTAGAGTAGTATGACCCACATCAGGTCTTCTATTACGTGACTGATGCTTTCTAAAATATTATATTCTTCTAGTGCACTCAAAATCTTATTATGCAAAATGTTATCGCATTTAGCTTATCACCTTTATTAATGTCAACAACTATAGATTTTGATGTCACGATCTATCAGATTTTAGAAACATTTTTATCGTTCAGCGTTAGCGATATAATCGAAAGTTCACTATATTCCCAATCATCGTCCACAATACTATTGTTTCACTATCATAAACTTAATTTCATAACGCAAAATTTCAAAAGTTCTAAACGAAAATTACATTAATTCTTTCAACTTGAGAGCTCCCACTCTGTGCATCAAAATACTTATAGGTGAGATTTTCTCTAAATCTTTCGATCACCAAGCTATCACTCAACAGACAATCAATATGTTTAAGTAAGAATCTCACTAATTCTACTGACCTTATCATTCACAACAATTCATGAATTAACAGATATCATGTAATTCAATATGGTAATTCTGCAATGTTCAGTAAAAGCATAAATATGCACGTTTATCAAATTATGAAATTTATTATGGCATCACAGATTAATTCTTCCAGAAAATAAATCTAATTATAATCGAATGACAAAACTCACATTATTTAAGTTTTATTACACATATTCTCAACCTTATTTTAATATATGTTGCTGTATAATTCCAACAAATGGAAGTGGCATCAGAATTCTCATATTATCTTTATCACCAAAAATCTTCCAAAAATTCTCATGTATTCCACTAGTTTATGTTCCAAATCCGTTTATTAATTTTAATAAACATGTAGCTTTTCTACAAGTTCCATAACCGTTACTTTTTTAGCCTTTCCTCTAAGGATATTATAAGTGTGCATAGATCTAGTTATATCTGATCAAGCACAAAAATTGAAAACAAGTCACAATGGATCACATAATCTAATCAAAAACTCACACAAGTCATGGACGTATATAAAACGTGGCATTTTAAATTTTTTCAGAGTATTTTTCATTTTTCAAAAAAATAAAAATGAGAACACTTCAAAAAATAGCTCCCACTAGCCAAATACCACTTAATAAATATTCTTGATTTTATAAGAAAAATTCATAATTTACGCAAGAAAAAAAATGTTTTTTAATACTTTTTACAAATTTATTTCAAGTATTAAATAAAAAATATATATATATTTAACTATTTAAAAATTAATTTACTTATACTGAAAAATCAAGAATAATTTAGGGACCAATTTGTATTTTTTTTTAAGAATTGCAATCGGATCCCGCACGTGCCCTCATGCGTGGGACCAATCTACAATTTTTTTTAAAAAAAAATGACACGTCCTAAAATGCAGACGCGGTACATGCCGCACTGTACTCGAAAAAAAATTCATTAGTCATCCCAACTAATTTCGACGTTCTGAGTTCATTTGTGTGGTCAGATTTTACAAAATCACTATTTAAGGCCACGTTTGGGACATCAACAGATTTGTCTGAATGTGAAAATGGCAAAAAAATCATGCAAAATTCCATACCAAATTTTGAGAAATCATAAATTCTTCATTTCAAGACTAAAATTAATGATCTTCATATTATTGAAAAGGTTTTGAGAAGATCTATCCAATCATATCAAATGGGAAGCATAAAACACTGTAGAAGAAGTTATGATATGATGAAAATTCGTATTTTACCAATTTTCATGCAAAAGTCAGATTTATATCCAAATTTCGGGGTGACATAACTTCTTCATTTCAAAGCTAAAATTAATTATCTTTAAATCGTCGGAAATGTCTCGAGAAGATCTATCCAACCATTCCAAATGGGATGCATGAAACATAGTATAGAAGAAGTTATCATGTGATGAAATTTTGAATTTTACAGATCTTTATGTAAAAATTAAGATTTACATCCAAATTTCAAAACCTCATAACTTCTTCGTTTTAAGTTCTTTATATGGTTGAAAATCTTATTAAAATACATTTCTAACTCTACTAATCTTACTGCATAATTATTAATGTATGAAAAGTAGTAATTATCAAAAGATGTCATTAAAGACCACATAAGGTTTCAAAACTTTACAAACAAGATTGATTCATAACTCAATTGTATCATGCTATCTCATATTTAAGCATGTATTACAAGAAGGAATTCAACCTTATGTCTCTGATACCAATAAAATAATTCGAAGCATACTTTAACATCAATTTCGTGTCAAATTTCTTACTTGAAGTGATGAATTCCAAGATCTTTATGCGGTTGAATCACATTGCATTTCAAAACTTCAAAGTCTGCTTTATCTTGTTCTCCAATGGTCCCAATCCCGATCACAATGAAATGAGATTGCTATCAACAATTTAAATGCCTAATTTTGTGAGTTTTCATGTCATATATGTAGTCTAAACACTTTCTATTTTTTGAGTGATTTTCGATCACTTATTTTCTACCATCTTTATCTCTCTCCATTGTTAGACAAAAATTGAAGGTTTTATGGAAGTTATTGGAGGTTATGTCGAGATGTAAATTTGAATTTCAAATTCAAATCACTCTCTCCAATCCTTTTGATGTCTTGTGAGTCGGGTCACCCCACATGAACGATCCACCCACGATCCATATTTTCTAACACTACCAAATTATGCAGTTTCCCTATTGACCAATTATTAAGAAATGATTCATCAACCTTGGATTTATTGCGTACTCGCTCATTCTCTTTCTATTAACATGAACTTTTAAAATATCCTTTTGATTTCCATTGTTATTTCTAATAATGTTATGGAAGATTATAAATATTCTACAACACTTTTTAGGCAACTTAAGAATTATATTAGAATGTTTAGTAATAAATCTGTTGTTAGAATTATTGTTCAAAAATCAAGAGAAGAAACCATGGATGAATGAATTGGAAATATGAAGAAAAACCACCTTCGGCGCCACATTATTGGCGTCGTGGCTTGTGGTCGCATGGCGGCCATCAAGGAAAAAGGGGCGACCCATGCTAAAACTATGCGACCGTGTAGTTATAGCCTATGCGGTCGCATAGTGTAAAAATTCGACCGTTAAGTTGGGTTTTTTCGAATTTTCTGGTGGTTTCTTGTAAAGTAATGCACCTTTTTCATATGAATTGATACCATTTCGTGTAGGAATGATTGAGAACTATATAAACATGTTAGTTATCATTCCAAAATACAATTTGAAAATCATTCAATTGTTCATCCAAATTATTGAAGAAATTTCATTCTCTTACATAATCAAATTCCAATACTTTCACTTGTTCAACTTGAAGAATCATTTAGCTTTTGGTGTTTATTCATTTAGGCTTGATAATCCTACAACTATTTGTCATTTTCAATTCTTAAAAGCATAGTGGTGGATGCAAATATCGTTTGAGGACAACGATTTCATTTAAGTCTTGTTTCGATAGTACTTCTTATTCTTTTGGTTTCCATTGCTGTACTCCACATTTTTTACCAACATGTGCATGTGATAATAAATTATCAAATGATCCCACAAATAAAAAAAAATCTTTATCATAAACAGACGACAGAACAATCGTAAAGCATGAGCATTCTCAAAGGAATAGTATTTTATCAACAGTACTTAGCCGCATCCCCAAAAAAAAAATATTTAGTAATTGCACAAAAACCATAGACATATAATAATGTCAATCATAAACACTCTTGTCTATTTTACACAAAGAAATTTGGATGATACGATTTATGGTTGAAATTTGTATTAATTCATTGCTTTAGTGATTAATATGTTAGTATTACTACTTTTGCATTTAGAAAGTTTAAATTAAAACGTGGTATTGTGATTTTAAATTAATATATTTTTATTTTCAGTTATTTGATAAATGTTATTTTGTGCCACTAAAATTATTGTTTGAAATTAAATCGAACTGAAAAAAATTATATTCGTTCGGTTTAGAATTTTTTTTTTCAAACGATTTAATTTGAAAATAAGTCAAAAACCTTTTTTTTTTTTTTTTAACAAAGCCTAAGGAGGCGGTACCTCCAGGCATTTATTCATAAAAAACCCTCTCGTAAGGCGGAGGAATACCGTAATAACAGATTATCAACCAATAAAATAGCAAATACCTAATCTCTGATCAAGCTAAACAAACAATGCAAAAATAGCCTATCTTTTCTTCCGAAGGTACAATACACCCATTCTATCTAAGCGAATCAACCCTCGACAGATAAATGGCAGTTCCAAACATGATAAGAAACGTTCTGTATTTCCTTTCGCACCAAACTTTGCCAGCTCATCCGCAACCTGATTAGCTTCTCTATACTGATGAATAACGTGAAAATCAAACTTCTTTAAAAGCTCAATCAGAACTTCCCAAAAGTCCCACAAGTACCATATTGTACATTTCCTTACCAAAATCCAAGACACCACTAGCAAAGAATCACATTCAATATCTACCTGGTATAAACCCAAATCCTGGCACAAGGTCAGTCCATCGATAAGCGCCCTCAACTCCGCTTCATTATTAGAACCATATCCAAAGAAAGAAGAAAAGCCTGCAACCAACCTGCCCATATCATCCCTAACAACTCCACCACCACCAGCCATTCCCGGGTTGCCAAGACAACTCCCATCAACATTAAGTTTCACTCTACCAACCGCAGGTTTAAATGTAAATAGATACATTTTACATTAAGAATATAAAATTTAGGTCTTTTATCACTTTAATCCAGGAGATGTCGTTAAAATACGGGAAGGGCTTCTAGTTACAATCTTGCAACTATAGTTATCATACTCGATCCACATAAAGCAGTTGGGTTCACTAATTTTAACTGATAAGTCGTCGAACAGTTCACTACTATGTAGCAAACATTGCCATAATAAAGAAAATAGGATTGTTGCACATAAACGTGCGCATGGATAGTCTACATACTGGTATAAGGGCTCTAACATGAGAACTGATTAATGGCACGTTTCATAACGAGTATTAAATAGCACTTAACAAAGGAAAAAAGAAGTTAAAATCTAATTCGCTGCTCGAGAAACGGTCAGATAGAAGATCCATGGAAAGGACCAAAACTTTCAGCGACAAAAAAGAGCAGCCGAGAAAAGCTGATGAACATCATATTTATGTAAAAATTGAATCCAAAACAATGAGAAAATAAGTTTAAAGCAGCTATTACAAAAAAAGTTTTCCATCCGTATGAAGAAAATGAGGAAATAGAACCTCAACTTTCTCGAAGCAGCACCATGGAGTCATTCTGACAAAAGATATTAGAGATAAGAACCGAACTGGTGTGCCAGGGAGAGTGTTACCCTCCCTGACAAAACACAAACATTGGGGAGCGGGTGAGCATTTTTTTTCATTTTTTTATTTCACGCGGGTCCCCAGTCGGTCCCACGCCATGTGAGTTTAGATTATTCGGGTGGGCAAACATTTTCTGGCACACTAGCTTAATTCTAGAGATAAAGGCTTGATTGAGGTCACTTGAGTCATCTGACTGACTAAAAGTTAGAGCATATATGATTGTGCTTAAAAGTAGGTAAACTTTAATTTTCTCAAAGCAAGTCTTAGCATACTTTCAAGAAAAATGACTTTTAAATTTTAAGCACGGTCAAACCAACGCGGATCATAAAGAATACCAAACTGTGAAAGCAACTACGGAAATAACGTATGTGGACGTTAATCAACAATGTGTAATGCCAGCTGAGTTTCTCTATTAAGTAAAATAAATTAATTTAACTCATTTGCTAATCCAGTCTCTTATAGAAACTAGGCACACTCAAGCAACAGCTCGGTTTAGTTAAGATGAATCAGCATTTTCATGTCCAGAATTAACCACTTTCAGACATCAAAACTACACTCCAACTTTATAATACAGAAGATTTTTTGTTTTGCCCTTGTTTGAGTCCCATTTTTTTGGTATTAAAAGATTTTGGAATGATGATTTTTTCGAGAATATATGGTTAAAAAGTGGAAAAATTTTTGGGTTTACGTGCGGAATATTTTACTGTATGATACTCGGTCGAAAATGAATTTTGAAAGAAATGACTTTCGGGAATACGAGGATCAAACAAGGGCTTTGTCTTTAATACTATCCAGTACTGTCAAGCATACCATTAATCTACATCTTAAACATGACCGAGATAATTCGATCCCTGAAAAAATAAAAATCAAAACTAGGACATTGCATCATATCAAAGATAATCCAATTCTATTAATTCATTCAAGCATTCACTGTTTACATTTTAAACACGACCCATAAGATAATCCAATCCCTTAGAAGCAAAAACTAGGATATTGCATCGTGAGAAAAGATAATCCAACCATATATCCATTTGTGCAAACATTCACTGCCTACATCTTAAAATCAAACAATAAGAGACAATAAATGTTAAACCCCTAAATTCTACTTAATGTTCTGAAATGAGCTGCAAAAAAAAAAAAGTAATATTCTAGCGGCTATCTACATTGTTTACATAATTTAGTACTATTATACCTCAACCGAGGCGTTGGTGAACCACGCCAGATTCTTCCAGCCACCATCCCGGCATTAAATCCACCTCTACATCAGATTATCAAACAGGTCCAGGTTACAGAACATCCAGCAAAAGATAGACCACTCAAAACGAAACTTGAGAAACTCGAACATAAGTGCAGGCAGATTGGTACGGGTGCACGCAAGCGCAGAAGAACACTGCTTGCACACTAACACGTGCATACATTAGGAAGGGTGAGAATCGGTACCGTACGCCACAGGATCAAGAATCTGGCTTCATCTACCTTATTACATGTACCTCTGCAAGAAATAAAATCCAAAATTGTCAAATTTTGCAATCAACCCACAAGAAATTGATTATTTAATACAGAAATCCGAGTTTGCACATACAATCGGGATATACAAAGAATTAATCATGCGTACAAATGGAAAAATTTCTCACCATAGCGTCATGAACCCTGTACGAGTCAGCCGTAAGCCCCACCAAATACAATCCCGGAAACACACCCTGCAAAACAACAAAAATGAATTTTTTTTTCCACCAAACACAGAAAAAGAAAATAAAACACTGGTTTTAACAGACATACATCGAGTTGTTTCTGAACGTTTTTGGATCTCTTCTTGGGTCTGCGAGCGGGTTTGGAACCAGTTAAAGCATAAACATCATCATCGATCTCCTCCCTTGACAACGAAATCCAAATCTTCATCTTCTCCTTCCTCTCCACGCCAAAGCCCATACCCAATCCCCCACTCTGCTCCCCTCCTTCCGCCCATCCCCTCAGTCTATTCGACTTTAAAGCGCTATTAGTGCTATTGATTCTGCTATTTTCAACTGTTGTTTCTTTCTTGGCCGCAGCCGCCTTGACCTCCTTCCTCGGCCGCAAATACCACTCCTTGCACCCCCAATTCTCCTCCTCGGCACAAACCAAACCCTTTTGCTGTGGGCTTTTCGGAATAGTAGGGAGCTGTTCCGTTCTAGTCTTAACGACTCGAATCTCGGAGTAGGAATCGGAGTCGGGTTGACGGTTATCAGGGTAATCGCGACGGCGAAAGCGGTGGTATTGTGAGGTGGAGTTCTTGTGTGCCCATTTGAGTTGGGGCAAAGAGAAGTTATGCAATGGCTTTGATTTTATGGGCGCCGTCTCCATCAGAAGCACCACCACATGAACACTTCAGCCGTTTCTTTTTCAGTTTAAGAAATTCTACTATGAAAACTGAAAATCCTAAAAGAACAAAGAACAAGTCCGTGAAGATGTATTCATAGAGAGGGAAGGAAAAGAAAGAGGGAATGAAACAGAGGTTGTGAGGAGAATAGGTCAGAGAGAGAGAGAGATAGAGTCACGCTACGTATGTATATATGGTGATGTAGAGAACGTACAGTGGTGGAGGTTTTAGAATATGTTTGGTTATAGGGTTAAGGAATTCTCGAATATGATTTATTTAAAAAAAATTATTTACATATTGAGAGAAAAATATTTTGTCACACACTTATATTATTTACTAGGATCAGATTTTGGCCAAGTATGAATACCTTTATCGCGGATTGGCTTCAATGGCAGGAAATTCAGAAAAGGAGGGTCTTCAGTGCTAGGGAACAATTGACCCACCGTCGCTCGTCCGACAGCTTCAGCATCATTGAATGGTGGGCTTAGATAGAATTCATGGAGATCAGCATTGGCTTGTGTAAGGAAGTTTGAATTTATGTACGGTCTAGTAAGAAGGTTTTGAAAATCCTCAAAACTGAAGGAATCATCGGAATGAGTTTGTGAAGTCTCTATTTGATGCAAAGTACAGATGCTGTGAAGTTTTCTTGAGAAGCGTAGTGAGGAAGCAAGACAATGAACATTGACCTTTATAGAACGCACGATGTAAAGACGTGAAGGTAATGGTGCGATGAAGTGGCGTGTCTTTTGGGTTTATAAGGGTTTGTAACGTTGCATCTTTTAGGCTATAGAAGAGTTGCCACCGAACGGAAATAATGATTGAAATTTTTGGGAATTTCAAATATTGTCGAAAAATACAAAGGAAGAATATGACAAAAATTAATAATAGTTAGATGTGTGATTTTGATGTTGTGATGTAGGCTGGTGAGATTGAAGAAAATAAGCAAAAGTTGACAAATTTGGAGAAATTGCTATAATGTAAGGGATCCAAAGTTCGGGGACTAAAATGTAAATACTTAAAAACTGTGCCGAATCTTACGATAAAAATTTGAGAGTGCTCGGAGTCAATTGGATAAAGGAAGACATCAAAATGATCAAATTTAGTCAAAAGATGATCATAAATCAATTTCCAACCGAAAAGTTATGCTCCGGTGTTTTAGTCTCATATTGAGACCTATGTTTGGCATGGAAAGTGATCGAATTGGAGAATGATGTCTGAATCAAAGTTTTAGCCAGATGAGTTAGCTTTCCAACGCATTTTGAATCGCCTCAATCGGATATCGGAATATAAAGTTATGATAAAAACAATGAAGGAAAGTGCAGCTGCCTGTTTAAAACAAGAAATTCCGTTACATAGTCCGTTAAAATAACAAATTCTGTTAGTTTTTCCGTTAAAACAAGAAATTCCGTTAAATAGCCACTTTTAATATATAGAAGATTTTTCAAAATATGATATGAATAATTATTGAAATGTTAATGATAAGAATAAAAAAGTTAAAGACGTAAGAATTAGGGATAACCGCAGTAATAGTACCAAACATTTCGTTTAGTAGTAGAGTTTGTCCAAACATTGTATTCATGTCCCCCAAGGTACCAAACATTTTTAGAACTCACAGCTGGAGTCCAATTTAACAAAAAAAAACTGTTAGTTTGACCGTTAATTGACCGAAGAATTGACATTCACCATAATTTTGACTAATTTTATATAGTTAAAATGGTAAATTTACATTTTTCAACAAAAAAACATAATTATAATATATTATTAATTAAATAAGAAAAAACAAACACTCCATCCACCGCCATCCTTTTCTTCCTCAAACCCCTTACCTTAAAACCACTAGCGGTTGAGGTCGGCGCCACCGCCACAACCAGCCCCACGTCGATGCCACCACTTCTTCCACCACAACTCCATCGCTCACCAATAGTACAAATACCCTTCCCAAAACCCCCCACATGTGCCATTTCATCCCTCGGCAACGCTATTGCTCGATCTATTAAAATCCCTAACCCACAATATAAATCTCACTCTCAATTTGTACAAATGAATTGAGCATAAACAAACACTGGACATTGGGTTATGAATCTGGTTCTTGTGAGTTCATTGTAACTCCATCTGGACTTGCTTATTGCGATAAAGTTATCGGGTCTGAATTCGAAAAGCCATTTGCCTCTTCTTCAATAGGTGGTGGTGTTAGTGGGTTCTTGTTGTGGGATTGTGATAATGGTGTTAGTTGATTCTTGCTGTGGTTGTACCTGTGGCAATGGTATTTCAATCTCTTCCGCCATGGTGGCAGTTGATGGGTAGGATCTGGTGGAGATGGCGGCGGGTCTGTGTTCAAGTGTTTCAATGTGGTCGTCGAATCTGATGGATGGGACATGGCAGAGGTACGGACAAGCGATGGTGAGCGCGGCGGATAATTGGATGTGTTCTGGCTTTGGTGTTTCAATCGGTGTTTATTGATTATTAGAGATGGACAGTCATGGTGACGGTGGTCGGTGGGGTGGGTGGCGATGGCCGGGAAATGTGTAGGTCCTAGTTTTGGTTCTGGGTTTGGGTTGGGTAGGGTAGCGTGGGTATGTGGGGGTGAGTGGAAAAGATGTAGTGTTTTTTTTCTTTTTGATTTATGATTTTAATTATTTTATTATAGAAAGTATAAATTTATCATTTTAACCTTGTAAAATTAGGCTATGTTTGATAGCATCTCTTTTCCATGGAAAATGAAAAACATTTTCCTTTTCCATGCAAAAGTGTTGTTTGATGGGTAAAAGTTGGTCAAGAAAAAATTTTCCTCCTCCCCTCTCCCACGTGCTACTTTCCATGAAATTGTGGATGGTGAGAAAATCTTTTCCAGTTTCTGCCAACAATTTTTTTTTGTTTTTGTTTTTTTTGGCAATGGAAACAAATGTCATACCCAATGGTAAATTTTTTTTTACTTTAATGGACAATTTCCATGTAAAACAAAGTCAAACGAACACAAAATTTTGTTAAAAAAATGATTTTTTAGGAAACATTTTTTTTTTCATTTTTTTTTTACTTTTTGGCAATGGAAACAAATTTTATAACCAATTGTGGAAAAAAATATCACTTTAATAGACAATTTCCATATAAAACTAAGCCAAACGAATAGAAAATTTAAAAATTTTCCAGGTGAAAAATTATACCAATCAAACACATTTGAAATCATTTTCCCTGCAAAACATTTTCTAGGTAAATCTTTTCCATGTAAAACATTTTATTTCCACCCTTACAATCAAACGCACCCTTAGTAAAAAATATGGTCTATGTCAATTTTCAGTCAACAAACTAACAGTTTCTGTTAAATTGGACCTCAGCTGCAAATTTTTAAAAGGTTTGATACCATGAGTGACATAAATGAAAAGTTTGGACAAAGTCTGCTATCAAATGAAATGTTCGGTACCGCTGCTACAATTATTCCTAAGGATTATAATGAGCAAAAATTGAGGACCATAGTTGCAATAAAAATATGGGTTACAAATTAGTGCTTGTTTGGCATTCTTTGTATGTTGTTGAAACTAAGAATTGATAAAAACAAAGAGTGAATAAGTGAGTAGTTGTCCTAGGTCCTACAAATGTTTGGATAAAATTAAAATTTAACTAACTTAAATTATGAGTTAAGAAAATTCAAACACGCACCTCGATAAATAAAAATTTAGTTATATGATTTATTTATTTTTTTACATTCTTCTATATTTTGCTAAATCTATAATTTTTTTTAGCAACTATGTCCTTTGAGTAAATTGTTTGAACAGTTCAGTGACTTACTCACTGAACTTCAAATTGCCTCTAAATGGTCACTGAACTTTCATTAATTGCACCACATCCAACACTCAGAGGGCAGTGGGGTGGGCAATTGGAATCGAGTTCGGTGACCATTTAGAGACAATTTGAAGTTCAGTGACTAAGTCGTGACCATGTTAAAGTTCAGTGACTGTTCAAACAATTTACTCATGTCCTTTATATATACTATGATAAGAGGGGCAAACACTTCAATTGAAGGAGATCAATTCCAAACTAGCTTGTCTCGATGGTCCGTACCATGGAGATTAAACACACTTCAAACTAACCAAAGCTTGAACACACGACTTGGACTTTGGGAACTAATAATTCTGTGTACCTCATAGGTGATTGGTAAGTTTGTTAATGTCCATTATTGTACTTGTAAAAGCCATTTTCTGTAAAATTCTACTTGTTTTCTTGTGTTATGAACACCTTCAAATTTTAGAGTTATATTTACAACGAAAATGTGCCAAGATGGAAGGCATGAACTTTTCCTAGGCATTGAAAAGTTTGGTTAATGCAGTTTCCGACATGGCAATTGGATATCGATACCACTGCCTGACTTTGATAATGCCTTTGGAATTGACCCCTCTCGAGTTCACATCAACAATCGATGTGTTTCCTTACTGTACATTTCTCACTTTTTTTCTCACTCAAATTAAAAATTTACATCTCTAGTATGTGCATACATGACATTGACCATATATTTTTTTGCTGACTACACTATATACGTGTACGACTCAGACCATTCATGTATGACACAAGGCCAGCTCGAGCACAACTTGGAGCCTATTTCAGTGACCATTCCCTTGATGGCTGTCTGAGTCGGTGTGATTGTGAATGACAGGGTAGTTACCGTGCGAGATACGACGACGGCGAGACAGTCCAGATCGTAAGTATTTATATTTTGTTTTTAACTTGCAAACTTAGTTTTAGCTACACGGTATCGAACTAACACGTTTTTATTCTATTGCCGGGGCGATTGCGGCATGTTTACAATTAAATACATTGAATTTTTAAGTGTATGACATAAGGTTGATGGAATCAACCAATCATAGAATTTGAAGGAATAAATTAATGTGCGATTTGTACGAATTCGAACGTGATCCGTAAATATTGTACATTTTATTATTGAATTTTGTAAATATTGTAAATTGAATTTTGTAGATTGTGAATTATCAATATTGTAAATATTGTAAATTAAAATTTCTTAATTTATTTATGTACAAATTAATTTGTGAATATTCACGTACGAATTAATTATAAATAATGCTAAAATAAATGAAAATATTGATCATTTAACAGCAAGAACATTACAGACTTGACTAATTGTCATTCAGGCGAATCTAACTCATACAAGTTTGGCGAGTATGGCCGACTGCTCTATATCGTCGCACCTACGCTGTCGAGAAAACTCTCCAGTAGAGGGTATTCAAAAAATACGTGGACACCCAGGGCCATGCGATTCAACTATCGGTGGCGACAAACTGTTAAGTGGGAGAATATAGTCAGGAACTTCCTAATCGACTTCGTTCGATAGGAAAAATATAGTCTCAGCATACGCTACTCTCCAATAATCAGTCGTGTAATAAGGAGAGCATAATGTTCTCGCTGCAAAATCTCTGTTCAAAGCTACCGCGACTGCATGCTCGTATGGAAAACTCTCTAGCTGAAATCGATTACAAGTGCATGTGTTGTCAGTCAGGTCCACCATATATGCCACATGAAGTGCACATTGTACGGAGAAGCGCGACTCATCTAGCGGTTCCATAATCAACTTTCTCGCAACCTCTACAGCCTTGAACAGTTTATCATCTTGAGCCGGAGCTAGCATGCTAGTGCAATTCTGTGATTCTGCACGTCGGTCGTAAAACTACTACTGTAGATTGGTACGAATGTTCTCAATCATTGCAATAATTGACAATTCTCGATCCTTCTTGAACAATGCATTCAGAGACTCCACGTTGTTCGACGTCATCATGTTATACCTACGTCCTCAAAAATGTGGCCACGCCCAATGTTCTATCCCCCTTTTTTGTAAGATAGTCCTATGCTGGGAACGACTTACTTCCTATCTCGACCATAGACTTATTACATTTCTCGACATTATAAGCTTCGACCGCTCAGGGAAAACTTCACCGATAGCATTTATTAGAGACTGACCCCGATCAGTTGCGAAGGTAAGATTCTCGACTTCCCCGATCACTTTCCTAAGCTTCGTAAAGAACCAACGTATTGACAGGTCATTCTCGCTGTCGACTACGCCGAATGCAAGTGGGTAAATTTAGATGTTGGGATCTTGACGTGTAGCAATAATCAGCTTGCCCCGTATCTCGAATTCAGAGTTGTACTATCGACTAAAATTATGGGTCTCATCGTATTTTTAAATCCTTTAATGCATTGTCCAAGAGCCATGAACAAATACTTTAAGCAATTCTCGCCCTCCGTCTCAATGAAAAAAGTGGAACCTTGATTAGTTGTCCCCAAATTATGGCAGTACCTGGCCAATTTGGCAAAACTCTCTTCGGCCGAGCCCATTAAATCCTCCAACACGTATTCTTAGCTCATAACCACTTTATACTCTAGCCGGACGTCGTTAATGATGTCTGAAGGTCTGTAGATCGTCTGTGGATCCTGATACTTGTGCATTATCTGTCCACCAATAAACCATGACCGAGCTTGCCCGTGACCGTTTTGATGAATCTCGCGCAAGTATGTTCCCGTGTATATCTGCGAACTACAAATGACTCATTCGTATCCATCTTAGTTGCTCGCAACCACCAATGGAAACTGTCGTCGACGCAAAACAAGTGTCAACGACTTGTTTGATTTCTTTACCTTGAACTGAAAGTTGAATTTCAATGCCAACATGTGCACAGCTTCCTACAAGTCTTTCTTCTCTTGAAACAGTTGCTCAACATGCAGATCTTCGTCATCGGGAACCACGTGTGAAGAATTAGATGACGGTCTGCTCGTTCCATCACCTAAGATCCCACCCGGCTTATGTCTCTGACTGGATTAGGCAATCCAATCCTCATTTGTAAATTCATTTACATTCTCGCTGTCCTAAACTACCGACTGAATTTTGTGCGTTACAGCAATGTCATAATGAGGAACAACTGTCTCATGAATATTAGTTTCATCATCGCGAGCTATCTCCACTGTATCCTAAAAATCATTTGCATTATCATCAACTCCATCTGAATGTTCATTTCTACATTCCGAGTCATCCTTCCTCACTAAAGTCACGCAAATCGGTGTCATTTGTGTTTTGTTCAACTCAAACAGATAATTCACTTTAATATCGATGTAACCTTCATATGTGGAATTGAAAATGGCAAATGTTCTTTGAATTGAAGTCTCAGTACCATATTGTGAGTTTGTGTGGTAGAGATTAAAATCTGATGAAAATTGAAAAACTAGCCGTTATTGTTGATTTTTATTAAACGAGTGAGACATAATAACGGCTATATTTTCAATTTTAATTGGATTTTAATTCCTCCCAAACAAGCTCTGTATCGAGATGAATCAACGTTCAGCTTGTTTTATATATCAAGATACAGTTCCTCGTATGATATAGTCTTTGTTATATGTGTCAGCACACCTCATTGTATGTCATTCGTCCATTTCCATGCCCATAAATTATTTTCATCAAATTCAAAATCACCAAAATAACAAATCGGGAGTACAATCATCATAACTGCATGATTAAACAGAATTTGTAGTTTATTCATTCAAAAATTCGGCTCACAGCGGGAAGAAACTTGTTCAAAAAAAAAAAAAAAGTCTAACAATGAGACAATGGCTATCCCAACCGTTGGTCGTTATTGGACGGTTACTGATCATCAATGGATCGCCCGCCGATTGTCAGGTTGTTAACAGCTGACCCGTCCAAGCGTCGGAAAGTAACATGCAGATGAAATTTTTTTTCCGTTCATGCTAAGAAAAATTATACATCTGCTAAAAAAATTTAGTGCATATATTATCTATGTCGAATCTTAATTTATAGATTATAAACGTATACACATTTAACGAAAACGAAATTAAACATTCGTAAATATACTTACCGATTCGAAGCGATTGACAAAAAATAATTTTTTTTTCTTCAACTATCGATATTTTTGAGATTTACAGATTGAAGAAGATGAGAGATTTTTTATCTGTGTTGGAGCTGATTTTGAAATTTTAATTAGGGAGTGTTTGGTTTTTATTTGTTAACTAAATGATTATATTGTCTTTTTAACAAAATCATTTGTAATTGTTTTATACACTTAAAGAAATTTTTGTTTTTTAAACTCAAATAAGCCATTTGAAAATATGCAATGAATGAAAAGTCAACGTGGAAATATGGGCGTTTGACTATGCTATTTTTAAAGGAACCCCGACTTAAAAGACGTACTGTACAAACTGGATTTTCCACCTACAATCACTTCCAAGTCAAACATAGTATTTTACCCTTAACTCGGATTCAATCTCCTCCACACTGTCCTGAGGACCTGAGCCTACAATGTTGAGTCATTAAATTCCGAAAAAAGATTTGTGGCGTGGGAGATTACCCACCCACCCATCAGAAATTTTTTTGTCAAAAATCCTAACAAGTTTTAATCAAAAAGTACCAATCGATGAAAATGAGAATTTGTGATGCATGTCAGTGTGGAAAAGCCCGTTTTCTTCCTTTTAGCTCTTCAACTTCTCGTGCTGATACTGTGTTGGATATAATTCACACTAATGTTTGGAGGTCATCTCCATTGGACAGATGATCACACTAGGTATACATGGTTATACCCTTTCAAACACAAATATGAGAGGAAAATAAAATGTTTACGATCTGAAATATGGAGGGGTGAGTGTAGAAGTTCTGTAGAGTTTGTTACTCGAAATGGGATTGAGTTCAGACATTCCTGTCCTTGTACATCTGCACAAATGGAAGGGCCCAGAGAAAACATAGACATGTTATAAATACAGGCCTGACACTTCTTGCTAAAGCACATATGCCCTTAAAGTTCTGGGTTGAAGCATTCTTGGAGTGTACTTAAATAAATAGACAACCAACTCCTGTTCTGAAAGGCCTCACACCATTTGAGAAGCTCCTAACAGAAAGTCTCGACTATGCTTCTCTAAAACATTTGGTTACCCTTCTTTCCATATCAAAATCAGAAATTCTTCCTAGGATATAGCGAGTCTTCAAAAAGGTACAAGTGCTTAAGTTCAACGGGAAAGAAATGCAGTTCAAGACGTGATTTTCCGTGAAAGGAATTTGCTTTCCAAAGCGGCTTTTTTGATCCAAGCTGCCTCAAAATTAAACTGCAATTGTAGTCCCAAACAACTCATTTCCTTCTCCTCTTATAGTTCTTAACAACGGAAACTCTAAATCCAATGACTACAATCAGTCTCTAGTCTCTCTTGAAGATTCATCTGATGCTGGAAACTCTGAGACTGATTAAGAAATGGTGATTTTCAGAAAGATTCCCGACTACCTTAATGCACGGAGATGCATCAGTTGACAATGGAATTGTCTCTATTGAAGTAGGTAATCAGCCTGACATGGTGGATCTAGAACAAACTGAATTACCTGAAGAGAGTTCACAGCAGAGAACTATGCATCAGGTGGAAACTAGATGCAGAAGAGGAATTCATATGATTTTCAGCTATACGCAGTAACTGAGAGTGGCAGAAGCTTGTCTGAACCATAGAGTATTCTTGATGGCAACTTGTTGAACCATAAAGTGTTCAGGAAGCATTGGGAAATAGACAGTGGACAGAAGCAATGGAAAGTGAGTACAAGGCACTTGTAAGGAACAGAACTTGGACTCTAATTTCATATTCCCCGTAGCTTAAAATTGTAGGGAATAAATTCGTGTTCAAAATCAAGCAAAAGGCAGATGGTTCCTTCCAGAGATGCAAACCAAGACTAGTTGCAAAGGATTTCATCAGACACCCGGGATAGACTAGTCCGAAACTTTCATTCCAGTTGTGAAATCTTCAACAATCAGAGGAGTCTTATCTATAGCTGTATCCAAGAACTAGAAAGTGAGACAGCTAGATGTCAATAATGCCTTTCTAAATGGAATTCTGTGAGAAGAAATCTATATGAGGCAACCTGAAGGATTTGTAAATAGAAGCAAGCCCAACCATATATGCAATCTGGAAAAGGCCTTATATAGACTAAAGCAGGCACCAAGAGCATGGTATAATAGACTGAAAACAACCTCTAGTTGTGACTCTTCATTTTTCTTTTCCTGAACCAAACTCAAGTAGTATTGGTATTAATTTATATGGATGACTTGATAGTCACGGGAAATGATTGTAAGTTATTAGACATGTTTAACGAAAAATTGAATTTGTTGTTCCTTGAAAGACCTGGGTTCATTGCGTTACTTCTTAGGCTTTGAGTGTGCAGGGATGACACTGGCATGTATTTGACTGAGAGAAAGTGTGTTGAAGATCTGCTAAAAGAATAGGACTTGAGAACATCAATACTTGTCCTACTCCTGCTAGTGAGTCTATGAGGGAGCCAACTGTCTATAGGAGTCTTGGTGCTTTAATTATTTTAACACACGCAAGGCCTAATATATCGTTCATTGTTAACAAGTTAAGCCAATTTTTGCAAGACCCTAGAACCACACATTAGCAAGCAGCTAAGAGAGTGCTTAGATATGCAAAGGCACAATTGATTATGGGTGACAAATGTGAAAGATTGGGGCAGGTTAGTTTCTATGCAGATTTGGCTTGTTCCCCTGATGATAGAAGATCAATAGCCAGGTATTGTGTGTTTCTTGGTGATACTTTGGTGTCTTTGTCCTCCAGAAAGCAACATGTGGTAGCAAGATTAAGTAGCGAGTTAGAATATAGAGCTCTTGTACAAGTCTCTTGTGAGCTAGCTTGGCTTGAATGCTCGCTGAAAGAATTTTCTTTTCAACTTCCCCATATACCAATAACATGGTGTGACAACTCAAGAGTTGGAGCCCTTTCTGCAGATCCAGTTTACCATTCAAGAACGAGATACATTGAAGTGGACATGCACTTCGTCAGAGATAAAGTGCTGGGAAGGAAATTAGAAGACAGATATTATTTCCGTCCCCTCTGCTCGATCAACTAGTTCCCATATACAAAAATACGAGTCACTTAATCAACCATTATAAAGAAACCTATTAGTACATTTATTTCCCTTTAATAATTAGGTCTGAATGATCATTTTATTATGGTTATTCGTATGGTACAATTATGCCATTTCACTTGTTTTGGTACTTTCACTTCGAGCACAGGACCTGTGCTCAAAGAAGTTGGTCGGTCGGAGCTTGAAACCACTGCTCAACCTCGGCATCACCGGAAAATCTTCCTAGTGAGGTACATGATGAAATCCTAAAGTGTACAATAGAACAAACTCTTTGTTCTCTAATCTCGATTTCCCTATTCAAATAACAATAAAAATGAGTAACTTTCTTTAATTTTAGAAATCTTTCGCAAGAAATTTACAACAATCTACTACTATAGACAAACCCATCTTGGCCAACTACAAGATGATCTGACACGAGTTTTGTAGAAATTTGGGCCAAGCCCATCCCAGAGTATTTCTGCTTTGCAAGTCTCGACAGTCAACTCAACCCAACTCAAGGCGGGCTTCAGCCTACTATTGCACCCTTTGCAAGCCAACCCAACCCACTATGACACCACAAAGTGAGGAAATTTCTTGATTCTAAAACTTTAAGGGGTTGTTCTCTTCGTATTTCATTTTTCAGTTTTGAATTCATTTTGGGTTTTGTGTTTAGAGTATCCATTTTGGAATTGTTGAAAACACATTTTTTTTGTCATTTTAAAAAATTATTTTTAAAAATAAAAAAATGAAGTTTTGATTTGGTTTTAACTGAAAACGGTCAAAACGACTTTTTTTGGGTTTTTCGTTTTCTTTGTAAATTTTAAACTCGTTTTTGGAAATTCGTTTTTAAAAATAAGTAAGTAAACGTGTTTTCGTTGTTTTCGAAAACTGAAAATTGAAAAATTGTTTGAAAATAGTAAAGAGAACAGACTCTAAACTTTTAGATGAGATATTATATTCGAGATTCCATTTAACTAAAGCACTTTTGGACGAGTTGAGTTACCCGAGAGCCCATTTAGCAAAAGTGCTGTCACCCGAGAGCCCATTTAGCAAAAGTGCTGTCACCATGGCCTTGACTAACAAGTGTTGTCGCCATTTAACTAAAGCACTTTTTCCGTTTTTCTGTTCAACCACTCTAGGTATTTCTACTTTGCATATCTCAATAGTAAACTCAACCCAACTCAAGGCGGGCTTCTACGAGCCTAGCATGGCTTAGCCTAGTATTGCACCCTTTTCAAGCCAACCCGACCCACTATGACACCACAAAGTGTGGATATTTCTTGATTCTAAAAATTTAAACTTTTAGATGAGATGGTATATCTGAGATTCCATTTAACTAAGCACTTTTGGACGAGTTGATTTACCTGAGAGTCCGTTTAGCTAAAGTGCCGTTGCCATGGCCTTGACTAACAAGGAGTCATCCTGTCCATTTCTTAGACCTTTTTCACTCCAGGTGGCATGTATTATTAGGGAAAACGGGGGGGGGGGGGGGGTTGTACAAACTTTGAAGGGAGTTCAATCTAACCTTCAGCTATGAGGAGGACAATCGAAAAGCTAAAGAACCACATTTTGCATGACCTAGTTGTACTCCTAGTGATCGTACACCAAATATAGTCTCTCGGACTCTTGATTTCTTTCATACTCGCTACTTGAGGGGGATTAATTATATTTATTTTGGTAAACAAACTTAGAGAAGTTCACAACTTCCTCACAGTCAAAAGTGTCCTTGGTATATTCATTTATCATCGATAAAGATGTTGCTTCCACTCCAACATCAAATCCTATATTGCTCAAATCATTATCATTAATCGCTCAATCCATTGAGCTGACTTATGATTGATCCTTAAACTTTTCAGTTGATTCACCCGTAACACTTTTATAAATAAGTAAAGATATAGTCTCGCTACATTTAGACAGTGCATAGGATCATCATATAAACTTAGCTTACATTTTTTCGTGATATTGCATAAAATGTTGGTGTAAAATCGACTATTTAGTGTAGACGTCATTTTTTCACATATCAAACTCAGATCGGAAGCGCTTAAATAATTGAGAGCATATAATTGATTTATGAAATCAGAAATTATACTAATGGAATCAATAAAATATGATTAAGATTGCTTATAATCATTTGAAACGTGAAAATAATTATGTTAGGTATAAGCCAATAATTTATAAGCTATTATGGATGGTTAAACAGTAACTTTATATTATTGACTAATTATTTGTGGAAAGTCCCTACAACTAGACTACATGTCGAAATTACCATACTGTCCTTTTCAACGGTGCTCGAATAAGAATTCATCAAGGATAAACGTGTCTATTAATTAATATTTTTAAACGCTCCGTACGAACATCACTCGTGCAGCCTAATCTCAACTTGCAGTTTGATTAACTTAATTAATGATGTAAAGATGCTTTTAACGGTTAACCAAATCACATGGAGACCAGCTAAGCCAGTCACATGGGCCAGATGTTTGGGCCAATAAAGCTGGCCCACATATGCCCATGTGGTTCCTTCCTGGGAATAGATTCACTTGCAAGTTGCAAAAGGACTGCACGTGTGGTGTTCTCGATCAACGGTGTAGGATCATTCTATTTCGCATAAACGGGCAGGATGGATTTCTTACGTGGTTACAGCTTTCTGGGGTGACCGGCCACCGAGAAAAGGAAGGTGAGTAGAAAAATGGAAAGTGCATGATTTTGATGAATTATTCTAGACGGAAAAGGCGGTCGAGCACGGTTCGATTTTGATTAAAGTAATATCAATCGCACGATGAAATTATTCTTTTGACCGTTGACCAAATCCTCCAAAAAGAGGGTCAATTTTGACCATGTGTACACGTATGCTAGCATGGGTGCCTTGCTGTAACTGGGCATTCACACGGCTCATCAAGCAAGTGGGTAGTTGAGCTCTGTTGGGTGGGAATAAAATTAAATTTTTAATAAATTTTAATAAAAGTTAATGAAATAAGTAGTTGAAAATGTGTGTTTAAAATTAATTATTAATTTTAAATTAAATTAAATTTTAATTTTAATTTTAATTTTTATCAAACAGGAGCTAAATCATGAGAAGTGCTACGAAGACTGCATATGATAAATTGTACGTCTCAATAATATATTTTTCGTCCCATAAATATAAACTTATTTTTATTTTCACACAAAATGTAAATAATATAATTAAAATAATAAATTTTATTTATAATTCTTTTAATATACATCTACGTTAAATAATGATTTAAAAATAAATAATTTATATTTATAGATAACAAGACACGTTAAATATGACATATTAAAAAACTAATTAAACAAATTAACCGAACTCTCAACCAGGAAAGTATTGTATAATTTGAGACAGACGAAAAATAAAAAGCATGTCTATACTCATTGGACGAAAGAAGTATTATTCTTACAGGAATGCTATTATGCTGCATTGCCACATTGGATGAATACACACAATAATAGAGTTGCTTCTTGTTTATTAATACCAAGTTGAAGATATTAGTAAAATTAAGTATAAATAAGATTTTATTTTATTTTTTATTTTTTATCTTTTCCGATACTATCGAAGTCGCGAATAAACTACCAAGCATGTTTTCAGGATTTGTTTGACATATCTTTTGAAAAGTCAAAAGCTGCTTTTAAGATTAAGAAGTTGATTTTTGACTTATTTACATAATTTTTTGAAAGTACTTTATCTGATTAGAAAAACTTTAATAGAAAATTGAGCGGTGAGGTTATCCCTTAATTCTTTAGCAGAGTAGACTATATAGTGTACAACGTTAAAGAAAGAAAATAAACTACAAGTTCTTTCAATCATAATGTCTAATTCGCATCTAAAACTACGTATATATCTAGAATCTTCACTTACCCTAAATTTTTATTGATTGTACGTTTTGTATGACATATTTAATACGTTAAATTGAATATATATTAAATGGATTACATAATATATAAACATTTTATATATTCATTAAATCTTCAGCGGTCGACCGTAATATTAATGTGTTTGAAAGAGATTAAAATCAGATTAAAATTGAAAAATTTGCCGTTATTGTTGACTTTTATTAGACAGGTGAGACCCAATAACAACTATATTTTCAATTTTAATTGAATTTTAATTTGAATCGAACACGCCCTAAAAATCTTAACATAGAATAATGCATGCCTAGGTTTGTGTCTTAACGTTTAAATAACCTTAATTATTACTTTATTGCCAGCCTTGACGTTGTCTAATTTGTTTATTTTCTCGTGTTTTCTCTTTGGGAGACCTAGAATAAAGCGTTACAATTTAAAATATAGCCAATATTATAACTTATGCTAAATTTTTTGTAAAGCAAGTTTCCTTGCAATGATGAGTGAAAAATGATGAATAATTTTTTCAATCTTCGAGGTACAACACGTGAAATTCAAAACGTTATGATGATTCGAATGTGTTACATAAATCACATTTTCAACTGTATTTAAAAGTAAATTAAATTTATTTAACCTTAATTATGATTTTCTAAAACGGTGAGAACCATAATTAAGATTCTCTTATACTTCCGTAATGAAATTTTTGAGAACTGCTACATTTACAGTTATTAAGGGCTATAAATAGTGGGCCCTACATTCATGTGAGAGGCATGTACAATTTACAATCCTTAATGACTGTACAAGTGTATTTTTCCGAATTTTTTTTATTCTATCATAGACAGGAGATCAAGATTGTTACTATGCTTTGATCGGACCAGATTGATTGATCAACAAAAGTTTGGAAAAGTCTAGTCAAATCAAGTTGTACCACATGGTCCCACTTAATAAAGCCTACTCAATTTATTTGTTGAATTTTCTACTGCTGTAGAGTAATTTTAACAATAATATACAAGAAACTAAGGGAGTGTCTTGAAATAAATTGTTAAATTTTGCTTTTATTCTTTTATATATATATATATATATGACGAGTTGAGAAATTAAATAATTTTCTAAAAGAAAAATATTAAAATTTGCCGTGCAAAACTAACCTTGAGGAGGAAAAGATATTTTTTCTTCTTGTTGGCAAAAAATGGCATGACATTTTTCTACGGATTTATACTAAACAAAGTGTTATAATATTGTATTGAGAATTTTCGGTTTGCACTCCCATCTCATTCACCTTTCATTCCTTTATATAGATTGATTGACGTAAACTTGTCGTCCTGATCATGTTAAGTTAAAGAGCTTCGATTTACCCACATACCAACGTCCATATGAAGAAATTTAATTGGTTGGTGAGTTTGATTGTGATTGGATCATGATGATACTTAGACCTTAGGCTTGTATCCTAAATCATCATGTCATCTTTCCGATTGATTGGTTGGGATGATGCTTCCATCAAAGGGGAGAGCATTTTCTCTGTTATTTCATGATCGTGATCATATTTTTATATAACGTCTCTCGACTCCAAACTCTATCATCTATTTGAACTTTTCATTAGATATACTTTTTTGACAAGTTAAGAATAGTCCTTAACTTATCTCGACGCGTAAATTCCAAATCGATTGCAAAACATTGATAATAATAATAATAATTTATGTCTTATAATTGTCTAAAAATAGTTACAACTAAATAAGGTTGACAATAAGGGACCATAAGCATTCAATGGGGACAATAATTGGAAGATTAAGGCACCGGGGCGAGGGGGTGGGGGTCCCGGTTCACGTGAAAATCACATGGTAGAAGGGCCTAGTACGGACCCGGGTTGCACTGTCGGGACACGAAAGCATATGTATTATTGGAGTTGAGGGAACACGTGGGACAGCTAGCACGCACCCGTGGGGACACGCAATCATCGCCCCACATCTTGTCGGTTTACTTCTAGTATAGCTTTTAGGTCAATCAACTAATCATCAAATCATCACAACTTTCACTCTACCCGTCCGACGCGTGCACAACAACCGTCAAGATTTTGTATTAACCATCAATAATCATTTCTGTGGGGTGGAAATTAAAATCAAATTTTTAGTCCCTGTTTGAGCCAAATTATTGTAGAATGCGAATGAAAAATATAGTCGTTATTGAACCTCATACAAGAGATAGAAAATTTGGATCTAAATATTGATGCGATGAATAAGGTGGCTCAAACGGGGCTTAGTAAGTTTTAATAAAAATTAATAAAATGTGTAGGTGAAAAATTGCGAACCCATAAAATATGTGATTCAAATTAATCATTAATTTTGACTTAAATTAAAATTAAGATTTTATTTTTTAATAAATAGGAAAGTGCTTAGAACATTAATTGGTCCTAACTCCTAAGAGTGGACTTCTTTTCAACTCCAATTGATTGTAGGAAGGATTGCGATGTTCACTTAGAAAATGTGTTGAATACGACAAGGTAAATCATGACTTGGTTAGATGTAATAGTGACAGATATTATCGATTGAAAATTATGTTGAGCAAGATAATTCAATGCGCCTGCACGACAATCGTCAGAAATTTCATATTAATCGTAAATTATTTATTAGAACTTGATTGGTCCTAAGAGTGGACTTTTTTAGCAGATAATAAGATGACTAGAGTTTCGATTGATTGGAGGTACGAAGGATTGAGATGTTCACTTAGAAAATGTGTTGAATAAGTTGAAGCCCCCATTATTTAAAAATTTATTTTTAACAACATTCTTCTAATAAAATAAATTTACACGTAAACTCCAGTTCTTTTTTTCTATTTTTTTACCTCACATTTTTCAAAAATCATTACTACAAAATATATTCTTCCAAAAAACGGGGTTCAAACACGCCCAAAGTAAACTAGGACTAGTATAGATGTAATAGCGAAATAAATTTATCAACTGAAAAAATGTGGTACAAGACAGCTCGACTGATAATCATTAATCCTCGTCAATTTTGTGTATCATAGTAGAGAAAAAATAAAAAGACATTCGAGTTCAAAATACATTGTAATTTTCTTTTCGATATAATGCAATTCTGATGCAATAGCTCTCTCTTTGAGGATATATCGTGGGTGTTCTTGCTTTTTATTTTATTAAATTCCTATTGTAATATGAATTATTTATTTGCTCCATGACATGAAGCACAAATTTGATAAGAAAAATTACCTAAAAATAAGAGTCATCTCTTATCTTCACAAGTCAATTATTTGCAGAGAATAAAGGTACGGTGAATAAAGGTTGGGGAAGAAGTAGAAACCTAATTTTTTAAATGGAAATTTCCTTTTATGTTAAGAATTTACATGCATTTACCACAAAGTCTTCCGCCTATATTTTCTTACAGATAGTGGTGCAAGATGTGGGACACACAAGATTAACGGACTGCGTCAGATTAAACAGTCAATAAAGATGGGATTGGTTTTTTAAAAGGAAAATGGTTTGTGTTCGTAATTATTTATATAATGATGAGGTGTTAAAATGTAAGTTAAAAAGTTATTTGATTAATAAGAATTTTTATCCAATTAAATCTTGTCACATCATTTGTTGATAAATCATTATTTAAGTTGTTATGTACATATAGCATAATAATTTTTAAATCATTAGAATATGTTGCTTTGGGAATAGGCATGTCATCCAATCATGTTACAGTGTCAAACAAGTTGACAGAAGGATTGACATAATATCACATGACATTCTATCATAAACTGTTTAAAACATAATCAATTTATTCATTCAATCATCTGTTGCCACTTACAATTCTATCAATGCATCTGTCAAAATCCTTTTGACAAAATGGTATAATCCATGTCCACAGTATATAAATTAGTTGTACACTGTCTCTCTCAATACATTCTCTCTCCATGCATGTTTTGGTAAGCTTAAAAAAATTAGTTGTACGTAGGGGCGGACCCAGTTAAGGCCCGATGCAGGCATCTTTGGGCAGCCCCAATTTTTTTCAACAACCTAATACAAAAAAAAAAAACAAGTGGGCCAATTTTTTGACCCAAAATAGGAAAGATACAAGCCTGATTTACATTCAAATACACCAACAGTGCAGCATCAAATACGAACGCCTCAGCCTTTGCCCCCTTCATCACGCCTCAGCCCCTTCATCGACGTCGACGCCGACCACTGCTATCTGTATCTACGACCACGAGGCACATACGCCCAGCCCAGCCCAGCCTAGCCTAGCATCCAGCGTTCATCTGGTACTGTAGGTGAGTTTTCTAATTTCTATAATTTCAATTCGTATAATCGTATTCATCAATCATCTAGCATCTGCGATTCTGCTGTAGTCTATTGGTATTGGCTGTCTATTGAGTATGAGCTGTAGACTGTAGATAGTAGAGTGTAGAGAAATTGCAGTGGTGGATAGACCAGCCAATGGGTATGGACTGTAGACTATAGAGTGTAGGCAGTGGGTGAGTTTTCTAATTTCTACCTCGCTTATTAGAGGAAAATGGAAATAGGAATAGACAGTATAGTGTAGGAAGTGGGTGACTTGCTGTTGCCTATAGGTTGTGCCGCTGTGGGCATGTGGTTGTGACTGTTTGGGGAAAATTTTGAAACCAAGTAAATTAAAGTAATGCTATTTAATAAATAGGTAATTGTCTTGCTATAAATTTCATATTTTATTTTCTTTATTTACATTTCAATTCCTATTTATTACAGTCAGTCATGGAAAAATTTTATAAAAGAAAAACTCTTGAGGTTGCGAAAAATGTTAATGAGGAGACATCAAGTGGAGAAGATTTTGATGTTGCACAACTTCCCACCGATCCTGGATTAAGGACTCCAATCTTGAATTACAATTCTAACATTAGAGATCAAGTTCTAAGAGCGTATATGCAAAAGGGTTCTTCTCAGCTGTTTAACTATGAATTTAAGAAAAGACAATTTGGAGAAAAAGAATCCAGACGATTCAATCATTCTTGGTTTAACGAGTTTGATGGTTGGTTGAAGTATAGTGTGGCAAAAGAAGCGATTTTTGGCTTATATTGTTATCTTTTTAAAACAAGTAGTGGGAAACAAGGTGGATGCGACTCATTTGTTGGTGAATGATTCACGTATTGGAAAGATAAAAAGAGGCTTGGTACTCATGTTGGAAAGCATGCATTAAGTGTGAAGCTTTGATGAATCAAGAACAATACATTCAAACGGTTTTCTTCAAGCAATCAAAACAAATGAGAAATGAATATCGTGTCCGAGTTATTGCATCAATTGATTGTGTTAGAGTTTTGTTGAGACAAGGACATTCATTTCGGGGCCATGATGAATCTAAGAATCTCTGAATCCAGTAGATGTGTCAAGACGGAAGGGCCGGCCAGACCCGTGAAAATCAGCCTGGATCGACGCCGGACCGCGGGTCGACCCGTGACCCGAGCGAGTGGTTCACGGGTCAAAGAGGTGTGACCCGCGGGCTTCACGAGTCGCACATTTACGGGTCGTGGGTAACCCGCTGGCTCGTGAAAAAAAAATTTAAAAATTTGAGAAAAATGGGAAGGGGGAGAGCCGCTAGCTTGTCAGAGCTGCAAGAATCGGCGTACAGTGCCGCCTTGTAAATTGGCACCTGCCTGCTAGCTTGCATGCATGCAGGCTACAGTCAAATAATCATTTCATCTATAAATTTCAGTTAATTGGTAATATTTATCTCACTTGTAGCCTACCAAAAAATTATATTTGTTACTACCTTCCAAAAAATTAATCTTGTTACTGCAATTACAATTATTCAATTGCAAATATCATCATCATCTCTATTATATTTCTTTCTTCTCACTACTAAACTATTTAATACTACTATATTATGGATTCTTACAATTTTTCTTCTGAAAATCCTATTTTCAATTATAGTTACTCCCCAATAAATTTAGAAGATGATAATATTGTAGAAATTGGATCATCTCAAAATTCAAGGGAAAAAGAAAACAAATATCAGAGGTGTGGCAAATTTTTACAGTAAATAAAAATGAGGGAAAATCAGTATGCAATATCTGCAAAAAAAATTATGTCTGGAGATATGATCAGGGCATTGACATACTACGGAGACAAAGAGAAATATCTAAGGGCGTATTCAATAGAGATTAAAATCGAATTAAAATTGAAAAACTAGTAGTTATTCTTGACTTATATTAGTCGAGTAGGACCCAATAACGATTATATTTTCAATTTTAATTCGATTTTAATGACTCTCAAACATGCTCAATGAAACGTGACATTTGGATTCTAGATAAACTCAAATAACTGGTTTTACTAATTTTAGTGGATCAGTTACTTTTACTAATTTTGTTTATTCACAGGAACGAATGTGAGTTGGGATGTCGAAATTTTTAGCAGCTCATGAGATGCCCTTCACATTTGCAAAAGATTTGTATTTTGAAGAGTTCCTACAAAAGTACATTCAACCTTCTTACAGGAGCGTAAGTAGAAATACTGCTCATTCTGATTTTATGAAATTATTTTATATAATGGCTGAGAATTTAAAAAATGAACTTAAAAAAATTGATGGAATTATTTTATAATTAGAAAATCTATTAATTATATTTCTTGTTCAGATTATAGACAAGAATTTGCAAAAATTTGTAAAAATCTTGGATTAAGAAGAAGAAAATTTGTAAAAATCTTTTAACATAAATATTACAAATCGACAATTGGATATTTTTATTATTAAAATGTATAACAACTATTTTATTAAATATGATAACAATGAAAATATTTCTTCTTCTATAAATTCTAGTACAACTTCTAAAGACAAATCTTCTTTTTTCTCCATAATAGCTAAGAAACGTAATGTTCTTGGTTCTTCATCTACAACTTCAACTGCAAATCCAAATATCATAACTGTTGAATTAGAAAGATCTTATCAATTTGGTCATTATAGTTTAATACCTGAAGATGAAGTGAATAATTTAGATATTTTACGATGGTGAAAACTAAATGAGCGGACATACCATGTATTGGCTAAAATGGCACGAGATATACTAACAATTCCAGTCTCAACAATGGCATCCGAGTATGTTTTTAGTGCATGTAACATGGTATCAGGGGCGGACGCAGAACTTTAACGTTGGAGGGGCACAATCGAACTTGTAAAGAAGTTGGTAGAAATTTTACAATCGAAAATTTACGTCCAAAAAAATCATACTTCATGTAATTTTATATCAAAAAATTTACATGGGATATGACTTTTTCGGATGTAAACTTTCGAAATTTTTTGAAAATTTCTTAATAAAATGATGAAAATTATATTGATAAATTTGTATCGCAAAAATAATAAATATTAATGAAATAATAATTTTTTTTTTTTAAACGCGAGTTAGACGTCTTTTTACAGGTTCACGTTTAGCGTATTTTTAACTATTTTCGATATATGTTTGAACTATTCGATATGTTCATAATGTAACTCTTGAAATAAGGTTAGAAATGATATAAACAATTTATAGATTTGATTGGCGTACGATCGTCGGAGAATTTTTAAAATTTGTATATTTCGAAATTCAAATTTATTTTTATTTTATCCCTGTTTGGTGGAGATTAAAATCAAATTTTTAGTAAATTTTGGTACAAATTAAATAGTTATGAATTTCATGAAAATATGTTATTAAAATTAATTGTTAGCTTTGATCTAGATTAAAATTTAAATTTCAATCGATAACAAACGTGATTTACAAAAAAAAAAAAAAAAGAATCACAAAAGTTAGGGGGGCACCTACGCCCCAGGACCCCCCTTGGGTCCGCCCATGCATGGTATTGGACGAAAGAAGATATAGACTTAAAGAAAATATTTTGAAAGCTCTCATATGCGTGAAAGATTGGATATTCGCGGATCGAAAGATGAAAGATAAAATTATTGATGATATTGCTGAAAATTTCAAAAATCTTGCAGTTCCTGGAAATTGATTGGAAAATAAATATTAAAATATATCATTTTTGAACAACTAAATTATAGTTAAAATTTTAGTAGGTGCCAACATAGTTGAGATGTATTTAAACTATAAATCATAATAAAAGTAGGTGTCAACCTAATTGGGATGTACTTATACTATAAATATTTAATAATAGTAATTAGAAATGCAGTTAGTTGTTACTTGTTTAAATTAAATTTAACTTTGCAGAGTTATAAATAATTTATGTAACATTAAATTTGAATTTTATGAAAACATTTCTTTGTATAAATATGAATTTATCATTTTGTTCACTTTTTAGTTTACATTTAACAAAAAAAATATTTTTCGCCCTCATCGTAATCCTCCACAAATGACCAATTTGCATCACTTTCGGATAGATTTATTCTATTCTGCCATAGATATGCAATTTCAAGAATTGAATGATCGTTTCTCGGAGGTAAATACTGACTTACTCCTTTGTGTAACTTGTTCGTGTCCCCAAAATTCATTCTCCACTTTTGATAAAAGAAAGTTGATTCAACTTGCTAAGTTTTATCCACAAGATTTTTCAGAAGTAGATCTCTTCACACTTGATGATCAACTTGATAATTACATTTTTGATGTACTCTCTAGCAAAGAGTTTGAAGAATTAAATGGTCTCAGTGCTCTCGTATAGAAGTTAGTTTTGACAAGTAAGAGCAGATCATATCCAATGGTTTACAAGTTTTTGACTTTGGCACTAATTCTTAGGTTGCTACTGCTACAGTAGAGAGTATTTTCTGCTATGAACATTGTGAAGATAGATTGCGCAATCGAATTGGAGATGAGTGGATGAATGATAGCCTTATTATTTATGTGGAGAAAGATATATTCTTAAAAATTGATAATGAAGCGATTGTACTAAAATATCAAAATATGAAAACTCGCAAAGAACAATTGTAAAGTATTTCATTTTAGTATAATGTTTGTGTTATATATATATTTTTTTACTTTTACTAATAACGCCCGCACTGAAACAATTTCCTGGGTCCGCCCCTGGTTGTACGTAAATATATCAATTTAAAATATTTTTTTGAAGTAATGACTATAATGTTATTTACCTCTTGTTTGATGTTTGCTGGGGTTTCTTCGGAGAAAAATAAGTTTTGGAATAATGATTTGTTGAAAAATATATAATTAAAAAATATGGAAAAAAAAAATTGAGTTTAAATACAAAATATTTAATTGTGAGAATGTATCTTGAAGATGATTTTTTAAAAAAATAAAATAAAATTGGAGAATAATAGACAAATAGGGGCTTCAGTACTAGCATTTGGTACAAAGTATCACTATATTAATTGAGTAATGCTATTTGACACTATTAGTGTTAAAACACTCGTTTAGGCATCATTAACATAACATTAAGAGATAAAATTAAATGAATAACTTAATTCTAACTTTCATTGAGTTTATCACATAACACTACCTATGCGGGTGTTGTAGCACTAGTTGTGCTAGATAACATTATTCATATTCATTAAACATTCGATAATGACTTCATTTCTATATAAATTGTTGCTTAGCACCAGGGGCGGAGGCAGGGGGTACCGGGGGGACCCGGACCCCCCAATTTTTTGACAAATTTTTTTCTGAATAAGACACATTCTTTAGATAAAGAAACACAAAATGAATGAGAGAGAGGATGAAATGGTAAACATGAGTATAAGGAACCTATGCCATTAATAATGGAGATATTGTCTCCATTTGTAATGTAATCGATTACTACATTTCCTTATCTAAATATGTGTAATATCTTGTATAGCAACTCAAAAAACTTTTGCTCTCCTCAAACGTGATACAAACCACATGATTGAACGAATGTTCATTTTTGTAGCTGTAAAATAGAACAAATATTGCGAATGAGGGAGATCTTTGAGATCATGAATAGCACATCCAATGTACCATCTACGTAATTATGAACTTATCAAAGTATGAGAACTCGAAATGAACACTTTTAATAAGGTATGATTTTGCTAAATTAAAAATTAATATTTTTTTATACGTTTCTTGAATTTTTTTGTTAATAATGTACATTAATTTATGTTCCTTTGTTTCCTTTCTCCATTATAAAGTACCAATTTTCCTTATTTTAAGAGATAATGTTAAAAAAAAAAAATCGGAACCCATGTGGGCCCCCATCCCTTCAACTCTAGGACCCTCCTACTTCGTCGAGCTGGCTCCGCCCCCGCTTAGCACTTATAGGTTAATTTCTTGTTCAGTAGTGATTTTATATAATTATAAGTTGTGGATTCTACGTTACGAATTCATAATCAATGTGTTATAAGTTGGGTTTCACAAAATGTATAGATAAAAAATACATTTAACAAACTTCAATTATAATTTAAATTTTATCAAAGATACTAGTTAGTAATATATGTTTCAGTTAAGTCCTCTTAAACATGACTCATATTCCTACATTCAAAAAATTCAATTAATTATCGTTACTTAATTGACATCTAGACTGCTAACAATTTATCGTCCAGATAATATATAATTTTTTTTTTTGTTTAAATGAAGAAGGTGGGGACATATGGAAAGGCAAGGATGGAACGCGAAGGGGTGGGAGTGGTATAGTTCAAATGATTGTAGAGGGAGTTGGGTGTCGGACTGTCTTTTCTATGTATCACGCATTAAATGCTGAAAACCACGTTGTTTAACAGTATGACATGCCGGTCCACGTGAGTTCCAGGATAAATAAACGGGATGGGGAGTGTGTTCCCACGTGAATTCCACTCCCTTTGCCCCCACAAAACTACCCTACTTTTCTTAATTTTGTATTCCTCTTTATTTTGGCTTTTTCTCTCTTTACCTTCTTGGTTTTGATCGGCTGCTTTAGCCAGTTCGAACTCTTATTGGCTTGGCTTGGCTTGTAAAGATGCTACATATTGTATTTGATACCCTTTATCTTTTTGAAAGTTACAAAATTCTTTGTAGCAACAAAAATCATCATATATTCTCTACTTTGAAGTTTTATAATATAATGCTATCTAACATTAGTGATTTTAGAGTCAGTCTAAGATAGTTTAATTTATAATATATTAAATATCACATTAAGTGAAAATCATTTTTTGAACGATTCTGACAATATTATCATTCAATTATTTCAATAACATCTTAATTTTCGTTTTTCAATATGTAATAAATATTACAAGATTCTTAGATATGTATGAATTTTGTGTTATTAATTTTCAATTAATTAATATTGATATTAATCCAAACTCAATCAATCTTGATCCACATGTCATGTATGAATTTTGTGTTATAAAATTTCAATTAATTAACATTGACATTAACCCAGATTCAATAAATCTTGATCTATATGAATTTAGAGTTATTATGAATAAATTTATTTTTGTTCATGTATTTAAAAATTTTAATGGATGTTTAAATTCATGTATTAGCAATTAATTTTTATGTACCAAATGTAATATAAAAATATTACTAATTTGTAGTATTTCATTATTACAAAAAAATTTGAATCTTAGAAATTGAGTTGTTAGAGTGCAATTTTATTCTCTTAAATTTCTATCATAAATTTTATTTTATTTAGTTCGTTTAAAATATTTCAAAATAATATGCAATGCACGTTCAAATCTAACTACTTAATCAAACCGATCTTAACTTTATTGGATAATTAAAGGTAAATTGTTAGTTAACATTATTGTTTAAATTTAGAATATTATTTTTTATTTTGAGGAATGCATCTCGTTTCTTGAATTGTCCTTTTTGGTCCCATATTTAAGTTTAACTTTGTAACTCAACGTTTTAAAATAAAAATCACAAACAAAATAGGAAGTAAAGTAAAATGACACGAAGAATTTTTCTGCCAAAGGCCCCAAAGGTTCAGCAATAACTTCTAACGCTTAGTCCTCCAGTTGAGCATCCGTTAGAATTAAACTCGAATCCACTGGCATGTCCAAAACATGTAAAGTTTCGATTACAAGAACACCAAGCTCTCATAACCCTCGCACTTACAAAATCCTCCCAAAACAGTAAAAACTCACACGAAAAATACAGATTTTTTCTTTTCCCTCACAATAACACTAAGGGCGTGTTCGGTAGGGATTAAAATTGAAAAACTAGTCGTTATTGTTGACTTTTATTAGACGGGTGAGACCCAATAACGACTATATTTTTAATTTTAATTGGATTTTAAGCTTGCCCAAACATGCTCTAAGTATTTATAGAAAAAATCACCACCAAGAACATAAAGAGAAGATGAATGAACGAGACAGAAGTTGCTAGGGTTTTATTCTGAAACCCTAAAGTCATAAGCCTCCTATTTATATGAAACAGAGCCAATTGTATCATCCAACGGTGCAAAATCAACCACATGTCAGTAATCCAACAAATGTACCTTTACAATTTAAAGGTGTGTTTACCATAATTCTAGATCATTAGCTTATTAGATCATCAGTTTGGGCCATAATAACAACATAAATTGATAGCAGATAGTCCAAATAATTGGACTTTGCAAAATTTAGCAACCCAATTTCTAGAATCTCCACCTTTACTGCATTTTGTGGTTGTACTTCAATGGATTCCAACTTAATCATCTCAACTTCATGCGCTCTTATTACTTGTTCACAAAGAAGAAAAATTAGCAAATTTCAAGATTTAAAAGTCTCAAAGAATCTAAAAATTTACTAAGTGGTATTACATTTGTACCTGTATCGGTAGGATTTACCTTAGTGGGAATTTTGATCAATATCAATTATATCTCTAATAAAGTGAAATTTAACCTCTGTATGCTCAGATCAATCATGAAAAATAGAATTTATGCTTAAGAGAATGGTACTTTGATTATCTGAACATAGCTCCACTTGATTTTCCGTAAGTCCTAATTCATTTAATAATCCTTTCATCCATAGGCCTTCTTTTGCTGCCTTAGTGGCAACAATATATTCAGTCCCAGTTGAGGATAAAACAATGAGTTTCTGAAGTTGAGATTTTCAGTTAATTCGTGTATTTTTTATCAAATAAAAATAAACTGTTGTAGACTTCCTATTGTCTAAATTTTCAACAAGTCAACATTACCTTTCAATTTAAAGCCATCTTTATCAATTTTAAACATAAGTCCCAACTGGCATGCACCTTTCAAGTGTTTAATCAAGTTTTTCATGGCTTTCCAATGAAATTCACCTAGATTAATCATAAATCTACTTAACACACTTACATCATAAGTTATATCAGGTCTAGAGCACACCATTAGCAAATGGTACATTCATCATTCTTTTAAATTCATCTTCAATTTTAGATGATCGATCAACACATAATTTCACAAAAGCAAACAAAGGCAAACTAACAAGCTTAGCATCATGAAGAAAAAATCTTTTAACCATCTTTTCAATATAAGATATTTGTGTTAAAAATAATTTTCCGTTAATTCTGTCCCTTTTTATTTTCATGTCTAAAATCTTCCTAGCGGGTCCTAAATTTCTCATTTCAAATTCCGATTTCAACTTGTCTTTTTATAGACTTAAGTGTAACATAATTGTGATCAGCTAATACCATGTCATCGACATATAAGAGAAGATAAAAGAATTCAGATTCTCTATCCTTTTTGAAATAAAAATAGGGATCATATTCAGATTTCTTGAACTTCAGCCCCTATATAAAAGAATTAAATCTTTTATACCATTACTTTTTGGCCTATTTTAGGCCATACAATGATTTATTCAGAAGACACACTAAGTTTTCTTTCTTCTTCACTTCAAATCCTTTTAGCTGATTCATATATATGGTTTCATCTAGAGAACCATACAAAAGACAGTCTTCACATCAAATTGTTCTAACTTTAAGTCAAATTGAGTTACAATGGCAAGCAATACTTTAATAGAGGTATATTTCACAACTTGTGAAAATTTTTTAGTATAGTCTATTCCTTCTCTTTGTATAAAATTTTTTGCTGCAAGTCTTACCTTATATCTCTTGTCATTTGATTTTAACTCACTCTCCTTTTAATCTTGTAAACCCATTTGCAGTCAATCAGTTTGTAGTTTTTAGGCTTTTCTACTAAATTCCATGTTTCATTCTCATGTAAGGAATCCATTTCATCTTCCATTGTTGCAATCTAATTGGAGGATTCCTTACAGGGTACAACTTCTTCATAAGAAACTGGTTCTATATTAGAGGGATCAGATTCAAACTGGGCAAATACATAATCTACATATGAAAATCTAGAAGGAGGTCTTATTTGTCTCCTTTCTATATCCCTAGCAAGTCGATAATCCTACACGTCATGTGCAGGATTCAAGTCATGATTATCATTTGGATTTTCATCATCTGCAATGATCTGTCGTTCTGTTTGAAGTGGCTCCACCTCAAACTAAGTCTGTTCACAAATATCTTGCTTATCAAGGTTAATCTCTGTAATAATGAATTCATCATTAGCTATATTTTCTCCAGTTTTGTCACTAAGACATGGAAAATCATTTTCATTAAAAACACAAATCTACTTATTATCACTTTATAACCTCCAACATCCCTTAACCACAGTCTATATCCTTTAAATCCTTCACTATATCCTAAGAAAACACACTTCAATGATCTGGGGTCCAGTTTAGAGTTACTTTGATGTGCATAAGTTGTATATCCAAAGGTTCTGATATAGGAATAATCAGGCATTGATTCTTACCAAACCTGTTCATGAACTTTATTATTTAAGGAGCTGAAGGGACATCTATTTATAAGATGGCAAGTGTTTTCATTGCCTCACCCCACAATATTTTTGGAAAGCCCGAACTAATTAGCATGCATTTTGTCATTTCAAGAATGTTATATTCATTCTTTCAACAATTCCATTTTGTTGAGAAGTACATGTCACAATTCTAAATCTTAGAATTTCACGTTTGCTACAGTATTGATCAAATCCAGTATTGCAGAATTCAAGCCCACTGTCAGTTCTTAAAATTTTAATCTTCTTACCAATTTGATTTTCAATTAATGTATTCCACTCTCTAAAAATTGTGAAGGTATTATATTTAGATTTTAGCAAGAAAATCCAACCTTCCTTGAGTAATCATCAACTGTAAAAAGATAATATCTATAGCCGATACTATAGATACAGAGGCATTCCCCCATAAGTCACTATGTATATATTCTAGCATATTTTGAGACTTACGAATGCCTGCCTTAAAAGGCAATCTAACTTGTTTCGCCATTATAAAATGTTCAAAAAAGGTTAATTTTTGAACGAACATTGTCCTTTCCAAAAACCTCTTGATATGAAAGGAATTTTAAACATTTTTTACCAATCTTTAATAAAATGACATGTTTTTCCACAATAGTAGCATTTTTTGTTCTTTGCTTTTCCTTTATTAGCCTTTTTGTCTTTCCCTTTGTTATTATCATATTTCTTCTTAATAAGGTTCTTGTCCTTATTATAATTGGATTGACTAAAATTACTCACACCCTTAACTTGAGGTTTTTGATTGAATGAGATATTCTCAACATGAAAAACCTCTTTATGTTCAGATGTCAATTCCAATTCTTTGTTCAAAAGAGAGCTGTGAATTATATATACAGTCAAGTCACTTCTACCGTATTCTAAAGCATTTCTTATGTCTTTATATCTCTTCTAGTGCATTAAGTAGACCAACCATTTTTTGCTCATCTGAGATCTTTTCACCACAGTTTATCAGGTCCTAAGTGATCCTATTAAATCTGTCCATGTTTTCTTCTGAGTCAATACTAGGATCAAACTTAAAACTAAAAAATTGTCTCCAAAGAAAACACATATTTGGTAGAGTCTTAGTGAGATACTATTTCTCTAAAGCAGTCCAAAATTCTACAGCAGTTTTAGTCTCCCCTACATTCCTAATTACTTAATCAAATAGTTTGAGGAACATATTACTCCAAGCTAATTCATCTTGTTTCGATTTTCTGATCGTAGCTAGGTTTTTTTGGCCAAATTTTGCACATTTCAACTGTAGCATAAGAGCTTCAATTTTCTAGCGCTAAAGACAAAACTCTCCTTTGACATCCATCCTTTGTTTCAAGAACGTTTAACAGATTCTTAAAAAATGGTTAAAAATTCGTTACCAAAACTGCGAACATAAAAGAGATACTCAATGGTACCAAGAATGGACTTCAGGTTCAAATCGAAAGAAGTTTCTTGAAAAATTTCAACAGATCGTCTCAAATCGTTTATTTTAAAACGGAAGAGTCAGCCAAAACCAAATCGATGGTTTTAAAAAACACATTTGAAGTAAGAATCAAAATATTTCAAGCTCTAATACCACCGTTAGTCCTAGATTTAAGTTTAACTTTTTAACTCAACGTTTTAAATTTAAAACCTTAAACAATTAGTAAGTAAAGTAAAAGTATATGAAGATTGTTTTGGCCAAAGGCCCCGGGGGTTCGGTGACCGCTTCAAACTCTTAGTCCCTCGTTGAACTTTCGTTAAGATTAAGCTCGAATTCACTAGCACCGTCCATAATGGGCAAAGTTTCGATAACAAGAATGCCAAGCTCTAAGAACTCTCACACTTACAAAATCTTCTCAAAACAGTATGAACTTACACAAGAGAAATACTAATGTTTTTCTTCTCCCTCACAATAACACTAAGTATTTACAGAGAAAATCATCACCAAGAACAAACATAGAAGATGAACGAACGAGAGAGAAACCACTACGGTTTCAGAATGAAACCCTAAAGTCATAAGCCTCCTATTTATATGAAATAGAGCCAATTGTATCATCCAACGAAGCAAAATTAGCCACATGTCAGTAATCCAACAAATATGCATTTTCAATTTAAAAGCACGTTTACCATAATTCCAGATCCTTCAGCTTATTATACCATCGGTTTCAGCCATAATGACAACAGAAACCTGTAGCAGATAGTCCAAATATTTGGGTTTCACAAAATTCAGCAACCCAGTTTTTACAATTTTCACGGAGTTATGGATTAAATTTTGTATAATATATTTGTCAAAAATGAGCTTTATAATTAAAAAAAAAATACTTCAATTTATTGTATTGAGACAACGCATTTTCTCTTATTTGTACTATCATAAACTTTGTGAGATGACAATGTTACACTTACTTTAATTTAACTTATATTGCTTCTTTGAGCACTAACTATATATTTAGTATGCATTAATTATTCTTCTATCTAATTGTCTAATTTTATGAGCTCATTTTATCTTAGACGTATCAGTTCACTGCTCTACACTCATGAGGTGTATGCACTTAGGTCTTTCGCGTAGCAATTGATTAAACTTAAAAATGTCAACAAATGCTAAACATTGTTGCTTTGTGCTCGACTTGCTTGATTCACATGTGCGTCACAAATAGAGCTTAGTTTTAATTTGAATGGAAATCTTGAGAAAGTCTTTTAACCATAAAAAATGGATAAAAGGGTGACTTTAAAGAAGCATATTATCATGCTATAAAATCGAATAAAAAGGATAAGAAAGTGACAGCTTTATAAATATCCTCCCGCGTGACAATCACATGACAAAGGTTTCAAATCAGAAGAGGTGGCGTGGGCTGTTTGGGGGTGGGGTGGGGTAGGTTAGGGTGCTATAGAGGAAATTGTGATGTTACCTGATTGAACAAGAATCATCCATTCATGAATCATATAATATAAATGATTGTTGCCCAAAGCCTAACTGACGTGACTTTAGACCAATAATTTAGTAAGGGAAATTTGCAATTACAGTCCTCATACTATACTGCTTGTTTTACTTCAGTCTCCAATTGAAATTGATTGATTAAACGTTTAAATAAAAAAAAAAAAAGATGAATCGTCTTCGTCTATTTGACTGGCACTACTAGACTCCCCGTCTGCCATTGATAAACATACTCTACTACCATCATTGGATAATTGAGCAGAGAAGAAGTACCAATTAAAATATAGATTTTAATTCAAGTTAAAATTAGCAATTAATTTTAATCACATATTTTATGAATCTCACACTGTTCAACCACGCATTTTATCCATTTCTATCAAAATTTACTAAAAGTTTAATTTTAATCCCTATCAAATGGGCTCAAAGATTTGTGAACTAGAAAAGTGGAGAAAATTCAAATAGTTCGCAAAACCAACTAGAGAAGATAACCCCCAAATTTATGTGTGGATACAGAGTGATTTGATAATGTATAAACGTTAGTCAAACATCGTTACTATAATTTATACTTGAAAATTGTATCAATATTACCTCAGAGAAAATTTTATACTTGAAACTTTTTACAATAATGACTCGTCGACTGATCCAATACCTTGATTGGTCGTTCCTTGGGTTGGGTTTGATAACTACGAATTATAGGTTCACAGTCGTCTGTTGGGCAATTTTAACAAATTAAATTAGAGAAAATTACACTAGTGATCTCCAACTTATGAGAATTACCCTTCTAAACGACTAAACCCCATAGTATATGCCTTTGGCAGCTTCACTTCCAAGCCATAACTGAGCTCCTCAGTTAACCTATGACTTCAATGCAACGACCCATCTATTTATCATTAGTCAAAAATAATAATTATGATAGTTAAATGTGTGTGGATGAGAGAGAGAGATCACCAGAGAGAGAAAAGTAGTCAAATAAATAATTGAGTAATGTTAAAGGGAGACAATATCCATCATTGAGATACTTGACAAACTCTGATCAACCCCATCATAACTCCCACCTCTACCCTTCATAATTTTCCCCCCTATATAATAACCTTTATTGCATCCCCACATGCCAATCTGCATTCATCAATTGAATCAAGGCTTTAACTTCAGTTCCAGCCAGGAACTCAAGAAAACAGATCAAGAAAATCAAGAAACTGGGTTTTGTTTCTTTTAGGAAAATGATTTTGGACAAAGAAGATTTGGGTTTGAGTCTAAGCTTGAATTTCCCAGCAGAAAACTGGATGTCTTCTAGTTCTAATACTTCACTGCAGCTGAATCTTATGCCTTCTTGGCCTTCCTCAGGTTGGTTCTTCATTTTTAATCAGACAGATCTCATAAAAAAATTCACTTCTTTTAATCTATCCCCCCCCCCCCCCCCCCAACCCACAAGAAACCTCTTTTTTCGAACTTTTGATTATTTTCTTAGCTAAAGGAAAAAATATTAAAGTAAAAATGCTCTTTTTATTTTTCTGAAACTCAGATCCGACAGTGTTTTTTTTTTTCGTTGTTTATACTTGACAAATTCTGTAGCTAGTTTTTCTGAACGAATTTGGTGTGGTTATAGCAGATCGAGAAACCAGGACGTTTCTGAAGGGTATTGATGTTAACCGCTTGCCTGCGGCGGTGGACTTGGAGGAGGAGCCCGGAGTGTCTTCACCGAACAGCACAATCTCAAGCGTGAGTGGGAAACGGAGCGAAAGAGAACCCACCGGCAGCGATGAGCTCGAACTCGAAAGGGACTGCTCTCGAGGCATCAGCGATGAGGAAGATGGTGACGGATCCCGAAAAAAGCTCAGGCTTTCAAAAGACCAATCTGCCATTCTTGAAGAAAGCTTCAAAGAACACAACACTTTGAATCCCGTAAGTGCATGTTTCATATCCAGTACTAGATAAGACTCACTGAATGATGAACAAGATTTTAACCCTTTTTTTTTTTTGTGGTATTTTGCAGAAGCAAAAGGTTGCTTTGTCTAAGAGATTGGGGCTGAGGCCTAGGCAGGTGGAAGTGTGGTTTCAGAACAGAAGAGCAAGGTGAGCCATTTTCTTCGTCCTTGCTTTGTGGATTTCGAGAAATTTGTGAATAATAAGTTGTGTATCCTATGAAACGTCTTTGATTCATTTGTCAAAGTTAATAGACTTGGCCAGAGGGATTTGATTTGAACAACGGTGAACCCAAAATTAATCAAGATTAGGACTATATGATATCAAATTAATCATAGTTATTGGCTTGGCTAACGAACTGCTTATACAATCATTTTTACAGGACAAAATTGAAGCAAACTGAAGTCGACTGTGAGTTCTTGAAGAGGTGTTGTGAGAATTTGACAGAACAGAACAGGAGGTTACAAAAGGAGGTGCAAGAACTAAGGACACTTAAACTGTCACCACAGATGTACATGCAAATGACCCCTCCAACAACGCTCACCATGTGTCCTTCATGTGAGCGTGTCGCGGTTCCACCAACCCCGTCATCAACGGCCCAATTAGCTACATCGGTTGAGCCTTTACCGTGCCATGTAGGTCCTGTTCAATCTCGTCCAATCACATTCAACCCGTGGGCTGCTGCCATTCCACACCGGCCATTCGATGCCCTACGCACTCGACAATGATTTTCTCATTGACACATCGGTTGACGGGATGAGCCTCTATCTTGCCATGTAGGCCTTGTTTAGTCCCGTTCGATAGAGGTCTATGATTTTGAAATTAAGGGTCTCATTGGATTTTGTTTTAGTCGAGACGAGACGATACTAGACTAATTATCACTACTTAGTTTTTCTCCATTACAAGATTATTGGTGGCAAAGAGAATTATAAGATGTAAATTGTTATCAATTGTTTGTTGATGCTTCTAATAACATATAATTAATATCTAGGATAATCAACCACGAGAAAGATATTTACCCCTGTTCGGTGAAAATTAAAATCTAAATTTTAATATAAAAGTCAATAATTAATTTTAACAGCATATTTCGTAATATCCACAATTTTTCAGCAATACATTTCATCAATTTTTATCAAAATTTATTAAAAATTTCATTTTAATATCCAGAGGCTTAATATCGTGTAGGGTGATTAACATAGCATTCTACTATGCAACATGGTCCTCGTTTAGTAATTTTTTGTGAATGTATAATGTTTTAATGAACTATCGTAATATATTCTTTAGCTAAATTTTACTTTATTTGTAAAAGTACATGTTTATATTTATTATCTTGTTTTTAGTTTATAAATATAAAATTTTATTGATAAATTTGCATTTGTTAATATTTAAATTATAATTATATAATTAATTTTAAAAAATTTAAATCGTTTATTATCGTTTTTAAGTTCAAATTTTCACTAGCATGCATATTTAAATTTATGTATGCTCAAAACTTTTGAGTATTAATTTATTATTAAAGAAAACAACTTTAAAATGCAACTAAATTGAAGAAAATTTCGTCTTATTTCATTAGAAGCAAAATTTAGGTGGTTCAAAGACTGGTCTATGAGTATACGAACGTGTTTGGTAGAAACTAAAATCGGATTAAAATTGAAAAATTAGCCATTATTGTTGACTTTTATTAGTCGAGTGAGATCCAATAACAACTATATTTTCAATTTTAATTGAATTAAAATCCTTCCCAAACAAGCTCGTAATACTAAAAATTAGAAACATGGGAGATTAATGATATTTTTTGATGTTGAAAATTATCTGTTTCTCAAATTTTCAATAAATCCTTTCAAAGATTCATCTTTAGCTAGTTTGAGTGACATTATGTGAACATTTGGATAAATGAATGGTAATTGTGGATCGTAAAAAATGTATGAATAAAATTAAAGTTCGACTTTGAAAAATAATTTATAAGTTACTTTTTAGATTTCCCAAAAACAGTTTAGGGTAAGTTTGATTGCGAGTATGTAATTTAGAATAAATTTTAAACAATGGAAATTATTAATTAAATTTGTTTTACTGATTTAGTTTTCGACCTAAAAAATATTATACTTGTTCATTTTTTATTAGTGGGTAGATGAGAGAGAAAGAGAGACAAATAGAAAAATATTTTTTGTAGAAAAATTGTCAATCAAAACGTGCAAAAGTAGGAAATTTCATGGAAAATATTGACAATTAATTATCATTGTCCGATTGCCATAGCTGTTACTTTCTTTATATCTGAATATCTTGTTCTGATAAAAAGAGAAAATAAATTGAATTTATTTATGAATTTCACACTTTACGTTATCTACCGGTGAGTCGGTGACCATAAATGTTCTTTTTCTTGTTATTTTTATCATTTCAATCCAAATCGAGAATTGCCAATTGAGTACAATCTAGGATTCCTAAGATTCTCTGATTCAATTCCCAATTTCCTCAAAATTGACTCAGTTCCCATCATCTTCTCCACCTTCTTAAAGCCGATCAATACGTCTTTCCTAAAATATGTTTCAAAATTTTTAATTTTAATTTTAATTTCCTTTTCGTTCGAGCCATATCAACCGATAAATTTTGATTATGATACTATGATATATGTACGTTTATATGTGTAGAGGTGATTATTGTCAATTCAAATTTGATTTGTTAATTTCCCGTTTGGAGATAATTTTTTCTATGTTCTTTGAATTGGGGGCGTATTTGTGATTGAATAATTAGGGTAAAAACTATGCATATAGAGGATTTAAAGGAGGAGGAACAGGGGGAATTATCGGGTGGTGGTAAGGTGTTGTTTAAAACTGATGGGGACATGGTGGTGGTGTCTCGGAATGCGAAGAGAGTTCTGGTTGGAGCTGGGGCGCGAGCGCTCTTTTACCCGACGTTGCTTTATAATGTTCTCAGGAATAAGATTCAGGCCGAGTTCCGGTGGTGGGATTGGATTGATGAGGTATAATTTCATGTCTGCACAGTCATTTGCTTGTTTCTTTGGAATGCAAATGTGGATTTTATGCCATCGTGTTTGTTAAATAGTGCCAGATGACTCTTTGCAACTTATTAATACCTGCTTGAGAATGATCAGTATCGAGAAGCTTGAGATCATAGTTTACACTTAGTAGGATTGCTTTTTTATTTTATTTTTATTTTTTTATATTGGTTAAACAAATGTAGAAGTTACTAGTTAGTGCCTTGGTGGAAAGAAATGTTAATTTTGTGCCTTGTTTTCTTTTGCCTTATTTGGAGTTAATCCACGGATTTTGTTTGAATTTAGAGCGAGGTTTGATAATTCGATTCTAATGGCTGTTAATTAAAGCAAAAGGATCCTGCCCTTTTGTTTGGTAACGTTGAAATTATTTTTCTTTAATATATGGCTAAGAATATGATAAGCATTTCTTAAAGCTTGTAGGAAGTATAGTGTGTGCAAACAATGCATATAGAGTCAAGTCAAGTGTTAATTTTCATTTTTCGGTTGTAGAAGTAAATTAATTATTCTTAGTTTTGGAATTAAGTTTGTTGAAAACTTAAATTTTGATTTGCCATATTTCGTTTTGTGAATACTTATTTAATTCGTCTTTAAACACCAACTAATTTCATTTTTCTATATTAAGTTTGTATTATTAGGTGCTGTCCCATTCCCATCTGATGTTCATAGGCTAAAGGAGCTCGGCGTTTCTGGAGTTGTCACCTTGAATGAGTCATATGAGACTTTAGTTCCATCATCTCTATATAAAGTGAGTTCTCCCTTTCAGTTCCACTACTTTAACGTCGTTTTATACTATGATGGGCTCCTGGAAAACTCTGGCACCATGGTGGATGGATTTAATAAATTTTTGAAACCTTTTACTGATCTGAAGTTAAAAAAAATGACATACAAGACTTGGAAATGCAACTAATTCTATACTAGTTATAGCCAGAATGTGGTATGAATCTGATTAAAGTTTTTACAGTAAAAACTTTTTAGGGAGAATTTCTGCCCAGTTATTTTCACAAATATTGGAGTGTGCCATGTTCAATTACTGTAAGTAGTATTGTTATGCGAATTTGTTTTGGTTATCACTTGTTAGTTTGTTGAGAAAGTAATATATTTATGGACTTAAATTATTAAAGGCTTGATATTAACTAAAGCTCCTGCATCATTTCTGCACTGACACTTTTCAGTTATTGGATTTTGTTTTATCATGTAATTTTCTCCTATAACTAAAATGAAATAATGCAACATTTTTTTTATCTTTTATTTTTGTTTTTGTGTTATACGACTGAAGTCTTGAATGGTTGATGTGTGTAATACCTAACTGCTATAAGAAGGGCTATAATTTTTGAAGTTGTTTTCTATTCTTTTCACTACAGCTATTATCTTTATAACATTATTTATTACATTTTTGAATCATTTTACACTTTTGGAGGTTTTGTTATTATTTTTTGCTTCCTGACAAGTTGAGTACATTTTATTAGGCTTATGGTATCCATCATTTGGTGCTTCCCACGAGAGATTACCTCTTTGCTCCATCCATAGTCAATATATGCCAAGCTGTAGATTTCATTCACGGTAAATATTCTCTTTTGGTATTAGTTTATCATATTGTGTAACCCGTGTAAATTGAATGATTTAACGCTTCATTTTTACCATCCACAATTTCTGGTGCTTGTTTATTTTTCTCTTTAAACAGTATTGTTTGAGTATGTGCCTAATTGGTATTCTGGTTAATGGAGTTAGAAAGCTATAGTACAAGAGTCAGTGTGCATCTGCTTATGCCAAAGGCTTTCTTGAATATGAAGTTTGTATTTGGTCTTAATCTTCATAATATTGCGTTCAAATGATGATTATGCACGGAAAGTAAAGAAATGCTTAAGATGTAGTTGCTTTACATTATGAATAGTTGGATGGTTCAGGGCAGGTTGACAGTTTTACTGCAATCGAAGACTAAAGTTCCTATAGATGTTTATCTTTGAAGATATTTGTAGTACTGCTTGCCTGGTGTTCATAAACTTGGAAAACGAGTGGTGATTTGTCAATTTATTTTGGTTAATTTATTTGCAAATTGTATATTTTTCTTTAATCTTATTATTTTTGTTTTCTGTTAAAGAAAATGCATCCCAGAAGCGAAGTACATACATCCACTGTAAGGCTGGTCGGGGACGCAGCACAACCGTTGTCATCTGTTATCTAGTGAGTTAGCTAAGAAATCTAGTTATAAAGATCTTTTCTGTTTCCTGTTCTCATAAAATATTTCTTTATGTGTAGGTGAGGTATAGGCAGATGAAGCCTGATGCTGCATATGATTATGTGAAGTCAATACGACCTAGGGTCCTCTTAGCATCTTCCCAGTGGAAGGTTTGTTTGGATTTTCTGATTTTTTTTAATTTGCCTTGATGGAAGTTATTGATCTGTACTGGTCGATACAGTTGACTTTGAATTCAGCTGCCCTGTTAGAAAATTTTTGCCCCGTTCGGGAGGGATTAAAAGCTAATTAAAATTGAAAATATGGTCGTTATTGGGTCCCACTCTTCTAATAAAAGTCAACAATAACGGCTATATTTTCAATTTTAATCCGATTTTAATCCCTCTCATACAAGCCCTTTATCATTTTATTCACATATGGTTTGAATCCCAAATTTTGTGGTTTGTTAGCCTGCCCTTGTAATACACAAGGCTTGATAGCTTCAGTGCTAAGAGCAATGTATGCCGATTGCAGGCTGTCCAAGAATTTTACCATCTCAAGATGAAGGCTAATAGCTCAAGCCAGTTGACTGGTCTATCCCTAAGTCCAAGGTTCTTGGCAAAGCAAGATCTCTTTGCATTTGACGATGGCTCTGTAGTTGTCGTCACGGAAACAGATGTCGATGGATATGTTCCAGGAAACGAGTCTGGCATTGCTGGAAATGAGATATGGGCAGATGTGAATTTAATATACCGAGTTAAAGTTGCAGGTGACGCAGCTTTGGCCAGACTCTCCGGACTGTGGTTTATTTGGAATTCTCGTCAAAAGATTTCAAGCAAGAAGCTATCTAGTGATGGTGGTTGTGTAGTTAATGGAAGCAACTAGGAAGTTTAACCGTAGATATGTCGTTTGTATGTTCTTGTAAATATCTAGGCTCTGTATATTGAACAAAACACTCGTCTCGAGAAATCTGTAATGTTCCCTTCGTAAATTGAGATGCGTTTCTTTCTGAAAATACTGTTGCTTAAACCGTTTCATTAAGCAATGGTTCAATTCTGTGTGCACAGCCAATTTGCCCTCCAGCACCGAGTTAAGTTAGCATATGGTGTATGTTCAAATTTTGAATTTACAAGTAAATGATCTTGCTGGCAGAAAATTACCTGTTTCTCTACACAAAATATTATAAAACCAATATCGGACTGGCCCGTGTGGACCACTAGCCTTCACAGATTGGTCAGGTTTGATCCGTGTCTTTCACGTGCATGTAAGTCGACACATTTTGACATCACTAGAACATACTCAAAACAGTAGTTATCGTGGTAATAAACAATAAAGTACACAAAATTTTAATTTCTTTTCTTATACATCAAGTACTAGTAAATATGATTACTTATAATTTTACGATATTACGGATTTCTTTAATCTTGTGTAGTCATACATAGTCGTGCATACCCTTCGTATCCTGATGTAATGGAGGATTCAGGGCTACATATTCTTCCAGTACTTTGCCAATCTTGATTTCACCTAACCTCTCCTTTTCTTTCATCAAATCAAATGCTTTATAGAAAGCCATCTTTGTATACAACAGTGCCACACCCAAGAAAATGAATGCAAGAACGCCTAAAACTGCACAAAGTACAACCATAAACATCGGAATTATATTAGGTACAATCATGCTACATTGTCAAAAATATTTTGCCTACTTACTTGATAGAATGTTGCACTCTATCATTGGATTGTTTAAAAAGCAGTCAATTTTTGCATCTAATCATCTGCTGTCAACGATGTATCTATCAAATAGGTGGGCAAAATTATCTAACAAAATGGCTTACCTCTATTATGTTTTTGCGATTATGCACACATCTATACAAGATCATCATTACAAACATAAATGTGTACATGCTGTGTAACTATTTTGACCATCAGATAGTCATGCAATTTGGGAATTAATAGTCTTGAACTCAAAATTTATAAATAGGTGAATTTCGAGAATTGAACTCATACTATGATCTGATCTTACAGACTCGATTAGACAAACTCGGAGGATTTAAGAAGAGGGCTTACCTTTATAATTTGCAACGTCGTCGAAAGATTCTTTCTTATGCAATATTTCAGATTGGCATCTTATTCCAGCATCATCACAATCACCAGTCAAGTTCCATGTTAATGAGAGTCCAAAGCTATTATCAGACAGATATGGACTATATGAAAATGGGATTGCAATAGTTTTCACAGAATCGCACGAAACCGGAGGGGAAAACGATGGTTCTACGACGTAGACATGATGGTTCGATCCACTGAGACATGGGACTTGCAGAAAAGAAGTCGAAAGCTGGGACGAACAATTGATGTATTTGTACTCTTTCAGAACATAGTAGTAACTGAATGGAGTGCAAGAAAGATTCAGATTCAAGAAAACTTCAGGGACACAGTTTTTGGGATCAATAAGGTCAACTTTTCTGGTATCCCAATTAGTGGACTTGACAATTAGATCACCATAAGTTGGAAAATGAATAAATGTTTTGTTTTGTTTGAAAGATAGCTCGAAACCAGGACGAACACAATGCTCGCCATGGATACGGGATGGGTACCGAATTCCAGGGAAATCTTGGACACTGATGATAGACGACGGATTATTAGGTTCGTGAGCTTCTGTAACTAGAAAAACATAGGAGAAAATTGTGAAGAAGATGAAAAAATCCATGAAAGTATGAAGAAAAACAAAGTTACAATGTAATGTTTGAAGTGGTCCAAGTCTAAAATAGAATAGCAAAGGGTTAATTGTAAAGAGACTGGCGTGCTTGACCGGCAAGGAACATTCTCTCCTAAAAGTTAATTATAATTAAATAATTGTGTATTATATAACAAATGAAAAATCGATCAATTTAATTATAAATGAAAAATCTTACGTGTACTTAAATTCGGAACATTGAGTTGGGTTTTCTTTGAAAAAAGAAAAATACTTTATTAAAAAACTATTCAATCCTGACATATATCACATTATTATTGTATTTGTACGAATTTTAACGTTTGATTATTAATCGATGCCGTCCTTCTAAAAAAAAATAAACAGTTGGTAATGACTTCCAAGTCAATGCATTTGTTTAAACTTTTAAGAAGTTATTCCAATGTCTCTCTCTCTCTCTCTCTCTCTCTCCAGTTGGTAATGACTTCCAAGTCAATGCATTTGTTTAAACTTTAAAGAAGTTATTCCAATCTCTCTCTCTCTCTCTCTCTCTCTCTCTCTCTCTCTCTCTCTCTCTCTCTCTCTCTACATAATGATTTACATATACATAATGTAGTGAAATATTGATTAGAATTTCTTCAACCTGAGGGATTGCTCAATTGGTCAGGTCTTGTGTTTGCTCCCCAATGGTCACTAGTTCGAGTCTCCTTAGGGCCACTGAGGTGAGTACCTGACCGTAAACTTCAAGGCCCCGTAGAATTAGTCGAGGTGCACGCAAGTTGGCCCGAACATCCACGGTTATAAAAAAAAAAAAAAAATTCACCACTCTCTTTTCGACAATTTATCTATTGTAAATTATTATGTAACTCCATTATATACAAGTATCATTATTCTTAATTTCGTATCAACCAAATGAAGTCTTTAAGAGAAGAAATTGTATCTTCTTCTAGAAATTGTGCCGAGTGGTACTAACACACAATTTTGACATTTTATCATATTTAGTACTCATTTGAGACCCGTTAAATTGCAAGATAATGAATTTTCATTTCCTCCAATTGTGAGCCCGCATTGATTGATGGTATCGATAAGTGGAGCGAGTAATTGTCTTCTTTTGACTTTTGTAGTATAAATGGCATATCCATACTTTGGTATACCCATCTTGACCTCAATTACAACAAAGGAGAGGCATGTGCAACAAGTGAGTGCAAGGGTATACAAATTTGGGTGTAAACTATATAGAGAGCAAATAGAGAGAGATAATAAAGAGTACATATAGAGGGTGTAAGGAGAGAATAGTTATAAAAATTATTTTCTGATTATTGAAAAAAAAAATGAGTTTATCATTTTTGAATTTGGAACTTAAAATCTAGGGCTTAGGATAATTTTCTCTAATTAATATGAGCTTCACAAGTTAACTTTTTTAAAAATAGACTGTGTAAACTTTAGTATCCTAGTTTTTCTTGTTCTTTTTGTGGATTCTACTACATGTTGAAATTGGTATGTGATAAAATTTGTGTATTATTTTCCTACTATACTCCTGAGAAATAAGCAAGAAATTTTATGATTGTAATTTTTTTTTTTTTTCCATATAACGAAAAGCTTTTATAGTCAGTAAAATTTCCTTTTATATATTTATTTGCTATTTTTTCTAAATAAAGATCATGTAGACATGTTTGCAAATTGTTTATAATCGGTTTAAATTATAAAAATATAGAAATGAGTAATAAATAATGAATAAGTGGGCATAATTTGTGGATTCCACAATATATATGAATAAAAATAAAAAATTCTAGAAATATAAATATAATGGGCTTGTTTGAGATCCATTTTTGTAAAAAAAAAATGCATTTTTCAGAAAAAAAAACGTACTTTTTAGAATTTCAGAAAATTAGAAATTAGGAAAAATATAAAAGAGCTCAAGTTCTTGATGGTTATTTACATAATTTTTTTTGAAAAAAATGTATTTAAATAAATATGAATAATAATTCTCAATATACATCATTAATTTTTATTTTTTGTTTCCTATGTATTGCTAACTCAATTTATTATTTGGTTTTACTTTACTATCGTAGCAGAAAAATAATGTAATATTCATCAACTTTAGAATGTATATATTAATTGATAATATATCTTCTATATATTAAAAGTGGTTATGTAACGGAATCTCTTGTTTTTAACGGAAAAACTAATGAAATTTGTTGTTTTAACGGATTATGTAACAGAATTTCTTATTTTAAACAGGCAGTTGCACCTTTTTTCAGTGTTTTTATCATAACTTTGTATTTCGATATCCGATTGAGGCGATTCAAAATGCGTTGGAAAGCTAACTCATCTGGCTACAACTTTGATTCAGACATCATTCTTCAATTCAATCACTTTCTATACCAAAAATAGGTCTTAATATGAGACTAAAACATCGGAGCATAAACTTTTCGGTTCGAAATTGATTTGTGATCATCTTTTGACTAAATTTGATTCCATTGACGTCTTCCTTTATCCAATTGACTCTGAGCACTCTAAAATCTTCATCGTGGGGTTCGGCACAACTTTTAAGTATTTACATTTTAGTCCCCGAACTTTGGATCCTTACAATTTAGCAATTTCTCCAAATTTGTTAACTTTTACTTATTTTCTTTGATCTCACCAACTTACATCACAACATCAAAATCACACATCTAATTATTTATCAATTACATAAATATTACATCATTAATTATTTAGTTAACCAAAAAAATTACATCTTTATTAATAACAAATTATTTCTTAAAAAAACTATTAAATATAAACTAGGAAAACGTGCATTGCACGTTGCTTGCACCTAGTTAACACAAAATTTTCTATTTCACTTAATAATTAAATTTCTTGGATTAAAATTTAATCAAATAATTTCTCAAAATTTCAAGCCAAACATATTTTCGATTTTTTTATTTTATTTTGAGAAATAATTTTTCAGAATAACAAACTAAATACATTTTTAGAAATTTTAAAGTAGACTCTCAAAATAGAAAATTGACAATGAACTTAAAACTGAAACTCAACCAAACAAGCCCTTAATTTTTGTATTTACTTTAAAACATGAGTCAAAATGATAAAGTTATCACAACTCCTTGATACTTTCCGGGCTTTGAACTAAATATGTTTAGTTTATGAAATCGTAAATGATTATTGATTCTACCAAAGGCGATGTAGAATAGAGAATAGATTAAGGAACAACTGGATCGAAAAAAGAAAAATAGTAAACTGCAAATTTGGTGTTCGAGCTAATAATACATTTTCAAAAAGATAATTGATTCGGGGACCCAAAATATCGATATTTAGTAGTTCTTTTGACAAAATATATCCTAATTGTTGTATTTTATATTATATATGTAAAACTCAATGGTTGAAAGAGGAATTAGAAGAAACAAAGAAAAAATCAAGAAAAATGGCAAAGTCCAAAGTTTGAAGACCAAATTACAAATATTCAATATTTGATTCGGACCGCAAGACGATACTTTGAAGATTGCTATGAGACAATTGGATGTAATTAGAACTCAAAAAGGAATTGAATATGATCAAAATATTATCAAAATCAATTTCCAATCGTACGAGATATATTTCAAATTTTTAGCCGAAAATTGAGACCCATTTTTGGTATAGTAAATTTTCGAATTGAAAATTTTCTATTGCTAGAAAAGTTGTATCCCTTTGAGTTATCGTTCCAATGCACTTTGAATCGTCTCAATCAGATATGAAGAGAAAAAGTTATGGCCAAAATACTGATTGCTGTGTAGAGACAAAAAATTCGTGCGTGAAGACGACTTTTCTTATTCGATTGGAACTCTTTTGAAAACCAATTTAGACGTGATTTTCAACCAATTTTCTACTCCTACAAATACCCAACAGCAGAATACATATTAGAGACCTCTCATATATACATATTATACTCCAATACTCATTAATTATTATCATCAAATGAGAAAAATTCATAATTTTTGTAAGAGAATTATTTTGACTTTAATTTGGTTTGATTTGTAGATGTTTATTATTATTTTTATATCATTCTTTTCAATTGCTTGATCACCAATTGAATTATTAGTGGATTTTATTGTTATGGAGAGAGAGATAATATGGTTTAAGCACAATATAATAAATGTTGTAAGATTCGATAGAGGATGATAGAGATATACATCTATACTTTATATAGTTTCAATAGGTGTTATAACACTTGTTAATACATTTATCATGTTTACATCTTTTATCAAGAGATAGAATGGTCACATGATGGGAATAGATTTGATCGCTATCGAGAGAAGCTTTCAATTAAATTAAGAACATTGACCAACATGAATAATTTTAAATTGTCACTTTAATATATACACTAAAAATGGACTAATAGGGGGAATCCGACATTTTAGCAAAACTTATCACATATTAGAAAAACACATTTACTTACTTTCACTAGTTTAATTGATAATTTAGAGATTAGTATAGAAAAATCACAAAATTTATTTGCTATTCGATTAAAGTTGTAATTAATTTTAACTCGATCAAACACATAACCCTCGTAGGTTTGACACTTTATTCATCACTTTATTATTTGACAACGATCCATTGTACTTGCGGGTTTTCAAATGATCGAATTTTTGGCGTCGTTATCGGGGACTATTATTTTTGATAAGTTTAGTTAATTTTAGTTTTAATATGAATTTTAATTTTTTTAGTTTAGTTCATTATATTAGAAAAACCTTGTATACGAAATTCGAAAACCGGTGATCTTGTTCAATTTGACCTGCGATCGAACGAGCATTCAACCTTCAAAAAAGATACATTTGAAAACACACCAAAAACAAAGAGAGGAAGATATGACAGAGGAAATCCGAATCAAATAGTCATCGGGAGTAATCTGGAAGCAACACTACTGAATGTGGCTGTAGCTAATGAAAATGAAAGGCTGATGGAGGAGTACATGGTTCCACTAGTTGTGGAAAGCAAGTCTAACATAGTATATTCGACATTTGGTCAGGCAAATTTCCACCACAGGACTAATGTGATCAACATGTTCCAAAACGTGCTACAATTCTTTGGGAAAGCTATGGAGAATCTCAACGCTCATATATCAAGATTTTTGGATGTGTGCAACTATCGAGTATCCAGGGTGTCCAGTGAAACAATTAGATTGAGGCTTTTCCCATACACATTGAGAGACTCAGCCAAGAGGGTTAAACACTTGTCCACCTCAAAGCATCACTACATGGAACCAATTGAGTTATAATTTCTTAACAAATATTTTCCGTCGAAAATGATTACAAAGCTAAGGGGACGAGATTACCATATTCCAACAACTGGACTCAGAATGTTATTCAGAGGCTTAAAAAAAATACATGGGTTTACTTTAGCAATGCCCACAACACGGATTGCGGAAATGGCTTCAGGTGCAGTACATCTACATTGGTCTGAATCTGATAAGCAGAGCTAACGTAGACTCTGCATGCGATAGTACTATCACAAAATGAATCGCGAATCAAGTCTACCAAATCATGGAGGGCTTGGCATTCACTAGTACACTTTGGCCTATTGATAGAGCGAGTGAAAAGAAGGTTGTTAAGAGTATATGAAGTTGATTCTTTGACAACAATATCAGCTCATTTGTCATCATTGGTGCAAAAGGTGGAAAATATGAGTGCAACTCAAACGGTCGGACCGAAATGCAAGCATTGTGGAGAGAATCATGAGAATGTTGACTGTACCATGGGTAGTCCTTTTACTCAGTAGGTGGATTATGTAAATTATGCTCAAAATTTTCAAAGACAGCAACACAATCAAAATTCTAACACTTACTACCCAGGCGGGATAAATCACCCATGTTTCTATGGAGAAACAATCATGGAACTCAGATTGCGCTACAACAAATTGCACCACACAAATTGCATTACTAGGGTTTCAGCAGACTGAAAATAAATCTTCTTTAGAAGATCTTATTACTAAATTTGCGTAGATATCTACCCAACATATGCAAAGAACAGATAAAACCTTACAAGTTCAGGGAGCTGCCATGAAGAACTTGAAAAATTAGATGGGATAAATAATGAAGTACTTTCGGAGAGACTACCAAAGCATTGCCCAGTGACACTGGGACAAATCCCAAACAGCAGGTAATGGCAGTAAATGTTGTGGAGGAAAAACAAATTGAAGCAATAACTACCCTCAATGGAGTTCAACTGCTAGAAATTAATGTAAAGAGACCAACTGCTACAAAATAAAATGTACATACCACGGTTGATGAGCAATTGGAGGAATATGAGCAAAACAAAGAAGCAGAGACAGAAAGAGGATCAGATGATTCAAAGGTTAAGGAAACCACTTCTACTAAAGAATTTATTCCACCACTACAGTTTCCACAAATACTGCAAAAGAGAATCTCGATGATCAATTCGAGAAGTTACTGGATATACTTAAAAAACTCCACATCAGATCTCGATGTATGCAAAGTTCCTGAAGGACAAATATCTCAAAAAAGAAAGCGTCCAACTTGGGAAGAAGTGACATTGACAAAGGGTAGCAGTGTAAACTGCAAAATAAATTGCCACCAAAACTCAAGTACCCAGAGAGTTTCACTTTACCTATTTCAATAGGCAAATGATTTCATTTTAATGCTTTATGTGATATAGGTGCAAGTGTAAACTTAATGTCTTTGTCTACTTTCAAGAAACTAGAAGTTTGGGAAGTCAAATGATCGAATGTGATGTTATAGCTGGCAAATAAGAGCATCAGATACCCATGGGGCAAGGTTGATTATGTGCGCATCAAAGTTGGAAAGCTGATATTCCCCGCGAACTTTCTTGTTATGGACTTCGAAGATGACCACGATATGCCACGTATCTTAGGTCGACCTTTTTTTAGCAACAAATCGAATTTTGATTGACATGGAGAAGGGTGAGCTGATTGTGAGGGTGGATGACACACATGAGATCTTTAAATTACATAATCCACCCAATCAACCATTAGTCCTAGAGGAAGCCAAATCTGTTGCTGAAAAAGTTCAACAAGGGTCAAATGAGACAAAGCCTAAACGTGTAAGGAGCATTGCTCAAGAGGGGAATGGAGAGCTCAAGGTTTGGAGGGCAAAAAGAGGATCTAAATTTGAAAATTACAAGGAGTGTAAGGCTTCAAGACTCCAGCGTGAACCACAATGATCAATCCCTCCATACAGTTTAGGTAAAGACTATAAATTAAGCGCTTATTGGAAGACAATTCAATTTCCTTATCTTTTATTTATTTTGATTTCCGTATTGCATTGCATGTAGTGTTATTCTTGATTTATAGGTTGAATTAGTTATATGCATGTTTTAATTCTGTTTGTGGGTCATCTTCATCATTGACACTTAGTTTAGTTAAATGAAAACATTAATTGAGTCCAAATGAGTTTTTCTTTTATTCTTTCGATTGTTTTCTTCCCCACTTAATAGATACCATGGATATTGACTTCATAATGAGTTTAGCAAAGTACATTTTGTGTTATTGACAAATAACTCCTCACACATTCAACAGAAAAATTAGGGGAGTACCTTATTCATTTTCTTTCCCATCCCCTTATATTCTTACTTATATTTTATGACATTGAGGATAATGTTGGTTTTAAGTTTAGGGGTGGGAAAAACTTTGATTTTTTACTTTTTGTGTGTTTATTTTTAGTTATTGCTTTAGTATATCGCTTTAGTGTGTGTGTGTGTATATATATATATATATATATATATATATATATATATATATATATATATATATATATATATATATATTTCTTTTTGTAGGTTACGTGCTTGTGTAAGTTAGATAACCTAGCTTACAATGATAATGACTCTATTTGAGATTTGATATTGATTATATTATATGCGTACTAGAATTGAGTTTTACATCATGATGCAATAAGTCGATTCATATACTGGATAGGTAACATAGGTTAATAGACCGAACATAGATACTATACCTAAAACTATTATAAATTAATGATCCTTAAACCAAATTTTGCAAGTTTGAGGGTGATTTTACGATTGTAGGAAGATACGGATGTAAACTGGGATTTCATGTGTGGAAACTTATGTGTGGATTATTTTAGATTAATAGGATAAAATTGGGCAGAAGTATTAAGTTAAAGGTCGATTTGATTAGATATGTATTTAATAAGGGGTAATGCACTAATTAGGGTAAAAAAAAAAAAAAGGCATCTCTTCGTAACCTTTATAACTCGAGTTATTAAGTCAGCTAGTATTTATAACCTGGTGCCCTAAAATCATCTGATTTGGAAGTCATCGACCAAAAGTTCGTTACATAGGTCATATAAAAAGTTCAAGGAGGAGAAAGTGCAAAAAAATGAAAATTTGAAAAAAAGCAAATGCATAAAATAGAAGACGCACCAAATGCCCTCGTTAAACCCCAAACATTTATTTGAGAAAACTTGATGTGTTGACTTGTAATTAGTAGAGTCCAACTGAACTAGAGAGGGCGATGATAGTAATAAAAAATTCAACCTTAGATTGCACACTGAAAAGAGTAAAAATAATAAGTTTGATGGTATGTTGTGAATCATACGAGATGTGAAATGATATATTTGACCATAGAGGGTCAGGAATTAAAACAACTTGTAAATTCATGATTGTCTATTTAGTTCTTCACACACATGTCAGTTTTGCATTGGAGGAGTGGATATTGGTTTGATATTATGACTTTGAAATAGTTTGTAGATTTAATACTGTAATTTCAAATACTGAGAAAAAAGCTAGATTTTCTAACTAAATATTTTTGCATGCTTGCATGTTTGTTTGTTTTTATTTAGGTTATAATTTTGTTTGAGTACAAACAATGTTTAAATTTGTGGGTATTTGATAAGGGTATTTTATACACTTATTCGGATGCCTAAAATATCGATATTTAGTAATTCTTTTGACAAAATATATCCTAAATTGTTGTATTTTATGTTATAAAGGTAAAATTCAATGGTTGAACGATGAATGAGAAGAAACAAAAGAAAAATTGCAAAGTCTAAAATTTGAGAACCAAATTGTAAATATTCAATAGTTGATTCGAACCCCAAGATGATATTTTGAAAATTGGTAGGAAACAATTGGATGGAATTAGAACTCAAAAATGAATGAAATATGATCAAAATACTGAAAGTTCGGTTTACTCACTAAGTTTGACCTTATGTGCGGAATTATACAATTAACAAGCAAAAAGTCACTTTTAATTGTTTCTAAATGGTTAAACAAACAGTCTAATTATCCTAAGTTGAATTGCCACAGTTTGTTATATGAAAAGTAATAAAGAACACCAATATTAATGACGGAGAAACCCAACTGGGTAAAAACTCTGGGACCAAGTCAGTTACTCCACTATAGACAATATGGATTATCATCCGTTTTCAGCCTAGTAAATTCCATTAGTTCCCGCTGTTGTAATTCCTGTAATCTCCAAGATCTGTTGTTCTTCCAGACTCACGATCTGCTACCGTAAATTCCATTATTTTTAGAGTATGAATGCATCAAGCACAAAGAGAATGTCAAAAATAAATAAAAAATGCATAAGCTAGATACGGACGATACGAATCCAACGGCACCGACCTTGCGCAATTCCGAGTTACGGTTTGAAAGATACATCCGTTTTCGTGGAGGTCGCGCAAAGTTGGAAAAAATTCGAATTGTGCAAAAGTTTTTTTTTTTTGGTTTTCTTTCGAACTGTTGGCCAAATCAATGACCTTGCTCTGATGCCAAGTTCAAATCAATATTTCATTCACTTAATTCCATCTTTTACAATGAATATATATACACGTCCCTATACAATCTCTTAAGGAAGGAATCAATATCTCCAATTTAGGTAGAATGTTTATGTATGGTAAGATATATGTATGGTAAGATACCAACTTGGAATCAATCACAATTTGATTTGTTAACATTTTAGACAGATGCTCTAATAATTAAAAGATTTCTTTCACTTTGCATTCTTAATTTAAAAAATTGGACTTTCCTTGTCCTTGATGCGAATATGAAATTTATTGCTGGAATGTTTTAGAAATTTAAGAGGTATATGAAAAATATGGCAAATCACACATTGTGTTGGACATGGACGCGTTAGCCTAGTAAGAGTGTCGATGCTTCACTGTTATGAGTGAAGGCTGGTATACTGTGTTGTGTTGTCCAGCATATACTTTAATCGAAAGGCTTATCACTCTAGTTATGAAAAGCTATCTTCAAACTTAATTCAATAATTGAATCAAAAAGTTAAGTGTTTAATTGCTTCTGCAACATTTTTAACAGTGTTAGACGTCAGACATGTCTAACATTAACAATTTAACAGAACGTTTGCAAAATTGCCAAAATAGAGTGGATAAAATTTAAAATTTATCCCTGCAACCTATTTGACCCCCTTCTAGGTTGGTCTACCCTAGATTATATCAAGGAAGAAACTAAAGATGCTCCATGACATGCACCAGACAAGATTCAAGGACTAGCTTAAGATCCTAATTTACTGTAAATATTCTGGTTGTAATATTGTAACGTTTGGTATTAAATTTTGCTGTAAATGCTCTGTAATGTCCAGCCATTAACTTTGTAAATTTCCTTACATAGCTGAGTCAAAGTCTGTATATAATCTTACCATCAATACAATGAATGTGTGTTCAAAAATCTCAAAAACCTTGCAGTGTAAAATTCTTTACAGATTAGACTTCATAGTTAGTATTGTGGGAGTATCCCATATATGCTATTGGTGTCCCTATGTTAACATCTCATTGACCACTTTATGCCAAAAAAATTTGAGTTTGAGTAGTAAATTATCTGATGAATTAGCTTAAATATACTTTGATTATCACAGATTTTCATGTGCTGAGCCTTAGACAATAGTTCAACTAATTACTCTTTTTCCTGCAGTTCCCTGTAGGCCTCATCCATCGACTCCTGAAGTCGAGAGTTACTGCTCATGGAAGAGTGGGTGCGACGGCTGCTGTCTATTCTGCAGCTATTTTAGAGTAATTAACGTATTATCCCAAGGCATTTACAGCTGGCAGAAGTGTTAGAGTTGGCAGGTAATGCGAGCAAGGATTTGAAGGTAAAACGTATTATCCCAAGGCATTTGCAGCTGGCTATACGTGGTGATGAAGAACTCGAGACTCTTATAAAAGGAACCATAGCTAGTGGTGGAGTAATCCCTCACATACACAAGTCTCTCATCAACAAATCCTCCAAGGATTAGATGGCATCCTTCCTAGTTTTACATTGTTTTGGCGCGAGGGGATTATATGATGATGTCTTGGGTTTTGCGTTTATGGGCTTTGGCTGTGTACATTTCTAGACTTTTGATTAATCGCAAGTTGTGAAGTTACTAATGGATGATTTATTGCTGCTTTTCATCTTCTCGTAGGATACCTTTTGGGTAGGCATCGATTCAACTGCATTGCACAAGTGTACTTATCCGACAGGCCAGAGTGGTGTTTGTTATGTATGAATTATTATGGTTTTAGTATCTTCGTAAATGCAATGTTTTCATGTATCTGATGAATTTGGGGATAATAAAGTTCATAATAGGCTTTGGATGAGTATGTTAGAGCTTATAGCCTTTTCTGATCCAGTTTTCCCTGCGGGTTGGTGGTTTTCAGCCATGACCGCAAACCCCAACAAAGGGCTGGCATTCTAGAGCATGCTTTGTTGGTCTACTAATTTTGCACAATGGTATAGGATGAAGTTCTAATTGTTTTTGCTGTTTAGGTAATGGTATTTTTGCCATTCTTGTGGATGTATTATCATTCTTAAATGAACCAGGTATGTACTGCTGCCTAATTAATGATTTATAGATTGAGTTGTGGCATAATCGATCTCTACATTTATTGGGATAAAAGTTCAGTTATTGTAAATTTATTTGTGGCAAATGTTTTTTAGTATGGATGTAGCTCGGACAAAATATGGTATAATTGTAGGCAAAAGGAAATATATCCTCGATCTTTTAAAAGAAACTGGAATGACAGGATGCAAGCTTGCCGCCACATCTTTAAATCCCAATCACAAGCTAGGAGCAGAGATAGGAGTGCCAGTGGACATGGACAGGCACTAAAGACTTGTGATTGTGAAAGACTAATCCACTTATCTTGTAATCGACCGGATATAGCCCATGTTGTTAGTGTTAGTTTACACACTCACCATCAGTGTGTCATCTGGAGGCAGGCGGCAAAAGGTTTTTAAGCTATATATAAGGGCAATACCGTGTAAGGGCGTGTTTTTCAAGAAGAATGACCATCTCCTTATGGAAGTCTGCTCTAATGCAGATTGTGCAGGCTCAATCAATGACCGAAGATCTACTGCGGGCTACTGCTCCTTTTCTGGAGGTAATATGCTAACTTGGAGGAGCGAAAAATAGCAAGTTGTAGCACGATCAAGCGTTGAAGCTAAGTTTTAGATACTGGCTCTAGGGATTTGTGAAGTTTCATGGATTAAGAACCTTCTTAAAGAGCTAAGATTGGAGCCAAAAGGACTGCAACAGTGTCTTGTGATAACAATGCTACAATACAACCCATTTCAATACGACAAAACAAAGTACGTTCAGGTATATATGCACTTCATAAAGGAAAAGACTTAAACCGGGACCATTCTAAGTGGGAGTGCGGATTTATGTCCAGACGACAGTCTATTAGTAGAGCAACCCAATGTTCATTTAATTTTATAATAGGATTAAATTTTGATCGAATAGCTATGTTATCATCTCATGTCACCGACTACCCTCCGGTGTCATCAAATCTGCCACACTAATCAAGAAGTCCCCGATAGGGAGGATAGACCCAACAGTGGATATAGGGGGTGCAAAAAAATTTTATACGTAAAATAATTTTTATGTGAAATAAATATATTTTTTATATATATTAGTTCGACTTAATTTTTTTAAGAAAAATGCTATTCATCCACAGTGGGGATGCATCCCCAATTTATGTGGATGTGGCAAAATCTACGATGTTGACAAGATGCCATATCATATTTTGTAAACCATTTTTATAATCCATCGTTGTACAGATAACATGACTCACCACAAAATACCATTCTTGAGCAATTCTTGGTCCCACATTATACTTCTACACATGTAAGAGCAGCCATGTTTAATTTCTGCTTTAATAAAATTTTAATTTTTGAAGTATGTGAAATGATCGTACGTCGGATGATAACATATTGGGCGCTATCAGACCATCCAATATTCAAGGTAATTTTTAGAATGAAAATTCAATTTTTGGGCTCTTTTTTTGTATAAATAAAAAATCATTTGAATCTTTGTAGTCTCTTACTAAAACAATTTTATATTTCTTCATAAATTTTTGAATTCTGAGACATATTATGTGAATGAATCAGTATTCATTTGGTATTAAAATATGAACAATGCTAGGTGTATTGATTTTACTTCACAGATTTTTTTTACAGATATACACTTGACAATTTTTCATTTGTTTATGATAAAAAAAAATAAAAAAAAAGATCCAATCAAATGCCTCCAACGCAGCATTTGGAAGACTTCTGTAAGAAATTTTTATGTACGCGTGGTTTTTTCGTTAAAATATAGATGCATGAAAAAGTAACTTGAGAGTTCAGATTTGTGTTTTGTTTCTAATTTTTCCTTTCTTTACATAATAATTATAGTTTAGTTTCCGAATAAAATAATTTTGATTCAATATATTTTTCATGTACAAAATATAGAAGGGATAAATTATAAATTATTTTGTCTATCATTGCATGTATGGAAAACTAGTAGATATAAAAGTTTGCACGACCGGGGTTTTGAGGCACGCAAGAGGACATATCATGATATTTTTTGCAAAAATCGTTATTAGGGACGAGATTTACGAATTAATAGAAAAGTTGGGAATAAGAACAAGTAAAAAGAAATAACGAATATAAGTGTTATAATGAGTAAATCTAAGAATTTATAGCGTTTGCTACAATTTTTATTTCTTGTACCACATTTTAATTGTATCTATGGTTCTTAATCTTTGTTCATTATATTATTTATATCCTTAATAGTTTTTCATATCATTTTTATCCTCAAATTTTTCGTTAGTTAACACATTTAACATTTGGTTACAATTTTGTCTAAAAGTCCTTTGAAATTGCATAGAATAATTTATTTTTTATCATATTTTTAAAAAATAAATAAATAAAAAGCACGAAAAAATATTGTTCACTCATTTCAAAGTATGAAAATAAAATATTTTAATATAAATTATCATCAATGACTAGTCGTATTAATTAATGGAATGTTAAAGATAAGAATTCGATAGAAAAAAAGTTAAAAAAAAATAATTGCTACAATTAGCAAAAATTGAAAAGTTTAATTACAAGTAAAATATGGTGTATCAAATAAAACTTATAATGGTACTATAACCACTTGATAAAAATGCTACTGTGAATATAGTTTATATCTACCCTACTCTTAAAAGTGACAATCCTTGGATCACTATTCATTTCTGTCACAGTAGTTTTCACATTTATCCTGCTTTCATCTGGTTTTGCTACAGTAACTTTTTTCCTTTTTTCATTCCCGTCACATTACTTTTCACATTGAAACCAGTTTTGTCATGTTCATCCAAATAGCCGACTTCACCTGACATATAAAAAAAAATAAAAAATTTGCCGCCGTATCTTCTGTTGATATTTTATAACCGACTACTATATTATTTTATATATATTTTCCCCCTTAAGAGGGAACCCAACGTTTACTATTCATTCTTGTCACACTCCTTTTCACACATGTGAACTGGATTTGCTAAAGTAACTTTTTTCCTTTTTTCATTCCCGTCACATTACTTTTCACATTGAAACCGGTTTTGTCATGTTCATCCAAATAGCCAACTTCACCTGACATATAAAAAAAAAAAAAAAATTTGCCGCCGTATTTTCTGTTGATATTTTATAACCGACTACTATATTATTTTAGTCAATAAAAAACACACAAAATCCAAAAAAAAAAAAATTTGCCGACTTTGCTGCCGTATTTTCTGTTGATATTTTATAACCGACTACTATATTATTAGTCAATAAAAAACACACAAAATCCAAAAAAAAAAAAATTTGCCGACTTACATTATCTACCCTATATATACATGCATGCAAATGAATTTTCTACACAGTTTCCCATTCCTCAAAGACTTAACAAAAAAAAAAAAAATTCTTGATTACGCTGTGAGGTGGCAAAATATTCTCTTTGAAGGTAGATCTCTATTTGTTATATTTTTGCTTTTTCATTCCAATATTTTTTTTTTTTTTTGCAACTTTATGTTTTTTCGTTTTTGTTTAGGTTTATGTTCATCGTCTTTCTGTAAGTATATATTTTGCTTTTACTATTTTTGTATGTTACGTTAAATTGCATGTTTCAGTAAATCTAATTCACAACACATGTTTCAATAATTTTCTGTCGGGAGCATTAAAATTTAGTTGGGATTTAATTGTTTAACCTTGTTAGAATTTGTTTAGTGTTCTGTTTTGATGTATAACTTTAGGGTTTATCCAATTGCTAAAAACAAGGTTAAATGCATGGAATTGTTTCTCTGTGTTTATTTGTTTTTTTCAAAAAAAAAATTCACTTTCATTTAGAATTTTAAATGAATAAAATTATTTCAATACGAGTTTTTGGATGATTTTGATATTTTATTGAGGTGGAAAAAAAATACTTCATTTTTAAGTTGAAAATTTAGCTTTATTTGATAAAATATTTAATTATTCTTTACTTGTCGATAGTAGCATATAAAAAATGTTTATAATTTGCTTTAGATTTCATTTCATCTATATTTGAGTCAACGACTTCAATATTTATTACTATTGTATTTAATTTTACAATTTCGTTATTTGACTTTAGATTCATGTGTTTTATAAATTTTTTTTTACAACTTATTAAAAATGAACCTTAATAAAATATAAAAATCATCCAAAAACTCATATTGAAATATTTTTTCATTTCAAATTCTTTTTAAATATTTTCTCATGCGCGCACGAATTTTTTTTTGGATGACTAAATTCCTTTCGCTTTGGTATTGCAGCAGCAGAACATAAACTTTTACTGTAAGTATTTATACGTAGAAGTTATTTTCGTTCATATTATTATTACTTTTGCATGTTTAGTATTTAGTATTTCTTTAAGTAAATATAATTCTGTTCCATGTTTAAGATTTTTGTAAGTAGTTAAGTATAGTTAATTTTGTTTGTGTAGATTTAATATTTCTCTATATTTCACAATAAATTCTGAAGCATATTAGGTTAACTTAATAAATTTGTCAACATATCATTTTAGTATTATCAGTATTACTGGGTTGTCAACATTAAATTTTTACTACTTAAATTACCAACAATTAACAATACTTAAAATTGTTGAAAAATTGAGTAGGAAAGAAAATAAAAAAGAAGAAATATAAAAAAAAAAAAATTAGATTGGAACTCCCCGTGCGCGCACGGGGAGTTCCGATCTCCCCGTGCACGCACGGGGAGAGTCTATCTCCCCGTGCGCGCACGGGGAGTTCCAATCTCCCCGTGCGTGCACGGGGAGAACCATTCTCCCCGTGCGCGCACGGGGACAGCCAAATTTTTTTTTTTTTAATATTTTTTTACGTTTTTTTTTCCTTCTTTTTTTAAGCTATAAAAATTCTATTGATTTACATTTTACAAAAACTATAAATGTAATTTCACTTATTACAAATTTAGATCAAAAATATTAGAAAATATTTCATAATTTAGATCAAAAATATTAGAAAATATTTCATTTCATACATATATGAAATCTAAATAGGTCGATCCCCGTTGGGGGCGTTGCCCCCAAACCCCCACGAGGGGCGCTGCCCCCTCGACCCCCGAACCCCTCGCACTTCTCAATTTGGTAAAAAAATATGTGACTTTCTTCAATTTACTTCATATACACTTCGATTTTTTATTTTTATTATGATTTTCTTTATTTATTGTATTCTTAGTCATTCATGATTTTGTCAATATTAAATTTATTTCCAATTTTTTAAGTTACAAAAAAACCATTCTCAAAGTAAACATATTAAAATTTTCAACATCGATTGAATTGTGCTATCTTCAGGTATACTATTTTTTTTATTCTGTTCTAGATTTCGTAGAGTTTAATATGTAATTAATCTTTGTGTTTTTTTCCTTAAAGTTCCTATTATATTATTGTGGACTCTAATTCGTATTTATTGTTCTTCTGTATATAATGTCCAATTGTATTTTTCGATAGTTATAATTGACTACAGTAATACACTATACCTTCATTAATTTTTGTACTAAATTGTTATTTGTTTAACTTTCTTTATGCATACTACTTTTCTTTCCTTTTGAAATATATTTTTAGTAATTTTTCACAAATTTCGATATTTCAACCTTTACTTTTTTGTATATATGTTTTAACACATGTAAGATTATTTCTTTCAGAAGCTTTTACTTTCTACAGCTACATTTGAGAATTTAAATTAATGCATTTTATAAATATTATACTAGAGTTTTATGACTTTCACCCATCATTTTTAAATCACGTTATGCTAAAGTTGGTATTAGTATTATTTGTTAGTTGTTTGACTACTAAAATATTTTTTATTTTATTCAGATCGGTAGCATATTTATTGTCCTGATGAATTCTCTGGGAACTGATAATGAGGAGCCTGAGTTTATTAATCTTGAAAGTATTTCCGAAGGCACGAGTAAATCATATAATGCTTTCATACGTCAACAACAAAATCGAAGACAAGCAGATAGGAGGAATCGAGTTCAAGCCGTAAGTGTTGATCATCGTAAAAGGATAAATGATCCTATGTTATCTCAAAATAATAATTCTGGCGTTGCTTATGTGCATGAATCTTATTCTGAGGGTTCTACTTCGAATGAAGAATCGACTAATATTTTTTATTATGAATTATGTGAAAGTTTTAACCTTTTGAACATACCAACTACTGCATATGTGTTACCAACATGCACCTATTGTAAGTATTGTGGTGCGAAAAAATTTCATAGAGAAACAAAAGGTTTTTGTTGCTGTGATGGAAAAGTTAAACTTTTCATGCCTGATTCACCAAATAAATTGTATGATTTATTTATTTCTAAAGAACCTACATGTATGGAATTCAAAAAACTTTCACGCGGATATAATAACCACTTTGCATTCACTTCATTTGGTGTAAAGTACGACAAGGAACTCTTTAAATCATACCGAGGTATTTACACATTCGTAGTTCAAGGACAGATATATCATTATGTAAATCAACTTATGCCACAAAATAATATGCCACATTATATGCAACTATATTTTTATGATACGAGATAATGAAATTCAAAATCGTATAAAAATTTACGAAAATTTAGTAGAACCTACTTTAACTCTTCTAATTGAAATCTTAAAAGGAAATCCATATAGTAAATTTTTCGAGTCTTTAAGTAATATAACGAATTTGCACGACCATCGAATACAAATAAAATGTCACCACGGACTCGATCAAAGAGTTTTCAATACTCCTTCAACGTCTCAAGTAGGCTGCATTGTATGGGTTGATGATGATGAAAATGCAAATAATCATGTTCGTGATATTACTATATATGGTCATTACGGTGATTCGCATAAGGTTCATTATTATTATGGTTGTTATGATCCTTTACAATATCCTTTGCTCTTCCCATTTGGTGAATCTGGTTGGCATGAAGGCATTCAAAGATATAAACACACATCTTCTCAACCCGAGAATTTGGTGACCATGTTGTCGTTCCTAAAATAATAAATTCTGAGTTCAAATGATTGAAAAAGAAGATGAAGGTTTACTTATATACTTTGTCATATATTTTCTAATTTTAAAAATATCGATGTTTTAGTTACATATATAAAAATTGTTTTATTCTTCCTCATGCGATTGCTTCATAAAATGAAGAAACGATATCAGGTTTCATGTCGTGAGTATTATGCATACAAGCTACAGATTAGGCTTACAGGTAAGTTTGTGTTGCTTCATACTGGTAGACTTTTTCAACAATATGTTGTACATATGTATGTTAAAATCGAAACAACGAGATTAGATTACTTTCGTAATAACCGTAAACAAATTCGTATTTGAACTTTATCAAGGTATTATAGATAGTGTCGAGAATGGGGAAACAAGAGGGTACAAAATTGGAAAGAAATTTGTTTTACCACAATCCTTTACTTGCGGACCTAGAGATATGTTAAGGAGATACTTAGATGCTATGGCTCTTGTTCAACGTTATGGAAAACCAGATATATTCTTAACTATAACATGTAATCCGAATTGGCCAGAAATTAAGCAAGAATTGAAACATAATGATGAGGTTCAAAATCGACCGGATTTAATTGTACGTATATTTAGAGCAAAATTAGAAGAGCTTAAAAATGATTTGTATAAGAACAATATTTTTGGTCCTGTTGTTGCTCATATATACATGATTGAATTCCAAAAAAGAGGGCTTCCTCACGCACATCTACTGATAATTTTTAACCGTGGCCATAAGATTTCTTCTGCTCAACAAGTTGATAGGATAGTATCTTGTGAAATTCCTGATAAAAACAAGTATCCTCATCTTTATTCAGTTATTGTAAAACATAATATACATGGCCCTTGTGGAAATCTTAATCCCAAAAATGTATGCATGGTGACAAATAGTGGTTGTAAGAATAAATATCCAAGAGATTATTGTAATAGTACTATATTTGGAGATAATTCATACCCATTGTATAGACGTCGTAATAATGGTATTAGTATTAAAGTTAGAGGTCAAATGTTAGACAATCAATGGGTTGTACCATATAATCCTTATTTAAGTGCAAAATTTGACTGTCATATCAACGTTGAAATATGTTCTTCTATTAAAGTCAGTAAAATATTTGTACAAATATGTATACAAAGGACATGATCGTATTAATTTTTTCGTTAGCAAAGATGAAAAAGAAAAAGATATTGATGAAATATCTGCTTATCAATCTGCTAGATGGATATCTCCACCTGAGGCTATGTGGAGGATTTTTTCATTTAATTTGTCAGAAATCTATCCAATTGTTTATTCTTTACAACTTCATACCGAAGATCATCAACAAGTTACATACAAAAATACGGATGATTTATCTACTATTATTGAGAATGAAAATACAAGGAGAACAATGTTAACTGAATTTTTTCGATTAAATAAAGCAAACGAATTTGCTCGAACGCTTTTGTATCGAGATATCCCAACATATTTTGTTTGGAATGCAAATAACAAAATTTGGACTCCCAGAAAGAAACAAATTGTTATCGGACGAATTGTCTCAACGAATCCATCGGAAGGAGAACGATATTTCCTTCGCATTCTTCTTAACCATATTAGAGGACCAACATCATTTGACGATATAAGAACTTTTAATGAAACAATTGTTGGTACATTTCGAGAAGTAGCACTTTTACATGGTTTATTAAGTGGAGACAACCGTTGTGAAGAATGTTTATCCGAAGCTATTATTTACGAAATGCCTCGTTCTTTAAAACGACTTTTTGCTACACTTCTTACATTGTGCAATCCTAATCATCCAAAGTTACTGTGGGATAAATTTAAATCTTATATGATGGATGATTATGTACATCAAAATATACCTATTGAAGTCGCTGAAATACGAGCTCTGGAGGATATAAGTTCTATTTTAGAATCCCTGGGTAAAAATATAAATGATTATGGAATTGTGCCGTTTAATGTAAATATAAATGAAGATGAAAGGTTGACAAGAATGATTGCGGTAAGAGACAATTAATTTGGAAATTCAAGAAACCTTTGCTTGTGCCGCAATGTTAAATAAGGAACAACAATTTGCATACGATACAATTATGGAAAAAGTAGAATCTGAATCAAGCGGTGCTTTTTTCATCGACGGTCCAGGAGGGACATGTAAAACTTTTTTATACAAAGCACTCTTAGCTGGTGTAAGGTCTAGACATTTTATTGCTTTAGCAACTGCATCGTCTGGAGTAGCTGCATCTTTATTACTGGAGGTCGAATGTACTCATTCGAGATTTAAAATTCCTTTGGAAACAATAGGAGAAGTCAATTGCTCTATTAGCAAACAATCAGCTTTGGGAACTTTGTTGAAAATGTCTAAACTAATAATTTGGGATGAAGCACCTATGGTAAATCGTTGTACTATTGAAGCTGTAGATAAAATGTTTAGAGATATTACTGATTGTAACTTACCTTTTGGTGGAAAAGTAATCGTTCTTGGAGGAGATTTTCGACGGGTTTTACCAATTGTACCGAAAGGAAAAAAGAAGACATAATGAAAGCTAGCTTGGTTTTCTCATATCTATGGCCTTTGTTTGTACATCTACCATTAGTTCATAATATGAGAGCAAAGTTCGATTCTACGTTCACGATTACTTGCTTAGAATTGGAAATGGAACGAACAAGAACATACTTGTAAATGTATTAAGCTTCCAAATAGTATAATTTTACCATTCGAAGATGAAATCACGTCTCGAAAACTTTGATACATTGTGTTTTTCCAAATATAGAAGCTTATGCCGATCATTTACATACCATGGTAAACCGTGTTATTCTTACACCTACAAATGAATGTGTTGACTATATTAACAAACTTCGCTTGAACAAATTCCTGGTCAAATTTTCACATACTATAGTTTTGATGAAGCAATTGAAAAATCGTAACGGTGCGTGCAAGAAGATTTCTTAAATACTTTGACATCAAATGGTATTCCACCTCATGAATTGAACCTTAAAATAAATTGTCCTGTAATGTTATTGCGGAATATTAATCCTTCGAAGGGTTATGCAATGGAACACGTCTTACTTGTCGAAAATTTGAGAGAAACGTTATTCTTCTTGAAATCACTATCGGCGAATATTGTGGAAAACATGTTTTCTTACCGAGGATCCCTTTTATACCACCGAAATCTGATCGAACCACAATTCCATTTAAAAGAACTCAATTTCCAATTAGACCATGCTTTGCAATGACAATAAATAAAGCCCAAGGTCAAACACTTGATTTTGTCGGTTTGTATCTTCCGTAACAGTTTTACGCCATGGGCGATTATATGTAGCGTTATCAAGAGCAAAAACAAGCAAATCTCTAAAAGTTTTACCGAAACCATCAACCACGGATACTTCGCACAACTCATGTATCGAAAATGTTGTCTATAAAGAAATTCTTTCATTTATACATTCATAGAACAACCTTCTCATAGAACAACCTTCTCACAGGTATATTTATTTCGTATATTATATTTAAAATACAGTATTTTACTATGCATAAAATAATATTTTTCATTTTATATACGGGTTATCGAAATTTCTATTGATGTTATTCGAAAGTTCAAATGAATTCTCTCGCATCTGTATATTTCACAGGTATGAATTAATTTAAAAATAAAATATAATTTTTTTTATGAACATCTAATACACTTTCATTATATTTTTCCAACATTTGTATAGTTCTCAAAAAATAATTTTACATTGTTTTTTAGACTATCTACCACATTTTCTTGGAAATAAAATATTAATTCATCAACAAAAGATGTCATATTAGTGTAAGTGGTGATACCATCTAACATGTTTTTTCTAAATAAAAACAAGTACACATGTGTTGTATATAATAATCTCCGTATTTCTCTTATTCCATTGCCATATATGTACTATTATTTATCATTTCGCAAATTCCTCCAAATCCATTTTTTTGATTTGTTCACGACACCTTTAATATGGAATCTTCCATATATCAACATTGGTTTTATAGGTACCTAATCTTTGTGATCCTCCATTGAAATTAATGAAACGAGTTAATATATTACCCTATTCTTTAAAATTTGCAGTTCAATAAATTTCTCAATTATGGTTAGTCTATTAATAATGTTTTCCATTACTTTAGTAGAATATATTCATTGACATTTTGTTATATGATTGGACACAGGTTTTCTGTTATTAGCAAGAGTTCCATCTTCTCAAAGGCATCCACGATTATTGTATTTGTACAATTTTTAGTCTATCAAAATCTTTTAATGTTGTCATATGACATTTTACATAAAGCGTGTCTTCGTGGAGTACAAGGGAACGAAACAGAGAAATTTCTTTCTTATTTTAAGCCATGTATAATACCCCAAAGAATGTGGAGTTGCTTCATGTTTGAAGCATATGGAGGCCAAAAAGCATAAAACATGTTGTATATATGTAAAGGAAAGCACATTGTTCATATAAAAGAGGTAAGTTTTATGTTTCTCACTCTTCCTGGTCATAATACATCATAAAAATCTTTTTAGTAACAACTTCTTATATCTTTGACAAATGTGTTTTGCTTGATCTTCACTCAATCATGATGACATCTTTATTCTCGATACAAAATATGAAATCTTTCAGTTCAACGAATCCGACTCATGTAGTCAAGAAAGGGCAAGAAAGGGCTAAAACACTGAAAGTTTTAGTGAAAGAACGGGAAGGAAATGATTTTTAAGAGAGGTAGACCATCTGCAATGTTTCTAAGATTTGAAAATTACAATGAGATGCCTGAGGATTCGGAACTGAGGAGACTTTTAGCCGGTCCCAACCCATTACACCATAATTGCCATACTCCAACAAAGCCCCGGACGCCATGAAAATTAAACTCTTCTCTCATTTTATTTTAATTTCCAAAGACAAAAAAAAAAAGAAGAAGAAAAACAAACAAAAAAAGTCAGTCTATAAATTGGTCTAAATATAATATATATTTTTGTGTAGAGTAACTTGGGTCCTTTGCATTGTTTCTTTTTGTCTTGGAATTTATGGAAGACCTTATGATATATGTAAGTACTTGTAAGCTTTTTAAAAGTTTCAATGGGATATTATGCCCCATTTTGTTACATGCTGTTCATGGTATTTGTTAGGGTGTACACACACATGTTAATTAATAGTTAATCTTTTCAAGTATTTACACGATTATTTTGCATACCTTCACATATTCGCATACGTATGAAGTGAAAACACAAGAAATTGAACTTATGATCGTTTTCAAATATAATTTTGACAGCATAATGACAATTAACCATAAATCACAGTAGTATCACATTATCTGATTTTGTAATTTAGTTAAACATATTACACACAACACATTCACGAGAATTTCTTATGTTCGAAAGAAATTCTTAACATTCACAATGCTAATATTTATTTACCTTTAAAATAACACAACCTGTGCATTGCATGAGGCAAAAACTAACATGAAAACAAACTTCCCATAATAATAACACTACAACATTATGGAACTTACAGATCCTTCAAAATTTAAGCTTCACTAGAAAACATATTTTGTTTGGATTATAATTTCGCTCTTTTTTTTTGTAATATATAAAATTCAATCTTATATCTCTTTCATTCTTATTATTTTATTTTCTTTCTAAAATCATATATACTTGAGACTTAAACTTTTATTTTTTATTTTTTATTGTGTATATATATATATATATTATGCATTCCATACTTCAGAAAATGGTATAAAAAAATGCAGATAATTTTTTTTTTTTGAACGCTAACATTACTTCCTTAATCACATTGCCCGTGCATTGCACGGGCAATAGACTAGTATCTTAAAAAGGCTTTAGTCTAAGGTGTCGCAGGTCAATTACTGAAATGACCGTGACCCGCTACCAGTTCGAAGGTGCCGCAGGTCGACCACTTGAATTTAGGATGCGTTTGATTCGATCCAAATTCCATGAAAAACATTTTCCATTTTTTCACTTTTCATGTGTTTGCTGTGTCTTTTTTTTAGGGAATCCATTTTCCACCTATTTTCTAGGTACAACAATTTAATGCATGTTTCTTTGATTTTGTTTTCCCACCTAATTTGTTTTCCCACCTATTAGGTAGGAAAACAATTTCCACCTTTTTTTTTTTTTTTTTATCTTTTTTTTTTTTTTTTTTTAAGCAATGGCAATCAATTTTATCAACCATTGTAAAAAGAATTTTCATTTTTGTCGACAATTTCTATACAAAACAAAGTCAAACGAATATGGTAATTTTTTCTAATTGTTTAATTTTTTTTATTTTTAGTAATTAGAACAAATTCTAGATGTATTGGTAGAAAAAATTATCACTTTAATGGACAATTTTCATAAAAAATGAAGCCAAACGGACACCAAACTTTCAACATTTTTCAGGTAGAAAATTATACCAATCAAACACAATTAATTACAATTCCCAATAAAACAAATTCTAGATAATTCAATTCTCTATAAAACATTTTCTTTCCAACAATTTTCCAACTTTGCAAAAAGGAAGGAAAACGAAACCGGAAACCCTTGTTTCACTTTCAATACAATACAATTTCAAAAGCATAGTCTTTTTCCTCTTCTCTTCACCGTGCCACTGCCGTATCCATCGAAGGTATTTCTTCCAAATTTCTGTACTTTGTTCTTGACTCCATATTCTAAATTGTGTTCTTCTTCCATTAATGGGTTAACTTCTAAAGCGTGTTTGATTTCTTCTAAACACATTGATTTTTCATTGTGTTCTTCATTTTTCAGAAATATTTATATTTTCTTCCAAGATTTCAATTAATTTAGGGATAAGAATGATTTATCTTGCATATTTTGTAGGTTTAGAATAACAATTTTCATATTTGATTTGGGAACTTTGTTGGATTTTGTTGTTCTTTTTGTGTATAATTCTTTGTCAATACCGTTCTCCCCCACCCCTCTGTCAGAGGACATCAAGAAATTGATTAAATCTCAGAATTTTCCCATCTCCAAGGTGCTTAAAATTTGGGGGTAAGTGGCTATGGAGAAAGAGGAGTTTGTGGAAAACATTGTTTGCGTGGTTGACGTTTTGTAATACCAGAACTTTTGTTTAATCCAAAAATTTGAAGGCATTTGATGTTGTGCCATTGTTTAATCCAAAACTTCTTCATTAATATTGGAATTTGAGTTTTGTTCTTCTTCTCCCCTGCATTACTTAGTTCTTGCTTTGAAAATTTTACTGGTAAGAGGCAGGTCACTGGTTTATTTTTAAAAATTCCTGGTCCGACCCCCGGTTCGACCTTTTGACCCTTTTGACCCTTTTTAATTTTCGGGTCGATGCCCGGGTCAATTTTTAAAACATTGTTTATAGTTTTCATCTTGTGTTCTTTTTGCAGAAAATACAAAGGCAAAATGAAATCTTGGCTCCACTATCCTTGTTCTTCTTCCTCTTCGTTTTCATCAATCTCTCCTCGAATTCTTTTTTCTCTCATTCCTCACAATTGTAAATCATCTTCCTCTACCATCCCAGAAATTATAGATGTGCCCAGTCCCAATCCATCTGGTATTGACACCAAGCGAACCTCAGAGTACAAAAATTCAAGCAAGATCAAAACTTCTCAAGTTCCTATTTCAGAAAACCCAGTTTTAACCCAAACCCATGTCATCAAAAGTCTTTTATCTCATAGGAATGACCCATTTTCAGCTTTGGAGTACTTCAAATGGGTAGAGAAACAGAGGGGTTTTGCACGTGGAAGTGTGGTTCCTTTCTGTCTCTTGCTGCACATTCTGGTAAGTTCTGGGAACCATAACGGTGTAGTTAGAAATTTGCTTAACAATTATGCATCTAGTAATTCAGTTCCCTCGGCTGTTGTTCTCGTTGATCACTTTATTGATTGTGCAGAGAGATTTGGTTTTCAGTTAGATGCGCGGGTTTTTAATTACTTGTTGAATGGATATGTTAGAGCACGGAGATTTGCAGATGCTGTTGATTGTTTTAAAGCAATGGTTTCTTGTGGTATAGCACCATGGGCGTTGGTAATGAATAATTTTTTGAGTACTTTGGTTAAAAGAGATATGAATGATGAGGCTTTTGATTTGTTTAATGATGTGATTTTAAATAAATTCAGTTATGATTGTGCAACTGTAAATGTGATGATGGGTGCGTGTTTAAGGGAGGGTAAAGTGGAGGAGGCTGAGAAGCTTTTTACAGAGGCCAAGGGTAGTGGAATGAAGCTTGATGTGGCTATTTATACTACTGCTGTTCGAGTTGCTTGTATGAAACTGGATGCAAATGTTGCATGTGATTTGTTGAGTGAGATGAAGAAGATGAATTGGGTTCCTTCTGAGGGTACATTTACAAATGTGATTATTACATGTGTGAAGCAGAGGAATTTAACTGAGGCATTAAGGCTTAAGGATGAGATGATAAGTAGTGGATATGTGATCAATTTGGTTGTTGCTACAAGCTTGATGAAAGGGTACTGTCAGCTGGGAGATTTAAACAGTGCTTTAGAATTGTTCGATAAGATTATTGAAGATGGACTGACTCCCAACAAGGTCACTTATGCAATCCTTATCGAAGGATGCTGTAGGAATAGAAACATAGAGAAGGCGCAGCATTTATTTACTCAAATGAAATATGCAGATATCCAACCAAGTGTCCATGTTGTAAATTCTTTGATTAATGGGTTTCTGAAAGCTCAACAGGTGGAGGAGGCAACCAAGCAGTTTGATGAGGCTGTTGAGGTTGGTATTGCCAATGTGTTTACTTACAATAATATGATATCCTGGTTTTGTAAATTGGCTAGAGTGGATGAAGCTTGCAATATATGGGATAAGATGATTGACCGAGGTGTTCAACCGACCATGGTTTCATATAACAATATGATTCTTGGAAATTGCAGGAAAGGGAACATGGATATAGCATTAGATTTACTATCCAAGATGCTAGAAAAGAACTTGAAGGCTAATGTCGTCACATATAGTATATTGATAGATGGATATTTCAAGAAAGGTGATTGTGAACAAGCACTTCAAATGTTTGATCACATGATAAGATTAGGGATTGCCCCTACTGACTTCACATTCAACACCATTATCAATGGCTTATGCAAAGTTGGTCGAACTTCTGACGCAAAAGATAAGCTGAAAAATTTGATGGTGATGGGATTCAGTCCCATTTGCATGACTTATAATAGCATTATTGATGGTTTTGTGAAGGAAGGTGATATTAATTCTGCAATGGCTGTTTACAGAGAGATGTGTGAAAGTGGACTGTCCCCCAATGTAATCACTTACACCACTTTAATTGATGGGTTTTGCAAAAGCAACAACGTTGATCTTGCCTTGAAGATGCAAAATGAGATGCGAGTCAAAGGTATTCAATTGGATGTAACTGCATATAGCACCCTTATTAATGCATTCTGCAAAAGAAGTGACATGAAAACTGCCCATAAACTTTTTTATGAAATCTTGGAAGTTGGTCTATCTCCCAACGGTATCATTTATAACACCATGATTAGCGGATTCAGAAACCTGAATAATATGGAAGCAGCACTTGAGTTATATAAAAAAATGAGGAAAGAACGAATTCCATGTGATTTGGCAACGTACACCACATTGATTGATGGGCTACTAAAGGATGGGAATATAGTTCTTGCTTCAGATCTTTATGATGAGATGCGTACCAAAGGTATATTGCCTGATGCGATTACCTACACTGTACTGGTACATGGTCTTTGTAATAAAGGGCAGGTGGAGAATGCACGCAAGGTCTTGGAAGAGATGTATAAAAAGAGTATGACCCCTAATGTACTCATTTATAATACATTAATTGCTGGATATTTTAAGGAGGGGAATTTGCGAGAGGCTTTTATGTTGCATGATGAAATGCTTGATAAAGGTCTTGTACCTGATGACACAACTTATGATATTCTTGTGAATGGAAAGTTGAAAGAGAACGGCTTGCCTGTTGAAGGTTTACATGTCTAAACAACCATCGCAATAATGGCTTGCAAATCATTCTCTGTTGTCCCAAAGGACAGAAAATCTGATCTTACATCTATTCACTCATCGGTTGTGCTGAAGGTAAATATGCCTTTTTTTTTTTTCATGCCTCTTTCTTGAATTTTTAATTATTAAATTTTACTTGCTCTGTTTTATGTCCTATTTTGTGATCTTCCTTGCTTGGCTTGTGTGAGGCAGATTGGTAAAGGGAAAATACTCAACGAGGGTAAAGCCGTAAAGATATTGCCTTACTGGGGTATGGTTCGATGGTACAAAATTGTCTTAGAGCTCATTCCCTTCTTTCCAAGCTTGGTGTCAACGTTACTGTTGCTGATGCAAGATTTTGCAAGCCACTTGATATAAACCTTGTGAGGATGTTATGCAAGAATCATACCTTCTTGATTACAGTCGAGGAGGGTTCAATTGGAGGATTTGGAGCACATGTTGCTCAATTCATTTCACTTGATGGGCTACTTGATGCTGGAATCAAGGTAATTTCTTTATTTGGGTCTTGGTTTTTCTTATTTCTTTCTTCCCCAGTGTTAGCTACTTTAAAGTGGAAAAAGTTTCCTCGACCATGGAAATCGACCAGGCTTTGATAGAGCATCCATGCTTGTACGAGTAAATGTAAATGTACAAGTAAATGTAAGTCCTTTACATAAACGTAAACAATATCAAAATAATTAAAAACCACATATATGGGGTAGAAGTATATGGTACCTCCCTTTAGTTGCAAGTCTTATAACAACAAAGTTGTGTTCACTTAGTCGGAAGAACTTAGTGACCCTTGAGCTACATAGGAATGAAAATCATGCATAAAAATGTCGATTTTTTTTTTCTAGGTAATCCTCCACATTTTTTATGGAGCAATATTATTCCACAAAGTCCTAAAAGGTAAATACCTTTTAGGAGAAAAAATTGTCCTGAAAGAACTTACTAGGGTTTATAGTACTAGTTTATTAGGATGGACCTTAGAAAGAGTCAGATTCGTAAAGTAATATGATTTTATAATAGATGTCTATTATCCTTCATTAAATGTCTATTCATCTTTCTTCACTTACTTTCATGGATTGCAACCGATAACGATACCATGTTAAATTTGTTTTGGTGGGTTTTGTTTAGCATTATCCTTTTTATTGATGATTTATTTACATAGTTGTTGCCAAAATTTTAATCCCTTCTTAAATCTTTACTTATCCTCAAAATTAATTTTCTAGCGGCGCCCAATCACTTTGCCTGAGTCCTGACAACTACATCGAGGATGCAGTACCGAAGGATCAACTTGCTCTTGCAAGGTTGAGTGGGAATCATATTGCTGCTACAACATTGAGTTTGCTCGGGCACACTCGTGATGTTCTTCTCATAATGTTCTAGAATCCGATTCCCTGAATGGAATGCCGGAAAGAATGAAACCCGATTGTAGAAGATAGCAAGGGCTATACATCATTCTTCATTGTGAAAAGATAAAACAGACTTGTAATTTTCAAGTACTCTCAGCTTCTTAGAAGGTGTCCTCAGGGTCTTTAGCTAAGTTGATGATAGAGTGTTAATATGTTGGTGAGATTTTCTGGACTCTTTTGTTAAAAGTACATGCTTCTTTTCTCATGGAACATTTAATCAGGTTGGAACTAGTATTGATCAACTTGGGGCTTGCAATTTTTACAGGACTTTTGCAGTATGAAAATGGTGCCTCAGTGAGCCATACCCTTAAATTTGCCTATTTAATATAATTCATTAACTTAATATAAACATTTTAAGTAGTCATATTTGACTAGTTATTTTAAGTCCACTATATTATGGTTTGTCATTTCGAAATATGCATCGTACAGTTGGTTGCAAGTTCTTTGGACTATGCCAAGAACGTACCCCGAATATAGAGAAATATAATCCAAAAATATGCCATAGAGGAGACAACATGAATTTAGATTTATTTAACCCACCAATTTTAACTCATTACTGCAATCTCATCGTTTGATGATTTTACAAATCGAAATGTGCGTTACAGGCTTGCTTGCGAGTACTTTGGTATCAAGAACCTTTCATAGCATTCGAAATTTATAATACAAAGTTGCCCTGTAAATTGGCTTTGTCCGTAAAATTTATATTTTATTCTTTGGTGGGGTTGGGTGACCTGGAATATCTCACCCTACTCACCCCCAGATAGGCCTAGAGGTATCAAGTAGGGTGAGTTGATACTTGCTCGTGTTCAAGGTGAGTTGTGGATGTGAACAAAAGCAGTTTTTTACTTGTGTGAGTTGATACTTGCTTGTGTTCAAGGTGATCTGCACATCTTTGTGCTCCGATTTCGGTTTATTTATTAACTTTTTTTAATCTGCTTTGCGATTTCAATCTTGTTCAATTTATCTCCACTGCCAATAGATGACGCACTCGTTGTTGAATTAGGTTGAGTCATGATGCTTTTTTCATTGTTCTGCTAATTGTTAAAAAGTTCTTAATTTTTAAAATTCGTTATTACTAATTGACAGGTCTTCATTTTCTTCAATTGCAGACGGTCCCAATTTTGTAATTATATCCTTCTGGCAGATTCCATGTCCAGCCGGTGCACATTGTCTCTACCGTCGAAAAATTGTGATAATAGAGCTTTGTTCTAAATACCCAATTAAAGGGACTGCTAGTTCTGTCAGTTTTGATAACCTAATTAGGGTTTATAGCTTTCATTTTGTGTTCTTTCTACAGAAAATACGGAGGCAAAATGAAATCTTGGCTCCTTAATTCTCCTTCCTCTTCACCTTCATCAATCTCTCTTCGAATTCTTTTTTCTCTCATTCCTCACAATTGTATATCATACTACTGCTGTTCGAGTTGCTTGTATGAAATTGGATGCAATTGTTGCATGTGATTAGGGATGGCAACGGGGCGGGGCACCCCCACGCCACCCCACCACTCCCCCACCACTCCCCAGCTCCGTCCTGCCCCGCCTTAGACGGGGCGGGGAGGGGGCCGGCCCCGTTTATTTTTTTTTTAACTTTTTGTTGCCCTAAAAAATTTTCAGTTACGATTAAGGAAAAAAATAACTCTATTTCCAAAAAATATTTTTTCATCAAATTTAAGAACATAAATCCATAAACCCTCATAAAATTAAATAAGAACTACCCATTCATTTTAAACGCAAGAAATGTGGCACATTGTTTTTGTCTCGGCTTAAGTGTCCAGTAATAAGTTACAAATTCTCCACAAAACAACAAAATAAAGCAAAAAACTTCACAAGACGAAAATTTTCCAACAAGAAAAACAATTAAAAATATCTTCATAACTTCAATCATCAGCACGGCTAGAGATGACACAAGATGGTTCCTTAAAAATCGAAAGAAATATTATACTCAATATCATCATAAATTCATAATAACTATGATTAAAATTTACATTATCTGATAAATAAAAATACCTCCTCATCAATATCTTCATTGTTGGGGATTTTGGGGCTCCAAAACCGAATTTCCAGGCTCAGAAATAACACCAATCGACACCTCTCGACTCCGGCTCGACCCAAACCATTTCTCTGCCATTTCAGCCTCTTTCCTCCCTCTTTGGTGGCTCTTTCTTAGTACCCACAATGGCACTAGATGGTGACTACAATGGAGAAGAAACTAGGTGCAAAACAATGGTGGAAACACTCCCGGTTCCCCCAAACCCGACTGCCCCTTTCCCGTTTCTCTCCCTCTCTTGTAGCACACCCATGGTGGTTGTTTGCAAGCAATCACATGGATAAGGAGAAGAGGATAACAAGGTTGAATCTCCCCAAGAAATCCACCACACCCGGTAGCCTCTCATCTCTTCCTCTCGGCTTCCCTTCCCTCTCTTCTCTCGTTCTTTTCTCTCTTGCACACACACAACACCACCACCACACACCACACCACTAGACACGGTTGGAAGGGGGGGAATAAATGGGGCATTAGTTTAGGTTACTCAATTGGGCCAATGGTTACCAATAAATGGGCCAACTACAAACTAAGGTAAATGGGCTACCACAAACCTAAACTAATGGGCTAATATCAAAGCCACAACAATGTACCAACATTAATCCACATCCAACTAGGGTCATCCGAGAAATATAGGTCGTGTCCGAGTCGAGCCAAGTCTATGGTGACGATAAATAATCCGACAACTGTTTTTCATCATCGCCCGGATTTATTGGGGATCAAAAAATCTAACAAATCTCCACCTTGATTCCCAATAAATCTCGTGTCTCCACCTGAAACACAAACCATACATGCTCCATCTACTCATCAGGGCTAAGGTCAACAACACCCAAGTAGAAGCAAGTAATCACAACAATCAATCAAGAGCAAATAAACATGCGACGGAGATATCATATAGGATAACACAGATCTTCTCAAACACGTTCACACAGAACAACAGATTAACACCAAGTCAATCAACAGGCCAACACATATGCAACAAATGCATAAACGACCCCATGAAAAGATCTCACCAAACTTATCATATCCCATTTCGTGTTGCTCACTCCTCGAGAACACATCTCCTATCATCGCCCCCATGCTCACTTGACTGATCACTCAACCCATGTCTAACCAGTAAGTCTCCATAGATCCTAAGTCCTCGGGATAATCCTCTATCAACATCACTTCGGGATAATCCATCCGCAAAACACCTCGGGTAATCAATCCACCAATCGTCTTGTACCGCCGTTACCAAACGGGACTCGCCGCCTGACCACCTATGTCAGGAAGACTTTCGACACAAGGCTAATTGGGGAGATCTCCACCCAACAGACGTGATAGAAGTGCCTCTCGCACTCCACATCCCCATGCATATCACCAATGCACCTCTAGGAATCTATACTCCACCTTACCATAGACATCTTTACTGCCAACGCATCACAAACCCATCATGGCAAATCAACACCTATCCGGTGACCACAAAGGTTAGGGCTCAAATCTAAATTGACCCACGCACCAACAAGGTTACTCCAATCACCAATGCTCAAAACATCCACGAAGGAAAGGGTGAAGGTGGCACTCACAAAGCGAACAGAAGAAAGAGTTGGTTACTTCACAACACTCACACAGAGAAAGAAGATAACCCTCCCGGCTGCCTCACATAATCTCACAAACCAACACAGGCTCACATAGATGAAGGAGAAAATGGCTGCCACTCTAACTTCTCACCACCACTCTCACACCCACTCACAGAGCAAACGGAGTACGCCATAGTTCTAATCCACAATGCATGCAAACAATTACACCAAGTAATAAGATCACACATGCAAAAAGTGTTACACATAGATGCTCATGCAGTAACCAGGTTTACTCTCAATAAACCTCACACAGGGTCATCACACGACCCAATGACAGAATTCGCGCACCACTCTCATCAACTCTCCTTTTATCATCATACCTAGGACATTCTATTCCAACCATGTCCAAATCACCACAGTTAAAACCCATCTCATTGCCGCACTGAGATCATTATCCTGCTCGATAAATATAACTGCAATAATAAAAGGCAAAGAATACGATACCGAGCGGACCACGTAGGTCCGTAAATATTGAGAGCTGCGAATTCACCACTTTAGGACCATCACTATCCTTCCCAAAGTCTCCGGCAACCACGGCAACACAAACCGACACTCGGCACCCGAACGTCCAAACGCAAACTGGTCTAACTTTCACCGTAGTACCCCAAACGGAAATCCGTCAACACCGTTGGGTCCGTCTCGATGTCCCGAGAAAGCTGTCTGAAGAACCCATCTCCAGAATCAGGCCACGCGCCGCCACCGGTCGCCCACGCGCCGCCGGCCGCCACCACGCGCCGGTCATCCAGCTTCTCCTCCGCCTGCACGTCACGCCAGTGGTCTTAGATTCTCCATCAGGTCAATGGTTTCACCGGAAAATGCAGAAACAGATTAGGCAGAAATTTTTCAAATCTGGACAGCTTCTTCCCCTGTTTTCTGCTGCGATTTCTGACCTATTTTTGGTCGATTTTCAGCCTAGTTTTGCCCCCAAAAAATGAATTACACCTCCACCATAGCTCTGATACCAGTTGTTGGGGATTTTGGGGCTCCAAAACCGATTTACCAGGCTCAGAAATAACACCAATCGACACCTCTCGACTCCGGCTCGACCCAAACCATTTCTCTGCCATTTCAGCCTCTTTCCTCCCTCTTTGGTGGCTCTTTCTTAGTACCCACAATGGCACTAGATGGTGACTACAATGGAGAAGAAACTAGGTGCAAAACAATGGTGGAAACACTCCCGGTTCCCCCAAACCCGGCTGCCCCTTTCCCGTTTCTCTCCCTCTCTTGTAGCACACCCATGGTGGTTGTTTGCAAGCAATCACATGGATAAGGAGAAGAGGATAACAAGGTTGAATCTCCCCAAGAAATCCACCACACCCGGTAGCCTCTCATCTCTTCCTCTCGGCTTCCCTTCCCTCTCTTCTCTCGTTCTTTTCTCTCTTGCACACACACAACACCACCACCACACACCACTCTTCCTTGACACGGTTGGGAAAGGGGGGGAATAAATGGGGCATTACTTTAGGTTACACAATTGGGCCAAGGGTTACCAATAAATGGGCCAACTACAAACAAGGTAAATGGGCTACCACAAACCTAAACTAATGGGCTAATATCAAAGCCACAACAATGTACCAACATTAATCCACATCCAACTAGGGTCATCCGAGAAATATAGGTCGTGTCCGAGTCGAGCCAAGTCTATGGTGACGATAAATAATCCGACAACTGTTTTTCATCATCGCCCGGATTTATTGGGGATCAAAAAACCTAACATTCATCATTCATATTCGAGCAACATCCAAAATATGCAGATGGCGCAGAATTCGCTATTAATAAAGTAAAATAATTAGTTATAAGATAATTCATAAAAGGAACAATATGAAAAGCAAATGTATAAACATCGTACCTTGAATATCAGCCCATAACCAATTTTGAGTACACATTAAAGCCTCCAAAATTTTGGGGTGAAGCCTATTTCTGTGTGGACTAATAAATCTACCACTAGTACTGAAAGCAGATTCAGACGCCACTGTAGATACCGAGATGACCAAAATATCTTTTGCAGTTTGAGATAAAGTCGGATATTTGATTGCATTTACTTTCCACCATGTCAATATATCAAAATCATCCGACCGAGGCAATATAGGCTCATCCAAGAAAGAATCAAGCTCAGTTTTCACATTGCTAGGCGCTCCAATATTGGAAACAAAACTATAAAAACCTGCAATGCGATTTGATTTATTATTAGCACCTAACGTCTCGGTTTGAGAAGAAATAGTAGAAGACTGAGTTGCAGACCCACTTGAATCATTTTTTTTATGATAATCATGCACCAACTTGCTACAAACTTGATAAATTTTTTCAATCTCACTTGCAGCGTTGTAATTAAAAATACGAGGATAATAATACTTAACTAACATCATCTTATACATTGGATCCAACACTGTCGCTAAAGCCAAAACTTCATGAATATGGGTCCAATACTTGTTAAACTTTTCCATCATACTGGTCGCCATCATTTGAACTTCCACACAAGGCGATTCAAGTCACTCAAACAAAGACAGTTTGATATCACAAATATTTGCATAGAAGAGATTAGCAGTTGGATACTTTGTTCCTGAAAACAATTCAGTAATCTAAAAAAAAAACCTTTAACTTATCACATATTTCTTTTTGCCAAATCCCAATCACCATCACTAGGCAAACATTTATACTGCGACTCCCTCTGTTTCAAACGAGGAAAAACATTCTTATAAATCAAAGCAGTACGAAGCATCAAGTATGTTGAATTCCACATTGTTTTACAATCAAGCACCAATTTTTTCTCACAATCAATTTTCAATTGACGTGCAAAGAGCTCAAATTTTTCAGATCTCTTTGGCGTAGTTGTCCAATAAGCAACACTTTCACGTATTTTCTCAACACTACCACCAATAATCTCCAACCCATCCTTCACAATAAGATTTAATATATGTGCACAACACCTCATGTGAAAGAATTCACCATTCAATACAAGAGAACGAGTACAAAGCCAACTTAACACAATATTGATCATAGCATCATTTGTGGTGCAATTATCTACGGTCAAAGTTTGTAACTTACGATCAATATTCCAATCCAGTAAGCTACACAATAGAGTTTCTGAAAGCACGTCAGCAGTGTGTGGGCACGGCACATATATAAACCTGAGTTCATTCAAGAACAAAAAATGATTTTCGTTTGTGAGAATTTGAGAAAATCATCCACCACTTTCACACCTGTTAATCAAAAATCATCCACCACCTTCACACCACCAGTTAATAATATATGATATCACTATGCTCCACATACTAACATGATTGTAAAGTAACTGAAATCAAGATTACAGAACTGAAAATTATTTTAAAAGGGTAATATTAAATTAGAAGAAAGGCATGTCATTAGAAACATTATAATGTCTAAAGTTTCAAATAGTGGGCTCTGTAGTCTGTAGAATGAAATCATAAAAAAGTAACAAAGTAAACTTCTTCGCAAGCAGTTAGCAATTCTTCGGCAACGAAATTGATTTTACCATAACAGAAAAATCAAAACTAAAGCAAGTACAATCAATTCAACATCGAAATCAGGCACACGATATGATTAATAAATTGCACACAATTAAACAAGTACCTTTGCAGAACAGCACCAAAACTCTGAATTACTACTCTCACCGTTACTACTGCCGTACTGGGACCACTAATTAAGGAGGCAAGAACAGGTGAATGAAAAATGATTCATATAATGAGAATTATTTCATTATTAATGACAAACAACGAATTCCACAGTGAGTTTTCTCGTACCTCGTTGTTCTCAGTTCTCCTGTAATTAAAGATAATGCTCAGCCGCTCGGGGAAACAAGGCTGAGCCACTGCAGGAACTGGAATTGTGATGTGCGTGGTTCAGGAATGAGGTGAGGGATTAGGGTAGGGTTAACAGAAAATTAGAAATAGAACTTATTACTTGTATAAGTTGTATTTGGGCCTGAATCTTGAAGTCCCAGTCGGCAGTTCATGGATAGTGGTGGAAGACTGGAAGTTGGAACGTGGAATGGATTATGGATATATATATTTGGGAAAAATTCATATCCAAGGTATTTTCTTTATCTCAATTCAAAAGTAAGGTAAAATAGTTTGAAAATTCAAAAATTAGGTATGGATTCAATTAATTAAAAATATTTATTAAATAAAGATAATAAAGTCACAATTTGTGATTACTGGTCACATATTCATAATTATAAGTCATAGATTTATTTACTGGTCACATATCGTCAAATTTTTTGATCCCAGATTACTTCAAGGTCACATATCAAAAATTTGTACGTCACAGATTATTTCGAGATCACAGATTTTTAAATTAGTTGGTCACAGATTATTTTTGAGTCACGTATTATTAAATTTTTAGGTCACAGACTACCGCCGCTTGGTCACAGGTCACAGATCGACCAAATGCTTGGTCACAGATTACCAAACATTTGGTCACAGACTATCGCCGCTTGGTCACAGGTCGCAGCAGCCACAAACCACCACACCCACAGCCACAAAACACACGCAACAACAGATCCGCCACCACCATCAATAGATCTGCCACCAACCACCAATTCACCACCCCACAGATACTCCATGAGGCCTCTCTCTTCGAGAATATTCACCACATTGAGCCTATTCCTTACACCTGCGGCATCTCCTTCAGTTGATTCTTGGACAAATTGAGTCCAGTTGGACCAACATCACGCCAGCCAAACCCGCCCAACATCACGCCAGCCAAACCCACCACCGCATCCATACCCACCAACATCACTCCATACCCGAACCATTGAACCACAGCAGCGTCGACCAGAACCCTCAAACCGCAGCAGCGTCGCGGCTGTTGCTGCACGAACGACAGCGTCGCAACGCTGCTCAGTTTGTGGCAGCGTCGCGCGCTGCTGCGCGAATGACAGCGTAGCTAGCAGCGTTGCGGCGAAGCTGCTGTCCGGTGGAGAGGGGAGAGGCAGATATGGTGGGGGAAGGAGAGAGAAGGGAGGCGGAGGAAAGGGGAAGGGGAGGGGAGATGAGGTGAGAGAGAGAGAGAAATGTGAGGGTGAAAATGATAAATTAGGGTTAGGGTTTTTATATTACCTGATTTTTGAATAATAAAACTTGATCCCTGAATTTTGAATTCCAATCTTTAAACACATGAATTATTATAATTTCCCTATATATTTTTTAAATGGTTCACGGGCCGTGTTTGGGGCGGGGCATCTCCGCCCCGCCCAGCCAACCCGCTCGGGGTGATTTTTTTCGCCCCATTCGGGGCACCATCGGGGGCGGGCAGATTTTTTTGCCATCTCTACATGTGATTTGTTGAGTGAGATGAAGAAAATGGATTGGGTTCCTTCGGAGGAATACATTTACAAATGTGATTACGAAAATATTGTGTTGACACAATTCTATTTTTGCTTCTTAATATTTCTCATATATTTATAATATATTAAGTATCACATTAAATGAGAACCATTTGTTGGATGGTTTTATCTTTACTATAATTCAATTATTCCAATGATACATTACTTTTCGTTTTTCAATATGTATTAATTTTTAATTAAAAATTCCTCACATTTCCTAAACAATTCATATACCTAATAACCAACAATTAATTCATTTAAAAACCCAGTTCTGCTTCACGTACAGAAGAAGAACGGCCAATTTATGAACAGAATTATTCTAAAAACCCTCCACCCCTCTTCATAGCCTTTGCCTTGCACTAGTAAATATGTACGCATGTAAGTGGTCAGTTTGGTTTCTCAAAAGAGATTAATTTTCCCAAGTTCGTGTACACTTTATATATTTTCGAGGGCTATTGAATTAATTTAGGAGTAAATAAATTATTAAAGTTCATGGACACTTATTTATTTTCAAAATCATTCGTTTAATTCATGATACAAATTGTTCTTAAAGTTCACATACACACTTTTTTGTCTAAATTAATTTTCAAGATTACAAGTATAGAAATTATTAATTTTTTCTATATTCAGTTATTCAAATTGATTAAATTACATGTTCATGAATGTATTGGATTGTTCTCATGAGTATTCGAAGCAAATGAATTCATCTCTCAACTATTTTAACCATTTTCAAAAATAATTTAAACATTTTACTCATCAACTTTTTTGGAATTTATTTGACGGGCTTTTTCATTTGAAGATTTTTTTTTTTTTTGGAATATTTATAAATTCTATTTCTTTAGGTGTGCATTAATTTAGTTGTATGAATCATAAATATAGTTGATTTCGATGGAGCTCAATGACAAACAATATCTCATGTCAGAATATATATTTCACAACATATAATCCCGCATATGAAGTTATACGTTGCACTTTCAACTATTTTAACCACTTTCACAAATAATTTATGTTGAAATTTTATGAAACTTTAAAGTTTATAAAACTAAAAAACTCTAATTGTTTAGTTGCCAAGATTCTCCATGTTAAATCATCAAAAAATTAACAATGCGGACCATATATTAATTTTTTAGGAATAATTTCTTATAAATGTGACGTTAAAACTTTTGCTATCATAACCAAAAGTATCTCTGAACAATCTCGTCCATTGATTATATCAATATAGGATCAAAGCGGTCTTCATTACAAATATCATAATTAAACTCATGAATGGTTACGTATATCAACACAATCAAATGACATAAATCAAGTGTAGATGTATAGCATGGAAATCACATGTAATGTGGTGTAAACATGCATATTTCCAACTGGTCCTACCTTATTCTTTAATGAGATCAATCATAAACTTTAATCAGAATGGAACTTAACTAAATACTTTATTTTTGAAATAAACCGAATATCTATGGATAAAAATATGTGTCTAAAACAGATAACATCCAAATACATACTCCCACTAAACTGGTATATCATCAAAAGATGCAGTACCCATGTGAGTATTATGCTCACGAAAGACCTTGTGTGATAGCCATTTAGCAAATAGATCCATGATTATGGAGTTTATCCTAATATGATTTATAGAAACCTAACCACTTTAAATTTTTTCCTTAACAACTATGAACTTAATGTCTATAAACTTTGACATCGTCAAGTTCCTCTTGGAATACAAGATTGCTATTGTCAAAAAATAACTTAAGTAGTCTTCAATTCCATCCAAAATATGCAGCCTAGTGACAATATTTTGCCGTCATATTCCATGATCAGAATCAGAATATCCAATTATTTCCAATTGGTCTGATTTTCCTGAATATGATCATGTAATTCTTAGTTCTCTATAGATACCGAATGACCTAATGGCTGCTTTCAAATTTTCCATCCTAGAGTTAATTAAATATCTGCATAGCATTCCAACAATGAATATTATATCGAATGTGTGGAAACCTAAGTATAGATTAAATTCTCAACTGCTGAAGGATGGGGAATTTTTCGTATTTTTCTTTATTTAAATTTATCATTGAGACATTAATTGAAACTAAATTTGTCTCCCTTAGCAATAGATGTATCACCTGATTTACATATCTGCATCCTAAATCTCTTAAAAATCAAGAGGTAGAACCTTGTGTGAAAATCAAAAAATACACCGAGAATGATCCCTGTGTATCTATATCCTTAATACAAAACAGGCTCCACTAAGATTTTTCATTTCAAAATTTCATGATAAAAATCTCTTGATTTTGTGCAATAAGCATATATTATTGTAGGCAAGCAGTATGTCATTGACATACAATACCAAAAAATATGTTTACTCCCACTAAATTTGTGATATATACAATCATCAACTGAATTATCTCAAAATCAAATGATATAATTATTTGATGAAATTTATGATACCATTACGGGAAATCATCTTATACCCATAAATTAATTTCTTTAATTTGTAAATCATCTGATGTAGCTTAAAATCAAAATGTGTCACAAATGTCATAATAGTCCTAAAAGAGTCTTTCATAGTAACCGGAGAAAAAGTCTCTTTAATGTCAATGCCATCATTTTGAATAAATTCATTTGCAACAAGACGAGCTTCATATCTCTTCACATCACCTTTCGAATCCCTCTTGATTTTAAATATTCAGTTACAACCAATGAGTTTCGTGCCTTCATGCAATGGGATGAGTTCTCAAATGTCATTGTTACTCATAAACTTTATCTCTTTATGCATGACATCGATACACTCTTGAGAATTATTCATTTGCATAGTTTGATGAAAGTTGATTGATCAGATATTCTTCCATCAATCCAGCCATCCTTATTTCTTGGAGAAATATTATAAAGTCATCCGAAGTCGCATTTCTTATTTTATAGTGGATTTCCTTAATGACATTTGTACTTGAGGTTTTTTTAGTTTGTTTTTCTGAAACAATCTCTTGATTGTATATAAGGGATTTTGTATTATTGTCTTGATCCGAAATTGCAAGATGTAGAGCAAGAATTTGTCTCTAATCCTTATAATTGTCAATTGCAATAGAAGAAATATATACATATTCTTCCTCCAAGATAAAATCCTTAACCTTATCTCCCCACGTAAACTCTACATCCTTAAAGAATCAAAAAATTTCTGTTTCGAAAATTGACCTATTAGTGGGATCTTTAAAAAAAATTGTAACCCCTTAACAATTGCTTTATTTGGAACTTTGTTGAGAATTTAAGCTGTAATCTTTTGTACTTCTACCTACAGAGATTCTGATGTAATGTGAGATGATTCCACATTCCTTTAGGAATTTAGCAAAAGGCCATGGACATTGTTCTCCTGATCCGTTTATCGTCATAGTATTCACCACTATGATAAGATCTGACAAGTTAAATTCTTTTACATAGTTCTTTTTCAACGTTAGCCTTGTATGCCTTGAACATGTCTAATGTTTGGGATTTCTCATATATGAGATATCTCACATGTAGCCATAGTAAGAAAAATTCGTCTATGAACACATTAAATTATTGTTGACCATTTCAAGAAGTCAAATTGAATGGCTTATAGATATCTGTATGAATTAGTTCTAAGATGTTCGAAATCATATTGGCACTTAATCTCCTTATGTTTGTTTGTTTTCCCTTAATGCAATTAATATAAACACTTAAGTCTGAAAAATTAAGGAAATCAAGAATTTTTATTCTCTCTTGAGAGATGTTACCTAATTGCTTGTGTCATAACGAAGCAAAATTCTCATTGATTTTATGTTTAATACCATGTGAATTTACATGCAATGTTTTTTTATAAGAGGCAACCGTATTTAGCAGATATAGGTTAACGTAATCGGATAAAGAACTGATACCCACATATTTGAACTAAGAAACAAATCAAACTAACTCTTTCCAATTGAAGAAGAGTAACCAAAATTGTCCAATGTAGAAAAGAAACCAAATTCCGTCTAAAAGACGGTACGTCAAATACCTCTTTCATATTCGAATCATAACCAGTCTTTAATAATAACCTAAAAGTTCCTACAGCCTCAAGCTTAACTAATTTGTCACTGCCCCATGTAGATGAATTGATAATAGCACATTTATTACTTTTTTCACCCATTAATATTTGCGTTTCTATGATTATTCGATGTCTAAATGTACTAAGTACTTCTATATCTTGTTTTAGGTTGCAAATGGGTGAAAACGGTGGAAAGTTGAAGAAAAGTGCGAAAAAAGACTTAAATGGAAGAAAGTAAAAGTTTAGGGACTAAAGGGCACATACTCTAAACTTGTTTTTAACCTTGTGATGAAGATTCGAGAGTGTTAAAAGTCAATTGGATGAAGGAAGGAGTCAAATGGATGAAATATAGTCAAAACATTATCATATATCAATTTTCAAGTTAAAAAGTTTTGCATCGGTTTTCAGCCTCATCTTGAGACCAATTTTTGACATGATAGATGATCGAATTGGAAGTTGACATCTGAACCAAAGTTATAGATCTTTGAGTTAGCTTTCTAACACATTGAATCACCTCCATCGAACATCATAAGAAAATGTTATGATAAAAATACTAAAAAAAGCGCAGAATAGAAAAATAACTGGACAGAGAGCAAGTTGGCGTCGCGACGCCAACAAACGGGTTCAGATCCGCGAATTTTTAAGTTATTCTCTCAGCCCAGCTCATCCCTAATTCTTCCCTAAACTCCACTACAATATCAAAGGGAACAAAAAGACCTAATGGAGAAGACTTTTTGGGCAGCCAAACACTACATATCTTATCAATTTTCTCTCAAGAACTCCATGGAAAGCTAGAGAAATTGGTGAAGCCATGAAGGAACTCCAAATCCCATATTGGTGTGATCATTTACCATTATATATATGATTGTTTTTGGATCTGATTTCAATAGATTACTGTGATAATATGTTGTGAAAGAAATCCAGGTTTGGAATTACCGTGGAATTGAATAGGGTTTGAATGCTATATCTTCCAGTTAAAGTGTTGTGACAAAAACCTTTAATTGAGTATATTTATGCATGATTGACATTGATTGACCCAATATAATTGAGGAAATTCTGATGCTTCTCTACTTTATATATTGATTAAAATTTCATCAGTTTTACACATTGATATTAAAACCTTGTTCGAATTAAAGACTCCTTCACAAATCACTAAAACCCTAGTTTTTGATTCTTTGAATAATTTTCCATCTCCTTGTGGATACGACACCCCAAAGCTACACTATAACTACTGCGTTATTCGTTGGGCGTAATCAAATTTTGGCATCATTTCCGGGGAGACGGTATAAAATACTCAAGGATCGATTGAAAAGTGTAACATCGTTCCCTTACTTTTGTTTTTAGTTTGTTTAATTTTCGTTATAATATTTTTCTTATTTTCACTTTATTTTCTTTTACTTGCGTTTCATGAGCAGGTATCGAGGAGAGCGAGGAAGATCGGCTGACAGACCTAACATAGAGTTTGAATTTCCTTTTAACCCTGCTTTTGATTCTGCATCTGTTAAAACTGACACCACATCACATAACACAATGTCTGATAGTGAGCATGATGTACCGTATAGAACTTTGGATGATTACCTGCACCCCACGCGTACATCTACACCTTCATGTATTATGTTTCCACCCAATATGCTACGCGTAGGTTTTAAACTTAGAATGATTCAACTTATTCCCAATTTTCATGGACTTGAAAATGAGAACCCGTATGTGTATATTAGGGAATTCGAGGACGTAGTAGCAACCTTCTACAATCAACATTGTACAATGAACGCAATTAGGCTTAAATTCTTCCCATTTTCTCTTCTTAAGGAAATGGAAAAAAACTAGTTGTATTCATTGAGACCACGTTCGATTGGAACTTGGGCTGAGATGGCCTAAGCGTTCTTTGGAAAATACTTTCCCCACCACAAAACTATTGCGTGGAAAAAGCAAATCTCTTCTTTTATCCAAAAGGAGAGTGAAACTTTATATCAAGCGTGGGAAAGATATAAAGAATTCTAAACTCGTTGTTTCTACCATGGTTATGAGAGTTGGCGTATCGTAAGCTATTTCAAAGAAAGGTTAACATCTAGGGACCGTCAGTTTGTTGAGATGATGTGTAATGACGATTTCCTACAAAAAGATCCAGATGAGGCTATAGGATACTTAGATGACTTAGCTGAAAAAGCCCATATTTGGACTGGACCTAGTGCTACTGAGAGTACTAATAGGTTACGAAATGTAGGAAATCCTTCTAGTGTAGGCATCTATCATCTTAGAGAAGAAGATAGTCTTAGAGCTAAAATAGAAGCCTTAACTAAAAAATTTAAACCCTGCGCGCTAAGGTCTTAAAACCTACACCCATTGTTGCTCATGTTGAGTCTTCTGGACCATGTTGTGTGTGTGGTGGAATTGATCATCCAGCGCATGAGTGTTTTGCTCTAGCTGAGATGAGGGGGTTTATTAAGAACGTTGCCATGCCTTAGGCACGTATAACAAACCTTATGCTCTATTTTCTGATACCTATAATCAGGGGTAGCGGAATCATTCCAACTTCAGTGGGAAATCTGAACCGCAACCTACACAGCCACCTAGAGTTTTTAATACACCTTCATACCAACCCACAACTTCTAGGAATTTTTTAGAGGATACCTTACATGCTTTTATGGAGACACAGGGAAAAACTAATCAGAAATTTGAGACTATGATTAATCAAATTGTTGAGGAGAGTAAGGAAATGAAAAGTCTTTTAACTAAATTGACTAATGCTTTAGCTATAGTGGAACATGAGAAATTTTCAGCTCAAGCTCAACCAAATCCTAAAGGGCAACACATGGCACAAGCCTCGGGTTCAAATAAAAATAATCTTAGGGAAGTAAATGTCATCACCACTCGATTAGGGAAAGTCATAGAACCAATCCCCAAACCCAGGGAAACTGAAAAAGAGTATGGTGAGCCTAAAGAGAGTAGCCCTAGTGAGGATGTAATGACAAATCCACTGAGAGCACATTTCCCACTAGCTCTTAAGTTTACCTCAAAATCTGCTGGTCAACATAGTGAGATCTTAGAACATTTAAAACAAGTAAAAATCAATTTGCCTATCTTGCATGTAATTTCACAGGTTCCTACTTATGCTAAAATCCTTATAGACTTATGCACTATCAAAATGAAGCATAATGTCAAGAAAACCGCTTTCTTGACTGAGCAAGTGAGCGCTATGATTGCGCAAAGGATCCTGCCAAAGTATAAGGACCCTGGTTGTCCTACTGTGTCTTGTGTCATCTGGAATCATGAGTTTGGACAAACCCTTCTTGATTTAGGGGTTAGTGTCAATCTCATGCCTTTTACTATTTACTTGTCGTTAGGTTTGGGTGAGATGAAGCCTACATTTATAGCTCAGCAATTAGGTGATAGGCCCACTATTAGACCTAGGGGAGTAGTTGAGGATGTCTTGGTTTAAATTGATAAATTTTGCTACCCCGTTGATTTCTTGGTTTTGGATGTAAAAACTGATGTGAATGTTGACTCTAAAATTCCTATTATTCTTGGTAAACATTTCCTTGCTACTGCTAATGCTCTGATTAATTGTAGGAATTGTCTCATGAAATTATCTTTTGGAAATATGACTCTAGAAGTTAACATTTTTCATATCACTAAGCAGTTAGAGGGGGATGACGAGTGTCATCAAACCCACATGATTGATGCACTCACTCAGGAGTTAGCTAATAATATATTTATTGGACCAATACAGGAAATTTTAGAACCAGATGGATTGGACGTCGTCACCAATAAACATCTTGAGATGGAGGGTCAAAAGTCGGGTAATAGTTCTTATTTTACATTACCAATTTTTGATGAAAGGACTTTACATTTTGTCTTGCAGGCCCCTACTCCTGATTTTAAGTTTTCCTCTAATCATCTCAAACATGTTTTTGATAGAGGCGGAGGAACATCACTAGTGATTATGTCCAAGGAGCTTAGTGCATTGCAAAGAGAATTGAAATCGCTCTGGCTAGATGCGGGCTAAAAATGGGAACATTGGGTCGAGCCAATGACAATAAATAAAGGCGCTGCTTGGGAGGCAACCCAATGGAAGTTCTTTCCTTTTTTTTTTTTTTTTTTTTTGCATTTGCTCTATGGTTATTTTCATTCCACATTCTTAGTTGTAGTTTTATTTTCTTTCTTTACACCACTATCCATTTGAGTACTTTCAAGTTTCTTATACCTCAAGTTTCTGTTGATGCACTGCCATACTCATGTGACATCTTTCCCTTCTTTTCTTTGGTATTCATATTTATGCATTGAGAACAATGTAATATTTAGTTGGGGGAGAGTTACCTTGAATGCTATTATGATTATCATGAATTTTTGTTGATTTTTCATGATGGGTTAAAAAAAAATTCTTTAGTCTCTGATTTGCTGCATGATTGTGTTTTTGAATGACAAAATGTGCCACTAAGAATTAATTTTGTTCATGAGAATCTAGACGTCATGACACTTACTGAATTCTTTTTATGCACACAAGTCTTGTGGTAAGATGGTAGTTTAACACTTGTAGCTAGATGAGTCTCTTGTTGAAGTTTTCTTGTGAGAGAATTGGTGAGGATTGAGAGCCACTATATACTAAAATATGGCAATAAACATTGAATTGGAAACTCCTTTGTGAATAACACTACATGGTTTGTGGTAAGATGGTGGATTACTTGGGAAATGATAAATGTCAATTTAGGACTGACATTTGAGCATTCAACCTTTCTTTTCAATACCCCTAGTAGCAACTTTGAGTCATACACATACATATCATATTCTTCATGCACCTATGTTATCCATATTTTTCCACATTGGAGTACAACGTTTTGCGCATATTTGTCCATCTTTTTACTTCCAAGTGTGTAGTGGGTATTTGACCGTTTTGATCACAAGTAGGCTATGGTAAGAAGTTGATGAATTCTCATTTGGTAGTATGCCTATCACAGAATCAATATTTGCTTGTTGCTTGTTCATAAATATTTAAGCTTCAATTTTAAGTGTACACCGTTCTCAGCTCCATAGAGAGAAACCCCACACTAAACACTTTGATACCCGTGAGTTATGGAGCTGAACCTTCAGCTTGAGATATACTTGATGTTGCATGTGTTAGGGTTAGCGGTAAGATGTCTATGGCTTGACACACACTCACACATTTTGGCATGAGTCTTGGACTTCTTGATAATCGTGACATTGTTAATTTCGTGTGGTATTGAATTTGAAGAGGGCATGACATGTGGTTAAATTAGAACTTGATAAATTAAATTGCAATATTGACTAGTCTTTGATCATTTTATTTTTCATTAAATTGTTAGGGACTAGCAATAAGCAAGTTGGGGGGTGTGATAATAGCACATTTATTACGTTTTTCATCCATTAATATTTGCGTTTTTATGATTATTTGATGCCTAAATGGACTAAGTACTTCTGTATCTTGGTTTAGGTTGCAAATGGGTGAAAACAGTGGAAAATTGAAGAAAAGTGTGAAAAAGGACTAAAAGAGAAGAAAGTGAAAGTTTAGTGACTAAAGGGAAAATACTCTAAACTTCTTTATAACCTTGTGATGAAGATTCGAGAGTGTTAGAGGTCAATTGGATGAAGAAATGATTCAATGGGATGAAACATAGCCAAAACATTATCATATATCAACTTTCAAGCTGAAAAGTTTTGCACCGATTTTCATCCTCATCTTGAGACCAATTTTTTGATACGGTAGATGATCAAATTGGAAGTTAACATCTGAATCAAAGTTGTAGATCTTTGCATTAGATTTCTAACACATTTTGAATCACCTCAATCAGATATCATATGAAAACGTTATTATAAAAATACTAAAAGATATGCAGAATAGAAAAATAACAGGACAGAGAGCATGGCGTCGCGACGCCAGCAGACGGGTTCAGATCCGCGAATTTTTAAGTTATTCTCTCAGCCCGGCTCGTCCCTAATTCTTCCCTAAACTCCACTACAATATAAAAGGGAACAAAAAGACCTAATGGAGAAGAGTTTTTAGGCAGCCAAACACTTCGTCTCTTATCAATTTTCTCTCAAGAACTCCATGGAAGGCTAGAGAAATTGGTGAAGCCATGAAGGAACTCGGTTAGATTTGGGAATTTCCATGTCGTTTCTTTCATGTAATGCGCTTTACATTGTTAAACAATTCTAGGGCTAGATTTCTTATTCTTGTGGATGTGTTTGGAAGTTGGTTTAATTTATGTTAGATTTTCATTGATTCAATCAGTTTTTTCCATTGAACAATTGAAGTATTTATTGAATTTCAACTCCAAATCCCCTATTGGTATGATCCTTTACCAATATATGCTTGATGTATATGATTGTTTTTGGATCTGATTTCAATAGATTAATGCGGTAATATGTTGTGAAAGAAATCTAGGTTTGGAATTACCGTGGAATTGAATAGGATTTGAATGATATATTTTCCAATTAAAGTGTTGGGACAAAAACCTTTAATTGAGTATATTTATGCATAATTGACATTGATTGACCCAATCTAATTGAGGAAATTCTGATGCTTCTCTACTTTATATATTGATTCAAATTTCATCAATTTTACACATTGATATTAAAACCTTGTTCGAATTAAAGACTCCTTCACAAATCACTAAAACCCTAATTTTTGATCCTTTGAATAATTTTCCATCTCCTTGTGGATACGATACCCCAAAACTACACTACAACTACCGCATTATTCTTTGGGGCGTAATCATGAATCTTTCAACATCAATTGACTTTTGACTGTTCAAGCAACCTCGCATAGACACACTTTATCCACTAAGTGTGTTTAGGTATTTAAACTAAATTAACTTCAAAACAAATCAAAATGACATGTGTACTTTTCTTTACACGTCGCGTGGTATTTAGTACAATATCTCTTTATGTATCTCAGATTTCACAAAAGTAAAAACCATATTTATCACTTTCAGGCTTTCATTGTTTATTTTGAACCGAACCAGATGCAACTTTCTAATTATTTATAATGTGTCCTTAGAGCTACTTGTCAAGTGAGTAATGTCAGTTTTATCTTGTTTTAGCATTTCTTTTTTTTTACACACAATATGGAATGAGCTCATTAAGAGTTCACTTTCCATTTTCACAATTGTAACTGGCCTTAAATTAGTCGAATTTTACAAGAATAGAAATCAAAACTAAATGCACGAGCAAGTCATCAAATAGCTCAACCTTTAATGCCTTTAGTTTTGAAGTAAGATGAGACATCTCCATGATGTAACCCTTATACTTTAGTGAAACTATGTTCGTCAAAAGGCATGCTAGTTTCGGCCTTATTGCCTTTTGCAAAGCTATTTTCAATTTTTTTTTAATAAACTCATTCGCAGTAGTTACATTAGTGCCCCTAAATGTTAATAGAATTTCACGCTTTATGATCATAAGACTCATGCGGTTTAAACGATCCCACTTATCCAAGTCCATTTTTAATTAGTGTAACTCTTATCCTTAAGAATAGGTGGATTGTTCAGCCATTGACGCAATGTCTAGATCTATATTGCTAAGAACGATACAAACGCTCTCTTTCCAGTTCTTAAACGTTAGTTCAAACACATGAATTAAATTGATGCTAGCGGTATTACAGAAGTAGATAGATTAACCGAATAGAGAACTTAAACTAAATAACATGTTCATGTAGAAATCCTTATTAGACAATCAATAATTTCAAATTATGGTGAACGACATCACAAGAGACCGAGCACAACTTGATATTTAGTCTTTGGACAGAAATACTTACTTGTAAGTGGCACTCTTGGTGTAGTAATCAAATATTGACAATAAATATAGTCAAATATCAAGTCTATCTTTGGCTCGATTCAATGTTCACATAATGGAAAACTTTTCAATTGTCACATATTTATCACTACAAGTGTGTAAATAATTTGACCAAATATTAACCTTCATTTGGACCGATCAATATTCGTATGAATTATGTACACACAACTTTCTTAATATTCCAAATAAATTAATTTAGACAAGAGATGTTACTTTGATAACATGTTGCTTCAACCAATTTATTTTAAAATTTTAGTAATCTGAAAATAAATTTTGAAGTACCAAGATTTGAAATTGATTACCCCATTAATCATTATCATTATTATTATTATTATTATTATTATTATTAATCTTCTTTAGCGCTGGACGTTGGACATGCGGCGCCCCAGCGCTGCCTTTACTGTCCAACCGCAACGTGCAATCACAATTTTGAATTTTCTTTCCATAAAATACCAATTACATGTGCGGCGCCCCATAAATATGAATGTAAAGGATTGTCTAGCACCACATATTCCAAATATCAAGTAATGATATGACAAGTATCCTATTCAAGAATGATTTTTTTTTCTTTTTTTAATGCACGTGCTTAATCATTCACACGGACAAAGTTGCTACCATAAGTTTTTTTTTTTTTTTTAGAACTTAATTCAAAATAACAATAATCAATTATAACCATACACAAGTTCAACAATTAAGTCCCAAAATCTAAAATTTTAAAATTTACGGTTAAAATTCACGTCCCAAAATCGAAAAATTCAAAGTATGAATTTCAACCCTAAAAATTATCTATTGAATCTCAATAGTTTAACATGGAGTTGACTTTAATACCACTTGTTGAAATTTTATGAAACTTTAAACTTTATAAAACTAGAAAAAACTAATTGCTTAATTGTCAAGATCATCAGTGTCAAATCATCAAAAAATAAATAATGCGGAACATACCTTAATTTTTTGGGAATAATTTTTTATTATTGGATCTTGATTCCGGATCTTGAATTTGGATTATTGGCTCTCTTGGTTCTTGATCTTGATTTTTCTTCTTACTCCATAATCTTGATTGTCTTGTTTCGCGATTTAATTGCTCCAATCATTCTTTATGATTGTAGGTTTTGGATCTTTTTCTTCAATATGTTCTATTCTTGTATTTTGTGTTGATGGGAAGACACAAAAAAATGATAAGTTACATACGAATTAGGAACCATAGATATAGCTGATTTTGAAGGAGCTCAATGACAAACAATATCTTATGTCAGAATATATTTTACAACACATATTCCCGCATAGATAGTTATACGTTGCACTTTCAAGATGAATTTCTATGACAACTACAAACATTTTAGTGAAGTCAGATATTCTTAATCACACAAAAAAAAATTGTATACAAAGATTTTCATTGAATAAAAAATTCATTCCACATAAATAATTTGTATTAACTATTTTTTATATTCACACATTTTCAAATATTACTTTCATAGTACTTATAAAACAATTCAGAATAACATGCAACGTACATTCAATTATGATTAGTTAATAAATATTTTGTAAATTTAGGTTTGAGTATTTTGAAATGCGAGGTTTCACAAATATCATGTTACACGTTATGTATTTTGTAAGTTTAGGTATGACTATTTTGACATGTGAACTTTCACAATTATCATGAATGTACTTTAATTAGTCCTCATTATTTGAAATTTTAATGGTTAGAATAATATTTGTGTGGTTAAAAAAGAAGAATGTGTGATTGATAAGAAGATAAAGAAAAATGAATTATAATTTCAATGGGGCCAAACAAGAGCTTAATAACGACCATTAATTTCTAGATGGTATTACGAATGTATCCTAAAACATCGTATTGAGTCATAGGTTTCTGACCGACATGACCTTGTATGGCCTTTGATTCCCAACATAGTCCAAAATTTTCTTGCATGCACAGCTTGACAAACATTGTAAGGTTCAGCACAATCGACTGTACCACATTGGCCATCAAACTCGATAATTTTCTACACTTTTTGTTGCGTTATTTAAAAAATAAAAAATGACGATATTATTTTACTAGTACACAGATTATAACTTTTTTTGTTTTAAGATAGGTTCACACAATCAACTATATATGTGTCGTGTTTATACCATTTCTAAATTTGAACACGTCGACTCATTTTACACTTCTAGGTATTGGGATATACATGGAAATGGAAGAAATTAGCGATGAGCCCAAATCAAAGTCGAAAATAGGATAAGAAGCAATCAAAATAAGAGTCAATAAAATGAATATAAAGTAAACATGAAACCTTAACTGTCACACAACATGACAAAGTCAGCAAACAAAACTAGAGGCGGGGAGAAGAGAATAGAATTCAAGAAATTATCAAACTAATCCATTAAAGAAAAGTATTTTATTTTATTTTATTTTTATTATTAGTTTGACCCAATAGAATTGACTTTTCACATGGGATTGTGACATATATTTCAAACATCATTTACTGCATTCAACAAATTTTTTCAACACCCCAAAAATAGAAAAGACTAAGAAAAAGTTAATTTCCAATTTTTGCACTACTACATAGCTTTGACACGTGTGTGGATGGGATTATAAGTATCGAGTTCATTATTTTTATGTCTCAAAATAAGTAAAATGTGAGTCATATAAATTTCATTGGCACGTTATTATTTATCATTCAAGTTAAAAAAAAAATGTTTAGGAGCTGTTCTTTTTGTATTTCAGTTTTAAGTTTTGAATTCATTTTGAGTTTTGTGTGTCCATTTTGAAATTGTTGAAAATGTGTTTTTTTTTTACATTTTAAAAAATTGTTTTGAAAACACATAAAACGCATTTTGAAAATTTTGACTTCATTATAACTGAAAAAGTCCAAAACGACTTTTAACTTGTTTTTAAAAACGCGTTTTCGAAAATAGGATAGAGAACGCGTTTTCACTATTTTGGAAAATCGAAAACAGAAAACGGCTTGAAAATGATAAAGAGAACATGTCCTTAATGTTGTAAGTTGCGGTTTTTTTTTCTTTCTAAAAGTATTATGAAATTACGACGTGTCCAACAATAGGTTATTTTATCTAGTTGGATGATAAGAATAATACAGAATAATTTTTCACGTAGTGTCATGATCCAAAAAAGAGATAAATTAACACGAAATTATCAATTATATATTTCTTCTATATAGTATTTAATTGAGTTAACAACAATTATTAAAATCTAATTGTGGATAGTTTTTTGAATTATTATTTATTTTAAGGCTTTTTCCCAATTTAAAATGGTAACGGATAGATTATAGTAATTGTATATTTAAATATCTTAGTCCAAACGTGGACTGCAAATGGAAGCGTCTTGGAAATTGTCCATCAAACAACGTGACAAATTATCCGTGTCCGAAATCACAACCATCGGATGAATCCAAAATATCATCAAATCCAACGGTCCATATTCCATTAAAGACCGACGCAACATCTCCATTATATGGCACCGCTTCGATGGAAGCTTCCTATGTCTGATTCTCCCCTCCATATATATATTCGTTTTCCACACTCGACTATCATCAAAATTGAAATCCATCTCTCTTCAAATTTTCCGATCTCTGAAATCTGTTTCTTCTTTATTTTTTCTGGCTAGAATTAATCTATTCGATGGCAAATCCAGCAGAAGTTTCAGCAATTGAACAAATTAGAATGCATCTTCTCGGAGAGTTTTATCCAACAGAGCTTTCATTTGCTGCTGATATCGAAAGAACCAGTAGTATAAATTCATCAGTTTCAAGCTCTCGATCTGAGTATTCAGTTTCGATTTCTGATTATTTCATGGATCTTGAGCAGAATGAATTGGATTTTAGCGACTTTTCAAGTCCCGAGTCTGTAGATTTGGTGCAAAATCAATTAAATCCACCAATTATAGACCTCAATACACCAAAGGCGCAAACATTGACAGAGAGGAAGCCTTCTACGAAGATTGAATTACCGGTGGTGAAGAAAGTCGACATGATCGACTTCTCCGAGTCGACGCAGTCGAACTCGGTGCAGGCCAACTCCGCTGTAGAGGAGAAGAATCATTACAGAGGAGTAAGACGGCGGCGGTGGGGAAAGTACGCGGCAGAGATGAGGGACCCTAAGCGGCGGGGCTCACGTGTCTGGCTTGGGACATTCGACACCGCCATCGAAGGCGCCAAAGCTTATGACAGAGCGGCGTTCAAGATGCGGGGTAGCAAGGCAATTTTGAACTTCCCGCTGGATATTCAGAATGAAGTATATGAATCAGACGCCAACATCGACGTAGGGCGAAAGCGGCAGAGAGAAGCAGAGAAGGTGGAAGAAAAGAAGTCGATAAAAGTGGAAACGACAGTAACAAATGAAATGATGCAACGGCCGTTAACGCCGTCATGTTTGAGCTCAGTTTGGGATCAGTTCGGTTATCCACATCTCCTTGTTACATGAAAGGAAATATATATATTTATACAAGAAATTGCCTCTTAGTCACTTTTGTTTTGCCCCCCATTATATTTCATTTTATTACATTAATTTTTTCTCTCTCTTCATCTCAACCATTCATTCATCAAATAAAATAATAATACACACAAATCAAAAACTTTTCAACCACACATCTCCCATCAATCACTATTCTAAAAATTATCTACCCCTCAAAAATTTAAATTAATGGGGGCAAACATGGGCACTGGACAATCGAAAATTATATGCCGTGTTCATATTATCAGAGTTATGGTAGGGACTTTAGGAGTCGGACTAATTTTTATAGGAAACATGATTGTGATTATTGTCGACACATTTTTGTGAATCGTACTGCTTAAATCACTTCGTTGTTTTCAAATAATCATGAAGCGATTTGTCTTGCATCCATTGTCACCTGGGTGTTTCATGCCTTGTTTTTTTTTTTTTTTTCTAAAAATTACTGTGTCCCCAAATTGGATCCAAAGAATTTTAAAAAAAACACGTCAACAATGAACAAACCGAGTACATGGATGGCCCCATGCAAAAATATTTGTCATTATTAAATGAGTTTCACGTAATAGAAAAGTCGTTATTATGACTTCATCCTTAGTTTGACTTTGACTTCTATTCGGTCCACATCTAACATGAGAAAGTAATCAATGAGCAAAAGTAAAGTCTGAACTGGAGCAGGCAATAACTAGAAAGTGGTTGTATTAGATTTAGATTAAGGGTAATGTTATGTTAGAACCATGCTAGGTGTACAATCATTAGTGGGTTACAATACTTACAACACACTCACATTAGTGTGGGCCCCACTAATGATTATACCAATAGCTTTTTTGGTTATGTTATATCCGCGAGGGTCGAAAATGGTGATCTACTTTATCCTTTTGTTTGAACTTGAAGACTTTCTCCTATAAGCTTTACGCTTAGAGACTATTCTGTACACTGTTAACTTACAAATTGTCTACGGAGAATCGGGCTCCAACGTAATTTGCATACCTAGCAATTAAAAGCTTTGACCACCCCTTGAAAAGAAACCTAACTGAAATCTTCAATAGGTACTCTTCAATCATCAATATGTGGTTTGAATCAACTTTTGTATATTTATATTTTGGTCCTCGAACTTTGGAAATCATCATTTTTCGTCCATCTTTTTGTTCTTTTCTTCCAATTTCACTTGTTGAATTGTTCCTAGCAAAGGATAAACACACGAGATTATGCTATAATTTATCAAAAGTGGTACAAATCATTATTTAATGACCTTCATGTGTACAAAATACAATAAAATTCAAATTAAAAATTTCTTAAGGAAGATGCCTTTGACATTCAAATCTCTCGGGATGCAAGAATAACCACATTCAAATCATTGCCACTGGCCGGCTTGGCTCTGTACATGCTCGGGTTTGGTTCGTGTTCAGGTGCTGGTGGGTCCATGTACTAAATTAACTTTTTGGACAAAATTTATTTAAATTTTTTGGGTCAAATTGTAATTAGTCAATTTTTTGGGTACTTAATGAAATTAATTTTGAAAAGGCTTGAAGGATATTCAAATGACCACGAACAAGTCTATAAATAGCATCTCCAGCTACCGGAATAATAACACATTTTCATTGCAAACTTTCTTTACTTTTAATTTCGTTGTTTCTCTCGTTTTGATATTGTTCTCGAAGTGTAAACATTTCATTGAGTTCGTTGAGACTCCTATTGATTGTCGTGCTGCTTCCGTAGAAGATGAAATTTGTTTTATCTTGAGAAACAATTGTTGAACACCTTTAGCAAATTTGAAGGCACCAAATTCGTTTTAAGAAAATATCGTGAAGTTGGTGGACTCGATTTAATTTTCTGATCCCGTTGATCATGTTGTTACAATGTGCAAATTACATTAAAGTAATTCTATTGATGTTTGTATATTGAAATTATTCGAAAGATGAATTTATACTCAAGCAACAACACTCCAAACATTTTTGCTCGTGGACAGCCTTTCATTGTATTATTGATCCAAGATGACTATTCCTGTAGTATCGCTCATGGTCCTCAATTTCGTAATTTTGTCACAGCTCAAATTAATCAAGCATCGTAAAACATTAGAGTGAAGTTATTTTTCAATGTTGCTCGTGAAAACATCCGAAAGCATATTCATTTTCCTTTATCCGTTTGCTGTATATATACGCGACAGCACATCGGACAAACAAAAAATTTTATACAAGCATTTCTTTCTTTCATATCACAGTAACCTGTGGGTAACCAAACGGAGATAACGGTGGAAAGTTAAATGTCTCGTGCGCGCTCTGATCCCAAACTGAGCTCAAACATGACGGCGTTAACGGCCATTGCATCATTTCATTTTTTTCTGTCGTTTCCAGTTTTATCGACTTTTTTTCTTCCACCACTACTACTTCCTCTTCTCTCCGTCGCTTTCGCCCTACGTCGACGGTGGCTTCTGATCCGCATACTTCCTTCTGAATCTCCAGTGGGAAGTTCAAAATCGCCTTGTTCCCCCGCATCTCGAACGCCGCCTTGTCATAAGCTTTGGCGGCTTCGATGGCGGTGTCGAACGTCCCAAGCCAGACACGTGAGCCACGCCGCTTAGGGTCCCTGATCTCTGCCGCGTACTTGCCCCACGGCCGGCGTCTTACCCCTCTGTAATGACTCTTTTCCTCAACAGCCGAGTTGTCCTGCACCATCGCTACCGAGTTCGAATGAGTCGACTTGGAGAAATCGAACCCGTCCAATTTCTTCACCTCCGGCAATTCAATCTTCAATGAAGGCTTCCTCTCTGTCAATGTTTGCGCCTTTGGTGTAGTGAGGTCTATAATTGGTGGATTTAATTGATTTTGCCCCAAATCTACGGACTCAGGGCTTGAAAAGTCGCTAAAATCAAAATCATTCTGCTCAAGATTCATGAAATAATCAGAAATTGAAACTGTATAGTCAGATTGAGAGCTCGAAACTGATGAATTTATGCTACTAGTTCTTTCGATCTCAGCAGCAAAAGGAAGCTCCGTTAGAGAAAACTCTCCGAGAAGATGCATTCTAATTTGTTCAATTGCTGAAACTTCTGCTTGATTTGCCATCTAATGTAATTAATTCCAGCCAGAAAAAATAAGAAGATCTGGATTTTTTTAGAGGAAATGGATTTCAATTTTCAACAATAGTTGAGATTGAAGCTATAAGAGTGGAAAAAGAATATATATATAGGGGGGGTCGGAGATAGGAAGCTTCCACTGAATCGCTACGCAATGGCGATGTTGGATCAGTCTTTGATGGATATGCACCGTTAGATCGTCAGATGGTTGTGATTTCGGAGCTGGATAATTTGTCACGTTGTTTGATGAGCCACTTCCAAGACACTTCCCTTACACGTTTAAAAGAATTGTATAATTGTAATTTTAATATATTTAATTAATTAACAAATACTTGATTTTTGCAATTTTATAATAAACTATATTTTACGTTAAGCACAACAAAAAAAGAGAGGAAAGAAACTCTTTTATAATAAAATATATTTTACGTTAAGCTGACAAATTTATAAATAATTCATAAAATAAAATAGTAGTGAATTATACAAAATGTGTGAATAATACTGAGTAATAATTATAAACATATGATTTGACTTTGACTGAATTTATAAACTATAAATTTATATATAATTCATTTTTAACAACACATTTCATGGGATCAATAATTTTTTTCACTTCCGACCATACAATTAATTAACTTTTATTAAAATCTATTAAAACTTTGATTTTTAACTCAACCAAATAGTTATAACAAAAAAATATGATTTCTTATATTACTTACGTTTAGAAAATCATTTATCTAGAACTTTTATTTTTTTTTTAAATTGGAAATGAGTGAGTCAAACAAAGACGGGTTATTCTTCTTGTACATAATGGGCACCATGTGTCCATTATGGACACCATTATGGTGCCCATTATGTACCACTAGCACATCCCAACAAAGACATTGCTTCTTGGTTCATTTACCCATAAATGATGGCACGACTTTACAATAAATATTTTAATTTAGAGTTTATTTGGGAGGGATTTTAATTCAATTAAAATTGAAAATATAGTCGTTATTGGTCTCGCTCGTCTAATAAAAGTCAACAATAATGACTAATTTTTCAATTTTAATCCGATTTTAATATATCTTATTTTTGTCTGGTTAATCATTAATGCATCCTATAATCACTATTTTTGCTGCAATCAAGAATTATTTTAGTTCAATTAAATAATGAAAAAAAAATTTCAAAATTTAATATTTTCATTTTTCTTCATATAAAAGTTATGTATGGTTAGTTTGTTCTTTCTAAGTAATTGCAATAACTTTTGAATTTTTCAATTTTTTGCAAGCCTCGTATACATCTTTCCGATCTTTTGGAATTTTACTTTGCCCCTGTTTGGTAGTAATTTGAATTTAAGTCAGAGTAAACAATCAATTAACAACATATTTTATATGACACACAACTTTTCAATCAGAAATTTCATCAATTTTTATTGAAAATCTGATTTTAATCTCCATCGAATAAGAGCTTTATATTTATGCTCTTACTTATCGGAATGTTATATAACTTTTAGTAAATTTGAATGACATGTGAAATCAGTTGTGAAACAAATCTTTTTGATAGATTTTCATATGAATTTTACTTGCCTTGAATTTGAAGGCATCTTAAGCTTCTAGAAAAACAGATGTTGACATTGAAAAGCCAGCATATTTATGTTTTAAATATTTATCGGGGAAGATAAGGTTACACAATTCATACTTCATACTTACGTTTTAAGGAAGAATTGAAAGTATTCTAGAAGTCACACAAACAAAAAAAAACCTCTTTCTCATCAAAGTTTGGTCGATCCTCAATCAGATCGTGTACTTTACACGGATTTGAATTGTCGCAAATCTTGTCCTATTTATATTGATATATTCTTCATTTTCTTGTGTCTTTCTGCTTTGTCTTTGTATTAACATAAAAATTATAAATTAGACTAATAAAATCATATTGTCTTCGTTTACAAATGGTGATTTAAAAAGTTTTTCTATTAGAAAAAAAAAACTTCTTTCTCATCAAAGTCTGATCGGTCCTCAATCAGACCGTTTACTCGACGGATTTGAATTGTCGCGAATCTTGTTCAATTATATACTATATTCTTCATTTTCTTGTGTCTTTCTTCTTTGTCTTTGTATTAACATAAAAATTATAAATTAGACTAATAAAATCATTTTGTCTTCGTTTACAAATGGTGATTTAAAAAGTTTTTCAATTAGAAAAAAAATACTTCTTTCTCATCAAAGTCTGGTCGATCCTCATGAGACCGTGTACTCAACGGATTTGAATTGTCACAAATCTTGTTCTATTATATGCTATATTCTTCATTGTATTAACATAAAAATTATAAATTAGACTAATAAAATCATATTGTCTTCGTTAACAAATGGTGATTTAAAAAGTTTTCTATTAGGGAAAAAAAAACTTCTTTCTCATCAAAGTCTGGTCGGTCCTCAATCAGATCGTGTACTCGACGGATTTGAATTGTCGCGAATCTTGTTCAATTATATACTATATTCTTCATTTTCTTGTGTCTTTCTTCTTTGTCTTTGTATTAACATAAAAATTATAAATTAGACTAATAAAATCATATTGTCTTCGTTTACAAATGGTGATTTAAAAAGTTTTTCTATTGGAAAAAAAAAAAAAAAAAAAAACTTCTTTCTCATCAAAGTCTGGTCGGTCATCAATCAGACCGTGTACTCGACGGATTTGAATTGTTGCGAATCTTGTTCAATTATATACTATATTCTTCATTTTCTTGTGTCTTTATTCTTTGTCTTTGTATTAACATAAAAATTATAAATTAGACTAATAAAATCATTTTGTCTAATGTTCTTGTGATGGTTAGAATTTGCATTCAGTGACAAAATTGAATGTTTCTGCGCAAAAGAAGACAGGTTAGAAGATTGACATAGTCCAACTCCAATAAATTAAATATATGCATTTCTCAAATTGTTCGTGCAAATGTAATTTTGATGTGGTCTAACTATAATTATATTCGTGGTGTTAAGTAATTGGAATCGAACTGAATTTGATTCTTTATCTCGAATAGAGAACAGACGAGAACCGTCAAGTTCTCGATTCTAAAATTCAAAATCGGTTAAAATTGCAAAGATTAATTTGTAGAAAGTAACATTATTTCTCTTATATTTTGATTTTCGTAGTTATTCTTTTCTAAGGTGGTGTAGGTGAGACTAACATATTCACTGTCGAATTGCAGTCAAAATAGGTTAGATTTTAATTAGGTAACCTAAGGTGATTTTCTTCTTCTTATTTTTTATAGTATTATCCTTGAACGTATGAATCAAGAAACTCTTCTCCCCTCAAAAGGTTAATCTTTGTCATTTTATATGATAGCTAAATGTGAGTGGCTTGCGATTGTAACTAAGTATTTAATGTATAATATTTTTCAAAAATTGCATCCATTTTTTACACACGAGGGACTTGAATGTATATAAATAAATAATAATTTATCCTCTTGAAAGAGTTTTTTTTTTTTTTTTTTTTTGAGGGATGAAGGGACATATAAATCTTTGAACTCGACTTATCAATTAGACCATGTTTGATTACAACAAATTCCATGTAAAATGTCACATTCGAGGAAAACGAATTCCACTTTGTCCGTTTGATTACAACGTGGAAATGGAAACCCAATTTCAAGGTACAATCACTTTAAGCTACATTTTCTTCGTTTTGATGGAAAACGAATTCCTATGAGATTTGTGGGTTTCTATTTTCCAACTAACATGGAATTGGAATTCATTTTCGCCTTTACCTATCAAACAGACTCTTATATTTAAATTCTAATGTATGGATGTAGATTTCACAAAACGGAGGCAAATTATTTTTAATAAGGATTTAAAAAAAAAGGTCACTGAAGTTGACCAAAAAATTAATTTTCATCAATCAAGTTTTTTTTGGTACCATTTAAGTCACCGAAGTTTTGTTAAAATTTTAGTTAGTCACCAGGTTCCAATTCCGCCCAAAATTAAACTACTAGGCAAAATGAATACTACTCAGAAACCATAGTCATGGGAAATGTTGAGAGCACGAAAGGTGGATAAGGAAAAAAAATGTTGTACCAACCAAGATTTTGGAGACGAAGTAGTTGCTGATATAAAAGGACAATTATAAAGAGAACAATGCTAGAAAAACAGGTTAAAAAACCAGGGAATTGCGTACAGATACAGTTGGCATCATAACATTGGGGGATGGGAAATTTTGAAACAAAAACAGGCAAGTCAAGAGACGCCACGTGTATCTGATTTCAAACCCTGTCTGAATTCCCTATTTAAGTAGCTTTATCCTTATAAAGAACAAGATAGCCATTTATTCCATTTGTCAACTGCGAAAGACACCTACATCACAGTAGCATTCTTTCTAGTTATTTGAGACCTTAGCATTCCTTCATTTCCAATTCTAAAATTTGAAAAATAAAAATAAAAATATTTTTTTTCCTTTTAAATATAATTTTCATAAATGATAAAATAACCATCTTACTATTTTTCTTCAAATGTCGTTCTTTCTACAAATTGTGGCTCAGTTGCCATTGCTATGAGTGATACACGCCACTGCAGTGTTGTCGACAGTGTAAAACTACCACTAATCGCTTTAGTGCTTTCAAAAGCTAAAAATCCTGACTTTGCCCCTATGAAGGGGTATGTTAACCATGTTTAAATAATTTGATAGATCAGATTATACTTTATCAATCTCTAATTTCTTTTATAAGTTAGAGTGAATATTGGAATTAAAGATCCAATTTGATAATTAAGTCCCACATTTTTTGATGACAATTATTTTTTCGAATTCAATTGTTTATACTAAATCCTATGTATCTTGATTCTTGCTAGTTGTTGTACATAATTGACATTCTAAGATCAGTTTTCAATGTATGTCTTTATGATGAAAATTTGACTGTATTTTTGGAAGCAATTCATTGATGGTCGCGATGTCTGCCAATAAATGACAAATCAAAAATAAAATTGTCAAAAAATGTAATTGAGAATAAAACGAATAAAGATTTAGAATAGTAAAAGTTAAGGATGGTGACCACCTTTTTCTCATATTTTTTATCAACTTGATTGATCGATACATGAACTAGAATATTTTATTTATTTATTTTTATTTTTTATCAACTTGATTGACCAATGCATGAACATGGACTGGATTCTTTCTTATCTACAAAGCAAGTAGCCAATGTTTGGATTTTAGTTTTAGATTTGAGAAAATTATAATATGGGACCAATTTAGGTTTTGCCGTTTAATGAAAGAGACTCGAACATTGCGGTCGTGTGCACGTGCCGGTTTTTCTTAGCCATGTTTGGCCCCCATTAAATTTGAGCAGTGCTTCTTGTACTGAAGAATAAGCAACATAACTTCACTAAAATAGACTCACGTGTGGGTCCCGCGCCTGTTTTTTTTAACACGGTGGGGCCCACAGTTTGTGTGTATTTTGGCCAATTTCTGTTGCTGCTTATTCTGTACAAGGGGAATAAACCATTAAATTTTAGTTCATTTTTCTCTTTCCTCTTATTAAAAACACATTCTCTTAATAAAATAATATTACAAATAAATTTTAAAAAAATTCATATTTTTTAATTACACATTTTTAAAAAAATACTATTTCAAAAGTATTTTTTTTTTTTCAAATAATGGAGCTCAAACATGAGCAAAATAATTGAATGGAAAAATTTTCCAAGTCAAAAATGTCAAATGCTTTTGGTCAAAATTCAAGGTCAAAGATTCCGCTGCATCTGATGGTTGATCAGAGAGAGAATTAGCGTGTTAATCCTAACCGTTCGTCTTTGGAATTTTTTCTGAAGAAATGATAAGGAAAATATTTTAAAAGATAAAATCATGGAGATTATAAAAAATTAAACGAATAATTTCATCAATTACGGATTTCTCACAGAGATATAAATTTTTATCACGATCAAAAACTTTTTCTTCTTTTTCAACCCACATTTCCCATTACATTACATTCAAAATCAATTCTACCCTAAAAAATTTCTCCCAAACAAGATCATAAAGATAAAATAATATTACACACAAATCAAAAAAATTTCAACCCCACATTCTCCCATCAATCACTATTCTAAAAATTTTCAACCCCAAAAATGCAAAATAATAGGGGCCAAACAGGGGCTTAATAAACCATGAAGAAACTTACTGCAAACGGGTTCGCGGATGGATCCTTTCAGATGGATGCTCATTCTGTATCTCCTTCTTCATATTCGTGGGTTTTATCAGAATTCATTGGGGGAAAAAGATGATCTAGTGTTCTTCTGCTCTAGAGCGGAATACGTAGTGAAGTAACAACATATTTGAATTTGAATGTGTGATAATTGAACCGACGATTTTACCCACTATGTAGTTTGTAAAAAATTGTCAGATTTTAATTTTATTGGTCAATTGATGACAAAGTGGTTGGTTTCCATCCATTTGTTGCCTAATTGCATGTACTTGAATGATTTGGGACCACAAGTGAAACAAATAAAAAGTTATAGTATTGCAAAGTTTTGAGAGATTTGGGATCACAAATAAGTGTAATTTATACACTTTTTAAGACCGTTAAATATGGATATTCAGGGTTACTTTTGATGAATTATAACTTAGTTTTTTAATTATTTTGTTTATTATGTAAAACTCGGTGATTGAGCGTGAAATTAGAAGAAATGAACGAAAAAATTAGTAAAAATGAATGATTTTCAAAGTTTGGGAACCAAAGTACAAATATCCAATAGTTGATTTTGATCACAAAATCATGATAAAAAATTATATGGAGTCAATTGAACGAGAATAGAAGATAAAGAAAGTAAAAAATAATAATAATACCCCTGCACGTGCAAGGGTCCCTTTTTTGGGCACCCGAGGTCGATTTCACTTGCCCATGCATGGGCAAGCTAATGTACCATGCGTGGACATGGACACAATTTTGATAGACGGGCCAACTTTTCTTTTGTGATACAAACTCTTTTAGATTCGAAAATTGGATACTTTTTTGAACCAATTTCGTCAACTATGAGTACAAGACAATGAATGAACATCAAAGTATTTCTCTTTAGCCTCTCATACTATATCATATCATAAAAATTCATCAAGAAAAATAGGCAAATTCACATCTTTCGAGAGAGAAGATCAAACATATCAAGAATTGAAGGCTAATTACATCAATAACTTGAAGATTTAAAGCTTGGAGTTTAAGATCAAGATTTCCTGTATTCATTCTTATTTCGGAATTCTTCCGATAATATTATAGAAATTGTGTTAGGCTTAAACCATTGTTTGCATTGCTAAGATGAAACCTAGGTTTTCATATTTTAAATTCAAATACTAGTAGTTAGTATATTCTTGACTTTCTTGATTGTAATTGCATCCTTTTTTGCATTATTTAATTTATTGGCCACCAATTAAATAATTAATTACTTATCATAGCGTTGGAGGTTTCATAATAGGTTAGAACTTTCTAATTTCAACACACGGGAAATAAATATTAGAAATAACATGTATGTTGTGTACGATCTTATTGATAATCGTGTGTATGAATGCACTATTTTACATATGAATTCGAATTAGGAATAAGATATGATCATGCTTAAATTAAGTTTAACTTATTTCGGAAGAGATAGTTAGATATAATTGAATTATCGATGATAAAGAACACATAAATATCACTAATTTCAAAGGTTGATAATTGAAAATAGGAATAAGATAAGTGGATTCATAAATTCACCACATTCATTCACACCAATCAAGTTTTTAGATAATTCACGGAATAATTTAGAATAAATAATAAATCAAATATTTTGTTAATAAATATTCGAATTTGATTACAAATTAATAAAATTTAATTTAAAGCTTATTTCTTGTCGGATGATTAACTCATCACATTATTATTTATCAACTATGTCGCACGTTTGCGTACGAGCAATCACCATCTTTTAACCTTCAGTGTTTTTCTTTTTTTGTGGAAACTCGATGGGGAATTTGGACCCCACAAATTTAAGCCGGCAACGCATTGATTATCATGTTAGTAAACCTGTAATAATTGCGAAGAATCTAAGGATTAAGGATGTTGACTCTTACTTTGTCCTGTTTTGTACAAAGGATATATCAGATTAGGTTATACATTTCTTTAATCACTCTAATTCTATCAAATAAATCGTTTTCAATATTTATAGTTTTAATTATATATTGAATGCAATATTAATTTTGGATACTTAAAATAAACTTCAATAGAGTCATATTCAATTCATAATATGTATTTACTTTTTCACCTCTAAATACTCTCCCACATGTTTCTTGAATTCATTTTTCTTAAAAAAACTCGATGCATATTTAACTTTTAGAATTTTATGCGTTACTCAGCTTTTAACTTTTACTATCACTACTAAAAATCAGCTTTTAACCTACGGATAATTACCAACGAATTGTATCCGTTGGTAGTTAGAAACGAATTATCCATTGGTAAAAGTATTAGACTTTTAACTACGAAAATCACCAATGAAATTTGCGTATCTAATGTTGTTGTTTAATATGTTCATCATTTACTAATAACATTTTCGTAGGTGATGTAATTATTACCTACGACATGATCTGTTAGTAATTATTAGCGACTCTCAAATTAACAATGGATTTGTGATTGCTAATATTTCACTGCTAAAAAGTAATAGTAACGGATATCATGACTTTAGGAACGAAAAATTCGTGATTAAAGCCATTTTTTTAATATATTATCTTCAACATGGTCAAGAAAAGACACCTTTACTCTTACTCTAATTGAGTATGTGACGAAATTCTACACGTGGGTTTACTTATTTTTAGAGTATAAGAACCTTCAAAGAAACTTAAACAAATACCAACAAAATCCAACTTGTTACAATTATACATTTATATATTTTACAAATTGAATTGTGAGTGCATGAACCTTATGCGAAACTGAAACTATATATATAAAAACTGTGTGCGGCTTTTATTCGCCGAAACATTGATTACCAGAACACAATTTTGAAAATTTAATGGTACGTTATCTTTACCATTTTCAAGCCGTTTTCTGTTTTCAATTTTCCAAAATAGTGAAAATGCGTTCTCTTTCCTATTTTCGAAAACGCGTTTTTGAAAACAAATTAAAAATTTATAAAGAAAACATTGTCGTTTTGGATGTTTTTAGTTATAATCAAACCAAAATTTTCAAAACGGGTTTTGGTTGTTTTCAAAACAATTTTTCAAAATGCCAAAAAGAACACATTTTTAACAATCTTAAAATGGACACTCAAAATACAAAATCCAAAATGAATTCAAAATTCAAAACACAAGACTGAAACACAAAGAGAACAGCCCCTAAGTTTTTTTTTTTTTTTTTGGAAATTATAGTACAAAATGATGATGTATGAAAGTAAAGCTTATGAGGAGGATCTTGCCCTACTTGAATCGATAACAAGGCATTTGCTCGATGATTCTCAATCCCCCAAAAAATGGCGCCAGTGTGTTGCTAGGGACATTTGGAACAGCGGAGGTTTCTGCATTGGCGTACGACCGGGCAACGTATCGCTTACATGGGTGGCTCACGTGCATTACTGAATTTTCCTCATGGGATAAATTTTGGTGAGTCGGACCCAATCGAGATTACTAAAAAATCATCATCATCATCACCACCTAGTCGTTCTTCATCTTTTGGGCGTGAATATTAAAACCTAGTTAATTAAAATATTTATCTCAATTATTCGTTTTAGTCAGAATACGTCAATCGGTCAGAACTTCTTACGAGCAATTTTACGCATAGTTTGATTGGGACAACAAATAGATTTGCGTTTTACAAGATATAATCTATTGCGAAATTAAATAATGATGAACGCCAGATATAACATGGTAAACATTTATGGGAAACATCCACGAGCTCCCACGCCACGAGTAAAATAATCCACTATCAATGAACCTAAAATATAATAATTTCGATTTGGTAATTTCATAAAATTAGCAAAAAAAATCAAAAGCAAGTAAAAAACAATTCTCTTGTTTTCTTTCTTCTTTTGACTTGTTGGAGAAGTGGAATCAAACCATCCGTCTTGATTTTATCGTCGCTTCACTATTGTATTCGGTCGCAATCACCTCTTGAATTAAGATTCAGAATCTTAACTCACGCCAAGTAGCTAGCCGATCTTTGGGCAGGATTATATTATTCACGCACATGTGTGTTCTCTTTAATTACGGTTGAAGAACATGATTTTGCTTTGAGATACTTCACTAAAACATCAGCAGGTCAGGATTCACTGGAAAAGGTCAGACGACTTCAGAATTTGCTGTTGCAAGTTTGCCGATATAGACAGATTTTTCTCCAAGCTTCCGCTCGTCACTTAACGATTTTCTTTACTTACGTAAAAACACTTCCAAAGTATGAATGTGTTTTATCCAAAATATGGAAGTTTTGCATGATAAGAATAATATAAAATATGTTTGATATGGTTAATAATTAAATTAAGAAAAGTTTTAATTTGTTAAAATAATCTTTCTTTCTTTCAATTATTTGACCAATCAAATCAGTCCAATAAGGTAAATATATATTTTTGTATATGTATAAAGAATGTTTGATATGGTCAATAATTAAATTAAGGAAAGTTTTCATTTGTTAAAACAACTTTCATTCTTTTAATTATTTGACTAATCAAACAAATCCAATGTGGTAAGTATTTGTTCCTATATATGTTATAAGGTAGGTAAATATTACACCTCGTTTAGGGTTTGGGAACCCTAAAAAACCGCAGCCAAGAATCCCTTAACCTATAGCACCCAGTCATTTTCGACTGATTGACTTACTTTGTTTTGATTATAACAGTTGAATACGTTTTTGACACATGTTTTGATATTTAAAAATCATTATAATTAAAGCAAATCAATAAATGAATAATAAGTAAAGGTGTAAAATAAATTTTACTTACATTGGGACATCGGAAAATGGGCTGCCTAAGAAGCGGTAGGTAGCGGTGGGAAAGGTGGCTTCACTAGGGCTGTCGATGGATTGGATTTGGATCTGAATCCGACGAAATTAATAGGAGATGGATCTAGGCTCTCAATCCGATAACCCGATCAAAATCTGAATACGATAATCTGTTAACTAAATGGATCAAATATGGATATAGGTCGATCCGATCTGATTTGTTATAAATAATTGAGTCGGTAAAATATTTTTATGGCATATTGTTTGTCACTAAAATAAATAAATGAGAAAATAAATAAATTTAGAATAAAAAAGTAATCAAATTCAAAACATAAAAAAATTGAAAATTTTATAATTATTAAACATGTTTAAGAATTGGAAAATTTGAAAGAAAAAAATTGATTTCAACCAATATTTTAAAAATCAACCCCGACATCAACCTGGAAAAGGAATAGGGTTAAGGGTCAAAAAAGTTGAATTTAGGTCGAATTGGTATCGAACCGATTGTCAAATTGAATAAATAACTAAATGTAAAATATTATAAAAATAATAGATTTTTTTAATTTTAGTTTGCTAATCAAAAGTAAATAAATATCTATATTTTTTTAATTAAATTAATTATTGTAATTTATTTTAATACTTCAAAAACTAATAATTAATATGTAAAAAATAATTTAATTTGTTAATAGAAATAATGAAATAAAATATTTATATTCAGAATTGAAATTCAATTTTACCTTATCCCACATTAAATGTCAATAGAAAACTAGAAGATGATTTCTCATTTAAAAATGACCATCATGATAGTAGAAGTCACTATTCGACTTGCTAGAAAAAACACGTGAGCCTCAAATTAGTTCAAAATTTTTTAAAGAACATTGATTTTTTTTCTAATTTTTATTAATTTCGGATCAGATTATCGAATCGAATATTCGATAACATAGCAAATTGGATATGGATTTAATAAGTGGAAATTACACAAAACAAGAGTTTTTAAAATTCAATTTCAAAAATCAGATATTTCATTTTTAAATATTAAAATTAATTATATAATTTTCATTCCAAACCCTAATCAAAACATTTTCCTCCTTTTCCTCGTCTCATCTTCTTCTCTCTCCTCTCTCTCTTCTCTTTGCACTCCACAGAGGATACCTGTGCATGGCAGACTAGGGATGCGGTGGCGGCCATGTCAACAATCGCTTCTCCGACGCACCCATATTCAAGACTTCGGTGCAGTGCCGGCACAAGATGGAGAAGCTCTGCCAACGCTACCTCGGTGAGAAGGAGCAGTCTCTTTCCTATCTGCACCCAGATGGTCGTTTCATCTCCTCTTGGTTCTTCTTCAATATATGGATGCCATGGAGAACGAAACAGACCCACCCTCGGCCGACACTGGATCGGGTGATAACCCCGATAATACTGCCCTATTGAAATCATTTCTCGATCAGAGCATACTTAAACTGAAGCTCAAATAGAAGAATAGTGTCAATTCTAGCCTCGTGGTTTGCAGCAGTGGCAGTGTAATAGACCTGCTTCGTCGTGGTTAGATCTGATTTACGGGTTTTCATGCCGCCACCGCAGTGGTGGTGAGGTGCTGTGGTGATGAGATGCTGACAGTAGTGGTGAATCTAATTGGGTTGTGTTGGTGATGATGCTGCTTATGGAGGTTTGGGGTGATTTTGGTGGTGTTGGGAGTTTTTGTCGGTTGTGCAGGTGGTGGTAGTAGTGGCTTTAGGGACCTTGGCAGGGGGCACCCTTTGGCGGCTACTAGCGCTGCGATGATGTTGGTGCAGTGGTGGGTTACGCTAGTGGTACAAGTCGTGATGGTGGTGCTACAGGTGGTGGGATCTGGTGGTGGTGGTGTACGATGGTTGTGGGTTGATGGTGGTGTTGGTGGTGATGTTGGCTACGGTATTCGAGACGATGGTTTGTTGTTGAGAGGTGGTGGTTCTGGTGATGGTAGTTTGGGCTGTTGCAACTGTGTAGTAGTGGTCACAAGCGTTGATGGTGGTTACAAATGATTTGGTTGATTGTGACCAATGAATTGGTTGGTGTGTGTGACCAATAAACAATATGTGACCAATGAAACTGATAAATTGTGACTAATACATACTGTGTGACCTAAACATTTATTAATTTGTCACCAATAATTTGATAAATTGTGACATAAATATAATTCTTGATCAATTAATTTGATGTTTTGTGACTTCTAAAATTTGTGATTTGTGACCAATAAATAACATGTGATTATTAATTTGATAGATTTGTGATCGATAAATAATTTGTGAAGTTTCAATTTTTGATTTGTGACCTATAAAATTTTGGAATTGTGACCATAAAATAATTTGTGACATATAAAATTTGTGATTTCTGACCAATTATATAGAATTGTGACATTAATATATTTAATTAATAAAATATATGTTTAATTAATTTATTTATAAATAAAATTTAAAAATATCTGAAATTTTAAATTTAAGTTCTTAAATTTGAAATTAGTAAAACTAAATCTCTTAGTTATGAAATCTTCTTGTTTAATAATCAAATATCCGTTAGATTATCGTATCGAATAGAATCGGATATAGTCAAATCTGATCCATTTACAGCCCTAGGCTTAACCAGTTGTTCGTGGTGGGAAGCCAGTGGAAAGTAGTGGATCGAAAAGGGTACGAGTGAAGTCCGTTCCGCGGTAATAAAATGTTTTGATTTATTTTCTGTAATATTTTTTACACCAATAATAAAATTGAATTCTTTCTTTCTTCCACAATTTGAACTTTCCCACGCTTCTTAAAGTAGATGAATTTTACGATTAAAGACAAACTTATCTGTAGATTATTTGTTTTAACAAATATGATACTTTTTAGTAATAATAACTAATTTTTTCCAATTTTACGTCTTAGAAAATTAAGTACAGTAAAACATGTTCTCAATTTAAAAATTTAAATTAAAAAGTGGTATATTAGAAATATTATTTGTTCAACAAATAGTCAAAATGACTACGCTCCCTACATTAATCAGACATAAAGAGCATGCTTAATATATATTTTTTTAGAGTAAATTTTGTAAAAAAATGATATTTTGGAAAATTTGTAGTTAAAAGTTTCAAAAAAAGTTATGAATTCGTGTACAAAATTATTTTATTGAATTAAAAAGTATTTGAAAATGAATTTTAAAGAATCTCTACGGGCGAAGTAACAAATGCAACTATGCAAGAGTATAGTTATCTGCTAAATATATTATAGAGTTGAAAAAAGAGAAATTGATAATTAGTGTAAAAAAAATGAGAGATTTACTTAACATGTACTTTTACTATTTACTATTTTATAAATAATAATTCTAAACTCAATGCAAATGTGTTAATAAATAACATATTTTGTTCAGTATAGATCGATTTTCTTTAAAATAAAAAATAAAAAAATCACATTACATTGACGTTCTTGAAATTTTTTTTTTACTGACCGGAATCCTTTAAAATTACTAAAATTTTCTCATGAAACAAATATACATTTTCAATATAGCCTTTTATCTTTATGCTAAATTTACATCTCCCTTCAATATATGAAAAAGAATTATGAAGGTTGAACCCCAACCTTGAGGGCCTCCCACCTGCCCGTCCCTAGAGTATTGTGGAAGAGGTAAATCGTGAGATGTATCTTAGCAGGCCAGGGTACAAGAACTGACATACTGATGTCCACAAAGAGTCCAATTTCATATCTTGTAAGAAGCAGGAATAGAACCCTCACACTGTAACTGCCAGCTCAACTGTGGACTCTAGTTTGGTTATATGTAAATTGATGGAGACTTATTGTATAAATAGGACATGTGTCACCCTATTATTGGAAGGATCGATCTAATGAGAGAGAATTGTGCCCTAGATTCAGGGACGCGAGGGTTCATGGACTAAATGCTCCTAATTGCCCAACATTATGGGTCGAGTTTTGCGGAGATAAGTAAATTCGATCCCCACATTCTTTTGAAGTTCACTTGCAATCGATGATAGGCTTCCTACGGCAACTACCTCACTATCAATTTTGCCTCGCAGGACCATCTATTGTGACCTAGGTTATTTAAACTCTCTCTTTCGTATATCATGGTCGACCTGGCCATGTCATTAGCCCCATGATCACAAATGTGCAAACACTCTTCCTCAGCACAAAAAGTTCAATATTATCGCGGTATATCATTCGTGCAACAGCACCATTGTCATCCATTGTGCTGCCACCACCACATAAACCAAGTCTTGTGACTTCACAAATATCCATGATTTTGACATCTCATTTTCTAAATGTTAATCTTAGCCTAGGGTACATAGTTATAAAATCAGGCTCAGACCTCTAGGTCGGGCCAGAAAATCAATGACCCGGGCCCTTGTTAAATTTGTCTAATTGATTGGTTTGATCGAATTTCGAAAGTTTTTCCTTAAAATTTTTGCGTTCAAAAGACTTGAAACTTGGCCCTTAAGGTAAGATGAGTAGTACGTAGCCACCCGAGCTCAATAATTTATATCCAATTATTTTCAAAATACATTTTTTTCTCACTTCTTTTTAACCACACATTTTTCAATAAAATAATATTACACGAAAATCTAAAATTTTTCATTATTTTTTAATTACACATTCGCCATCTATTTACAATTCCAGAATAGAGTCTTAGCAAAAAAATATAGCTCAAACAGATGCATAGTTTGTTAAAAATATTTTTAAAATAACATTATAGTCCTAATTTTAATTAAAATGAATTGAATATTCAACAAAATAATCTAAAAATATATAAATAATTAATGATAAATAATTTAAAATCTTTAATTTTATCTCAAAGAAAATTTTAAACTAACTTTTCGGAATTTTTAAGTATTGACCCACCGATCCAACCACTAATCTACCAGTTTGATCAGTAACATGAAACCCAATATCTCGATCAGATTGATGTTCTGGTCGACTGGTTGAGTCTAATAACTATGCTAGGGCAATAATCATGTCAGGTCTAGGCTGCCAATTAGATAATTCGCCTTAGCTCAGTATTTGATTGGGAATGATGAAAAGTCTTTTCAAATTTCGATGGAAGAATTTTAGGTAATTTGATTTATTTCCTTTGCATTAGATACTTGCTCCGTCATAGAAAATTATGAATTGAAAAGAAGGCAACGATAATTTCGTGAGTGATGAATGGAGTGCAATTTGTGCAAGTTTACTGAGCATTTGAAAGCAATTCATATTACAGTGAGCAAAGCATGAAAATTCACAAAATTTAATGTGTAATTAAGCAATTAATTCTTTCGGACACGGTAGCCACACAATGCTTGTTTGGTTTTTTTAACTCTGTCAATGTGTCACATCGAATTTAGTCCATCCATGTATGCTTTCCAAGCAACGATAATTTCATGGGTGATGAATGTAGTGCAACTTGTGCAAGTTCAGTGATCATTTGAAAGCAATTCAAAATCCCGTGAATAAAGCACGACGATGAGCAAAATGTGTAATGGAACAATTAACTCACCAACCGACTCGCTCCCACAACCCCGCCCTGCAAACTCAAAACCCCCACTATCCCACCTGCAAAAACTACCAGCCATCGCAACCTCCTCAAAGATTTGTCAAACCGTCTGCGTGTTAAACAAAAGAAAATGGGAAATTTCACAACAAACAATGCACCACACAAACACCTTGTACAAACATCGAAAATTCACTGTTGAATTCATTCCTGATTTAGAGTGTGTTTGGTAGGGATTTTTGTGAGAATAATTGATTTTTGAATAGTGATATGATGGGAAATGTGTGGTTAAAAAAGAAGAAAAAAGTATTGATGTGATGAAAAATATTATTTTCTTGAAGAATGTGTGGTTGAAAATGAGAATTGATTTACTGTAGAAAATGAGAATCTGTACCAAACAGGCTCTTAATCATTGATAATTGAATTACATAATGCACTTTGAGTACATTTTCTATTAATCTACTCCACTCTTTATTCATTCCATTTGATTTTGGTAGTGGTGGCAACTGAGCCGCCAAGCGGTTCGTCGGCTCGATCGCTCGGGCTCGTCAAAAAGATGAGCACGAGCCGAGCAGGCCGGCTCGTGAGCGAGCCAACGAGCTTGCCCACAAGCCAACTCATGGGCTCATCCAAAATTGAATGGTTATTATTTTATTTTATTTTCAGAAAAAAGGTATATCTTAAAATAATAATAATAATAATAATTTAAACAGCCAGAGCTCACGGGCTGAGCCGAACTCGACCAGTGAGTAACGAGCCAAGAGCACTAGCCGAGCTTGGGGGCATATGGGCCGGGCCGGCTCGGCCCGACACATTGTCATCCCTAATTTTGAATTCTCTGCACAGAAAATCAGACAGAGAAAAATTTATTTATTATTATTATTATTTTTCATTTTCTCCTTCAGATTACCGTCATCCAAAGTCGGCAATGGAGAAATGGTGTCATATAAGCTCCTTCGAAAATTAATTTGTCATTTATTCTTTTAATTCACATTGGGGGGATTTGACAAAAGGAGCATATACAAGAGGCTGTTTAATGTAAGGTATTATTTGTTTTAAAGTGTCAACCCTGCTCAAAACCGTGAAGTTAACATTTTAATAAAATGCATCAAAACTATTTCAATTTTCAATGGAAAAAAATAATATAATAATTTAGAAGAAAAAGATAAAAAAAAATAAATACTTTTTTAAAGTAATAAAATTAAGTATTAAAAATAAAGAGTCCGTTGAATTTTTTTTTTAAAAAAATTACACTATAAATTACAAAATATACTCTTTAAAAATAAAAATTATATTGAAGATGGTCCAAGGAAAATAGCGATTGCCAGTGGGTAGTAAGTAGGGTGGAAGGTTTTAGTGGGATCCTTGGGGGAAAAAGACTAATTTATAATTTTTACAAGATTGGGGACTTCTTTTACAATTTTCCCTTTATTTGTTTATTGTAGCCATTTTTCAGACCAAAAGTCAGCCGTCTTTTTTTGACTTCCCCTCCCGCAGGTGAGACCCACAAATATTTTTCTTAAAATTTGCTGAAAATGGCTACCAAACGAACATACACTTTAGCTTATTTTTGAAAAAATAATTTTCAACCGCATATTTTTCTATAAAATGGTATGACACATAAATCAAAAAAAATTTCTTATTTTAACTACACAATTTTCAACAAAACACAATTTAAAAATGAATTTTGAAGAAAAAATCAAACTCAAACAAGGGCTAAGGTGCTAACAAAATTTTTACATGTTTGACATTCATTAAAATGAGCCCATGTTTGATCCCCATTATCTAGAAATTCATTTTTTAAAACTCATTTTTACTTACACATTCACAATAAATATTTTACACGTAAACCTAAAGCCTTTTTTTTTTAAAAAAAAAATTAATCACAATCTTCAAAGTTTACTATTGTAAAACTCATTTTAAAAAAAATGGGGCATAAAGAATTTTCTGGAAAAAATGAGTTTTGAAATAGTGACTTTTTAGAGAATGTATGATTAAATAAAAATGTTAGATGTACACTCCAAGCATACATTATTCTTGACATTAAATGTGTTGTTGAAAAAAGATTGGAGGAAAATTTATTTAATTTTTTAAACTGTCCAATGGTTTGTTGTCGCGTGGTAAAGTGTAGAAAATGATGTAAAGAATAATGTACATATAACATGATTGATGATTAAAAAATATGAAATTTTTTAAATATACGTGCATTATATTTTATTATGAAAATGTTTGATTGAAAATGAGTTTGAGAAAGAAAGAATTTTATTTTAATGGTTGGTTACACAAGGGCTTACAATGGCTTTTTGAAATGACCACGTCAGACATCTTATTCAACACATAAGCCTAACTTACTAATTATTTACCACAATGGTCTTTGTAACATTAAAAAACAAACATACCCTTCATTTCAAAATTAAAAAAGCGAGGTTTCTCCTCCCAGACCTGGACCCTTTAACCACTGGGGCCACCCCATACCCCAAACCCTCGGACCACCCGAAGCCTAGACCATCTGAACCCCCCAGACCTCATTAACATAAAATAGATCTGTTGTGATTTCTTCAACATAATAAAAGATTTTTTGTTTAAATATTTGAATATTAAAACTAAAAAAAAATTATCCATCAATATTATAAACAAAAAAAAATCGAAAATAACCAAATAATGTGGAGATGGAGATGAATGGAAAAACCTTGAAAAATAGCGATGGAGATGGATAAGATGAATAAACATTGAAGAATAAGAAATGATAAGACTTTCAAATTCTCAACGTTCAAAATGAAAGTAAAATAGGTATTGTAATTTCTTTAAATTTTTTACTTTTATTTTTTACTTAAATTTGATTAAAAGCCATTGTGGAATAGTGGTCGGGTCAACCGGCCATCTACCTCCTTTCCTCGGCTTACAATTAAGTCAAATGTTAGAATGTCTGGTGATAAAAAGGTTGAGGATGGATTAATAATCTATTGTATAAGTTGGGGACGAAAGTGCTAATTTCCCATAAAACTCTAGGATTCTGGATAATCTCTCTGTCGTAATCCGAATTCCAGGAAATATCCACTCTTTTGGTTGGTGGATTAACGTTTAATTTGTTAAATATTTGGTTGGTGGGTTCTCGCTTTCTTTGTTAAACTCAGGCATTGCTGTTATTGATAGCAACCCTTTCATTCAGAACTTCTACTGTTGCAACTCCCAAGATCTCTTATCTCTGGATTGTTTTGAAAGGAAGAGCTGGTCGGTCAAATCTGTGCAAAAGAAACTGGATTGTGCAGAATCAATTAGCCCGGGTTGTAGAATTTAATCGGAGAAGATATGGCTTATGCAGCCGTAGTTTTACTGATGCGGGATCTAGAAGAACTCTTGCATTCCCCGGCACATCCCATTGGTCTAAAGAAAGAACAGATTGAATCTCTTTACAAGGAAGTCAACTTATTGCAAGTATCCCTCAAGGATTCCCCAGAGAAAATGTATGATCATGATGTGAAAATTTTGGAGAAACGGATAAGTGATGCAGCTTACCGTGCTGCAGATTTCATTGATTCTCACGTGTATATCAGCTATATCCGTAACGCTGATATTCAGGAAAGAAAGATCGAGTATAGTCGGATTTCCTTGATCGCCCACCAAAACTTTTCACAGTTCATTAAAGAGATCAAGTCGATCAAGCTAGAAGCCTTGAGATTTTTTGATAAACAGATCTGCGATACAGAAGTTCTGCCCCATGAAAATCCTTCAGATCAAGACTTGTCACCAAGTTCTCTAAATGCAGAGGACAGGCTTGTGGGCATTGATAATGACATCAAAGCATTGCTTCATCGACTCATAGGATTTCCATCCCATCTCAAAGTTATTCCAATCATAGGCATGGGTGGCATAGGTAAGACGACTCTCGCTGGAAGAATTTACAATGATCCGATTATCATTCATCACTTTTATGTTCGTGCATGGATCACTGGATCTCAAGGATATAATATATCTCTATCATATCGAATGAGAGAAATGCTGTTGGGAATTTTAAGATGTTTCACCAATATCACAGATGAAACTTGCAAAAAGACAAATGAAGAATTAGGCGAGCAACTGTACAAAACTTTGAAAGGTATGAGATATCTGATTGTTTTGGATGATTTGTGGGATGTCAAGGCCTGGGATTTCCTTAAACAATTTTTACCAGATGATGTGATTGGAAGCCGAATACTATTAACTAGTCGGCACACTGAGGTAGCTGTTTATATCAGTTCTAAGAGTTCTGCTCATCGCATGCATTTCCTGCGAGATGCTGAAAGTTGGGAGCTTTTGGAGAGTAAGTTGTTTGCCAAAGAAAGCTGCCCTCCTGAATTGGTCGAAATGGGCAAGCGAATTGCAGAAAGATGTCAAGGGCTACCACTAGCTATTGTTGTAGTTGCTGGGCTCCTGAACAATGTGAGCAGAACGCTGGACTGCTGGAAGAGAATTGCAGAGACTGTAGTATCTCTTGTTGCTGAAAAGCCACAGCACTGCACGGATATTCTTGCCTTAAGTTACAATTACTTGCCTAATCCTTTGAAACCGTGCTTCCTTTATATGGGAGCTTTCCCGCAGGACTATGAAATCCCAGTATCAAGACTCATATGGTTGTGGATAGCTGAAGGGTTTATTCAGCCAGTAAGGGGGAAACGCCTGGAAGAGGTAGCAGAGGATTACTTGGAGGATCTTGTAGGCAGAAATCTGATTTTAGTTGGAAAAAGAAGGTCTAATGGTAGAATCAAAACTTGTCACATTCATGATCTACTGCGCGACGTATGCTTGAGAGAATCCCTGAATCAAAACTTTTTACAGGTAATAAAGCGTTATGCTCCAATCCCTCAAATGGAATCAATATATCCCCGGCGTATTAGTCTCCACGCCAGTATCCTCCACTATTACTACTCAATGGGTTCACAACCCCTCACTCGTTCTTTTTTGTGCTTTGACGTCAACAAAATTCTGCCAGACATTTTTCTGCTGGAATTCTTGGTTCAAGTAGACTTCAAATTGCTCATGGTATTGGATATTATGCTTCTGCGTTCTAATCATTTTCCCATTGAAGTAGTTGACTTGGTTCGTTTGAGGTATTTGGCACTCTCCATAAATTCCGAGCTTCCTGGATCAATATCCAAACTTCAGAACCTACAAACTTTGATTATTGATCACATTTGGGAGGGCCAATACTTGCCAAGAGAAATATGGAGCATGTCACAGCTGAGGCATATCCACTTGAAAAGGGGATGCTATTTTCCACTCCCTTATAGCTGGGGAACCGAGAACAGCTTAAATAACCTGCAAACAATATCTACTTTGATAGGACCTGTCAGCTGTTCTAAGGAAGTTTATGCCGGGATGCCACGGCTAAGGAAATTGGAAATTTATGCTACTGAAACTGACTTTGGTACTGAGTGGATCTCGGAATGCTTAAGTAATCTCGTCTGTTTAAGTGATCTCGAAACATTGAAATGTAATTTTCTCTACAGACCAAGAAAGCATCGGCTTTCAGCGCAGAATGTGTTCCCTTCAAACCTGAAGAAGTTGACCTTAAGTGGGAGCTATTTGCCATGGGAAGACATGAAAAGTCTTGGCATGTTACCCAACCTTGAGGTGCTTAAACTCAGATCTTTTGCATTTGACGGAGATAAGTGGTCACCAGTTGAGGGAGGGTTTCTCCGACTAAAGCTCTTGCTAATGGAGAATTCAGATCCAAACGACTGGGATGCAGATGAATCCCACTTTCCGAGACTTCAACGCCTCGTCCTAAAGGAATGTACCCGCCTCGGAGAAATCCCTGAAGGTATTGGAGAAATTCTGACACTGCAACTGATTGAAATACATGACTGTAGCCTTAGTGTTGTAATGTCTGCAAGGAAAATACAGGAACAACAAGAGATGATGGGAAATGATCAGTTAAGTGTCCAGATAAGCTGGGGAGGTTATCATTCACAAAGTGATCTCCCTGTTGATTTGCATTTTCTCAGAAATCAGTAATCCTGATTATCGTCATTCATTCGTCATCGCTGGTAGATCATTCTTGATTTACAATGAGGAAATCCTTGTAATATCCAGCTTCAATTTGTTCTCTGACCAATGCAAGATGACTAATGAAGGCAAAGAAGTTGAAAACAAGCCAGCCTTTTTCCCCCGGTTTTACACTTTTTCTGTATGATCCTTGTGTTCTTCTAGAGGTTAATTGCAACATTAGACTACTGTTTAGAGGGGGAAAAAAAATGAAAGCTTACCCAAAAGGGAGTTATTTCTTGTGGGAACATTGCTGTCATTGTATTTCAACATTTCCTTTTCATTTGTTTAGTTACTAAGGCTAAGAGTGTGTTTGGTAGAAATTTTTGAGGGAAGAATTGATTTTTGAATAGTGATATGATGGGAAATGTGTGGTTGAAAAAGAAGAAAAAAATATTGATGTGATGGAAAATATTATTTTATTGAAGAATGTATGGTTGAAAATGAGAATTGATTTACTGTAGAAAATAAGAATTTTTACCAAACAGGCCCTAAATATGCTTACTCACATGTTTGGTAAGCTAGGTTAGGTGTTGAGCAATTTGAATGTATATCATCAAGTAATAATTCTTGAAAAGGGAGATGAAATCAAGAAAATAACAAATCATCACGATAGCAATAACGTCACAATAATTGGTAATATACTAAAAATATCAACGCATCGAGAATCCAATTATCATGATCATCTAACCAATATTTCTTCCCCATTGTAACAAAACACTACTTAAAAAGGTGTTTTTTCTATTATGTCTTATATATGTCTTCAGAAAATTAATTACGATTGTACTACATGTACATCACGACCTACAAATTTATTTACCAACGAATGATGTGAAGCATCACGACTTACAAATTTATTTACCAACGGATGATGTGAAGAAATATGATTAGTCAAATTCACCAACCAACTAAAAAAATAAAACTCCCACAGTTTCTTTTTGCCATTCTCACCACCATGTGAAAGTTGCGTACAACAATTATTTTGCAATTAATTATTACATTAACTTTCAGAACAGCAAGAGTGATCAGCTGAAATCGCAAACTCTAATGTTGTGTTTAGTATGTTACAGGCATTTAACAATTCGTCATGTTAGGACCGATAGCCTCCACGTAAAATTCATCTCAAAGGGTAGGTAGAAAAAAAAAATAAAAAAAAAATACCCTCTCAAGCAACAGATCCCATCAGAATGTTTTAGACTATGAATTATGCTCAAGACAAGGAAGCTGAAATGTAGAAATGTCCTAAAGTCAGTTAGGAGCACTCAAGTGTCCAGCTTCTACCCAGACAATGTGGTCAAGAACATCATTCGAATGCTTCCGTTTTCTTCGAGATAGAAATTACATTGAAGTTGATTGATTCGGGATTTTTCAGGATCATCTCTTGAATAACTTTGGCCGCATCCTGTAAGAAAATAGGAGACATCCAAGTGACAAAATAGTGGCTACGAAAATTATTATTACATGGAAGAAATACTCCCAAGTGAGTAACATGAGTAGCCTCAAAATTATTATTTTTGTCAATTTCATGTTCATTATTAAATTTTTATTTTGTTCAAGTAGGCCACCAAACTTAAACTTTATTACAACTTGGTCACTCTTTCCATATCTGTTAGTTTGACTTACGGAAAATGTAATGTGGCAGCCTTTTTGCCAACTTGACAGCATTAAGCTTTTGCAATAGTCACACAAACGGTCACGATCCAATTGTATCAAATGTTCGAGTGATCCAACTGGAAGAAAGTTTTAAGTTTAGAAACCTACTTGGAACAAAATAAATTTTAGTGACCAAAATGACATTTTGCTAAAAATTCAGTGACGCTTGTTAACCCCGCCCTTCTTAGCACTAACAAATAGTTGTCACTTGTTAACTATAAGTCTGGGAAAACAAGTGTGAGACAACCAAAGAAAAGCTTGTTTACAGGTAAAAAAAACTTTTCCTAAACCATCGGAGGAGCAAATGCCAGGGAAGACGTCCACCCAAATGACAAATGTCTCAAGCCATCAGAAGCATGGTCCACTGCTCAGTGCCAATTACTTGAATTTGTTTAATGCTCAAGATTCCATGACATCAGATTGTTATTGATTTTACTTATATATTTTGAATTTGATGCAGCATTTTTGTTGCACTACTCAATGTTCTTTTTCTAGCCATTTTCCATTTTTCTTTTAACAACCAGATTTTTAAAAGAAAAGACCCAAAACAATTTAGGGAAAAAAATAAAAAATTTAAACCCGCTCCCATCTAACCCTTACAGATGAAGAAAACTACCGGTAATAAGGTGCTTGGAGAGCATGCGCCGTGTGAAATTGGCCCTGCCTTACTTCCATCAAGCTCATACAGTTGACCTGTAAATAACAAGTTTGTGGTATATATTTATCCTGATGGTAAATTTGCTCTAAATAAAGAACTAAACAATTGATGTAAAGGTGGATTCAGTTATGCCAAACTGAAGCAGATGAGCATTGGCAAGCATCGGGTTTCACTTAGAAAAAATAAAGATCAAAGTTGCACGTTTGGTAAGTCTTCCATCCATGTCTTGCTAGAATATGTGGTTAAAAAATAAGAAAAAGTTTTGGATTTGCGTGAAATATTATTTTATTGAAAAATGTGTGGTTGAAATGGGTTAAATCACTATTCAATAATGTATTTTGATGGAAAAATGGGGCTCAAACAAGGGCTAAACATGGCAATGCATTTAATTTTAAATCAGCAGCAGAGACACAGGAGATGGTGGGCAGCAATTGGCCCCCTTGATATAATTTTCTGATTGTATGGGACATATCTGGACTGGTAGTCTAGGCTTTATTGGATATTCACATTCCACTGTTCCACTCCCCCACCCCCCAATACACACAACTCAATTCTCACAGAAGTCCTATACAGCCTCCCTTCTTGCTGTCAATCGTACAGTAATTAAAAGGAAATCAAGTTTGCATTATAGGAAAGAACACACGCTGAGCAAGATGGACAGTCAAGTAGGAGCACAGTCTCAAAATGAAGCTCAAGAAAAACTAAAAGCTAAAATAGTGAGTTAACACAAGATAGAATCATAAAAATCATTACTAATCCGAAAGCCTCAAAGTACGGCAGAAAATTGAATACAGGTAAGGTACAAACTTCCATAATATCAAATATAACACAAATGAGAATGTTAAGATGAATGTAGTTGTACTAAAATAGATAAAACTAGAAATGAGACCATAAACCAACAAACGGAGATGGAGGCAATCGAGGATAAAATAAGGGACGATGTCTTAAATGATTGAGAAGAGCTTAAGGTCTCATTAGCAAGAGTTGTAAAATCGAATACAGAACATTAGAAGAGGAAAACGTAGAATAATTGAAATACATTGAGATTCCAGAATATTTAATCCTTCCACAAGTGATAAACGGAATGACAAAAAATGATTCATGAAGCAGTTGTCCTCAATTCTATGAGAAGAAAACTTAGCTTCCTGTTACTGTTGTCTAATACAAAAAACACATTCAGGCTCAATAACCTATTAGTAAAGCACTAATCTTGCACAATCTATCTCATGCAACATGATGCCAATATCAGATAAATTAGCTCCCAAATGCTCATCTATATATCATCATTTTCCTCATACAATAGATATTACTTCACATTAACAAATGGAATAACCACTAGGGCTATCCGTGGGTCGATTCGGTTCGGTTCTGAAGAGATCCGAACCGACCCAAAACTTTCGGGTATTTAATAAATGGACTCGTCGGGTCCAAATGTAATTATGGAACCGTTCGGGTTCGGTTCCTTTCGGTTCAGTTCGGGTCGGGTCGGGTCGGGTCGGGTCGGTTCCGTTCGGTTCCATACCATAATCAAATTTTTTAATATTTACAGCAATATTACATAAATACAACTAATGACATTTCATTCGTAACTTTTACAAATTAACGTAGCCCAATTCAAAAACATATAAATAACTAGCCGTCCAATAAGATTAATTCAATGCATACAAATACCAAAAAGTAGATATTAATATTATAGCAAAACTACATAAAGTATATTCATTTGCTTCAAATTAAAATGGGCTAATGGGTTTTAAAAATGATTTAAATTAAAATTATGAAATAATCTGATTTATTTAATTAATTTGCTAATTTGTATAGAAAAAAATAAAATAATTTAATTAATTCAATATAAAAAATAAAAAAATTATTTAGTTTCGGTTCTTATTCGGTTCTTGGTCTAGACTCGAGACCCGACCCAAATCCATCGGTTTTCGATTCGGGTACCCGTTCGGGTATTTAATTTATGAAGAACCGCTTGATTCGATTCGGTTCGGTTCGGGACTTTTGGACACCCCTAATAACCACTCCTATTTAAAATTCCCTATAATTATATATTACAATCACTGCACTTGCATTGGGAGGAGAGGAGGGAGCAAGAGACTTACCGTCTACACATGTGAAGCAGATGAAGTGTGCGTCTGCATTATCTGAAGCCTGTAAAGAGAAACAGACGAGATCACAAATTTCCCACCACTCATTGAAAATAAACTTTATAAAACTAAACTGATCGAATAACAAGACCATGACCAAATAATTATAAGAAATCTCATAAAAATGGCCAAAAATTTGAAAACAAGTTTACTTTACTTGACTGATCAAATAGCTCCTTGAGCTGCACTGAAACATTAAGGTACCATTTACCATGATTGATTATTATACGCTACTATCAGTTCTAGGTGGAATTATGAACACAAGAACCCAGATAAAAGAAGAAGATGAAAAAATAAATTATTATGCAGCTTTAATCCCATTAGGGTAAGGCCATGGAGTCTGAGATATGAGCCATTGGCATGCTGCATACATCTTGGTTCCAACATCAGGACAGGGCATGCAGAAATATTTATAAATTTCTCATTCATCTTGTTTCATGCCTATATTTGTCCACTACTACCAGAGACTAAACTATATTAAAGTAGCAATGGAAGAAACACAGATGTCTTAGGATTGTTCAACTCCAAATGCCACAAATTACTAGTTAGATAAGATCCTAGGCATCAACCTGGCAAATCAATTGCACTAGTTTAAGAATTTAAGCATTGAGTCAACATGAGCCAAGGGTACAAAATTACGTTGGAAAAGAAATACAATTCGATGCTAAAAGATGCTACATATTTCATGGCAAAAATTATAAGCCCCTGTTTGAATCAAATTAAAATTTTCATTCTCGTTCTTCTACTCATTTTCAACCACATTCTTCAATAAAATAATATTTTCCATCACATCAATAATTTTTCTTTATTTTTCTACCACACATTCTCCATCAATCTACTATTCCAAAATACATTCTTCCAAAATAATGTGACTCAAACATACCCTAAATCTAATCTTTGAGATGGTTCTCAAAATTTAAAACCAGATTAAGAAGCCAATATCTGTAAGTCTCGAACAGTAAGAGTTTTAGTTGATAATTACTTTATTACATGCATAACTTATTGACCATATTGAATTAGCAATGGAATAATGCTCCTATTCCACTGATGAACAGGCGATAATCAGCTTATCTTCCACAAAGAAGCTTGGAACATCTCAGAAAACAAAAAATAATAAATCTAAATTACTTCCTTTTGACTACAGCATGATAGACCTCCAATAAGGTTCGCGTATTCAAGGAGGAAAAAAGGGGTTAACACACACAATATGGAAGCAGCCACGTCAACTAGCATTCCAGAATATTCATCAAGTCAGTTAAGGGCAAAGGAGTAGTAGTGCTATAGTGTGGGGGATGCCTAATATTACCTATAAATAGGATAAGGGGGGCCTGCACAATGCATGTTTTTGGACTGATATTCAGTTAGGGAATAGGAGAGACCGGCCTCTCAAATAGCCTGAATTTGTCCTGTTCAATCTCAATTTTCTTCATTCAGTGCAGCAATCCTTGTTTCAATTTTCAATTCAATATAAAGTTATACATTACCATACTTCTCTTATTCTCTCATCATATTGTTGGCTTAATCAATTACTAAACAAGTAATTCCCAGGTTATCAGAACAGCAGCTAGCTACAAGGGATTTCCACAGTAGAGCAATAGTTGTAGAGGGGTTCTATCACTACAGCTACTATAAATCGCAGAATTACCAATTAGCCCCTGTTTGACACCCATTTTTGACAAAAAATAAATTCTGGAATAGTGATTGATGGAAGAATGTGTGGTTAAAAAGTAATGAGAATTTTTGGGTTTATGTGTAGTATTATTTTATTGATAGAATGTGTGGTTGAAATGAAAAAAGAGAAAAAAATGAGAATAAGAATGAAAAAAAATGGGTGTCAAACAGGGGCTTAATCTGTCAATGACTATGTTTCTAAAACCTAACCTCTGTTTCACCAGCAGTAGCCGCAACTGAATGAGCAACTTCCATTTCTCTGTCATTTTCAAGGAATGCAGCACGCTGCAAGACGATTATATTCTGGGATATTTAGAAAGACACCAAAGCAAACCATGTGACTTGAAACCAAACACTGATTACAGTAAAGGTTCGAGAAAAATTAACCTCTGAAGGACCCATTTTTGCAGTGGACTTGAAGAATCTGTCAAGAAACGACCCTTCAGCTGAAAACAATAAGCAAATAGGTGTGAATGAAAACCTTGATGTGACAAATACAAAAGGGACATTAATAATTGCTGAAATTATTCGAAGATACACAACAGCAATAGTAAGCATGCATGAAAGAAGTAGAATCTAAACTTCAGCTGAAACAACTCTAACAAATGTAACCCTATCCCCGGCCTGTTTAACTTCTTTGACCTCATTTTTAAACCAAGTTCAGTGATTATTACTGCCCCATTTCTATCTTTTCTCCTTTCTGTATATAAAAGTATATATCTCTATATTGCCTAATTCTTTCACCATTTCTCCAGCCCATTTGGACCCTTTTCCACTCAATAAACCAAAATCCTACCATCAGTCATTATTAATATCAAAATCTCAACAAATGGAAAATTTTCCATGCAAGCAGCTACTGAAGAGATGGAATCATCTTCAGCGTTATATGTATTCCCAACTTAATAAAAAATTAGAGCCTATTTGGTGCACATTAAAATGAGAAAATGTGTTTTTTTAAAGTGATGTGATAGGGAATATGTGGTTGAAAAAGAAGGAAAAGTTATTGATTTGATGTAAAATATTATTTTATTGGAGAATGTGTGGTTGAAAATGAGTAGAAGAATGAGAATGAAAAAACTAATGTGGATCAAACAGGGGCATAATCTAACGTATCAGAACACTTACCAAGTTTTATCTTAGAAGTGATATTCCCAACAGCATGAAGAAGCCCAATGGTTCCACAGGCATTGCCTACAGTTTGCTTCATAAAGTAAACTCCTCCACTAAGCTCCTGTAGGCAACTATCATGAATATTGAATAGTTGCAATTTAAATTCATAAAATGAAGTCGAGAAGGACCAATTGTTCAACCCAATCCGATCCATGGTTATTGAGTCGTGTTATGTGAAAAATTACTAGAAAACCTTAAATACGCATATAATATACTACAAGTTAGCTTTAACATAATTGACATAAAAGTCATCTTCTATTATCAATGCACACCAAGTGTAATCAAATGCTACGGGTACTAAAAAATTTATGAATAACCCAACGAGATAAAATAATAAATTGAAAGTCAATTTAGTTGAGGAAACCATATTTCCAAAACTATGAGAGATCCCAAATCCTGTAACGTCAGTGATAAGCTGGAGAATATTTGGCTTTTTGATTGCTGAAATATATTCTCAGAATGCACATTCATAGCATGCAAAAACAGGCAACCACGAGTGTGTCCGCAAGCGCACGCTTGGAAAAATACATTGTTATGATCAAGTAAATACACTTTGGATAAAGTTTTTCAACAAATATGCTCAACCGAATTTATTTTATTCTATTTGACATTCTATTAGTATAGAGCGGCATTGGCAACACACAAACATAATAACGAGAAATAAGAAAGAAACGGTAGAGGTAGAAATCTAGTCATTGTAGGAGAGTATAGTGAAAAGAAAGCCAAAAGTTGATGTATGGTACCTTTTGTCACTGTAGTTTTAGGTAAACATTCTTGTGGAAAAAGATTATGAACAAGTTGCAAAAACCATATATGAAGAGCTAAATGTTGTACGTATAAACATCATGAAATAATAATCGAAAATAATTAATGAACATAAGATCAAGTACATAACCTAGATTTGGCAGATGACAAGAAAATAAGTCATATGGTCATCATTGGAAGACTAAAGTCTCAAATGTAGGAGCATGCAAACCTCATCCAAAATCTGAAAATACATTTAGCCTTTTTCGAACCCCATTTTCTAAAACTCATTTTTCCTCAAACTTATTTTCAATCACATATTCTCCCGATAATTTTAACTACAAATCTACAAAAAAAATCACTTTTTCACCAAATATATTTTCAAAATATCTCTACCAGACAAGGGCTCAGTTCACTCGGAGCAAACTTCCCAAAAGCCTTATACTAAAGGTAGGTAATCCTATGCCTCAACTGATCTACGTACATTATTGAAGCTTACTACACTGATGGGATTGTTGATTGTAGATCAAACTCATGGACGATTGCTCGCTTAGTCCAGCTCGAAACAAAGGAAAAGAGAGATCGACCAGGTAGTTTCTTCCCCGCCTTTGAGACTTGGGCTAAGGAATAGAGCATGGGAGAGGACACCGCTGGAGGTAAAATTGGAACCAATTTTGAAATGGATTTGAGATTAAGATTTGAAAATGAAAGGAGGGGAAATGCATTTGGATTCTACTTGTGATGTTTGATATACAAGTAAAGAATGGAATATGCTAGTTACTCTTTTCACCCTTAGATTGTGTTCGGTACATCGTATTAGATCGTATAAACAATTTAGTATAAAACTAAAATGGATAATAGTAGGTGGATGGTATTATGGTAGATTAAGGATTTAAGGTAGATAATATTCTCTAGTCAAAATTGTCAACCACACCAGATATAAGATAACTAGTATAAAATGACATTTTTTTACTAAAAGATCAAATAATATTATCCACGGTAATTTGCGGTAGTACCATTCATCTACTACTGTCTACTCAAATATTATGCTAAATTTTTATAAGATCTAATAGTGTGTGCCAACCGCAACCTCTTTGTTTTCAGAAAAATAAGGAAAACTAGTAATTGTCTCCGCAATTTAAAATTGAAAATAGGTCAAACCAGATCATTTACTCTGGATTTTTGATAACTTAATATTTCCGGTCAAATCCTCCATATACTAATCCCATCTTACAAATCCACGCTTCTAGTCCTATTATCAACTCCAAAACCCATCAAATCGCATGATTCAAGCGCGAAAATCTTCCTATGAGCATCTATAAAATAGAAATATAAATGTATCATCCAAATGGTAACATTAAATACAATAATAAAGTCAAACTCACCTTTATTTCACTATCTTGTTTTCTCCTCTCTTCTTCGCTCTGTAAAAAAAAACCAGAATCTGTCATTTCAATACAAATAAACTGTAAACATTGTAGTGCCGATAGCAACCCCCCTAAGTGATACAAAATTAAGAATCGACTGATATAGAAAGTTGTATTGCGTGAGCATGTTTGGCTAAGCTTGGAGAAAATTATTTTCAGTTCCAAACATATTTTCGACAAATTGGTCCTTTTCCTATTTTTCAGTAAAATAAGTCATTTATTTTTTAAAAGGATTATATATTTTAGAACTAACGCATTTAGTTATAAGTCCAAACCTTTTAAACTCAGCCAACCAACTCTTTCACAAATTACCTGTGATGTTATAGGGTAGAGAAAAAGGACGGCGAGCACTGGCTTTGGAACCATTTCTAGAAGTTCTTCGTCCAATCCATAAACATCAAAGCACTCTGCCTCATCAGGTGGAACGCCGAGTCCCCAGAGAAACTGCAAATGACATTTCCTCAGATTGTTAAAACTTATATATATGAAAAAGGAAATTCGATGGGAAATTGGATCAAACCTGGTTCATAACATCGGGATTAGCTTCAAGAGGAAGCCATCTCTTAGCAGATGGGCTTTCCGCCATTTTCTCTCTCTTTTTCTGGCGGTCTCTCTTTTGGAATATCAATGAAGAGTTTTGTTCTGAAAGGACATTTGGGTGGGAATATTTAGCACTTTGATCAATTTCAAGTGAAACCCTGCTGCTTTTCAAAATTTTCAAATTGGTCATTTATATTTGTTAAGACATATGCTCATATTTGACAACCATTGTTTGAATTTATTTTTTTTACGTACTTATTTCCAATCACACATTCACATAATAAAATATTATACATATGAACTCAAAATTTTCTCTACTATTGAACTACACATTATCCTAAAAATCATTATTCAAAACATTATTTTTCTTCGGACAAGAGCTACATGTCCTCATAGTTTCTATTCTCTTTTTACCCTTTAGTTTGAATTATCAATGAATGGATATTTAAAATTTGTGCAATTTACACGTATTATAAATAATAACTAAATATTAACATAAAAAAAATTACAGTTAAAAAAAAAAAGTGGTGCGACCGATTGCTCCCTGCATGTAATCTTTTATTATTATTAGTGGAAATTACACAAAACCCTTCTTTTCAATATCCATTTTCAAAAATCAGACCACATGTTTCACTTTTCAAAAATCAAATATTTTATATTTATAGATTAAATATTAATTATATAATAATCATTTTAATTTCCAAACCCTAATCGCTCACTTTTCTCCATCTCCCTCTCTCTCCTCAATCTACCTTCCCTCTCTCACCTCTATCTACCTTCCCACCGGCGCCGTACCCACCTTCCTACCGAAACCCCCAACGACACCGAGGCAGCTTTGAACTCACAGCAGCTTTACCCATGGTGCAACGTTTAAGACCGCCACGTGTAACCGGTAGGACCGTCGCACCCACGCCTTCCTTCTCGCATCTTGATTTTGTATGATTTTTGTTGGTGAGGTAATGGTGTACAGTAGCGTTGAGGCTTGACTCTAAGCCCGCGGAGGCGCAGTTGTTGATCTGTTACGGGTGTGTGCTGATTTGTTGCGGGTGTGCTGGTTTTTGTGCGGTTGCGTGTGGTGGAGGTGGGCGATCTGTTGTATATGTCAATCTGTGTGTTTGTGTGTGTGATTTGTGTTGTTTTAGCGGTGGTAGCGATAGTGACGGTGATGGAGGTGGGATATGTGGGTATATGTGCTGATCTATGTTGTTTTGGCGGTCGTGGCAGTGGAGTTGTGCGGTGTCATGGTGGTGATGGTGATGACTTGTGACTGTGGAGGTGTGTGGTGGTTTTATGTGACCCATTAGTTGACCATTGAGTATGTGACCAACTATTTGGTCACTTATGACTAATTATTTAACTTTGACCTTTAAAATTTGATAATTTATGACCTTAAAATTCGAATTGTGACTCACAATTGATTAAGTTGTGACAGAAAAATAAACAGTGGCCTATAAAATTTTTGATTTGTGACCTCGAACAAATTTGTGACCTACAAAATTTCTGATTTGTGACCTGCAAAATTTTTGATTTGTGACTGATAAATAAATTGTGACCTATAAAAATCTTGAGTTGTAACCGTAAATTAATTTGTGAAGTAAAAAATTATGATTTGTGACCGAAAAATAATATATGACTTATTAAATTGTGAATCTGTGATCATATTATATAAATATGTGACTGTCATCGGAATAGTCGTCGGAATCGGAAAAGTAACTGAAACGGTCGTCGGAGAAAAGCGGTGGCCAGAACGATCGTCGGAATAATCTCTGGAGCAGTAGGGGTGGTGTAGGTGAGGTGGATTAATTATGTTATATTATAATAAAATATTTAATAAATTTATTTAATAATTTACTAATTCATAAATAAAAATTTAAAAAAAAATCTGATTTTTAAATTTTGAAATTTGTTTTCTTATTTTTGAAATGGCACATACTTAATATCTTAGAAATAGCACGAGCCGACTCGGCTCGGGTTTTTTCTTGGTCCAGCCACGGGCCACCCAAGTTGATGTACCATATTGACATCCCTACCAATGAATGTGAGAAATTTATTCTAGTTGTTGTCGGATAGGTAGCATTAGCAGTTTATTTCATATGAATTTTTATTTAGACTTGAATTTCAAGTTGAAAACTTGCTAATATGCTAAATAGCGTTATCAAACAAGGACTTAGTAGGAAAAGGATTGATATACCCTTTTCGTTTATCCTTTTATTTGGAACGTTTAGACGTCTATTTGTCCAACTTGTAATTAGCCTCCAAAATGTATGCGATTTTTATTAAAAATGAACTATAAGGGTGCGTTTGTTTATCAATATTTTTCGTGAAAAATGTGTTTTTTCACTAATTTTTTATGCTTTTGTACCGTTTGATTGAAAAAAAATTTCACGAAAAATATTTTCTTATTTTTGATCACGTGACCAGATTTTTCTTGAAAACAAGGAAAAAGTATATATTTTTTAGGAAGATACAGTTTTTATTTTTCATGTAATTCACTATATCTTTTTCTCTCATCTACCTACCAATAAAAAATAGACAAACATAATATTTCTCAATGAAATTTTAATTGTGTCAACCAACTTTAATGTATCACAATCAAATTACTAGACTTTATTTTATAGTGCTAGTTACTTTGTTAGCTATGATACTAAACTTAACATTTAAATCCTATGTTGACATTAAATCATTTCACTTAAAAAAGTCGTGACGGCAAAATTTGAAAAATAAATCATCGTTTGTGAAATCATAACTCGACGATATCTGTATTTAAATTTTGAATCGCTTGGTGAGACATGTCGGGATCAGGACATTAAATTTTGTAATAAGGGTCAATGAATGCATTAACATTAGAAGTTTGATTGTAATAAATTAAAGTTGAGCAACTCAATTGCTGTTTCACTAAAAGTTGAGTAATAAGATTAAGACCATGTTTGAGTTACACATATTTTCCAATTCCCATCACATCAACAGTAAAAATGCATTCTTTTTTAAAAAATGTGCACCAAACAGGGGCTAGCCATTGTTTGATCCCCATTATTTTTAAAATATAATTTTTCTTCTCTTATTTTCAACCACACATTATTTTAAAAAATAATATTATACGCAAAGTCAAAATATTTTCTTAGTTTTTAACCACACATTTTTTATCAAAATACTATTCCGACACACATTTTGCCGAGAAAATCTGTCTCGAACGGGTGCTAAGTGAAATCGTCAAATCGGAGCTTGCAATCTAACCCCAAATCAGAGAAATTCTTACAGGGCCAAACCCACATCACGAGCAAGCCCAAAATTACATGGATATGGACCCACTAAGATCCGACCCGACCGTTTAGATACAATGAATCTTCTCCCATTCTATCCCCATCCACTAGACTGGGGTTTTAAGGATTAGGTTTTGCTCATTTGCCCTGCCGCATTTACTCTCCCTCTCAAAATATTTTCTTGCAGGAAAACTTCCTCTCTGTAGGATCTATTTTCATGGATTCCAGTAACTAGAGTTTTTTCTTGATTCCTCATTGTTTTTTCACTGAACTGTATCTGTTTATCTATCTGATTAATTGAGAGATGACCACTATAAACCCATTTGATCTTTTGGGTGATGACGACACGGAGGATCTAAGTCTGCTTATTTCTGCCCAGCAGCAGAAAGCAACGGCTTCGGCTCCAGCAAAGGAGGCTCTAGCTAAGGTTCAGCAGGCGGCTAAGCCTGCTGCTAGGCTTCCCTCTAAGCCTCTGCCACCTGCTCAGGCTGGTAAGGAATTAATAGAGTGAAAATTTTAAATTTTCTATTGGTTTTGATGGATGCTGGCGTGTTTTAAATTTTCTATTGATTTTGATGGATGCTGGCGTGTGAACTTTAATTTATTTAATGGGACCTCGAAATGATGCTTGAATCTCCTGTTATTTCCTATCCATTTATGCACGCATATTGTGAATTTGATATTTTATGTTTCCTTGCTGAAGACACGGAAAATGAAAGAGTGAAGTGATCAAACGCTAACCTTTAAATGGTTTGAAATATGTAAAACGATCTTTTGCATTTCCTTAAATGTGGACACTCATTATAATAATTTATTGGATTTTACTTTTCTTATCTTCAATAGAAGTACAATCTATTTGTCCAATTTAGTATTCCAGTTGTACTATCCTGTTCTATGATTAGGTGTATGGACAGTGCTTTCTATTGATGGAGTGCCATGTTATTGTCATTGTCAGTATCCATTATCCCATTTTACAATTACTCGATTTTAATCATTTATTTCGCAAAGGCTTTGTAATATGTTCTTGGATCCTGTCCTATGTCTAACTGGAGAAACCATGGTGTTTATTTTTTCTGCTTTAACGCTTACTGTTTTTTTATTCATCTCGAGCAGTGAGGGAGGCAAAGAATGAAGGTGGTCAGCGTGGAAGAGGTCGTGGTGCAGGACGTGGGGGTGGTCGTGGCCGTGGATATAATCGAGATTCTGCTGACAGTGAAAATACATTTGGAAACAACAATGAATTACCTGGAGGGTATAGGGTTTCAGAAGATGGAGATGCTAGAAATCCATCTGAAAGGCGACCGTATGGTGGACCTCGTGGAGGTGGGGGTTTCCGTGGTGGTCGCCGTGGCGGTTTCAGTAATGGGGAGACTCCTGATGGTGAACGTCCTCGAAGGGCATTTGATCGCCACAGTGGGACTGGGCGAGGGTGAGAGATTTAGAGAGTTGTTACTAATTGCTGTCATTTTTTCCTTTTTCCTTTTTTGTATTTTTTGAATAAAGTTTTTGTTATTTTACAAATTAGGCCAGGTTTTTTTGGACTTCTCTGGGCATGAATTGTGCAGAAAATTATTTAGTTTATTTCAATATTTCTTCTTGTCATATTATTATTCAATATTTCTGTTGCAGAAACGAGCTTAAACGTGAGGGATCTGGTCGTGGAAATTGGGGTGCAGCCACTGATGAGATTGCCCTGTGAGTACTCGAATCTTGAAGTTTAGCTGCTGTTATTATATTTGAATGGGTTTTATATAATATGAATATCATATTATGTTGTTACATAATGCAGGGAAACTGAAGAACCTGTTAATGAAGGAGAGAAGAACACTGATGTTGAGAAGGAACCAGTGCAAGATGATGTCAGTGATGCTAACAAGGATTCTTCTGCAAATGAACAAGAAGAGAAGGAGCCTGAGGAAAAGGTGAAATATTTCCTGATTTTATGCTTCAGAGTGGAAGACACTGATCACCGGTTTCCTCAATTGCATTCATTATATTAGTTTCATTCACTGACATTAAGAGATCGATTTCTATCAATTACCAATGACTTAATATTAAATAAACAGTCTCTCTTCTTTGTTTTCTTCGTCCTTAGCTGTCATCACATTATTTTGTTTGCTGATTTTCAGTTGGAGACTGTCCTCTGCATTATATGGTAGACTCTTGTTGGTATGCACTAGATTGACCCTAGACTAATTTCCATGGGATGATTTGCCAACGATCGATGTGCATCAATTTTTTTGTTCTTTCTTTCTTTTTTCTCTGTTGCGATGCATTCAAGTTTTTTTTTGTGAAATGGAGTTCATCAGTATGAACTGAAACATTGATGTTTCGGTGTTTCAAAAGTAATAGAAATTACTAGTCACTGCACTGACATCAATCAATATTAATAATGCAAGAGCTTAATATGAAACACCCACTTGCCTCTCAGGGAGAGAACAAGGAAAGCAAGACAAAAAACGAGCTGGAATATAATAAGTTTTGGGTGTCCAAATATTTGATTAATCAAGGGAAGGAATATAACTTCTATTTTGGTTCTGGAAAGAGAAAATTTGTCCTAGATATACATTTCTTCAATTTTCAGTCATTGCTTTTCTCTGTGGGGTCCAAAATGGTGAAACGTGAAAGACAAATGTCATGTTTTTCGATGATCTTATGACACAAGGGAAAAACTCACTATACCTCCAGTTTTTAGGCATGAACCTTTGAAACCTTATTACTAAGTTTTTTTTTTCCACACGAGTCTTTTCTAGTTTGTATATTCTAAGGATCAAATGATTATGGTATGCTAACTTGTTGATTTTTTAAATATTGACAATATTTATGATCTGCCACTGCGACAGGAGATGACTCTGGAGGAGTATGAGAAAGTACTGGAAGAGAAGAGAAAGGCACTGCTCGCTCTTAAATCAGAGGAAAGGAAGGTCAATTTGGACAAGGAACTTGAATCCATGCAACTTCTGTCCAACAAGAAGAACGATGATGAAGTCTTTATCAAATTGGTAAGCCTATTCTTTTATCAGTGCTAAATTTAGTTGGGTCATGTAGAGTCAAGTGTATTGATTTTATTGAAAATTTTGGCAAACTGGACAGGGTTCTGATAAAGATAAGCGCAAAGAGGCAGCTGAGAAGGCCAAAAAGGTAAGTTCATGTTCTGCTCTACCTGGTTGCACTTCCTAGTACTTTCAATTTGACGCAAATTGGTTGCATACTCTGGGGATATTTTTTGAAAGAATGGTCATTGACATGCTTCGAATACCCCCAGGGAAAAAGATTTCTATGCAGACACACACGTGCATGTAGGTAGCCTGATGCTGTCTTGCAAACACTGAGCATTGATATTGGCTTCTGCGATTCATTGGAAACTGTTATATTTGTTTTTCTTTATATTTCATATCATTTCAAGCCTTATGGGGAGATTGAACTATATTGACATTTGAGAATCTGAGATTACTCTAGTTCGGAGTTGAATCAATAGTGTGAGACTTGTCATAATGTGGTCTCATCTTAGGGCTCTGTTGAATTTGGAGTTAAAAAAAAAAGTCAAAATTTGGATGGTGAAGTGTTTAAAGGACGGTTGAGAATCTGATATTATTCTAGTTGGAGTTGTTCGTTGAATCAATAGTGCAGGACTTTTCATTAGCAGAATGGTCTCGTATCACAGCTTTGTTGAATTTGGAGTAAAAATTCAAAATTTGGATGGTGAAGTATTTAAATTGTTTCTGTCTTAACATTTAATATCAAGTTAGCACTGGCTGTGTTTCTGTTTTTCCAAATTTATTGTTGAGAAATAAAGACAGAATCATTAGAGTTGCATGTTATGGTCTCATCATAGGGATTTGTTGAGTTTAGATAAAAAAAAAAAATTCAAGATTTGGGTGATCTATTGCTAAGTTTTTTGTGCAAAAGGAGACTTCCCATCCACGGGTCAACAGTTCGCTTTTAATTTATAAAGAAAGAAAAATATTATGCTTAGACTTGAGTTTGACCATATTACTGACCATCGAACTTCAATGTTTGGTTACTGACCATATTACTAACCATATTTAAGTTTATGCAACGGTCTGGATCTATTAAACTAAACCCACATTCAAACACACGTCAAATTTGTTTGCAGGAGAAATTGTCTCCTGAACTAATTAAATGTTTTTGGCCTCTTTTGGACAGACCGCCGTTAAACCTTTAACCCTCTATATTTATGAGCTGGGTTTGAAAGCATTGGTTTTGAACGCAACTCTTTACACTTAACAAATTGGCTTTTGTTCTTGTGCAGGCTGTAAGTATAAATGAGTTCCTTAAGCCGGCTGAAGGGGAGAACTACCAATCCGGTGGCCGTGGCAGGGGCAGGGGACGTGGTAGAGGAGTATATGGTGGAAGCAATAGGAACGACATGCAAGCCCCAGCTATTGAAGATGTTGGACAGTTCCCTTCCTTGGGTGGAAAGTAAGGGCTTGCAACCTGCCTTCCCGAATCTGCCCTTTGACAGATTGATCTTTTTGGGTCGTGGGTAGCAGAACATATCCTCTAGAACCGTCTTTCATTGAAATTGTCGGGAAAACCTTGCAGTCATTTCAGTGTAAATTTAGATGGTTTTCAAGGGTTTTTTTTACAATTGTTCTTCACGACTTTGACATGCATGAATGCTCTTTCAGTCGTAGCATCGGGGATATTTTTAAAATCTTTGATCAAGTTCATGGGTCAGTTTTTTGATTTGGAGTTGGATGCGAAACAGTTTTGTTTGATTCTAAATATTGGTTTTGCTGCAAGTTTTGTGCATGCTAGTTTTCAAACGTCAAGACCTATGTTTGGATGTGGCTTCAAAGCAATAAACGAATGCCAATTCCAGGCCAAAATTCCGAAGCTTGATCCGATTATTCCTTTTGCATCACGAAAAGGACATCCTTGAGCGGGTGCAAAGGAAAATTGACATTGTACTAGTGTTAGTTATTCTCAATTTTTCAAACCAAAGTTATTATAAATTATACCATATTTTAATGGGAAAATTACAGCAGCAGTTCCCAACTTTTTTAATTTTTGCAGATGTTATCGTAACTTTTATTTGTGCCAACGGAGTTCCTAACCTTCATAAATATGTAGTTGAGGTCCATTTAGATGGAACTGTTCACTTGCCCTTTACTTTCCCATAAAATTGGAAAAATTGAATATTTTGACCCATTTGAATAAGGGCATTTTCATCAATCTCATATTAATAATTAAATTAACCCTCACCCTTCCCATTCTCCATCCATCCCTACCTAGGGCTGTCCATGGGTCGGTTCGGTTCGGTTCTGAAGATACCCGAACCGACCCAAAACTTTCGGGTATTTAATAAATGGACCCGTCGGGTCCAAATATAATTATGAAACCGTTCGGGTTCGGTTCCGTTCGGTTCGGTTCGGGTCGGTTCGATTCCGTTCGGTTCCGTACTATAATCAAATTTTTTAAAGGTTAATTTCACAAATGGTCACTGAAGTTACGTCAAAATAACAAAACGGTCACTGAAATTCCAAAATTGCACTAACGGTCACTGAAGTATCACCCAATTTCAAGAATGGTCACTGAAGGACCAAATGAGCTGAAGCGTGAAAGATGAGGACCTGCATCGCAAATTTGACAAAAGCCTTCCTCCTCAATTTTTTCCGGCGATTTTGCAACCAAATTCTGGCGAGCTCCGACCACCTAAGCCGCTGGAAATTAGAACCGATCGAAAGCACTCCTCTTCCTCTTCAATTAGCATCCAACCTCTCCCAATTTCATCAAGTTATGTAATCGGAATCGATGCTCAAAAGTTCACTGCCAGAAAATCTAAAAATGGCCAATAACTCGAGCTCATGGCGAAATTGGCGAAGACCCATACCTGGACAAGCTGCGCCAGGTGAAAAGGATTAAATTCCCGGTGGTCGTGACCCATGTCTTGGTCGGACGGCGCCGGAATATGGGTTTTTAGCAGACCCAGTCGCGACTCATTTGGTCCTTCAGTGACCATTCTTGAAACCAGGTGATACTTCAGTGACCGTTAGTGCAATTTTGGAACTTCAGTGACTGTTTTGTTATTTTGACGTAACTTCAGTGATCATTTGTGAAATTAACCCAATTTTTTAATATTTACAGCAACACTACATAAATACAACTAATGACATTTCATTCGTAACTTTTACAAATTAACGTAACCCAATTCAAAAATATATAAATAACTAGCCGTCCAATAAGATTAATTCAGTGTATACAAATACCAAAAAGTAGATATTAATATTATAGCAAAACTACATAAAGTATATTCATTTGTTTCAAATTAAAATGGGCTAATGGGTTTTAAAAATGATTTGGGCTTTAAAATTAAAATTATGAAATAATCTGATTTATTTAATTAATTTGCTAATTTGTATAAAAAAATAAAATAATTTAATTAATTCAATATAAAAAATAAAAAAATTATTTAGTTTCGGTTCTTATTCGGTTCTTCGGTTCTTGGTCTAGACCCGAGACCCGACCCAAACCCATCGGTTCTCGATTCGGGTACCCGTTCGGGTATTTAATTTTTGAAGAACCGCTCGGTTCGGTTCGGTTCGGTTCGGGTTCGGTTCGGTCCGGTTCGGTTCGGGACTTTTGGACACCCCTATCCCTACCCCAAAATGAAATCACCCACAGAACTCAGCGTCTCACCCCATAGCCACCACCTTGATTTTTACAATACTCGAGAACATATTTCTCCCAACCGGACATACCCTCTTCAAGCGGAAAGTTCTCTACAAAGTCTCTCTCTCTCCCCGCATCCACTATTGGCGCAAGGCATTTCTTCTCCGATTTTCAAATTTTCTTCGAATTTTGTGTAACAATTGAGCATCAAAGCTTGGAGGAACTGCAATAACATCTGATGCTACCAAAAGTCGTACCTGTCGACTCCCGAGCTTGACGACTGAGAATGAGCACGAACGAGGTCTTCCGGTACCTGAAACAAAGGCGTCGAGGTGTGTCCTCGTCGCCCCTCCGATGCTTAAGTTAGAGAGGGAATTTATGAAGGTAATATATGCTGTAAATTGTATCTAAAGAGGTGTGTACCTGATAATGAATGTGAATGAGGTATTTATAGAGGTAAGTGGTAGACTCCCAGTAGGACTACAATGTTGAGATGTCTAGGACTCCTGGTGTAATTGGGAGTTGTAGTGTGGTTGATTTCGAATTACCTACGTGTCTGTATGGACATGGAACTCTAGTAGTAGAATTCTCTCAGAATGATGAAACACATTCTTATAAGGACTCTGCTTGGTAGGCAGAGATCGATCTCGAGGAGTATGAGCCCGAGGAGGTCGAGCTTAATTTGGCCTGCAAGCGGCACTAACTCCTCGGGATATACTGCTCGGGAGACTCTCAAGGATTGGTATCATCAACATCAGAGCTACTTAGGTGGCGGTTGCTTCGTGGTCTAATAACTAGTCCATGACGATAGCTAAGGACATTGAAGCGGAAATGTGGGGAAAATTGAGACATGCAAACGGATTTTGCACTTGCCGTTACTTTCACAACTTGATATTGCACCGAATTTTACTCAAACTTTCGCATTGAATGGCAAGTGCAAAATCACATTGCTAAAGTTTGAGTACTTCAAGCTTCACGGATTTTGGATCAAGAAAGCTTGAGAATTGGTTTTGCTTATGCTGCAAATGTCTAAGAGTAATTTACATGCTGATTAAGTAACTGTTGTTGCTGGAGTTGGAATTGACCCTAGTTTTGAAGGATTTGGGATGGGATAAACGGATTTAGCCCAATAGTACTATTAGTTTGGTGGATGTCCTCTAAGGTGATGAGGTTGGCGGTGGTGGTGAGATTGTAGGTTGAGATGGATATGCTTTTCCAAATCAAATGGTTCGATTTTGATTTTTCATTTGGGATCCATTTGGTAGTGGAGAAGACGGTATCGAAGGTGGTGGTAGCTGTGGATTTGGTGCAGTGGTGTTGGCGGTGGCCAATGGTGGGTATAATGAGTTTGGCTTTGGGTAGGGATGAGGTTTGGAAGTGATAGGGTAGGAGTAAAAGATGATGATGATTTCTTATTTTATTATTTTTATATAGAAAGATATAAAATTACCATTTTATCCTTATAAGAATAATTAATATGACCAAAATCATTTTTTCGATCAACTAACTGAAAAGTGGATAATTTCTGCCCAAACAGGCCTAGTTACATATTTATGAAAGGTTAGAAACCTCTGTTAGCATAACATAAAGATTAGGGTAGAATTTACAAAAATTAAAATGATTCGAGACCGTTGCTGCAATTTTCCCTATTTTAACTATAATAGAAATCACCATTAGAGATCAATTGTATTATAAAATTGAAAACTTTAAAAATCTAATAATATTGAACAATGCTAAATGTAGTTTGACATCCATTGTGACACCCCCATTGTTTTCAAAAACATTGTTGATGGCGGGAGAGCGTGTGTTTTTTTAAACATAATATATGGTAGGGATAAGAAACATATACCTAGCACAAGTGTTACTCATAATCTTGTTTTGATGAATTTACTGTTAGTACAGAGGCTCAAATTCGAAATTCGTATGTTCCAGCATTGGTCCAAGTCTGACCAGCTTAGGAACAACAATATTGTTACGAACAGAACATATTACAGGATTATCTGATTGTAACAGAGTTCCGACAACATTTGCACGTACAGTTAATGGAAAGATACGAGGCCACCTTTCGCTTCCATAAGACATGAAAGCATCTTCGATTGAAATGGTTCCAAACTTGATTGCTTGTGCAAGTTTTTTTGCCAAAACAACTGCATCTTCCAATGCACAGCACGCTCCTTGCCCAAGATTGGGTGTCATCGGATGCCATGCATCGCCAACGAGCACAACCTTCCCGGTTGACGCTGGAGGGCTGATTCCCGGCCACAGCCACCGATCTACCAGAGGGGTTCTTATGATAGTGTCATCTGGAGTAGATTTGATTATATTCAAGAGCTCAGTTGACCAATTACCAACAAGTTCCTTGGTTTTCTGCCTCAACAAAGATGGATCTGTGATCTTCGGACCTGTCATTAAACGTACAAAAACAGTCGTGTTGAAGACTATATTTAAATATGTTTGTCCTCTGCTCAAGCTTTTAGATAGATTGCTTCAATGTAATAAAGGACTTTATGAGTTTCATTATCGATTTTATCTATTTATGAAATTTGTATATGTGTTAGCTGCATATCATTTCTAACAGTTTCAAGCCTTTAAATGAGGCAATTCAACAAATGCGAAAAGTTTCGTCTTCACATCTCTAATTGACTGTGACAAAGTATCTTCCTGGATTGCTTTGCATGCAATTTTGACTACAATACTTGCTAATTGAATATTTAAACAAAATGACAGGTTTCAAACACAATTTTATACCTAGATAATTGCTATTAGAACTGACATCATGTGGCAAATTTGAAATCAGAAAAAGAATATTAAGCTAGAAATCTGAATAAAAAGTTTTCCAGATTAAAGAATTGCATATGCTTTATGAAGACTTGCAAGGAAAAAAATGATTAGTAAGGGACAAGAACATCTATGCTAGTTGACTTCCAGATGGTGGGGTCGAAGTGCTTGGCTTCCCAGGCCAGGCATGGCAATGCTGGGCTGCACAGGCTAAAAAATTGGATGAAAAATACGGATCCACCACAAAATCTGGGCCGGTCCAGGTATCTCTGCAACCCAGCCTGGCCCGGCTCAACCCTATTGACACCCTACTTCAAGATAAGCAATTCTATGAAATAAGCAAAAATGAAATGCAAGAGGAGATGTGAGTTATGGTTTACCTGGTGATGGGCTGTTGTAGCAGATAAACCAGTACACCTTAGTCGGAGAAACTGGCACGTAGCCAGCACGAACGCCTCTCCCATACGTATAATTCACTTTAGGCTCAAATGGTTGTCCATCAGGGTAAAATCCAAGGCCACGAAAAGCAAAATGCCCCACATATCTGGGATCTGGAAACCCCATCCACTTAGCCACTGGAGATCGTATCCCATCACAGGCAATCACAATCTAACAGAAGGCGAATTCATATAGAAACTTTCAGTGACTATAAATAGACCCCAAAAATTATAGTTACACTTCGAGTGTATACAAGATTAGCAAGGAATATGGCACTTCTTCAATGGTCACCCGAGTAAATAGCCCATTTTAAGACCACGTGGAGGGGAATCTAAAAGACAATTGTTAGAAACTAGATACGAACTCAATTGAAATTGATCTATGCATGCAAATTATCAAGCTCAAACCCATGAGTAGTGTAATCTATGTTGTTGAAGGTCATCCAAAATCTATTTCAACGATAAATTGAATATCGAATTAACGTGTAGATCAAGCTACCTTAGCGGACATTTGGGTATCATCCTCGAGTTTTAACAAGGTTTCTCCTTTGTCACTTCTTTCAATAGACGACAGCTTTGAGGAAAACGAAATTGCATCTGATGGTAGCTGGTTAGCAAGAGCTTCCAATAAAACTCTTCTCTCTACAGCACGCACTTCTTGACTGCTACCAAATAGTATAATCAGTAAAATGGCAGAAATCTAATTATGTATATCAATGTGCCAACCCGAAGATCAGGCACAGTACCTTTCATCTTCATCTTTGAATTTGAAAGAGCGCAACTCTCTTCCATCTTCTGATTTTATCACCATCCTGCACAGCTGGCAACATGAAAAGATGCAGAAATACCAAAGTCTCATAAATCCTAATAGTATTTTGGGCCTTTAGCAAGAGACACTAAAGGGCAATAAATTTTCTATGAACAAAATCATTATCCAATAGTAGGTTCATGAATTTCAGAATATACAAATACCTTTCTGAGCATTTGAAGGTATATCCGGGACATAATTTTGTGCGACCATAACTTAAGACCCTAAAAACATAAGAGTTTGTACAAACAGAGATTCTCTTCAAATCCAAATTAATTTTAATGCAAATTGCAAAGCATAGAAACTCCATCAAATTTTTAGATGGTTGTAATTTTTAGCAGAAACGCAATATTGGTTCTAGAAAGAAGTCACTTTCATCAGGAATTGAGTCTCTCTAAACCATCCTTGGACAATACTGACAAAATTTAAATTCGAAATCAGTAGAAGCGCGTTTTGCTGTCCCTATGATATGCTAGGATTCATACTGCATATTTTTTAATCATGTAAATGTGAATAATATGACTTGTAAAAGGTTATACCCAATGTATTCATGTTGTCTCCATAGTGCTGGAGGTCTTGAGCAATTGTCTACTAAGATAGTAGGAAATTTTCCTTTGATTAGAAGTAACACGCAAAGGAACCAATTCTAGTGTATGAAGTAGAATTTTTACCAAGAAATAAATGAATTATTTTTCACGAAACAACGGAGTTATTTGTGTGTGGTCTGAAATTCGGAAGGCCTTATTTATAGCCATGCGTAGGCATTCCCCCAAGAACCGTTGCTTTCCGGGAAAGTGTATTGTTTTGATTCTTGAACAAAATTGTAGGATTAATTAGATGAAAAGTTGTGTATGAAAGAAAGTATATGTCATTGAAATAACAGTTTTCTTGGGCAAGAAGACACAATGCTAGGCCAAGATTTGTTGGGCTTGCAGTGGCAGCACAGCACACGGTTTAAATTGAAATGGATTTTTTCCAGTTTTTTCACCTGTTCAAAATGTAGTATTTCACATAACAAATGGAGTACCAAAAAATATGATATCAAGATAGCTTGTACATACCCTTCAATTTCAAGAAATTGGCTTCTAAGATTACTGCCAACTCCAATAGCATCCAAAACTTTCCATCCATTTTTAAAAAGTGTTAATGAAGTTCCTTCAGTCCTCAGTGTCTCGCTTTGCTCAAGCACAAGTGACCGAATGCCAAGCCTAGATACAAGAATTCACATCAAGAAAAAGAGAAAAAAAAAAGAAGAATTTCACTCGTTTCTAATAAAAATTACTTAGTTTGAAACTAGTTATTGATTTCAAAACATATTTATCATCTCAATTCCACTGTCTGATATTTCAATTGAAATTAAAACGAGCATAACAATTTCCGAGAGGCGAATCTAACCTCTGAAGCGAGACTGCAGTGGCAAGGCCAGCAATTCCGGCCCCAATAATGACTATATCTTCCTTCTTAACATCACTTTGAGCATTAACTATGGATAGAGAAATGGGTCTGGCTCTGATTCTGGTTTTAACTCCGTAAATTCTTGAGTGATATAGTGAAGTTGTTGAAGGAATAGAAGGGGGCCACTTCTGAAGCATCAGAGTGGAGACCGCCATGGATTCTGAATGTTGAACTATTTTGCAAGCTTGTGAGTTGGATACTATTGTACAAACAAGTGGTGGAAAACTGGATTTGATTTTTCGCCGCGAATATTTTGCAGCCTTTGTTAAAAAATGCTAATATGATGTCGTGGCTCCAAAATATTCCAAACAACCTTATTGACATGTAGAGGTGTCAATCCGGGTGGTCCGGGCCGGGTCGGCCCGCCAACATGTGAGCCCGGTAACGGCCCGCGTGAAAAAAAGCCCGCCCGCTGCGGGTTCCGGGCCGGTTACGGGTCGGCCCACAATTTTGGACTACAACCCAGGCCCGCCCGTTGACCCATCCGGGTCGAGCCCATGCGGGTCACGGGTCGCGCGGGTCGCGGTTCGTTCCGGTTTGGCCCGTATGATTGTATAAATAAAATTATAAAAATATAGAATTTTTCCGGTTTGGCCCATATGGAGAGTAACTATCATTGAAAATAGGACTTTGAGAAGAAGAATCGCGAGAATCCATAATATAGTAGGATTAAAAAATTTAGTAGTGACTAGTGAGAAACGAGAAGAAAGAAATATAATCAAGATGATGATGATATTTACAATTGAATAATTGTAATTGTAGTAAGGTAGTAACAAGTATGAACTATGAAATATAAATGTATAATAACTAATGAGAGGATATTGTAAAAATAAATGTAAGAATAAATTGGAATTTATTGATGAAGGGGATGATATTACCGTTAGAAAATTTATATTACCATTAGTTAAAATTAAAAAAAAAAAAAAAATTGACCATGCAGCAGGCTACGCCTTTTTTTGAATTTTTTTTATTTTTATTTTTTTAAATTTTTTTGTTTGGCTTTCTCCCCCCCTTTTTTTTAATTTTTTTTTTTTTTTTTTTTTTCAATTTTTTTTTACGGGTCGCGGGTTAACCGCGGCCCGTGGGGGTGCAACCCGCGAAGCCCGCGGGTTACACCTCCTTGGCCCGTGAACCGCCCGCACGGGTCACGGGTCGGCCCGCGGTCCCGATTTTCACGGGCCGGTTTTCACGGGTCATGGCCGGCCCGTCCGTCTTGACACCTCTATTGACATGCGATATAAGAATAATGCTGTTTTGCCAGGTGTTTTTAACATCTTCGTAGACGGATTAAATTTTGTCAAAAAATGATTGAATGACGGTGAGGATTATTTTTTAAACAGTTCAATGATAGAATGTCACGTTAATCCGTCTACGAAGATGACATTTTATCATTCAAGATACCAAAAAGTTCTAATAGCCAAGCATGATTGATTATATAATGGTAAGTTACAAAAACATAACATTATTAAATACTAGCCTTCTAATAAAACTAGGTATATGGATAGAGGGGTTAATAACGAGACTGTAATTTTGACGAGGGTTATTAATACAAAACGTTCATACGTTTGAAGTTCATTGCGCAAAATGTCCTCACCTTTTTTTTTTACGCTTATTTACACATTCCATTGCAAAATCATTATTTGCATTTATTTCTCAATAAAAAGTTGTGAATTGATGAACATATCCTCATATTAAATACAATAAAAAGAAAAATAAAGAATTAATTGCAACTATACTTCCAAAATTTTTTAAAAAGTGAAAATGAGTCCCAAATAAATTAGAAAAAAATTAGAAAAAAATTTCTCTTCTTTTTCTCTCATCCTCCACTACCCAACTCAATATTCTTTAAATGTGATCATAGTCAACATATGATCCTTCATAGTCGGTTCAATTTTCACGCGAATATTCTATAAGGTACGAACGACTTTAAAACCAGCTAGCCTACTTTGATATCCAAATATGTCTTGGATGGTGCAATATGTCATTTGGGGAACATAGATTTTCAATCTTACGTTGTAACACATTTGATATAGATGTCAGATTGTAGCATTGAGTCATCTTGTATGCATTCGTCCGCTTATTATATGCCAACCTTTTTGGAATTATCGTGACCTTGTAGGTTCCACATGACATTGCTCCTCCAACACAACATTACGTTTCTCCACAATAAGCACGAATATCAAATTACGTTCCAATCCACAGAGTTTGTCCCGATAAGTTGGTTTTGTTTTAGAATAATGGAGAATGGACTAAGAGATATTTTGCTGAAAAGTAACCAAAATTGCATATTAAAATTGAGGAGGGAAATGACAATTTAGCATATGATGTATGAATGCACATGTAGATTCAAAAAACTACAATAATGCACGGTCTACTTGACCCTTGTGATTCAACGAGCCTCTTTTTAGTAAACGTCATTGGATCAAGTTGGGACTCTCCCACAAAACAAATCATTTCTAACAACAAATGTCTAAATGAGTCCAGTATCATTTTGCTTGGTTGCCAAATTCACAAACGCAATTAGTGTATATAACATTTGTTTAGGAGTCCGTTTGATTCTCAATATTGTAAAATGCGAATGAAAAATATAGTCGTTATTGGGCCCCACACAAGAGATAGAAATTCAAAATTGATGGTTTGATATGATGGATAACGATCATAATTTTCATTTTTATGGATGAAAAATGAGAAACAAACGGACTCTAGATCTGCAAATATTTGAAAAATAATTTTGTTATCTACAAGGTGATTCCATATTATATTCCATATGATCCTACCATAAATGAATCCAATCAAACAATTCGAAGTGTGCGGCCCTTCGCGGACTTCATTGCATTATTGACGTGTTACTTTGCTTATGGATTGAAAAATATAATCGCATGTTTTTATTTAAATAAACAACCTCTCACATTCAATATTTTAAAGTAGTGAATTTACCATCAGTTAACATTAATCAAATTTACATACAAATTAATTATTACGGATTTTCCTTTCGATTTTTTTTATCTAAATTAATTAATCGAGAAAAAATCGATATTCGATGATTTGCATCCTATGCATAGTTTCACAAGCATGTCATAAACAAATCTATATGTAATGATGTCTAGAATGATAACATTTCAAACAAATTCATAAGAAATAAATTAACAATTATTTGCGGTTCAAAAACAAATCAAAAATTAAATTAAAAATTTATTGGGCTCAAGCCTAATATTTAAAGAGGAAATTACACCCACAAAGGTTTTTAAGTTACTATTTTCATAAATCCAAAATCATCTTTAATAATACATAAATCAGGTTTTAACTAATAATTTTTAAATTAATTTTTATTTAAATTAATCATACAAAATTTCAACCCTAATTAATTCATTTCCTCTTCCCCACTCCCTCCCTCCCTCCCTCTCGATCACCCATTTTCTCCCCACACTCTCTCTATTCCTGCCGACACCACCCGCCGGCACCATCACCACGGGCACCACCTCGCCGGCACACCACCGCCTCTCTTCTTCTTTAAATCGTCGGACCACCACGACGATATCGCGGCTGCAGCGATGGACATTTTATCTATGGCGGGAAGGGCTTCGTTCTCAGATCGACGGTGGTAGTTGGAGTGACGCTCAGATCTGCTGCACTCAGATCGACGGTGGCGGGTTCGGTGATAGTGGGTTTTTGCACGATGTGGTGCGGTGATCCATCGGAGATAAGGCACCGTGTTAGGGCTCCAGCTGTGGCCCCGTCTGGCCAACAATTGAACGGTCTCACCCGTAGAAAATCAGCGTCGCAGTCCCGTTCTGATCTGTAAACTCATCTTCCCGATCTGATCTGAACTCACCGTTTTGGCAGAGTACTTGGTTTATATCGATATTGTTAGCAAGGCAATCTCGTTTTTCGCGCTCGCAATTTACCTTTTTCTCACGCTGGACTCCGATTATACATCCACTCCTGAAGGAATTGTTTACTGTGTGATATGAATTTGATGCAGTTTCATGTATGAATTTTTTGAAGTGAAAATTGGGAGAAACTTACTTTGATAATTCCGAGTGGAGTTGGTGTTGGCACTGGGGGGGTTTTTTTGTTCTTCGTGTTGACGTGTGCCGACGATGATGGGAAGTGGTTGTGGTTTTTGGTGGTGTTGTGGCGGGGGCAGCTGTGGCGTTTTTTGTTGGTGGTGTGGTGCTGAAGGCAATGGTAGTAGTTGGGGTGATGTTGTTGCGGGGGCGACGACTGTGGTTGTGGCTGTGGGGGTGATGACTGTGGTGATTTGGGTGGTATTGTGGCGGGGCGGGGCGAGATAGTATTTGTGACCAAGGTAGTGAATTTGGCGGTTGCGGTGATGTTTGTTACTGGGAAGTGATGGTGATGACGGTGGTGGTGGTGGTGTTGGCGGCAGAGATGACAGTGGTGTGTGTTGGTGGTGGTCACAAATGATTTGTTGATTGTGACCAATAAATTAGTTGGTGTGTACCAATAAATAATAAATTGTGACCTAAAAATAATTTGTGACCTACAAATTTATTAATTTGTGACCAATGTGACCAATAAATTGGTTGGTGTGTACTAATAAATAATAAACTGTGACATAGAACTAATTTGTGACCTACAAATTTATTAATTTGTGACCAATAAAAGTAATATGTGACCTATAATTTGATGTTCTGTGACCATAAAATAAGTTGTGTGACTTATAAATTTTGTGATTCGTGACTGATGAACAATTGTGACTTTTAAATTTTTAATTTGTGACCGATGAACGAACCGTGACTTATAAAATTTTTGAATTGTGACCTTAAAATTTTTGGATTGTGACCCTAAACCTATAAAATTTTTGAATTGTGACTTTAAATTTTTTGAATTGTGACCAAATTGCATAGATCTGTGACCTTTATATATTTATTAATTAAATATATAATTAATTAATTAAATTATAAATAAATTTTAATGAAAACCTGATTTTTGAAATTTAAAACCTCAAACCTTAATTTTGAAATGGTGATACTTAAATACCTTATTTATGTATTGTTCCCATATTTAAACTGAATCTTCAACGTAGAAATATCCAATGATCCAACGGTATCAATCCAAACATTAATCAAACTCAACAATCGTAGCTGCATAAATAATTTTGAAGTGTGGACCCAACTCATCTAGACCCGACATGACCCGACGTGGATCGATCCCCTCCAAGGTCGACCCGGATATGGCTAACCCATGCAAATTTGGGTCTGCTTGAACTAGATCCTATTAAATATTAAATAAAAGCAATCCTACAAAAAAAAAAACCACGATTTATTTAATATCAAAATGTTATTTTACATCAACAAAACAACACTATATGTGTACACAACCCAACATTAAAACCTAATACTAAGTAAAATAACTATAATATTCTATTACTCTGAAAAACGGGTTTACTCTAAATGGTAGGGGTAAGAATATTAAGGTGACTTAACGCAAGTGGATCGGCGGCAACAGAGGGAATAGGTAAACAGACTCACACAATGTAACACCTAGCACAAGTGTTACTGAAATTCCTCATAATCTTGTTTTTGATGGATTTAGTGTTAGTACAGAGACTCGAATTCGAAATTCGTATGTTCGAGCATTGGTCCAACTCTAACTAGCTTAGGAACAACAATATTGTTACGAATAGAACATACCAAAGGATTTTCCGACTGTAAGAAAGCTCCAACGAGATTTGCACGTACGGCTAATGGAAAGATACGGGGCCACCTTTCACGTCCATAAGACATGAATGCATCTTCGATTGACATGGTTCCAAACTTGATTGCCTGTGCAAGTTTTTTTGCCAAAACAACTGCATCTTCCAAAGCACAGCACGCTCCTTGCCCAAGATTGGGTGTCATCGGATGCCATGCATCGCCAACGAGCACAACCTTCCCGGTTGACGCTGGAGGGCTGATTCCCGGCCACAGCCACCTATCTACCAAAGGGGTCCTTACGATTCTGTCATCTGGTGTAGATTTGATTATATTCAAGAGCTCAGTTGACCAATTACCAACAAGTTCCGTGGTTATCTGCCTCAACAAAGAGGGATCTGTGATCTTTGGACCTGACATCAGACATACAAAAACAGTCATGTTGAAGATTATATGTAAGTATAAATATGTTTGTCCTCTCTATAATAGCTCAACCTTTCACGTGCCGGTTCAGAATTTCAGAAGACTTGACATGTTCCATTCATGTAAGTCGCATATAATTTCCAACAGTTTTAAGCTTTTAACTGAGGCAATTCAACAAATGAGAAAAGACTTGTCTTCATATGTCTCAATTTGACTGTGATAAAGTATCTTCCCGGATTGCTTTGCATGCAATTTTGACTGCAACGCTTGCTAATGGAATATTCAGACAAAATGACCAGGTTTAAAATACAATTTTATACCTAGATAATTGCTATGTAAATATGAAATTTTAGGCTGGAAACATTTAACGTGCACATGGCTGTGAAGTCATTCATTGAACAGAAAAAGTTTTCCAGATTAAAGGGATGGCACATGCTTTGTTAAGACTTGCAAGGAAAAAAAATTATTAAGGGACAAGAACATTTATGCTAGTCGATTTCCAGATGGTGGTGTCAAAGTGCTTGGCTGCCAGAACAGGCATGGCCAATCCGGCCTGGCCTGCACAGGCTAAAAGAACTGAATGAAAAATGCGGATCCACCTCAAAATTAGGGCCAGAAAAGGAATCTCTGCAACCCAGCCTGGCTCGGCTCAACCCTATTGACACCACTATTTCAAGATAAGCAATTTTATAAAATAAGCAAAACTGAAATGCAAGAGGAGATGTTGTGAAATATTGGTTTACCTGGTGAAGGGCTGTTGTACAAGATAGACCAGTACACCTTAGTTGGAGAAACTGGCACGTAAACAGCACGCACGCCTCTCCCATAGGTGTAATTCACTTTTGGCTCAAATGGATGTCCATCAGGGTAAAATCCAAGGCCACGAAAAGCAAAATGCCCCACATACCTGGGCTCTGGAAAACCCATCCACTTTGCCACTGGAGATCGTATCCCATCACAAGCAATCACAATCTAACCAAAGGCAAATTCATAAAGACACTTCAGTGATTAAAAGCAGACCCAAAAATTATAGTTACACTTAAGAGTGTAAGCAAGATGCTAGGAATGTGACACTTATTTAATGGTCACCCAAGTAAATAGTCGTCGTTAAGATCACATGGAGGGGAACATGTTTTCTCCAAGATAATTGTAAGAAACTAGATACGAACTAAATTAGAATTGATCTAGGCATGCAAATTATCATGCAGATATTTGCACCCATGAGTAGTGTAATCAATGTGCGTGAAGGTTATCCAAATATTGAAGATTCTAACAATAAATTGAATATCAAATTAGCATGTAGATCAAGCTACCTTAGCAGACATTTGAGTATCATCCTTGAGTTTTAGTAAGGTTTCTCCTTTGTCACTTCTTTCAATATATGACAGCTTTGAGGAAAAAGAAATTGCATCTGATGGTAACTGGTTAGCAAGAGCTTCCAATAAAACTCTTCTCTCTATAGCACGCACTTCTTGACTGATACCAAATAGTATAGTCAGTGAAATGGTAGAAATCTAATTTTGTATATCAACTTGCCAACCCGAACATCAGGCACAGTTACCTTTCATCTTCATCTTTGAAATTGAAAGAGCGCAACTCTCTTCCATCTTCTGATTTTATCACCATCCTGCACAGCTGGTAACATGAAAATATGCAGAAATACCAAAGTCTCGTAAATCCTAATACTGTATTTTGGGCCTTTGGCAAAAGACACTAAAGGGCAATAAATTTTCTTTTCACAAAATCATTAGCCCATTGTAATTTCATGAATTTCAGAATATACAAATACCTTTCTGAGAATTTGAAGGTATATCTGGGACATCATTTTGTGCGATCATAACTTAAGCCTTTAAAAACATAGGAGTTTATACAAACAGAGATTCTCTTGGAGCCCAAATGAATTTGAACGCAAACTGCAAAACCAAACTTACGTGCATGTGCATGCTTAGTGCATTTTCCAAATATAACCGGTAGATAGTAAAGAAACTGGTATATGAAATATACAGAGATTATAGATGCCCCAACTTTGTAGGGATGTGCTGGATAAAACGACAACCATGTAGCATATGCAGGGACCAGAACGGATCGTCAAAAGTTATCCACACCTAAATAAAGTTATTGATAGATGCCCCCAACTTTGTAGGGATGCGTTGGATATGAAAGAGCACATGGCTGTTTACTTTGCGGGTCTAGTACTAAAAAGCTTCTTTAGTTATCTTGTTAGCATATATAAGTTGAATGTGGTTACATTTTGAGCCTAAATACTGTATGTTTGAGCATTCAAAGCATTAAAACTCCAACAATTTTTTCAGATGGTTGTGATCTTTAACAGAAACACTATTGGTTCTAGAAAGAAGTTAATTTCTGTCAGGACCTAAGTCTCTCTAAACCATCCTTGGATGATACTGACACAAGTTAAATTCGAAGTCAGTAGAAGGGGCTTTTTTGTCCCTGTGATATGCTAGGATTCATACTGCAAATTTTAATCATGTAAATATGAATAAATATCACTTTAATAAGTTTAAACCCAATGTATATATGTTGTCTCCTTAGTGCTCGAGGTCTTGAGTACTGTCTCCTAAGATAGCTCAAGGGGTTTATGGTTTTATTGCCTAAGGGCATAATAATATCGAAGTTCATTTTATCTTTGAGTTTGCTCTTTTAAGTTTCTGCCTTTTTTGTTGATACAACTGACTAATCGTTTGAACCTCATCATAATGCAATACATAAAGGAACCAATCAAACATAATTCTAGTTTTTGAAGCAGAATTTTTACCAAGAAATAAAAGAACTATTTTGCAAGAAAAACTGAGTAATCGGTGTGTGGACTGAAATTTGGAAGTCCTTATTATAGCCGTGCATAGGCATTCCTCCAAGAACCATTGCTTTCCTGAAAGTTGTATTCTTTTTATACTCGAAGAAAATAGTAGGATTAATTAGAAGAGAAGTTGTGTCAATTACTAAAGAAAGTTTGTCATTGAAAGAGCAGTATTCTTGTGCAAAAAGACACACTGCTAGGCCAAGATTTGTGGGGCTTACAATGGCAGCACAGCACAAGGTTTAATTGAAATGGATTTCTCCATGAGTGTACATATTTTTCTTGCATTTGCATCATTCCAAAAGCTATGAAGTTTTAGTGCTAGACTAAAAAGCATATTTTCGTACATATCATGCCACCACAAGTAATTATTAATAAGCAATCATTTGATGAACAATTGTACAACTCATCCAAACTCATGACAGGATTAAGATTTCTACCTACATTACTACACAACCAATTATTTTCACCTGTTCAAAATTAGTATTTCAGTTAGCAAATGGAGTGCCTAAAAGATTCACTAAACCTTCTGTCAATCAGGGAGCAAAATATGAAATCAAGATAGAATGACCATACCCTTGAATTTCAAGAAATTGGCTTCTGAGATTACTGCCCACTCCAATAGCATCCAAGGCTTTCCATCCATTTTTAAAAAGTGTTAATGAAGTTCCTTCAGTCCTCAGCGTCTCGGTTTGCTCAAGCACGTGGGACCGAATGCCAAGCCTAGGTACAAGAATTCACATCAAGAAAAAGAAAAGAAAATAATTTGTTGCTTGTTTCTAATAAAAATTACTTATTTTAACACAAGTTATTAAATTATTTCCAAAACAAGCACAACAATTTCCGAGAGGCGATTCTAACCTTTGAAGCGAGACTGCAGTGGCAAGGCCAGCAATTCCGGCCCCAATAATGACTATATCTTCCTTCTTAACATCACTTTGAGCATTAACTATGGATAAACAAGTGGGTCTGGCTCTGGTTCTGGTTCTGGTTCTGGTTTTAGTTTCATAATTTCTTGAATGATAAAGTGAAGTTGTTGAAGGAAGAGAAAGGGGACACTTCTGAAGCATCAGAACGGAGGCCGCCATGGATTCTGAATATTGAACTATTTTGTGAGTATGTGATTTGGATTTGGATATATATACAAAAGATGGTGGAAAAGTAGGATTTGACTTTTCCCCGCGAAGCCTTCGTAGAAAAATGATAATATGATGTCGTGGCTCAAGAAGCTCTCAAAAAACTTTATTGAAAGATGATGATAGAATCGAATTCAAACTTTTCTATAAGCTACAAATATACACGACATTGAAATTTCTTCAAAAGACATTCTAGCAGAAAAATGGTAATATGTAATTTTGCAAGACGGTACCAGCAACGATGATTTAATTTTAATTGTTACACTAATAATCACTTGTTTAAAGAAATTAATATTAATTCTGCGTGACCCCCATCAAGTATTGACGTATTATTAGCAGTGTTTTAAAATGCGCGCAAATGAGCCGTCTAGGCATGCTTCCGAGCGACGCGCTGTCAAAACGCTTCGAATTCGGGAATGCGTTATCCATCTAAAAGGCGGCGCAATGGGCGCGCCTATGCGAGCCTAATCCCGCTTAGGCGCGCATTATGCCACCCAATTTTTTTTTCTTTTATTTTTTTTGTAAAAAATCTATTTAATGTAATCTACAAATATTAAGCACTCATATGATTTGACACACTATAATAAGTGATGAGAGATAATGATTAATTACAAAATTGATTACACCACACATTGTAATGTGCCACGTCTCTTGAAACTTAGCGTAAGCTAAATATCGGTAGATAGTAAATCAATTCCATATACTACTTGAAAAAGTTTTATTTATTTATTTTTAAATAGTTGGTAATAATGTTACGACCCCATTTTGGGATTGCAACATTCTATCTTAAAAATAAAAATACGACATATGCTTTAGTCAAATTATAAAAGTAAAAATTTCAAAATCCACCAAAAAGGACCAAAATGTCAAGACGCGCATACGGCAGTGGATATTTTAGCCCCCATCTGTAGGGGTGTCCAAAAGTCCCGAACCGAACCGGACCGAACCGAACCCGAACCGAACCGAACCGAACCGAGCGGTTCTTCATAAATTAAATACCCGAACGGGTACCCGGATCGAGAACCGATGGGTTTGGGTCGGGTCTCGGGTCTAGACCAAGAACCGAAGAACCGAACAAGAACCGAAACTAAATAATTTTTTTATTTTTTATATTGAATTAATTAAATTATTTTATTTTTTTCCTATACAAATTAGCAAATTAATTGAATAAATTAGATTATTTCATAATTTTAATTTTTAAGCCCAAATCATTTTAAAATCCATTAGCTCATTTTAATTTGAAGTAAATGAATATACTTTATGTAGTTTTGCAGTAATATTAATATCTACTTTTTAGTATTTGTATGCATTGAATTAATCTTATTGGACGGCTAGTTTTGTATATTTTTTTGAATTGGGCTACGTTAATTTGTAAAAGTTACGAATGAAATGTTATTAATTGTATTTATGTAGTGTTGCTAAAAATATTAAAAAATTTAATTATGGTACAGAACCGAACGGAACCGAACCGACCCGAACCGAACCGAACCGAACGGAACCGAACCCGAACGGTTCCATAATTATATTTGGACCCGACGGGTCCATTTATTAAATACCCGAAAGTTTTGGGTCGGTTCGGGTATCTTCAGAACCGAACCGAACCGACCCATGGACAGCCCTACCCATATGGCCCCCATTATTTGATGTTATAATTTTTGGAATAGTATTTTTTGGAGAACGTGGTTGAAAAAGGATGAAAAAATTTTGGTTTATGTGTAATATTATTTTATTGGAGAATGAGTAGTTAAAAAAAGAGCGAAAAATGTATTATAAATTTAATGGGGCAAAACGGGGGCTTAGAATGGATCTTACTACATAACATTCTATCATTTGCCAATTTAAACACACAATCAACTTTTTCATCCACATCATATTATGTAATTCATTATATATAAGTAGCAAAATCCTTTTAAAATCCTAGATTAAAATAAATTGGAGAATTTTTACTTAGGTTACTCAGTTTATAGGTTTATTTTATTTTGGTCACCCGACTTTAATTTGTATCACTTAAATAACTAGATTTGCATTTTTATTCAATTTAATGTGTATTACTTAAAAGGAAAGGTGTAGAAAGCAAGTAGAGTGGGAACGATAGAGAAACTCCTCTACTAAATGGTTCGATGTTGCTTCTAAAAACTCTTTCGACTAAGTTAAATGCATGTTTTTTTTAGGTGTAAGCTGTTAAAAAGAACTTCGTCAATCTTTATCTAGTAATGATGAAGAAGTTTGAGGTCGTTTTGATGTAAATAGCGCCAAAACTAATATACTTTTCTTTCTTATTACTTTTATTTTTATTTTTATTTCATCTTCTAATTTTTTATACAGTTACTGCAACTTAGAAAGTAAAACCAAATATAAAATATTAAGTTCACGTTTGGTAGAATTTTTTTTCGGAACCCTATTTCTTTCCATTTTCCAAAAGTAAAAAATCGATAACTTTTTCCCCCCCCTTGAACTCTTCCTTTTATTTTATGGTAGTCTTGATAAACCGTTTAGTTCTTGATTAATGGAATTAGTATATGATACGCTACTGAGCAAAACTCAAAGCATAATCCTTGTGAACTCAAGATTTTTGGAAACAAATTATTTTTGTAAGGTTGTAGAGTGATTGAAATTGCTTGAATTTAGGAGAATTAAAGGATAGTTTCATTGATTGAAGTTTGGAGTGTACTAGAGAACCATTTGCCCTTATTTATAGGCCTCTAAATCAAGCAACTTGGCCGTTCGACGTCATATCAACTACAGTGGTGACTTAGAAAGTTGTGTCATTGTCTAGATTTAATGATGTTGATTGGTTGTTGAGGTCCACTGAACCGGTACTCATGGTGCCTAGGTTGTAGCTGTGGCATAGATCATGATTATTTGTCACATAGGTAATAATTGCTGATTTCAAATTGACTGAAAATGAGGTGCTAACGTCATGAGTGTCACTTGTCGTTTTTAGAGTGATCGTTCGAATGGTGATGACATCGCTCAGGAGAAGTGTATTTAGAATTGCAATGATGACATTTCTAGATTACAGCGGGCATGGACTGGGCTGACATGTCATGAGTCAACTGATTTGTCTAGGTATCATTGGTTGAGCTCATTGGACGAGTTGACGTGATGATCTCTTTAATCAGTCCTCTTTAAAGTGAATATTCAATCTTCATAAGTTCTCCTTTTAAAATTAAGGTAAGTCCAAGCTGATTTTGTTAGTTGGGACACTAACGAAGGTAAACACTATTTATTAATTTATCAAGATGGAATTTAGTTTCTTTTAATTATGCAATTATTGCATTTGAATCTATTTTTTTATTTGTTTTCTTATACCAAGATTTGGGTTATATAACTTACTTGACATGACTGTACCCTATAATTGTTTAGTGCTCTCGACCGATAATTTAATTAAATAAGCAAATCGTCTTCCTTTATTCTTACGAATAAATAGAGAAATAAAAATTTATTAATATTTATTCGTTCAACGATTATTTTCATAATCACAAATTTATCGTTTAATACTTATATATAGGGATGTCAACGAGTCGAGTCGGTTCGCAAGCCTAAACTCGAGGCTTGGGCTCCGGCTTTGCTCGAGGAAAAATGATTCGGACTTTATTTAGTCCGAGCCAAAAAAATCTAGGCTCAACCTGAGCTTTCGGCTCGAGCTTTATCGAGTTAGGTTGACTTACTTTTTTTTTTAAACACAAGCGACTAAGTAGTTACACACTGTCTTAACTGTCTACAAAGGCAACGTGTATAGGTTGCTACCATTGTCGCAGCGTGTAGTTGCCAACTATTGCTGCTTGCACTAGCTTTTAAATTTTTTACACGGTCAGCTAAATAGTTGCCTACAGGCAAGCAACTATTGGTGCCTACAAAGGCAGCGTGTGAAACACGAGCACTTACTGCTTCCTGCACTAGCTTTTAATTTTTAATGGGCTCGAAAATGGCTCGTGACAGAAGTCGGCCCGACGTTCCAAAATGGGCCTTAACCAGAGCTACGAGTCAGGCAGGCTCGGGCTTTTCCCAGGCCGAACCACTTCTTAGATACTGTAGTTGGTGTTATTTTGCTACTTGTACGGAGTTTATATTAATTTAATATAAAGACTTAAAAATTAAATTAAATTTAATATTAAGATTTAGAATATTAAAATTAGATGGCGACCGATTACCAAAAAATGGCTACGTTTCCTTTTCTTGATTAACAATCTTAGTAAACTAATTTGTACAAATAATTAAGCAAACAACAATTACTATTCATAGTCGGCGTAAATTGCTTAAAGAAACAAGAAACTTTTATTCATTTTTAATATCTAATCAACACACCTTTCATTTTCCATAGCCAAAATTTTAATTTGACACATTTTGTCGATGCAGACTTAGTTATCTATTAAAAAATTACCAAATTACCATAGTCATTTTAATGACTTGTTAGGCCATACTAAATAATATTGTAAACAATACGACGAACAAAATTTTAGTTATCTATTCTTTCTTTAATATTATTGAGTAGACAAATCAAGAAAAAAATTGTTAAGAGTTGAGATGACTTACCAAAGATATCAAAATTACATCAATAAATATTGATATTGAATTTTTTTCTTAACAAAAATTTATATAGTTTGTAAACTATAACTAGATCGATTTTTGGGTCGGTTCTCGATTTTCTTGATAGTACTAGATGTATCGGTCCGATGACAAAAACACTACTACATACTTCAAGGATTAGATATAATGTGAAATTTGGGGCGTGGGCCTCCCTATTATGAGAGACTGTCAACCTCGATGTACAAGTAGCAAGACTCGTGAAGTTTCTAATTTTTTTCAAATTCACATGGGCGGTAATGTTATATATAGACCTCCAATGGCACTATTGATAACAGATTTCCTTATAAATAGCTTATAATCTGGGTAGTCACCCATCATTGATTCCCAAATAAACCATTATGACAATTTCCAACTCCAATTCTACCCTATCTTTAGCCTCCAAAGTGCACATAGAGTCTATTCAGACTGTGGTTCCAATCAAGCCAACTGATCCAATAAATTCAGGCAGAATATCAATTTCTTCACAAAATCTTGATTCCAGCATTTTAGGAAGGCTTTTTCACCTCATTTTGTGCTATAACAAAGCCTCGGATGAGGATTCAGGGTGGTTAATGGCAGGTTGGATTAAGGAATCACTCAGTATTGCACTGTGTGAACTGCCAATTCTTGCTGGGAGACTCCGAGTACAAGAATCCGAAGACGGGGATCGAAACTTGCACATCGTTTTGAATGATTCTGGTGTTCGATTGGTCGAGGCGAGAGTTGAAATGAAGTTGGCTGATTTTCTTGATTTGGAGGAGAAGAAAGAAGCACAAGGTGAAGTTGTGTTTTGGGAGGATGTTCTTGAACTCAACCAGCCTCAGTTCTCTCCACTATTTTATGTCCAGGTGAAGCTTAAAATTTTTACTTATAAGCAAATAAGTATATTTTTATTAACCATTTCATATAGAAACTTAAATTGCTTGAGAAGCGCCACCTATACATTCAATTAAATCTTGTATTTAAAACACCCTTCATGAGTACACTGAATTCATTCTCTTATTAAGTCCATGTTTGGCTCAGCTAAAAAATTATTAAAATCAACAATTAATTTTAATCGGACATTTCACGGAACCCACAATGTTTTAACCATACATTTCATAAAAATTTTTTTTGATGCGTTTGAATCTAGTCCTTTTTCAATTTTATTACCTTTTGAATTAAAATTGAAATTAAGCCCTTATTTGGTTCAATTAAAAAGTTTCATTAAAATTGGAGCCAAAGTTAACAATTAATTTTAATTATGCATTTCGTGGGATCTACAACTTTTCAACAACATATTTTATTAATTTTTATCAAAATTTATTAAAAGTCTGATTTTTATCTAAACTATAGTCGACTAACCTTTATCTTACCTATGAAAATAGGGAAAATAAGAGGTAGATTCCTCAACCTTTTAGGTAGAATGATTGAGTCCTTCAACCTTTTAAAGTGAGGTTTTAGGTCTCTATATATTTAATATGTGAATCTCATCCTTACTTGACGAAAATTGTCGATATGAAAGTTAAAATTGCAATCAACTTAACGTGACCTAGAACTTCTATGTTAAAGATTTTAGTCACAAGGAACCAAGTAAACTCATTTGAATAGATTAGAGAATCAAAGCCTCACTTTTTGAAGGTTGGAGAATCTAAAATCACTCCACTCGAAAGTTTGAGAACTTGTAACCTCATTTTTTGACTTATAAGTTAAAAAATAATATATTTACAAACGTTGAACATTCATATTTATCTATTTATAAATACAGTCGTTTATAAACAGTTTTCAAACAAGCTCTAAGTCCCCTATGATAACTTTAATGTATGAAATAATATGGACAAATGGTGTTGTGAGTATAGCAATGTGTAGATATTGATGGTTGACGTAATAGTTTGATTGCACAAGTTAGCGTGAAAATAGTAGTGAGTAGAAAATGTGGTCTAGCTACTAGATTTTCTTTACTTTAGCCTATTTGACCATTATTATTTTAAAATTATTTTTTCTACACACTTATTTTCAATCAAGCAATCACACAATAAAATATTTTACGTGTAAATCTAAATTTTTTTCTTACTTTTTAATTATACATTCTCTAAAAAATTCACTATTCAAAACTTTATTTTAACCAAATAAATAATAGTTGTCAAAAGGGGGCTTAATTCATTTTTCATACTCATTTTCAATCACGCTGCATAGTGCACACAATAAAATATTTTACACATAAAACCAAAATTTTTCTTTACTTTTTAATCACACATTTTTCAAAAAAATATTATTCAAAACTATATTTTTCAAATTTTAGGGCCACCAAACAAAGCTTAATTTATTTTGGCCTATCTCTTTATAAGAATACGACCAACTCAGAGAAATTTGGACAAAAAAAGAAGTGACTTCTTGATGAGAGTTACTTCGGAAACGGATAAACGTAAAGTCAAATACATTTGGTACCGTAGTAGGTAAACCTAGCGGTGGCAACGAGTCGAGCCGAGCCCGAACTTTTTTCGGCCCGAGCCGAGCCGAGCCGGGCCCGGCCAAAAAAAGAGAGGCTCGGCCCGAGCTTTTGGCCCGAGCCTTAGTGGGCCGAGCCGAGCCGGCTCGAATTTTTTGATTTTTTTTTCCTTCTTCTTTAGCTGCCTTTGCAGGCAGCTAAAAATAGCCTCGCAGTGGCGTCAGTGCGCAGCCATTGCCGCTGCGCCTGCAGCGCCTTGCTGCTTCAAAAAAAAAAAATTTTTTTTTTTTTTTTAATGGAGGCTCGCCCGGGCCACGGGCCGGCCCGGGCTCGAGCCGACTCCCCAAAGTGGGGCTCGGCCCGAGCCTGGGCTCGGTTCCACCAAGCCGGGCCGTCCGAGCCTCCGAGCTTTTTTGCCACCGCTAGGTAAACCTGAAAAAAAAAAATTAGGACTCGAACAGGGGTTAAATACTATCAAATCTATGTTTCTAGATAACCTTATTACTTTCAACAATGGCATGCAACATATAGAAATCTCTTCTATGCCTGTTCTTCTGCATGTTTTCAGGTCACCAACTTCAGTTGTGGTGGATACTCAATTGGGATAAGTTGCAGCCTTCTTCTGGCAGATCCTTTTGCCTTGACAGCCTTCCTCAAGAGATGGGCTAATGATCACAACTCTTTACTGTCAAAACCAGATGCGCCCACAACGCCCATATGTTACCTCCCCAAACTAAGACAACTCGGCAGTTCTAAAGCGCTTCTAAGTGGCATAAACACAAGCAAGTACCCTGCACAAAGTGTCATTTTCAACATCCCTACAAAAATTTTGAATTTGGATAAAAATGTTTACAAGAATCTTGCTGCACTGTGTATTGATGAAGCTGAGCGCAAAAAGGGTAGAAAATTCGGCTCTAACTTCTCTCTATTTGTGAAGAAACCTTATGAAGTTCTTAAGGTGGAAATGTGTTCGACCGAATGTCTCAATGAAAAAACATCTTGCACCGTGAACGGATTAACTTGTGCAGGATGGGATGATGTGTTGGGGGCCGACGAAACATGGTTCGATGAAGGGAATATGCCTGCATATGTTTCGTGCTGGATCAATTCAATGTCTGATGAAGGCTCTGTTATGATCATTGCAGCTGATGATGAGGAAAGTTCTGCTATTCAAATCATAGTCACTTTCCCTTATTAATTACGTTTTCACGTGTCTTGATCTTTATTAATTAATGTTGTCGTTGTACCATTCTACATAGGATATCTTATCTGATGGGTAATTTTATAGTATGATATGAACTTTCAAGTTTATGAATGATTTTCATGAAGTTCACCAGATGCATTTTAAGTGTCACAGAAGAAAGGACACGGAGCAAATGTTTCCTTCATATTGTTTGTCTTGTCACCATTTGTTCTCATCATAAAAGGAAAAACAAACAGAACTCTGCTGCATGTACACTGTACAGTCCACTAATCAGTGTGGGCTGTACATGTAGTCTAACCCAAACATTAATAATCCCAACTTAATATTTAGTAGGGATAATTAGCACATAACGTCTTTACTTTTATTATTATTGTGTAAAACGTCCACACCTTTCATTTTTTGACATTTTCACCCTTATTTTCACCATTCATTATGAAAAATGTCATTTTCATCCATTTTATCAATTGAAAATTGTGAAATGGTGAAAATACAATTTCCTTTAAATAAAACAAAAGAAAAAAGAAAAAAAAAAACTAATTGCAAACATAGTCCCAACTTTTTTGAAAAACGCAAATGAATCTCAAATAAATTATTAAATGGGTAATTAGCACATAATGTCCCTACTTTTCACTTTTACTGCGAAAAATATTCCTACCTTTTATTTTTATTTTTATTACATTTTCTCCCTTAATTATATTTTGATAGCGCAAATCATCATTATTTAATAGCAAGTTGATCTGTAACCTTTCATTCTAGTTTTTGTACATTAAATCATCCAAATTCTCCATGGAACCATCAATTTGACTCTCTCGCGTTCGATTTCATGAAGTTCGCAACTTTGGTTGCCATCCTAAAATTTAAATTGAGATATACTTTCATAAATTTGACCTCACGATTCAATAGATATTGTTTTTTTTTTGGTCATTAAAGCTTGACAGTGTATATGTAACAAAAATGTTGAAAAGCAACCATCAAACTTGCTACTTGAACAATAGATTGATGATCGATTCTACCTTTACCTTGTATAAAACTTTCATTTTGTTAGCACCTGGCTCCTGTCTGGTTTAGATAAAATCATTTTTTTTAATAGATCTTGATAAAATCTGATGGGATGTGTGGTTCAAAAGTTGTGGATTCTATAAAATATGCAGTTGCAATTGAATGGTAACTTTGATTTAAATTTTAACCTACTTTTTAAGTCCAACCAAACATTGTATGCAAAATAGACAATAGACACTAATAAATGTCTAATAAGTATAATTTTCAACAAGTAATCTTTCTCCATTTCGAATACTACTTTCTCATGACCTACTATTTTAAAAGAACAAGTATCTTCTATTCTTGGATTGTATTGAATTCATTTTCTATTTTAGAGTGAACAGTGACTTGTCGTGACCTATTATTTTAAAACAAGTATTCAAAGTTGAGGGAGATTACTTTTGGACAATTATATCCATCAGTCCATTTATCAGGTATATCGCGTTGCCTTTTTATCGTTTATTTAGACTTTTTCGTCGAGTAGGGACACTATGAGCACAATGTGAAAACGCTAAGGACACAGAATGGCACAAACTAAAGGTTGGTGACATTAATGTTACACTTAAAAATGGTTATGGACCCCTAGAAAAATGTACGATGCATTCAAAACTGACCTCTAATAGACGAAAACAAATTTGCATATGTCGTAGTTAAATAGGAAAACGATATTGTAATTCTATCGTGACTAAGGAAAAAAATCATCTATTCTTAATTTCTTTTATAAGATACTATAATTTTCTTGTGCTGTTCAGATGTAAAGATAGGTTGGTCTAACGACTCTAACCACACTGTCCTCGTGCTGCTTTTTCGGTCATCCATTATCTACTGGCATATTTCAAAACCAAGTAGCTTGTATATAAATATTGATCTAAAAAGTCGATTGCTTGACAATGAAAAGATGGAGCTCAGTGATCACAATAAGAAAAGGAGGAATACTATTGTGAAAAAATCGAACTAAGAACTCTAGTTAGAAACGTATCAAAGAACAAATCTCGACCTCTTTACAGTATATAGATGCATTCCGTGCCAATGTGCAACCTAAAATGCTCCCGGAGAAGAAAAATTTGAGTCGATGAATAGGATATCACGACAACAAACTAAGTTCTTTTCTCCCAGAGCCAGTTTCTAGTTCCAAGTCAAAAAGAAAGCTAAACACAAGTATTGCATTCATTTTCACTTTTTTCTTTGTTTTCTTCGACAAATAAAACATTCACTACATGGGGACTTACTAACTGCAAAGCTAGATTGGAGCTTACTTGGTGGGACTTTCAACTCTTCAATCAATATTTGGCAAAGCTTCTCATTTTCTTGCATCAATTCATCAATGAGTACTTGGTGCTTCAACACCTATATGCACGAGAAATTCATCATGTAAAAGTCACCAATCTCAGCTTAAAAAACTAAATAAGACTAAATTTTGTTTAGCAGAAGCAGAACTGAGGTCATTTGTATTAGCAGGAAGTTTGTAAAGTTGATTGGGAAAAAAATGCATAACTAGATTGAAGGTAGCGGCAGAAGATATTTTGTAATGACTATATTTATTAACTTGCCCTGGGGAGGGGGAGGCGCAGGGGGTGATCTTATATGACTAGAATGGAACAAAATTCCAAAATAAATTTGCTTCTACGTAAGATGTAGTACCATCTGAAGTATGTTGTTCTGCGATTGCGACTTTTCAGCCTGCAAGTGAAATCCACTGATTAGAGCTCTCATAGAAGCAATGAAATTCAACTTAACCTATGTTCCATCCATCAGGAGAGCCTAATAGGTGTTTATAGCATTTGTTCCATTATGGATATGGGGATTGACAACAAAGTTGCAAGGCATTATCCCCAGATTTATTTCTGTTCATATCATAATACATATACAGCCACGTTGAACACAAGAATTTGCAAACGATATATAAATGATTCTATATTCAATGAACGCACGGAGAATTAATATCTCACTAGACACACAAAGAAAGCAAAACGACAGTAATTGCATTAGCCTGTCAACCTTGCCCTAGCTAGAAATATAAGATGACAATAGCATATAGTTGCAGTTCATCTATCTTTTTGTCAACAATCTTCTGCATTGAGCAAAAGGGCGTGAGATTGGTAGTTGTCTACATATTGAAATCACAAATTTATGGACTTGATTCATTTTCTTGTGACAGGGTCTGAATCCAAAGCATACTCATTGAATAATTTTGCAAGTTGTTCCAACTTTTCAGGAAATGACAAGGTACGGGCAACAAGCATAATATGAAAAGAACACACCTCCCCCACCACCATGACCCACACAAGAAAAAAAATAAAAAACAGGCGCATTGAGTTATTACTGCAAAGTAAAAATACCATATGACAGTTTGAAAATTTAATGGTCTGTATTCACATACATGCTCATTTACTTTGCCCTCTTCCTCTTTCAAAAGTGGATTCTCCAAAAAGTTGCTTATGACCTTCTCTACTCGACTGGTAGATTGAGTGTTTACTGCATCAGTTTCAGGTGCTAAATTGTTCAGAGAAGAAACCACATTTATACTTCTCTGCCTAATATTGCCTTGTTCTGTACTATTTGGTATTGATTTTACCAACTGACCCATACTTCCTATTAGATTGTCATGTGAGGTTTCCTTTACCATGCTCAAGCCACTTCGTAAAGATGCTGGAAGAATGCCTTGATCAACAAACAAGCCAGGAGATATTCCAAGTTTTATCATCACGTGTGTAACTGCTTGCTGAAAAATAAGAAGATTAAATCAGATTGGAAAAAAACATCTTCACAGTGTACTACAAACTAGATAGCATACAACATGAGTACGTACTAAAAGACTCAACTGCATCCTGTGCACTACACCAGGCTTCACAGCAAGGCCTGCAATGTATCACAATATCTTAGCTCTCAAATCTAAGTCAGGATGAATGTGAACTACTGCATTCCAACAAAAAAAATTCACTCATAATTCAAGAAGTCTTTCTCCGGATCAAACACATATGGGCTTGTTCGGTTAGTAAATAAGCAAAAGAAGTTAAAAATTTCCTTCATAGTACTGACCACTATGGTCTAGTACGGCATACCAAACATGTCTTTAGTACCTAATATTGTCAGCAAAATAGTTTAGTACATAACTGTGGAGCAAAGAAAGATGCTTGAGCAAATTAAATTTTTCAAATAAATCTTAAGTCAAACAATAATGTTCAGCTCAAATATGTTCTTGAAGGCTGATAATGGTGCAGAGATTTTAAAGATGATGCATTCAGCCAAATAATAGATGAGATGGCATCTGACAATCAAGAGAACTAAGGGTTCGCTTGAACCCCTTTTTTTGGGAAAATGGATTTTGTAGTAATCGTTTTTTGGAGAATGTGTGGTTAAAAATTAGGAAAAAAATTTGGATTTACTAGCAAAATTATTTTATCGGGAGACTGTGGGATCGAAAATGAGTTTAGGGAAAATGAGTTTTTAAATAATGGGACTCGGTTAAGTGTACAAATATGAAATTACAGAACAATTAGCCCGTCAAATAATCCAGATGTGCCCTAGTAGCAGATTTAATGCATAAAACACCAGTTAATGACAGGTGAAGGAGTGAAGCAATGGCAACCTATTAAAAATGAAACTGTACTTGGTAATAAAGTAACTTGGACTGTAATTACTCAATCCTAGTTCATCCATCCAAGAAAGAACTTCAATTGTTTTTCGCCTTTTCGGATTAAATATAGAGGTATGTTATGGACAATTCAGAAGAAAGCATTAGTAAAATGGAATTATATTCCATGACAAAAGGCTGTATAGTTTCATTTTACAATAGAACCAATTTACTGTCAGTTATAAGCTATTGTAAGTGTTATTTGGTTTATACTGCTTAAGGCTGTAATTGGTTTCAGCTAATAAGCAGGACTCAGGCCTGATGAAGCTTAATACATGCTTCCAGACAACCAGTGGATTTTAACATGAATACGAATATGCTGACTATATAATTCATAAAAATTTAGATTCTTTCTTTTCCTCTTGTACAACTCATAGAAGTTGTTATTGCAAAAAGTACAAGGAAAAATGATAGTGTCATCATAGACAAGAAAAATAATTGCCTATGGTGCGTTTTGATTTACAAGAGAGACAATCCTAATAGAAAATGTCAAAAGAGGACGAGATAGGCCAAAATTAACATGGTTCTATGAATTTGAAACAAATTTGTTTCATTGTATGTTTCAGTATATGTAGTTTTGGATCGAAATGGATGACAAAATCAATTTCTGTAGCAGCTGACATAGGATGCAATCAAACAAAAACGAGACTCTTAGACGGAGAGAGAAGAGATAGAGAAGGAGAAAGGGGAAAAGATTAGAGAGAAGAGGGGAAGAAACCAGAGAAGCCGAGAGAAGAAATTGGGGGAGAACATAATTTTTTATTCAATTCATCAAAAGTCTACATATTACAATGCAAAAACTCTCTTTATATAGAGTTTAAACTAATCTAATTGAAGTAGAAAACAACTAAAAATACTAGAAAATCTATTGAATAAAACTCTAATCTCTTTTCCTAACAGTACTACTTCAATTTGAATACTTACCAACTCCAACGCCATGGCCAAAACCCACTCCGCAACCAATGCCTGCTTTAAGGTTCTTTGCTCCCACTTTCCTCAACTGGAGATAGGATCAACATAGACAAAGAAATGTCAGAAAACTTGCTACTACAGAAGTTACCAAATCATCCAAACGAAGATCTTAGGAAAACCTACTGAATTATTGATGTGTCTTCCAACATTAGAAAAGGCATCTGTTGCACCTCGAGTGGCAACCATAACTTGGTTCAGAACTGGTATTGCACCTGATGCACAAATTAGATTCAAAGTTTGTTATGATGAACAAAAGTGTTTATGGAACCATATCCACAATCACTGATTTTCTATGACACCATTCTGTTGCATGTCCAAAAAAATAAAATCAGATCGATGTTTCCTATGACAAATAGCTAAAACAACAATTGGTCACAAAAGAAATGATGAATTCACCCAAAATCAGATTAAACATGTCTTGACATCATATAATTGAGAAATAAAGTTAATCAAAGAAAACGTAAAAAATTTCACCATGTATTTTACCCTCTACTATATAGTTACCAAATGAAAATTTTGAAATTTCTTACATCCCAAAAAACAATTAATGCTCATTCACAGCAATGAAAGCATTCAAACTCCATGAAACATGTACCTAAACAAGGTTTAGGATATAATAAACTTGCTCTATCTCATGTTTTCTTTTGTTTCCATTTCGAATTAGTCATATCCAAGATTCCAATGTCAATCACTGCATTTCTCCAATAACAAGAAGCAGTTGAACCATGAAAAATGTAAACATAACCACAATATAGAAGATCAAACACGATGATGCATTAACTAATTTAAACATAAAATCCCATAAACTTTCAATCAAGCAAACTACAGATTATGCAAAACTCCCACCAAAATAAATCAATTACGTGTGATATAGAGACATAAAGTATAACATTTTTACATGAATTTTCGGTATTCCCATCTTTGGGTTTAAATAAACCCCCGAAGTTCATTATTTTCGTATTTCTTCAATCAATAGCTACTAGTCTAGAGAGAAAGATATGGTTGAAGAGAGAAAACTGAAAAAAGGCAAACTGGGTACCTAAATTTAAAGGGCGACCAACGCTGATGCCAATTCCAAAGCCAGTGAATACTTGACCCACTTTCAAAGTAAAAGGATTCTCCACACTCATCACTCTTTTCTCTTTTGTGTACGTTACTATCTTAATTTGGCTCCAAAACTGCCATAACTGATTCGTTTCCTCTATGAGAAGGTACAGAACTACAAGTGGGAGATATTCTCCATCAATTTACCATTCCAAAATACTTCTAACATAAAAGTTAAATTGGAGCTCGAACATGCTATATATGCAAAGCTGTAAGCATACAAAAGGCACACACACATGTACATACATTACACACATTGGCTTCAAAGTTTAATATGTTGAAAGATTAATCATTCAAGTTATTTCATTTACACATGAAACATAATTTATACGGTCAAATTAAAAGAGACGATTTTTTTTTTGTCAAATTAAAAGTATGTTAATTTTTATTAGTATGACTTTTATGAATTTAAATAAATATTATTTTCTATATTCGTTAAACCTTAAATGATCTCCAAAAAAATAAAACAAAAAAAAAAAATTATATATATATATATATATATATATATATATATATATATATATATATATATATATATATATCTTATGCATTTAGCGGGATTATTAATTTAGTAAACTGACCTAAGTTGAGATCGAAAATTTATTATTTAAGCGAGATTATTAATTTATTGAACATTTATTTATTATTTATTTCTATATACTTATAATATAAATAATTTATAGTCCTATGTAGCGATTAAATTTCAATTTCAATTTATATCAAAATCAACAATTAATTTTAATCACATATTTTATGTATCCCACAATTTTTTAACCTCTCATTTCATCAACGTTTATTTCATGGCGTACGAGGAGTGCGGCCACAAGGATGTCCTATTCATCTGCGACGATCGCCGTTGCTGTATTAGCAAAACCGAGTCAAACGTTGTCTTTGTCAACAAACAATCTTCCTGGTTCAAATTCACCAAAGATTCAGGCCATCAATATATATATAAAGACGGCAATTACCTTGTTTCCATCTGTTACGTATCACCTTTCCTAATCGTAAAAAGATTATTTTTAAATTTAGAACATTTGCAGTTAATGGGAAGAAACCCATCAAGAAGAATTAGTATGCAAATCAATCTGGTTAGATAGAAGAACCCAATCTGGTTAGATAGAAGGATAAGGTTGCGAGCACTTGCTTTAAATCTTGCTTTCGTTATTTTGATGGCCTGAATCTTTGGTAAAACCTGTAAGAAGCGGGACGAATGTGGACGCGGGAGATACTCTATGGCGGGAGATAAAAATGTTCGAGCTCCGGCAGGTGAAACAAGGGTAATTGCGCTAACGACAATCACCAATCGAATGCTAATATAAACCAAACAAAAGATCAACCTAAAATATATGTGAGGAGCAAAACTATGTATGTAGAGTTTATAAGATGATTTGTATTATCAAGAGTTCAAAGTCTAAAAATCCAACCCTTTTTCAGTTACCAAGTGGTTCCATTTATATTGTTTTGACCAACGTGATACCGTTGGATCAGAACCATATGACCACATCTCCTTGGCTGAGGTTTCACATCAATATCTATCATACAATAAATACCTTGACAACAGGTCAACCGCCATGTACAATAGGCGACACATCTGACATAATTACAAACATTACATCAATCATTCCTAAAAATTGACTGCAAATCTTGTTAGGCATGGTTGACAGCTTCAGTTTCATCAGCTTCCTAAAAATCATTCCTAAAAATTGACAGCTTCAGCTTCGGGTGAAATGAGGACATTGGTTGGAGGAGGCTTTATATAGGTCTTCTAGGTTAAAAACCTCGGCTTCTTCAATTTCTTTGTGCAGTGTCTCGGACTTATGCACTGCAGCCGTTAGACAGTTCTTCGGCATAAGAGCTTCCATCATCCATATGATTTTTTTACATCTAACCAGTTAGGTTTTTGGACTTTCCTGTCTATGTGGATTGCTTGCGTGGCATTTTTATTTGAGTATCGATGGTGAGACGTAACAATGATAAAGTTGTAAGGAAAAATATTGAAGATATAAGTATAAAAATATGTAAAGATTAGGGACCTTTAATACAATTAAAATATTATGCATTTATTAAAAAAAAATGTGATGTGAATGGCAATGATTTTTAATAGATTACGTGCAACAACAGTTAAAGTTTGAGGATCAAAATGTGACAAATATTAATGAAAACTCAAGTGTGAAGGTTGTCGGGCGACGGAGGTCGCCATTTCCGACAAGCTTCGCCCCAAAAAACACACTATTAAAACAATTGTAACAACAAATCTACAATAGTTCGTCGATGAGAACTCATAACACATGAAATTAAGTCAGCCTAAAATAGCTTATAATTGATTTGAAATGAAGTGAAGGTTTTGTGTATACACACAAGGAGAGTAGAATAGATAAAAAGCCAAATATAGGTAAATGAAGATTTTCTTTTGTTCTTTGAAACAATATGGAAGATTAATTTCAACAATAAAATGAACATTTTCAATATGGAAGATTAATTTCAACAATAAAATGAACATTTTATGAATTTTTAATAAAAGAGAATATTGTATGAGAAAAATCTACCCAAATGTTTGACCTTGTGGTTGTGGAATGACTGAATTAAATAACCCCATGTTTGATACCAATTTTTTTCTCATTCTATTTTTCTTTCTCAATTTCAACCATACATTATATTAATAAAATAATATTACATATAAATTTAAAAATTTTCTTTATTTTTTAATTACACAATCTTCCGTCAATCACTATTTTAAAAATTAATTTTCAAACAAAATGGGTGTGACAGGGACTAAGGCACTGTTCAGGAGGAATTAAAAGCCAATTAAAATTGAAAATATGATCGTTATTGGGTCTCACTCGTCTAATAAAAGTCAACAATAACGACTATATTTTTAATTTTAATTCGATTTTAATCCCTCCGGACTAAATAAAAGAAGAAAAAACAGAGCAAAATAAAGTTCACCTTCTTTACCCATCCACCACTTGACCCCACTCCATTACTACCACCTTCATCCCATACCATTTTCCCTTTGAATTTCATACTGTAAATTAGTCCAATTATTATATTTGGAGGCGCGAAATTATGAATAAGTTAATTGATTTTGGGAGAAAAGCCATGTTCTACGTTAGGGTTCTTTCGGGCTACGAAGAGCGCAGAATCCGATCTTATCGTTTACAGCTCCAACAACGCATCCAACAGGTTTGTTTCTTCTTACTCCTTTTTCAACACCGTAATTTTGACTATTCTATCGTTGTTTGTACACTTGAAATGCATTATTTAATTCAACATTTGAATAAATAAGTGTAATCTAAAAGATGATGTGCTTTAGTGTATTTCTTTTATGGGGTTTTGGGCGAATCTTGAGTATTTGATGGTTAAGGATCGTATAGAATGGAATTTCACAGCTTCTGTATTTTAAAGTGAATTTAATTTATTGTGCGACAACCAGCAAATGTTAAACCCCGTTCAGTGACTTCTGCCAGGCTTCAGTTTGAGTTCTCTGGGGCCTAATCTTGTCTGTGAAAGTCCGTACTAATTTTAATTTTATTATGGTGCAATCAAATAAGCTTCCTTGTCATGTTTATCAAAATAGGATGTGATTACTGTTTATGAGGAAGTATTGTCAGTGGTTGATTGTTCTCGCTTGTTCTCAAAGATCTCAGTCCCAACATTTTCTGTTCAGTATTCGCTTTCCTGTATATTGGATCGGTTATAAATATTTAAGCTCCAAAAACTGGCTCTTGGTGCATTGCTTGTTTCTCATGCACAGACTAATGCACATGATTTGAAGTGAAGAAAAAAATAAACAACTTTGCTGACAATTACATATTTTGCCTTCAAGAATCTGTCCACAAAATGCATTGGCAAGTTATCAAACTTCATAGGAACAAAATAGTTCTATTAGCTGTAAACGAGTCAATTTTAAAGATAATATTGCGCAAAAATAATTCAATTTGTTCTACAAACTTGTCAATCAAAGATATGGGTATAGTTATATTAGTTGATCTGATGCTTGACATTTTGCTTACACGGTATTTTATTTGTTTACACTGAGCCTTCTTATGCATCTCCATTCTTAAATTCATGTTCCAATGTGCTTAGGATTTCATTCTTACATCTGACTAGGCACAAGAGAGGAAAGCAGAAATCAGAAAGGTCCCTGAACAAATAATTTTATCAGAGGTGCGGCGGATGGTCGAGGAAATGCAAGCTTTGAATAAGAAGTTAGATGAAACTGTGAGTTTATGTTTCCGATTAACCTTGTTAAATTTCCCTTTACTGTACGATCAGCCAATTTCAGAACTTGTAATTTATATTTCATTGGTTATGTCATATGGTTTAACTATGTTACTGGGGAGGATGTTGGTGAAATCTGAGCACACATTGGTTACACCAAAGAGAAATGTGATTTTGGTTGTCCTTTGACCTATGATTGTGCAAATGCACTATTTACACAATACGGTTGAATAGTCAGAATCACATTAGGAAACAGGAGTTGGATGGTAAAGATACACTGATCTGTGGTTATAGCTTCATGGGATTCATGTGGTTGTATGATAGCAACATGTGGAATTAATTGATTAGTTTTCCTGACATAGTCTAAAGGAGGTCAAGCTGCTCTTCGTATTCTGCGATGTTTAACGAGATCATTGGTGGTGTGAAATTTTTTAATGAATGTGCATTGTAATGTCATTGACTAGGTGCTGACAAATTGATGTATTTTGTTAGGCTTTTTAATTCTAGTAGAGATTTTTGTGCCTAACAATATCCTATGAGAGAAGCCTTCTTATTCATTACATGCTGGGCAGCCCCTGGTTACCTGATTCAGCCCAGAGTGCTTGAGGACAGCCGGGGGAAACACACCGAGCAAACTTGGGCACGCAATATGCTAACACGATATTCTGACCTAAAAGGCCATTCTCGGTATTTAGAAACATAGAGAGCTTGTTCATATCAAATCATACATCTTTAGATATTGTTATATCTGTTTTTGTTTCTATTTTCACGTGGCGTTATACTCCCATTTCTGGAATTAGGTCATGTCAATAATATTCCTTGCAGTTATATCCTGCGAGTCTATAAACAACTGCTTGATTCCACACTGCTGATAATTATTCATTCTTCTGTACCATTTTAATCATTTGAAATTTATTTCTCTCCCAAGTTTACTTTATTTCTGCTGGTAACAAATAAGATTTGAGCGCTTTTGTTCTCTAAACCAATAATTATAAATTTTAATAAATGAGCCCTTTCTTGTTGCCTTAAATTAATGTAATGCATTCTATTTGAAGTATAAGTTTGTGTCTTCCTGTTGACTTAACTGTAATCATGAATTTTGTTATTAAGAAATGAAAGAGTAAAAATTGTCTATGTTACACATATATACTAATCCTTGTCTCTGTTCTGAATATTCTTATTCTATGAAGAGTCGTACATGCCAACAAAGACCTTTGTCATACGACTTGCAAGATTCTGATACTGAATGAAGATTGGCTCTCCTGTGTTTTCGACACATTAAATCAGGCATATACGTATTCACATGCAGACTTTCGTCCATATATATGTGCATGTCAAAGGTGTTTGCTTGAATGAACTGGTCAACGTCTTCCTACTTGTAGTTGCATGGTAATTTTGCTATATATATAAGAATAGAAGAATTTCATGCTCGATTTTTTTCTGCTTACTGGTTGCCTTTTGCATTGCTCTAGTCAGTCTTTGTCCAAATGGTGCAACCATGTCATGATTAGCTTATCCATTCATTGACAACAAATCACTTTTCGGAAATACGTTATTATAGCTGTACCCATGGATATTTATGAATTCTTGTTTCACTTACATTTCGAATATTTGTCAACATCTGATCTTGTCTGTAGATTTTGGCTGTTATAAGGAACACAATTCTCTACTTATCAACATCTGTGGGAGCAGAAAATAGAACTTCTTGTGATGCCGTACTATCTAATTGCTTGCCAATGAATAGACAAGTGTACAGACTCTCCTTTTAGTTCACCATAATATATCTTGCCAATGAAAAGACTACATCGTTCAGGTTCTCCTTTAGCACATCATAAAAAGATTTAAATGGGGACTTGAGCTTCATTAGCCATAATTTTTTATATGTCTGCACCAAATTCTTACCTAGTTACCTTAATTTCTTGCTCCTACGGACTTCAACCAGGAGCTTGAATTTTAGATGAACTTCCTTCCCTTGTCAATTTAACGAGTCCTTGTCAAACTCAGTCTTCTACCTACTTCCATCCGTGTGTTTGTAGGGTTTGGCTTGTTGTAATCCCTATCTTATACAACCAATTATTAGTAACTCACTGAAATTAGCTGGACCTGGAATTTAGTGCTAGACCAGTAATATTGCAGTGTGCACATATTTGGCTCAAGTAAAAACTTTTTCGCTTTCATTCAATTATTGATGACTGAAGAACAGAAATCCATTGCACGGCTCATTGCCAAACATGAGCAGTGTCTTTGTTGGGCTGTTCATCTTCAAGAACACAATTAAACAAGCAATTAAATTGGGCTCAATGAATTTTATGATTGAACATTTCTAACATTTACGAAGATAGCAATGCTAAGTTCCTTCATCTTCTAACCTTTGCTTCTCTCTGTATTGAATTAGTTTATCCAGCTTATCATCAAACTCCCATCTTTTTTAATTTGATTACCACCTTAGCAGGAGACTCCTCTAGATTGGCTTAGGTTTTCTTTCAAGACCTGTTGATTGTGCTGAAAAATGGGTAACGAATCTTCTTTAAAATAAATTTGATGTATTACCAAGTGTACAAATAATGTTATTAGATGCATGGGGGGGAATCCTTTCTGGCTTGCCCAGTTAACTTTGGCTCTATTAGTTCCTTTCTGCCTCTCTTGTTATTGGCTATTGAAATATGGTTGATCATGTTTAGGAGGTTGCCATTGAGGAGTATTTTAAGCCGATTGACAAGGAAGCAGAGATGATAATGAAAGTACAGCTTGAAGGAGAGGAGAAAACAGTGAAGGAGATGATGAAGGCCATGCAAAAACAGGCTTTACTCGAGGCAGCTGAAGCTGAAAAAATTGGTCGTTTGCAAAATGCAGATACCAACCTACATAATGAAGAGAAAACGCCCATAAGCAAGCGTACTGAAGTAAGATAATTCTACACGACTTTTGTTAACTTTTTAACAATTGATTTATGTGAACATCGTGCTTTTTCTTCCCCATAATTACATTTGGCATGGCTACGTTTAGAACTACATCTATGAAAACGTAATCTATGTTTTTTTATTTTATTTAATATTTTAATTTTGAAGACGAGATTACTACAGGAAGAAAAAGTAATGATCGTGACATTGTCGAAAGTTATTCAAAGGGAGAAATGCTATTCATCCACAGTCTATGTGGCGCATTAAATGATAGGTGAAATTAAATAAGTCATTTAATTTCTCCTATCATTTGACCAATCATTTATATCCACATAGACTGGGGATGCATCCCCACTGTGAATGAATAACATTTTTCTATTCAAAGGTGAATGTCTTACATCAACTAAAGATTTAAAAAAAAGTATTGAATTTTATATATTTCAACCGTAAATCAATGTGCCTGTTTGTCAACCATTATTGAGAAGAAAATGGTGTAATGAATAATATTTTTTGGAAAATGTGTAGTCGAAATTGAAAGAAATTTATGTGTAGAATATTTTATTATTTGAATGTGTGGTAGAGATTGATTACTGTAGAAAATAATTTTTTGAAAAATGGTAAACAAACAGGGGCTAAATAAATAGAGTATTGAAATATGTAATTTTGATTATTAAACTCACTCTCTATTTTAAACAGTGAAGATTAACGAGTCTCTTAGAGCTTATTTTAAACATTGACTCTCTTAAATAGATAGTTTTTTTGTATTTAGAAGATCTTTTGGAGATGCTCTAACAATTTAAATACTTCCGTGGTGGGAATTTGGAATGGAATGTGAATGCGACGCATGCAGAGATGTGGCATAATTTTCGACTTAATCGAGCTATGTATTGGGTTTTTTGTTTCATGCAACTACAAAACATCATTGGTTACATTTCATTATATAAAATAAACAAAATTAATAATAATTTAGAGCCGTGGGTAGATGATGCTCAAATTGCGAAATGGTCACCTTCTTCCATAAGTTGTCTTATGCACATAGGTGATGTAGATGGCCAATTCATTCATACCATTTCACTTTACAAACGCTTATTTACATACTTCTCCTTTTTTCGTTCTTTTTCTTTTACTTCAAAATATATATATCGTGATCAGTGCAATGTCTCTTATTACCCCGAAACTTGTCCTCAAGTGAGATTATCATTGCAATTCCCCCAACAAACAAAAATCAAAATGAGAAGGTGACAACACGCTCTCAAACTTGGCCAAGTGTTGTTGACATTTTCAAATTCATAAAAATCAGTGGAATTAAAAAAACAAAAATTAAGAAGAAAAAATCAGTTATTCATTGGGTAACTTCAATGTATGAATATAGCAAATTAGCTAGGTGCCCATTGAACTTAGATTTGTCCTCATTAACAACACTATTATTGTCTAGAATCCTAGCCTTTGTCCCCACTTAATTTGGTTAGGATGTTGCTTAGAAATCATCGAACTTGTTGAAAATGATGCATTTATCGAATAATTAGTATGCATAAGTTTGTCACGTGTACATGAACCTTACATGAATAGAAATACAAAGGTGAGAATATTAATGTCTAATATAAACGTTCTTTAAAATAAATTTCTGTTCGATTCTTTAAAATAAATTTCTCTTCGACTGTTTATAGGTTTTTTTCATTTAAAACTCATTTTAAAGAACTTTCAAGATTAATCCAAACATGATAAAGTCGATTTACTTGTGACAGCTAGGAGCATTAAAGAACGAGGGTTTTGTTAGGGGTACATAATTTTTGTACATAGAGGGATACATAACACTCATATGAGATGTGTCCCACTCATGTGCACCTAGAATTATCCAAAGAACGGTAACGATAAAAAAAATAAAAAAAAAAAAATCTAGTTTTATTGTAACTTTTAAGGAATATTAACCCTCTCATGTCGATGTAGCCTTTGATAAATAGTAAATTCTCATGACCAAACGAGACTATCGCTACAAGATACCTAATTAACATTTAAACCCGACTAAGATCCAAATGTGTGTTGCATTAATAAATAATTATTGTTTTTGATGATGAAATTTAGAATGATGCTATTTATTATCATAATGATGGAATATTGATAATATGACAATCTATTATCTCTTTCATTTTTTTTTTCTCTCTTCTCCCCATTTCTCTTATAAAAATTGAACTGACCAATCACATTATTCCATATAGACCGTCACATCACCGATGTTCTATCATCATAATGATAAATAACGTTATTCTAAAATTTATTTTAGTTAAGCAATGGAAATAAGAATATTGGTTCATTGTTTGTACCGAAGATTAGGTTAGAATATTGGATCTAACAAAGACAGCTTATTTATGTCTTTATTTAACCTCGACTCCGAGTCTAATAATAATAATAATTTAAAACAGACACCTTCATTTTATCTAACAGGTAAATTGCACATTACATCCCCAACTTTTTCCTAAATTAGAAATCGTGCCCCCTAACATTTTATGGTCGTATTTTATATAGTCAATTCTAAGCTTAGTGAGAATAAGCAAAATTAATTAAATTATTTACATCTCGTAAAATCTCGATTAAAAATATTAATGCACGTGGCATTGTTAAAAGTTGTTCAAAGGCGAATGTCTTACATCAACTTATTGGATCTTTTTGGATTTAAATTTTGATTGGGCATGTACTATTGTCAATTAAGTTATGAATGCTAAGCTTATGAAACTTAATAATTAAGTTTGAGAATAAAAGAGTTTTTTTTTTTTTAAAAAAAATACAAATCTAAGTGTGAAATAAGTAAATTACTTAATTTAAAATTTATTGTGATAATACATAGAGAAAAATTAAATATATTGAAGAATGATTTTAGCCCTCGTTTGACCTCCATTAATTTATAATACATCTTTTCTCTCTTATTATTATTATTATTTGAAAATCAGTTTATTTAGCATTAAAATAGCAAATTTTGGATATAAGGACGAGTTTCCTCAAACACTATTCTCTCCTTGGAGAGTTTAAGTACTTTATTTGTTAATGTATGAACAACCACATTAACCTGTCTAGGTATATGACATACGGACCAAAAATGAAAAGAACCCAACATGCTCTTCGTGTCTTGAATCAGTAAGTCGGCGTAGTTCCAAATTTCCAGTTCACCATTTAGTCCATTTACAACATTCATCGCGTCACCCTCTAAAATGATCGATCTCAGTTCAAGCCCTCTGCAATGTAACAGCTTCCATAGCTTCGATGGATTCAGCCAAAAAAGGATCCTAGAAAACTTTCCTTTAGGACATCAGTGATGCTTTAGCTTTTCCAGTCAAATCGCTGACAACAACACCAATTCCAACTCAGCAATTTACCGAGTCTATTGCCGCGTCCCAGTTAATTTTATACTTACTTGGTGGAGGCGCATCCCAGGATTGAGAAGCTTGGTCTCCTATGTTCCGTAGCCTAACGGACAATGAATTCACGCTTCTATAATCCAATACTTTTTGTCGAGCCATGTTTGAGACTATTTCTGGACCATTGAATTTATTATCAAAGACATAGGAATTCCGCCTCTTCCAGATTAGATAAGCAGTAGCTGCAAAAATCTCATACTCTTCGTCAGACAATTTATTGAGCAAATGGCAGACTAGATCTTTGAAATCCAATGGCGTAAAAAGACATTTTCTGTATCCTACGTGAATTAGAACCCCATACATCTTGGGCAGAAACACATAGCCACAAAGCATGAACTACGGACTCCTCTTCCTGTTTGCAAAACGGACATAAAGGGGACTCCCTTATTTTCCTTCTATTAAAGTTCAAGTTTGTAGGTAAGGATTCACGGGTTGTGCGCCACAATAACATTTTACTAGCGTTTGGGACCTTTAATCTCCAAAATTTCCATCAAACATCATTCTAATTACTACTTGTAGAGCATTGGCCCAAAAATTCCTGTTTCAACTGACTGAAGAAATGGTAGGCGCTTTTGACTGTGAATTTGCCATCCTTCGTGCCCCGCCATATGAGTTTATCCGGACTTCCCCATGAACTGATAGGGATCTTGCTGATGAGACTAGCTTCTGACTCATAAAAAATTCCAGAGATCAATTTCATGCTCTATGCTTTCGTTTCTGCGACTATTAGCTCGCTCCCTCTACCATGCTTAAACCGGTCATGTAAGAGAGATTGAACTTGGAAGGTGGAAGCTTGAGGGATCCATTTATCCCTTCAAAAAAGCCTTCTTTCAACATTTCTTATGCGTCTGAGAAACTCTTCCATAGGAATGATGCATTGCTACCAGTTTTGCTGTTCAGAAACTCTGTTCTACCGTAATATTTTGCTTTAAGCACCAATGCAGCCAGTTGGATTTTGAATAAGACGCCAACCTTGCTTTGTTAGTAATGCTACGTTGAAGAGCTCAAAATCTCTATAACCAAGACCCCCAGCATTTTTGGATGTCCCCAGCAAGATCCAAGGCAAGCATTGCATTTTTGTTCTGTCTCCTCTACTCCCCCACCAGAATTTCTTGACCTGTCGATTTATATCTTGAAGAATGGTTTGTAGAAACTTACAGATGCCCATACAGTCAGGGCTGGTCCTGTGATCGGCGGGGCTCGAGGCGAAGTCCGAAAATTGGGCCCCCGGAGATCAACGTAAACGCAAAATCCAACAGTGCATTATGCAACGTATTGCAAACTTGACACTGACGTGTAGAACAACAAACAAATATAAAGAACAAAAGATTTATATATATTATAAAGTAACAAAACCGACAAGAGTTCAAACAATCAGTTAAATACTATTCGTCTCGCTGTTTTAGAGGCAAAAACATTAATCAAATCTGAATAATTTAATTGTTCAACAATATCTTTCTCTATTGATAGCATAGCCAATCCATTCAATCTTTCTTGTGACATAGTTGATCGGAGGTAAGTCTTGATCAACTTTAATTTGGAGAAACTTCTTTCTGCAGATGTAACTGTAAGCGGTATGGTTAACAAGATTTTATAAGCAATATAAGCATTTGGGAAATAAGCACCCAATGTCTTCAAATATCGTAGCACTTCAATTTCTCTCATTGCTGCATTTGGTATATAGCACCGCATGACTAATATTTCCGAAAATAAATCATCTCCACTAATGTCCGAACGCCCATTATGTTCTAATTGTTTCTCAAGATTCATACAAGATTTTAGCAAATTCGAATGAGTTTCATCCCTTAACCTCTTCAAATTGAACAAAAACTCAAAAGTGTCGTCATATTGTTTGAATTGTTCAAATCGAGTCCTCATAGAAGATAGATCTTGATCTATTACAAAAACAAAGAATTCAACTCTAAAAGATTTTTCAGCCGATTGCTTTATTTCATTACTTCTGCTTTCATCAAAATGTTTTTTTTTCCGAATTATACGTTTTTCTCGAAATACAGTTTCAATTCTCATTTCGTTTGCCTTCTTTGTCGCTTCATCTATGGCAATAGCAAATCCAGTTTCTCTATATTCTTCAAGAAATGAAACAAGCCCTTGCAAGAGGTCGATAGCATGATCAATATCCATATTTTCAGTTTGAAGAAATTTACTCACAATATTGACCGCACGCAACAACCTGTACCAGATAATCAATGCAAGCAAGAACTCAAAACTAGACAGGTCATTCGTTGCTAACGACTCTGCTTCACTCCTTATTTTAGCCTCTTCGTTACTTATTGCCAATTCAAGTAACGCATCTCTTATTTGTGCAGTTTACTCCATTACATGCTTCACACTGTCAACATGACTTTCCCAACGTGTTTGTGACAATGGCTTCACTGTCAAGCCTTGTACATTATCTTTGAAAATTTTCTATCGTTTGGTAGAAGCGGAGAACAATGAGTAGATGTGTTGTATCACTTCAAAAACGGATACACCGTTAGAACAACAATACACCATATCGCACAATGCTAGATTCAAACTATGAGTGCCACATGGAGTATAGAAAGCTCGGGGATTCACCTTAAGGACTCTTCTTTGCACACCTTTGTGCTTCCCGCTCATGTTAGATCCGTTATCATACCCTTGCCCTCTAATATCATCAACATCAAGATTAAGTTTGGTCAAAATCTGTTGAAGTTCAGTTGCAAGTCCAAGTCCTGTTGTGTCATCTACCTTCAAAAATTCAAGCAAATATTCTTCGACTACAGGTAAGTTTGTCGTATCGTCAACACATCGTATTACTAAAGACATTTGTTCATCGTTACTAGCATCTGGAGTACAATCAAGTATAACCGCGAAATATTTTGCATGCTAAATTTTCTTGACAATTGAACCTCTCACCTCATTTTCCAACAACTGTATCAACTCATTTTGAATTGTTTTGCCAAGATATGTATACTGAATCTCGCGTGCTTTAGCCCGCCGAACGTGCTCTTGCATTATTGGATCAAACTCACTAACCATTTCCACCATTTGTAAAAATAGGTCATTGTTCTCAACATGTAGCCTCTCATTATCTCCTCGAAATGGCAAGCTGTTTTTGGCGAGTCTTTTGACGATAGCGATGATCCTGATTAATACATTTCTCCAATGTTCTCTTTCTTCGTCTATCACCAATTGAACACTTTTGTCTATTGTAGTTTTCGACCAAAGTCTATTTTCCAATTCAATCCACCTCGTCATGCAACGTAAATGCTCCTCATTCCCTTCATGACTTTTAATAGAACGATGCAAGTTATGCCAATCTCTGAATCCTTCATTACCCAAGTTGGCTAATTCTGATGGCATTATTTAGTGTTTTAAACAACTTGCAACAAAAGCAGAAGATCTTGTCCATAGATACTGAATACACTAGCCATCTTCTATCAATTGTTTGCCCATTTGATAGTAATCGCATGTACTGTGTAGAATCAAAATGTCTGTTTGCACTATCTTTGGGAAACACGATGCCATCAACTCTTTTCGGACCCATTTCAACTAAATAATCTATCGTTCTCTGATCAATGTTTATCCAATTTCCAGGATCATTCAAATTCAAAGAAAATCTTCTCTCTTCTTTCTTATCATCCACTTCATTCATATTCAAAGGAAATGAGCTCTCTTCTTTCTTCTCATCTACTTCATTAACACAAGAAGGTTTTGTCACTTCTTTATCCTCATCCTCATTCAACTCATTCACATTGCTGCTTTTAAAGTACTTGTCCATAGCGCCTGCTTGACTTTGAGTCAACAACTGTTCATTTCGTTTCCTTTTTCTCTTCATAGCTCCAGACTCATATTTAGGAGGCATGACGTATGTTCAAATATCTAATGTCCAATACTTAGCCTAAAAGACAATTACAAAATATCTCAATCATCTCACAATTAAAGTATTCAATACAGTGACTACGTGCGCCTGTGCAATTGATCCTACACGCTGCAATGAACATTCATACAAGTCGACAAGGCCACAATTATATAAGCCGATAAGGCCACAATAATATAAGCCGACAAGGCTTCAAACATTTTCAATATCAAGTTAGAGCAAGCCATTGCTTACTTGAGAAGTAGAAAATTCACGAAAATTGTGGAATCACGCCTATTTCAGCATCCAACGTTGCATCTCAGTTCTCACAAGCCTGAAATTGAATCATGTTCAAATCATTCAGAACAGTAAAACTTTTACAAAACAAAATAAGGCTAGTATAATGTAAATCTTCTTCAAATGTCTTTTGCTCATCACCACAATTTGCATTTTTTCTAACAAAAATCAATTACAATCGATGTGTTGCCAACAGAATACCAAAATTATGTTTGCACATTCACGATAGATTTGACCTCGAAGAAAGAATAAGAATTTTCCCTATTTTACAATTTCATACCCAAAAAAAATGCACAATAGCCTCAAAACTGAGGAACCCATAAATCAGCAGCAGAAGCCACAACACTGAAGGAACTGAGGACTGCCAGCATTTCATTTTGGATTCAAATCACAAAAGCCACAACACAGAAATTAGAAACCCATTCATACAAACTGAAATTAGACAAATCACAAACTCCCCAAAACTGAAATTAGACAAGCAGTGAAGCTGGCAGCTGAAAACTGAAATTAGATAAATTGAAATCACAATAGCCTCAAAATCGAATTAGACAATGAAACAAAAGCCACAAAATTGATACTCAACTACGTGGCCGGCGGCCAATTGCTCACTTACCAGCGATCCAGCAGAAGCTGCAGCCTGCAGAACTCTAGAAGACAAACGCCAGTTGGAAAATGAAAGGGAGACTGCACAGGCTGCACCGGCGTCGGCTTGAAAAGTAGTTGATTGGTGGTTGGTGGATTCTTGGAGAGTTGGAGTTGGAGAGTTGAATAATTTTGAAGATTGAGAGAGGGAAAGAGACGGGGGTCGAGACGTCGAGTGATTCATTCGGTGAGACGGTGAGTGTTGGACCTTAGGTTAGTAAGGTTACCATTAGGCCTCCAGATTTGGGCCTTGTCATATAAAAAAAAAAAAAAAAATTCGGCCAAAATTAGGCCCCCTCCACGCTTGGGCCTGAGGCGGCGGCCTCATTCGCCTCGCCTCAGGGCCGGGCCTGCATACAGTATGTTGGAATAGCTTGGATGATGGCCTTGAGAAGAACTTATTTTCCTTCTTGTGAAATAAACTTCAAAGTCCAGCTATTCATTCTGTTCCTAATTGAATCAAGTACCGGTTTAAAAGGTGTCATTATATTCCTTCCCACATAAGCTGGCAAACTTAAGTATTTCTCAAAGGATTTCGCTTCTTTAACTATGGCTGCATGGAGGGCTGCATTCTTGATCTCCAGCTTAGTATTATAACTAAAAAAAAAAAGGATGTCTTGTCCATGTTGAGTCGTTGTCCCGATGCATGTTCAAACAAATTCAAAATGTAGGAGAGTCGCCACCATCCCAAAACGTTAGCCTTACAAAAAATCAGGTTGTCGTCTGCAAAAAATAAGTGGTTCACTAGAAGGTTACCTCTCGCAAATGGGAAACCCAAAATGGTCCCTTTTGCCTCCGCTTTGTCCAATAAATTGCCAAGCACTTCTGAGCACTGAATGAATAGGTAGAGGGATAGAGGGTCCCCTTGCCTATGTCCTCTTGTAGGGTGAAACGATCGTTGTGGCTCCCCATTGATAATCAAGGAATATTTCACCGTTCGAACACAAAGCATGATTAGTTCTATCCACCTTTCACCAAAACCCAGTTTCCTTCTAAAAATAATCATGATTAATTCTAACCACACATTCTCCAATAAAATAATATTACATATTAACAAAAAAAATTTCCTTTTTTTTCAATCACGCATTTTTTTAGAAAAATATTATTCAAAAAATTATAATATTAAATAATGAGGGCCAAACAGGCTTAATCTCCCCATCTGTCATCATAATGGCATGCGCAAGTAGTTGATAATTTTAATATTTCTTTCTCTATTCCATGAAACTTTTCCTTTTCAAATGCCATGTTTGTCTAAGCTTAAAAATATTAATTATATGTTTCTGTATAAGTGAATTAGTAAGGTTGAAAATGAATATTTTTTGGTTGATTAGAGTGAAAAACAGGTTACTTATTTTAATAGTGACATCTGCTTCATGTTGAAATGAATATTTTTTTACTTATAAGTTAAAAAAGTAAAGTGTCTTCATAATTTTAAAAATAAAAATTTACTCGGAAGTAATTTTTCAAGCTTACCCCGTAATGTCGTGAGTTTAAGAAAAAATTAAAAATTATATATTAGCAAAAATCGAGTTCAAACAAGCATGTTAAAATTGACATTGCGATTATTGTTCTTGCTATTTGTTTAAAACAATGTTGGAAAAAATTCGATTTGAACATTTATTTACAAAATGTAATTCGACCGAGATCGAACGAAATGTCAAAAATAATTAATCAACTCTTACTCGGTACAATTTATTATATCTATCTATATTTACAAGTAAAGATGAAAGTTCAATGAAAGTTTAGTAACCAAAATTGAAATTAATTCCTATGTTCTTTGTTTATATTAAGAATGGATCTCACTGATACACGGCCCTAAATGAGGCTAAAATCAAATTGAATTCGGGCCCACCAATAAATGCATCACGCGTCATTTAATATTATTTTTTCTGATTTTTCTTTATTTCTGCATACCAGAAAAAAAAAAATAGTCAATATAAAAAAATAATTAAAAAATAATAATAATAGGAGAGCAAGAGTCCAAACAACAAGTCATTGTTTCTTTCTCCCCCCTTTTCTTGCTCTTGTGTCTTTTTTTCTTAAATTTTGAAATAAAAATAAAATAAATATTGAATGCGAGAGTTTGTTTTTCATTTATGGGTCCAAATATTATTTTAAATGATTAAATTAAAATTTAAGTAACTATCAGTTGTGAATCATACTGAACGTGTCGATAGTAAATAAATAGTATTTGTGGATTCTATAAAATGTGTATAGAAAGTAGGTTCGATGAAAAAGGAGAAAAAAAAAATTGATTTATAATCCTTACACAAACATGCTCATACAGTCCTATTATCATAAAGTTAAGTAGGAATGATTTTAAAGCACAAGCCTTATGAATGAAATAATAAAATATTTATTTATTGTAGTATGCAATCTTGTTTAATCCTTGTTTGGTATAGCTTAAAAGATTGATAAAAATCAATAATTAATTTTTATTACACGTTTTATGAGATTCACATTTTTATCAACTTTTTAACCATAAATTTCATCAATTTTTATCAGATTTAACATGATTTTTAATTACACCGAACAAGAGATTTAATACCGTGTACTAGACGTGTGCCTAATAATTGAGAAAAAGAGAAAAATAGGACAAAAATATTCCTCAACTCAACCACTTGGGCCTTATCAAACATATATGTTTGACAAGTAACATGCTTAAACGTAACTTTTACTTCTTTTAAGTTTAGCCAAATAATCTCAATCATTTACGACTTGACTCGCGGCTTCGTGTTAAGCGTGTATGAATAAGAGCATGTCCGAGAAGTGTATATAATAGTTTAAATTATAAAATATATAAAAAAAATTGACGAATAAGTGAATACTGCTTGTGAATTCCTCAAAATTCATCGATTGAAAATAAATTGAGTGTTTATAAATAAGTTATAAACATGAACCAAACAAGGATCTTATTACGTGTACATCAAAATTTACGTAATGAATTATATAATGTCACATGACACTCTACTGTTTGCCATTTAAAATATAATCAATATTTTCATTCAATATTTTCGTTCCACATTATATTATGTAATCCATTATATATATATATATATATTTTTTATGTACAAGTACTAAAATTCGTTCTTTTTACGTGCTCTAGAAAATAATAACACTTCGGAGGATGTGAATTATTTTGTTGGACAACTAAGAAAAAAATTTACAGCAGTTAGAAGTAAACCTAATAGAACATTAATTAAATTTACAACTTATGAAATAACCTTTTTTTTTTTTTTAAATTTAAGAAAAATTGAGTTATTTAAATGCTTTAAAAAATTATTTCCTGTAATTAAATTTGAATTATTTTATGTTATCTCAATGACATGCTCAAGTCAACGTAAGCAGTTGTTGCTGTTTCCTCTTCTATTCCTTGAAAATGTTTTATTTTATTTCCCTTGCTTAAGTGTTTGTTTGGTTAATACGTTTGAAATAAATATTTTTTTTATTGATGTTCTAAATAAGTTGTTAATCTTAAAATTTGTTAAGAATCGAGACCATATCCTCGACTTTTGTCCACACGATCCTTGTTCAGATAAATACTCACGAGATGAAAAAAAGAAAAAAAAGTATGGAGCGTTGTCAAAGACAAATGGTTGTGTGGACCCAAAAGCTTGTGGAGAATGTATGATTTCCTAGAAAAGAATCTAATGTTTGTCAAGATGATTGCAATCATAAATAGCTAATTTTCCAATCTCAAAGTCACGTTCTGATCTGTGTTTGTGTGCCATACGTTTCATCCTATGTTGATCATTCGATAAATTCTCTTTAAGTAGGTCTGATCATAGCATCTCGAGATAACAAGTTTTGTTCAAAATAGACCATTTGCCATACTCAACTTCAAAATATAAACTAGAATATGAGACTTTTTAATTATAATTGGCATTTACCAAGCAATTCTTGACCATAAATTTAAGATTATATTTTCACCGAAATGGGAAAGGATCCAATAAAACTATGGTTAGTGGACCAACAAACATTGGACGGTTCAGATGCAATATCAAACCTGATATCGAGAGATCATTTGTCATGACTTCCTTGTTGACTCACTAATTATCGAACCTTCGGCTGTCCAAATTGAACACTTTTTCCACACATGGACCCATTATTTTCCTATCTATCTTTTTTATTCATTTATCTTCTCAATTTTGAGTATTATATTACATTTCACTTTTACGATTTTCGTAATTATTATTTTGTTGTAAAACTATAATATTTTAACATTGACATAACATTATTTGATTATATTAATATTAAAATATAGCAAACTTCGTATAATAATAGGCCTGAGCTAAATTATGACACGTTGAATATTGTATTTAGGGGTGTACGTGATTTCATTTGTTTAGGGGTGGACATAGTTTCATTTGGTTTGGGTTCCAATAGAACCAAACCAAAACATGAAACAATTATTTTTTTGATAATGGAAGTAACTGATTTTTTAAAGGGTAATGCTATATGTACACACACACTTTTACACAATCTTTTACACCTCTCTCACATGGAGGGGGGTCCACGATTATTTTATTATGTGTGGGCCCCCTTCCATGTGAGAGAGGTGTAAAAGATTATATACACTTAGCATTATTCTTTTTTAAAAGATATGGAATCGAATCGAACTAAACCGTTCGATTTTGATTTGGTATGGTTTGATTCTACTTTCATTTCTTAAGTTTTCAAACTTGCACTATATAAGTTAGTAATATATACATAAATAAATAAATAAAAAACATTCAACAATTTCAATACACTAATTAATTGCGACACTTTTGACGGCACAACCCCACAATAAGGAATGCATTATGCAAAACTTTTACGATCCAATTTTACTAACAACCATTAACCGTTTGATACTCCATGAATTTTTACTGATTTTTCCTATATATGTGAAGAACGCAAATAATTCATCAAACGATCAAAGTAAAACAATAGTTTAAATGCTTCTTAAGCGATTGACCAATTTCATTTTTCAATCTTAAAAGAGTCATCTCTATTGACTTGATGGAATGTGGCGCCGTGTGCCGAGATGTTGTGTACATTGCAAAGGAATGAAAGAGAAATTATTCGAATGAATACAAAATTAGGGTGTACACGATTAATGAACCGTCTTCAATAACCTAAAATTGATTAACCGGTTTTCTTCATCGAATACAAAATTAAGGTAATGTATTAAATATCATATCAAGTGAGAATCATTTTTTGGACAATTCTCGTTTTTCAATATGTATTTAATTTACAAGCTGTAATAAATATTATAAAATCCTTATTAATACATGCATTCCTTGTTGTTAATTTTCAATTAATTCTGGTTCTCGATTCTAAATCTAGATCTAGAACCGAACTAGAACCAAATGGTTCTCGATTCAAAGAATTCAATCTATTAATTTTTTTGATAGAACCAAACCGAATCGCACGATTTGGTTTGGACATTTTGTCCACCCCTAAATGATGGAAATATTAAGGTATAAGAGCGAAAGATGATGACTATCCAACTTTTGAAAATAATTATTTTATTTGACAATAGACAACAAACGTTATTAGATCGCTCTTTAGGATTTTCACAACCCTTATTATTGTCTTAAGATCATTGAAAAAACAAAAATTAACTCTTAAATCTTGTCGATCTTATCTCCAACCAATTTCATGTTTGTCTTTTGTTTTATTGAACTTTTCCAATCTAATATATAATGCATACTTAGGTTCTTAGGACACAATCGCAAATAAATAAAAATCAATTCTGCTGATTGAACAAATGAGTTTGATTTGATTCACAACATTGTTAGAAATTAAAAAGTAGTGTAACTAATAAATTCAATATATTATTATATAATCATTAAACTCAGTACATTCTTGTTGTGGTTCGATGCAATTCAATTCTTTTTTCTTTGCTACTGTCAATATATATATAAAAAAAAAATCTTAAAGAAGAAAAATAATTAAAATAACGAAGGATGAAAGTCCAAACAAACTCTCAATTCCTATATTCTTACCCCCTTCCCTCGTCTTTTCTTTATTTCTTTTTTAGTGAAATCATAATTTGGGTTTTCGTAAAAAAAATCCAATACATCTTGATTGTATGTGTTTTTGTTCTTTATTATTTATTTGTATGTTTTGTAGAAATGACGGTGTAGTATCGAATAATATAAAATAATAAATAAAAAAAATAAAATTTGGTTTATTATACGGTCAATTTTTATCCATGACTATAAAAATACAATAAATAGCACGTTTGGTGAAAAAAAAAAAGTATTAAACATATCGAAAGAAAATAAATTAGAATTTTGCTTATAATTGAAACTATTTTAAAACTATATACCAAATGTTCACTAAACTTTTGAGAAATGACAGAGTAGTAACATCCTCGACTCAACACCTTGGGTCTGTCGAGAGTTGAAAAAGAAACATATGTAATATTTAGAATTATGTGGGTTTTGAGTGAAAAGGGAATTGGAAAAGATAAACAAATAACATAAAAATAATGTAAAATAACCAAGAAAAGTTGAAACATTTTCTTGATGTACAATAAATAATGGAAGAGTTCACATTACATAAAACAACCCACCTTTCATCTTCCTCCCCCAACCAATTAACAAGACTCCTTCCATCAATTTTTTCTTTACTTTTTATTGGATTATAATCTGAAGATTCTCAGCTGAAAAACCCATCTTTTTTCTTCTTCAATATTTGTCGAAATTTCTGCTGTTTTAGTGGTTCTTGTGAGATTCTGAGATACAGACTCATTCAGATGTTCTTGGGTTATTATTATTATTATTATTATATTTAAATTTTCTTCTGTAGAATTTTCTCTGGGTTTATTGCAGAAAATCCATCATACAAACACAGTGGTATATATGCTCTAAAAGGGCTAAAAGAAAAACTGAACCTGTATATTTCTTGTACATTTTTGTTTCATAAAGGCTTTTTCTCCAGTAAATTTGTTTTTTTAGTGGCTTTTCTCTGTTGAATTTATCTAGAATTTAATACTTTTTAAATAAAGGAGGAAAAAAGAAATAGGGAGACATGGGAAAGCAAGGACCTTGCTACCACTGTGGTGTTGCAAGTGAGTTTTTGTTTATTAAACATATTTTTTCTTCAACAATTTCTCTGAATATTTAAGAAAAATGAGTTCCCGTTCGAAATTTTGCAATGTTCTGAAGATGGGTTCATAATTTATAATTAGTAATTCAATCAGTGAAATCAATTAATTGTTTGGAAATAAAAGAGAGAAACTGGACATTGAACAATGCTCATTCATATATTCTGTTATGCATCATTTTCTGTTTGTTTGCTTAATTGCTAGCTCATTTGATTTATTAACAGCTGCCAATGACTGAATCTTCGGGTTGGAATTCCTTTAATCTGTTAATGAAATTGAATGTTTGCCACCCTTTGACTCTCTTGAACCATATGTAAATGCAGAAATAAAGCAAGTGTACTCTGTGTTCTATTGCAATTAAAAATTTAGCGATGATTGAATCAAACAATGCTCAATTCTCTCATGGCTGTTTATTGGTTTCCAAGTTTCTGATGCGATCGGAGAATGTACTTTTTGAATCCCATTCTTCATTCTAGTAACTCTGTTTTTGATGCATTTCAAATAGTTCATCTGAGAAACCAAACCAAGAGTAGACTGCATTTGGTGTTCAATTGTGCTATTCTCCATGTCAGTCTTTGGCAAAAAATGAAACTGATCTAATTCATATTAATCAACTACCTGTGAATATGGGAGCTTTGAATTTTTTTTGACCTAGTGTCTCAGTGAAAATTTGAAGTTCATTTCGATCCCTAGATTTTGGATGTAAACTATAAAATGTGGGCTTTGTTTTCCATCTGCTAATGATTTTGATGGCATATTAACATTTAAGCATCCTTAAAGATGTTATATTTTTCAGCCATTTAGGTTTCCTTTAGTGTGTTCATCAGCTATCAATTCATTTTTGTATTCTGAATCTTCTGCCTTCTGTGAAATTTTTTTCCCTGGTTAGTCATAAAAAGGAATTTCTCTGTTACGCTGGAACAAAACTCTATGTAACTATCTTTTTGGCTTTGCCATAAATTGCTACTGCTGTTGCTTTGAATGTTTACTTACTTTTAAACTTGCCTCTACTTCTCATCAACTTGTCATAGTACTACCACTGCAGGCAAAGCTAAGAAAATACTGGTTTCTGTGCAGCGTTAGTCCTCCTGGAGCCATATAAATTTTTTCATCGGTTAAATTTGAGGAGTTTCACTGCTCTCCAATTTGAACTAATCGATTCGAAGTGCATTGTTTATTGTTAATGAATAGGCATCAAATAATGAGTAGGCGTCAAATATCTCAGACTTTTGTCAACTCTACAAAAGAGTGACATTGGTTTGACGTGAATTCATCCTTTTGTTCTATTACCCCGTGAACATTTTGAGCAATATATTACAAATAGTTACATTCTGAACAGGAATACTTTATCTCAAGAAGTGATAATAGTTATTAAACTTCTTTGTGTGTTGTGTTTTGTGAATAACGCTTAGTGTTTATTCTTGCTGTCCATTGTCAAATTATCTGCTAATGATCATTTTTAATTTGGTTCTGGATTTGACTGATGATGCTATAATTTGTTTCATAGGCACCCCTCTTTGGCGTAATGGGCCCCCCGAGAAACCAGTACTATGCAATGCATGTGGTTCTCGGTGGAGAACAAAGGGAACATTGGCAAACTATTTTCCTTTGCATGCTAGGGCAGAACCCAACGACTTTGAGGACTATAAAGTTTTGAAGATGAAGAACATATCTATGAATGACAAGGCAAGCATTCTCAAAAGAAAGCAAGCTAATCATATTTCTGAATATGGTGGAGTTCCTCCTGACTATAACCTGGGATTCCCCAAAGGGATTGATGAAGATCCAAGCAATAGATCAAGTTCTGGCTCTGCCATATCAAACTCCGAGAGCTGTGCTCAAAATGTCACAGCTGATGCAGGTGATTTGACAGGTTTGTTGGTTCTCCGAGCACATGTAGATATATGTATGCATACATTCAAAAGCGTTGAGTCATATGCCATCGGCCGTGGCCTATCCAAACTCCAAATCATATTGTTTCTTTGTCATTTTCTTTCTGGAAAGGAACGAGCATATTTGGCTAAGCTTAAAAGTTTTTCTAGAGAGTATGACTTTCTAGAAAATTAAGTTTTGTTAATAAAAGAAAATAGCTTTTACAATAATGTTTGACCTAAAGAAGCTTAAATGAAACTTTAACTTCTTTTTAAGTTTAGCCAAACAGGCCAAATTAGGTCTTTTGAATTGAACAAACACTACGTTCAATAATGAGGGGAAGTAATGCATGGTTTCATGTTAAGCACGTCTGAAAAAGATGTTCAAAGTTGAAGCAGAATTAACTGAAGAACAGAGCACATGGTTTAGTCGGCATACTCTTCTATTTGAAATATATGAACAGGAAGATACTTCTGCCTTTTTTGTGGTTGCACATGCAAAGCCACAATTGAATTCTTGTATTATGTAGTAGTTTCATATTTAGGCTCAACGTGAAGGTTATCAATTTTCTCATCCGAACAGGTCCATCACAGCCTGTAGTATGGGACACCATAGTACCGTCAAGGAAGAGAACCTGTGTCAGTCGTTCAAAGCCATCTCCTGTTGAGAAGCTTACGAAAGATCTGTATACCATATGGCATGAACAACAGTCATCATATTTCTCTGGGTCTTCGGAAGAGGAATTGCTTCTTGAAAGTGACATACCTATGGTGTCTGTTGAGATTGGACACGGAAGTGTACTTATTCAGCATCCGAGCTCAATCACTAGAGAAGAAGAATCTGAAGCTAGCTCCCTTTCAATTGATAACAAGACACAGCCCATGAACGAGGCTTATTCATCGTCGATGACCCCTCCTCCTGTACATAGTGATGACAAGCTTGTTAAATTTCCAAGTCGGGAAATTGAGAAAGTCAAGAAGTTTACTGGACGGGGTCAAGAGCAAATTAAAAGGTACTTTCTTTATTCATTGTAAATGCTAGCAAGTCAAGATTGCTGAAATTTATAACGTGATGCTTCCATCTAAGGAGACATGGTATGTGATACTAGTACATAAGCTGATATATTTCAAATCTGTAGGCTCTGCACAACTTCTGAGATCTTCTGAATCAGATTATTTGTATTTATCTTTTGCTTTCATTCCACTTTCAGAGATGAGAATCAACTTGAAAAGCTACAGTTGCTTGCAAATCATAATTCACCGCTACATCATATAGACCTCAGAGTAAGTTGCGATTCTGAATATGTTTTTGATATCGTACTCCGAAGCAAACTTATGCTACCCAGTCTTTATCTACTACTACAGTTGCATCTTTCTCATACGTGAAGGGCACCAGTCAAATTTGTCCAGTGTCACGAAATTTCTCTTAAGATTCTGATCTTTTTGATTGAGTGTTTAATGCCATAGTTTGAAAAAACGTAAACGGGTACCGAGGCGTTTTTTTGTAATGAGGCGAGGCGTAAGCCTCAAAACCATAGTTTGAAAAAACGTAAACGGGTACCGATGTGTTTTTTTGTAATGAGGCGAGGCGTAAGCCTCAAAACGTTTTGAGGCGTAAGCCTCACCACAAACAAAACAGGTGCAATCTGCCGAACAAAATAGGTGCAATCTGGTGACGATGCACTGAACAAGAAAAAAGCCAAGCAAAGTCTAGTGAAACAATTTTAAATTGTAAGTCACTAGAAGAAGGCAGAAGTAAAGGAGAAAAGAGACATAGAAGCAACACTTGAGGACTTTTTTTAAGCGAAGGATTGAAAATAAGTTTTTTGGTTGTCGTTTAGTTCTGGGAAGATTTCTGACTGCCGTGTAGTTCTCGCCATCTAGGAAGATTTCTGTCTGCCGCCGTGTAGAAGGATTTCTAGCTGCCTTTTGGTATTCTAGATATTTTAATATTTTGTTTGGCCCAAAATATCTTTTTAAATGGTCCCTTCTCTTTTTTAAAGAGAGCATTTTTTAATTTCTTTTCAAAAACCTGAAAAAAACATACTTCAAATGAGGCGCAAATGAGGCGCACGCCTCATTTTTTTTGCCTCAGATGTAGAGGCGTGCGCCTCATTTTTTGTGCCTCACAGATTGAGTCTCGAGGCATAGAAGCTGCGCCTCACAGTGAGGCAGGTCTCGAGGCGGGCCTCAGCAGGGTTTTTTCATACCATGCTGAAAACGTTTTGAGGCGTAAGCCTCACCACAAACAAAACAGGTGCAATCTGCCGAACAAAATAAGTGCAATCTGGTGACGATGCACTGAACAAGAAAAAAGCCAAGCAAAGTTTAGTGAAACAATTTTAAATTGTAAGTCACTAGAAGAAGGCAGAAGCAAAAAAGAGACATAGAAGCAACACTTGAGGACCTCTTTTAAGCGAAATATTGAAGATAAGTTTTCTGGTTGTCGTTTAGTTCTGGGAAGATTTCTGACTGCCGTGTAGTTCTCGCCATCTAGGAAGATTTCTGTCTGCTGCCGTGTAGAAGGATTTCTGGTTGCCTTTTGGTATTCTAGATATTTTAATATTTTGTTTGGCCCAAAATATCTTTTTAAATGGGCCTTTCTCTTTTTTAAAGAAGGCCTTTTTTAATTTCTTTTCAAAAACCTGAAAAAAAATACTTCAAATGAGGCGCACGCCTCATTTTTTTTTTACCTCAGATGTAGAGGCGTACGCCTCATTTTTTGTGCCTCACAGATTGAGCCTCGAGGCACAGAAGCTGCGCCTCACAGTGAGACGGGTCTCAAAGCGGGCCTCAGCAGGGTTTTTTCATACTAATGCATAGACTAAATTAGAAATTTCATTGTTCTAGTTATTTCTGATAATATCAATAGATTCTTCATGACAGATTCAAGGCATTCAGAATATGGGTTTACTTCCATTATAACTCCAATCAATTTTCAGCTTATTTTTGCATGAATAAAGGCCCGATACTTTGTTATAAATGGCATCTATATTGATGCAGGATATTCTGAATTTCGATAAGTTCGTGGTTCATTTGACAAATGGTGAAAAGAGACAATTACTGAAGATTTTACCTTCCATTGACACTTTGGCAGCTCCAGATAGGTTTGTTTTTTATCGTTACTTACAATAGCTCATCATATTGAAGCATGTAAAGCATATTAGTTGGTTGATAGGTTAACCAATGAGAACATTCTAATAGATACTGATGATGTTCCCTGCTTTTACATCCAGTCTTAAAAGTATGTTCAGTAGCCCTCAATTCAAGGAGAATGTATCATCCTTCCAGAAACTTCTTGCTGAAGGAGTTTTTGATAACTCGTTCTCTGGAGTGAAAACAGGCGATCATAGAACCTTGAAGGAACTTGCATTGTGCAATTTGACAAAATCAAAGTGGGTGGAAGAATATAGCCTACTTAAGGTTTGAACTTGTTGCATAGAATAATAGTGCATTTTGAAAAAGTATGTCTTTTGGATTCAGGTAATTTTTATTGATTTTGAATCCTGTTGTTTATATAGGAAGAGAAAGGCGGAAATACTATCGGTAAGTCTGAAGTGAGAGGAGTTATTGCAGCTGCAACCGGTCATTTGGAAAATGTTAAAAAATCACAAGATGGACAATACCAAAAGTTTATAAGTAAGCCATGTTTATTTTTTATCGTTGTATGGCTCAACTGAAAATCTTTAATGGGCATGTCTGGCTAGGAGGTTTAGAGAGTACTAGACAGTTCGAAGGAAGAAAAAAAGGTTACAGTCTTGTCCATTCTATTGTCTAGTCAAGTACTGCATACAAACATGTGCTAGATTGTTTGGCACGTTTCTGCTTGAGAATTATATTATACTATATCCTCTTAATCATCATAGTCTGAATAATCTGGTGATAAAGATATATCTTTTGAATGCATGAAAGGTATTGAGTTGGAATATGCACGTGCAGGTTATTCAAATCCTTCTCAACTTCACTAGAGATTCTCACTCCACGAATTTCATTTCACCTATATGTGAAATCCACATTTTTAACTTCTATCACGTCTGTTTGCTATTGCAAATTAAATGGTATTCCTTGTCAAAGTTCTCACCTGGTCAATCTCATGCCTGCAAGTCGCCAGGATTGCTTCTTGTATCTTAAGTCACCCTCGGGACTATTCATTAGTTAAGAATTTTTCTGATTGCCAAAGATGTTTGTAACATCGAAAATAATGGACGAGACTACTTAGATTACCCAACTTCATTATCTACCATGTAGCAATGACCTCTAAGAAACGACATGTTTCAGGAGCGAGGACTATGATGAAGAGCCCGGAAAGGGTGTTGATGAATCTGAGTCATGACCACAACGATCAAATAGACAATAATGGCCCAAAGAATCTGTTTTCACTGCCAAATGATAATGGCTCCCGGGATTTGGACGCATTGCAATGTGCTGATGAGAACTCGGAACAGGATCTACTGCTGGACGTGCCATATAACAGCTCTTTCCCACAGGCTGAACTCCTCTCGGCTTCAAGTTTTGCTATGCAAGCAAGTACCAGCAGTAATTTAGTGTACCCACATCTTGCTCGTCCCTGATGGCACTCGTCCAACCAACCTTTCTTTATTCACCAGGGCTGTTTTGGTGCCTTGCAAACCGGGACCAGATGAGGTTTGATGATTCCCTCCTCTCTTCCTCGTTTCTATTTCCTCAACCTACAAGAAACTCGAAACTAAGAGGGATGGATGTATCCCAGGTGTTTTTGGTATAGGTTGACAGAAGATTGTATTATTTAGAAGGAAAAAAATGGTAATTTGAAGAGTTTATGCTTGATGGGGAACTGTTGACTTGTGCTTGAGATAATTTTCTTTTGGCAAGAAAGTATCACTTGGAACTGAGTATTTTCTTAGAATTTATTAAATAAATGCAATCGACAAACCTGTGTGGCAATCAACGCAAGATTGTCCTTTTTGGTGCATTTTGGAAGAATTATTTAAGAAACTTGAATGTTTTTCTAGTCTCTTTTGCATGACATCATAAGTTTAAGTAACTCTTGTTGATCAAGAATTTTGTGTCGTACTATGCAACATCTCATGTAGATGTCTTGTATATTATTTCGCCATCGATCTAATTTTATGATTGATCATGAATTCTTCGTGATAGTATGGGAAAACAAATGTTCGATTAAGCGTTCAGGTATTTGGTCCAAATGATGTTTGTTAATCGTGAAGTCATCAAAGAAAAAGAAAATCAACAAAATGAAATGGCAATCAATTTATAATTATAAATTCATTCAAAGTCAAACATTAATTTTGATCAAAAATTCATAAACTATTACTTATTTATTATTCAATATATCGTGAATTTAATTATTATTCCTCTTTATAAATAATTCATAAATTTATCAAACAGTAGAGGTATTTACAATGGGAAAGAAAGACATCAATCAAGACGACGGCGTTTTGGTGAATGGGAGTGGGTCTTGGACCGTTTATGACTGACCGTTGATTAAAACAAGCGGGAAAGTTTGATCATCTAATCATGATCGTACAATAAGAATATAAAAAGGCGGGAAAATCAGCACCCTGTAAAATCCCATTTCGATAAAAAAAAAAAAACCCTAAAATTTTACACTTTGCAGCAATAATGGAAGTCGGGGAACACGACCGACGGTTCGATTCACTGAATAAGCTCTGCCAATCAACCTCATCCCAGGAGGCTAAATTTGATAACTGCCCCTTCGATCTCAATGTGGAATCTGACCCTGTCCCGGATTTATCGTGTCCGACGCCGGCCGAACCTACCGGAATATTTATGGTTTCGGTATGGGATAGAGGTTCAATTGAACAAATTACACCTCAGGATGATGATGAAATGGATTTCCAAACCCCTACGGAGCAGCATGTTTGCTCCTCTGAAGACAAAATATTTATGCTGGAGAACCCACAGTCGTCGATCTTGGTGAGAGCTTAAGGATCGTTGATTTGAGTGATGACACTCTGGTAAATGTGGTTAATGATTGAGGGAAAATGGGGTTCTGGAGGAGGAATTGGATAATGACTCTGTGTTGGAGAAGAGAGGAGTTTCTGAGGAGGATGTGGAAATGGAATGGGATGTTGAAACCATGCCTATTGGTAAAACATAGCCTGCTTTAATCGAAGTTGAAGGAAACAAGAATGTGAGTGATACCGAGGTTATCAATTTGGAAACTGATGAAATTGGTAAGGAATTAACCACTGTGAATTTGGTTGCTTTTGGTAAAATGGCAAGGCACAAAAATCTAGAGAATCCAAGGGATTCAGTGAAACTTTGGAGTTGCATGTAGCTGGTTAAAGTGAAGAGCTTGTTAGAGACTTAGAGTGAGCCAAAATTGAGAGTTTGGAAAACCTAGTGAACCTGAGGAGGTTGTTAAGGGTACAAAAGGTGAGAAGGCATGTAAAGATACGAGTGGGGATGAAGATTTCGGTATTTGTATGAATATGGAACGAATAGACAAGTTTAAGTATATTAATGGTGGCAGTACTGAGAGGAAACGGAAGGAGAGAATTTGTGGAGTTGACAGTCGTGTTGGTACAAGGCGTGAGTTGCCATCATCAATGAAGTGTAAAGAGAAGAATACTGGAAGCAGGGAGGTTGTAGGGAATGTTGGGATGAAGAATGGAGTTTTCTATGATTTATTGGAACTTTCGAAGCCTGTCTTTTCCAAAGTGGATAGTGACTCAGACTCAGAGGATGTGGATTTCTTGGAGAGAGCTAAGAGATTGTAGTATCACTTTTCCTCGACCTACATGGTGATCTCCTTAGGGGGTTGATGATTCAGTTTGTGGACCAGGAAACTGATGATTTAGGATGTTCTGTGTCTAGATCTAAGGTGGTAGCTCAGAATGTGGAAAGTAACTATGACGATGAATTTCTTGGAGATAGCTAAGAGACGGGGTTTTAACTTTTCCTCAACCTAGATGATGGTCTCCATAGGGGGTTTATAATTCGATTTTTGGACTTGGAAAATGATGAGATGTTTGGTGTCTAGATCTAAGGTGGTTGTTCTGAATGTGGACAGTGACTTTGAGGATGTGGATTTCTTGGAGATAGTTAAGAGATGGGGTTTGACTTTTCCCGAACCTGGCTGGTGGTCTCTGTAGTGTTGATAACTTGTTTGTGGACTGAGAAAGTGGTGATTTAGGAGTTTCACTGTTTAGATATAAGGTGGCTTGTTCAAAATGTGGATAGTGACTCTTAAGGATGTGGATTTCTAGGAGATAGGGGTATGAATTTTCCTCAACCTAGAAGGGAGGCCATCGTAGAGTGGTTTGTGGACGGGGAAAATGGTGATTTAGGAGGATCAGTGTCTAGATCTCATGAAAATTGATGTTTTGGATAAAAATTATTGAAATTCAACTAAGTTGATAGCTTGTTTATTGATGTAGGGCTTGCAATTTGTTACATCTCAACAACCAGTTGAAGCAAAACTGGTGGTAGAAGCTGAAACAGAAGCTGAAATTGTAGATGGTTGAAGTTAGTTAGGAAAGCTGAGTTGGAATACAGGTGTTAGTTAGCAGTTAGAATTCAGTTAGTTAGATAATTGTAGCCGGCAGCTGGATAGCTATTTCTATAAATAGAATCAATGTACAAACAACAATCAATTGAATAAAAGAATACAACAGGAAAGAGCGTCTGATTCTCTCATCATTTTTCATTCTTATATCTTTTTCAGTTTTTTGATATGGTATCAGAGCTTAATCTAATGTCTCCCTTGTTGATTGTGATTATGGCTGCTAATGATTCTTTTAATCCTTTGTTCTTAGCAAACAATGGCAATCCTGGCAATGTATGGGTTTCTCAAGTTCTTGATGGATCCAACTATTTTCCTTGGAAGAGATCGATGTCCATGGCCATCTCTGCCTGGCTTTATCAATGGAAATCTCCCAAAGCCATGATCATTCTTATCAAGCATGGATTCGTTGTAATGACATGGTTTGCTCTTGGATCTTAAACTCCTTGAATAAAGATATTGTTGCTGGTGTTCTTTATATTGCTACCGCATCTGATCAGTAGAAAGAACTGGAAGAAAGGTTTAGTTAAGGAAATGCTTCACGCATTTTTCAATTGAAAAAATCGATCTGTGCTCTTAATCAGGTTTGTCATCAGTGACTGATAATATCACCAAGTTCAAAACATTGTGGGATTAATATTTCAATTATCGTCATTTACCTAATGATTCTAGTCCTAGCGTTAAAACTCTATTGGATTATCACCACCAAGATTACGTGCTCCATTTTCTTATGGGACTGAATGAGAATTTTGCTGCAATAAAGGGTCAAATACTGCTATCTGATCCCTTGCCTTCCCTCAACAAATTTTTCTCTTTGATTCTACAAGAGGAAACTCAAAGACATATTGGTTATTATACTCCTCATTTTGTCTCTGCTGCTGAGGTTAGCAAGAAACCACCTGGTACTTCTCTGTCGCAATATTCATCTGGTTCATTCAAGCAATCGTCTGGTCCTCGAAAAGGAAAATTAGATTCTGCTGAATGTGGATATACCTCTCACACGACTGACGAGTGCTTCAGAATTATTGATTTTCCTCCTGGCTTTAAATCTGGCAAGCGTAAGGGAATTAATTCTTCAAGCCAGGTTCATTCAGTGGCATTTTCTGGCGAGTAGAACCTTTCTTCAATGCCCCTCACTCAAGAACAATATAATATTCTCCTCAATTTACTTAAACCTGTCAATGCTCCACCCATTGACACTCATTTGGTTAGTAAGTGCGATAACCTCACCCCATCATCTCAGCCTCAATGCAATATGACAGGTAAACATCATTGCCTATCTTTTTCTTCTACTTCTACTCCCTTTTCAAATACTCCCTAGATTATTGATACGGGAGCAACAGACCACATGGTGTGTTCAACCTCTTTTCTCAATACTATAACAACTAAAGTAAATTCTTTTGTCCAATTACCTATTGGTGCTTCTGCACAAGTTACTCATATTGGTACCGTTTCCTTTTAAGATAAAATTTGTTTAAAAAATGTCATGTGCGTTCCTTCTTTTTCTTTTAACCTGCAAGTCAACTTACTCGCAACTCTAATTGTTGCTTAATTTTTCTATCTCGTTACTGCTTTATTTAGGACCCTATCTCATGGACGACAATTGGTATCGGTGAAGAAAAAGGAGGATTGTATCATCTGTCAAGGTTTTCAGCAGTTTCCAGCAGAGTCTCCATATGTGCTACTTCCTCTGCAAAATCAAATTGTTTTTGATCTTTGGTATTTTCGCTTAGGTCATTTGTCTTCTATTTGTTTAAAAAGTCTTGCTAATTCCAATTCTGATGTAATCTCAAGTATTAAAGAATTTCTTTGTACTATTCGTCCAATGGCTAAACAAAAGAGGCATCCATTTCCTGTTAGTGATATACTTTCTACACATATTTCAATTAGTACATTTTGATGTATGGGAACATTTTGCTTATCCTACTTTAAATGGTGCAAGGTATTTTCTCACCTTAGTAGATGACTTCTCCAGATCAACGTGGATATATCTTTTGCACCATAAATTTGAATCAAAATCATACATTCAATGGTTCTATAACCTTGTTAAAACACAATTTCAAGTTAAAATAAAACAATTCCGCACTAATAATGCCCTTTACCTTGATAGGAGAGATTTTTGTGCTAAAACAGGAATTATTCAACAAAAGAGTTGTGTTGCTACACCTCAATAAAATAGTGTAGTTGAACGTAAACATGAGCACCTGCTCAATGTTTCAAGAGCACTCGTGTTTCAAGCCAATTTACCCCTTCAGTTTTGGGGAGAAGCTATCTTAATTGCAACATATTTGATTAATCATGTACCGACTCCCTTGCTGCAACACAAGTCTCCCTTTGAGATCCTATATGCCAAACCTTCTACTTATATTCATCTCAGAGTCTTTGGTAGCTTATATTTTGCCTCTACCCTATCTCATAACCCTTCCAAATTTGCTCCTCGAGCTCGTAGGTGTATATTTGTTGGATATCCTTATGGTGTCAAGGGATATAAACTTTATGATCTTGATCTTAACACTTCTTTCATATCTCGAGATGTAGTTTTTCATGAACACATCTTCTCCTATAAAGATTTGTCTTCCGTTTCTTATGACAATTCTTTTATGTTCCCTAAATCTCCCCCCTCTCAAGAATTGGACACTTCCATTCCGACTGTGCCCTCTTCTACACCTGTACCTCGTAGGTCTTCTAGAGTCGGAAACACTCCTAGTTACCTTGAACAGTATCATTGCAATCTTCTTCTTCATTAGCTTAACTTCGTTCCATGTGTTCATGTGGCTCGAATAAAGTCAGTACTCCTTATGATTTAGCTGCATCTCTACAATATAGCAAGTTATCACCTCATTTTTCAAGTTTTTGTCTCAGTTTCTACCACTTTTGAGCCTACACACTACTACCGAGCTGTAAAATTTGAGCATTGGAAAAAGGCTATGCAAGCTGAGATAGATTCTCTTGAAGTGAATCAGACTTGGGAATTGACTACCATACCTCCAGGCAAGAAATCTGTTGGTTGTTGATGGGTATATAAGGTCCAATTTCGATCTGATGGGACAGTGGAACGTTATAAAGCTTGACTAGTAGCTAAATGCTACACTCAAATCAAAGGATTAGATTTTTCGTACACTTTTTCACGTGTTGCCAAGCTACTAACTGTGAAAACATTACTAGTTATCTTTGTAGCTCGAAATTGGCATGTGCATCAGCTCGATATTGATAATGCCTTTTTAAATGGTGAATTGGATGAGGAAGTCTTCATGAGTCTACCACCTGGTTACTCTTCACCTTTTCCAAATTCAGTTTGTAAACTTAAAAAGTCCCTTTATGGCCTACTGCAAGCATTTCGACAGTGGAATATCAAATTTACTCAATGTCTCCTACAATATGGCTTTACTCAGTCCCAACATGATCATACTCTATTCACTTTACAGAATTCTACTATATTCGTGATGTTGCTAGTTTACGTCGATGACATAATTGTTGCAAGTTCTGATCTGGTTTACATTGATGCTCCCAATGCTTATTTGCATTCAACTTTTAAAATTAAAGATCTTGGCACTATCAGGTATTTTCTAGGATTGGAAATCGCTCGATCTATTGCTGGATTTTTTATTTCACAACGCAAATATACACTTGATGTACTACAAGATTTAGGCCTTACAGGAGCTCGTCCTTCCAGTTTTCCTATGAAACAAAATCTAAAATTGTCTCATGAGTAGGGGCGGTTATTAGCCAATCTTGGATAATATCGAAGGCTAATTGGTAGGTTAATATACCTAACTATCACGAGACCTAATTTGATTTTTACTGTTCAGACACTTAGCCAGCTTATGCAAGCACCAAAACAGCTTCATTTGGATGCAATTGACATAATTCTGAGATATATTAAGCATACACTAGCTAGCACAAGGAATTTTTCTGTCAAGCACATCTGATCTACAATTGAAAGCCTTCTGCGATGTAGACTGGGGAGCGTGTATAGATAGCAGGCGGTCTATGACGGGGTACTGTGTTTTTCTTGGAGAAGCATTGATTTCATGAAAATCTAAAAAGCAAACAACAGTATCAAGATCATCAGCCGAAACTGAATATAGAGCAATGCCCACAACCTGCTGTGAAGTGATTTAGCTATTATGAATACTCAAGGACCTTGGTGTGGAGCATTCGAAACCTGCATTAATGTATTGTGACAATAAAACAGTTTTGCATATAGCCTCCAATCCAGTTCTCCATGGAAGGACAAAACACATAGATATAGATTGTCATATCGTGAGAGAGAAACTACAAAAGGGATTTATCAAAACAGTTTATGTTTCTTATGAACATCAATTGGCAGATATTCTGACTAAAGCTCTGAGAGCAAATCAATTTCTTTCTTACTTAGCAAGATGGGAATCATGGATTTGCACCAGTCCATCTTGAAGGGCATGTTACAACGCAACAACCAGTTGAAGCAAAACCGGTGGATGAAACTGAAACATAAGCTGAGACAAAAATTGGAGGTGATTGAAGTTAGTTAGGAAAGCTGAGCTGGAATACAGGTGTTAGTCAGCAGCTAGAACTCGGTTAGTTAAATTGTAGCTGGCAGCTTGATAGCTATTTCCATAAATAGAATCAATGTACAAACAGCAATCAATTGAAGAAGAGAATACAATAGAAAAGAGAGTGATTCTCTCTGCATTTTTCATTCTTATATCTTTTTCAGTTTTTTAATACAACGGTTTTTATGTTTGCGCTTCTTGGATATGGAATTAAAAGCCAATTGTGGCTTGAGACAACTTCAGTCCATCAGGAGTTATTTTGCCTCAGGTACTACTTTGGTGTGTTACTGATATTCTTACAAATATATTTGTTTGATACTTGCTTATCTTGTCACAGTCGCAGCTTTACTAGAGCAAAGCATAGACAAAATCCGTGAACTTCATAGATTGCATAGTTATGAAAGAAATTAAGCTCCCCTATTGAACAAAGTGAACGTAACGAATGTAACATAGTTACTGTAGAAAAGAGCGATGTGAAATAGAGAGGAATGTAATGGAAAATACTTCCGTAGTGACTTGAATGGAGTGAAGCGACCACATCTGGGCACATATACATGACAGGGCAGGGAGGGCTTCCCACACGCACCGCCGCCCGTTGCCATCCTCGAGAATCATATAAAACATGCGTGTCCTCATAAGATATTAATACAATACTAAAAAAAATTAAAGAAAACATAATCAACCATCGAAAGTCAAGATTCTCAAATATAGCAAATAAAGACACTCAGAAACCCGTCTCAGTCAAGTAAAAGCTAGATGCTGCAATTTCTCTAGTTCTAATCAGACTTGGTTGACGTCTCATCCTGCCAAGTTGCTTGCCACTGCTTATCATAAAATGTCGTCTCCTCCAGCAATTTCTTAAGGGTTTCAATATCCTCGTTCTTTCTTATCAGAAGAACACCCACTACAGCTATGAATAACAGTGTTTTACAGAAGAAGTTGCCCATTTGATCTACAAGACCTACCCCGGTCAAACTATCAACGAGGTACGCCATGAAGAAGCCAATCATTGCAGCCCGACCTGCATAAAAGTTTAATGTCATTAGTCCAAAACATTCCCGATACTCAATACATTTCTAAAATTTGAATGCATGTTTAGTATGCGGTACTATACGACTTGATAGTACAATGGACAAGACTTTAGATATTTTATTTTGTTTAATATTGTCCAGCCCTATCCAATTCCGTGTACCATATATGCCATAAAGAAAGGGACCGAAGATATGTCCTAACCATTGAGCAATTCAGCTTCTGGAAGATGGAATCTTTTAATCCATGCCCACCATGGAACTATGGCAGTGTCAAAAGCGATAGGATCCTCATTACTTGATGATTGAGGATTATCTTCCATCCTTTTTCTCCTTTTCACTTCTGCAAAGAATTAACCACATACTCCAATGAAAATCAAATGATCTCTACAGTATTATGAATATTTGGAGACTGGAGAGGTGAACAAATATCTAAACAAATGTATGAAAAAAAATAATGCAGCAGAATACATAAATATAGTTAAAAATTGAGGTCATTTAGGTCAAAACAGCTTTGAACTGTTGCCATGAGCTTTAAAATGCTCGAGAGGTCAACCCAGTGATAGATACACAGACAAGAACTCTTAGAGCAGATATAATACCAAATCATGGAATAATCTTTAAACCTTAAAGTAAGCAACCAAAAACATCCTTCTTTATCCAGTTCAAGTTGATTTTACAAACTCACAACCATATGAAAGAAAGTAGCTTCACACAATTAGTTTTAACCTGACATTAGTATGAGCTAGCACATGTAACGACACAATGAAGAAGACTGACATCTATAAAGACAAGTAATAAACAAAGAATAACTTATTTAGTTTGGACAAGCGGACAAGGAAAATAATGCATAAAAGTTCATCACAAAACTTAGCATTTGAAGCTCAATTTTATATAGAGTTTAACTTTAGGCAAAGATAAATTGAATGACAACATTTCCAATACGTCAACAAAAATACACTTCCCTCAAGCTTCTTATTTAGCTTCGTAACTTTTGCCATATCATAAATTTTACCCTAAATGACAGGGCATCAAAAGGCAGTTGAGGGGGCATGCTGAGTCCTCATCATATGAGGTATAAGCTTTAAGGGACGAAACCCTTCCCCGATTGCCTCAAGGTATTTTAGCAATGCCTTTGACTAGTGTTTAATCCGCTCCACCATCTGACATGTGTTCTCTACCATTTCCCAGCTTTCCATGGGCGCCAAAATATTCCAATAGTGAATATAAAGTTCAGATATTCGAGCAGTTTATTCCAATTTAGTGACCACACCCTCACCTCAGGCAGTTAGACTAGTGTCTTGAGCACTCGATTCAGCTCACAACAGTCTCAAATCAGCATAAACAACAAGAGGTGTAGAAACATTGGTGAATGGATCAACAAATTGTTTAAGTCTTATACAGAATAAATTTGGGGTCAATAATGATAATCTATTTGTCATACTGTATAATTTCTTGCTACCTTTACTAAAAGATCCAAAGCAAGCAAATCATTAACAATTATCAACCACGTGACACTAATTTATGTTTACCCCTCTCCCTTCTAACCTGTTCTACTAAGCATAGCAGCATACATAGACAGAGGGGAGAGAAAAGTCACCAGCATCAATAACAGCGTCCCAATCGGTCTTCCCATCTTTCGCGAACTGCTTCAAGTCCCAAGTCCCTCCAACCCATTTGGGGTCCTGAAATTTATTCGCACTCTCCACCACCTCCTCCGTAGCTGGCGCCGGAGCTTCGGCGGCGACCAGCGGAGGAGATCCATTAGAACCTAGATTCTCCCCAGCACTCACAGGACTTGCAGAAGGTTTCTCTTCCTCCCCTGAAACAGAAGCAGCTACTCCGGACCCCTCATCAGCACTGGCAAAAATGGGTACCAAATACTGAAGCTTTTTCGAGGGTCTCAAAGAAAATTCGGGCTTGTAGAATATCTGGGTCTTCTTTAAATGAGGAGGTGAGAGAGTCGTGAGGTGAGTAGGAGGAGTCGATGAAAACATGGCCATTGACATTGTTAGAATCGATTTGCTGTGTTGTGAAAGGGAAAGGGAAAGGGAAAGGGAAAGCGAAGAGCTTAGTTCAGAACGTAGCGATCTTCTGCGCTATCCTCATCCGAAGGGGGTGCCTTTTGTATCTGCCTTTGTAATTAACGTCATACTCCCTATGCTTTTGTGAATTTCTGCTTGGACCTCGTGGTGTTTGAGAATGTATAGAAAATCCTCTGTAGTCGAAACTTTTGATACAATAGATCCCAAAATAAGAGCGAACTGAATGGTGAAAATCACGAGGGATCTTTATGCAATCATGTCAACTACACGAAAATGTTTACACGGGATAACTTTCTAAACAAGACTATTAGATTGTCGCTGTCATCACCTTCTACCATAAGTACAACAAACTGACAAGCAAAATTAAAAATCACCACAAATCACTATTTCGAAAATTACAGATGTATAATCGATCCTGCCACCATCTCCCCAATCATCACAATAATCACCACCCCGCCTCCATCATATCCCCAAAAATCACAACAGACCAAAAATCAAACAACAATCGACCCCACCGCTCCTGCTCACCGCACAAAACAACAACTAGGTTTATATATAAATCTCATATATGCAATTCGAACTCTAGCATCGTTGCCAATCCACACCACCCCAATCAGATTGACAACCTCGATCGTGGTAAATTCGTGTTCATCTGCACTTCTCTCACTGAGCCCAACCCGATCATGGCGGCTCAACCCACATCATGGTGTTTGATGGCTCCATGTATAGTTCTTGATACACAACTACTTCTCTCCTACTCCACATTCTCTTCAACGTGTTAATGCCTCCATGTATAGTTCTAGACATACTCGATTTTTGAAATTATGCTCTTATTCGACTCTCATTTTCTCAAACTCAATTTTTATCACAATTCACATGATCCACAACTTTTACCAACTTGTATCAAAATTTACTAAAAAATTGATTTATAGATATACCAAACAAGACTTATATATCATTTGCATCCTCTTAGGAATTTGAATTAGTCAACGTGTTCTACTTTGTTGATATTAGAATTGACGATATAGTATATCAAACTTGAATTAGGTCAACTAATTTCTCATGTAGTCAAGTAAAACAAACAAGCCTCTACAAAGAGAGACATTGGCTGAACAGATTGGCCGTGTCCCGTGTAGACCACGACTCTAGAAACCTAGGTCCAACGTGTTTGCAAGATCGGCCGAGAACTCTTTGCTACATTCATAGGAATGTGTGAAAGAAATTATTTTTTGGGATTGTTCAGAGAATAATCACTTCTTCGAAAAAGGAAGTAATGCAGCAAATGGCCCCAACTTGTTCTACTACTGTTGCATAATGCTTCAGCTTCAACTTCAAAAGGGTAATAACATACATTTGCATTGTTATATTTAGAAAACTCGAAAAAACAAAGGTACAACAAAAAAAAAAAAAGGCAGAACTATGCAACAAAACCTATAACATACAAAAAGTATCAGTTAAACTCAATTCAGATATCTTCTTATCGGCATATAATTACAAGTTTATGACACACTAATCTTCATTCTTTGAATCCTTAGAGGTACAGGGTTCTCTAAAACTGACACATTAATGTTGTTCCAAACATCTGATTTTGTTGGAAGCTGAGAAATTTTCTCTGCTATCAGCAAGTCTTCGGGAAGTACAGAACCAAATACGGTATATGAATTTTTCCATTCTTCGTGATTTGCCAAGCTTATGAAGAATTCAGGACCAGAGCCAACCCATGCTACTGATCCTCTTCTCATGGTTGGACGGTACTCGGACGGGATTTTATTGAATGTCATTCCCTGGGCATCAAGAGTTCCTTGAACAAGAGCAAATGGAGGACCAAAGGAAGCCTGAAAATATAAAAGACGATCTAATACATGTGATTTGATGAAATCAAGATGATTTTCCAGCAAATGGAATAATCAGATTATTTTTTTAAACAAATTAATGTGGCGTAAATAACAACTTATTACCAGTCGCTAAAAAAATACGTCCAAAGCTTTGAAACATAAAACAAAAACACAAACAGAAATAAAGAGTTGAGTAATATGGTAAACAAATCTTAACCAAAAGGATAAATAAAAGTATGAAGGAGAAAGAGATCAAAATTAATAATATCTAGGTTCTTTACATGCTTAGAACCTGTGTGGTAGAAATTTTAATCCAGATTTTAATTAAAGTTAAAGTCAACAACTAATTTTAACCATACATTTTATAGGACCCACAACTTTTCAACTATAAATTTTATCAATTTTTATCAAAATCTACTAAAAATCTGATTTTAAACCCCACCAAACATGAGCTTAATTTCCTCCGGAACTGGTCTATTACTATAGGTTTCATGGAACCTATGTCTATGCAATCTTATATGTATGCTCATAGTGCGTATGTGCTAAGCTTAAAATAATTGCTTATAAGTAAACAGTTAGGTTTAATAAAAATGACTCTTTTGTTGGACAAAGTTGGAAATAAGCAAGTACTTATTTTGAAAGTAACCCTTTCCTTGTGTCAAAATAAGTAGCTATTTTTTACTTCAAGGAAGAAAAGTAACATATCCATGCATGTTTAGAATTAAAATCTACTTAAAAGTAAGTTTGACTTAATTTTAAGCTTAGCCAAACATCCTCTTCATGAATGTGTGAAAGAAAAACTAAATGATGCCAATAAATGAAACTAGTTAGAAAAAAAAAATCACTTAGCCCTTGTTTAAGCCCTATTCTACTAAAAATCATTTTTTCTAAATTCATTTTCAACCACAAATTCTTCCAATAAAATTATTTTACACATGAATCCAAAAATTTTGCCTACTTTTTAATCAAACATTCTCCAAAAAAAATACTATTACAAAATCCATTTTACTCAAACAAGCCCTTATTTTGGATTGTGTGCGGGTATTATTGGTTTAACAATTATGCACTTTTCCAACAAAATCTGGCGTCTCTGCCAAATTTATAGGAAATACTGGAAATTGTCTTACCACTATTGCTGTGGGAAATCAAATGCATGCAATTCAGTCTTTTCAACATGTAAATCGAGGGTAAAAAGGGAATCACAATTAAGAGGGAAAATAGACAGTGCAATGTTGGTGATGAATCAGGTGTTGGCCAGTTTGCTTAATATTTTATTGAGATTTTGAAGTTTCAAAGTTGAAAAATTGCTAATTATCAGCTTTTTTAGCACCATCACACGGGGGATAATAATCGGGCAAGTGAAATGAATCAAAATAATGCCTATGAATGAACAGAACAGACTCCTAAGTTCCTCTTAGTAGTCAAGACTACGGATGCACGACACCAAGAGACAATGTTTAATTCTTACATCTTTGATGTGTTTTCCTTTTGCATCCCAAGATTGACCACGACTTTCTGCTCGATAGAATTGGCACCCTGCACAATGGCGTAATGCCAACAACTCTAGGATGTATTTAACTGAAAGTGGAGAACAATCAGGGAAAAGCTGCACAAAGATTATGAAGTTCATCAGTGAAAAAAAAAATTATAATAAATACCGCAGCATTCCAAATAACATCCAAGAAACTCTGCCCATTTTCTCCCTCTACTTCACTTATAGCATGTTCGCTATGGAGGATTGGATAGTACTTGATAACAGTAAAGAGGTAAATAAAAGCTAAAATTTTGCCAATTATATTGGTTAGTCATGTCCAATATCACATACCAAATATACTCTTATTGTATAAAACTTCACCATATCTTCCTCCTCTAAATTTCAAGTCTCTTCTTCTCTCACTCAACTCTTCCTTTTCTTCACTGGTTTTTTAATTCAGAACGCTTTTCGCTTCTGATGACAAATAGATATAAGTAAAATAGATTCGTAGTCAGAACTTGAGACCCTTGTGGGAGTATTTTGTAAAAGATTTCTCATTTCTTAAAGATATCTTCTAGTAAGTTCAGAAAGTAAATTTACCAGTGGATCAAAACACTTAGAAATGCATTGGATAAAATAATATGAAAATAGTTTCTGGTACTGTTTCCAGTGTCTTTTTATTTTAAAGAGAGTTGGAAGCATGAATATGATGCACTTTGTTTAGTTCATATATACACGTATATATTTTTGGTATGTTGGACAACTGAAAATCGTCTCTGAAAATATGATCAATAAATGCTCTAAACCTTTTACTGATCAAGACAAATGTAATGTGTTGACATGTTCTCCTGATTCACAGTTGTCAACCATTCTTTTCATAATTCTATAATCTAATTGATTAAATATCAGTTAGTAATTAATTTTATGACAGTCTTTGACCACTCATTTGAAGCAAATATCAACAAAGGTCAAAAAAACAGAAAACTATCAATATTAGTTCAGCGAATCTCTATATGCATTATGCTTACATGAATGCTGTTAATTTGTCTTCGCATGCAGGTGCACAATTATGATCTTACGTCTAAATACAAGACTATAAAGCTTATTAGAGAATAACACAGTAATCATTTAATTTTTTTTCTTTTATTGGTGCTTGAAATGCCTCGATGCATAAATACAAGATTATAAAGGTTACTGGAGATAGCAATGGAAGCCACTGGAAACTTTCTTTCTTTGACGTGATCCAGACGTACAAGAAACCACTCCATTATTAAATCAATTATATGAATCTGGTTATGCAACCATATATGTATTTCTAATCATTCGACCGTGGGGGTAACTTTAGGACCTGTTCACTTAGGGAATATGAATGTATACCTTGATGTGAAGAGTACCGTGTTCTGTCTCTAAGCCAATAATACCCTTAAACAATAAAAGAGAAAAATGAAAAGTCAATTCATGAAGAAAAATTACATAATCCACAAGAGTCCAGTATCAGGAAGAAACAAAAGACTACTCTTTTGACGGTTTATTAGGAAACTATCAAAAGGGAAAGAGCAAAGGAAGAGGAAGAGAAAAAGTAATAGTTAAAAGAATGTAGCAATTAATAACACGGAGAAAGATAGTTACTGGTTGCATCATAGAAAATAGTAAGAAATAATCAAAACAATTCAGTGATTTATGTACCTCTCCTCTTCCAAAGACAAGGCCAGAAGTCCACATGACTTTGTCTCCTACTTCCTGCTTTTCAGGGGCCAGTAAATCCTTCTGTTTTTTCAACCAACACTGAAACAAAAAATAAAAAATAAAAATTATTTTGTTAATCACAGAGTTGATGACAGTGTTAATTAATGGTTTGTTGAGCTAAATCATGTCGATGGCGTGAAGACCTATGTCTACAAATACTTACTACAGCCACATTACTTCTCCTGCAATGTCGTGTGTGCTTTATACATGCAATTAGCACACACACAACAATTCTCCTATTTCCTTGCTACAAGTTTCTTATTAGTCAAAGAAATATATTATTAGCATAGAGCTTTGAGCTCAATATATAGTGCACATTAATTTAAACTACCCATTGTTTTAGTTGGCTAATTAATCTTGATTTCTACTAAACTGGTTTTCTTGATTGTTCTAGTCATAGAGAACTTGAATCTACATCAACATCTTGTTCTTACTATTTATGTATTTGGTTCTCAACTATAATTACATTATTTCATAAAATTGTAATTTCTCCGATACTATATTATACAACTAAGTTTTCCAATTCTGCAACCAGCGCAAAATTCAAAGAACACAAATTTATTTGACACATAGCCATGTATATCCTCTACCAAACAAGTACACAAAATATTATAGACAGAAATTAAAAAAAAAAAAAGAAGAAGAATTTCCGACTAACCTCCCCGAATTTGTTCCCACAAGCCTGCTTATTACCACAAAAAACCCAGGTATCACAAAGACAAGGCCCATCATTTCCAGTACACATGGCTTTACAAGCTTTACAACATTCACCAGAAGAATTGAATTTGAAATCTGTGCCCCATTTGACAGCAGCCCCCCAAAGTTCCAAATTATCAATCCCTTTACAACACAACCCACCAGTAGCGCCACCACTCTCTACGCCGTTAACCCACTTTTCACCATTTTCATAGGACTCAGCCAGCACTAATGATTCAACGTTTGAATCATTTGCTGGCACTGATGGCCTTAAAACTGATGACACGAACATGTAGACCATAGAACAAGATACCAAACCAATCAAAAGCAGGATCAGAGGGGCCCAACGAGTCGGCTCGGAGACATTCGGTTTCCGACCCATAGATTATTTTGAGATTTCTAAAGATTGAAGAACAAAAATCAGAATTCAGAGATGATTTTCAGTGATCTTGTGAATCTTTTATCTGGCCGCTTGAGGAACCGTTGACCTAAGAAATTTAGGTGGCTGAATTTGAAAATTGAGCCCGAGATACATTATATTTTTCATTTTCATTATTTTCTCATTTTCAACCGCACATTCTTCAATAAAATAATATTTTCCATCACATCAATAACTTTTTATTCTTTTTCAACCACATATTCTCCATCACATCAATCAAAAAAATGCATTCTTTCCACAAAAATGCCTACCAAACATAGGCGGAGTGTTTTATAAGGTTGAAACCAATCTTGAGAGTTCCACGGTCCGGCCTCCAGAGCACTGTGAACTAAGTAAATCGCGGGATGTACCTCAATAAGTTAGGGAATAAGAACTGTCATACCGGTACTTATAAAGAGTTCAATTTCATATTTTATAAGAGGTAGGAGTCGAACCCTTACATTGCTGACAGCTCAATTAATACTACCTCACTCCTATTCTTTGCACTACTGAACTATGTCCCAGAAGACAAATTGAGCGTTTTATATCACAATAGAGGATTGTGCTAGGGTTTCTTACTAGTTATTTATTAATAAATTTATAAATAGTTGTATTAATTTAATTTATTTATTTAATAGAAGTATACTAATAAATTATTAATTAAATTAGTGAAAAACAAATGTATACTTATTTTTACTTCTTTTGGTATAAAAAAAAGTATAAAATTTATAGCAACTGTAATTAAAAAAAATTGCAACACTGTTATTTGTGCCTTACATATCAAATTGAAATAATTAAAACTTTTAATATCCACTTAATGTAGAATTAATTGCAATTTCTCTTCTAAAAACCTAGACTCTATTATATTAAATTTCGATAAGTAACATTTAATTCTTTTAACTCAACTAAATGCTAATTGTCCTATTAGCATATAGCAATTTCCTCCCTAAAATCTATAGGATGACACCGTCTCAAATTTTATTTTTATATCAAAATTGTATTTAAAAAGTAGAAATATAAAAATAATTTGCTACACTATTTTAACTAAAGGAAACCAATCGGTGTGCTCCCGTCATAAATAGACTTTACCGCTCTTTTACAATTGAAATACCTTATTTCGTGTCAGTGTAATGCTACCTTTTTTGTTACTTAAAAGTAAACGAATTTATTTTATTTGACAATAAAAAAATAATTATTTTTAAAATAAGTAACTTTTATATTTTCAAATTTAATCAACATAAAATATTACGTTAAAACTTACTTATTTACTTATAAGAATTTGAAGCCTAGCAAACATGCACTGTTTTTTTGTATTTAACACGCCTCTCAGAGATAATAGATTATTTATGGTTTAAAAACCCATATATGCTCCAATTAATATATAAATTACACTATAAAATATATAGTTCATAATTTATGTAAAGTCCCGAATTTTATGTCTTAAATTGGTTAGTATAGCCCATTTAAAAAACGAGCTATGAAGGCTCGTCCCATTTAAGATAATGAAATCCCAAGTCATGAGTTGTTTAAAGGTCAAAAAATCTAAGACATTAAGTTTAAATAAATTTGATTACAAAGACTTACATAATTGGGTTGTCACAACCCACAAATGATCATCTGCATGGTATTTCACATAGGTAATTCAAGTTCGAATCACAATGCAGATGTTTTTATAAAAAAAAATTTATAAAAAAATTTTGGAGTTAAAGACTTCTAATTTTGCACATTAAGAACAATTATATCAACTTGATTGGATAAAATAATTGTTTTATTAGTTGAACTTCCTAGAAATATGTTATAAGTCACATAAATAATTTATTGTCCTTCTTTTTTCATCATGTAAATGTTTTATAAGAATTATTTTTTATGAGTTTAAAACTCTTTAAATTCCTACTTAAATATTCAATTTAATAAGGCTAATGATGATATAACCCTCTCATCTGGTTTTTCACTAAAAATGGCGGTTACAAGAGGGGGAAAACCACATTTGTTTCACACTTCTCCTCAAATCCGAATTTGCTCTTATTTTTCTCTCAAAAATCTCTTCTTAGCTAAGTTAAGCTCAAGTGAATAGCAAGGGTATGAAGGAAAAAATGCTTCTACACATTTTGTTCCTTTATACTTCAAGAAAAATTAAGATAGGTGGTGCTAAGTATGTACCTTTTTTGTTCATTATATGCATATATATGTATGCTTGTGATGTGTGTTAGAATTTTGAAGCTATGTACGAAGATGTTTATTTATGGCCATAACTGGTTTCTACGATCTCAAAGGATTCTTCAAAATCATGAATTTGTCGGTATTCATTTACGTGAAATGTTAAATTCTTTCCTATCACTTCGTGTATATGTTTATGACCAAAAGGGTGCATCAAGTGATATTACTCTTACTGAGCTTAAAGTTCACACCTTCTATGTTGACAAATTTTTTAGGTTAAAAGATGATCGAGGAAGTGGGATTTACATGAATTGTGGAGGATCCGAAGAGAGAAATGTGCTTCATTTGTATAATTAGTCATATTTAAAGAATTTTTAATTCTTGTTAGTTATGCAACTTATGTTTAGCTTTAAAAAGATATTAGTTTATCTTTCTTTAAGACTTCTTAGTTCTTTTTCTTGATGTAACCATTGAAATTTTCAATTGGTCTAAGTATGCATATAACTAAAGTTGTTAAAGAAGTTAAAATTAAATTTTAAACTTGTTAACTATAATTTTCAGCTTACTGTCTGAACTTTGTTGCATCATACCAGACAGAATACTCTGTATTTTTGGACAAAACTAATGAAGTTTGAAAACCTTATGAGTCATCTATCTATTGACTTTGGAGTCATGTCAATTGAAGGTCGGTAAGATAAGTTATGCCATTTTTCTGTATGTTGTGTTCAATGTACCTGAGAATATTTTTTTTTACATGTTTGGGTGTCCATTTGAGTGTCTAAATGATGTTAAGAAATTTTGTACTTGGATGAGTTTTAAAAATATTATCATAAAATTATGAGTTTGATAAATGGACAAAATAAGCTTGATCATTGGGTAGCGCGTTACTGAATTTAACTCTATTAATGTACACTAACATTCATTTTAATTCTCGATTTTAGTTTCATTATTTAACAAATCAAAGTTATCTACCTTAAATAATTTGTTTCCAATAAATTTTAGAACTTCTAATAGAATGTAAGGGTAACTATGAAATAAAAAGGAAATTAAGAGAAATTTTAATTCAACCCAAATTTGTAAAAGAAAGAAAAAAAATGTTGCTGTTTTTACAGATTTTAAATTCCAAAATTTGGATCGTTATAGCTCGGTATCAGAGCCCAAATTTATAAAATTGATTTTGTAGACATTATTGATGTATAAAAGAAATCTTATTTATGTACTTACATGTGTAGATGTAATTTATACGAGAACATGTTGCGCTAAAATATTATGTGTTTAAAAGTTTTAAATAAATATGTTCAATACAAATTTTCTTATATGTGCAATCACTGATGGTAGAGAGACTGGAATTGACCCAGTACTAGAGTTTCTGAGCATAATGAACATCCTACTATCGAGGATACTGAGAAATTTGGCTCTTAATTTGTGTCGTTCGATGGAGATCTCTCGGCTGAAGAAACTGATGATTCTGCTTCTGCTTCACAATACCTCTTCACCAAGAGAAGGGCCACTAAAGCTGAGAAAGGTAAGCTGAAGGCTAAAGAGACATTTAAACTCTGGTTGGCAAGTCAACATTTCCTACTCCCGGTGGTGCATACAGAGTTTTGGAAATACTCACATCCAATCCATCTATGTTCAGGTTTGACACATTTACTAGAAGTCGAAACTTAGTGAGTCCATTTGATTACTGTTTGTTGGAATATTGAATGAAAATCAGAAAGTTCACCAGTTGAAAATCAGAAAGTTCTTCAGCTGGCTCTTCAGTTGCTCTTCAGTTTCATCACGGTTTGCTCTTCAATGTTGTAACCTCCCAGAAGTTTTCTTGTTCTCTTCATTTCCTCTTCAGTTTCAGAATTAGTCTTCAATGTCTTAATGGCCACACTCCTCATCTATGTGTATAAATAGAGAGTTCATGGTTGGAAGCAAAAAACACAACGAACAGAAACACAACCTTCTTCATTTCTTCCAGCAGCCCCGGTTTTGGGTTTCTTCTTCTTCCTTTATCTTATTCTTTCGAGAGATAGATACAGCTAGTTGCGGTTAACGTAGTGTAGCGAGAACCGACGACCGATTGTATCTTGGGAATCGAACACCGATCAAAATCTCGTGCACTCCGGTGAGGCGACGAATTCGATTTAAGGAAACCGTGTAAACATGGGCCCTCGGTTTGATTAATATATTTTGATTCTCCTATATTTATCCCTACAAGCTTAAATCGAATTCCATTTCGGGATTTTAGAGAATCAGTTTTTCTTTTTCAATTTTGTCCGATTGTAGTTTGTTTACTGTCTTTTTTTTATTTTTTTATGTTTTTTTTTCCCTTCAGTTTGTTTACTGTTTACATATTTTGGTAGATAATCTATCTATTTAGTTGTACACAGTAAGTTTATTAAGGTTTGAATCGGGGGGAAAAAATTGGTAAGAAACAGTCTCTGCATGGTTTTTCAAAGGAATAGTGGTTTTGCATGGATATAAGTGGTTTTTGCACGATTATATGATTTGGTAATGATTTTGTGATTATTTTATATCATTTGATAATATGATTATATCATTAGATAATGATTATTTAACTTTTTGACAATGATTGTTTATGATTGCCTCATCATTGAATATAATTGGTTATTCTTTCTTGTAATTGATTTTAATCATTGGTTAATGATTTTCCAATTGAATATTAAATGGTTGATAAGTTGCTAATAATTTGACAAAAATTATATGTTCTGCAATTTCGAAATTTTTTCGAACAAATAATTCAGATATTGGATTTTTTTATACAACTTATTCTAAATTATTTGTTGCTTGTTCTAAGGTTAAATGTCGTCACATGGAAATGACGATGTGAATAATGGAAGCAACACTGTTGGGCCAGCTATTAACCTTTTGGAGATCTCGACTGGAATTTCTCCCGTTGATGGAACAATTGGTGGCGGAATTCCTCATGTTGGAATGAACCCTACCTTTCCTACGGCAGTGTGGCCTCGGCAATCCAATTTGGCACAATACATTTGCCAGTACCTAGGGCTGCGGTTTCGGTACCTTTGCCATCGTTTCCGGCATCATTTTCGGTGAATCATGCAATTCGACCAGATAAGTTTGCTGGCACTGATTTTAAGACATGGTAGAATAAGATGATTTTTTATCTTACTACTTTGGGCCTTGCACGTTTCCTCACCGAGGATGCTCCTGTCGTGGCTGAAAACGACACTGATATGCATAGGGGTGCGGCCTGGAATGCATGGAAAAGTGCTGATTTTTTGTGTTGCAATTATGTCTTGAATGGCCTACAGAATTCTCTGTATCACGTATGTGGTAAAGAAGTCTGCTAAGGAGTTTTGGGAGTCCTTAGAAAGGAAGTACAAGTCCGAGGATGCTGGGTCTAAGAAATTCTTGGCCAATCGGTGCATGGACTTCGAAATGGCTTATTCACGTTCAGTGGTGAGCCAGTTCAGGAGTATCAAGTGCTCTTGCAAGAAATGCAAATCTCTACAGGTGGCTACTGCTATTCATAAGTTACCTCCTCAGTGGAAGGCTTTCAAAAGCTATTTGTAGCATAAGAGGAAAGAAATGTCTTTCGAGAATTTAATTATCAAGCCGCGCATTGAGAAGGATAATAAAAAAGCTGAACGTAAGTCAGGGAATTCTTACTCTGAGAAGGCTAATGTATTGGAGCACGACCAGAGTTCTGGTACCAAGAAAGGTCATTCCTTTAAAGCCAAGCAGGGTAACGGAAATTGGAAAGACAAAAAGCAGACCACGAAAGGGTCTCAGTTGAAGTCTACCGGTGGGGTAGGAAAGAAGCCTAAGTTCCAGTTCAATGGAAAGTGCTTTAATTGTGACAAAGTTGGGCATCGATCAGCAGACTGCCGTCAACCGCGAAGGGATAACAAGCAGCGCTCAGGCTAATATGGTTGGAAATGAGAGAGATCATCTCTCAGATAACATGTCTGACCTAAACCTTACGGCGGTGGTTTGTGAGGTTAACCTGGTGGAGTCTAACCCTAAGGAGTGGTGGCTAGAAACTGGGGCCACTTGCCATGTCTGCTCCAACAGGAGCATGTTCATTACTTTTACATAGTTACAAATGGTGAAAAGTTGTTCATGGGAAATTCTGCTACTTCTGAAGTGCTTGGTAAAGGCAATGTGATTCTGAAGATGACCTATGGTAGAGAGCTTACTTTGACGAATGTGTTGTACGTGCCACATATTCGCAAGAATCTCGTCTTTGGGTCTCTTCTGAGCAAGAATGGTTTCCGCATGGTCATTGAGACGGATAAGCTGGTGATTACCAAAATAGGAGTTTATGTTGGGAAATGCTATATAACTGATGGCCTATTTAAACTGAATGTAATAGCTGTAATCCCAACTGTTATGAATAATGAGAAAACTCCTTCTGTTTACTTACTTGAATCTCCTAATCTGTGGCATGGTAGATTAGGTCACGTAAATTAGAATGCATTACGTAGACTAAGCAAACTACATTACTTGCCTAGGTTTCAAATTGATTCAAAACATAAATGTGAAACCTGCGTTGAGGCTAAGCTTACTAGGTCTTCATTTCATAGTATTGAAAGAAGTACCGAGCCATTGGGACTAGTCCACAGTGATGTGTGTGACTTGAAATTTGTCCAAACACGAGGCGAAAATAAGTATTTTATTACTTTTGTCGACGATAGCACGAGATATTATTTAAAAGCAAAGACGAAGCTATCGATAAATTCATTCTTTATAAGAATGAAGTTGAAAATCAACATAGCAAGAAAATAAAGGTGTTACGAACTGATCGTATTGGTAAATATGAATCACCTTTTGGTGAATTTTGTGCTAAATATAGAATAATTCACTAAACTATTGCACATTATTCACCTCAGCAGAATGGAATTGCTGAGCGTAAGAATCGAACGTTAAAAGAAATGATGAATTCTATGTTGATTAGTTCTGGATTACCACAGAACATGTGGGGAGAAGCTATTCTTTCTGCGAATTACATCTTGAATAAAGTGTTAAGAAAGAATATGGATAAGACTCAGTATGAACTTTGGACAGGTCGTACACCTTCGTATAAATACTTACGAATGTGGGGGTATCTTGCAAAGGTCGCAGTGCCTCCTCCTAAGAAGGTCAAGATTAGACCTAAGATAGTTGAATGTGTGTTCATTGGTTATGTACAAAATAGTACTGCATATAGGTTCCTTGTGCATTATTCGAAAGTACCTGATATTCATCCAACACGATATGGAGTCTAGGAATGCACAATTCTTTGAGAATATATTTCCTTGTAAATCTCCTAAACAGTTAACTCCTATTAAACGGACTATGGAATCTTCTGCTTCTGGTAGCAGTAAAGATCCAGTTGAAGAAGGAGATGATGAGCCTAGACGGAGCAAAATGACCAAAACTACTAAGACGTTTGACCCTGATTTCCTCACATATTTGATGGAGAATGATCCTCAAAACTATATAGAAGCTATATCTTCTCCAGATGGTCATCTGTGGAAAGAAGCCATCAAGAGTGAAATCGATTCTATCCTACAGAATCATACCCGGAAATTAGTAGATCTTCCACCGGGCTGTAAGCCTTTCGGCTACAAGTGGATCTTCAAGAAGAAGATGAAAGCGGATGGCTCCATTGATAAATATAAACCTCAGCTAGTAATCAAAGGTTATAAGTAAAACGAAGGCTTAGATTACTTTGATACTTATTTTCCTGTGTCGAGAATAACTTCTATCCGGATGATAATTGCTATTGCAGCCTTGCGAAATCTGGAAATACATCAGATGGACGTAAAAACAACTTTCCTAAATGGAGATTTGAATGAAGAAATCTACATGGAGCAACCAGATAGGTTTTCGGCTCCAGGTCAAGAAAGGAAAGTATGTAAAATGACTAAATCGCTTTATGGTTTAAAGCAAGCATCGAAGCAATGGCATGAGAAATTTGATAATGCTATGATTTCTAGTGGTTTTAGAATCAACAAGTGCGACAAGTGTGTATATGTCAAGGACACTAATGATGGATATGTCATATTGTATCTGTACGTCGACGACATGCTCATTGTCGGCAGCTTTGATAAGATTATCAAAGTCACTAAGAATATGTTAAACTCAAAATTTAACATGAAAGATATGGGTCTTGCGAATGTCATTTTGGGAGTAAAGATCACTCAAACACCAAATGGACTTGCTTTATCTCAATCTCATTACATTGATAAGATACTAGACAAGTTTAACAAGTCACATACCACTGTGGCCAGGACTCCAGTGGATTTAAGTCTCTACTTATTCAAGAACACTGGTGATGGTGTGTCACAGTCAGAATATTCTCGGATAGTTGGGAGTTTAATGTATTTTATGACTTGTACGAAACCGAATATAGCATACTCAGTTAGCAGATTGAGTCGCTACACGAGTAACCCAGGTGCTACCCACTGGAGAGCCATTTTCAGGGTATTACATTATTTGAGGTACACTCGTGATTTTGGACTATATTATTCTAGATACCCTGCAGTAATCTAAGAGTATGCTGATGCAAATTGGATATTAGATGTGTTGGATTTAAAATCTACTAGTAGATATTTCTTCATTCTTGGTGGTACAGCTGTCTCTTGGAAATCGTCCAAACAAACTTGTATCGCGAGATCTACAATGGAATCAGAGTTCATCGCTCTGGACAAAGCAACTAAAGAAGCAGAGTCGCTTTGCCAGTTTGTTGAGGATATTCCAAGATGGTCAAAGCATGTACCTGCAATTTGTGTTTATTGCTTTAATCAATCAGCAATTGGCAGGGTACAGAGCAATATGTATAATGACAAGTCTCAACACATTCGAAGACGACATAATACCATTCGACAACTACTCTCACATGGTATTATCACTCTGAACTACGTAAAGTCAAAGGATAATATTGCAGATCCATTAACAAAAGGGTTAACTCGAGAGCTAGTTGAAAAAGCATCGAGGGGAATGGGTTTGCAGCGTATGACATTGAAAGGTATCATGGTGGAAACCCAACCTAATTGAATGGAGATCCTAGGATCTAGGTTCAAAGGGACAACTAAACTATGTAAATCTGAGTAAATCACTGAGAATGTTCTCCTTCTACTCATTCTTATAGTGTTCACAGTGATTAGAAGATGGCTACACTTTTAATGACCCTTAAGCGTTGTTGTGAAACGCTGAGTTAAGAGGTCACCTATGTGAGTGTGAAGTGGGGCCGCTTCTATAAGGATTGAGAAGGCTACATCCTTGAACAAACACTTGCAGAACCAGGCGACGTGTTCATGGCCAAAACGAACATAACATTGAGAACTACGCTGTATCTAGAATGGTCCTGTGTGAGGTTTATTGTCTCGGTTTACACAAATGGCGAAACAGTTCAAGGCATTAGATCTATTGGTTTGCTAGTAATACTCGATAGATTTCACAAGGGAAGGTTCAAAGCTATATATGCTACCTATCTTATGCAAGATTGATTCGTTTTACTCTCATCTTTGTTTCCAAATTTTCATTCATGTGGGGGATTGTTGGAATATTGAATGAAAATCAGAAAGTTCATTAGTTGAAAATCAGAAAGTTCTTCAGTTGGCTCTTCAGTTTCATGACGGTTTGCTCTTCAATGTTGTAACCTCCCAACAGTTTTCATGTTCTCTTCATTTCCTCTTCAGTTTCTTCAGTTTCAGAATCAGTCTTCAATATCTTAATGGCCACACTCCTCATCTATGTGTATAAATAGAGAGTTCATGGTTGGAAGCAAAAAACACGACGAACAGAAATACAACCTTCTTCATTTCTTCCAGCAGCCCCGGTTTTGGGTTTCTTCTTCTTCCTTTTGCTTATTTTTCGAGAGATAGACACAGTTAGTTCGTAGGCGATTAACATAGTGCAGCGAAAACCGATGATCGATTGTATCCTGGGAATTCAATATCGATCCAAACCTCGTGCACTCCGGTGAAGCGGCGAATTCGATTTAAGGAAACTGTGTAAATACGGGCCTTCGGTTTGATTAATATACTTTGATTCTCCTATATTTATCCCTACATTGTTTTCTTACATAGGCTAATGAAATCCAATTTGTCACTTACACTGCCCACCGTAAGGTTATTGAGGAATTTAAGGTTGTTCTAGAGGACTTTGTGAGGTTAGGATTAGATAGGATTATTGGATTTCATAAATTGGAGAAGCCGTTGCCATTTGAGGGAGTTTTCAATGAAACAATTGTGAAAGAATTTTACTCAAACATTCCCAAGAACATTGGTACAACTGGAAATCCATTTAGGTGGAGGACATATGTGAGGGGAAGACTGGTGACCTTCAGTCCATATATGTTAAGGGACTGGCTGAGAATTGATGAGGTTGTTGTGGGGAATGATGATGATATAGCCTGCAGGGGTCAGTACAGCCGCAAATGTGTTTGGCAGTCCAAACCTGGCAACACCAACAGTCTAGAGTCTAGACGTTCGTTCTCCAGTTTACCCCACCGATGTTTAGGTTGAAGATCTACCAATTGTAATCTTAGTTGTGCCTTTGGACCATGAATCATCAAGGCACACCATGAATCATCCAGTGCCTTGTAGCCTAGGATGGAAGGATGATCTGATTTTACCACTCCTATATCTAACTCATGCACTAACTATTTGAGGGATGTATACTCTAGTATAACTATTTAAATATACTCGTTGGATGACTGTATAACTGCTATTCTTAATGGTTGGTTACTATACTCTTTAATTTCAAAAGAAAAAGAGTAGTAGTAGGTTCTTTTGGTTTTTGAACACAATTTGAAAAATGTAGGACGTGTTTGCTACTATTGTTTATGTTTGCCTACACACTCTACTATTTATTATTGTGTTCATGTAGTTAGAGAGAATTATCATGTGTGTACTTGGGAGAACTAAATGAGGAGGAGTAGTTCATGTAAGTGTTCTCTCTCACATGCACTCGTAACATGACATTAAAAATTCAAAATGAGGTTTTTGAAATTAAGCTATGCTAAAGGGGGAGATTGTAAATAAAATATATGGTATATTTTTACTTATCTTTTAGTTATTGGTTTGCATAACATTAGAATGATTTTTTAATGTCCAAACATGTGCCAAAAACATGTGCGAAAGTGAAGTCCACAAACATGTAAGCCAATCGGTGATCGGGTGTTACAAGTTTGTAAAATTTGGGCTACAATTTCCTTAGGGTTTCTAAAACCTAAATAGATACAACTCTTACTTACCATAAGGCAGCATGCACATAAATATTTACTTACCATCTTGAACAATGTTGATTGGTCAAATATGTTAGGTATTTGATGTAATTAGCAAGTCTGTGAACAAAATGGACTAAATTAATATGTTGTAAAAGTCAAGAAGTAATGTGAAAATTGTGTTATTTTAGGTCCAGGGTTCGAGAATGGAAAAGAAGTAAAAACAAAGCCGCAATTTCACTAGACTGTCACCAAGACTTGGCTCGAGCGTCAAAAACAGTAACACTATCACTAGCCTGTCGTTAGGTCTTCGCCCGAGCGACACACAGTCGCTCGCCTGTCACCCAGCTCTCGCTTGAGCGACAGATTATCTGAGAATTTTTTAATTCATTTTTAAGGCTTTTTATCTGTCTCATTCATACATTGACCTACATATAAATACGTGAACGCCTCTAAACGAGATTTTAAGGGTGAACATTGTTAAAAACATATTCTTTTCATATCATCTTCATAAATTTGCTTTCAACCTTCGTCCTGTTATTGGCTATTGGCGGTGTAAACATTAAACTCGCAATCCAAATACCAATTGCTTCTTGTTAATGAGAACATAGAAGCCAAAGTTAAATCTTTAACAAGTAGTCTTAAAAAATCTAATACTTAACTTCATTCGTTCATGAGTGGTACGTAGAAACTCAATAATCTATTGGGGATGAACAAGCCTGCTAGAAATATGCAAGATTTGGGTTACTTTCAAAGTGGTAATGCTGCTGCTAGTACATCCAAGATCACGTTCGTCCCAACCACCAACAGAGCTCGGAATATTGTTAATCCTAAACCCAAGGGCACTAAGGTTTTTGGATCAAGATCTACTAGACAACGTGTGGTCAATCGTCCTATATACCGACAACAACCTCCAAGCAACTTTGAACCTAGGTTTATTCTCATTTGTCACCAGTTTGGCGCATTGGAACATACAAGACCCAAGTGTCGTAAACTCGTGACTAGAAGTAAAAGTTAGGATTCTCTAGCGATGCTAACTTTCTTGCCAATCAGGTTAGCCATTTAACTGAAATAATGACTCAGTTAACTAAGATCACTTCTATTTCTAAGATGGGTTGAGTTAAAAAAAGTGACTTGAAAGGTCGTGAGATTGATCATACTTAAAGGTAAGAGCATCCATGTATCTGTTTGATCAGATACTTAGGTACATGCATGTGCAGTTTATTGAGTACATTCATTCTTGCATGCATATCACATATTTGTGTTTTGTTTTGATTTTGGCTTGTACTTTTAATTTTTTAATTTTGTTTTCAATTTTTTCAATTTTTGTTGGGAGATTTAGATGTTCTTGATTCAATTTCTTCATTTGCACTTCATTTTGGATGACTACCATGTGGTTACACTTTGCATTGCATCATTTGGGTGTTTAGCTTCTTTTTTTTTTGGTTGAGCTCACTTGGAGCATTTTAGTTCAATTATTTGAGTGTTTTTGTTGCTTCGAGATTAATGGTTGATGGAGACTGAGTTAGCAGTTGTTGTTGGGTTGTGGTTGTGTGGTTGTTGTGGTATTTTGATGTCAACGTGGTTGGGCTCTTTGCCTAGATTACTCGCGCCACGTTTTCGGTATAATGTTCAATTTGTTTTACACTTCTTGTCATTTCATTTATTTTCATTCACATACCTTGATCACATTAAGTTTGTTGGTTTAGTTGTGTTGATGTTGTTTATATTGATATTGGTGTGACATCGCAAGGTGGCGTCTTGTCATCGCGGTGTGTCGTCACGACACACGTCACATTATCGCGTCTCACATGACAAGTCATCATGTCCCGATGTCCTGACATCATTGCATCACGTCACCTCTGTCTAGGTATCATGGCATCCTTTATGTGCATTTGTCCTCAGGTACATTGCATATGTACTGTTTGCCTCAATTTGCGTACTTTCATGTATATCATGTGTTCAGTCGTAGCATTGATATATTAGTTTTATCCGTTTTAGATGCAGCCTAAGAAAGCTCATACTGCTGCTCCGACTCCCGGTACATCCGTTTCGTATAGTAGGTCTAAGTCTATCTCTGTGACTGCCCAAGATACCTTTGGGTCACAGTTTTCTTTGAGACCTATCTTATTTGAGCGCGAGGTCATTTTATCTGACTTGTCACCCGACCTCGCTGCTATTTTCACTTTTCGGGGTTGGAAGTCTTTATTGGTTAAGTTGACACCTCCTCTTAGCCTTCTAGTTCAAGAGTTTTACGCTAACATTCACGATGTTAGCGGTTCGACTTTTAGGGTGGCGGTAGGACATTAAGGACAGTTAAGATCACACCCGATGTCCTATCAAGTCTAGTACATATTCTTCGGGTCATCCATCATTTATTTTCTTATCTGTTTGTTGATACTCTTCTAGCGGACTCCCTTCTCCGTTCTACGGTGTTTAATACACAGTTGGAGGGTGGTCCCGGTGCGATGCGCACTAGATCACTTCCTACTGACAGCAGATTCTGTTGCTCATTGTGTACACGAATCTATGGCCAGTGTCGCATACCTCTTCATTACCATGAAGAGGGCTCGATTCTTGCACGCCATGTTGCAGGCAACTCTATTGATCTGCCCACGTTCATTTGTCAGTAGATCTTACGTGCCTTTCGTGTCACGGGGACCCAATGAGACTTCTTTATACTTGCCTTATTTTTCACCTAGTGACGGCCCTTAATGTTAGTTTTCCTGAGGGGGTTCTTCAGCGGGTTTCTAGGTCGATTGGTCATACTACCATTTCTCATAGTCAATTTCATGCTTCTTCTGAGCCAGCTGAGTCAGTTGATCCGACTGTGCTAAATGATCTTATCGATGACCTTATCTCTTTTGATCCCTCGAATTTCCCTACTACTTTTTCTGCTCTTCCACCCACTGATATTCCATCTTCTTCTACTTAAGCTCCTCCTCCAGCTGAGTCTACTCCTCCACGTTGATATTTCGTATGTTCTCATTGGCCCGTTTGCTGCACTTATGGGACAGATAACTATACTAATCGAGTAGCAGGCTCATGTGATGGCAGAGATTACATAGATGCAAGCTATCGTTGATCGACACACTACTGAGTTTACTATGCTTCGTGGTGCTGTTGGTTATCTTCAGCGAGGGCTACTATGGATTCGTCGTCGTTGGGATGATAGTGCATCTTCTGACGAGGGGACAAATTCTGATTATGCTCGCGATGCAGCTTAGTTGATAGGTTGCCCCTTGTCATTTTGTGACAAAAAGGGGGGAATATATATTTTTTATGATGAAGTTGTATTTTTGAGGATGTATATGGTTTTAACTACTTTACATGATATATCTAAAATTTTGATTAAATAATGAATTCGTTTTTGCTAGATTAAATTTCGATGTTTTGTAGTATCAATTTTCGTTTTGGCATGTTGGGTTGCATTGATATTACGTCTTAATTTAGCTTATGATATGAAACTGAAAAAATGCATTATGAGTTATTAATTGTTTAAATTATTTTTACACTGTGAACTACTTGAATTGCTTTTACACTTAACTGTTTCACATACATTTTACACTGGGTATTTGAGTTGTCTTTTTTAGAAAATAGGTTTTGATAAATGAAAAGCAGAATTTGATCAAGACAGTTATTGGCTGTGTCAGTTTTTGAATCTGTAATTTTATTTCACTGCTGTCTTGATTTTAGATTGTAGTTTTGTCACATAATGCCAAAGGGGAGCTTTTAGGTATTTGATATAATTGACAAGATTGTGAACAAAAGAGACTAAAATTAATATGTTTTAAAAGTCAAGGAGTAATGTGCAAATAGTGAAAATTGTGTTATTTAGGTATAGGGTTCGAGAATGGAAAAGAAGGAAAAATGGCGGCGCCATTTCGCTCGATTGTCGCCAAGACTTGTTGCCCAGCTCTCGCTCGAGCGACAGGGCTATCCAGAAATTTTTTAATTTATTTTTTAAAACTTTTTATCTGGCTCATTCATACCTTGACCAACATATAAATACCTGAACCTCTCTGAACGAGATTTCTAATGTTGAACATTGTGAAAAATATATTCTTTTCATATCATCTTCATAAATTTGCTTTCAATCTTTGTCCTGTTATTGGCTATTGGCAGTGATAACATCAAACTCACAATCCAAATACCAAACTGTTGCTTCCTTCACATCTGTCAGAAGTCTGAAGATCAAGAGAAGGTGACTGGAGTTTCAGTCGTTGAAGAACGCGGTATTCTTCGTTAATCCATACAAAGCTAGAAGTTGGTGTAAGAGCACGAAATCCAGGAGAGCTATTGAAATTGCAGTGAGGATGTCAGAAAGTGCTAGTGGTAGTCGAGTTTGGGGGACTGTAAGTTTTAAATCGTTTATAGTAGATTGTTGACTGACAAAGTGCCCGAAATTTTTATCCAGTTGGGGTTTCTCTGTGATCAATTATGTGTTTATTTATTACTTTTATAATTACGGTAATTCAACATATGAAAAACTGAATTATATGATTAATCATCTAGAAATAATTAATAGTGACTTGTTGCTATTTAATTATTAAGTTTTTAATTCTGCGTTATCGCCTATTCACCCCTCTCAAGGTGTAGTTTGGATTGAACTTCGTATTTTCAAAATAATTAAAAGAAGAAAAGATTATATTAGCTTATAAAATCTTTCCTTAATTCAACTATAGATCATATCAACCATATCTTATGTGATTCTTTTGTGCATAATGTTATTATTTCAGGTAAGAGATGTTCGGGCTTTGTAGAAATCTTTATATAAGTGAAGAGGGACATGAAGGATTGATCAAGTTTTGAGAGAAAGTTTTCACACACTGATGAACCTGCAACTTGATATTCAAAGGTAATCTGACCTACTTTAGCGAGTTCTAACTAGCAAAACAAAGCAAAACCCATGTTCTTTAATCATATTCAAAGAGAAAACGCCTTGGTGTGAGTGATATAATTATGTTCAAGGATCGGGCTACTTGGCATGTATTAAGACTGGTGAATCTTAATTCAATGAGCGGTTGCGGCCGAATACATAAAGTGGCGAAAAAGTCAAGGGCGGTGGGTTTGATTCCACTTCTCTAACAAGTCAAAATGAATTTAAAAAAATGATGGAGTTGTTCTTTATTTGCTTTGATTGTTTTAGTTAATTTTACGAAATTACTAAATCGATACTATTATATTTTTGCATCTTGATTAATGGATTAGTTCTTCACGTCATATTTATGTTCTTTTTTACTTAATCCTACACTAGATTATTATTTGCAAAAACACAAATCTGTTGAGTCGCTTCACTCAGAAATGTAAGTAAAACTGTCTGTTGGAAGTTTCGACTTGTTGTAAAACAAACGCCCAAATAATTAAAGAAGAAGAGTATAAGCAATATGAAATTTTAATGGGTCAAACAACAACCAAAAATATTGTGGAATAGGGGAATTTTATTATTCCAAGAAACGCCAATAATTGTCTTACAAGATTTGATCTTCTCAATCTAATCCAAACAATTATCTCTTGTTCCTAATGTATACAACCAATGATCTAAATTGTTATGATCTCTCAAAAGTCATTTAATTTCTTGTGTATTGCCCTTATGAAGTGCCTATACCTTGTGGAGTATTTATAAAAGCCAAATCACGAAGTTATGGATGAGACAGGAGTCCAAAATCGCGTCAGAAACCAAAACCGAGTGAAGTTCTTCCACAGCGGTGGCGCTCAAGCGCTATCGCCCAGCACCTAGGCGCTTGGTTGCTGTCCAATTTTCCCCTTCGTGTTTTTCTTTCCCTTTTGCTTCTGGCTCCATCCTAGTGTTTCCAAAACACCTCTTTCATCCATCCAAGAAGTCCTTAACTCAATCAAACTCTCATCAAACTCCCAAAACATGATGATGTTTGATTCCTAATCAAACCGAACTTCTAAACTAAAATTAATCAAGCTTCCTACATGCAACAAACTCCTAAATCACATAGAATTTTTGTCACAAATCCTAACACGACTGATTGACTTATTCTTGTTGAAACGAATAATTGAGACAAATTGTTTAATTACTAGGTTTTAGTATTTTCATTGCCGTCATTTTTTGGGTTTGTGACTATGAGAAATGATATACTAAGTATCGTTACTTAGTGTAAGTTAAGTAACAGTGACATAACATATCAATCAATTTGTGAATAAATTCATGATAGATTCCATAATTTAAACTATTCACCAATTAATTGACGTATCATGTCACCATTGCTTAATGCTTAGCATATGATAAACAATGATATTTAGTAGATCTTATATCTAATGACTATATCTTTGACTAAAATTTTCGAGCCTTTACATTTTTTAGTGAGTTTGTTCAAAATAGATGTTAGTTGAGTAAAAATTAGATGTTGCACTAAATATAAAACATTAAAAATGGACAATTATTCAATCGCAAATTGGAACCCTCCCAGTCCTCTTCCTTCCCCGGCCTTCCTTGTGATCAAAACCAACTCGCATGGTTTGGGAGAGGAGGGATGACACATTATAGCATTGGCGCATCGGGATTGACTATGGGAATTGAAAAGAGGATGGAGTAAAAAGGGTCATTTTAAATTTAAGTTGTGCACGAATTTTTACTCATAGGATACATTTTATCCGGCTTAGTCTAACTTTCTAAGAGAATTAAAGAACGTTGTCTTTGGAACCACTTGTTTGTCATACATTTACTTTCGGGATCTCCACTCATTCAATCACTTGTTTGTGATTGCAGCCATGTGGCGAGGTATGATCAAGTTAGAATTTCGCCAATCAAATGAAAAAAAAGTTTTCACTCTTTTTTTAACATTTCATCTGTTTGTAAATCATTGTGTAACTGTTTAAGTATAATTAACATTATTCTTATCAATTGTTGCATTGAAATTAACAAACTCTTCACTATCTATCGGAAACAACCTTATTAATCTATCCTATAGTTGTAATACTCCTTTTTTTTTTTTGTTGAGAGTTTAAAAAGATTTATTTGGCATTCATATTTTTAGACAAGCAAAAAATGAATAAATATAAATGTGTAATTAAATATGCGTCCCTTATTTTAAAGTAAACTAACATAATATATTTTAGCAATTAATCTTAGATGACAATTATCAATAATTCGTATAATTCCTTCTTATTTACATGCCAACAGTAAATATGTAAGAAATTTTCAACTCATCCATAAATAACAAATAAAAAATAATAAAAAAATTATGGACACCTCTTCCTTTAATACCACAATTTATATAGGATATCTATAAAAATAATAATTAAATAGTATATATTTTGAATTTAAGACACAGACAGTCCATGAACAATAGAAGTATATATTTTCCGCAATAGAAGCAAAACTGTGTTTTAATTGCATTTAAGGTTCTCAATGTTTCTTTGCTCGCTATAGTACTTCTGTTCATTACTTTTTTCGACGAATGATTATGTTTAACATTCCATTAAATCGTAAACATCGTCTTCAATGACAAATTTTGTCCAAAAAGTTTATCAGGAGAGTATTAAAAAAATAAATAAATGCAAGTGTGCGACAAACCCACATTTCAAAGCAAAAAAAATTGGAATATTTTAATAGAATCCATGATCAAATATGAGATATGCTAATTGATGGGTGATTAAAATAAAATTCGACGAAAAAAGTTAAGAGACATTAGAATTTCAATAAGCAAATATTGATGACTTTAAGTACAATTAAAATGAAGTGCAATTAATATTTATTTTTTGGAAAATATATGGTTAAAAAGTAAGAATTTTTTTTTTTTAATTTAAGTACTAAATATTTCCTACATATATAAAAAGAGTGAAGATTCAAATCACTGTAGAAACTCTCGTCCAAAACGACGTCATTTTGGTTTTGGTTTTTTTTTTTTCCCAGCAGTCGAGGCAGTCGTTCATTCATTCTCCATTTCTCCAAAGGTTATTTCCAGCGTCAAACCCTTTCCTTTCCTTCACTCTCTCTGCAAGTTAAGCCGTCACCAACATCTCCACCGCGGCTGTGTCATCTCATCTCAACAGTTCCACCGGAATCTGACCCCACTAGAAAGCCACCGGAAAGGTGAGTCTTTTTTCGTCGACCATTACGATGTCGTCTCATTTTTCGCGTTTTGATTTCATTCTCCCAAACCCTCAATTCTCTTTCTCAATCGGCAATGAAACCGTCCAACCTTTGAGCTTCCCTTCGCTTTCCCTCAATGAAACTCTCAATTCTCCTTCTCAATCAATCCGACACTGTTGCCGAGGATGGGGGTTTCCAAAGAGACACTACCCGTGCGTTGCTTCCGTGCGTGACGGCGTGTCTCCATGACTGCTATTCGTCCCCAAATTCATACATATACATTTTCGTTTCTATCCCGTCATTTTCTCCCAATCTCCTCAGTCCTCTCAAATCCCCAACTTTATCATGATGTATGTGTTTTATGGGATCCAGAGATAAATGGGTTTTGTCTTACTAATGATAATAATACATGTTCTATTAAATCAATTGTAAGGAGTATGTCATGGAGTTGGATCTAAGAGATTTTGTATGGCCTGATTAATTTTGCAATTTTTGCTTTGAACATTTGATACCAGAAAGATTTAATTTTGGCAAGGTTTTTGTAGCAAGTGTTTATTTATTTATTTATTTTTTTCTTTTTGTTGTTGTAATGATGTAAAAGGTGTGAAAAAGATGAAGAATCTTTCCTCTATCTCTTGGCGATAAGAGAGAAAAAAGAATTAGCATCCCTCGTCTACCCCATAAAGGACAAAATGAATTTTTTTGTTAAGTTAGGAAAAAAATTCCTTTACGTTATATGTTCATGTAATTGCATAGTTAATGGGGTAATTGTTTTATAAAGTTTACTAGAAAAGGAATTTGTCACGAAGTATGGGTTGTTGTGGGAGGAACTGAAGGAACAATCAGTGTGTGTGCTGTAAAGTTTTTGGTGGAAATGGAGAGAGGGAGAAGATGGGAGTGTTTAACAGAAAAAAAAAAATGGAAGAAAAAGGAATATAGAGGTGGGTCCAAGTGGAACAATAAAAATGGAAGGATTGAATGCAAAATGAAAGAAAAGAGTGTTGAAATAAATGAATTGAAGGTTAGTGGAGAATTGTCATTAGAAAAGAAAGAAAGAGAGAATTGAGTTTCAGATGGGGGTCCCTGAGGAACAAAATGGGAAGGAAAAGGGATTTAGAGGTGGATTGCAGAGGAATGATAAATATGGGAACAAGATGAAAGAAATGAGTGTTGAAATATATGAATTGAAAGGCAGCGAAGAATTGGCATCAAAAAAGCAGACAGTAAGAAATGAGTTTCAGATGTGGGTTCCAGATGAAAAATATAGGAACCAAAAGGGATTTAGAAACGGGTTCCAAAGGTATTATAAAAATGGGAGGACAGACTACAAGTTCAAAGGCAAAAGTAGTGGGATTAAGATCTATGTTGTTTTTCTCATGATTCTAAAGGTTATTTTTAAGTTTTGTTTGTATTTTTTGGTATTGGTGTATGTTTGAAATACATTTTTGTAATTCAAGAAATTAATAAATACAAAGGTGATTCTATAGGAAATAAATTCAATAATTATTTGTAAGGTGTTTTTGTAGGAAATAAATAGTTTTTAGATGATTCTATAGGAAATTCACTTAATTGTTTTAGATATTATTTCCTTGTTTTTCATTCATTTTGATCCAAATGTTCTCCATATGTGATTACGTAGGAAATAACAAAATTCATTTGAAAATTTCATCTTTCAACGGTGTGTTTGCTAAACCTTTTCGTAAATATATATTTAGCTATATAGTAGCTTTTAAGTAGTTCTTAAAACAATGCTTTTTATTTATGTTCTCTTGCATCAAGATAATGAGTTTTTACTTTTGACGTTTGAAAACATTTTTCATTTTTTTATTATGTTTGTAGATAATGTCTAATTCTCGTCGGGTATGTGTTTCCAATGACTGGGACGATGGTGGAGCTGAGAAAGTTTTTCTGACGAACAAAAAAGAACTACAAAATAAGAGACGAAGAGAATCATATGCGAAGTGAAAGGAATTCAAAGGAAACAAGGAAAGACGTATTGGTCGTCCTTCACGTGCATCACAATTGCAAGGTCAATCACTCTTTATTTTTCACACATAAAAGTCGTTTATGTTTTCTAATATCTTCATGGTCTAAAAATTTTGATTATGTAAAATTTCTTTGTTTAACCAAAAAAATTTTCTATGTAAAAAAACAAAATTTCACATATCTAAGTTGTTTTCATTATTTTTATGAAGTTAAAAGTATTTTATATTGTATTCAAATTCTTAGTTTTCCAAAATTTGTTCTATGCTGGAAAACAAATGCTCACCTATCTAAGTTCTTTTTATTAGTTTATAAAGTTGTAGTTATTGTACATGTTATTTAAATTCAATATAGAATTTTTTCTTATACTATATAGCATGAAGTATTAGATATTTTCATAAAAAAAATGTGTTCTCAATTTTTAGTTTTCATTTTTATGGATGCGGACACCGAAAAATGTGTGAAAATGAATAATTTCTTTTTAACAATTTGATGCGTTTTCATTTTAAAAAAATAAAAATAAAGGCATGTGTCATAAGAATGTTAGGTTCAACTATTCATCTCATTTCTACCTTTTAAATGGAACCTTATTATTCACAAATCGTGTGTTCTTGGAAGATACATTTTTTTTTAAATATTAATTGATCTTTATGGTGTGTTTTTGTATAAGTGCTTGTAAATGAAGCTAATTAAAATCTATGCATTGTAGATTCACACTTTGGCAACGATGTCTTGTGTGGTACTGAGACACTCGCTTCTTGCTCCATCATCCTAGGTCCTAAATCTTGTACCGACACTACAAGTATATTTAACAATGAAATTGAACTTGAAGAAGAGAGTGAACGTATTTCAACCTTAAGGTTACCTGCAATTCCAATTGAACCTTACATTTTATCATCGCCTATGATTTGTAGTTACTGTAATGCAAAGAAATTCTGCAAAGAACCTAAAACTTTTTGTTGTTCTGATGGAAAAATTAGCTTATGCCTAAATACTGTACCATCTGATTTGTATGATTTGTTCACATCATCATCGCCTGAAGCTTTACAATTTAAGACTATTTGTTGAAGTTACAATAACCATTTTGCTTTCATGTCCTTCGGCGTAAAATATGACACTGATTTATGTAAGATGAATAAATGAATTTATACTTTTAGAGTTCAAGGTCAGGTGTATTACTTCATGAACCCGTTGTTACCACATGATGGCAAACCAAGTTATTTACAATTATATTTTTATGATACTGAAAATGAAATTCAAAATCGTATGAACACTTCTAATCGCTTTTCAGAATCAATGTTACAAAAATTGATAGATATTTTAAAGATCAATCCTTACTCAAAGTTTTTTCGCTCTCTAAATAGTATTGGAGCCTTAGAGACGTATAAAATACAAATAAGATGTAATTTTGAACTCGATCAAAGGGTGTACAATCTTTCAACAACCTCTCAAATAGCTGCAGTTCGGGTTGATGAAGACCCTACTGCAGAAGTTAGAGTTCGCGACATAACCATTTTTGGTCATTCTGGATCATCTCATAGAGTCCATTATTACTTTGGTTGTTACGATCTTCTTCAATACCCTTTGTTGTTTCCTTATGGCGAACCTGGATGGCACGAGGGCATTAAAAAAATTACTAGAACGCACCCTTCTTGTTTTCTTGCAGCCGAAGATGTAATCGACATTAGAAATATGAACTCTGCAGAAGAACTAATTGAGAGAGAAAATGCAGGCATGTCAATACAAACTTTTTCTTTTCTTTTATCCATTTGTAATGTAATTTACTTTTATTTTGCTATGCCATTTAAAATATTGTCTCCTTTTTTTCTTTTAGGGGTTAGAAAATCGAAGAAAAGATCCCAAGTTTCTTGTTGGGAGTACTACTGCTATAAATTACAAATTAGGACTTTAGGTAACTCGATCTTGCTTCATGCTGGTAGACTTTTACAACTTGTCACGCGTTTTCTACAACGTGAATTTATGCCGCAAGTGTACGGTGTCAAGTTTTATAATATAGTATGAAAGTTAGGATGTCGAACCCACAGGGATTGTAATTTAATTCCACTAAGTACTATAATTATGCAACTTCTATTTTATCTAGACAATTGATGAATGATTGGTTGATTGTTTTAAACTAAAGTAATGAAATTGGTTGAGACAAAATTGAGGAATATAAATTATCAAAATGAAGAAGCCTAGGGAGTGATTCCACCAACTTTCAATTATGATTCAATGATGTCAAATTATCCAATTAATTTTCCAATATTTAAAAGCAAGAATCCAATTGTATTTCTCTCGCCTCTCTCGAGTGCCGGCTAGAAATTAATCCTACAATTCAATCACAATATCTCTATTCCGAATTAAAGCCTAGAATTTATCAAAGTCCCGATTCTTTTGTGAAGTAAGCTTCATAGATTTTACACTTTCTCTCGAAACCCATAAAACCTACGTTGCATCAATCCTATGATCACGCCTAAATTCCCCTCTCTCGAGTGCCGGAATTGACTAGCATCTATTCATTCAATTATTGATCAGGTAATTGAAAGCATTAAATTCATGACACAATTAAATACATGTGGGAAATCCAAAAGAAGTAATTATAAATTCATCAAATCATAATATCAAGTGGCTACATCAAACCCTAGTTAAATTATTTAGTTCATGAAGAAATTCATAAAATCTAAACAATCTACAATGAAAAACATAAAGGAGGAGGTAAGAAAAACTCCTTTTGGAGTGTTGATCGAAGTCCCCTTTGATGTTTCCACCCTTTCTTCACTTGATTTCTTCAAATCATTCTTCTTATTGTCCTTGAAGATTTAGCCGTTTTGTATCTTTTTCCTCCTTCTCCCGCCTCTAAAATTAGGTCTTTATGATGGTATTTATAGTGTCCACAAGTTGCAAGACGAAATAGGGTTGGACCGGGCCGAAAATCTTTTAAAATTTTCATTTTTTCTCTTTCTCGGTATCGGGCGCCGGGGCACCGCGTAGTCTGCTGATTTTCAGCATTGTGGGCGCCGCGCCAAGGCGCTCGGTTCGCTGAAATTCAGTTTACGCTTCTTTCAGTATTTTTAATATAACTCTTTCTCTTGATATCCGATTGAGATGATTCAAGTTGCGTTGAAAAGCTAACTCAAAGGCCTACAACTTTGCTTCAGACATTATTCTCCAATTCAATCGTTCACTATGTCAAAAATGAGTCTCAATATGAGACTAAAAATCTGGAGCAAAACTTTTCGGTTGTAAATTGATTTGTGATCATATTTTGACTAAATTTGATCCCTTGGACATCCTTCTTCATCCAATTGGCTCCAATCACTCTCAAATCTTCATCGTGAGGTTCGGTATAACTTTTCAATATTTGTACTTTAGTCCCCGAACTTTAGATCTCCTACAATTTAGCCATTTCCTTTCCAACTTTTGTTTATTTTCTTCAATCTCATCAACCTGCATCACAACATCAAAACACACATAAAAACACTCTAAAACTCTCTCAAGAATGACAAAATAACGAATTAAATGACATAAATATCATGAGTGTAGAACACTCATCACAACAATATGTAATTGACATGTATGTGAAAATTGAAACATCTAGATTAGATTACTTTAGAAATAACCAAAAACATATACGTGTTGAATTATACTAAGGGATTGTTGATACTATTGGAACAGGGGAATCTAGAGGGTATAAAATAGGTAAGAAAATTGTTTTACCATCATCCTTCACTGGTGGTCCTAGAAATAAGAAAAAAAGATATATGGATGCAATGGCTTTAGTTCAGAGATTTGGAAAGCCTGATATTTTTTTGACAATAACTTGTAATCCTAATTGGCCTGAGATAAAACAAGAATTACGGCACAACGATGAAGTACATAATAGACCTGATTTAATATCCCGTTTATTTAGATTCAAATTGGAAACGTTGAAGCACGACCTATTTAAAGAAAAAAATATTTGGTCATATTGCAGCGTACATATATGTGATTGAATTTCAAAAAAAAAAAGGTCTTCCACATGCTCATTTCTTGTTGATTTTAAAACACGAATCAAAAATTACTTCTATCAATGTCATTGATAGTATTGTTTCATGCGAAATTCCTAACCAAAATAATTACCCTTATTTACGTTCTCGTGTTATCAAGCACATGATGCATGGTCCTTGTGGAATTCTAAATCCAAAAAATGTTTGTATGGAAAAGAATCACTTGTGTAAAAAAAATACCCTAAAGAATATTCAACAATTACCACTTTAGGCAATAATTCATACCCTTTATATAGACGACGTGATAACGGTGAACGAGTTAAGGTTAGAAGAGAATATTTAGATAACAGATGGGTAGTGCCTTATAATCCTTATTTGATAGCTAAGTATAATTGTCATATTAATGTAGAAATTTGTTCTACCATAAAAGTCGTTAAATATTTATACAAATATGTTTACAAAGGTCATGATCGAATAAGTTTTTCTTTGTAAAGTAACGAACTTGATAATGATATTGATGAGATCTCACAGTATCAAACAGCTAGGTGGATATCTCCGCCGGAAGCGACTTGGAGAATTTATGGATTTATTTTATTCGAGAATTCTCCATCTGTCATTCCTCTACAATTACCCCTTGAAAATGGTCAATTCGTTACGTTTAACAATTCTGATGATCTAACAAAAGTTGTTTCTAGAGATTATGTACAACGTACAATGTTAACTGAATATTTTCGTATGAATTCTACAAATGAAAAAGCTAAAACATTATTGTATAGAGATTTTCCTATTCATTTTGTTTGGGATGCTCAATCTAAAATTTGGACTCCAAGAAAAAGCAAAGATGTAATTGGTCGAATCGTTACTACGAATCATCTGAAGGTGAAATATATTACTTACGACTTCTACTAAATCATATTAGAGGTTCAACATCCTTTGAAAGTTTGAAAACAGTTAATGATGTTAATGTATCATCTTTTAGCGAATTAGCTCTATTACATGGCTTGTTGAATGCGGATAATAATTGTGAACTTTGTTTAGCTGAAGCAATAGTTTATCAAATGCCAAATTCTTTATGTAGATTGTTTGCCACTATATTAACTTTACGTGCCCCTAAAAATCCATCAACTCTTTGGTCTAAATTTAAAACATACATGTTTGAAGATTATGTTCAAAAAGGCATTTTTTGCAAAAATGCCGAACTAAAAGCATTACAATATATAAATAGTGTTCTTGAACCAATTGGAAAAAACATAAATGAATATAAATTAGTTCCATTTGAAATAAACATGGATGAAAATGAAAGGTTAGTAAATATGATTGCTGAAGAAATGAGGGATTGCTTCAGTGACATTGAAACTACTTCATCAGTTGTATTAAATAAAGAACAGCAAGCTGTGTATGATGCAATTTTACATAGAGTTTTCACTAATGGAACAGGGTTATTTTTTTTAGATGGCCCATGAGGAACAGGGAAAACATTCTTGTACAAAGCATTATTAAGAGCTGTTAGAGCAAGAAATTTAATTGCATTAGCTACGACTTCTCCAGGTGTAGCAGCATCATTATTACCAGGTGGTCGCACTACACACTCACGTTTTAAAATCCCATTAGAATTAAATACAAGTATAAGTTGCTTTGTTAGTAAACAATTAGCCTTAGGGGTTTTTTTATGAATGACAAAATTGATTATATGGGATGCAGCTCCTATAACACATCGTTACGCTATAGAAGCTTTGGATAGAATGGTTAAAGATATTCATGACTGTGATACACCTTTTGGTGGAAAAGTAATAGTTCTAGGTGGAGACTTTCGTCAAATATTACCAGTTGTCACAAATGGAAATAAGACAGATATAATGCCAGCAAGTTCAGTGTTCTCATACCTATGGCCTTCATTTATTCGTTTACATTTGATTCAAATATGAGAGCCCAGTTAGATCCAATGTATTGTAAATATTTACTTTCTATAGGTAATGGACTTGAAGATGTCCATTCTTGTGGTATGATTGAGCTTCCATCTAATTTAACATTAGCTTTCGATAATGAATTACTTTCCTTGAAATCATTAATTAACGTTGTATTCCCAAATTTCAAACATATAGTGCCGCCTTAGATACCATGATTAATAGAGTTATCTTAACTCCAAAAAATGAATAGGTTGATGAAATTAACAATATGTTACTAAAACAAATTCCCGGTAGAAACTTTACATATTACAGTTTTGATGAAACAATTGATAAAACTGAACAAGGTATTCAAGAAGATTTCTTAAACACACTAACTCCAAATGGTATACCACCGCATGAACTTATATTGAAAGAAAATTGCCCTGTTATATTACTTCGAAACATAAATCTTTCAGAAGGTCTATGCAATGGTACAAGATTGATTTGTAGAAAACTTGAAAGAAATGTTATTGATGCTGAAATTGCTGTTCGAGAATATCATGGAAAACATGTTTTTCTACTTAGAATTCCATTCATTGCATTAGAAAGTGAAAGAGGTTCAGTCCCTTTCAAACGAACTCAATTTCCAATACGTGTATGCTTTGCAATGACGATTAACAAATTTCAAGGTCAAACTTTAGATTTTGTTGGACTCTATCTTCCTGAACTAGTATTTTCACATGGTCAGTTATACGTTGCATTATCAAGAGCAAAAACAAGTGATAGTAACAAAATCTTGGTTAAACCAACAAATATACATTCGTTATTACATAACAAATGTACAAAGAATGTTGTTTCAATGAAATCCTTGAATTAGTAAATTTATCATAACGTTTTTTTGTGAGTGAAACTCATGCTCGTTAAATATTTATAAGGTTCGTGTTCATAACTATCCATGTGCTAGCATGAGTAAATGACTTATGAGATGATCGAATATGATATTAATTTATAATTTATTTTTTCTTTATCCGAACTTAATATGCCTAATGTTTAAATTGAATGTTGACAGTAATGATACAAAGGTTGGACTTAAGGCTGCTACTATTTGGTTGGTACTTGGTAGTAGATTGATGAAAATTATGTGAGGTATTTTTTCTGAAGTACTAAGAATGCTCTTACTCCGTGCTTAAACTAAGGTTTATTACGCATTTTCCATATAAAAATAGTATTTGGCTGTCATGTGTGATTGCATATTTAAGCTTATATTATATGCCCTAGATTTTGACTTTGGTATTTTTGTAGCAGTTCGACTTTTTAATTATCGAATTAAGGAATTTAGGTAAGTAAAGATTGATTTTTTGCTATGAATTCTAGGTATGGGGACAAACAAAGTTGGTTGAGCAACAATGATATAGGCAGTATGCTAGATGACTTTCTTATCCATAAACTTTCTTTCCTTAACTGTCCAAACATTTAGTAGTTGGAACTTATTAGGTTTATGTACTCACTAATTGTTTTGTGCCTACGTTACTGATGGAACTATTCGGATGTACAGAAGGTTTCACAGCTTATTGCACCTGCTATGGCCTTGGAAAATAGGAAAAGGGATTCTGAGAAGGTTTCTCAGAAGCATATTGCACATAGAAAGTCCATAGATACATTTAGGCAAAGGACTTCACGGTATAGAGGCGTCAAAAGGTTAATTCTTGTTCCTTCTGTTTTCATCTGCTATTCTTAAACTGGTGCACTCTTTGATTGTGATATATGGTATGTTTTTCTTTTCAGATTACATTTTTTCCTCGACATATTTTCTCAGGTAATTAAATGTGAAAACATCTTGGTTTATGGATCTTTCTTACACCAGGCACAGATGGACAGGTAAATATGAAGGCCATATGTGGGACAACAATTGCAGAAAAGAAGGTCCAAGGAGAAAAGAAAGGCAAGGTTAGTGATGAAACACAATTTATTTTTATAACATTTGGTAGATCAAATACCATTAAGATTTTGTCACTTGTTCTTGATCTGATTTTCTTTTTTTAATGATCTTGGTCCAGGAGAGACAACATTGTCATCTTCAAAACCTTTTTCCAGTTTATCTAGGTAATTTCTTCGTTGTTTCATTTCAATTTTTTGTTCCACAGTGGCTCGAAAATTAGTATGTTACAAGCATAGTTTTTACATTTTTGTGTGCCTTTGTGATCTATGAATGACAAATTTAGGGGGCTCTAATATGGAAGAAAAGGCTACAAGGACTTATGATTTGGCAGCATTAAAGTAATGGGGACTTTCAACCCATATCAATTTTTCTGTAGCAGTTTTAATATTACACAACTTGTTTTAATATTACACAGTTTGCACGAACAATTGCAAACTGTATGCAACTCTCTTTTACCCATAGTTTGTATCAATCTCTTTGTTCGGTTTCCCTTGTTTGATATATTATGTTCTACCTATATTTGATATTCACTTGTGTTGAAAAGTAGTAAAGTAATACGTACATCTAGGATTTGATTAAATGCAATCTGTACATTGTGAAAAATGGGTCTTCTGTATTTTGACGTTTGAAGGGGAATAATTTGAGCACTTATTTCTATTCCAGAAGTAATTACTGTAAAAAAAAATGGCATTTCCTGTGTTTGTATCTTTTTATGTGAAGTACACTAAAATGTGAATCCATTTTTAGGAAATAGATCATATAATAATCTAAGCTTACATCATCTTGGAAGTGGTTTAAATCCCTATGAGCATGGAGAACAAGATTACCAAGGATTTATCCGAAGAGGAACTGATTACTCTCCATGAGGAAGTCTCCAAGTACATGATTGAAGGAAACCTCGTAAGTATTCTGATATCTCTACCTTATTATCTCTGTTTTGCTACTTATTAATTTTCTATGAGTGCTTGAATTTACAATGTAGATTGGTTTTGGGTTTAAATGTACATGATTGTTTTGATACTTGCCAAGGCTTTACGCTTGTTGGTGAAATATGAGGTTTAAATCTGTTTAATGTTTTTTTCTTAATCGATACTTTAACAAATACTTTAACTGCATGTAAGTCCCTGTCCGAATGATTTAAATTTTGTGTTTACACTTGTTTTGGATGGCATTTCTAGAGGAGGTTCAATGCACTTGCCATAGAAGGTTGAAGGAGATACAATGCTACAGAGGTGTTAGACATACTCAAGGATTGCCATGTAGAGGATAGAGGACTAACAACAATTGTATGAACTTGAAGGGAAAGAGGGTTGCAATTCTCGGAAAGAATAAGTGTTAGACATAGGCAATGCTTTGCTTTCATTTTCGAAAATTACTTGGTAATCGTCACATTAGGCCTGAGATCTATATTCTTTAGTAAAATTCAACTACTACAATGTGATTATATTCCATTTCTGCTTTCAAGAATTTCATTTGCTGTTGCTTGTTTGCTTGTCTTAGTGAATGTTAAGTGTTTTGTGGATTGCTCATTAACGAAAACATTTGGTGAATTGAACAATGTAGTGTTGTTTAGCATTGGAAAGATCGATAAGCATCGCGTTGAACGGTGCTCTGTCGCTTATTTGTTTTCAACTTCTTGTGATTGGTGGTGGTTCATCATCCATGGATCTTAGTCCTGTAATAAAACATCATTATAGATTTATGTCATTTGGAGTATTGGTAGTCAAATTATTATAGTTTGGTGTTTCATCACAGTTTTTAAGAATTTTAATATCAGCTGAAATCTATAATCTGAACTGAAAAAGTTAAAACCCTATAAAATTTCTTTAATCTAAATCACAGTTTTTACCACTATAACATACATACATTATAACATTCCATTGTAAGAGAGATTAACTGACAAAAGAATCAAGTCATACAATTATACAAACATTTCCTTACTTATAATGAAAAAATACCTTAAAATCACTCCACGCTATTAAGCCCCCGTTTGACATCCATTCTCTTCCCATTCTCTTTCTCATTTTTTTTCTCTTTTTTCATTTCAACCACACATCCTATCAATAAAATAATATTACACATAAACCCAAAATTTTTTCTTACTTTTCAACCACACATTCTTCCCATCAATCACTATTCTAGAATTTATTTTTCACCAAAATGGGTGTCAAACACACCCACTCAATTAAACCGCAGCACGTGCATCGCACGTGCTAGTTATTGTATAAATATGTAGATGAAAATGAGTATGAAAATTTAAAAAATTTAAAATAATGATTATTAAACATGGCTTAATCAACGGCCACGTGCTCATGCGCACACAAAATTTCGTACGAAATAATTTCACCATAAACTTCCTTCCTTCACAAAAAATCTTACAAATAGCACTGTAAAGCAGTGAGCTGCTCCTGGTGCTCCTGCCGGTACATTTCCCACCCACCCCACCCCACCCCACCCCACCCCGACCGCACCTTCTCATACAGACTACATATAGATACATCTATATATATTCACAAAATCAAATTGCAAAAATCAGAGACAGGTTGGGATAATCTTCTCCCGCTTTTCCCCTAACAAAAAACCCTCAATTTCCACTCTCTTCACTCTTTCTCGCAATCGGGAGATTGATTTTGTCCTACCTGCGTATAAATACTTGATATACGCACATTATCATCATGTATAGAGAAAGGGGAGGAGCAGTCGGGAAGGGGGAAAGGGGACACGTGGCGAATCTGAAGAGAATCCAGGAAGCCCTAGACAAGCAAGTGGACCGATCTAATTCCTCATCATCTAATGTCTTTGCGAGGGGAGGAATCAACGGAAAGGATCCCCGCGCTGCCTTCAAATCGTCTACCCCGGATAATATGGCGAAATGCTCTGATGGTTAACCCTTTTATCCCTTTCTCGATAATTTATGTTATGCACTGGCACGAGTGTTTGTAAATTATGTATTTGCTCGAGTGTTATATTGATTGGATGCTGATTGGGTTTTAAACAGTCAGGTTATTGGGTCCTAGCAATTCAAGAATGTAACTTGTCTGTTAAAAATATATGGTGTATCTTGAGAGGAGAGTTTACATTGAATTGCCTTTCTCCCAGTTAAATATGGCTATGTAAACTTAAAGATTGCATGTTCCTCTTTTGATTTGCTATTGGTATTTGAGAAAATATTATAACTAATATTTTCAATCAATCATTTATCACTTGGAGGAGACACGCCTATAATCCTCTCGAAAGGTGAGGATTGCCCTTGCAAATAGGGACTTAGGGCTCCTATCTTGTGCTGGCTGTGCTCCGCGCTGCATATTTTGTATAAAAGCAAGTCATGACAGTTTTATGCATACAAATGATGGTGTCCAGCACCAGAAACTAATGCAAACAACACTCTCTTCCTCTGTGGCTCGTGATTAGACGAATTATGAAGTTGATACTCTGATAATGAATATTGTGCCATCAATCTGTTATGTATCTTGGATTCATCACTTTTTGGTTGAATTTAATTTTTTTTTTACATATGAGAACTAAAAGGAAACAAAGAATAGCAGCTTTGATGAACCTTCTTGAGTTTCCTTTTAGTTGTATTATGTCAAGTTTATATAGCTATTGTCTGAGAGAATGATACCTTGGCCCTGTTTGGGAGGAATTAAATTTTTCTACAGTAAATCAATTCTCATTTTCAACCACACATTTTTCAATAAAATAATATTTTCCATCACATCAATAATTTTTTCTTCTTTTTCAACCACACATTTCCCATCATATCACTATTCAAAATTAATTCTTCCCCAAAAAAATCTCTCCCAAACAAGCTCCTTATGTATGTAAGTACCATGACATCTTATTTTTGGAAATTTCAATGGAAGAAATTATTTATTCAGGCTTGGATGTATTTGGGAATAAATGTTTTTAGTTTAAATACATAGGTTGGATTTGATGGTTGGGGAAGGTCAACTCGTGAAGTTAACAAAAATGGATAGGGTTGGGTTAAAGGTTACCGAAATCTTCTTTGTAGGAAAAACCAAATATACAGATCATATTTATTATGCTACATTTAAAACTATCCTTTTCTTTGTCATTTTTCTTTTTCCTTATTCATAATTTAGTAAAAATATATTTTAGCTTAAAAAGAAGTATTCTTCCTTTTTTCTTTCTGCAAAGTGTGTATCTCAATAATAGTTTTCTCGACATTAAAATGAACAAAATTGATCCAACTTTTAACTAGAAAAAGGAACAAAAGAAATCCGAATTTTGAGCCATATTCAATACTAACTTTGTTCCATGATATCATGATTATAGTAACTGATAAGAGCACTTTAATCTCTAAACTAAATTTAGTATAAATATATATAAAAATAAAAAATTAAAGAAAGTATCCCTAAGTTAGGAGATACAAAATAGTGGAAAACAACGTTATTGTCAATTTATCATTTTGGGAACTAAACATGGAGAGCAAGATTTTTAACATTAAAAAGGGGAAAAAGGATAGAAGAAAGAAAAGGTTGTACTTGTGCTTGTTTATTGATGATTTGTAAACAAGCAAGTTATCAATTATATTCGAACTTTTTGAAGAAATGAAATGTATAAATCATCTGCTTGTCCACCTGGATTAATAAGGAAATCCGAATTCATTGAGCCTTTTGACAAAATCAAATAAAGGCCTCCAAGAGAGCCATATTCTAGTTCTTGACTGAAGGGGGACACCAATTGTCGCTGACTCTCTGCCCATCATCCTTTGGATGGATAGAGAGGGAGGGTATAGCTTGACTTCTTTAAACAATAAAAGGGGAATTGGATCAAAAGAAAAGACAATTTTGAAGTTTTATCAATAATCATAGATAACTCATTACCCCACCCACCCCTATCCCACATTTGTATTTTCTCTATGTATTTGCTTGAAGTGTACTTTGCTGGTATCCTCCGTGTTTTTCTTCATTTCTGCATCTGTTTATTCTTTATGTGACCTTTCTTCCTCAAAAATGAGGAAAATGTTGATGTGGCTGTACATCATTCCTACTTTATGAAGGCAAAATTACAAATATTATCTTTGGAAGGGACCTATGCCACTTGACGTTGAGAAATGTATATTCCAATGCAGTCTTAGAGTCTTGTTGCGGAAGAAAATTTAATAAATTAGAGAATACAGATTATTTGATCCCATTGTTGGATATTTCCTTTGTTTCTTGACATTGTAGTCCTTTCTCTTTCTCCCTTGTAGAATAAGTTTCCCGAAGAACACTATGCTTTGTTTTCTTCTACTACATGCCTCTTAACATACATTATTTGGGAAACAACAATTCGGCTCTAAATGATTGGACCTCTTCCCAATCAGCCAGCACAAGCATTTTTGCTGATTTTTTTTTTTTTTTTTTGTTGCATTTACCTCCCCCGGTTCAAGAGACGGACAACGGCTATCTGCATTTACCAATTCAATTTCACTTCACAGTAAGAATGAAAGCAAATGCAGAAGTTTCATTCTCAACGTCACTGATAAATTTAGCCCCCGTTTGAGCCCCACTTTTTTTTGGAGAATATATGGTTAGAAAATATGGAAAAATTTTGGGTTTACGTGTAAAATTAATTTATGGGAGTGTGTGGTTGGAAATGAGTTTTGGGGAAAATGTGGCTCAAAGAGGGGCTTAATCTTTTCTTAAGTTGGTATCTTTAGACATGAATTGGGGAAAAGAGTCAAAAAGATACAGCACTGGAAACCCAAGTTATCATTTTTGCATATGGCTAAGCTAGTGACTTGTAGCTTCTAACGATGTCTATGTGATGGTGATTTCATCTAAGACTTACTAAAAGTACGCGCTTCTCTTTGGCATACAAATGATAAATAGATTCTAATCTACGTGATGTCATAATTTCTAGTTTTATGTCAAGAAATAATTCATTTATGTTATTTATCAAATTTTATAAGGAATTTTAGGTATAAATGAGACTATTATCTCTGAATTGTAGTATAGATAATTTGTTTGATGTATGAGGTATAATTGAGATTCCTCCGTGCATGTTCTTCCACTCTCTCATGCTTCTGCCATGACTGGTGTCACTCATGAGACTAATTTATTTGCCTTTGGTGAGAGAAGAATTTTGTTGTTCGTATAGCAGTGCCAAGCCTAAGGACATAAAACCTTGTGCATTTCTTTTTCTATTCGGCATAGTGCCTATACAAAATCAAAGTGACTTTGAACAGTGTGTACATGTATTTGTTCTGGCACACCTTTCCTCTTGATTCTGCAGAAGCTTAGTAATCATTTTATATCTTTGCTGACAATTCTCTATTGTGTTGATAGCGGAAGTATCCGAGGCAGACAGTGAGGAGTCAGATGTAAGTGGGTCTGATGGGGATGACACTTGTTGGATATCATGGTTTTGCAATCTTCGTGGGAATGAGTTCTTCTGTGAGGTTGACGATGATTACATCCAAGATGACTTTAACCTCTGCGGTTTAAGCAGTCAAATTCCTTATTATGACTATGCACTCGATCTAATTCTAGATGTTGAATCATCAATTGGTATGTTCTTCTTAGAAAAATAATTATTGTTAAAATAAGTGTTTCTTGAAGTTAATGATTCAGTTCATGAAACTAAAAGTTTGAATCTTTTAGTTTGAAGAATTGTGACTATTGTCGTTAAAATTGGTGTTCTCCTTGACGTTTGTGAATCAAGTAATGTTTAGTTAGTCCTACAAGAATAACTGAAAGGGGAATTGTTCTGGTCTTTGAAGAAGTTCAAAACAAAAATTACCATTATGATTTGGTTATATCAGTAAGCTAACAAGTTTAGCATGACATTCATTTCTTTTGAGATCTGTTGCAAGTTATTGCTATTTTTAGTTTGCGCTTAATTTCTTTTTGCAAAAAGATGAACCGGTTTCATTTTTTTTCCCGCTATGTTGAAGACAAAATTTAAATAATATACAAGTAATCTTCTCTAACCACTTAAGCTTTTAGATCAAGTAGTTCAACATGGTATTGAAGCAAGAAAAGATCCTCAGTTTTGATCTTGTTACCACCCATTTAATGAAATTGTGCACTTGTCTTGAGATAAAAATGAACCCTGCCTACAAGTGTATGAAAGTGTTGGAAGACAAGATTTAAATGATATATATGTGACTTTCTCTAATAGCTTAAGCTTTTAAATCGAATAGTTCAACATGTTGGGATTACAAAGCATTTACTCTGCTAATTATCTTGTGGGGCTGAGTGAATAACATGTTTAAACATAGTAAATGACAAGTTATTGTTTAAGGCAAGTATAGTGATGCTTTGAAGAGGGTTTATTTGATTGCTGTAACCGAATCCTGTCTAAGGGTAAACAAGGTGCTAGGATATGGAAATGCAAAACTTGAACACGAGATTCCTATTATAAGCAAATCTCTAGGAGATAATGGTATTTAATAGCCAGTGAAGTTGAAAATGCAATCCCATTGCACATCCGAGGCTTCTCTTATTTGCTGTGTCCCATTTAGTAATACTGCTCGTGCAAAATCATGGACAGCTGTATCCTTCACTTTCTGTTGTTTCAGTAATTTTTATGTTTTCTTCTGCCCATTGGCTCTATGTGTGTGACTTCAAGCTCGTGGCCCTTTATGCATATAGTTTTCACTTGATTGTGTTTTGAAACATCCAAATTTTGTAGGTGAGTCATTTACGGAGGAGCAGAATGAATTGATTGAATCTGCAGCTGAGATGCTTTATGGTCTAATTCATGTCCGTTACATAATAACATCTAAAGGATTGGCCGCTATGGTAAGACTTGGTTCCATAATTTTTCTGTTTTGGTTCCTAAGATTTTATGTAAGATGTGAGCTGGCTGGCTGGCTGATGAAGGGAGGAAGGGTTTAATTTCTTCTCACAAGTCCTTGGACTAGAATTCATGCTCTTATTGGACTTGAAGTTTAGTTGGTTACAGATTAGGTTTTAGTTAGGCCCTTGATTTAGTACTTTAGGTTTACATACTAGAATTAATTACTTCCCCTCGGTTTTAAATTTTTTCCAGCTAGAGTGGGCTAAAATCTTTAGGTTTAGAGAACCTATTAATTTGTTCCAGGTAACATATAAATCGGATAATGATGATGGGATCGAGGAGATGGTACATGTATTGGAAGAAAATTCCGCATTCCGCTTCGGGAGTCCTGAAAGAGCATGATGCAGCAATTATGGTTGGGAATACATATAACAGAAGGCACGTTAAGTCCTTAAAAGAAAAAGAATTAGGGACTGAAAAAGCTTTGGTATTGTGGGTAAATGACGGCCAGAAGGGGGGACCGACAATGATGTTATATAGGTGGAGGAAGTGGAGGGATATTCGTATGACCCTTTAGAGTGTTGTCATGCAGAGGAAACAAGGAAGGTGAATGCGATTGAAGCTGGACCCCAACCTTCAAATTGGGTCCTTCAAAAAATTCAGGATTTCAGTAAGTTGGTTGGCATGTCTTGCGACGGATATGAAAGTAAACTCATGCAATTGTTCAAGGAACTGAAGGCTAGTAGGGGGCCGGGGATGAGCACACAAGTAGGCAAAGCAAGAAGGAAGGGTGTTCGCGAATTTAAGCGACTCGAATGGTCTGTTAATTATGATGCTAAGGGTGGCGAGTCAAGGAAATGATTACTGGGAAGAGATGACGTAGCGTTAAAATGATCCAAAAACTTATTAGTTGGAATGTCCCCAACCTTCAAATTGGGTCCTACAAAAAATTCAGGATTTCGGTAAGTTGGTTGGCGTGTCTTGCGATGGATATGAAAGTAGACTTATGCAATTGTTCGAGGAACTAGGGGCTAGTAGGGGGCTGGGGATGAGCACACAAGTAGGCAAAACAAGAAGGGTGTTCGCGAATTTAAGCGGCTCGAATGGTCTGTTAATTGTGGTGCTAAGGGTGGCTAGTCAAGGAAATGATTGCTGGGAAGGGGTGACGGAGTGTTAAAATGACCCCAAAACTTATTAGTTGGAATGTGAGGGGGCTTAATGAGGTTGGAAAAACGTTAGGTGTTCGAAATTTGTTAAGGAGATGAAGGGCAGACCTTGTTTGTTTGCAAGAAACTAAATTGAAGTTCGTCTCGTGGGGCTGTGGTTAGTAGCTTATGGGGCGGCAACATGTAGGATATCAGTTTTTTGGGTCATCGGAGGTATCAGGAGGTATGCTTATCATGTGAGACACTAAAGTAACTTGTGGCCAGAAGGGGAGGACTGACAATGATGTCGTACAGGTGGAGGAAGTGGAGGGATATTCGTATGACCCTTTAAAGTGTTGTCATGCAGAGGAAACAATGAAGGTGAACGCGATTGAAGCTGTACCCCAACCTTCAAATTGGGTCCTTCAAAAAATTCAGGATTTCAATAAGTTTGTTGGCGTTTCTTGCGATGGATATGAAAGTAGACTCATGCAATTGTTCGAGGAACTGGAGGCTAGTAGGGGATCAGGGATGACCACACAAGTAGGCAAAACAAGAAGGAAGGGTGTTCGCGAATTTAAGCGGCTCGAATGGTCTTTTAATTGTGGTGCTAAAGGTGGCTAGTCAAGGAAATGATTGCTGGGAAGGGATGACGGAGTGTTGAAATGACCCTAAAACTTATTAGTTGGAATGTGAGGGGGCTTAATGAGGTTGGGAAAACGTTAGGTGTTTGAAATTTGTTAAGCGGATGAAGGGCAGACCTTGTTTGTTTGCAAGAAACTAAATTGGAGTTCGTCTCGTGGGCTGTGGTTAGTAGCTTATGGGGGGAACATGTAGGATATCAGTTTTTGGGGTCATCAGGAGGTATGCTTATCGTGTGGGACACTAAAGTAACTGGTGGCCAGAAGGGGAGGACCGACAATGATGTCGTACAGGTGGAGGAAGTGGAGGGATATTCGTATGACCCTTTAGAGTGTTGTCATACAGAGGAAACAATGAAGGTGAATGCGATTGAAGCTGGACCCCAACCTTCAAATTGGGTCCTTCAAAAAATTCAGGATTTCAGTAAGTTGGTTGACGTGTCTTGCGATGGATATAAAAGTAGACTAATGCAATTGTTTGAGGAACTGGAGGCTAGTAGGGGACCGGAGATGAGCACACAAGCAGGTAAAACAAGAAGGAAGGGTGTTCGTGAATTTAAGCGGCTCGAATGGTCTGTTAATTATGATGCTAAGGGTGGCGAGTCAAGAAAATTATTGTTAGGAAGGGATGACGGAGCGTTAAAATGATCCCAAAACTTATTAGTTGGATTGTGAGAGGGCTTAATGAGGTTGGAAAATGTTTAGGTGTTCGAAATTTGTTAAGGGGGTGAAGGGACAGACCTTGTTTGTTTGCAAGAAACTAAATTGGAGTTCGTCTCCTGGGCTGTGGTTAGTAGCTGGGGGAGGGGACAGTTTTTGGGGTCATTGGGAGCATCAGAAGGTATGCTTATCATGTGGGACACTAGAGTTTATGGCTGGACAAAACTCTCGAAACGGACCTAACCGAACCTGAGCACAACCAAACTAAACTGAACTAAATCGAGCGGTTCTTCATAATCTAAAAACCCGAACGAGTATCTGAATCGAGAACCGATGGGGTTCGGTTCTCGATTCTAGACCAAGAACCGAATCTAAATAATTTTTTAAATTTTTTTATTGAATTAATTAAATTATTTTAATTTTTTCTAAACAAATTAATTAATTTAGTGATTAATGCTTCAACTCTCAATTCAAGTCCATGCCTATTTAGATTGGGTGTTGTCTTTACGTATAGAAGACGTGTTGCGGGCATGGAGAAGAAAGTTTCTTGATAAGGATAGTAAGCTTGTATGAAATCTTATTTCGGGATGCATTGTATAGTATGTGTGGAGAGAAAGGAACAACCGATATTTTGACGAACAAACACGGAACATAGAACAAATTATAGAATTATTTTATCTGACTCTGTATAATTGGTTTAATGTTGCGGCTAGCAATTCTATAGAGGGGTTGTCTAATTTCATGTCAAGTTAATAATACACTTCCTATATATTCTTTTTTTATTAATAAAATTATCTGATTACCTATTAAAAAAAATATTTATTTATAGCCCAGAAAATATTAGCTGGTTTTCATAGTTAGCTTAAAGCAGTACTGTTTACTTCGATCTCCTAAGAAGCACAGACATCCCTACTAGAGCAATGTGTCCCACACGTATTTTGTTGTGTCAGGCACTGACATTCTTCGGACACTAAAGATATATATTAAACAACTCACATGCCCTTGTTCCATTTTTCTATGCATATTTTAAATTACTGATGCTCGAGGGATACTTTAGAAACACCGCTCGGGCAAGTGTATGCATGTCATTTGACATGTGCTATATTAAAAATTATAAAAATAAAAACATATTTATGAGTTTAAAATTTTAAAGAACTTATTTTGGCATGTCCCCAGCGTGTCCATGTCCAGCTTTTCAAAAAAAGAGTGTCAACGTTTCTGAGTCTTTTCGTGTCCGACATGCATGTCCGTGTCCATGCAATTTATTCGATCTCTTTCAATATAGCTTCATTTCGTAAATCCATTTTAGATGTTCAATTTTGTTGGTTAAAGGTTGTCCTATGATTGCCCTTTGACAGCTAGAGAAGTACAAGAATGCTGAGTTTGGGAGATGCCCAAAAGTATACTGTTGTGGACAACCCTGCCTACCTGTTGGTGAATCGGACATTCCTCGCCTAAGCACGGTGAAAATATATTGTCCCAAGTGTGAAGATATTTATACTCCTCGATCCAGGTTCCAAGAGAGTATCCTTTTATCTCTGTTTTGCAATAATTTCATAGACATAGTTTTGTGCTGTTTGATTTGGTGGATCTTGAACTATGATCCGTATTCGGCTGGTTGATTATAACCTTTGGACCATTCATCCTTTCTGCCAAACTCTTTCCTATTGGTTCATTAATAATCAAACATGGAGACATGCCTTAAAGAGAATGAATGGACTGAATATGCTGAACTTATTTAAAATTATTTCTTCTTTTCCCCTTTCTGTTCGATTTCTCTCAATTTTGTTTATGCCCTAAAGAGAGTGAATTTGAGGCAAAAGAGAGTGATTGTGTGCCTCGGTTTTGTTTCTCTATGATGATTGTATTTTCCGGTGAAACAAATTTTGGAGATTGACTTCAATTGCATTTGCAAAGTTTAATTTGGTACAAATCTATTTCTCCTGTTTGGCGGGGATTAAAATCAGATTTTTAGTAGACTTTGATAAAAGTTGATGAAATGTGTGGTTGAAAAGTACCCATAAAATGTGGTTAAAATTAATTGTTGACTTTGACTTGAACATGGCCTTAAAACTCTCCAAATCTTTATTGTCTGGAAATTTGCTTTCGTTTGTTCTTTAACTGATGGGGAAGGCGTTGATGGAGCCTATTTTGGAACGACATTTCCCCACCTATTTCTGATGACTTATGGACACGTCAGGCCACAGAAGTCTTCACAGAGCTATGCTCCTAGAGTGTTCGGTTTCAAGGTCCACAAGCCATGATCAAGTCATGAGAAGCCATTCAGGTGTGAAGTTAAAGTTTATTCCTTTCTTGGAACTTCTTTTACCAGCTTGTACGATATTTTTTAGAGAAAAGCTGTTGGCGGTCAAATCATTTGCCAATCCCCGCAGGACATTACTTTTATATAAATGTGGTGATATTTCGAATCTAGTTCAATTATGCCCCTGTTTGGTAGTGAAATGAGAATAAATTTTATTAAGAGTGATTTTTTGAAGAATCTGTGGTTAAAAAGTAGGTTAAATCTATGGGTCTACGTGGAAAATTCTTTTATTGGGAGAGTAAAATCCCAACTGAAATTTTTTATCTTTCTGCAAAATTTCTTTGTTGATTTGCCATAAATCGGGAGTTGTTAGATTGAGTTGATTTTGAGCATGGGTTTTGTCGGTAAAAAAAATATTTAATTTTAAATTGTATATGGGAATGTTCTCAATGCTTTGGGGAAAAGGTGTTGGGAGTTGAGAGGCAGATTCTTTTTTATCGCTTTCTGTCCTTCTTGTGAAAACCGTAGAAAAAGAGAAATTAAAAAAAAAAAAAAAAATTATACACACACACACACACACACACACACCCCAAAAATGCAAGGGTCCAATTTTTGTACATAATAGCACTTAAGATTTTTAAATAAAAAATGTATAATCTTTAGAATTAGAGAATCTATGTGCAAATTGTACTAATGTAGGCTATGATAAAGCCATGAATTGGAGAGGAAAAGGGTATAACTAGACATTTCGATGGTTACTATGATGTTTTGGAATGATTAGTACCTAAAATTGTTGGGGAGGGCGCCCGCCCTTTGTTTCTTAAGTGATGCTATTTAATCCTACTGGAGTTATAACCCGAGTTTATGTAGTATTGGTGCAATGTTGAATGAGATGTTGAATTAAACAATTCATTTCATTGTATTTATCATTTAATGTCACATAAATTCAATATAGACTGGAGTTACAACCCCAATGAGGCTGAATAGTATTACTCTTGTTTCTTAGACATGAATTGGTGGAAAAGTTTGTATGGTTGTCAATGCTTGAACGTGCTTATCTTCCCTTGTTAATTTTAGCATGTCCATGTTTGATTTGGACGAGCTAAATAAATATGAGTAATGCTATTTGTAGTCGCTTATTACGGCAGTCGCCCTACGTGGCATACATATGGCAGATGGTTATTTGATGTATTAATGTTAGGTGCTCATTCTGGAAATACTAGAACAAAAGTTATTACATGCACTGAAAGTGAGTTTAATGTTTCATTAGTAATCAAAATTATACTTTCGTCACGTTTTACTTATTGAACTTTTAAATATCTTGGAATGGTCAATGAATTTTAACATGTTGCATTTTAGCACTTACCATATTTCATAAATTATTGAACTTTAAAATACTTTCTAGTAGCCACTTAACCTTAATATGTTGTACTTTATCACTGAATTGCCATGTTTAATTAATCACTGAACATAAATTCTCATCATGTGTTACTTACTAAATTTTAAAATGTTTTCGAGTGGTTAATGAGTTTCATTATGTTTTCAAGTAAATTTGATTTTCTATGAGATTCGACCTGAAGAAAATAAAACAAAATAAATATCTATTAGAAAATGAGACTTTTGATCTAAGGCGAAAATATTTATATTGATAAAAAGATATAATTTCTCAAGTCGTCAAGAACTATGTTCAAGGGGAAAAAAGAATGCTAGCTTCAAATTCACACAAATCTTAATTTATATCATAATTTTTCTTGAAGTTGAGAGAATAAAATAGAAAAATTATTTATTTATTTCGATTGAAATTGCAGACCCAAATTTTAAAAAAAAAAATTATATCTTAAATAGATAGGGAAATTTTCGACTTGAGTCAATAATATTAATCGAGATTAACAAAAATGTAAATAATGTTTGAGCTCCATTTTAGAGGAAAAATAAGTTTGTTAATAGTGATTTTTTTGGAGAATGTATGGTTGAAAAATATGAATTTTTTTTTTTTAGGTTTACGTATAAAATTATTTTTTGAGAAAATGTGTTTAGGGCTGGGCAAAATGTCCGAATCGGAATCGAACCGAATCGAATCGAGCGGGTTTTTTAAATGAAATACCCAAACGAGTATTCGAATCGAGAATCGAATGGTTTGGTTCGGTTCTTGGTTTTAGACCCAGAACTGAAGAATCGAATAAGAATTGAATTTTTTTTTTTATATTGGATAAAGCAATTTCTTTTATTTTTTCTAAATAAATTAATAATTTTTTTCTTATTAAATCTTATTAGTTGAACAATTTAGAGTTTATTTATGTTTGTTAGTTATGTTTTTTTTCAATTTTTTCTTGTATAATCTCTTAGTAGTTAGTGTGGGAAGTCAAGCAATTGATTATTATATTAAATAGTTGGTAAGTATTATCAATACTTTAAAATAGTTTATCTTTATTACTTCTAATTTATATTTCATTTTTATGTAGACTTGAATGTTTGAAACAAATGAATTATTGATATGAATTATCGAAGTTTTATTAGTAATATTTACTTTTTCGTATTTGTATTTGACAACTTATTATTTATATGTTATTAAATTAGATTACATTAATTTGTAAAAGTTAAGATTGAATTTGGTATTTATATCTACTTTTTGTTATTAATATTAGTATCTACTTTCAAGTGTATTTATGTAGTATTATTTTAAATGTTAAAAAATTTAATTATAGTACGGAACCGAACCGAATCGAACCGAACTCGAACGGATCCAAAATTATATTTGGAATTGATGGTTCCATTTACTAAATACCAAAAAATTTCTGGAACCGAAAAAAATCGAACCAAACCGATCCGCGCCCACCCCTAAATGTGTTGTTGAAAATGAGTTTTGAAAAAAATGACTCAAACATATGCATATTTTTTAGAGTTGTCACAAGATAAATTAAGAGAAAACATGGCATCGGCTTCGTGTATAATATTTTATACTTTAAAAATTGTAATTTTTGAATAGTTAGATTCGGTGAGTAAAGTTCAGTGCCTACTCAAAAGCATTTTAAAGTCTAATGAGTATAGTGTGATGAAAATTAAAATTCAGTGACTAATAAAACATAGTGAGTGAGTGATGAAATGCAATATGTTAAAGTTTAATGACCACTCAAAAGCATTTATAAAGTTGAGTTACTTATGAAACATGGGGAATGAGTGATGGAGTGCAATGTGTAAAGTTTGGCGATCACTCGAAAGCATTTTAAAATTCAGTGAATAAAACGTGACGAAATTATAATTGGATAATATTGAAATATATACTTATTACGTACATACATTATAAAATATAAAGTAAGAATGGAGATATAGTCTCATGTAGCTTATCTTAAGCATTCATTATTTGGTCTTGTTTGGCAGGAATTAAAATTTTGAATCTTCCAAATCAAAGTCAGTAATTAATTTTAACCATATATTTCATAGGACTTGTAACATTGTAATTATCAAATCTACAAAAAATTTAATTTTAATTTTCACCAAATAGTGGCTTAAAATAGAAAGTATCTTGTATTTAGACAATCTCTTGAATATGTTCCAATAGTACTATTCGAGTCAAAATTAGCTATAAAATTCCGCCCCCGTTTAATGGTCATTATTTGGGAAAAAAAGGTGTTTGAATAGTGATTTTTCGGAAAATGTGATTTAAAAGTAAGAAATTTTTTTAAAATTTACGTGCAGAATACTTTATTATGTGAATGTATGGTTAAAAATAAATACGAAAAAAAGGTATTTTCAAAGAATGACCATCAAACATGAGCTTCTTCTCCTATCTGATCAATCAAATTTCCCGAACTTGTATTCTCTTCCCACCCAATGGAATTAAATTCGAATTTTCCATTGAGATTACAAGTCTAATTCTCGATTGATGTAAAATTAAATTTATATTTTGTGAAATCATATTAAGGACTTGTGTGACAAAGTTTTTAATAAAAGTTTTATCAGATTTTGATAAAAAAAAAAAAAAGATTAAAAGTGTGGTTAAAATTAAAGTTTGATAAGTTAAAAAAGTTTAAAGTTTTACCAAACAAGGTGTAAAGTCTTTATTTGATTCCAATTTTGTCAAAATCATTTTTCTTTAAAACGTTATGCGAATTAAACAATTTTGCACGTTGATCTGTAATTTTCTACTTTTTAATCGCTTTTTGATGTTTAGACTTGAATTGAATGTGCAAACTTGACAGCGAGTTAATTACTCAATCTTGAAATTCAGAGCATGTTTCGGAGTGCTTGTTTCTAAAAAAGAAGCCACGTCCTACCTAAAATAATATATTTGATTCTTTAGGTAAAAGAAGAAGAAGAAGAGACATAAGTTTTATCATATTTTGAATTTATCTCACATAATGTCTAAAATTTCAAGAACGTGAGAAAAAAAGCATAACTGTCGCATGATATAAAAGTCTATGAAATGAGATGTGACAATTATCTAACACTATGAAGAAGCTCGAGGCATTTTGAATTTTCCCCTAAGTCGCAGCAATTCACTTGAGAATCAGAGTCGAACTAGCTTATTAAATATGGAAATTTACGTTGTAGGTCCGTAATCTATTCATATAGTAATTATTTAGTCCCCACCCTATATATTTGTAAGAATCTTCCCCACTTCTCAAATTTGTAGGAAGTTCGTCTTTACTAATCACATTTCATCCACTTGATCGTTAAAAGGCACGTGATAATCTTCTGCTATGTTATTTATTTGCACTTGTAGCAAATCGAGTTGTTTTTATATAAATAATTATAAATTTTGTGTTATATACGGAAATCTCCTCAATGCTGTGGGAAAAAAAAGGCGTTGTTTATCCCTAACCTTGACAAATTTCCAATGAAAACACATGAAATTTCCATTTGTTTTTATCCCTAACCTTGCTCCTGGGAAGTCAAAATTGACCATAAATTTCTTTTCGTATCAAATCACTCAAATCTCCCGTGGTTCTACATATGTTTATACCCATCTTGACTTGCACCAAAATTTAATTTGAATTTTCCGTCAAGATTACAAATGAAGGAAAATTTTGACTAATGAACCATGCTATATGTACACTCTTGTATACATATTTTTTTACACTTTGTCACATGACACCATGGGTACATACAATTTGTGTATTTCTAACTTTTTGACAAATCTCCAATGAAAACACATGAAATTTCCATTTGTTTTTATCCCTAACCTTGCTCCTGGGAAGTCAAAATTGACCATAAATTTCTTTTCGTATCAAATCACTCAAATCTCCCGTGGTTCTACATATGTTTGTACCCATCTTGACTTGCACCAAAATTTCATGTGGATTTTCCATCAAGATTACAAATGAAGGAAAATTTTCGACATTTCCCCACCTATTTCTGATGACTTATGGACACGTCAGGCCACAGAAGTCTTCACAGAGCTATGCTCCTAGAGTGTTCGGTTTCAAGGTCCACAAGCCATGATGATCAAGTCATGAGAAGCCATTCAGGTGTGAAGTTAAACGTTGTTGCTTTCTTGGAACTTCTCTTACCAGCTTGTCCGGTATTTTTTAGAGTAAAGCTGTTGGCGGTCAAACCATTTGCCAATCCCCGCAGGACATTACTTTTAGGAAAATGCTAAACGACCCGCGTGGGTGACCGCGGGGATGACCGCACACTCACAATCAAGGCGGGGTTCCACATGAATAAAATAATACCGACCCTCCCATGTGTGTGTGCGCGGTCATCCCCGCGGTCACCCACGCGGGCACTGTAGCATGACTCTTACTTTTATATAAATGTGGTGATATTTCGAATCTAGTTCATTTATGCCCGTTTGGTAGTGAAATGAGAATAAATTTTATGAAAAGTAATTTTTTGAAGAATTTGTGGTTAAAAAGTAGGTAAAATTTATGGGTCTGTGGAAAATTCTTTTATTGGGAGAGTAAAATTCCAACTGAAATTTTTCATCTTTCTGCAAAATTTCTTTATTGATTTGCCATAAATCGAGAGTTGTTAGATTGAGTTGATTTTGAGCATGGGTTTTGTCGGTAAAAAGAATATTTAATTTTAAATTATATATGGGAATGTTCTCAATGCTTTGGGGAAAGAATAATGTTATTAATCTCTAATGGGATTACAAACACGGTGTATGTGGTTTTAAATGATATGTTAAATGAAAGGTGAACTTAAATAATTCATTTAATTTTACCTATCATTTAATGTCATATTAATGTCACCTAGACTGTGTTTTAGTAACTCAGTGGGGATGAATAGCATTCCTTTTAGGGAAAAGGTGTTGGAGTTGAGAGGCAGCTTCTTTTTTTATCTTTCTGCTCTTGTTTTGAAAACCTTAGAAAGAGAGAAAAAAATGTATAATCTTTAGAATTTGAGTTGTCAATGCTTGAATGTGCTTAGCTTCCCTCGTTAATTTTAGCATGTCCACCTTTGATTTGGACGAGATAAACAAATATGAGTAATGCTATTCGTAGTCGCTTATTGCGGCAGTCGCCGTACGTGGCATATGATTATTTGATGTATTACTGTAATATTTTTTTTAATTGGTTCGTATATCAAATAAGCATCTGTTATGTGTATACCACATAGGGTCACTGTAGTAGTGAGCGATTGCGAATAACATAATTCTAAATATATTGACGCTGCAAATCGTAAAACATTTAACGTAAAATGTAAAATACATTAGTATTAGGAGCAAAAAGATTTGATTAATTTTTTTACCAACAGGCTAATGGCCCTGGGTGCTCATTCTGGAAACACTAGAACAAAAGTTATTACATGCACAGAAAGTGAGTTTTTCTTAGTCGTGTGTTACTTATTAAACTTTAAAATACCTTTAGATGGTTAATGAATTTTAACATGTTGCATTTTAGCACTTTACCATATTTCATAAATCATTGAACTTTAAAATACTTTCAGTGGTGATTGACTTTAGTATATTGTACTTTATCAATCAATTGCCATGTTTACTTAATCACTGAACATTCCCGTAACGTGTTAATGAATTTTAAAATGTTTTCGAGTATTTAGTGAATTTTATAATGTTTCAAGTAAATTTGATTTTCTATGAGATTCGACTTGAAGAAAATAAAACAAAATAAATATCGATTATAAAATGAGACTTTTGATCTAAGATGAAAATATTTATATTGATAAAAAGATATAATTTCTCTAGTCGTCAAAAACTATGGTCAAGGGGAAAAAAGAAAGCACTTCAAATTGACATAAATCTTAATTTATATCATAATTTTGCTTGAAGTTGAGAAAATAAAATAGAAAAATTATTTATTTATTTTGATTGAAATTGCAGACCCAAATAAAAAAAAATTTATATCTCAAACCGATAGGGAAATTTTCAATGGGTAATTATATTCGCACCACATTTTTTTTCTTGCACCACATTTTAATTGTATTTAAGGTTCTTAATATTTACTTATTATAGTGCTCATGTCCTAATGATTTATCGCGTCATTTTTCTCCTCAATTTTTTCCATTAGTTAACACATTTTACGTTTGATAACAGTTTTGTGTCCAAAAGTCCATTGAAATGGCATAAAATAACTATTTTCAAGCATATTATAAAAATAATAAATAAATACAAAGTGCGAGAAAAGAAATATTTTCCCCTCATTTTAAAGAATGAAAGCAAAATATTTTTATAAAAATTATTATCGGTGATGAAACGTACTAAATAATAAATGGTTGAAGATAAGAATTTGACAAAAAAAATTGAAGGAAATAATTGTTTCATTGGACAAAAATTGAGGAGCCTAACTACAATCAAAATGTAGTATAACAAATAAAAATTGTGGTATCAATATAACCACCCATTCTCAATTTAGAGTCAATAATATTAATTGAGATTAACAAAAATGTAAGTAATGTTTAAGATCCATTTTTGAGGAAAAATAAGTTTGTTAATAGTGAATTTTTTGGAGAATGTATGGTTAAAAAATAGGAATTTTTTTAGGTTTACGTGTAAAATTATTTTATGAGAGAATGTGTTGTTGAAAATGAGTTTTAAAAAATGGCTCAAACATGGGCATATTTTTTAGAGTTTCACAAGATAATTTAAGAGAAAAATGGCGTCGTCTTCGTGTATAATATTTTATACTTCAAAATTTTAATTTTTGAATAGTTAGATTCAGTGAGGAAAGTTACTACTCAAAAACATTTTAAAGTTCAATGAGTAAAGTGTGATGGAAATTAAAGTTCGGTGGCTAATAAAACATAGTGAGTGAGTGAGTGATGAAATGCAATGTGTTAAAATTCAGTGACCATTCGAAAGCATTTATAAAGTTGAGTTATTTATGAAATATGGTGAGTGAATGATGGAGCACAATGTTTTAAAGTTTACTGATTACTCGAAAGCATTTTAAAGTTCAGTGAATAAAACGTAACAGAAGTATAATTGGATAATATTGAAATCTATATTATTAGGTACGTACATTATAAAACATAAAGTAAGAATGGAGATTTAGATTCTCGTGTAGCTTATCTTACGTATTGATTATTTGGTCTTGTTTGGGGGGATTAAAATTTTGAATCTTCTAAATCAAAGCCAGTAATTAATTTTAACAATATATTTCATCAACTTTTATCAAATATTAAAAATTTAATTTTAATTTTAACTAATTATTGGCTCAAAATAGAAAGTATCTTGTATTTAGACAATCTCTTGAATATGTTTCAATAGTACTATTTGAGCCAAAATTGGCTATAAAATTCCGCCCCTGTTTAATGGCCATTAGTTGGGGAAAAACATGTTTGAAGGGTGATTTTTCGGAGAATTTGTGATTAAAAAGTAAGATTTTTTTTTTTTTTTGAATTACCTACAGAATATTTTATAATGTGAATATATGATTGAAAATGAATACAGAAAAAATGTATTTTCAAATAATGACTGTCAAACATGAGCTTCTTCTCCTACCCGATCAATCAAATTTCCCGAACTTGTATTCTCTTCCACCCAAGGGGATTAATTTCGAATTTTCCATTGAGATTACAAAAGTCTAATTCTTGATTGATGCAAAATTAAATTTTTATTTTGTAAAATCATATTAAGGACGTGCGACAAAGTTTTTAATAAAAGTTTTAACAGATTTTGATGAAAATTGATTAAAAGTGTGGTTAAAAAGTTGATAAAGTTGCGAGTCTTATAAAATGTGGTTAAAATTGAAGTTTGATCAATTAAAAAACTTAAAGTTTTATCAAACAAGGTGTAAGTCATTATTTGATTCCAATTTTGTCAAAAAATCATTTTTCTTTAAAACTTTGTGCTAATTAAACAATTTTGCATGCTGATCTATAATTTTCTACATTTTACTTGCTTTTTGATGTTTAGACTTGAATTGAATGTGCAAACTTGACAGGGAGTTAATTACTGTGCTTGTTTCTAAAAAAGAAGCCACGTCCTACCTAAAATAATATATTTGATTCTTTAGGGTAAAGAAGAAGAAGAAGAAGAGACATAAGTATTATCATGTTTTCAATTTGTCTCGCATAATGTCTAAAATTTCAAGAACGTGAGAAAAAGCAAAATTGTCGCATGATATAAAAGTCGTCTATCAAATAGTGATAGCAAGAGGGCGGGTACGGGGCGTGAGTTTGTCTCACATAATGTCTAAAACTTCAAGAACGTGAGAAAAAGCAAAATTGTCGCATGATATAAAAGTCGTCTATCAATTACTAGCTTATTAAATATGGAAATTTAGGCTGTAGGTCCGTAATCTATTCATATAGTAATTATTTGGTCCCCACCCTATATACTTGTAAGAATCTTTCCCACTTCTCAAATTTGTAGGAAGTTCGTCTTTACTAATCACATTTCATCCACTTGATCGTTAGAAGATACGTGATAATCTTCTGCTATGTTATTTATTTGCACTTGTAGCAAATCGAGTTGTTTTTGGACTTTTAACACGTTATATAAATAATTATAAATTTTGTGTTATATATGGAAATCTCCTCAATGCAGTGGGAAAAAGGTGTTGTTAATAATTGAATATTTCAGCTTATTCTTCGGTTTTGCATATTCGCATCATTAGTAGAAATATAGTAAGATCATATGTGAAAATTGGATAAGTGCCGCTCGGGAGAAATTATTGAATAAATTAGAAATATTGATAATATAATTTAGTGGAAATGGTAAGAAATGTCCGCTTTCTTCTATCAACTTGCAAAAATGTCCATTTCAAAAATCCTTGCAAAAATGTCCATTTTGGTATATTTTAGACCAAAATACCCATGGTCAACAATTTATGATTCCATTCAAGGACAATAAAATGGACATTTTTGCAAAAAAAAATATAGGCTAATGAAATCTTGACACATAACCTGCTCCATTTATTGCAAATGACAAGATGTCAAATCACAATTAATGTTATTTTTTGCATTGACACAGAAATGTCGAGGACGACATTTCAAGTGTAGAGAAATGCCATGTTTGGAATGAAATGTCCTTCTAGACATTTAATATGTCGAGAATGACGTTTTGAAATGTCGAGAACATTTAATATTGTGATTTGACGTGTGTACTATTGAAATATAAAACGGGATTCAAATGTCGAGAATGACATTTTAAATATCGAGAATACGTAGAGATTCAAATGTCCTTATTTTTTTTCATTAAGGACATAATAGACACTTTAGTATTAAATTTGAAAATTGGACATTTTTCAACTCACACCCTTAATTGTGGACATTCTTGAAAATACCTCTATAATTTATTCATGTATTGTCAACTATAAGAATTGAGATTAAAGTGGGAAAGAGTTGAATTCCAAATCTCGAATTATTTTCCAAGATTATCAAACCGTTTTCGTTTATTTATTTAGATAGTTTAGAAATCATAGCTAAAAACATCCAAATTTTAATTTGTGTTTGAAGAGTTAGGTTCAATTGAATTTAAATTAAACTCTCAATAAAATGATGCTTAACACGTCACTTTATTACTTGTGTACAATATCGTATATTTGCGAGATTTTTTCGCGACAATAAATGAATAGTATTTGCATGTTACATGAAATGAAATATATGAACAAAAATTGATTTGTCCAATTATAATCATTAGCCAACCATGGGTACATACAATTTGGGTATTTCTAACTTTTTGACAAATTTCCAATGAAAACACATGAAATTTCCATTTGTTTTTATCCCTAACCTTGCTCCTGGGAAGTCAAAATTGACCATAAATTTCTTTTCCTATCAAATCACTCAAATCTCCCATGGTTCTACATATGTTTATACCCATCTTGACTTGCACCAAAATTTAATTTGAATTTTCCATCAAGATTACAAATGAAGGAAAATTTTGACTAATGAACCATGCTATATGTACACTCTTGTATACATATTTTTTTGCACTTTGTCACATGACACAATCCTCTTTAATTTCTTCAATAATCTTTCTTTTTCCTGCCTAAATTATGCTGCATAGGGGAAGTGTAAGGAAAGATATACACAAGAATGTATATCTAGTATAATTGATTTGTAAATCCAGTGTTATTAGACTTACTAATAAAGTCAAATAATAGACTTGGCCACAAAATTCTTCACATCTTGTCTAGAAAGCGAAAAATAAGGAATTGTAATTTCAAGGTGCAACTACGTCAAAAGAAGAAAAAGAACAAAGTTTCTCGAGGGAATATTTCGTAAGTCAAACTAAATCCCTATTTAACAATAGTTAAAACAAAACTCTCTCTCTCTCTCTCTATTAAACTCATTTTTTATAAGTATTTTTTTTTTCAAACTCATTTTCACTCCAAATTTCATGAGATCCACAGTTTTTATCAATTTTTAATTTCATCATTTTTTATCAAAATCAACCAGCAAAACCAAATAGCGACTTTAATTTTTTCAGTCGAGTTGACTGGTTCAGTTTTAGAAACATTAAAAATGTACTTTTCAAGATATTGAAAAAAAATGATTCAAGAAGTAAATTGAAATATTTTTAACTATTTAGTTACTTTGATAATCTGTTTTGACATTATTTGGAATTACTTTCCCTTAAATATTTTTGGTATTGACGATGAGAAAATTAATTTCTCCCTAGCATGGACCAGTGGGCTGGCTAAGCTAATTTTTCGGGTCCACAAGTAGAAGCTATAGACGATCCAAAAGAACAGCTTTACCAACCCCTTTTTGTATTGTTGACATTTGTTAAGGGATATAATCCCACATCGAATAAAAATGTTGACACAGACCAATTAATAAAGATTTTGGGCTACTCCTCTTAAAAAGGTTGACCTTTTAAGATGGACCCTCAAATCTTAATATGGTATCAGAGCCCATTATGGTATCAGAATTATGCCCAATTATGCAATGTTGGGTGCCACCCAATATCGATTTGTTCACAGTTGTTTGGCATGGTCCACGCTGTGCGTGAGGGGGCGTATTAGAATCCCACATTGCTTGGGAAAATATAAATGATCCACTTTATAAGGTGAGGGCAATCCTCCCCTAATAAGCCGGTTTTATTAGGTGGAGTTAGGCCCAATATTCCTAACATGGTATCAGAGCCCATTATGCTCCAACGAGCTATTCGATCCCGGTAAGACTCCAAAAAGTGAGCACGTGAATTTCAAGATTGGTCTGCTCAAATGAGCCACCATCTTGAGGGGGCGTGTTAAGGGATATAATCCCACACCGAATAAAGATGTTGACACGGACCAATTAATAAAGATCTTGGGCTACTCCTCTTAATAAGGTTGACCTTTTAAGATGGGCCCCCAAATCTTAATAACATTTTTCTTATAAGAAGAAGGATACAAATTAAAATTATATTTTTAGCGAATTTTAGCTCCCATTTGGTGGGGATTAAAAATAATTAATTATAAAATTTAATAAAATGTGAGGTTAAAAAGTTATGGATCCCATAAAATATGTGATTAAAAATAATTGTTGACCTTGAATTAAATTAAAATCTGAATTTTAATTTTTACCAAACAAGGACTTTGGTGATGGCAAAAATAAAAACTCATTCAACCCGAATGGGACGGGGATTACCCGTCTAACCGGGTAAACGAGACGATTGTCATTACCTCGAATTGGTTATGAGACCGGTATGGGAAACATAGTCTCTATCCCAATACTCGTCCCATTTAAAATTAATTTCAAATTTAAGTTTTTCATTGGACAAAAATAATATATTTATCATCATTATTAAAGCGAACATAAATTGTTTTTAACGAATTAGTAAAAAAGTAATAATATTTACTAACTAAAGAAACAAAAAAATAAAATAGATAAAAAATAAATTGGGCGATAAATGAGACAAGGGACATGAACCCGTCCCGTCTTGCTTTAATCGGGTATGGAGATGAGGCAGTGTAACAAAAATACCCGACGGACGGGGTCGGAATGACTGATCAGTCTCATACCCACCTCATTGCCATCCCTAAAGGACTTAATAAAAATTGATCAAATGTGTGAATGAAAAATTTTGAATTCCATAAAATATAATTAAAATTAATTATTAATTCTAACCTAAAATTTTAATTTATACCAAACTGATCGTTTCTATATGTCTGTCCCGTTAGTCGGACCAACGTTTAGACAGCCAACAGAAAAATCATAAACGCGGAAACTTCGTAATGACCAAAACAGACAATGACGTCACGTACTGAGATTTTCTCAATCTTTTTTTTAGGCCCCGTTCGGGAGGGCTTAAAATCCAATTAAAATTGAAAATATGACCGTTATTGGGTCCCACCCGTCTAATAAAAGTCAACAATAACGGTTATATTTTCAATTTTAATCTGATTTTAATCCCTCCCAAACAAGCTCTTAGTCTTCGGTCTTCTATTGTCGTCACTTCTTTCTTTTTCATGCGTAATTTATTATTTATCGTATTACAAATTCTTCTAAATCTAATCAATTTTTTATTATTTTTACTCGGAAATTTTTGTCTTAAGTGATTTTGTCCAATACAAGCCTAACAAATGACATGTACAAGGTTGAAAGTTCAACTCTTGAATGGAAAAAAGTTGGATACACCCGTCTCCAATATCTTAAGCTAAAAAACTTAGGGCATGTTCGGTACAATTTAAAATCCAATTAAAATTGAAAATATGGTCGTTATTGGGTCCTGCCCATCTAATAAAAGTCAACAATAACGACTAGTTTTTCAATTTTAATCCAATTTTAATTTCTACCGAACACGCCCTTACTTTTTTTTCCGTGCTAACTTATTCGATTCTCACTTATTAGTACTTTTCTTGTAAGACCCTTTCCTTCTTACCTTCGCATATCTCTACTATTGGATTTCTTCAAACTATTGAATAAGCGTTCTAGTGTCCGAGCTCATAGTAGAGGTGGTGGAAGTGAATATAATGAAAACGCTACAATAAAGGAGAATGATATCAGAATTGCTTAGAATAATATTGTCTTACACCAATGGTGTAAAACAACAATTCATTTGATAGCATATCATGCATCATATTAAATGGACCATAAAATTTTGTACTTAATTGAACTTACAATTTAATATCACATAAACTTGTCTCTCTACCCCACCGATATTAAATCCCTATTTGGTGGCCATTATTTAAAAAAAAAAATGTTTTGAATAATGATTTTTAGAAGAATGTATGATTAAAAATAGAGAAACGTTTTGGATTTACGTGTTGAATATTTTGTTGTTTGATTGTTTAGTTGAAAATAAGTAGGTATAAAAAAAGAGTTTGTAAATAATGATTGTCAAACATGAGCTAAATATCATTATAGAGTTGCTATGGTGAAAACGAATAAAACGGGAAAGGAAATGACAGAAAGCAAATCGTCTGTTTTTTTTTCTAACTTTTAATCATACATTTTGTAAAAATCCACTATTCAAAACAATTTTTTCCTAAAACCAAAAATGGAAGACAAACATGGACTGAATTAAATTTAGCCCATGTTGGTTGAGAATCTTTAAAGTGGTAATTACAACAAAAAATACTTTAAATATTCAACTTTCTGAAATCAGATAGGAAGTTTGATATTTCAAAAATCAGAATTTTTTTTTTTATATTGATTATTTTAAAAAATCTTAACCCTAAATAATTCTACTTTCTTATCTCTCTCTACATTTATCCACACACTCTCTCTACAAACCCTCATCTCTCATTCCCGTCACCACCACAATCTCTCTCTCTCTACCTTCGTTCTCTCTCTCTCTCTCCCTCCACTACAGCGGCGATCGACAGTTAGGTGCGGTTATTGCTACAGCGGCAATCGACAACCAAATCCACTACCTTTGTTCTCTCTCTCTCCCTCCACTACAGCAGCGTCGCTACAACGCGCGATCGACAGCAGCAGCGTGCGGTGTTGGGTGTGGCGATGGGTGCGACTATAGCGGTGTTGGGTGCGGTGATGGGTGCGACGTTAAGTGTGGTGATGGCGGTGGATTTTGTTGTGGCGGTGGCAGCGAGGGTAAGGTGTTGGTATGGTTTTTTATTAACAGTGAATGGGTGTTGGTTGGAAATTGTGGTTGTGGTGGTGGGGTGGCGACGACGGTAGTGCGGTAATGGCTTTTGTGGTGGTGGGGTGGCGAGATGGCAGTACAGCGATTTTTGGGGTTTTTTTTATTGGTGAGACTGTGGTGATACAGGTGGCAGTCGTCGGTGTTGGTGTTAGTGATGGTTGTGGTGGTGGCAGAGACGGCGATGCAGTTGGTAGTAGTTGTGGTGATCGGCAGTTGGGGTGGTGGTGGTTGTGGATCTGGCGTTGGGATGGTGATGGTGTTTTATGTGTTGGCGGCTGTGGTGGTAAATCTGATGGTTGGGGTGGTGGCGATATTTTGTGTGGTGGTGGTGGTGCTCATGGTGGTGGTGTTTGGGCGGCTGTGATTTTGTTGGATCCAACGGTGGTGGAGGTTATGTTGGATATGGTGGTGGCTATGGTAGTGGTAGTGGATCTTGGTGGTGGTGTTGGTTTTGGTCTTGGTCTATGCACCATGTCCAGATCGCAGCTCCACAATCTGTGGGTTTTGGGGTGTGTTTTTAGTTGGTGGTGGATGGGGGCTGTGGTGGTGGTGGTGGTGGTGGTCATGGTGGTGGATGGGGGCTATGATGGTTGTGGTGTATGTGACCAATTATTTAGATTAACCGTGACCTTAAAAATTAGACAATTTATGATTAAAAATTAACTAATAAATTTGAAAATATGTGATTAATAAATAAACAATCATGCGTTATGACTTGTGACCTGACCTGTGACTTGATTTGTGACTTGTGACCTAGGCTGTGACTTTTGACTTGTGACCTGAACTGGGACTTGTGACATGGGACTTGTGACCGTAAAAAAACGTGTTAACCGTACAAAAAAATATAGCGGAGCAGTCGCCGAAAAAATCAACGCCAGAACGGTCGCGCGGAATGGGAGTAGTCGTCTGAACGGTTGTTGGAAAGTTCGCCGGAGTAAGGCGGTGACCAGAGCGGTAGGGGTGGTGAAGGTGGGATGTGTTAATTATATTATATTATGATTAAATATTTAGGCACCGTTTGGTAACCATTATTCTAGAAAAAAATGTATTCTTTGTGTCAAATCACACCTTTTTTGTGGTTGAAAATGAAGGAAAAGTTATTGATGTGATGGAAAATATTATTTTATTGATGAATGTGTGGTTGAAAATTAGTAGAAGAATGAGAATAAAAAAAAGAATGGTTACCAAACGGTGCCTTAATAATAAATTAATTTAATAATTTATTATTTCATAAATAAAAATTTAAATTTTTTTTAATAAAAATCTGATTTTGGAAATTTCAAACTTGTGTTCTTATTTTTGAAATAGGCTAAACTTATTTTCTTGAATAGGTAATCTTCTCATCTTTAAATTCAATTTTTAGTTAAACTTATTTTTGACAACATATAATCAAAATAAAATAATTTTGTCTGTGAATTCATAATTTTTCTCTATTTTTAATTAATATTATTCAAAAAAATCATTTCTCATAAAACCCCCCTTTTGTCTACTATTATTTAAAAAAAAAAATTCTCAAAATTATTTTCATTTACGTGTTCTCACAATAAAATATTTTTTATTACATAAATTCAAATTTTTTTCTTATTTTTTAACTATACGTTTTTTAAAAATTCACTATTTCAAGACTTATTTTCATTTAAATAATATACTAACAAGGACTAAATATGCTTTTACTTTAAAGTTACTTATTTATAAAACATTAATTTATTCATTGAAGTCGGCTATTTTTTAATAATTGAAGTAGGAATGACAAAACTTTCTACCAAGTTATGATTATAATGTCGCCTCTTATGGGCTCATAGTTTCGTCTTTGAATTTCCTTTGGTGATGACATATGTTCAATTCAATGCCTTCATTTCCACTTTTATCTGATTATTATTCTTTCATAAATATTTCTTTGCAAAATGCTTTTCCAAATTTCGTACGCATACACGTAATTACAACGCAATTTTTGTTTTCCCACTTGAATTTCGACTGGTTTCTTCTCTACACGTTTTCTCCAATTAGTTCCCACTTCGATTTTGATTTATATACCCTTTTGCTTCCTATTTTCCAGCCTATCATTCCAAATTTCTGTATTTTTGTCTCTCTTTTTGTATTTTTTATTGTTGTAGCCCATTTCTGTCCACCTTTTAGCAGAATTGATTCGTTCAAATTCAAAAGCTTGTGCAGAAAAAAAAAAAAACTTGTGGGGTTAGGAGCGATTTTGTATTTTTTTGAAAAATGATGAAGTGTTTTACGATATTTAAAGACAAGTCGAAATCCCATGAACGGAAATCGGCGCCGGAATTGAGTAATCAAAGAAAATCAGATAATTTGGATTCAAGACGTGTATCTAAATCCAGTAATTCATATTCAACCCCTCGGAGTATAAAGGAAATGTACAAAGAAAGAGAACAGAATTTGAGGGTTTTTTCTTTGTCAGAACTGAGGGAAGCAACTAGAAATTTCGACAGGCTGCTGAAGATTGGGGAAGGTGGTTTTGGGAGTGTTTATAAAGGTGCAATTATGCCTCCAAATGGGCTGGGGGATTCCATGGAGGTTGCCATTAAAAAACTCAATACACAAGGATTACAGGTATTTGTTTCGTCTTGATCTAAAATCTTGAGCCGTTAAGAGAGTCGATGAATCTACTAATTTTAATCATTTTCTACATGTAGCGTGACATGCCTACAATTTTTATAAATGGGTAGCCTCAAAATCCAGGCCTTTTGCATGTTTCGATACCAAGTTGAACAATTCCATCTAAGAGTCTTGGTTGTTAGAGATTGACAAATTTATTCATTTAAATTTCCTTCCAAATGTGTGCGGTGAGCTCATTTCTTGAACCCTTATCTATGTACAATTTTTATGAATTGGATTATGGAGAAATTTTTGCTTGGTTTGGTACTATGTCAAACCTCCTCGTCAAAAGCTTAGGGGCTTTTCTCTTCATGTTTCAATTTTTAGTTTTGAGTTTTGAATTCATTTTGAGTTTTGTGTTTTGAGTGTCTATTTTAAGATGGCTGAAAACGCGTTCTTTTTGACATTTTGAAAAATTATTTTCAAAATAAAAAGAAAATGAAGTTTTGGCTTGGTTTTAACTGAAAACAGCTAAAACGAACTCGTTTTTGGAAATTCGTTTCTGAAAATAGGTAAGTAAATGTGTTTTCAGTGTTTTGGAAAATTGAAAACTGAAAATGGCCTGAACACAACAAAGAGAATATACCCTAAGATTAGGCAAATTTCTTCATTTAAATTTCATTTAACAGTTCTCGTGTTGTGGGGCGATTGGTTTCTATTTCATTTCATGTTTCTGCAGAACTGTTGTTTCTTGTGAAATTGAGGGATTGGATAATCAATTTTCTGATAATTTTGAAGCTAAGAGCAAATATACGATGTTTAGTGAAAGAGTTGAAACTAGCTTAAATGTGGAATTAAACATGGTGAGATTCTATAGAATTGGAACTCGTGAAAAAGTGTATGGAATTATGGCTTCAAATGATAGGGAATGATATTCTTCATTCTGATATATCATATGGCCCAACCTCGTAAATGTGAAAATTCGGTTGATGATACATAAGCAGTTTTGTTTTTACTAAATCTGATGTTTATGAATGATTGTCATATAAATATGTTTTTAGGTGTTCAGGCAATGTTAACTTAGCAGCAAGCATTTATTAGTTGCATCAAAAACGATGTGAGTAACTGTATAAGAAGTACTATTTGAGATTTCCTTTTAACATAGTATTTTAGCTAAAAAAGAAAGAAAAAGACTTGCTAAGATGACAGAAAGGACGCATTTGCCATGAAGTGCATCTCTCCTGTGATTACCCAGCATAAAAGTGGACTCAAATTCTTGTGATGGGGTATAGAGAATATTATTAATGCAAAATGTTGGTTTCGTTTAAACCATCATGTCCTGATTAGAGACTATATCTTGTTGAATTACTTTGTTTAGTCTTAATATGGAACAACAATTGGCATGTTCTTATGACATTCCAGTGTTCCACAATGGCATTATTATTTACTTAGGTTCTCGAGTTTGTTTTGAATCGTCCTTAGAATGTCTGCCATGACAAGTTTTGTGCTTTATTAGTCCAAAAACTTTGTTACCTCAGAATGTTTTCTCCCAACTTCACAAATATATACTTATAACCCTCATTCATTAGTCATGAAATTGAAATATATATATATATATATATATATATATATATATATATATATATATTTTTTTTTTTATATATATATATATATATATATATATATATATATATATATATATATATATATATATATATATATTTTATTTTTTTTTTTAATATATTTTCTAACATTTTATGTACTTTCTCGGGTTCTAATATTTACATCTGAATTGTTTGTCTACCATATAGGGCCATAAACAATGGGTAGCAGAGGTCCAATTCCTTGGAGTTTTGGATCACCCCAACCTTGTAAAGCTTTTAGGATACTGCGCTTTGGATGGAGAAAGAGGAATCCAACGCTTATTAGTTTACGAATACATGCCCAATAAGAGCTTGGAGGATCATCTTTTCAACAAGGCAATGCCAACAATTCCCTGGAGAACAAGACTACATATTATTCTTGGGGCTGCTCAAGGAATGGCATATCTACATGAGGGCGTGGAAGTTCAGGTACCTCTCTTTAGGTGGTGAGATTTGTGGTTGCTCACTTTTTTCATTGTAATTGTAAGAACTTTGTTTAACAATTCGTTGTCATGCATCAACAGCTAAGAAATTCTTGAGCTTTTAAGAATATTATGAATAGTAATTTGCGGTACAAATTATTTAGCTATTTTTCTTCTCCTGTATCAGCAGGTGATATATCGAGATTTCAAGTCCTCGAATGTGCTGTTGGATAAGGATTTCAATCCCAAGCTTTCCGACTTTGGACTTGCAAGGGAAGGTCCAACTGGAGGCCTAACTCACGTGTCTACAGAAGTAAGTAGTGAAATGATTAAGTTGAATTGAATGTGAATTTAGATACTGCGAAATCCATCTTGAACACGTTTATTCAAACAAAGATTTACTTGTCTCTGGTTGTTTGGTACACAGTTCACTTAATTAGTTTTTGTTTGAACTATTTTTGCTGTTTTTTTTTTCCTGGCTAGATATCCAAAAATACCTATACTAATACGAACCTACAGTGTGAAGAAAATGCATTTTTCAGTTATAGTGATCTCTCCTTTTTAATTGATTTGATCCAAACTCCTAATCCTTAGTTCTTGTTTAATTTACCTATATTCAGGATCCTCTTTGTTACATTGTGAATATCTGTAGCAGCGGGTAGCTTTCACGTTACCCATGTTTGGGCTTCGCTAAAATAAGATTTTGAGGGAAAATGTATTTCGAAATAGTAATATTTTGGAGAATGTGGTTAAAAATGAGAAAAAATCTTGGATTTACGTGTAACATTATTTTATAGGAAAATGTGTGTCTAAAAATGAGTTTTGGAAAAATGGAGCCCAAATAGGGGCTAAGAGTGAAGCACCAGAAATTTGCTTATTTGCTCACACGTTTCTAACGTTATTTGTTTAATATTGCCCTCGTGATTGAGATGATGGCTTAGCCCCTAACATTTTAAACTTTATTGGTGTTAGCCTATTGGGACACGTGGATATGCTGCCCCCGAATATGTTGAGACGGGTCGTCTTAGAATCAAGAGTGATGTATGGAGCTTCGGAGTTGTGCTTTACGAGATACTCACAGGAAGACGGACTTTGGAAAGAAAGCTCCCAACGATAGAGCAGAAGCTTCTAGATTGGGTGAAACGTTTCCCAGCTGATAGTAAGAGATTTAACATGATAATGGATCCCCGGCTTCAAAACCAATATTCCTTAACTTCGGCCAGGAAAATCGCCAAGTTGGCAGATAGCTGCTTAAGCAAAAATGCAAAAGATCGGCCGGCTATGAGTGAAGTGGTCGATGTCTTGAAACAAACGATTCAAGATTCAGAAGAAGGAACTTCAAATGTGAGAACTCCTCAGTCATCTAGAACTAATCTGACTTCCCCAGATAAACCATTGAGCAGAGTAAAAGTTACCAATGCTGGTAGAGAGATGACCCGTACCGTTCGGGCTTGAATGTAAAGGACAAAACGGTCATATTTTGCATATGTGAACATTTTCTTTCCTACTCAATTCAATGCAACTCCTTGGAATCATTTTTGTTACTCTAGAAGTTACCATTGCTGGTAGAGAGTTGGGTATTTTTGTGCTTTCTATTTCATCCTTGTAAAGAGTGAAGTTTCATAAAAGCAAGTATGAAAGTAAAAATTGATTTTTCTTTTGTTGAACTTCTGATATTCTGTCATTGAGATTGTAAATTTAGATTTTTATTTTTATTTTCGTGTAAACTTCTGATTCACTTGTTTTGCTCAAAAAGAATGCCTATTTGTTTTGAGGACGAAAAAAACAATTGTAATTTAAAATGAGGGTCAAATATTTAATTATATTTTTGGATTATTATTAATTTTGTTTATCTAAAAATACGACGGTCAAATGAGTTCTTTTAATCTATCTCAAAAGTTATTTGGAAGAGAAACCATAATAAAAAATAATTTATATTAATTTGAAAATAAGAATACGGTGAAAAAAAATTGTGACATAAATGTAATAAGACCGTGGTGTCAATATATTTAGCCTTTAGACATTTAAAAGTATTATGAAGGATATTTTAGATTTTAAGATATATTGGAGGCCACTTAACCAACTTATTGCACCACATTTTAATTGTAGTTAAGAATGTCAATATTTATGTTTTAACACTTGTATCCTTCAAATTGTGAATTTTTATATTCAACCTTCCATGAATTCAAACATCTCATCATTGAAAATATTTTCTGTTCAGATATTTCTAATTTGCATGATGTAAAATGAGCAATTATATTTTATCACACTTTTGGATTTATTATTTTTTGACATGATGGACAAATAAGTTGTTATAGACCTTCCAACAAAATTTTTGGAGGAAACCATAATAAATGTGCTAATTAATAAAATGTTTTATACATATAAATACTTTGATAAACAAAGATTAAAGACTTCAAATACAATTCAAATGTAGTGTAACTACTAGTGTGGTTAATGTACGTTACACGTTAGTTGTTTAATGTTTGAAAATAAATATATGTAAATATTCATTCATAAACATGAAAGATAGTCATAAGTTAATTCGAATAAACTCACTTGTCGTCATATTCTTTTTGTCTTTTCAATTCTTCATCTGAAGATTTGGTATTAATTGCATTACAAATGTATTTTTAACTAAATATAATCAATGATTTAATGATTTTCTTTTATATTAGGTTGTAAATGTTTTAGAAGTTTAAATGAATAGTTAATTACTCATACTTGCACATTTTAGCTAGTTTTTTGTTTAGATTCAAGTTGTTTGTGTTAGGAACCTAATTACTTATTTTAAAGTTTTAATTGTGAGAAATTTGATTGTTATTTTTGTGTTATTTTTAATCATATAATCTAACAAGATGACCAACTCCTAAAAATAAAATATCCAATCATCAAGAAGTTAGAGATTGAAAATATTGAGATTCCTATTAGTTTGGAAGTTTGGAGATTATATATATATATATATATATATATATATATATATATATATATATATATATATATATATATATATATATATATTTTAATAATTTATTTATTTGTTTATTGTTGTTATTCAAATGGTTTGTCACTTCGAAACGGCATCAACGTGTCAGTCGCGAGGTCGAGGGTAGTGCCCTTCCTGGGGCTCGAGGGCAACGCCCGACGGGGATCAGGTTGCGGGGATCGAAGGGCAACCCCCAGACGGGGATTGACCGCCCGATCAGGTCTTGGGGGTCGCGTGGGCAACGCCCCTCGTGGGGGCCCGGGAGCAACGCCACGAAAGGAAATGTTATTTGAGGAAAAAAGGAAGATTTGTATTCAAAACCATTGAGAAATTAAAGGCGAGTTCATATAGTTGACACAAAGACCCTTGGCTATTTTTTACCTTAACACCAACTATTCCTATAAGTTTCTAAAATTCGAACTTAGCATCTAAAGTTCCAAACCCTCTTGACTGGCACGAGTTTGAAGATTTGGAGTTGGAAGATGTTGGGATTACATTGTAAGGGCACTTGAACATTTTTTAGTTATAGCTGAAACATAACCTATAAGAAATTCTATTGGCTCCAGAAAAAAAAAGTCCATTGGTGTCTCCGTGCTCCGTGTGGCACAGAGATGGTGTCTCCGCACGGAGACATGGATGCAACGAAGGTACGACGTGTCTCCGTGCTGCACCGAACGTGCTCCGTGGTGCCACAGAGTGCAATGCGTTTTGCGAGGTAAATTAAAATGACATGAATTTAGATTGTAACCTTGAAAGAAGGTGGTGAATTGATAAGTGTATTTTATACACTTATTTGGACTATATTATTAAACTTTTATGTCGTCAAATTATTAATTTCTACTTAAGTTGGGTTAATTTTCTTTTATTTTTAGTTATGGACTCGTCTCCAAGCAATTGGAAAGGAAGAAGGACAAAATCGAATGAAATCTACAATTTTGGAGATCAAATTTAATACTTGGAAAAGTGAAGGACTTGCATTGAATCAAAGAATACATGGGTTGCAACAATTTAGTGGACTCAAGGATTGAATTGCATTAACTTAAAAGATTTGAGGGCTTGAAGAATATAATACAATAAGTGGGCTTTTCTTGTGGACTTTGAATTGGAATCAAAAGGGGAGTCTCCTGTTTCATGTCAAAGGGGACGGCGGGGACCAATTGGAAGGGAGGAGAGTACATTACCTATTTTCCTTAACTGGGGGATCATGGAATTAGGGTAGAGTTGGAAAAAGTGGCCGGCTACTATTGCTTTGTATATTATATACATATATATACAAAGTGGCCGGCAATTGCAAGGAGAGAAAAAAATATAGAGTGGGCGGCGGCTTCCAAAGAAGAAGAGATTTTTGTAGGAAAAAAAAGTGGGCTGCGTGTGGAAAGAATTGAGAGTCATACGGCAGACAGAAAAAGAACGGAAGAAAAGATTCCCCGGCAACGGCTCCAAAAACTTGTTGTGTTTTTTATATTGCAAGTGTACGATATTGTAACAAGTAGTAAAGTGGACCATTAAGTCCGGATTATCATTCCCACGAGGACTATACTTTAGCCTTAATTTACTTTTCTAACTCCTATTTGATAAAAGACAAACAAATAAAAATATGGATTTGTTGAGACTATTTAATTTAAACATGTGAAATTGAATTGAATTGAAAACAAACACAATTTATCGAAATTCAAATAATGACGGTTATTAGGGCGGAACAACTTCACCTATTGATCACCTTTATTCCTTAAATCAAGATTCATAACCTAATGTAGTGTTCGATCGAATTCTTCTATTGTATTCAATTTACCCCTCTCGAGTTCTCATTGAACCTATTTAACTAATTCAATTCCATATCTCTATGCGAATTGACGTTAATCAAACGAAACATTGGTTCTAAGAATTCAATTATGACCGCAATAATTAACATAGGTATCTCTACACGTTATGTCAATTTACTGGATTTTACTATTTGGTCTAAACCCTAAACTCACCTCTCGACTCGTAAAGGATTCACAAAATCATCTAATTAGTGATCAAGTAATTAAATGCATTAAACTCATAATAAAATCAACACATAAAAATATAAAAACAAGAATCTCAAAATAACGAAATAAAGGATCCCAATTCGGCTACATTGTTCGCCCTAAAAATAATTTAGTTACGCATAATATAAAAATAAAATATGCAAAAGAGGAACGACATCACCAAAATATGACGGAACGTGAATGATTTTCAATTTCGTGTTGCCACCGTCTTCTTCCTGTTTTCTCTGCAATTCAGCCGCCTCTTTCCAAGCTTCCACAATCTGTCTCTCTAATTTGAGCCGATTAATGCTGCCAGTTTATTGATTTTAGCCCTTGAATATGTGTGTATGTAATCCTCCAACACAGTTCTCCAACAGCCCACTATCTCTCCATTGCCGGCAAATCTTTTCTTCCGTTCTTTTTCTGTCTGCCTATGACTCTCAATTCTTTCCACATGCAGGCCACTTTTTTTTCCTACAAAAATCTCTTCTTTGGAAGCTGCCGCCCACTCTATATTTTTTTCTCTCCTTGCAATTGCCAGCCACTTTGTATATATATGTATATAATATACAAAGCAATAGTAGCCGCCCACTTTTTCCAACTTCTACCCTAATTCGGCGATCCCCCACTTTCTCCGAAATTATCAGAATTTTCATGCTCCAGGAGTCAATGAAGATGCTATTAAATTGTGGTTATTCCCATATACACTTAGAGATGCCGCATTGGAGTGGTTGGACGCCGAACCTCATGGGAGCATCACTACATGGGAAGAACTGACCAGAAAATTTTGCAATAAATTCTTCCCACCAGCGAAAGTAGCTAAAATCAGATTGGAAATTCAAACTTTCAAACAACAGGATGGAGAAAGCTATCACGAGGTATGGAACAGATTTAAAGAGCGAATGCGAAAGTGTCCAAATCATGGAATCCCAATTGGTAATCAAGTGCAATACTTTTATACCGGACTTTCACCATTGTCAAAATCTCAGGTGGATTCTTCTGAAGGTGGATCAATCATAGGAAAATCAGTACAACAAACATTGGATCTATTTGAGCTAATTGCCACTACACACTCAATGTTTTCATCAGAAAGAGTGGTACCACCGAGAGCACCTGGGACGTATGAAATGGATAACACTGCATCTACGAACGCACAAATAGCAGCGTTGACGAAGCAAGTAGAATTGTTGGTAAAATCTCAGACAAGGGGAGCACATGCTATAATGAGTAGTCCAACATGCGAAAATTGTGGAGCTAATCATGCAACAGAGAGTTGTATGTCTATGGGTTTTCCAGAGGAACAAGTCAACTTCATTCAAAATGGATCCCGCAATTTTAATCCGTATTCTCAAACTTACAATCCAGGATGGAAATAACACCCAAATTTCAGGTGGTCTGATACTCAGTCAGGGAATGCCCCAAATAATGCTCAGCTAGAGAAGAAACCAAGTTTGGGGAGATGTTCAATCAGTACATGCAAAGGACATATAAGGTTTTCCAACAAATTGATACAAACTTTCAGAATCAACAAGCTTCAATCAAGAAATTGGAAACACAAATTGGTCAGATAGCTCAGCAATTGACAGAATGGCCCCAAGGGACATTATCGGGCAACACTATGATAAACCCAAAGGAGCAAGTACGGGCTATCACAACTAGAAGTGGAGTACAATTACCCGAAATACATGTGCAAAGGCCTAATAGAAGAGAGAAAGAAGCAGAAGTAGAAGAGGGGCTGGAGAAAGAGCAAACTAGAACACATGAACATGAAGACAAAAAGGAGAATGAAAAATCGGCTACACTTAGAGCACCGAGTCCTGTTAAAGCTTATGTGCCACCGATCCCCTTTCCTCAAAGGTTGCAGAAGAGGAGGATGGATAAGCAATTTGAGAAGTTTGTTGAAGTCTTTAAGAAGCTCCAAATAAACATACCATTCACCGATGCAATTGCACAGATACCTAGTTATGCAAAGTTTCTGAAAGAGATCTTGGCTACCAAGAGGAAATTGAAAGAACATGAAACCGTTTGCTTAAATGAAGAATGTAGTGCAGTTCTCCTGAAAAAGCTACCTCCTAAACTAAGAGATCCAGGGAGTTTCACTATACCATGCACCATTGGTTCTATTTATTTTGAATGTCCTTTATGTGATTTAGGTGCCAGTGTCAACTTAATGCCATTATCTGTTTACCGGTCTCTTGGATTGAGAGAAGCTAAACCTACAACTATTTCTTTACAACTTGCTAACCGTTCGATAAAAAGGCCAAAGGGAATTGTTGAAGATGTGCTTGTCGAGGTTGATAAATTTATCTTTCCGGCCGACTTCATAATTTTGGATATGGAGGAGGATTCCAATATTCCTTTTATCTTGGGCAGATCGTTCTTGGCTACAGAACGGGCGTTGATTGATGTTTACGATGGCAAAATGATCCTTCGCATGGACAATGAACAAGTCATTTTCAATATGTTTTCAATATGTTCAAAGCAATGAAACACCCATTGACATCAGACGCTTGCTGCCAGGTAGATGCTCTTGACGAACTTGTGACAGATGTATTTCATGCAACAAATCCAGAAAATGATCATGAAGCAGACAGTACAAAATTTGAGAAAAAAAGTTAGAAGGAACATAATGCATGGTGAATTTGGTTGAACAATCAAATGCAAAGAGACATTGGCAATATGCGTCTCTTGGTTCAAATCCCACACCATCAGTACCATCAGTGGAGAAAGCACCGAGTTTGGAGTTAAAGCCCTTACCATCATGCCTCCGTTATGCATATTTGGGAGAAGCTTCAACCTTGCCTGTGATTATTGCCCGCGACATCACAACAGAGGATGAGAAGAAGCTGTTGGGTGTACTTCGGGAACATAAAACTGCAATTGGATGGACAATAGCTGATATTCGGGGAATCAATCCCACTCTTTGTATGCACAAGATTTTGATGGAGGATGAGTCCAAGCCATCAGTGGAGGGGCAGGGCAGACTGAACCCAACTTTGAAGGAAGTGGTCAGGAAAGAGGTGTTGAAGTTACTTGATGCAAGAATTATCTACCCCATTTCAGACAGTTCGTAGGTCAATCCAGTTCATGTGGTGCCTAAGAAGGGTGGAATTACGGTGGAAAAGAATGAGAACAATGAGTTCATTCCAACAAGATTAGTCACGGGGTGGAGAGTCTGCATAGATTACAGGAAACTGAATACTGCCACCAGAAAGGATCACTTCCCATTGCCCTTTATCGATTAGATGTTAGAACGGTTAGCAGGCCATTCTCATTATTGTTTTCTGGATGGATACTCGGGGTATAATCAGATAGCAATTGCTCCAGAAGACCAAGAGAAAACAACATTCACATGTTCTTACGGTACTTTTGCTTTTAGAAGAATGCCATTTGGTCTCTGCAACGGACCTGCAACTTTTCAGCGATGTATGATGTCAATATTCTCTGACATGGTTGAAAAATATATCGAAGTATTTATGGTTGACTTTTCAGTTTTTGGAAACTCATTTGATAACTGCCTAGAACGTTTGGCACTTGTGTTACAAAGGTGTGAGGAGAAAAATCTGGTGCTTAATTGGGAAAAATGTCATTTCATGGTCAAAGAAGGGATAGTGTTGGGTCATCGGATATCATCACAAGGCATCGAAGTTGACAAAGCAAAGATACAAGTGATTGAAAAGCTGCAGCCACCGACTTCAGTCAAGGGAATTCGGAGTTTTCTAAGTCATGCAGGGTTTTACAGAAGATATATCCAAGATTTTTCGAAGATCACAAAACCCTTATGCAACTTGTTGGAGAAGGACGTACCATTTATCTTTTCTGAGGAATGTTTAAATGCCTTTAACACTTTGAAGGAAAAGTTAACATCTGCACCTGTCATCGTGGCACCAGATTGGGAATTACCTTTTGAGCTCATGTGTGATGCTAGTGATTTCGCAGTGGGAGCAGTGCTAGGTCAACGAAAGGGAAGGGTCTTGCATGTCATTTACTATGCCAGCAAAACTTTGACAGATGCTCAGATCAACTATGCAACAACTGAAAAGGAAATGCTAGCAGTAGTATTTGCCTTTGACAAATTTCGTTCTTATCTGATTGGTTCAAAAGTGATAGTCTACACAGACCATTCTGCTTTAAAGTATTTATTTGAGAAAAAAGATGCCAAACCCAGGCTGATTCGATGGGTTCTATTACTGCAAGAGTTTGACATTGAAATTCGTGATAAGAAGGGACAGAAAATCAGGTAACAGATCACTTATCAAGGCTGGAGCAGGCTGAAGAGTTTGACGATTTGGATATCAATGAAATTTTTCCTGATGAGCAACTTATACAGTTGGAAAAGGCTCCTTGGTATGCATACATTGTTAATTATTTAGCAACTGGGCATGTAGATCCAGATTTTACCTATCAGCAGAAGAAGAAACTTTGCCATGAGGCGAAATTTTACTATTGGGATGATCCACATTTATACAGAAGAGGGGCAGATTAGATTATCAGAAGATGTGTGCCAGAGAATGAGATGAAACCAATACTTTTCAGGGTTCATGCTTCGGCGTATGGAGGGCATTTTAGCTCGACTAAAACTACAGCGAAGGTGCTTCAAAGCGGTTTCTATTGGCCAACGTTATTTAAGGACTATCACAGTTTTTGCAGATCGTGTGATAAGTGTCAAAGAACAGGTAACATATCTGCACGTCACGAGATGCCCTTAAACAACATATTGGAAGTGGAGTTATTCGATGTTTGGGGCATTGATTTTATGGGACCTTTTCCATCATCTTTTAACAATCGATATATCCTAGTGGCAGTGGACTACGTCTCCAAATGAGTGGAAGCAAAGGCGTTGCCAACCAATGATGCTAGGGTAGTGGTGAATTTCATAAGGAAAAATATCTTCAATCGCTATGGAGCTCCAAGAGCCATCATTAGTGATGGTGGAACTCACTTCCGTAACCGGTTATTCCAAGCGGTTCTTGCTAAATATGGAGTACAACATCGAATATCGACACTTTATCACCCTCAGATAAGTGGACAGGTTGAAACATCCAACATGCAGTTGAAAAGGATTTTGGAACTCACGGTGAATGCATCCCGTAAAGATTGGTCCAAAAAATTGGACGATACTTTGTGGGCCTATCGCATCGCTTACAAGACGCCGATTGGAATGTCACCATATCGAATAGTATTTGGGAAGGCTTGCCACTTACCAGTTGAGTTTGAACACAAAGCATACTGGGCATTGAAGTAGTTGAACATGGACTTAGAAAAAGCCGGAGAAACAAGAATTCTACAGCTTCACGAATTGAAAGAATTTAGAAGAGAAGCTTATGAAAATGCATCAATCTACAAAGAAAGGACGAAACAGTGGCATGACAAGAATAGTCGACAACGAATTTTCAGAGTGGGGGATCAAGTATTCTTGTTCAACTCCAGACTTAAGCTATTCCCAGGAAAATTGAAATCAAGATGGTCTGGACCTTTCACAGTATCCCAAGTGTTTCCCTACGGTACAGTTGAATTACACCACCCAACTAAGGGAAATTTTAAGGTTAATAGGCAACGCATCAAACACTATGTGGAGGATTTCCCTACTGCCAAAGAAAGTATTGAACTCGCTGTTCCAGAGTAATCGCAGCACAAAGTCAAGCTAATGACGTTAAAGAAGCGTTTCTTGGGAGGCAACCCAAGCTTTTTCCGTTATTTTTTTTATTTTTTATTTTTTGAGTTTTAGGATAATTTAATTTATTTGTGACTCCTTATCCATACCCCTTTTTCCCCTTATATCTTCGATATTTTAGTTGGTTTATTAAATGTTAAAATTAAGTAACACGTGTTCCAATTATTTGATCTTGATGCTTTAATTGATTTTTTTTCAGGAACATGACGTCGCAGAACATGTAAACCAACATTGACAAAGGAACTAACGAAAGCAATGAATAAGCAAGCCATTGAAGTAACAGTCATTTCAGGGGAAGTCCTTTCTTCACATTCTTCCCCACCCCTTTATATGCAGATTTAGGATTAAAGACATTGAGGACAATGTCTAGTTTAAGTTTGGGGGTGGAAAACACGAATTTTCATTTTCTTTATGTGTTTTATGTGCGTTTATTGTTAAAAAAAAAAGTCAAAAATTAAAAAAAAAATAGTATAATAAAAATATTTTATTTTTATATGCTCGTGTGAGTTAGTTGGCCTGGCTGACAATGACGAATATATTGAATCATGGATTGATCTATGAATGGTGAATAAGTTGCATGCTTAGATTAATTTTTACTTTTCCATGTGAAATTTGATCCATAATTTGAGCACGTGAATTAAGTTAAGCATTATGTAGGATTGAGTTGATTTCATAATTGAATAGGTTGAAATAGTGGACCATAGATGCTAAACCCAAAATCACTAAATGTTACATTCTTAGACCAAATTTAGAATAGTTTTGGGAGATTTCACTGTTGTAGGGAGATATTGAGATAAATAGAGATTTCATGTGTGAAATTAAAAATCTTTTGTGGATTGTCTAAGGTCAATAGGATGCAATTTGGTAAAAATCTTAAATTAAAGATTGGTTACTTGGATAAGTGTTTAATGAGGGACATTACACTAATCAAGGCATAAAAAAATATGCTATTTGAAAATTTCTCTTCGTAGCCTTTATGACTCGAGCAATTAAGCCTGCAAGGGTCTTTACAACTTGGTGCCCTGTGGTCATTTGATTTGGGAGTCATCGGCTGAAAGCTTGTTACATGGGTCATTTAGAAAGTTTAAGTGAGAGAATACTTCAAATAAAGAAAAAAATTACTCATATGAAAAAAAAATAATAATAATAATAAAAATCAGAAAAAGCAGGTGCATGAAACAGAAGACGCACTAATGCCTTGGTTAAGTCCCAAACACTTGTTTAAGAAAATCGACTTTTTATAAGAGATTTTTCACCTAGTTAAGTCCTAGAGATTGAAGCAATCAAACTTAATGAAGAATCCTTGTTTATTGAAATGTTAAACTGTAAGTGGTGAAATTTTGCCAAACTAGAGAGGTGAGGATAGTAAAAAAATACAATTGTAGTTCACACATTGGAAAAGAGTGAAAAGAATAAGTTTGGGGGTGTGTGTATCTCACCAGTGATGAAAGAACATATTTGACCATTGAGGGTCGGGAATTGAAACAACTTATGAATTCATAATGCTATACTTAATTCACCATCCATACACACACACACACACGTCGATTTTACATTGGAAAAGTGAGTTTTAATTTATGTATTGTGATTTTGAAGCTGTGCATAGATTTGATTTCAATCATGAGGTAAAAAGTCAGGTTAGCTAGCAAAATTTTATTACTTTACTTGATTGATTGACTATCAATTAGGTAATTAGCACTGCTTGTTTGTGTGCTTGTTAAGTTTTAATTTTGTTTGAGGACAAACAAATATTCAAGTTTTGGGGTATTTGATAAGTGTATTTTATTCACTTATTTGGACTATATTATGAAAATTTTATGTCGTCAAATTATTAATTTCTACTTAAGTTGGGTTAATTTTCTTTTATTTTTAGTTATGGACTCGTCTCCAAGCAATTGGAAAGGAAGAATGACAAAATTGAATGAAATCTACAATTTTGGAGATCAAATTTAATACTTGGAAAAGTGAAGGACTTGCATTGAATCAAAGAATACATGGGTTGCAACAATTTAGTGGACTCAAGGATTGAATTGCATTAACTTAAAAGATTTGAGGGCTTGAAGAATATAATACAATAAATGGGCTTTCTTGTGGACTTTGAATTGGAATCAAAAGGGGAGTCTCCTGTTTCATGTCAAAGGGGACGGCTGGGACCAATTGGAAGGGAGGAGAGTACATTACCTATTTTCCTTAACTGGGGGATCACGGAATTAGGGTAAAAGTTGGAAAAAGTGGGCAGCTACTATTGCTTTGTATATTATATACATATATATACAAAGTGGCCTTCAATTGCAAGGAGAAAAAAAAATATAAAGTGGGCGGTGGCTTCCAAAGAAGAAGAGATTTTTGTAGGAAAAAAAAGTGGGCTGCGTGTGGAAAGAATTGAGAGTCATACGGCAGACAGAAAAAGAACGGAAGAAAAGATTGGCCGGCAATGGAGAGATAGTGGGCTGTTGGAGAACTGTGTTGGAGGATTACATGCACACATATTCAAGGGCTGAAATCAATAAACCGACAGCATTAATCGTCTCAAATTGGAGAGACAAATTGTGGAAGCTTGGAAAGAGGCGGCTGAATTGCAGAGAAAACAGGAAGAAGACGGTGGCAACACGAAATTGAAAATCATTCACGTTCCGTCATATTTCGGTGATGTCGTTCCTCTTTTGCATATTTTATTTTTACATTATGCGTAACTAAATTATTTTTAGGGCGAACAATGTAGTCGAATTGGGATCCTTTATTTTTTTATTTTGAGATTCTTGTTTTTATATTTTTATGTGTTGATTTTATTATGAGTTTAATGCATTTAATTATTTGATCACTAATTAGATGATTTTGTGCATCCTTTACGAGTCGAGAGGTGAGTTTAGGGTTTAGACCAAATAGTAAAATCCAGTAAATTGACATAACGTGTAGAGATACATATGTTAATTATTGCGGTCATAATTGAATTCTTAGAACCAATGTTTCGTTTGATTAACGTCAATTCGCATAGAAAAATATGAAATTGAATTAGTTAAATATGTTCAGTGAGAACTCGAGAGGGGTAAATTGAATACAATAGAAGAATTCGATCGAACACTACATTAGGTTATGAATCTTGATTTAAGGAATAAAGGTGATCAATAGGTGAAGTTGTTCCACCCTAATAACCGTCATTATTTGAATTTCGATAAATTGTGTTTGTTTTCAATTCAATTCAATTTCACGTGTTTAAATTAAATAGTCTCAACAAATCCATATTTTTATTTGTTTGTCTTTTATTAAATAGGAGTTAGAAAAGTAAATTAAGGCTAAAGTTCTCGTGGGAACGATAATCTGGACTCAAAGGTCCATTTTACTACTTGTTACGATATCGTACAATTGCGATATAAAAAACGCAACATGAATTCAGAAAAGAAACTTAATCGAAGCACATAATTTGAAGCAACAACCACATCAATCAAATTATTATTATTATTGAAGCAATGACTAAATCAACAAAAAATTAAATAGAGATATATATAGTTTTAGTAACAAAGTTAACATATTTAAAAATCAGCTAGGTCCTCAAACAAGCTATAATTAATAATTCAGCAAGGGATTCGGTTTTACCCTCTTGGGCATGCTTGGCTCTTTTAACAGCAGAAATAGTACCCCAAATATGTGAAAAATGCCTTATAAACAGTGCCATAGGCTACATGCTCAACAATCCTGCTTGAATGAAATCCCACAGTTTGGAAACTGCAACTTCTTCTTATTATTCATGTAATAAATCCAAGCAGTAATCAAATTCCCACTCTTCAAATTCACACTTTGCAGCATCAAATTGGCATCTTGATTGAGATAATGCTGTTAGTTGTCATTAGGATCATTAAAGTGCAAATCTTGCTGTGTACTAAATTCAATTGCAATAAATTTGTTCTTGGTCAATTGCGATGAATTGACAAGGCCTAAGTACCCTCCTGCATTTCCCAAGTACGCATAAATAATTAGAATTCGTAAAACGTACATAAGAAAAATCCTCAAATTTTCTGGGATCTTATCTGAACTCACAGAAAATATATTAGAATTAGAGAGAAATATCAATAACCGTGCTTATATTCAAGAAATCAAAAGACAACAGACCAATTGATAACCAATTGAGCCTCTCAACTATGATTTTTCACATACACAGAGAAAAATGGAAATACCCCAACATTATCATATATATAAGCAGTACAAGGTAAATCAAAAAATAACGTGTGGGTGTGTATATTAAGCACATATTATACTGATTAATGGTGAGAAGAAGAAGAAAGGAGAAATCTTAAGGGTCAATGTGGGGAATGGAAGAGTAAAGAGGTATGATTGGTTGAGTGGAAAAATGAAGAAAGAGCAAAGACGGAGTGACATGTGGAAATGGAGAAAGCAAAGCGTGGAGGAAATGCAGGAAAAAAAATTGATTTTTGATAACGATAGGAAATCGTGATACGTGGTGTGCCAATGTCTTGGCTCTTTTATTTTATAGTGAATATAAATTATAAATTTGAATATGTTGTAATTAATAAATATTATTGGAATATAATTATCTTTATACGAGTTAATTGTTCCAATAATTACTAAATTTGTGTTCATGTCTTCAACTGTTCACTAAAATTTCAAATGTCGAGTTTTGATCACTAAATTTACCAAAATATTTGGACGTTACTTATTGACATGATATATGTTTCACAACTCTAATGAAATTGGTGACATAACAAATGGAATGTATAGGTGGCGTCCAAACACTATTATGTAAATTGTCGCGTTAGAAAGACGTATTTGATTGTTCACTATACTTTGGAAGACACATTGATTGTTCACTATACTTTGGAAAGATGTCCTTTATTGCTCACTATACTTTAAGGTGATTAAGTTTTGGCACTAAACTTGTAAAACCGACACCGACCTATCCTGAAAATTTAGGAATGTAATTCCAAGTATCACTTGCATACAACAAATTTTATTTATTTGTGGATGGGTGCTATTGAGTGGAGGCTTACATAGCTTGCTATGAAAATATAATCAATGCGATGAACATTCTTTGTACCAACTGTGGATGTTCATCCAATCGAAGTTCCTAAATAGATGGGTAAACAAAAGGGAAAGACAAAAATAAATAAATAAATAATTGAAGTGACCTTTTTTTTAATGACAAAATTATGGTGAATTGGAGGTGTCTACTCCATGTGTTTTTGATTGATGACAGAATACAGGTGTACTTTTTTTTCAAAATATAATTAGTACTGCAAATGTTTTCATTGATGCACATAACTATGATATATGTTTTTGGATGATTTTTGGTGTGTTTTTTGCTGCACAAAAATATTGGCTGCAACTGATACATTTTGGTTTATTGTTAATATAGATTACGGATTTTTTGGGTGAATACCATGCATATTTTTGTTAAAATTAGTCATTAGAATCCTCAATATTTTTTTTTGTCATTTTATTGTATCCAACTCATAGTTATATTTTTAATTAGTAGCTACAAATGTTAATCAATATTTATGTGATAAGTTGTAGATTGTCCAAGTTAACTTCAACCGGTATAATGCATAATTTGATGATAAGTGGCTTTGAGAGAGATCAAGCATCAAGATGTTTAGGCTTTAACATGGATGAAGATGTCTCTATTTAGAATTGAAAATTTGCAATTTCTAGCTCATATCCTTAGTTTTCTCTTAAAAACTTAGTTTCAAATATATCGAATATTAGAAGAATTGCAACAAAACTCAAATATATTACGAAATGTCTTGAAACATTCGCTTTTAACATGTTGCAAAATTAAATTTTGTTGTATACAAGTGAAACTTGGAACAACATTCCTAAATCTTCAAGACAGGTCAGCATCAATTTACAAGCCTAGTGCTCAAAATCCGACCATCTTAAAGTATAGTGAGCAATCAAATATATTTTTAAAAGTATAGTGAGCAATCAAAAATGTCTTTTTTACATGGCAATTTGTATAACAGTGTTTGGACATACCTGTACATTTTGACTGCCATGTTACTAATTTCTTTAGAGTTGTAAAACAAATGTTATGTTAGTGAGCAACTTCCATTATTTTGATAAGTTTACTAATCAAAGCTCAACATTTTAAACTTTAGTGAGCAAAAAACATTTATATAAGCTCCTATTTGACCTCTATTAAAATTATAATTCATTTTTCTTGTTAACCGCACATTCTCGAAAAAAAATAATATTATACATAAACCTAATTTTTTTTCTTTTTTAACTACACATTCTTCAAATAAGAACTATTCCAAAAATTAAAATGACAAATAATCGAGCCCAAACAGGGCAAAAGTTCAGTGATTATTGAGACAATTGTCTATCCTTACACTTAAAACTATTTTAAAAATTGCTCCTAGCCATTTATAGTCCTCGACAAGGCTCATATCATAAATTCCCCACAGAATCAGATTGGCAAATTTGGGATGAGGGTGAGGGACTAGAGCTCTTGCTTAGATTGAATAAGATAGGTATATATATATATATATATATACACACACACACACACACGTAGTGCCACCATACCATCGTCCGCGCCTTGCTAAGTAGAAGCGACGATGATCATCGTTGTGAAGCAACGACGCAGCATAGTAGAGATGCACAACCTCGCACACTCGACAATAAATATAGGAAAAGGTGGTATCATTATTGGAAGAAGTGGTGGCTCTAGCGTAGATTCATCCAGTGGCAAGAGAAAAACTTGTGGTGGCTCTTGTGGTGGTGTGAATATTGAGAAAAGATATAGCTTCGGCGTAGATTCATCTGTTGGCGGAAGGAAAACTTGTGGTGACTCTCATGGTAGTGCGGATATTGTGAATCCACCTTTCCAATCTCTTTTTTCTCTATCACTGCGTTGCCGTACATGAATCCATCGTTCCATTCTCTTTTCTATCTGTCAATGTGCTGCTGCGCCTTCGTGCCTAGCAATACATCATCGTTGTGCTGCACTATTTTACATAGCAGCACTTATCGTTGTGCATGGTTTTGGGCTGTTTTCAGATGATTTGGGTTTGATAGTTGTTTAGATTTGAGATGGGAGCTGTGTTTTTGGGTGGTTTGTGGGTGGTTCGTGATCGCTGCAACGCCAATGGGCAGCGACGATGGTGGTTTTGCACAAGTTTAGATGACAATGCGGTGGTGGTACTGCAGTGCAGTGCTATGGGTGTGGTGGTTGTTTTGCGATTGCTGTGCGGTGCGGTTAGGTGAGGGTGGCGACAGCGGCGGTAATAGTTGTCGTGGTGGTTGTGGTTGTGGGGTGCGAATAGTGTTTTTGACCAATTATTTGGTTGGTTGTAATCAATAAATTTGTTAATGTTTGACCAATAAATAATGCGTGATCAATGAAATAAGTAATTTATGACCAATAAATAATATTTGACATATAAAAATGTGAGTTTTTGACTACATTTGTAATCGTGGCTTACAATTTATTAAGTTGTGACCAATTAATTTAATAATTTGTAACGAGAAATAAATTGCGACCAATTAATTTCATAATTTGTAACCATCAAAGTTATTGACTTATAAAATTTGTGATTTGTGACCGAAAAATAATACGTGATCTATTAATTTGATAATTTATGATCGATAAAGAAATTGTGACTTATAAAATTTATGGTTTGTGATCGAGAAATAATATGTGATCAATTAATTTGTTAATTTGTGATCGAGAAGTAAGTTGTAATTTATACAATCTGTGATTTGTGACTGTGACGTCTGTAATTGTGACTAATACATAACTCTGACCATAATTTATATAATATTACGACCTTAATATTTTTAATAAGTAAAATTTAATTTAGATCTGATATTTGAAATAATAAAACTAAATTCTTAATTTTGAAATCGTATTTTGTAATCATCTTAGGTAATTTTTAATTTTAATTTTTTTAAAGCCCGGTTCCAAAGATTAGCTCAATCCCAGCCTAAAAGCAATAAAACTTTGAAGCCCAATTGATTACGTCCAAAGAATAACGTGGTAGTTGTAGCACGGCTTCGGGGTGTCGTATCCACAAGGAGATAGAAGAATATTTAAAGGATAAAAAAGACTGAATTGTTCTCTCAAATGTGTAATAAAATTCAATGTTAAAAGGTGAAATTAAAATCAATAATTTGAAGCAGTGAAATATCAGGATTCCCTCAATTGAATTGGATCGATCATATCAATTATTCATTTTTATAACAAAATTAGAGGATTTCATCCGAACACTCTAATCGGAAGATATATCTTGAAAACCAATTTAATTTATAAATGTAATTCTAGAATTTAAACTTAAGACATATTCGTACAATTTTATTGGAACAAGATCAAAGATCGACCATATACATCAAACATAAGGCAGTAATCAATCTGCCAATAAAATGAAATTGAGATTAAAATTCAACAACTAGTTTAATCTAACGATAGAAGAAGCATAACTGAATCTATGAAAGATATAATAATTGTTAAACCAATCTCAACAATAAATAATTGAAATTGAAACTCAATAAATAGTTTGATTGAATAATGGAAAAAACACGACTGAATCCATGAAAAATCTTGTAAAGATTAAACAGATTTCAATATAAATTCAAGAGAATGAAAATCTAAATTTTAAGATTTTTTGACAGTGAAATGATCAAATTAAATAAATAAAAGATATGAAATCACCAATTCCAACCGAGTTCCTTCGTAGTTTCACCAAGGGTTTTAGTTCTCCATGAGTTTCTTGAGCCAAAGATGAGAATAATGGTGTATGGGGGCCTCTTTCATATGTATTCTGATGTTAAGTATTTGTAGGAGTCGGAAATTGGATGAAAATCACGTCCAAATTGGTTTCCAAAAGAGTTCTAATCGAATAAGGAAAGTTGCCTTTGCGAGCGAATTTTTTTATCTCTACACAGCAGTCAGTAATTTGGTTATACTTTCTTTTCCAATATTCGATTTAGACGATTCAAAATGTATTGAAAATATAACTCAAATAGCTACAACTTTGTTACAAATATATCTTTTCCAATTCGGACTTTTATTATGCCAAAAATGGGTCTCAATTTTCGGCTAAATATCTGAAATATATCTTGTGCGAATTGGAAATTTATTTTGATAATATTTTGAGCATATTCCATTTATTTTTGACTTCTAATTGCTTCCAATCGACCCTTAGCATTCTCGAACCTTTATTGTGAGCTCCGACATAATTTTTGAGTATTTGCACTTTAGTGACTGAACTTTCACTTTCTTCCATTTTGGTCATTTTTTACTTGTTTCTTCTTATTTCTGCTACATTCATCACTCGTCCTGCAAAACATAAATTACATAGAATTAAGTTATATTCCAATATATTGATCAACAATTGCTCATATTTTAACAGTAAAATAAGTATGTAAAAATGCACTTATCAAACTCCTCCAAATTTGAACGATTGTTTGTCCTCAAACAATAACAATATAATTCAACTCTATGAATAACATGGTTTAACAATATGTTGTGTCTCAAGTTTAAAATTTTGTGGTCAGACAAATAAACAATTACAACATTGCAAAAATTAAATCATTCTCCACCTGTTATATGCATAACCTGACGCGTGCGTGTGTGTGTGAAAACGCATGTCAACATATTAAGATTATGATTGGTTCAATCTCTGACCCGTAGTAGTCAAATATGTACTTTTCTCGCTCGAGAGATACACACACCCCAAACTTACGCTTTTCACTCAATTTTTCCGGGGTGTATCTTAAGTTGAATCCATTCAATTCTGTTTCTTACACTCTCTTAGTTTGGATAGACATTACTCCTACACGTCCACACTTTAACAAGTCGGGATTTTCCTATTTTTTTATTGCTTTAACCTTTAAGACTAGACTAAGTTACTTGCTTTTCGTCAAATTGTAGTTTTATCAATTGGATGTTTGGGGCGTAATCAATGTATTTGAATATATTTTTTTTTCATTTTTTTCTCCATTTCTTTTTCTCTTTTTATTTGAATATCTTCTCATTTGCTTTCTATATAATCCATGTAACGAGTTTTAGGTCGATAACTCCCAAGTCAGATGACCATAGGGCACCAAGTTTTAAATCACCCTCATATGCTTAATCACCCGAGTTATATAAACTCGAAAAGATGCTTTTTATGTACTCAAAGTTTAGTGCAATGTCCATTTTCTTTTAGACATCCAGTTTTTAAAACTAACTTCTAACTTGAAGCTTTCACCTTGTTTTTATCTCAATGAGTTTCAAACAATCCACACAAGGTTTCCATGCATGGAATCCCTACTCATCTCAATGTTTTCCTGTAACAGTTCAATCATCTCCAAACTAGCATATATTTGGATTTATGGAATACGGCATTAGAGGTTATTAGGTTGTATCACTAAGTTCCACTATCCTCTACAAAATGAACCAAATCATTACTCAATATGCCAAACATAAGTGACGTGCATAGAAAATATCAAGTTCTACATAACAGGTTTAGACTAATCTCATACTGCACTATTTTCATCATTCACAGCCGACACCTATTCCAATAATCGCATCATAGTTAACACATTTGTTAAACTCACACAAGCACACAAATCAATAATTAAAATCTAATGTTAAAAGATAAAAAACTGAATTTTTTTAAAAACACACAAACATGCTAAAATTGCAGTAAAGAGATGAACCGAATAGATGAATGAAAGCTCATGCTCCACCCCCAAACGTAATTGAAACATTATCCTCAATGTTTAAGCATGAATACCAAAGATAAGAAGGGAAAGATGTCACCTGAGCATGACAGTGAGTCAACAGAAACTTGAGGTATAAGAAGCCTGAAAGTACTCAATTGAATGGTAAAATAAAGAAAATGACAAAATTGACTAGAATAAAAATGCAAAAGTAAAAGGCAGAAGAAAAAGAACGAACTACCAGGGCATTTGTTTATTGTCTTTTGCTCGACCCAATGTTTCCTCCCTAACCTGCATCCAGCAAGTGTGGTTTCAATCTTCTTTGCAATGCACTAAGCTCCTTGGATATAAGCACTGGTGATGTTCCTCTGCCTCTATCAAATATATGCCTGGGATAACCAGAGGAGAGCTCAGAATCAGAAATAGGGACCTGGAAGACAAAAGGTAAAGTTCTCTCATTAGAAACTGACAATATAAAATAAGAACTATTACCCGACCCTTGATCATCTATCTCAAGATGTTTATTAATGACGAAGTCTACTCCATCCGGTTCTAAAATTTCCTGTGCTAGTCCAAGGAACACACTATCAGCAACCTCTTGAGTGAGTGCATCAATCATGTGTGTTTGATGACACTCGTCATCCTTGTCTAACTGCTTAGTGATATGGAAAATATTGACTTCTAGAGTCATATTCTCAAATGATAGTTTCATAAGACAATTCCTATAATTAATCAGAGCATTAGCAGTAGCAAAAAAAGGTCTACCAAGAATGATAGGAATTTTAGAGTCAATATTCACATCATCTTTTACATACAACACCAAGAAATTCACGGGATAGTAAAATTTATCAATTTGAATCAAGACATCCTCAACTACTCTCCTAGGTCTAACAATGGACCTATAAGCTACTTGTAAAACCACAGATGTAGGTTTCACCTCACCCAAACCTAATGGCAGGTAAATAACATAAGGCATGAGATTGACACTATCCCCTAAATCTAGAAGAGCTTGTCCAAACTCATGACTCCTAATGATACAAGACACAGTAGGACAATCAGGGTCCTTATACTTAGGTGTGACTCTTTGTTCAATCACTGCACTCACTTGCTCGGTCAAGAAAGTGGTGTTCTTGATAATGTATTTGCTTTTGATAGTGCATAAATCCTTAAGGACTTAAGCATACGTAGGACTCTATAAAATTACATGCAAAAAGAGCAAATTGATTTTTACCTGCTTTAGATGCTCTAAGACTTCACTATGCTGACCAACATATTTTGAAGTGGACTTAAGATCTAGTGGAAAATGTGCTCTCACTGGATTTTTCATCACTTCCTCCCTAGGGCTACTCGCTTCAGGCTCACTACACTCTTTCTCATTTTCCATAGGTCTAGGGGTTGGTTCTATGACTTTCCCTGACCTAGTGGTTATGACATTTACCTCCCTAAGATTGTTTATATTAGATCCTGAGGTTTGTGCTATGTATCGTCCCTTAGGGTTAGGTTGATGTTGAGCTGGAAATTTCCCACATTCCCCTATTGCTAAGGCATTAGTCAATTTGGTTATGACTTTTCATTTCCTCACTCTTCTCAACAACTTGATTGATCATGGTTTCAAATTTCTGATTTGTTTTCCCCTAAACCTCCATAAAAGCATGTAGGGTGTCCTCTAAGAAATTCCTGGATGTTGAGGGTTGATGTGATGGTGTATTGAAAACTCTAGGTGGCTGAGTAGGTTGCTAGTTATTAGATTTCCAGCTGAAATTAGGATGATTTCGCCACCCTTGATTGTAGGTCTCAGAATATGGGGTATAAGGCTTTTTGTACACACCTAAAGCATTATAGTGTTCATCATAAACCCCCTCATCTCAGTTAAAGCAAAACACTCTTGCACTGGATGATTAAGTCCACTACACATACCACAAGGTCTAGAAGACTTAACATGAGCAACAGTAGATGTAGGCTTTGAACTACTAGTGCGTAGGTTCTCAATTTCTCTAGTCAGGGCATCTACCTTAGCTCTAAGATCGTCCTCTTCCCTAAGATGATAGATGTCTGCACTAGAAGGATTTCCTGCAGCTCGTGACCTATTGGTGCTATCAGTGGAATTAGGGTTAGTCCAGGTGTGGGCTTTCTCAATTAAGTCATCTAAATATCATATAGCCTCATCTGGATCTTTTTGTAGGAAATCACCATTACACATCATTTCAACAAATTGACACTCTCTGGATGTTAACCCTTCATAGAAATAGCTTACGATGCGCCAACTCTCATAACCATGGTGCGGACAAAGAGCTTGGAGTTGTTTTTACCTTTTCTACTCTTGATTGTGGAAGGTTGCTACAACCTCTTTGAATTCCCTAACATGCACATACGGGTTCCAGTTTTCAAGTCCATGAAAATTTGGAAGAAGTTGAATCATTCCAAGTTTAAAATCTACATGTCGCATATTAGGTGGAAACATAATACATGAATGTATAGATGTACGTATGGGGTGCAGATAATCATACAAAGTTCTATATGGTACTTCATGCTCATTTTCAGACATTGTGTTATGTGATGAAGTGTCAGTTTTAACAGATATAAAATCAAAAATATGGTTAAAAAGTTGTTCAAACTCTGTGTCGGGTCTAATCGCAGATCGTCATCGTTCTCCTCGATACCTGCTCATAGAAAAAGTAAAAGAAAATAAAGTGAAAATAGGAAAAATACAATAAAAAAATTAAATTAACTAAAAACACAATAAAAGGAACGATGTCATCATTTTGTAGTCAATCCTTTCGTATTTTGTACCTTCTCTCCGGCAACGGTGCAAAAATTTGATTAGCTCAAAGAATAACGCGATAGTTGTAGCACAACTTTGGGGTGTCGTATCCATAGGAAGATGGAAAAATATTTAAATGATCAAAAATGTTGAATTGTTTTCTCAAATGTATAATAAAATTCAATATTGAAAAGTAAAATTAAAATCAATAATTTGAAGCAGTGAAGTATCAGAATTCCCACAATTGGATCGGATCAATCATATCAATTATTAATTTTTATAACAAAATTAGAGGATTTCATTCGGGCACTCTAATCAGAAAATATATCGTGAAAATCAATTTAATTTATAATTGTAATTCTAGAATTTAGACTTAAGCACATTCACACAATTTTATTGGAACAAGATCAAAAATCGATCATATACATCAAGCATAAAGCAGTAATCAATCCGCCAATAAAGTGAAATTAAGATTAAAATTCAACAACTAGTTTAATCTAACGATAGAAGAAACAAGATTGGATCTATGAAGGATATAATAATTGTTAAACCAATCTCAACAATAAATAATAGAAATTGAAATTCAATAAATAGTTTGATTGAACAATAGAAAAAACATGACCGAATCCATGAAAAATCTTGTAAATATTAAATCGATTTCAATATAAATTCAAGAGCATGAAAATCTAAATTTTAGGATTGTTTAACAATGAAAATATCAAATTAAATGAATAAAAGACATGAAATCACCAATTCCAACCGAATTCATTTGTAGTTTCACCAAGGGTTTTAGTTCTCTATGAGTTTTTTGAGCCAAAGAGAAGAAAAATGGTGTACGGGGGCCTCCTTCATATATATTATGATGTTAAGTATTTGAAGGAGTCGGAAATTGGATGAAATCACGTCCAAATTGATTTCCAAAAGAGTTCTAATTGAATAAAGAAAGTTGCATTTGCGAGTAGATTTTTTGTCTCTGCACAGCAGTCAGTAATTTGGTTATAACTTTCTCTTCAGATATCCGATTTAAACGATTCAAAATGCGTTGAAAAGAAAACTCGAAGAGCTAAAACTTTATTTTAAATGTATCTTTTCCAATTCGAGCTTTTGCTATGCCAAAAATGGGTCTTAATTTTCAGCTAAAAATCTGGAATATATCTTGTGCAAATTGAAAATTGATTTTGATAATATTTTGATCATATTCCATTCATTTTTGACTTCTAATTGTTTCTAATCGACCCTTAGCATTCTTGAACCTTCATCGTGAGCCCCGGCATAATTTTTGAGTATTTGCACTTTAGTCACTGAACTTTCACTTTCTTCCATTTTGGTCATTTTTCACTTATTTTTTTTCTTATTTCCGCTACATTCATCACTCGTCCTGCAAAACATAAATTACATAAAATTAAGTTATATTCCAACATATTAATCAACAATTGCTCATATTTTGACTAAAAAATAAGTATGTAAAAACGTACTTATTACCAAGTAATAAAAGAGTTTTAACGTTTGAACTTTTAACCCAATCCGAATCACTCCAAATTGTTGAATTGAAACCACCACGCGACCACACCTTAACGAGGAAATAGTGGAAGAAGGCCGGTTGATCCGGCCATTTTTCCACAATGGCCGTTTACCATGAAAAAAAGAGAGGAATAAATAATAAACACTTATAAAGCAATGAAAAACTATTTTTACCCTCACACCGTTTGGAAGAGAGAAAGAAGAGAAAAACTGTGGAGAAATCGACGACCCATGCGGTTAAAAAATCGAATACCCATACCAGAGATTTACTATGAAATTGAAGAAGGTTAGCAAAGAACTTTTATATACATTAATTGAGTAAATAAAGCATGTTTTATGTTGATTTGTTGTATAATCTTTATAAAAATGGTTGTAGATCAATAAATTATGCATGAAATTGATATTGAGAGCGGAGATCGTCGTTTTTGGGGTGCTCTGGGAGCGGATCTCCGCCATTTTCGACAACATCCGTCTGGATCGAGATGAGTCTGGATCTAGACCTGCTGGATTGGACCATCTGGATCCAAACGTCTGGGGCATCTGGATCCACATGGCCAGAAGTCTTTTTTAAACATTTTTTTTTTGTTTCCTCCAAACGGCCCAAACACTAGGCCTCCCAGTTAATTGGGCCATCTATACTTAAATGGCCATGACGTCTTTTTTTTGTTTACTAAATTAATTATTTAATTGTTTAATTAATATTAACTATTTAAATTTAACTGTTTATTGAACATTTAATTTTAAATAAATATTTTATTTAATTTTAAATTAATTATTTTAATTGTTTTTTAATATTTAATATTAATTCTTTTAAATTTTATTATGTAATTTTAATTATAGTTTAATTTTTTCTTGAATATTTAGTTAATTATTTAATATTTAATTGAAATAAATAATCAGCAATTAAAGTAAACAATTACAAAAACAATTAAATATTATATAAATAATTAAATATTGAATAAGCAATTTACATAAATAATGAAATATTCAATTAAAAATTGAAAGAAATGATGAAATATTCAATTAACAATTAAAATAAAAATATTAAATAAACAATTAATGTGAATATTACATAAACAATTAAATTTTTTTTGTAAACAAGTTGAAAAATTCACGAAAAGATAGTTTATAAATCATAAAATATTATTGAGTTATTAATAATAAACTATTAAATAAACAAAATAAATTGTTTCTTTGAATTGTTTATTTAAATTTTTATTTAATATTCTATTATTTATAATTAAATATTATATGAACAATTAAAATAAGCAATTTAATGAAAATATTTATTTTAAATTACTTATTTAAATTGTTTATAAAGTATTAAATAAAAAATAAAAATAAATAAACAAATAAATTATTTCATTCAATTGTTTATTTAATTTGTTTGTTTAATATTTAGTTACAAAAAATAGTTTATAAAAAATAAATTATTATTTAGTTATAAAAATTATTAAATAAAAAAAATAAATTGTTTCTTTGAATTATTTATTTAAATTGTTTATTTAATATTCTATTATTTATAATTAAATATTATATAAACAATTAAAATAAGCAATTTAATTGTAAAATCTTCTTTTACAATGAAATATTAAGAGTGTGTTTGGTAGGGATTTTTGGGGGAAGAATTGATTTTTGAATAGTGATATGATAGGAAATGTGTGGTTGAAAAAGAAGAAAAAAGTATTGATGTGATGGAAAATATTATTTTATTGAAAAATGTGTGGTTGAAAATGAGAATTGATTTACTGTAGAAAACGAAAATCTGTACCAAACAGGCCCTAAGTAGACGATTTAAAATATTTATTTTAAATTACTTATTTAAATTGTTTATAAAGTATTAAATAAACAATTAAAATAATTAAACAAATACATTATTTCGTTCAATTGTTTATTTTAATAGTTTGTTTAATATTTAGTTACAAAAAAAAGTTTATTTGAGGTCAGGTCTTGTACTGACCATTAGATACATGACAGATCCAATAACATTTGCATATGAAATTTTAGACATTCTAGCAAACTCTTCATCTGTTTTAGGACAACATTAAGATGAAAGTTTGAACTGATTTGAAAGAGGTAAGGTAACGAGTTTACAGTCAAACATGTTAAATCTTTTCAGAAGTTTTACCATATAATCATGTTGATGCAAAAATAACATGTCCATATCTCTATTTCTTAAAATCTGCATACCAAGGATCTTCTTGGCTGAACCAAGATCCTTTATATCAAATTCAAATTTCAACTTCTGTTTGATATCATCAATTTTAAATTTATTACAACTTGCAAGTAACATATCATCAACATAGAGAATTAAGTACAAAGAACTTTGACCTCCTTTACCTTTATAGTAGAGGCAAACATCATAATTATTTCTTTGAAAACCACGTTTCAAAACAAAGGTATCAAACCTTTTATACCATTGTCTCGGGGCTTATTTAAGACCATAAAAAGATTTCTTTAACAGACATACAACATTTTCGGGGTTACCTTTAATAAAACTAACGGTTGTCTCATATATATATTTTCATCTAAATCACCATAGAGAAAAAGTAGTTTTGACATCTAATTGATCAAGTTCCCATCCAAATTGAACAACACCCCCCTTCACCTTCCTTTATCTTATAGATCCACTTGCAATTAATTAGTTTTTGGTCTTTAGATATTTTAACCAATTCCCAGGTCTTATTTTTAAGGAGTGAACTCATTTCATCATCCATAGCAGCTTTCCAAAATATAAAGTCTTTACATTTTATGGCAGAATCATAAGATTTAGGTTCATTCTCAAATTGATCTTGATAAGTAAATAATGAAACAAAATCATCATTATCAAACATTGCAGGAGGTCTAATCTGCCTCATTTCTCTATATCTTGTGAGTTGATATTCATCAAGAGCTAGAGGAGCAGAATCAGATTGATCTCCAGTTTCAGAAATATTGTCATTTTCAACAGGAATATCATTATCATCAAGATCAGATTCATTAACAGCCGCAAATGTAGGCGTTCTATTTTCTACTAAAGAAGGCTCCACCTCAAATTGAACATCTTTTTCAGTCAATTTATTGTCGTTACCTTCTAAGCATGGCATAATAGACTCATTGAAGATAACATTTCTTCTAACAATCACCCTATAGCCTTTTTCATTTTTAACCTATAGTTTATAGCTTTTAACATTTTCACCATAACCCAAGAAAACACATTTTAGTGATCTAGGTTCCAATTTACAAATATTTTGATGAGCATATATAGCACAGCCAAATATTTTCAAGTGAGAATAGTTAACAGGATTTTCAGACCAAATAGTTTCAGGCACTTCAAAATTAAAGAACTAGTAGGGGTTCTATTTACAAGATAAGCAACAGTTTTTACAACTTCACCCAGAACAATTTAGGTAAACCAGAACTCAAAAGTATGCATTTTACCTTATTTAATAAAGTTCTATTCATTCTTTCAGCCATGTCATTTTGTTGAGGTGTGTAAACAACTATTATATGTCTTAAAATGCCATGTTCTTTGCAAAAATTATTGAATTCATAATTGCAAAATTCCAAATCATTATCTTTTCTTGGAGTCTTTATCTTATGATCAGTTTGGTTCTCAATTTGTGTTTTCCAATATTTGAAAATAGTAATAGTTTCATTTTTTGATTTTAATAAGAAAACCCATATTTTTCTAGAAAAATCATCAATGATCAAAAGATAATATCTAAAATCAGTTAATATAGTTACAGAAGTAAGACCCCATAGATTAGCATGTAGATATTTAAGTATTTATTTGGATTTATGAATTTCAGGTAAGAAAGGTAACTTAACTTGTTTGCGAATAACACACTGTTCACAAGAACCAAAATCACCAAGGTTTTGTTTTCCAAAAACTCATTTATTTTGTAAAGACTTCAGACTTTTCATGCTAATGTGACCAAGTCTTTCATGCCATAATTTTGCTAAAGTAAAGGTGTCAGGTAAAGCAGCAGCGGTTAAGCCAAGTAAACACCATGTCTCTTAGGGGTGCTAATGACCAAATCAGTGCCCCTAAGAATTTTAATATGTCATTGACTCAATTTTATGTCAAACTCCATGTCATCCAACATGTCTAGAGACACCAGGTTTCACTCTAATCCAGGAACATATCTTGTATCTTTCAGGAATTGTACATTGCCATTTTCTAGAAATAGTTTAACAGTTTTTGCTCTTTTAACTTTACAAGTCATGTTGCTCCCCATTATTACTTGCCCCTAGTTGTTGTTTCAAAATCAATAAAATAATTTTTATTGGGACACATGTGAAAAGAACAACTTGAATCAAGTATCCACTTTTCACATAGCTTCTTTTCACTATTAACAAATATTAAACCATCTTCAATATTATTTTTCATTATAGACCATAGCAGCATTCCCATCATCAAAAGCCTTACCTTTTGCTTCATTCTTTTTCTTGTAATAATCTTTAATAAAATGACCCATTTTACCACAGTGATAACATTTCTTGCCTTTTTGCCTTATTCTTGGATTTACTGTTATCATGCCACTTGTTCCTATTTTCATTTAAAGACTTTGAGTGAAAATTAACTTTACCAAACCCTTTTCCCTTACCAAATAGGTTATCCTCATAATGACTTTTTGTCTCAAATTTAATTTCAAGAGCTTTATTTCTTAAAGCACTAATGATTTCATTATTAGTAATCTGAGCCCTACCATATTCAAGAGCAACCTTGATGTCTCTATATTTGTCACTAATGAAGTTTAACAGGACTACAGCCAACTGATCTTTTGAAAACTTTTCATCACAGTTGGCTAGGTCCTGGGCCAACTTGGTAAGCCTATTCAAGTTTTCATCCAAGATAACAGAAGGGTTCATTTTAAAAGAAAAGAATTGTTTCAGCATAAAACATTTGCTAGGAATGGTATTAGTTACATATTTAGCTTGCGGTTTAGCCCACAATTCAGAAGCAGTTTTGGTTTTACCAATTTCTCTCACAACATTATTAGACAAGTACAAGAAAATAGTACTCTATACAACCTCTTCAAGTTCAGTTCTTTTAGCAGAAGGTAAGTCTAAAGGCCAACTATTATCAAGAGTCCTAGTGACTCTCATTTGCGTTAAAATTGCCTTCATCTTTTAACACCAAATGTTAAAATCACATCTACCATCAAATTGTGGAACTTCAAACTTAAGAGATGCCATATTTGAATTAACAAGACAATACACAAATGGGTGTTCAAGATATTAGTAAGGCACAGTCAGAGACTCACAGCAATTACAACAGCTTAAAATCATAGTAGCACACTTAGTAATACAAGATTTTACAGTTTCAATCACAATCAAGGAAGCACAATTGAAAGACCACCAACAGAGATCACAAAGTCTATGTTTTGTAGACCTCTCCTGCAAGATCCTCCAGATACACCCCTATACTGGATTTATCTTAGATTCCCAAGACCTCATATGAGTCTTTGGACAAAGATTAGTCTCCAACAGGTATTGGTGTATGGCAGATCAAGGGAAAAATCGAGAAACCATAATTCGAAAAAGAAACTTTTCAAAAAATTAGAAAGATCTTACCCAGCGAGTTTCAAGAAACTCAATATCTTTAAGACTTACTTAACAGCTGTTCCAAAAAATTTGTAACTTTTTCTGGAAAGATCCAGGTACCTTGTTTTTCGTTCAGGCTCTGATACCACTGAAAATGCCCAAACACATGATATTAAAACAAGATTCCAACAATATCAACAAGTCAAAAATAAACTTTGCAGAAAAGTAGAGATCAAACACAAAGAATTGTTTCGGCCTAAGCCCAGAGGTTCGGTGACCAAATCTAACGCCTATATCCCCCGTGAGCATCCAAATAATGGATGTTTGCTCGGTTGCACTAATAAGCCCAAAATGGCACCAGTTAAAATAGTTCTTCCAAATACGAGAGAAAGGTACAGAACACTTATCTCTTTCACACTGAACTGCAGATCTAAAGGGAATCACAAAAGAAACCCCACAACAGCCGACTGAAATAGGGATTACAAGAAAACCCTTATTCTCACAACAATCGCTTAAATAACAAATTATAGAGGCTAAAAACTAATATGATCTAAGTTTACAAGTTTATCATGAGAGATAAGAACACGAATGACAAATCCTAATCTACAAGAAAATGGAACTCTCAGAAGAACCTAGAAGACGAAAAACTCAAAAGGCAGAACCAAGTAAAATATCTTCCACTGTACATGTTTATATTATTATGTGCACCATTAAGGCCCCGTTCGGGAGTGATTAAAATCCAATTAAAATTGAAAATATGACTGTTATTGGGCGCCACCCGTCTAATAAAAGTCAACAATAACGGCTATATTTTCAATTTTAATCCGATTTTAATCCCTCCCATACAAGGCCTAAGAAAAATGGGTTCAACAGAAACACGATTTTAAGCCAATTTTGGGAGTACATAATAGATCAAATGTTCGAGCCTAACACTCTCTTTGTGCTAAAAAATAAATGATCCTTGTGATTTGCAAGTTAAAAATGATGGTTACTTACTGATTTTCTTAAGTTTCGGCCCCTTGAAACTCCTAGATCCGACTGTGTCCCCAATCCGGGTTGACTTCAATTTTGACACATCAAAGATAATCCGTTGCGGCGTCGCTATACTGACGACTCCCACCGTAACGGGCACCGCCGTGAGTAGTATAATTTTACTAAATTTTGCTCCTACAGTTTACTTATATATATATATATATATATATATATATATATATATATATATCGTAACGGGCACCGCCGTGAGTAGTATAATTTTACTAAATTTTGCTCCTACAGTTTACTTATATATATATATTCATATGCGTATATTGTACGACAGAAAAAATGCAGAAGAGTTTCACTCTCGTACATACAGTAGCAACCGCAGGCGTCTTCTCGGCTGTCTCCTTCTGGTAATTTTTCCTTTCAAGACTCTATTATGAAATTTCATCTATTTTTTCCACGAAGTTTCGGCTATTTATTTATTTTTTGATTTCTGGTGATGTGTAAAGATATAAGCTGCTGTTTGATTTCAGGTATGGATTCATGTTCGGTAGAGAGTCTGCACGCAAGGAGCTCGGTGATTTAATCGAGAGCCTCCGCCGTACCAATTCTGATCCTGCTTCGTCATCTCCTCCGCCACAACATTCCTAAATCGAAGGTATAGAAGGAACGCTTACATCTGATCACACAAATTATCAATTTTGTTATAATGTACATATTGTAAAAAAAAGGATTTAGCTTACTAGATGCATTCCAAATGATTTTAAGAATTCCCATCAAAGAAAAATATTTTTAGAATGAAACTATATGCATTCTTGATTTTGATAACTGGGAATTACAAAATTATTAGAATACAAGATTAAAGAGTGAATGTGGTCGAGTTGAGGTTGTTCGATTTTTAGGTTTAATGAATGGTGGTTAGAGGGCTTCTGAAATGGAAAATGTCAATTTTTAGTCAATGATTTATCTTTGTTAACCTAAGCATAGGTTAATTGAATTAACAAGCCCATAACAACATATCTTAGATTTTTATCCTGCTTTATCCCATCCATGAACCAAACATGGCCTAAAGAGATTCATTAATCGGTTAGGATTTTTAAAATCAGCAAGTGAACATGATGGTTTGATCTCTTGTTTGTAGGAAGACTAAAAATTAAAATAAAAACTCTTGTGATGGGAAATAATTTATATCCCAAATTTGAATGGTGAATTCCGTACTACTTTCTAATACTCCCAAATTTATCTGATTCTGAATGGCTTTTGCACAGGTTCAAGCTTTGCCATTTAATTTTCAATTCTCAACTTTAGAATTTCAAATCACATTTTTTAGTCTGAATCGGTGTTTGCAGGTGCCAAGAATGGAGTTTCTAGTAAGCCGGGATAAACAAGCTCCTAGATTTTCATGAAGCTTGTCCAATACCATAGCTTAAGGTACTTACATCTGTGTCCTGTGCTCTCTGTAGAGGTGACTGAAAAGTGGAACCACAGTCTTCTTTTGTTAGCTTTGTATCAGAATAATTAAATGTTTACATGTTAATTAAACACGCTAGTTCTATATCATGTGATTTGCTGGATAGAAAAATATTTTGATGGTTGATGGATGCTACTCTTTTCTCATTTTCAGCCAGACTGTAACACATGCTCATTTTCTGTAAACAATGCCACTTAAAATGACGTAGCATCTTTGCTATTCATGCTGTTAGTGGATTATTCATTATCTTGTATGGATCAATTTAATCATGATTTCAGTTTCTGTTGATGTTACCAAGAAGTTAAATAGAGATTGGAAAATGTACATGAGTGTTTATCATGAATGTTACCCTGCCATTTAAATATTGAACTCTCATATAAGCTGTATATGTATGTTCACATGCTTTTTCCTCTTGATGTGAAAATAGACATTAGATGACCTTGATACGGGTAATATAACCAGTCTCGTTTCTGGAAAAGAATCGATACTTGGATGCATTCATTTGACATAGCTAGTATAGATACATCTTGTTCCACATTCACATCTGCTTCTCTGCTAGAAGTCGAGTACATTGATTGGCCCACTTACAAGTACCTCCAAAATGCAACAGTATGGCTTATTGAAGACTGAAAATCTTTTAATGGGACGCCACTGAAAGCTAGGAAAGCAAAAATAGGAAACAAGAAGGTAGTGGAAAGCACATTATAGAGTCATTAACAATTAGTTGTGAATAATGATGCACTAACCTCCTGGTGAAAAGTTGTGAATAACGACGCATTAACATCCTGGGAAGAGATTTGAATAGCTGTAAATTGACTCTCCTTTTATTGTATATGAAGAATGTGAATTTTATGATTTATATGTCTTAGACTTTGCTGAAGTGAATCAACGAATTTTTACAATATATATTCTTTTACAGCTTACTTCTTTGTGCCTGTATTTTAGTTTTTGACCTTTTGTTCGCTCACTGATAGAGCTTGTGAAGCACAACCACTCCTCCTAGGGCTTCATGCAGCATGTCTGAAATATAATGGACACTCTCAGCTGAAATAGAAAAGTTAGAATAGGAAATATGGAAATGAACATGTTCTTTTTTTATCCCTACTAAGTTAGAATAGGAAATATGGAAATGAACATGTACCCTCCTATCCCTACTCAAACAGTTACTTTGCAGGCATGTAATTTTATGTTAGAAAAGTAACCCAGCAAATCTATCAAAATCTGATAGAAGTTAAAAGAAAAAACCACACCAAACATGGGCTTAGTGTGACCCCTTCTATTATTCTTATTACTGTCGAATACCCTCTTGGTTACCTTTTACAGAGTTGCTCAACTACTGATCTTGGTTGACTCAGTCATCTGGTAAACCCTAGAGGTCAGAAGATTGATGATCGTCTTCATTTGATATTCTTTGGTTCGTTTAATTGAGATACCGTCGATACGTCTAATAAAGATTAACAAGAACATTTCTTCTCTGACTGTTTAGGACACTACATCACTTGTTCATTTAAATTGGATGGGCTAATTACCGTGTATCATCTAAAATTCTGGAGATGCATATTGTGGATCGTAAGTAAAAAGGCTATCTCATAGGAAGGAAGGTTGCATCTCTTTCAAGTTATGATGAATGGGAGGCTGAAGATTCTTTAGTCAAGTCTTAGCTAATAAATTCCATGACTAACAACATGATGTCGCATTTTGTTCAGTGGCACAACTAAAGAAGTTTGTGATACAGTTACTCTTCACAAGTATATGAATTGATGAAGTCATTCCAATTGCGTCAAGATGGCCTCTTTCTGAATACTACAATGAACTTAACTCCGCATTCATGGAACTTGATTATAGAGGCCTAATGATATGACTTGTACAATCGATATTGGGAAACACAGATTGCATATTGATGAGGATTGAGTATATATGTTTCTTGCAGTTCTTGAATACAATTTGAATTAAGTTAATAATCGTGTTTGGGCTACATCTCCTCTCCTAAGTCTGGAAGAGACCTATATATCATGGTTTAACAAGGCGGCAGTGAGGCGCGCCTCATTGTGAGGCTTGTGTAGTATGCCTCGAGGCGGTATTTTTGAGGCTAAAAATGAGGCTCACGCCTCTAAATGAGAGAGGCGTGCCGTGCGCCTCATTTAAAATTTAATTTTTCAATTGTATGAAAAAAATCAAAAAGTGCCATTCTTAAAAAGAAAATGGCTCATTTAAAAAGGCATTTTGAGCCCAAATAAAACAATAAAATACATAGAAAACTAAACGGCAGCCAGAGGGCTAAAAATGAACAGATTCAACAGAAATTAGATGATGGGGAAATTAGATATGATGATGATTCCATTAATGATTCTAGTAATAGTTATGATAGTGCAGACTATTAGGCTTTTTTTAGTTTAAGCTGCTTTTTTTTTTCCAATTGCAAACGAAGTAATTTCTAACTTCTGTAATGTTTTTTTTTTTTTTTTGCTAAACATCTTCTTTCTTTAGGTGGACTATATCTTAATATGCTAATAGCTATATATCTTATTTACTATATGCTCCAACTTTGGTTTTTTTTGTATTATTTTTTTATTCTTTTACTTAGATTTTTTGTTTTTTGTGAGGCTTAGCCTCAATCTGCCTCGAGGTTTACACTTCGCCTAATAAAGAACAACCGCCTCAGTACTTAGTTTCGTCTTTTTAAACCTTGTTATGTACTAATCTATCATGAAGTACAAAGGTAAGTTACTATGTGTACACGTGTCGTCTCTAAGGCTTCGACTTTAGCATTCAGAAGAATAACTTAGGATTAGCTACTTCAGCCCTTCTACGGGGCCCTACACCCATTGTCACATGACTACACACAGTTGATATTTGCTGAAAACTACATGGTTAGCTAGAGTGGTTAAAAAGTAAGCAAGCTGAAAGGAAGAAGAAAAAATCTGCTCAGACTGCTATCACTGAAGCCTCTCCATCTTCTGCTACTCATGTATCTCAAATAACACCTTATAAAAGACAATCTAACCAAGATGACAGTTGGAACTGATAGGGGAGACTTTTACTACTTGGAGTTGCAATCAGGATGGAGCTAGGATTTTCAATTAGTGGGTCATTCTAAACATCACCATCCAAGTTGGGCATGTTTCGATGCACCAACTTGAGAGAAGAGTTGGAATAGATAAGTTAGAATATGAATTATGAAAATATTTTCATCTAGATTATGTTTTAGTTGACTTAGAAAAAACTTTTACTAATAGGAATTTATATTGTTTCCTTTTCTTTCCTCTTATTGATAGAATTTTACTCCTATATGCATGTAATAAATCATTCAGCTTAAATTTTAAATCTCTTGGATGTACTGAGGCATGTGTCTGACTCGCCATGTGGTGTGTCTATCATTTTTGCCTTTTCATTTCTTAATGCAAGGTACATGTACTCAACATGTCAGGGACATTTCAAACCCCATTTTATGAATTGCAATATAAACCTAGGAAAAATATTTAACTATTTGGGTAAAAAATCAACATAATATGAGAATAAATTGTAGGATCTTTGTGTTGAATTTGTTTTTATATACTATAAGCAATTTTTGCTAAATATATATTTTTATTTTCTTTCCACTAATGATACAAAGTACAACAAATAGTCACTCATGTCCAAAAGATTTGACTTCCAAAATTCAAAAAAAAAAAAGAAGAAGAAGCTAGAAAGAGTAAAAATAAATAATTATCAAAACAAAAATATAACATGTATATATGTATAACTTTAGTAGACATGTTCCCACGTCTCTCTCCTACTTTTATAAAGAGTTATGTGTGAGCTCGTATGTGATTCATAGAATAGAGCACTCGTCTTCGCATTGATGCATGTATATCTTTACACAAGGGCAACCTTGTTTATTTTCTTTGATAAATCGAACATACAGGTCTGTCCTGCTTGAGTCAATCTCTGGAAGTCTCTTGTTTCTGCCTTCTGACATGCTGTTTACAAATTCAACCAAACTCACTCAATTATCTGCTTCAAACAGCTTATTCATCCTTAAATATGTAAATGTCCATTTCCAGAATCCGATCTCTTAGTCACCAAAACTTGTGAGTATGCTTCTGAATCATACCTCTCCAGTGAATTTTCTCTGGCAAGTTCTGTTCCAGCAGTTCTTGTTGCCATCTTAACTTGCTGAACTAGGCCTTCTGGCGAGCACTTTTCATGCTCTGGTTGTTCTCCATCTCTCATTTCCATGCATGTAAATTTGAATACAACTCCGTGTTTACCCAACATTTGAGCTATTGGTAGGTAACCATCATGGTGCCTAGTATTGTAATACCCTACTGTTAATTCGGCTGCATGTGATCTTTTGTTATAGTGCCAATGAATTCCAGCAACTTTCCCAGATAGTTTAGCTCCACTTCAAGTAATATTCCTTTAGCAGCTCCTAGGATTTTCTCTCCATGATCAAGTAGCTTTCCAGAATACCATTCTAAGAAAACAATTCTGAAGTCATTGTTCCATGTACCGTCCCTTTGGAAAAATCCATTTTCTTCAGGGAATTGTTTGTATTGTCCTGCGTCGACTGGCCCTCCACGTCCCCATTCATCCTTTCCTATCGCCTCTGGTAAGCCCTCATGTACTGTTATACATAGAAATGCTATAGGTTTTCAACACCTGGTAAGGATATTGACCCAGAAAAGGTAAAGGGTCAGAGAGTTCAAGTGGAGTCGGACTAGAGTTCAAAATAATTATATATATACCATAGAAATTGTATAAATATAAGTTTTACATCGTATAGAAACAAAAATCAGATATTAAGGTTTTGTGATGTCAAGTATATCTTGTTTGATCCTTGTTTTTAACGTAGAGTGTTAATCTCTTGGACCTATTCTCTATTATTTTTTATTGAATTGGCTAGGCTGGACTTATTCCTACGACACCTGGGAAGATACACACAAAAAGCATCTATTTTAAATTGTAGTTTACACATTACATTAATTACCTTGTCGCAACACTGGAATTCACCAATTCATGAAAGCCTCCAGGTTCCGTTGCTTTCCGGATAGGATGGATATCGTAACTCTCCACAAGGTCCCATCCCCACTAATTTGAGTTTCTACAGAATTGTTTTTTGTTCATTTGTAGGTGACAAAATGAAATAAAGAACAATGTGCATCCTTAACTTGTGATATTTTAAACATAGCTCTAAAACTTAAATTTGTCCACTGTTTTGACAGTAACTAGTAGGTAACGTGGGACACCGACATAATTTTGATTAATTATTTTAATGATACTGTTTTTCTCTCCCTGCTTTTATATTTCCCTCATGTCTCTACACTGCTAATTCTCTCTAGCTTTGCTTGTCTGGCTAAAGTGAGAAGGGTCTGTAATTTACATAAAAAATTACATCAGGACATCTTCCTGAAGGAAAATTGGTTTATTTCCAAGCTATTAAAGATTTGAGTCTAAGCCTTTGATCTTGAGTTCTTGTTTACCATTTTTATTATCTTTTACTGAAACATGAAGAAAAGAGTTATTGGCTCTTTATTCCCTTAATTATATCACGACTTATGTGGTAAAGATGGATTGATTAGAAGTGGACAATAATCTAGATGTGGACCAAACATGTCCAGAAAGTTAGTTCTTTTTCTGGGTTGGCTGTTTGACGCATGTAGTGAGTGCTTGGGAACCAAACATTTTCTATAGTGAATGAAGCAATATGAATAGAGTTTTACTGCAATAGATGTTTCTCTAAATGTTTAAGATGAACATTAGGACTTGTGAGGATTGTTAGAGCCTTACCACTATAACCTTTTCCATATAATCCTCGAACCTTTCTCTGAAACTCTTCATATAGTCGGAATAGGCCTGAATTGGTGTTCTTCCTCTGAGAACAGACAATGAGTCGCAGCCCAGTGATATATATTCTGGGTTGCAACGACCTGAACTATCTGTGTAGACAAGGTCGGGATTTTTGCTGATCTCTTCAAGCTCCCATGGGGGCAAAGGAATGCTGCAAATGGAAAAACCAATATTGATGATCATCGCTACTGGATTACTATTATCAGAAAGGTACCGAAGTTTTAATTATTCTTTCCTAACCATTTTTACTATTTTAAGAATATATAACATGGAGTATTGCAGCATTGGTTCTCAACTAATGGCCCACGTATCAAGTTGGATCTCAACATTTGAAAAGGAGAAAGTTGGTCTTCAACCTTTAATTCATCTCGTAAAAAATAATCACGTGACCCCTGTGGGAACATGTCTAACTTCTAATCTTTAAACATCAACTTATGTTGGGTAACATCTAGCTTTATAAATATGGACATGTGAATGTGACGTGACTTTGAAGGGTATTTGGACGGCTTCAACTTGCTCATTTATAAAAGTTGGGGACAAACTTCCTCTTCAGGAAATAGACCGGGGACTAAAATGGAACTTTGTGCCTTATTTGTTAAGATGGTTCATACGACACTAGATTAGACAATATTAGGAAAAAAGCTAAAATTCTGTACTGTATAGTGTACGAAATATGTCATGTAACAAATCCAACACTGGGAACACCATGAAACTGCTGTAGGACACTAGAGAAAAGTTGGAAGATTAAAGCAGAACAAGGTTATTCAATGCAGTTCGCAAATAGTCATATGTTTGGTGAATGCGTGCATGAACTAGCTAATCAGTACAACAGGATGTTATGGATAGTTTATGGGAGGCTCCATGGACAAATATAAAGGAGGGGGGTAAGGGTGGGAGTGGGAGTGGGAGTGGGAGTGGATTGTTGCTTAACTGCTAGAGTCTCCAACATTTCCTCCACACTGATGGAAAGACATAACAACTTGAAGCTTCAAGCGTGTTTCTCTACCATGTTTACGAGCTCTGCATACCCTACCTAGTTGTATTTCAAAGGTCCATCTTTCTCGGCCAATCCTCACCAAACATCGACCATTACTCCTTTAACTCCAGCACTCTTCAAAGCCATCAAGCTAGCATTCTTGGCTCTTGGCTTGTTCAAGTTGCTGATATGGTATCGAGTGGCAGCATCACAAAAACAGGTACCCTCGTACCATTATGGATACGAGGAATTTCCTTCCCATGAAGGTTCTCTTTTTGTTCAGTTCTTTCCAGACTTGGGATTTGAACTTGATGCATGGAATGTTTTGCTCGAAGCTGGGTCGATGGCTTGATTTGTGGATACCCAACCATGGTGGAGAAATCATCTGGAGTTTTAAAGGTTTTATTATCTTTAAGATTGATAAAAGAAGTTGAAGGACGAAGTGTTAAAGCCATGTTTCTTCTGCTAAAACAAGAAATGTAGGAATGGATGAAGGATGCCCATGTTTATTTATTAAGATAATCTCCTCTGATACAAGAAGAGGACAATCTTTGGTGGGCCCTAGTTCGAAAAGAATAAGGCGTAAAAATGCTCACCTTTTCGAAGTCATCTCCTTTGAAGCCCTCGCAGCTTTTCCAACTTAAATTGTTGAGTACCAGAAAGTATGAAAATGTAAGCTGCCATTCATTATAAGGAAGTTCTTGACTCTACAAAATATGTCAAAGGGTTTACCTTCCTTAATCCTATTCAATCAAGGTGTACCAAACTATTTAACCGTATCATATAAAAGCTTGAGTTGTTAGAAAAGTGTCATGTGTGTTTATTTAAATCTTGTCTTCGTGTTAATTATTATTTTTTTTTTTTTATCAAAGGCCACCCGATCCCTCATATATATATATATATATGAGGGATCGGCAGCCTTTGGCAAAACAAAACCACCCCTTGATTATCATTTAGATATGGCCGAGAATTCTGCCTGCACAATTTCTACTAATTACTTGTGGAAAATCTCTCTAAGATATATCATTTTAAAGGGGTGTATATATATATATATATATGTATATATATATATATATATATATATATCTATATATATGTGTGTGTGTGTGTATATATATATATATATATGTATATATATATATATATTTTTTTAATTTTTATTTTATAAAGACACTACGTATGTACGTGGATTGAAAACATATTTCAATTCTTGAATTTTTATTGCTTTTAGTAGGAATTAAGATAAGAATGACATAATCTTTCCAAGAATACAGTATGTGCTCGCTGTCTCTCTCTCTCTCTCTCTCCCTCCTTTTTTTTGTTTTTGAAAGAATTTTTTTGTTAATTACAGATTAAGGGTATGTTTGATGTAAATTTTTTGAGTTTAGATTTTGTGAAAAGTGATTTGTATGGAGAATGTGCAATTAAAAAGTAGGAAAAAATTATGGTCCACATGCACAATTATTTATTGGGAGAATGTGATTGGAAATAAATTTGAAAAAAAAAATAATTTTTTAAAAATTTGTGCCAAACTGGGGCTAAGTTAACATTATAGAATTGTAGTCGTGTTTTCTTCGTTACTTAAAAAAGAGCACATTAAACTCCATATTTTGTATTTTAGAATATAAAATTAAGGAAATTTTCTAACCATTACATTCTTTAGTAAAACCTGAAATAATATGAAAGCATTAGGAATTTTCACGTTGTTTTGGTTTGAAGTTTAGTATATGTAAAAGTGGATAAATATTAGGAAAAATTTCATAATTAAGAGGTTATGTGTCACTAATTTCAAATTTAAGAAACTAAGTTCAAAATTTCAAATCTCAGATTTTTTTTAATTTTATTTATAATTTAATTAATTGAATATATATTTTATTAATTAGATATATTAAGGTCACAATTCCATATATTTTGACCACAAATTTCATATAGTTGGTCACATATTATTAATTGGTCACAAATTACAATTTTTATATGTCACAAATTATTTTACAATCACAATTCAAAAATTTTATAAGTCACAATTTGTTCATCGATCAAAATAACAAATTTATATCTTACAATTTATTCATTAATTATAAATCTATCAAATTAATAATCACATATTATTTATGGGTTACAAATCACAAATTTTATAAGTCAACTTATTTTATAGTCACAAAATATCAAATTAATTGATATCAATTTATATTTAAGTCACAATTTATCAAATTATTAATCATAAATTAATAAATTTTTAGGTCACAAATTATCTATTTTATTGGTAACATACCAACCAATTTATTGATCATAATCAACAAAATCATTTGTGACCATCACAAACACACCACCACCACATAAATGCACCATCGCCGGAAACAAAGCTATGATTATAACACACATAGTTGCCGCCACGCCCACAAACGTCTGCTCCAACACCACCTCCACTTACAACTCCAATCAATCATCGTATGCTAAAATTGGGAATTTCGTCCAACACTACCACACCCGCAAAAACAAACCGACTACCGTGCGAAAAATCTCCAAACCACTGCACCAGCATACCAACCAGAAACAGAGGCATAAGAGAGAGAGAGAGAGAGAGAGAGAGAAAAATGACGATGGTGCGAGGGAGATGAAGCGGCGTTCACAGCAAAGCGTCGGCGGTGTCGAATAACGTATCTACTCATCACACAGTTTGTGAAGGCTATTACACTTTAGTACATTTCAATTCAATTATATTCAAAAGATTTACGTAATTTATTTTTATTTCTAGATGCCGTCTCAAGGGGATATTGCGGAAAATCTCAATTGACGCAAAACAGCCTATTAACACAGGAATACTATAGCGGGTTTCGAGAAATGCTAAGAAAAGATTTTGCAGTTAACTTGGAGTTCCCTAATTTCTATAAAAGATGAAGCTAGAGAAATCAATGTAATTTCTGTATTTTTGAGAAGGAAAAGTCTGGAATTACACAGTTCTCTACAGCTCCAAAGCTCAATACTCTACTCGGCCAAATAAAAAAAATCAGACATAGGAGCACCAACATATTGTAGCAGTTCCTGAAGAATCGACAGAATTATAATTTTACACCATTAAGGACAAAAAAATTGAAAGAAGTTCTGTCTTTTTATTGAGTTCTCAACCCCCATAAAGCTCATTAAGCATACATTCAGAGCCGGGCTTCCAGTCCGACTCTTCCTTAGGTGGATTGAAAACGGGAATTGAACTTGTTGACCTCGAAAAATGGCTACGACACGTGGCCAACAGAAGATGTCTACAAGTCAGCTCCTCCCTGCACACGTGGCACACCGTCGGTCACTTGAAGCCTTTCCCGGAGGGGTTGAGAGCGGCCGCAAGCACTCCGACGGTCAAGTCACCTTGGTGTTTAACCAAAAAGGGGTTTGCCGACGGTAGGACACTCGCCGGGAAATGGTTTGAGAATGTGTATATAATAATAAAAGTGCTCACAATGTGGGGGAGAAGATAATACGCAAGTTCTGTGTAGTAATGTCTTGAATTCTTTTCAGAAAGTCCCTCTATCGGGCATAAGGAGGGAGTATTTATACCAAGGATGGGAAGAGGAGGACCATTGGATGAGGAGACACGTGTTGCTAGATCTCCGGAGCTCGTCCCATCCTAGGTATCAATCAATCCCTCCATAGGTTGGCTGGCATTGAATGTTTTCTGACATGGCAGCTGAATTGACCGTTTGGGGACCTGCCACACGTCCCATCAGCGAGGGATTTGATTTTGGAAAGATCTTTGTACAAGAGATCTTTGACGGCGAGGCAGGGGATGTGTTGCAGCGTTGTAGAAGCGGAGTGCGAACTTTTGCATCCACTGTATACCTGTGGATGAGTTCGGTTCGTTCGCTGACGCGCATCCAGTTCGTTCCAGGGGCCAATTACTTCGGCGGGTATTGTCAGATCGTCCCATGCGTAATTACCTCGGTCGACTTATGGATCGGTCACCTGTGCTGACACGCGGCGGTCGAGGTGGAGGGTCTGATATAGACCCATAACAATAGTCCCGCGAGTCCATGTATGGATATTCATATAGTACAAGGACTTTGGAATGAGGAAGCATGGGAATGAGCTGTTGACACCTTCGAATTTTGCTCAGATCGAGGCAACGTGGGTTGGCAAATCTGTGGACAGCTGTCGCAACGGTTAGCTATACTGACTAAAGCGATATAGGTTGGTAACTCTGTGGAGAGCTGTCGTAGCGGTTAGCTATACTGATCGAAGCGATATAGGTTGGCAACCCTGTGGAGAGCTGTCGCAGCGATTAGCTATACTGACCGAAGCGATATAGGTTGGCAACTTTGTGGAGAGCTGTCAAAACGATTAGCTGTACTGACCGAAGCGATATAGGTTGGCAACTCTGTGGAGAGCTGTTGCAACGGTTAGCTGTTGTGGCCGATGCTATTGAGGGCTCTGAAGGGACAGCCTTGGGCTTCGTGTTAATGATTTGAAGGCTTTCGCGTCTTTCCAAGGCAATCATAGGGGGACGTTCGCTTGCTTCCAAGGCACGCCCCCTTACCATAAAGGGTAATGATGGCGACGGTTATCGTTCCTCAAGGCAACGTGTTTGGGTCGCGCGTGGAATTCACGGCTCCATCAAGATCGTTGGTTCAAATGACCTTTGACTTCAATGGAGATCCTTGCGTCTCAATAATGCATGGCCCAGATTCGACTTGGGAGATCCAACGGCTGGGGCGAGTTTGGTACGCCTATAAAAGGCTCATTCCTTTTATTTTGAAAAGTTTACTTTTGCGAAAATCTCAAAGAATCTCTGCATTGCGTTCGTGTTCCCTTCTCCGGCAACCACCTAGAATTCCGGTAATCGATCTTGCGAACTCCGACGACCGCTGAACTAGGTAATAAAGCTTGATTCAGTTTCTTCCATCTTTTCTCATTTTTCTTTCCTAAATTTCTTCATGTCGAGCAGACAAATTGTTGAGATGGCGAGGCGAGGAGAGCACGTCCATGAGGGATCCAATACTTAGTGTCACCTACCGAGCTGAGTAGGGCCATTAGGGCGGGGGAGAACATCTGGAGACACTCAGATTCCTCGTAGATACGTCCGTCCAATTGGGGGGCGTTGAACTTCCCGTCTAAAATCACCCAGGAGCAGATGGAGAAGCGTAGGGATGTTTTTAGGATTCCTCATAACATTCAGCTTATCCGACCCGAACTTCATGAGAGAGCTTGCTATCCTAGGCCGGGGTGTGTTGCAGTGAGCGACCATCTTTTCTGGGTTGGGTTGAGGCTTCCATTCCACCCCTTCTTCCGCCTAGTCCTTCGGGTTAGCCCCCACGCAATTCAACCCAAATGCCTGGTCCCAAATGGTAGGGACATGGATGCTGTGGCGGAGGGCCAGCATCGGGGTGGACATGCCCTTCAGCGTGTTCCACTCCCTCTTTCTTCCAAAAGTCACCGCTGGGAGGGGGGGAGGCGAGCAGAGGCTGGTACTACCTGAATCCCTGGGGGTCCCACTCGCCATTTGTTGTCGATACGCCCTCCTCGATCAAGGGTTGGAAGAGTTGGGACACTATAGAGAACGATCCCAGGCAACTCTGACTGTTCCCACCGTCTACTCTACTTGCAGTAAGTAGCTTACCGATCTGAGTATACTTAGGCTAATTTTGCTTATGATTTTAACATTTCTGTTCTTCGCAGGGTCCCTCTCAAGGTGCAAGATAGAAGAGGAGGATTGTGATATAATCAGCCAGCTGTACCAGCTGCCTCCGAAGAAACGAAGCTACAAGGAGGTCATTGATAAGAATACCCACTTCGTTTCTCACGGGCTAATGTCGAAACAAGGTAAATGCATCGCTTCCGTCCTCCCTACATTCCTACTCTCATTCCATACTCACCCATTCGCTCTGCCTGCAGGAGACTTTGAAAAGAAGAAGGCGCCGAGGCCTAATTTCGCAACAATCCGTCGAAGTGTGGCGGAGGCGAAGATGTTGAAGACAAGTCCGGCTGCATACAAAAAGCAGTCAAAACACTTGTTGTCCCTCAGCAAGGCTTCTCGGCCTGCTGAGGAAGACGAGGTGGATGAAGGAGCCTCCCTCATGAAGAAAAAGAGGGTCGACCTTGTAGGGGCGTCAGCTTCAGCTCCAGTTCCTCCAAAGGAAGTTGTTCCCCCAGCTCAATCTGGGGTGACCGTGGCGGCCCTCTTGACCATCCCTCAGGCCATAGTGCCTATAACGGCCTACTTCTCCGAGGGCCCGACCAAAAAGAGACAGAAAAAGCTTGTACCCATTGGATAAGGAGACATGTGTTGCTAGATCTCCGGAGCTCGTTCCATCCTAGGTAGCAATCAATCCCTCCATAGGTTGGCTGGCATTGAATGTTTTCTGACATGGCAGCTGAATTGACGGTTTGGGGACCTGCCACACGTCCCATCAGCGAGGGATTTGATTTTGGAAAGATCTTTGTATAAGAGATCTTTGACGGCAAGGCAGGGGAAGCGTTGCAGCGTTGTAGAAGCAGAGTGCGGGCTTTTGCATCCACTGTATACTTGTGGATGAGTCTGGTTCGTTTGTTGACGCTCATCTAGTTCTTTCTAGGGGCAATTACTTCAGCGGGTACTGTCGGATCGTCCCATGTGTAATCACCTCGGCCGACTTGTGGATTGGTCACGTGTGCTGACACGCGGTGGTCGAGGTGGAGGGTCTGATATAGACCCGTAACAGAACTCTTCTTCTCAATGCAACAAAGTGAATAGTTGGTCTTGGTAAATGATTCATTTTAGGCAGAAACTCCACATTACATGACCAAGCTGTGTAATACAACGTTCATTTAATTTCCACATATCACTAGAAAGTGATGCTCATTGGATCTCTGCATATAACTAGAGTTCTTGGTACCACTTTCCCTCTTCGATTAAGATACAAGTACATGAAGTAAAACAAACATATATAGACTTTGTCTAATACAGAAAGTAAAAGACGTTACCGAAAATAAAGATAAATCAACCAACTCAATGGTAATGTGCCTTGCAGATTAAAGTAAAATTTAAACTAATAAAAAGCAGTCTGGTTGATGCTGAATGGTAAGAAAGTAAGCAAATGGGCAAAATAAAATGTTTCCAAATGTAGAAGTTAGCAAAATATTCTTACTCACCAACTATATATTTCAAGAAAATGTTCCATAGAAAAAGGTCTTAAATGATGAGAAAAAACTCATAGATCCTAGAAGTTGGATAAAAGACCACACAAATGACCTTTGAGCCTAAGCTGTATGATTTGGGCTTGATTGGGCTCTTTATTAGGCTATATATATATATATATATATATATATATATATATATATATATATATACAGAAATGATCTAATGAGCACCGGTGTTCATCTTATCCTAAGCACCAATGAGTTGGCACATTAATTCATTGGTGGATTGAAACTCACAAAATCTTTATCTACCAATGAATTAATGTGCCAACTCATCGGTGCTTAGGATAAGATGAACACCGGTGCTCATTAGATCATTTCTGTATATATATATATATATATATATATATATATATATATATATATATATATATATATATATATAGTCAAAAGATGGGCTTTGGGGGTCTTGGATCTTGTGATTTCCAAATTTCAGTTTTAGCACTTATATCTCTTTCTTCGTATTTTTTCGATTTTGTTTGAATGGTTGTGTTTGATCAACACAACTCTTTACCACAACCGACACAAAGGATAAGGCTGTACGTTTTCTATTTATATATGAAGAGAAAACGTCTGATTTATAAAGATAAAATTCTCGCATTTCAATCCTTCATAAAATTCTATCTGAGAGAAGAAAACACTGAGTATAATCGCTAGAACCAAGAATCATCTGCTTGATACTTGGGAACAAATTGTTGAATCATGGTGGCAGGCACTCATCAAACTACAAGCACAGGATTAGGGGCGAATTTCTGCTATAGATTGTTGGAAACGATCAAGAACTTGACAGAACAAATAATACAACGCACTAAAAAAAGAATACTATTATGCAATAGATTTACTACCGGGATGTAAACCGATTGGTTATAAATGGATTTTCAAAAAAGAAATTGAAGCCGGATGGTACTATTGATAAATATAAAGCTCGATTGGTGGCAAAAGGCTATCGTCAAAAACAAGGGCTGGATTTCTTTGACACATACTCACCAGTTACTAGGATTACGTCTATAAGAATGTTAATTGTTTTTGCAGCTATTTACAATTTGGTTATATACCAAATGGATGTAAAAACCGCATTCTTTAATGGTGAGTTAGATGAATAAATTTATATGGAACAACCTTAAGATTTTGTGGTAAAAGGGACAGAGAAGAAAGTGTGTAAACTTGTAAAGTCCTTATATGGACTTAAGCAGGCACCTAGGCAATGACATGAAAAATTCGACAACATAATGATATCACATGGATTTCGAATCAATGAATGTGATAAATGTATTTACATCAAAAAGTTTGACAATAGTTCTTATGTAATTGTTTGTTTATATGTTGATGATATGCTCATCATATGACCAAATTTAGATGTTATAAACTCCACAAAGAGGATATTGAATTCAACCCTTGATATGAAAGACATGGGAAAAGCAGATGTTATATTAGGAATTCGAATTCAAAAAAGTAATGATAGATATATGCTTAGCCAATCACATTACTTGGAAACAATACTTAAAAAGTTTGGACACTTTGATAGCAAACCGCCTAGTACTCCTTTTGATCCTAAAAGTTTCTTGAAGAAAAATGTTGGCGATAGTGTATCTCAACTAGAATATGCACGGATCATTGGTAAACTACAGTACATTACAAATTTTACTAGACTGGATATTGCTTATTCTGTGAATGGATTAGCGAGATATAAAAGCAATCCATCAAAGGCTCATTGGGAAGCTCTAATTAGAGTATTGTGATATTTAAGATATAAAATGAACTATGGATTGTATTATACAAAATATCCTCCAGTCTTGGAAGGATATAGTAATGCAAATTGGATTTCAAATGATACGGAAAAAGCTACTAGTGGTTATGTTTTTACATTTGGAGGGGCTACAGTATCATGGAAATCGCAAAAGCAAACGTGTATAGCAAGTTCTACAATAAAATCAGAATTCATAGCCTTAGATAAGACCGCCGAAGAAGCGAAATGACTTAAAAACTTCTTAGAAGATATTCCATTATGACCTCAACCTATGACAGCCATATGTGTGCATTGTGATTGCATGGCAGCTTTTAGTAGAGCGAAAAATCATATATATATAATGGTAAGTCAAGGCATATAAGGTGTCGACATAACTCTATAAAACATATGCTCACAAGTGGCATTATTTCCATTGATTATATGAAATCAAAGGAGAATATGGTAGATCAACTTACAAAGGGTATACCAAAGGAGTAAATGTTATATTTATCGAGGGGAATGAGCTTAAAGCCAATGCAATGAGGAGTAACTTGATGGAAACCAAACCTAGCATTTTTGGTTATCCAATTCCAGGTTCAAAAAGGAAAACTAGTTGAGTGAAACTCAAAAGAATAGAGCTTACAACATTGTTCATTCCTAAGATAAGAACCGTATGCTACCTGTGACGATAAGGGTGAATGATTAATCATTCTTAATGACACAAAGAATATATTAAAAGAATATTGCAGGGTATTCATAACCATCGTGTCACCTATATAGGAGTAATGTGGGGTCGCATTCATGAGAATGACATGGCTAAATTCTCTAAAGCTCCTATGAATTCAGGATTGTTCAGGACCAAAATGAACACAACTGTATGATTCAAAAGGTGTAAATATTCGATATGTATGATACTTGTTGTTTTGGTTTACTAAACATGGTGAACAGTTCAATGTCTCCTGTACACACTGATTCACTAGTAACTCCGATAAATATTCACTAAGGAAGGTTCAAGTCCAAAAGATACCTATCCTGATGCAAATCGAATCTAGTTTTTCTCCAGACCATCCAAAACCTTGTTATTGACACTATTTGCTATACAAATGTGGGGTATTGTTGGAGAGTTTGTATAGAAATATGGGTGTTTTGGATATTGTTTGTCCCACATATGGTAGAAATAGGAAAAGAGACTTGTTTATAAGTGTGGAAATAATATACTTAATAAGTTGGATAAAAGACCACACAAATGGGTTTTGAGCCTGAGCCATATGATTTGGGCTTGATTGGACTCTTTGTTAGGCTATATAAATATATATATTATATAGTCAAAAGATGGGCCTTGGGGGTTTTGGGTCTTGTGATTTCCAAATTTCAGTTTTAGCACTTATATCTCTTTCTTCGTATTTTTTCGATTTTGTTTGAATGGTTGTATCTGATCAACACAACTGTTTACCACAACCGACACAAAGGATAAGGCTGTACGTTTTCTATTTATATGTGAAGAGAAAATGTCTGATTTATATAGAAAAAATTCCTGCATTTCAATTCTTCATAAAATTATGTCCGAGAGAAGAAAACACTGAGTATAATCGCTAGAACCAAGAATCGTCTGATTGATACTTGGGAACAGATTGTTGAATCCTTGTGGCAGACGCTCATCGAACTACAAGCACAGGAGTAGGGGCGAATTTCTACTGTAGGACATAGTTTTGCGCTAGCCTAAATCCGAAATTCAAGTCAGTATCATTTATATTAATTTTGTTATCAATCTGTATATTGCATATTGCATAATAGTATTCTGTTTTTAGTGCGTTGCATTATTTGTTCTGTCAAGTTCTTGATCGTTTCCAACAGAGAAAATCAGGAAACATTACTTTGTATTGATCCTACAAGATTGTTTCACAAATTTAAGAAATGGAAGGGCAAACGATTAATCAGAAATGGAATATACTGCTGCAACATTAGGAGCATGGTTGCCAGTACGAACAATATCACCAGTCGAGACATACCTGAAAGGTGAAAATGCTATGTCCAAATCAAGAGATGGTGATGGAAATATGGATAGTTCCTACCCCAGGTAGAAGATGAGGGTACGATAGGAGAATTTACAATGTAGAAATCAAGGAAAAATATATGGGAACATGAGAAACAGGATCAGCGTCATGCCTCAAGTGCCAAAATTAACTCGGAACAAAAATTTTGTTCTAAAATTTGAGAAAGTTTCGACCTCACAAAATTTATATGCAACGTCAAAACCATTATTAGAGGAATAAAAGGAATAGTAATGTGAGAAATGCAATATTCGATCCTACTACACCTAGGTAGGGGTGATTAGGTGTAAATGAGGAATTAATACTTCATTAACATGCAACAAGTCACAAGTTAATTATGTTTAGGTGATTAGTCAAACAATTCAATATGTACTATCTTGAAATATCGCAGTAAACAAAGCAATAAACAACACCAGAATTGTTCACGGAGAAACTCAACGTGGAAACAATTTCGGGCACTTTGCTAGTAAAAAACTCACTATAAACTGTCAATATAACTTACAAACTACTAGTAAAGTTGACAACATAAGCTTTCTGATCTCCTATCTGAAGTATGAAGCAGCCCTCCTCGAATGTGCACACCAACATCAATCATGGCTCTTCTTTGTAAAGCAGTCCTCCTGGAATGAGCACACGAATTCCAATCATTACTCTTTACGCAGTTTATCTCCTATAGATCTTTCCTAAGAACTCCTCGTTCTTCAAACTCTTCCTTAATCTTTAATGTAGCACAATTGACCAAACAATCTTGCAACAGACCCAAACAAAGAGATCAATTCAGTGTTTGATTTTATAGTTTTGATGTTTTCAATAAAAGAGGCACATATGAATTGAAGGATTGAACTTTGGATCTTGTGTATGATGTATTCTTCTTGAATGTTATGTTATTCAATCCACCTTTTAGAAAATACAGCGCCTTCAATATATAGGTTGGACGAATTAGGTTGTATAGGCCAAGTAAAAAACTCGGAAATAGAAAATTAGGTTTCCAAGTATAATATGTCGCTCGAACGGAGTGACTTCTTTGCTCAAGTGAAGGGTCGTCGCTCAAGCGACAGTGGGGTGAAAATCGAGAGATGTAGTTTTTGCTTCAGTCGCTCGAGCAACACTCCGGCGAGCAGCTAGCGAAAATTCGGCGAGAATTCTTCTTGTTCAAAACATAAAATACCAAACCCTAAGTTAACCTACCAACTATGAAACTTTACAATTTAGTCCCTAAACTTTTATAAATGTTCAAGTTGGTCAATTTGTTCACAAAATCGCCAATATAAAATATAAACCTTACAAACTCCCCCTTTGGTATTCTGTAACAAAAGACAATACAAAACAACCTATTCAAACTACCCAAGTCCAACAAAACCAACTGAATGCAGCTTCCACTTTGTTAATCCTGTATCCTGAAATAAAAAACTCACATATCAGTGTAAAAGCACGTGATATAGAAAATAAGCAATAAAGTACTTAGAAGCATAGTCAGTGAAATAAGCAAACTAATTGGAGATGCAGTATTAATGTTAAGCAAGACACCATAACCATATTAATACCACAAAACATCAAGAAAAACTCAAACAGTTATGCATGAAATGCAACGCACTTGCAATGCGCATGCTCCCCCTCAGTGCATGATATGCAAAGCAAATGAGATGCCACTACTGTAACTCTTAAGTGTTAACGCATTGGAACATGTATCTATGTCTTTCCCCAACGACCCCACAAGACATATGCAAAAGATCAAATCAAATATAAGTATCAATACAGCATCTATTTCTTACCCGAACGACCCCTCAAGACATATGATAAATATCAATATGTAACAAGCTACTCTAAATATGAAATCTGTATATATCTCCCATTATCTTCTTACTATAAAAATTTTCCCCCTTTTTGTCACAACTGCCGAAGTAATAATACATCAAATGGCAATGAAAATTCCAATATTTGAAGAAAGGGTACAAAAGTTTATACGATAACAAAAATTAGCCTAACTGCTATCAACGCATATATCAATATCATCTACAACAGTATCCCTATCTACGAGGCATGAGCATCGTCTCCATCTGAACCATCAGACTCATCACTCTCGTACTCCCAATGCTTTCGCATCCAGCACAATCGTCGTTGAACGTTTATAACCTCGCCACACAGCGCAATGACCTCTAGATGAGTCACCTCTGCATGTAGTCGAGCCTGCGGATGACCATAGGAGACATCTGGGCCATCAAGATGGCCATGTGATCAACAGCCGAAGAGGAAGGAGGGACAGAGGAAGACGCAGAAAGAGGAACGCCAGAAAAGGATAGAGCCTCAGATGATGGAACAGATGATGGATCAGCATAGAGAAGATCATCAATGGGATATGTTGGTACCACCGGATCAGTAGGCTCAACAGGAGCAGAAGCAGAAGCATAGGTAGAAGGAGCATGTGATCGACTCTGCGAAATGGTAGCGAGACCAAACGATTGACCGATCCGACAGGAAGAACCTTCGGGAAAGACAACGCCAACAAGCATAAAGAAGACCTATCCTACGACCAGGGACTCAAAAAGTACGAAGAATATGCTGGCACAAAAGGTAGAAAGGTCAATCGAGTCACCATGAATCAAGGCATAAAGAAACCTAGCCCTATCGGATGGTAAAGAAGAAGTGTGAGCGACCGGCCATAGGTTCATGCACATAATGCGCAACAGAACCTGGCACTCGATCGGAAGCTATCCAGTGCGAACCGCAGTCGAACCCCCTGCTAGTGGGGTATCAAAAAGAGTAGAGAGCACTACAGAGTCAGAAGGGCTAGTCTCAGTCGAAAGATAAGGAAAAATTTGATGAAGAACTCGAGGAATATGAAGAGACGTAGCCAAAAATCAGGAGAGAGCCTAAGAGTAGTGCCTCTAAGATAGACTTGAAAAGAAGTATCGCAAACCTCGTGGATGTTCGCAAAGAACTCCTAAACTAAAAAATTAGGAGGGGGAACCAACCCTGTCAATAAAGAATCCAAACTCGAGAAATAAAAATGGCAGTAATGACGAGGGATGGATCACCTAAAACAACCTCATGCTCTACGAGGACTGGGCGATGAGAGAAATGAGAAAAAAAAACCTCATAGGCAGTAGAAGAAATGAACCTCGTCCGACTATACGAAGTAGATCCACAAGGCTGCTGAGTGGTGGTCCGGCTCTCTTCTGACGCATCTGGAACATGAGTGCAGAACAAACATGTCAGTAGATGCTACGAAAGAGAATGTATACCACACGAGCAGCCATGTAGTCAAATTCATGAAAATACGTGAAGTGAAGTGACAGTGAAGCAAACACGCAAAACAATGCACGAATGTGGCAATGCACGTAAAATGATTCAAATAATGTGTCAAGCACACAAAACTATGCAAACATATATCAAAGCATGCAAACCAATGCAAGTAAGCATCAAAGTATGCAAAACGATGCAAATAAGTTTCAAGCACGCAAAACTATGCAAACATATGTCACATGCACACAGAAAGATGAAAACGTGTCAAAATAGGCAGTGCATGAACACAATGCAGTAATTGTAGGACGAAGATGCAGTGACGTCTAGACGGAGGTACAGTGGTGTCTAGACGGAGGTGCAGTGGGAGTGTCATGTCATCAAATCCAAAATGCAAAGCAAATCAACTCCAAAATGACATGTGAGTACATAGAGATGTTCACGGGATGGAATAAGACTCGCGTGTGCAAAATGATAGCAAAAAACACATGAACAAATCAAGGAAACATTTCATCGAACACATTGTGAACAATATAAATTCATGAGATTCAAAGCACAAATGGAAACACCCATGAATAACCGAACATCCTAGCACCACAAACTAGTAAACCACCAACTAATCCTATCCCAAACTTCACAAAAATCTATTAAACACGTCACAAATAACAAGGGCAATGAGGAACATTCGAGCAATCGCCAAAATCATCCAAAATATGCCAAATTCGAATTACATTGATGCAATGGCACTTCCACAACATTAGCATACTCAACACGCATCAATTGATGTGAAGAATTGAGGCAAAAACCCAGGGAAAATTGAAAATCCCCAAAACATGGCAAAACTAGGGTTTTCGCTAGTTACCTTTGAATTTTTTGAATTGGATGACGAAATTGATGTTAATGAGGTCCAAACAAGATTCCCAAGTCTTGAAGTGTCACTAAATACACAAATTTAATGAAGAAGATCCAAGTTGGGGAGAGAATAGGGTAAAAATTGAATAAAAATGAGGATGTTATCGCGCCTTATACGTGACCTTCGCTCGAGCGATGGTCGAGCAAAGATCGAGCGTGACCATTCTAAAAGGCTCGCTTGAGCGACATTCGAGCGAAATTTCTAATGTCAAAAATAGAACCAGATTTTTGAAAACATTCAATTTTAAGCACAGTGTTCTAAAATTGACAAAAATATCACATTTTTCAAAACTTTCAGTTTTAGCACCACTAGATTTTTTTTTGAAGAAATATATGGCACGCACTTCAACATGTTGGTCAACAAGAGCATGTAGTCGAACACAATTATACATAATATGAGAATATAAGTGATGTCCTACACACATATATCAAGTTAAACCGGAGTAAGTTGTATATGTGACTCACGTGTATAATGTGTGACTAATTCCAAGTAAATCAGACTCCAAACCTTAATCTTGTAAGAATGGACACACCAAAATCACTGTCAATATGTCTATTATCTACTTATGAAAGTCAAACTTTTAAACACGTTAGGACCTATACAAAAAGCTCGTTGGTAGATAGGCACCAGGTATAGAGATACCCCGCAGGCTTAATTGCTCGAGTCAAATAGTCTCGAAAGAGAACATTAAGATAATGAGCATATATCATTTTTAATCAAAAAGGGGGTATATGCATCATGTTTAGGTCTAACACAAGTAGTTAATTCACATTCAGAATCACCCAAGTGACGGTCATCCCAAGTCTCACACATGCGGTGAAGATCTATTTACATGGTCATAGTGTGTGCAGTGCAAAGAATACATGATTGGACATATACTAAATACTCCAGAGAAAAAAACAATCATGTGATGGAATGCGAACTATTCATCAGATAAATGTGTATTCATACTCAACATGCATTGTCAAGTTTCACATATATGATACAGTATTCCACAAAACAAACCAAGCAAGGAAAACACTTTTTTTTTTTTTAATTTTTAATTTTTTTTTGGATTTTTCAATGTTGAATGAAATACTCGCATAGACAAAAACAAAAGAAAATATATATAACAAATAATAAAACAAAGAAAATAAAACAAAGCACAAAACAATAAAACACATGCAAAGTGTCTGATGAATGCAAGGTGCACCAGTGTAATTGACAATGCAAACACGTTTTTTTTGTTTTAAATTTTTAAATATTTTTTTGGATTTTTCTATGTTGAATGAAATACTCACATAAACAAAAACAAAAGAAAATGTAGATAGCAAATAATAAAACAAAGCACAAACAATAAAATGCATGCAAAGTGTCTGATGAATGCAAGGTGCACCAGCGTAATTGACAATGCATGCAGATGCCAGTGCATGGAATCAGTGTGGTGCATAAGCACCAACAGCTGTCATACGGTCGAGATCAACTTTCTTGACCCATGCCTTCCTAGCCGTGGAAGTAGCCCTAGTTAATTGAGAGATCATCTCAGTCAGCTGAAGAACTTGACTGGAAAGATAATTGACCTGACTAGGAATATCCTGATTTCTTTCCCCGCGCACATGCATATGACACCTTGACCTAATGTAACCCAATACACCACAACGATGGCAAGTGGGTACAAATCTAGGCTCAGACACATACGATTATTGAGAACGAACTTGAGGTACAGTGTTCTTACGGGCCCTAGAAGTTCTCTGTTTTATGACACGCTCAGGATTTCTAGGAATGTGTGGCTGAGTGGAAGCAGGAACAAAAGAAATATTAGAGGTACTAGCAGAATTGGAATTGTTCTTAACATAAGTTAGACTTCGGCTATCACCAACAGCCTTGTTCATACCTAAAAGACTACCAAGCTTCTTGTTCCTACTAGAGAAAGTTTCAAGTTAAGAGTTGAATTTTTCTAGATCACTCGTGAGGGTCTTAACCATTCCCTTCTAACCTTTCATTGATACATCTCAACTCACTCAGGGAACTGGTCAATTCCTTAAGCTCACCAGCAAGTCTCTCTTTCTCACGCTCTAATGAATCAAGTTTCTTAAGTAGGCATGGTTGAGTTTCTTAATCTTAAGACTCTCATCGTACAGCTTATGGTACACAACCTGAAGATTATCCTCATCATCCGAGGCCTCATTACCGATCTCAACCTCAGTCTTTTCACTAGCCTTACCAGATTCACTATCTACTCGAGACACAAAGTCCATGTACTTCCCTACTTTCTCACACTCAAACTGCACACTCGGTTCACCCTCACTAGAATTATCATCAGACAGTGTAGCAACAAAGGCTCTACCTCCATCCTTTGTCGAACTCCTCTTACAATTAGGACATTCATTCCTATAGTGCCGGAACCCTTGGCACTCACGACATCTAACCAACTGGAGTTCACCATCAGACTCTTTACCACCACTCTTATCACGTTTTTCGTTATGAAATCTTCTAGGGGGACTCCTCTGTCTAGGTTATGGTTTAGGTCTATCTCACAAGGCCTTCTTAAACTTCTTCACGAAATAGGCTATCTCTTCTCCTTTAAGGGACTCTACATCACTAGACTCAGACTTCTCATCCCGACGGGTGTTCAAAGCAATAGACTTCTGTTTCTTGAGCTGTGTTAATGTCAATTCATAGGTTTGGAGTGATCCAACGAGTTCTTCTATTTTAAAGGCGTCAAGGTCCTTACTTTCTTCAATTGCAGTTACCTTAGGTCTAAACCTCTCAGGTAGGGATCTAAGAACCTTACGAACGATTTTTGACTCGGTAATCCGTTTGCCTAAATTGGAACTAGAGTTCACAATATCGTTCAATTTAACATAGAACTCATCAAACTTCTCATCATCATTCATCCTAAGTTCTTCAAACCTAGAAGTCAACATTTGTAGCTTGGATTTTTTCATGATCTTAGTACCATCATGGGTAGTCTCCAAAATATCTCAAACCTCCTTAGCAGTCTCACACATAAACACTCTTCTAAATTCCTCATGAAACACATCCATAAACAAAGCATGTAAACATTTACTATTCCAACAACACTCATCCAAATTAGTTTTAGTCCATAAAGAAATTTCAGTGTGTGTAACTACACCAAGTAGTTGTTGAAGGTGGAGTCCACCCATTTGCACAGTAATCCAAGCATGTTCATCCAAAGCCTTGAAGAAAGCTCTCATACGCACTTTCCAATAGGCATAATTACTGCCATCAAAATATGGTGGCACAGATAATGAACTACTCATATAGACAATCAAAATAAGGGTCAGGACACGAGACTATGTTCCGATACCAATTGAGAAACGCAAGATTCGACCCACTACACCTAGATGGGGGTGATTAGGTGTAAATGCGGAATTAATACTTAATTAACATACAACAAGTCACAAGTTAATTACGTCTAGTTGATTAGTCAAACAATTCAATTTATCTTATCTTGAAATACCGCAGTAAACAAAGCTATAAACAACACCAAAATTATTCACGGAGAAACCTAACATGGGAAAAATTTCAGGCACTTTGCCAGTCAAAGATCCACTATAAATTGTCAATATAACTTACAGACTACCAGCAAAGTTGACAACACGAGTTTTTTGATCTCTTGTCTGAAATATGAAGCAACCTTCCTGGAATATGCACACCAACACCAATCTTGGCTCTTCTTCTTAATTCAGTCATCTTGGAATGAGCACACGAACTCCAATCCTAACTCTTTACGTAGTTTATCTCCTATAGATATTTTCCAAGAACTCCTCATTCTTCAAACTCTTCCTTGATCTTTAATGCAGCATAGTTGACGAAATAGTCTTGCAGCAGACCCAAGCAAAGAGACCAATTCAGTGTTTGATTTGATAGCTTTGATATTTTCAATAAAAGAGGCACATATGAATTGAAGGATTGAACTTTGGATCTTGTGTATGATGTATTCTTCTTGAATATTATGTTGTTCAATCCACCTTTCAGAAAATTCGGCACCTTCAATATATAGGTTGGATGAATTAGGTTGCATGGGCCAAGTAAAAAACTCGAAAATAGATATGTGCAGTTTTTGCACAATTGGATTTGGATGATGCGTTGTTGGGAATTGACAAGATGTCCGCAACTTTGACCGCAAAAGAGAAATTACGGAAGGGTAAGAAGGCAATTTTTCACATTCATCTTCATCTATCAAATACTATTTTTCATGACATTTTGAAGGAGAATTCAGCTACTGCTTTTATGTTTTAGGTTGGAGCAATTGTGCATGACTAAAAGTCTGACAAGTAAGTTGAACCTCAAGAAGCGTTTATAATCTCATCGAATGGTAGAAGGATGATCATTGGAAGATCACGTGGCTGTATTTAAAGACATCGTCGCTGATTTGGAAACTTTGAAAGTAGAGTATGATAAAGAAGATTTAGCATTGATCCTATTGTTTTCGTTGCCCGCTTCGTTTTAGAGATACGTTTTGTATTGTCATGATACTCTCACTATAAAGGAAGTGTATGATGCTTTGTATTCAAAAGAGAAGATGAAACATCTGGTTTTTGATGCCAATGATGGAGAAGGCCTGGTTGCTCATGGTAGTTCTAGGAGGGGCATATCGAAATCTAAGTTCAGTAATCAAATTTGTAACCACTACAAGAAGAAGCGGCACTTAAAGAATGATTGTTACAAATTGCAGAATAAAGAAATGATGGCTGCAAGTAGATATTCAGATACTTCAGGCGAAGCAGATCTCGTGGAGAACATTGTAAGTGATGGAGAACACTTAGCTATTTCTGACATTGAGTCTAAATATGAAGATGATTGGATTCTTAATTCAGCATGTATGTTTCATATGTGTCCTAATAAGGACTTGTTTGCTACATATGAAACTGTTTCTAAAGGTGTCGTGGTTATGGAAAACAACGCATCTTGTCAGGTTGCTGGAATGGCACAGTCAGATTGAAGTTTTTGGATGGGACAATTAGAACACTTGGCCAGGTTCAACATGTTCCAAATTAGAAGAAAAATATCATTTCGTTGTCTATCCTTGAATCAAAAGGTTATAAGTTCTTTGGTGGAAGTGGAGTTTTAAAAGTTTGTAAGGGTGCCCAAATTGTATTGGATTGACAAAAAAAGGTCTCGATTATACATCTTCCAGGGCCGTGCAGAATTTAGAAAAGTCAATCAGCACAAGACAGAATCGTGGTGGACATTCAGTTTGATACAATACATTTAGGAGCTCATAAAAGGGTTGGATTTGAAGAATACAGTTCAGTGGAGTTTAGGAGATATGGATAATGCCGTTTTGCCACCACCACCTGTGGTGCCATTGTATTCAATTGTTAGGGACAGACCCAATGGAAAAGGGTATGTGAATGCTAATTTTGTTGAGCATGCTTTAAGAGGAGTAGAATGTGTACAATCTAACAAGGAGCCTTCTGTAAAAGCAATTGGTATTGATTCTGCTTTGGGGGTGTGTTACAGTCCATTTTGGTAAATTATAAAATCATTATGATTTTTTGGAATTTGAGGTAACTCTAAAGAGTAAAGTTTGGATTCATTGGATGATGTGTAGTATTTTGTGTTTGGTTGGAGAAATTACTTTTTTGGTTATTGTTGAAGAAATCAGTTCATTCCTTGGTGGAATTCGTGTCAAGGTAGAGATTGTTAGAATTTGAGTATGACCCGAATTCTTTGGTGAAGTAATTGAAGAATTCTAATTGAAGTGTACGTCATGAAGAATTCAAATTTGAAATATCATTGGATGATAGAAAATTGAAAAGGAATAATCAAATTACATACTTTATTCAAATCCTTTTCACATAAAACCCTAGATATAATCAAATTACATACTTTATTCAAATCTTTTTCACATAAAACCCTAGATCCATTTCCATATTGAAATCTGAAAATGAACATAAACACAAAACATACCTGAATCCATGATAATTAGATTGTTAGCCTGAAAGGATCACGATCTTCCAATTTGATTTGTGAACTTCGCTTTAATCTTGATTTCTATGGATGGGGATGTAGAAACCTTGAAGCACACACTCAAATGGGGACCATAACCCATATATAAGATAATGACCATTCATTATCTTTCATTTGTTTTAAATCGGCCCCTCAACAATTTAAAACAAACTTCCGGTCTCTACACTTTAATTCCACGAAATTCAATACCCATTAGTCAAACTTTATCCTTAGTGGATCACTCTAATGACTAATTTACTTTAGATAATAGCACACACATTTTTAATATGTTACATGTGGCCCCGAATTGCTAAAATATTCCAACAATCTCCCACTGGGCCATATGTGTAACCTTTCAAATGTGCACAACCTTTATGAGCTCAAAATTTTGCTATTATTATTATTATTACGGGTATTTCAAACAATCTCGTCCATTAGTCACATCGATGTAGGATCAAAGCGATTTTCGTCACATTTAACGTGACTAAATCCATCAATGGTCACGTACACCCATATAACCAAATGACATAGATCAATCATGGAGTGTAGCATGAAAATTACATGTTATGTGACCCAAACATGTCTATTTCCAACTGGTCCAACCTTATTTCTTAAGTGAGATCGGTACTGAACATAATAACAGAGTGTAATAAACTGAAAACTTTATTTACATACGAGAACAATATCCAAATACACAAATGTGTCCAAAACATAAAGCAATGAAAATACAAACTCCCACTAAAACTTGATATCCTCATGATATACAACACCCATATGAGCAATGTGCTCATGAAAGACTTTGGGTGTCAATCCCTTAGTAAGCGGATCCGCAATCATGGAGTTTGTCCCAATATGCTCTATGGAAATCTGTCCACTCTGTACTCTTTCCTTCACAACCAGGAACTTGATGTCAATGTGTTTTGACAAAGATGAACTCCTGTTGTTATTAGAATATAGAACTTCTGAGTTATTTTCACAATATAACTTTAGTGGCCTTTCTACGCCATTCAGAATACGCGCCCAGTGACAAAATTTCGCAGCCATATTCCATGATTAGATGCCTCATAGCAAGCTACAAATTCTGCTGCCATGGTAGAAGAAGCTATGAGTGTATGCTTAGCACTCCTCCAGGAAATAGCTCCTCCAGCTAACAGATAAATATAGCCTGATGTGGATTTCCTACTATCTTGGCATCCAGCAAAATCAGAATTGGAGTATCCTATGATCTCTAACTGATCCGATCTGATATAGGTGAGCATATAATCCTTTGTTCTCTTCAAATATCTCATAACCCTTTTGGCTGCTATCCAATGATCCATTCCAGGGTTGCTTACATATCTGCCTAGCATTCCAACAATGAATGCTATATCTGGACGTGTACAAACTTGAGCATACATAAGACTCCCAACAGCTGATGCATAGGGAATCTTCTGCATTTCCTTAGCTTCAAGGTTATTTTTCGGGCATTGTTTGAGACTAAATTTGTCTCCCTTAGCGACAGGGGTGTCACCTGATTTACAGTCCTGCACGCTAAACCTCTTAAGTACTTTATCGATATAGCTCTTTTGTGACAATCCTAGAATACCTCGAGAGCGATCCCGATATATCTGAATCCCTAATACAAAAGAGGCGTCACCAAGATCTTTCATCTCAAAATTCCTAGATAAAAATCTCTTGGTTTCGTGCAACATGCCTATATCGTTAGTGGCAAGCAGTATGTCATCAACATACAAAACCAGGAAAATATGCTTACTCCCACTGAACTTGTGATACACACAATCATCAACAGCATTTGTCTCAAAACCAAACGAGATAATTACTTGATGAAATTTGTAGTACCATTGACGGGAAGCTTGTTTGAGCCCATAGATGGATTTCTTTAATTTGCAAACAATATTCTTCGGGTCTCCTGACACAAAGTTTTCTGGTTGCACCATATAGATCGTCTCATCAATGTCGCCATTGAGAAACGCCGTCTTAACATCCATCTGATGTAACTCAAGGTCAAAGTGCGCAACAAGTGCCATAATTATCCTGAAAGAGTCTTTCGTTGAAACTGGAGAGAAAGTCTCTTTGAAGTTAATACCTTCCTTTTGGGTAAAGCCTTTAGCTACAAGACGAGCCTTATATCTTTCCACATTACCTTTCGAATCCCTCTTGGTTTTAAAAATCCATTTGCAACCAATAGGCTTCGCACCTTCTGGTAACGCAACAAGATCCCAAACTTTATTGTCTTGCATAAACTTATACTCATCATTCATGGCATCAATACACTTTTGAGAGTCAGAACCCTGCATGGCCTGACGGAAGTTGATTGGATCATCTTCCATCAATCCATTATTTTCCCCATGTTCTTGGAGAAATACTATAAAATCATCTGAAATAGCATTTTTCCTTTCTCTCGTGGATCTCCTTAAAGGTATTGGTTCTTGAGGTTGTTGAGTTTGAACTTCTGGAATATTTACCTCATTTTGAATGGGAGGTTCTTCAACATTATCTTGTTGAGGTTCTGGATATGCTTCTTGATCAACGACAGGTATAGGGACTTGTTCATTGTCAAAAGTAACAGTATCCTCAACTTCTTCCTCAAAGACAATGTCTCTAACCTTATTTCTCCCCCCAAACTCAACATCCTCAAAAAATGTTGCAGTTCCCGTTTCAAAAATTGACTTAGTTGCGGGATCATAAAATTTATAGCCCCTAGATCGCTCAGAATAGCCAATAAAGTAGCTGCTTACAGTTTTGGAGTCCAATTTCTTTTCATATGGCCTATAAGGCCTAGCCTCAGCTGGACATCCCCAAATATGAAAATGCTTTAGACTAGGCTTTTTACCTATCCAAAGTTCATATGGAGTTTTGGCTGACCTTAGTTGGTACTCTGTTCTAAATATAAGCTGCAATCTTTAATGCTTCTCCCCATAGTGATTTTGGTAAGGTAGAATGACTAATCATACCCCTTACCATATCCTTAAGAGTTCTGTTTCATCTTTTAACTACACCATTCATGCTAGGCGATCCTGACATGGTGTATTAAGGGACGATTCCACATTCCTCTAGGTATTTAGCAAATGATCCTAGACATTGTTCACCTGAACCATCATATCTGCTATAGTATTTACCACGACGGTCAGATCTAACACTCTTTATTCTTTTGTTGAGTTGATTCTCAACCTTAGTCTTAAAACATTTGAATATGCACAGTGACTCAGACTTTTCACAAATAAGATATAGGTACCCATAACGTGAGTAACCGTCTAATAATGATATAAAATATTGTTGACCATTCTAAGAAGCCGTAGGGAATGGTCCACAAATATCTGTGTATCAATTTTAAGATTTTCGAAGTTTTGTTAGTACTTAATCTCTTAGTTTTGGTCTGTTTTCCCTTGATACATTCAATACATACATCAAAATCTGTGAAGTCAAGGGAATCCAAAATACCATCTGACACAAATCGTTCAACTCTAGATTTAGAGATGTGACCTAAGCGCTTATGCCATAATTTTGCTGAATTTTCTTTATGTAATTTGCGTTTAGTACCGCGTGTTTCCACATGCAGGTTTTCATTATATGATGTAACAGTATCAAGCAAGTATAGGTTATCAAATGTAGATAATAAACCAGTACCAATAATATTAGAATTTAAAGAAAGACTAAACTGATTGTTTCCAAATGAACAATAATAACCAAATTTGTCCAACAAAGAAACAGAAACCAAATTCCGTCTAAAAGACGGTACAACTTTAGTGTCTTTCAAATCCAAATAATGACCAGTTTCCAACAATAACCTAAAAATGCCTATTACATCGACTTCCACCGACTTGCCATCACCAACATAGATGTATCTTTCACCATCATTTGGCTTTCGGTAGCTCGAGCATCCCCTGCATAGAAATACTTATATGAGTAGTAGCACCAGGAATCTAACCACCAAGTATTTCTAGATGCTTGAAGCTAAATTAACCTCAGAGCAGACCAAAGTAAGATTTGTACCTTTCTTTGCACGCCACGCGAGATATTTAGTACAATTCTTCTTCACATGTCCAGTATTTTTGCAAAAGAAACATGCTTCTTTGTTGTCCTCTTCTTTGTTTCTTTTGTCTTTGGACCCTTAGGAGCAGCTTGAAATTCCTTCTTTCTTTTCTTGCCCTTATCTTTAGAAGTGCTTGCCAAGTGAACATTTTCAGTTCTATCTTGCTTCAACCTTTCTTCCTCTTGCACACAATATGAAATGAGCTCATTTAGAGACCATTTCTCCTTTTAGCGATTATAAGCGACCTTAAATTGGCTGACATGCGAGAGCGATATCAATATCAAATGGACGAGCAAGTCATCAGACAGCTCGAGCTTTAATGCCTTTAGCTTTGAAGCAATGTGAGACATCTCCATGATGTACTCCCTTATGTTTCCTTTACCTTTATACTTTATTGAAATCAAGCTTTGCAAAAGCGTGCTTGTTTCAGCCTTATCGTTTTTCGCAAAACGTTTCTCAATTTCGGCAAGGAAATCCTTAGCATTAGTCACTTCTTCAGATACTGCGCCTTGAAAGGCTTCCGGAATGCCGCGCTTAATGATCATCAGACTCATGCGATTAGAGCGATCCCACTTCTCAAAGTTCCTCTTTTCATCAGGTGAACTTTCATCCGTCAGAGGAGTGGGTTGCTCAATCCGGAACGCAAGGTCTAGATCCATGCAGCCGAGAACAATTAATACGCTCTCTTTCCAATCCTTGAAGTTTGTCCCATTGAGCTTGGGAATAGAGTTGATATTAGCAGATATGGCAGTAGCAGATGAATTAGCTGTAGAGAGAAAATGGAAGAATTATGCTCACATCAATATTAAGATTCAATAATCAATTAATCAAATCATGGTAAATCCCATCTTCAAGATACCTAGCACATCATTAATATCAAGTCTTTGGACAGTAATATTAACTGTAAGTGGTACTCTTGGTGTAGTGATCAAACATTGACAATAAATCCTGTCAAATAATAAACCCATCTTTGGATTGATTTATTATTCACATGGAAACCTTATAATTATCACATGTTTATCACCACAAGTGTGTACCAAATTCGGCCAAATATTAACCTTCCTTTGGGTCGGTCAATATCCGCATGAACAATCATACACACGAATTCCTTCTAATATTCTAAGTTAATTAATTTTCACAAAAGAGGTTGCTTTGGCAACATATTGCTTCAATCAATTCACTTTTGAATATTATAAAACCAATTGAGTCCTTTATACCATAATTTGAAAATTAGAATGCTTAATTTTATTCATTATGAAACTTTAAGGGCCTAAGGGTTAATAATTCAATACTTTAGGGGTCGAAATTAATTAATTCAAAACATTATGGGTCAAAAATTAATTATTGAAAACTTTAGAGACCCAAAAATAATTATTTAAAAACTTTAGGGGCTAAATGTTAATAATTGGAAAGTTTAGGATTCAAGAAATCAATTATGCGGAACTTTAGGGGTCAAACTAAACCAATTATGAACATTCAGGGACTTAATAATTAAATTCAGAACTTAAATGGCCCAAATTAATTAATTTCAGAACTTCGGGGGCTGAATTATAAAAACCCGTAACCTTAAGGCCCAATTAGGATTAACTTTAAACCTTAGGGACTGATATATAAATATTAACCCTAATTTTAAATTGTAAGCCGGGGCTTAAGAAACTCTAATTTGCAATTCATGCCCCCGCCCCCAAATCTTCCATAACTCAAAACCTTCAAATTAATTCTCAAATTAATGCCCCTTTCAACTCCCATAACCGAAACCTTTAATAGAGAATTAATTTCACCTTCACCGGCGCCTCGAAGGGGCGCACGAGCTGTGCTTCAAGCTACGGCGCAGCGCCCGTTCTGCGGCCGACCGCCAATGAACGTGGCAATGCCCATCAAACCAAAAAAAAAAAAATTTTTTTTTTTTTTTTTAAAACTGAAATTCATAAAATCCCAATTTCAAAATTCGAATTTTTCAAGAAAATCATAGACCCTTATTATTTCATGCTATATCCATAGAATAAATTCAATAAATCATATTATAACATGCTCAAATTCTAAATCCAAAACATAATATGAAAGAATTTGATAATATAACATGAAAATCAAATAACAATATTATAACATGCTCAAATTCTTGATAACATAATGATCCAATAATTCATAGAATTTAGAATCTTAAAATTCCATTTCTCATGATTTCAATTATGGATGGCTCTGATACCACTTGATAGAAAATTGAAAAGGAATAATCAAATTACATACTTTATTCAAATCCTTTTCAAATAAAACCCTAGATCCATTTCCATATTGAAATCTGAAAATGAACATAAACACAAAACATACCTGAATCCATGATAATTAGATTGTTAGCCTGAAAGGATCACGATCTTCCAATTTGATTTGTGAACTTCGCTTTAATCTTGATTTCTATGGATGGGGATGTAGAAACCTTGAAGCACACACTCAAATGGGGACCATAACCCATATATAAGATAATGACCATTCATTATCTTTCATTTGTTTTAAATCGGCCCCTCAACAATTTAAAACAAACTTCCGGTTTCTACACTTTAATTCCACGAAATTCAATACCCATTAGTCAAACTTTATCCGTAGTGGATCACTCTAATGACTAATTTACTTTAGATAATAGCACACACATTTTTAATATGTTACATGTGGCCCCAAATTGCTAAAATATTCAACCATTGGAGTCATATGTCATGTTGAAATTCTATTTTGGAAGCTCATTGGGAGTTAGAATTTGTTTTGGACTCAATTTTATGGTATCTTATTTCATCAATAACTCTGCTAGGTGTGTTTGGACATCCCCTTCTTATTCCCTATAAATACTAGGTTCTTTTATATAATTTTATAGTGTGAAAAAATAGATTACTAGAATTATAGAATCCATTGTAATTTTCTCTCTTCTCTATTATTTTTGAGTCAATAAAATATCTTAATTCATTTGTCATATTCTTGTTTTCTTTATTTTTTTACTTGATCAAATATTTTATTATTATTTGCCATATAACTTCAACATCTCAATCCGATGGTTTGTTCCACGACAACAACATGATAATGTCTATGTACTGTCTACGAGATTCTTTTCCTCAATTTTTGCCCCAAGAAGTAGACACACGTCTTTGACTTGGAGGAACCTTCAGAACATGAACAACATTATTTCACGTGCATGTACTGACAAAAAGGAAAAGAAAAAAAATAAAGAGAACAGAGAAGGACATCAATAGGGTACATATTTCCTGTCCATGGCTATCTTCCTCCACAGAAGTAAAATGCATCAAAGGAGTACTACATTAGCACCATCTCCTTACCAAGGATAATCAATGGAAACCATGAACTGTGATATGAGATTAAAACAAAATATATAGCTTTTTATAATGGCAAAAATTAATTTCTCCAACCCGAAGGAATCACCACCAGTTTGTTGCTCAATTGACAGGAAATTTAATAGGCAAAATTCCCCTTCATTTGCTTCCCACACAATGCCATTAAAGGCTTGATCTTCCAGTTTGAGCACTTCCAAAAATCCTTCAACCACAACTCGGAGTGCGCTCCCAAGTTGTCAAAAATAAAGGAGGATAGATTCAATATAAAAGTATATTGAAGGAACTTGATGAATAAACTGAATGTAGAAGAATTTATTCCATCAAAGCTCAATTGTAAAGGTGAATACAATGCTCTATTTATAGACTAAATTCTAACAAACCATCTAACAAACTAACAACATAACAAACCAAAGAAGGTTCTGGAAGGAGCTAGAAGAAGATGCTGAACTGTGGTGGGAATTATAGTTTAAAGGCAGCAGCATTTTGTCTCCCAAATTCTGCTGAGGTGTTGCTGCTGTGCTGAATTGGAGGTGAGCTTGCATATATTCCAACACTCCCCCCTCAATATGGAACATCTTGGACAGTAGAGAAAAGAACAGAGGTGCAGGGAATTGTGTTAGGCCAACAAATAGAAAATCTTGCAAACAGGACCAAAAATTTTATAACCCTGTGTATCCAGATCGATGAATTTGAAAGACAAACTCTGCCCCAATGATGAGCTGGAATTAGCACCAGTATTTGGCGAGATGAATTTGCACCAACAGAAACGAAACAAGATGGATTTAAGAATGAGTTAGAGAATGAAGTGGAAAGATTTGTAAATGCTGAAAAATCAACGTAAGAAATTCCAGAGCAGAATTCTATAGAGAGAATTTTTTTTCTTTTGAGATTGAAATCGACCACAAATGAGCTCCGATTTGAAGGAATTAAAACTGTTGGAAGAGAATCTGCCTGGAGTTCGAAAATTGAGTGTGCAGTTGACAGCATATTTCGTCCCTGAAGAAGAGCTTGAAAACCAGCCAACTTCTGAAATGTGACAATGATCAGAGAATTGATGATAGAAAACGGTGGATCTAATGAATCATATCTTAACGTGGAACCTCCATCTAACATGTCTATCTAACACGTATGAATCTGTGAAGAGGAGGAAGAGAGGAACTGAACAAGTTGCATTTTCTGATTCTGATTCTGATTCGAAGAGTGACCTTTCAAGAGATAACCTAATGAAACTTCTGACTAAGAAGGAAGAAGTTCTTAACTAGTGCTACCAAAACAACACCAGCTTGCGAAGCATACAAAAAAAAGCAGATCAATTTTTGATATATTCTGATCAAAGACAGCAACATAGTTCACCGGAATTAGTGAGCATCCATGGCTCTGAAACCAAGCATTTGCTGAAGAAAAACATCATCAAACTGATGAAAGAAGCTTCTGCCATGGTGATGGAAGGAAGCTTTGTTAAAGAAGAAGAGAGCAGCTGGAACGGAAGCCACTTTGCTCTGATACCATGTCAAAAATAAAAGAGGACAGATTCAATATAAAAGTATATTGAAGGAACTTGATGAATTAACCGAATGTAGAAGAATTTATTCCATCAAAGCTCAATTGTAAAGGTGAATACAATGCTCTAGTTATAGACTAAATTCTAACAAACCATCTAACAAACTAACAACATAACAAAGCAAAGAAGGTTCTGGAAGGAGCTGGAAGAAGATGCTGAACTGTGGTGGGAATTATAGTTTAAAGGTAGCAGCATTTTGTCTCCCAGATTCTGCTGAGGTGTTGCTGCTGTGCTGAGTTGGAGGTGAGCTTGCATATATTCCAACACAAGTGGTATGAAATTCTCAATTTCTTCAAGTTGGGAATCATTTCAAGGTGTACATTTGAAATTTCTTACTTCAGAAAGTGATTGTAGGCTTTCAAGAAAAACAACATTTTTTTTCCTTTATAAAGGTTCAGGGAATAAACATCTCTCGAAAGCAAGATTCATTAACTTGGCGTCTTCCAGATTTCCGATGATAAGCGCATTGTGTTCTTAATGTTATGGTCTCTCACTTGATAAACAATTGAGGTTTGTAGGGAAGATCAACCTTTCCTAGGTGTATCAGAGCAAGGTACCTCAAATTAACCAGTTCTACTATTTGAAATTGAGAACTCAAAGATGAGTATTTTGAGTTGATCAAGTACCCCGAGCAATAGAAAACTTGTTATCGATTATAATAATGAACTAGTAGAAATGTTGGGACAGAAGCATAGATCCTAAGATAATTTTTCATCACTCATTTGATCTGATTCCTGATTGAGTTGTCTGTGGAATTTAGGCATTTTTTGTGCACTATATACTTGAGATATTGTCGTCTAGGCACGGTTGTTGAAATGATAATGAGTGAATCATCATAAACATTTCTCTCAAGTGCAGTCTTACCAATTCCTCCCATTTCAACAATTGAGATTATTTGGAGTTTTGAAGGCGATCCAGTCAGACTATTCATAATTTGAATTATTAGAACCAGATTTTGAAGAATTGGTACCAACAGTTGAGAGTTCCTTGGTGGCAGATCTTCAATGTGGTTCCTCACCTCTTCTGAAATGGAATCAAGTTCTTTCATTACTGTTGATGATTAAAAATGGCATGGCAAATTTAGACCAACTTAATAGAAATTTAGTAAAGTAATTTGCTGGAAATTTATGAAAGACAAACTGTGAATTGCATCAAGGGAAGCAGTTAGAAGTGTATATTATGATTCCATTAGGTTTGCCTTATGAGGGGACCATTGGTCCTTATTTATAGGCTCGAAGACCACGCCACTTTCCTGCCCAATGTCATTTCAGCTACAGTGCTGACCTAGAATTGCATGCCATCGCTCAAAATCTTGATCCTCTGATTGGTTGCTAAGGTCGATCAAGCAAGTCATTATGACACCTAGACCGCAGCTATGGCGTCAAGCAATGATTACTTGAAGTTGGGTTACTGGCTTCTGATTAGTCAAAAATAATGTTCAGATGTCATAGTTGCCACATGTCATTCTGGGAGGGATTGATAGTTAGGTGAGGCTGGTTTTTCAGTGATGGAGAATCATGATGTTCCTTCCAATTACGGCGACCAATTGTCCGAGCAATACCTCTCTTTTTTAAGTGTCCGATCTTCCTGTGTATCAATTTTGATCCTCTAATCCGTTCTTAGTGAGATGTGAGGTTGGACATCAACAATTACATTCTTTAAGACATTTTCCTTCAAAAAGAAGCGCTTATAACTCCACTTCAAAGAAGAAACGTTAGTGAACTAGATTTTAAATAAGAAAAAGAAGTTAAAATTATTGTCTATTACTAATGTAGTCTACAACTCTATCTAGTACTATGTACTCAGCGGCATCAACCTCAACATATCCATATTGCAGCAGTTAAAAGGATAACTCGTTATTTACTTAGAATTCTTATCATGGGTTATATTATAAGGTTGGATCTCAACTTAGTCTTCAAGTTTAAGAGTGATGACAATGAGATATGTATGAATGGGCTAATGAATTTGCTAACTAATTAATTTAGATGGGAACATGCTTTGATTATTAATCACAACTATACTGATCTTGATAGGTCAGTGAGCAATCATTAATGCAAATGGTCAAGTGCAAGATATCGCATTGTTCATTTGTTTTGATAATTGATGTTCTTAAATTATTCGACAATTTTTCTTGAGAAAAATCGAATTCATTATCATATAAAAATTTTTTAATATCTCTATGAAAACTGCAAACATACAATAATACATTAAGAACAATCAAACATTATTTTTAATAATTCACCTTATACGATTCAATTAAGAAATTAGTAAAAAAAAAAATTGAAATTGAATCAAATATTGGTTCGGCGGTTAGAGCCAAGAATCGAACTAGAACAATTCGATTCTTGATTCAAAACCCATAATCAAATTGATTTGGGTTCACTAAGGTCCAAGTGAGTACGAGCATAAATTCTCATTTCAACTTTGTATGATACGGGGCCAAGTGTTTGATATTGTATGAATTTGCTACTTACACTGTACCTTCTCTCTATAGAATTTGGACATATTGGCGTCGATTACAACAATTGAAGTCTTTTTTTAATAAGTTTTAAATTTGATGTACCAACCATGGTCCAAATTATATAGAAAGGTATGTCGTAAGTAGCAAAATCATACATATCTAAAAGTCTTGTCCTTATCAGGCAAAGTATCAAAAATAGTATCAAGGAAGCAATTACACCTATCAATCTGACACCCATTTAATCAAGATTGTCAATTTTGGGTCCATAAATCCTTTTTAACGAAGCAAATGCATTGATAATAATTTTTCCTTTGTTGTTGCCTTACAGTATGGGACACCACGTGTTACTTAAAAGGACTTTTGGTTTCCTCCCTTGCATTGCCTATTAGCTGATCTAATATGAGTTGATTTCTTTTTTAATTGGACAATAACTTATTTATATATGTCATGCATTTTAGTTTTTAAAATTAAGGTTTATCATAAACATTTTGCTTGATATTCATTGTTTTGAAATTTATTTACAAATTTTACTAAAGGTTCGAGGAGAATCAATACTATGTTACATTAATGAGAGTACGATACAGCGTTATAAAATCACTTTTTACAAAGTTCCTTTTTGGTACAATTTTATAGAATAGATATTATGAAAAGTTGTTTTTTGGAGAATGTATAGTCAAAAATAGAAAAAAGTTATAGATCCATGTGCAAAATTATTTTATTGGAAGGATATGTCATTCAAAATGAGTCCGATAAACAAGGACAAAATCTATTCTAAAAAATAAGGCTAAAACTTAATGGTTCTAAAGTACCATATCTAAGCACAATACACTATTATATCTTGCTAATTATTCGCGATTCGGGACTAGTTAGTTATAATGTTGTAGCGCATTATTTTATACATATTAAGCTCGTCAACTGATTTAGTTGTACAACTATCATGCTAATTTATGTGGCATACACATTCACAAAAGCTTTATCTACTGCAATACTTGAGAAATTGATAAACAAGGTATGTCGATCTCAAATGATATTATCATCAGCCCATTCATGATTTCAATAACGTAGCCATGATAGATGGGAACACAGGAATATACTGATCTTCAAGTCTCCAAGTCTCCTTATTTTATTTTTTTCTAAATGAATTTGCTAACTAATTAATTTAGCCCAAAGTTGTCCTCACTGTCATTGATCTACTAGATATGTATCCAGGGGCGGATCCAGCACCTAGTTAACCCCCGCGGCCGCCCTTGCTGGATCCGTCGGGAGCTTCACCAAACAGACGCCGACTCGGCGTCCGCCGGGAAGAATGAAATGAAGAAGAAGAGGCAGTCATTTTCCCCCCTTATTGTTTGGGCCTTTCTTTTAAAAAATAAGGCCCAATGGAATGAAGAATGAGCCCAAACCATGGCCATGGGTTTCATTTTTGCCCCTGAAATTGAAGTCCATTAGCCACCTACAACAAAACCAAATCCAATTTTTGGTCTGGCATAGGAGAGAGACAACATGGGCAACGTGAAGAAGCAGTGGCTGTGAGTTTGTATTGACGAGACCGCTGGACGGTGGACGCCTGGACTGGACGGTGGTGAGTGGTGGACGTAGGACGCGTCACACCGGCCTAGCAGTGCTGGATCCTGGAGCTTCGTCTGCGCTTCTATTGTGGTCTTCCTCACGACAAAAGGTATTTGCTCAAAAATCTTGTCCCTGGAAAATTTGAAATCAATATTGCTAGTTGCTATAAATCTTATCGCCTATGACATATTGTTTTTCAAATTTTTTTATTTTTTAGTTTTTGTGAATTTTTGATTTATGAATTATGAGAAATGAGAATTTATGTTATATTATTATTTGAAACTATCAGTTATGACTTATAATTTTGATTTGTGATTTGGGATTTTAGGTTTTTAGGAAACTTAGGGATAAGTGAAAAAAACTTAGGGAAACTTAATGCATTTACTTATGTATTGAATTTTATTTTCGACTATTACGATCGTTGATCGGTCACTGGTCAACGGTCTCCGCCCTAACTGAACGAAAATGCTAGATTCGCCCATGTATGTATCTTAGTGACGTTCTTAGTAAACTAAAATGCAAAAAAGCAAGGAGGGGTACTAAAGGCAATAAGCTCGTATGTGCTACTAAACTGCAAGAAAGAGAAGGCGAAAGGAGAATGCCACGAAAAGGAGAACACGAGAATCCAATGTAAGATTGAGATAGAGGAAAAAGGTGAAGTGAAGATGCGGAAGAAGAGTAAAAGAAAACAATACTCCGATGCTAACACGAATTTTTCTAAACTAATATACAATACTGGGATTAAATGAAATGCATCATGTACCACTCAAAAGCTAAAAACTAATCAATTCTAGATTGACTTCGAGTAGTCAACTTGTAACGAAGTGACAAACTTTTACGGAACTCAATTATATTCTTTTATCATACGATTTAAATATTAAGGTCTCTTTTGTTAACGTAATAAATAGATTAGTTTAAGGGTAGTTTTGTCATTCTATTGTTTACTTATAAGACTATTTAAAGTCTCCCTTTCTTTGTATTTTCAATTAATTCACACAATGTAAAACCCTAGCCCCCTTCTCGTTTTCACTCTCTGTCTTTTGTATTGTTAATTTTAACATGGTATCAGAGCGCTAATCTTAAACACATTAATCTTGAATTTCGTTCCCGGCGAGCGGCCTTCAGCCGCTCGTCCAGTTAGCAATTTTGTTTTTTTTTTGTTTTTTTTTATTTTTCTTTTCAGATCCTCCGGGTAGCAATTTTGGAAGAAACGCGAGAATTGGTATTACATTGGAAGAATCGAGAAAAGGGACTTATGGGAGGATACGAATTTTTGAAATCTTCTCCTTTTTAGGAGCAATTACACATATACGTTTGTGGGATTCGAGAAGTTCTTTCGATTATTTTTTTTCCCGGAGGTGTAGGAATTGTTTGACTCCATATTGGGATCAGAATCCAGGTGGGGGCAAGTTTACATGCTTATATTGCGGGCATATTTCAAAGAGACCTGTTCTTGACTTTGTTGGATAAAATAATGGTAAAGTGCAGAAAAAACTTATCAATAGATCAATAGATCGAGTCTCGTGACAGCACGATGTCCTAAAGCGAAATTGCCCGTCGATAACTGCTGCGACCTCCGTGGACAATCACCTCCAGGATACAACGATCAAATAAACCAATTATGCAGCAATCATAAAAGGTTTTCAGAACTCTCAAGTGTACTCCAGAAAATAAAAGACAATTTGAGTATAATATTTTACTATATATATGAAGAGACAATTTCGTTTTTGTTGTGTTTTTCTAATACCCAAGAATGTGTTTATATAGGCATGAAGAGATGTAACTTCTTCCACCATGATCTAGCATTAAGTTGCAGATGTAATGGCCTATGGTAATGGATATTAAAACTGGGCAGTTAAAACTGTCATATTTTACTGGCTAGTTGACCCATTAAATAATTCCGAAAATAATTAAAAAATAATAAGTATTTTATTAGAATCAATAAAGCCCAAGAGCCCAAGGCCCCAAGGCCCAATCAAAGACTTTTTAATATAATGCGTGAGGCGTGGCTCGAACCCCTGACCTCCCACACAAATTCCACACTTTTCACCAGTTGGGCACTTTATCTTAATTAATTATTTCTTTCACATATTATATTTATAGTATAAATATATAACAATCCCCCACATGAAAGAAATAAGATAAATAAAAATATTATTCTGGAGTACGGTAGAAATCACGCAGGCTTAGGTGTCTATCGACTTGAACCTCAACTTTGTATATTCTATCGAGCTTGCTAACTGTAGAGTGAACTATGTCTTGAACTCCACAATTATGATTTGCAAACTGAGACAATAAAACACACACATGATTTCTAAAACAATCATCGAGTTCTCGCGGTTGTGTTCATTTCGGCCGTGAACTTTCCCGGTTTCTTTGAGTGCTCTAGAGAATTAGCCTCAATTCTCATAGGAAGCGGCCCCACTTCCACACTCAAATAGGTGCTTCTATCAAGGATGCACTGTATTTAAACACCCCACTGAATATCGCCTATAGAAAGTATTAAGAGCATTTGCTCATCCTCTAATCAATACGGTTGGTACTACTCATCATAGGGAGGGGTTTGAAATAAATTCAATGTAGTACCCCCACGTATCCCTCCAATAACTTTGTTATCCCATTGAACCTTATCCATGGGATCTCCAATCGCAAGGTTGGGTTTCCATTATAGGTGATCTAATTTATAATAGGCTTTAGCCCCATCCCCCTCGATGTTTTCTGAACTAGCTCTCTAGCTAATCGTTTTGTTAATGGGTCGCAATATTATCACTTGACTTCACATAGTCAATAGCTATAACCCCATCCTTAAGCGGTGACGCACGTATTGTGCCTCCTACGAATATGTCTAGACTTTCCGTTGTAGGATGAATTTACAGCTATTGCAATAGCTGCTTGACTGTCACAAAGTACATAAATAGCTTGAAGTGGTTTGGACCACAAAGGAACATCCATAAGAAAATTCCTTAACCATTCAGCCTCTTCACCTGCCTTATCTAATGCTATGAACTCTGATTCCATAGTAGATCTCGCAATGCAGGTTTGCTTAGTGGATTTCCAAGATACGGCACCACCCGCTAATGTAAAAACATAGCCACTTGTAGATTTAGTTTCATTGGTATCTGAAATCCAATTAGCATCACAATATCCCTCAAGTACAGCAGGATATTTAGTATAATGTATTCCCCAGTCTATAGTGTATCTCAAATACCTCAAGACTCGAATGAGAGCATCCCAATGTTCACTATTAGGATTACTAGTATACCTGCTAAGTCTACCGACGGCATATGCTATATCAGGTCTGGTACAGTTCATGAGATACATGAGACTGCCGATCACTCTAGCATATTCTAAAGCAGAAACACTAGGACCTGAATGTTTTCTCAAATGAAGACTTGCATCATAAGGTGTTTTAGCGGGAATACAATTATATTGTTTAAACTTCTTAAGCACTTTTTCTACATAATGTGATTGTGTTAAAGTAATCCCTTCGGAATGTGTTACTATTTTAATCCCTAGAATAACATCAGCAACACCCAAATCTTTCATTTCGAAGTGCTTTTTCGAAAACCTGTTTAATCTTATTAATCACATCTAAACTAGTTCCCATTATTAGCATATCATCCACATATAAGCAAATTATGACACCACTATCCCCCACAAATTTGCTATATATGCATTTATCTGCTTCATTTATCACATAACCATTAGTTGTCAAAGCTGTATCAAATTTCTCATGCCATTGCTTAGGGGCTTGTTTAAGGCCATAAAGAGATTTTTTAAGTCTACACACTTTATCATCAAGGCCTTTTACCACAAATCCCTCAGGTTGATCCATATAAATCTCTTCTTCTAAATCTCCATATAGAAAAGCAGTCTTGACATCCATTTGATGTATAATAAGATTATACAATGAAGCAATTGCAACTAACATCCTAATAGAGGTAATTCTAGTAACAGGTGAATATGTATCAAAGAAGTCAACTCCTTCCTTTTGTTTATAGCCTTTAGCTACAAGTCTTGCTTTAAATTTATCAATTGAACCATCATGTTTCAATTTTTTCTTAAAAATCCATCTACACCCAATGGTTTTACATCCTCTAGGCAAGTCTACTAATTCCCAAGTGTTATTAGACATAATGGAATCATATTCACTATTTATAGCTTCCTTCCAAAATATAGAATCTGGTGAAGATATAGCTTCATCAAATGTAATAGGATCATCATCTACTAAATATGTTAGAAAGTCAGGACCAAAAGAAGTAGCAGTCCTAGGTCTTTTGCTTCTCCTAACTTCAGCTTCTTCTAATTCAATAGGCTCTTCTCTAACACTAGGAGAAACACTAAGAGAACTACTTGGTCTTACAGATTTTTCTTTAAAAGGGAATCTATTTTCAAAAAATTCTGCATCTCTAGTTTCAAAAATTGTGTTCTTTTCAATCAAAATATTTTTAGAGTCAATTACTAAAAATCAGAGGGCATTACTATGAAAAGCATAACCTATGAATACACAATCAACAGTTTTTGGACCAAGTTTAGTTCTCTTAGGTGCTTTGGAATAGATGCCTTAGCTAAACACCCCCACACTTTAAGATATTTATATGAAGGTATTCTACCTTTCCACAATTCATAAGGGGATTTATCATTTTTTCTTCGGGAATTACGTTAAGAATATAACATGCGGAAGAAGTGCTTCTCCCCACAAGTTAAAAGGTAATCCGTAAGAGTTTAGCATTGAACCGACCATATCCTTTAGAGTTCTATTTTTCCTTTCGGCTACACCATTAGATTGGGGAGAATATGGTGGAGTAGTCTCATGAATAATACCATTATCGCACAAAATTTATCAAGCTCACCCGAATATTCTCCTCCCCTATCGGATCTTAAAATTTTAATGGTTTTATCTAATCGATTTTCTACTTCGATTTTATATGAAACAAATTTTGAATAACTTTCATCCTTACTTTTGAGAAGATAAATGTAACAATAACGGGAGTAATCGTCAATGAAAGTTAAAAAATATTTATTTCCACCACGGGTAACATATCCTTTTAAATCACATAAATCAGAATGTATTAAACTTAAAACTGAAGTAGTTCTATCAACATGTGAGAATGGTTTTCTAGCATACTTAGATTCAATACACGTTTCACATTTTGAGTTTGGGAACTTATCAGTTTTAGGAATGTTTCCCAATCTCATTAATTTTTTAATAGAATTCATGTTCAAGTGTCCAAGTCTAGCATGCCATAAATCATAAGAATCCAAAGAAGTAAACAGAAGAAGTAGAAGCTTTATTATTGATCACGAAACATTTAATTTAAATAGACCCTCATCTCGCATACCCTTTCCCAACAAAAAGTACCACCCTTAGACATTACAACTTGACCACTCTCAAATACAATTTTAAATCCCTTTTTGACCAAAATAGATCCAGACACTAGATTTTTCCTTATATCGGGTACATAAAGGACATCCTTCAAACTAAGGATATTTCCGTAAGTAAATCTAAGTGTCACAGCTTCCTTTCCCTCGATTTTGGAGGAAGAAGCATTTCCCATGAACAGACATTCTCCATCACTATTAGGAGTGAATGAAGAAAATGCACCTCTCGTGCGACAAATGTGTTTGGTAGCTCCGTAATCTACCCACCATCTGTCATGTTGCTCACTAGATTAACTTCTCGTCACCATAGCGAGAAAAATTCCCATCTTCTACTATATGTGCACGATGCTTCACAGCTTTTTCCTTTCCTATTTCGACAATCCTTTGCAAAGTGACCTGGTTTACCACAAACAAAACAATCACCAACAGCTTTATTTTTAAATTGAGGCTTAGACCGATTGTTCTTTCCTATGAATGGTTTCCCCTTGAATCGCCTTTAAAATTTCGACTTTTAGTATAATTTCCAACACTTTTTTACTATCGTAACCTCCTTCAATAAGATTGGCCTTTGTACCCAAATCTGGTCTCTCCCTACGTTACGCCATTCTATTGTCCTCCTCAATCCTAATTCTGATAATCAAATCCTCTAATGACATTTCTTTTCTTTTATGCTTCAAACTGTTTTTATACTCTTTCCAAGTAGGTGGTAGTTTTTCAATTATAGCAGACACTTGAAAACCTTCACATATTTTATATCCCTCAAAGAATAATTTCGTGAATTATAATCAGTAATTCTTCAACTTGACTTACCACCGTTCTAATATCATCCATTTTAAAATCTAAAAATTTTCCCACAACAAATTTCTTAGTTCCAAGCATCTTCGCAGCATATTTCTTTTCTAATGACTTCCATAATTCTTTAGCAGATTTACACGACCAAAACATCATATAAATCCAACGTCAAGCAATTCAATATAATTTACGCACATATAATCATTACGTTCCCAATTAGCTAAATCGATGTTTCCTTATCGGTAGGCTCATCGACAATTGCGAAACAGGTTTATCGTATTCAATAGCATCTACAACTTTAAGAGTTGTCAAATAAAATCGCAATTTCATTTGCCATCTCTTAAAATTCTTTCCATCAAATAATTCAGCTTTTCGAATACTTAGGAACAGATATATCTACTCATACCATTAAAAACGAATCTCGCTTTAGATTGTTGGATAAAATAATGGTAAAGTGCAGAAAAAACTTATCAATAGATCAATAGATCGAGTCTCGTGACAGCACGATGTCCTAAAGCGAAATTGCCCGTCGATAATCGCTGCGACCTCCGTGGACAATCACCTCCAGGATACAACGATCAAATAAACCAATTATGCAAGAATCATAAAAGGTTTTCTTAACTCTCAAGTGTACTCCAGAAAATAAAAGACAATTTGAGTATAATATTTTACTATATATATGAAGAGACAATTTCGTTTTTGTTGTGTTTTTCTAATACCCAAGAATGTGTTTATATAGGCATGAAGAGATGTAACTTCTTCCACCATGATCTAGCATTAAGTTGCAGATGTAATGGCCTATGGTAATGGATATTAAAAGCTAAGCGATTAAAAGCTGTCATATTTTACTGGCTAGTTGACCCATTAAATAATTCCGAAAATAATTAAAAAATAATAAGTATTTTATTAGAATCAATAAAGCCCAAGAGCCCAAGGCCCCAAGGCCCAATCAAAGACTTTTTAATATAATGCGTGAGGCGTGGCTCGAACCCCTGACCTCCCACACAAATTCCACACTTTTCACCAGTTGGGCACTTTATCTTAATTAATTATTTCTTTCACATATTATATTTATAGTATAAATATATAACAGACTTGCCCGAGTCTTTGGATTTGGGGAGTTCAGGAATTTTGAAGTATTTAGTGGGGAAAGGTGGAACGGTGTTCAATGGTAAAGTTTGGCTGGATAATGGGAATTGGGTTGGGGGACCTTTTGATGGGAAGTCAAGTTACTGGATGAAGAATGGAGGTGAGTATGTTGGTGGGGAAAATCATTGTTTGGCAGAGAATTCTTATTCCCACATTGTTATTTTTACCTGAAAGGTATTTACAGCTTTCTTTTTTGAGTATCTTGTGGCTTTGGAGGAAGATATTTAGAGTTAGTTCGTCCAGAGATGATACATCAACAGAAGCAGAGCTCATACGGCTATTGGATAAGCGAGGTGAGAATGGAGGGAATTTTCATGAGAGTAGAGGAGAGAAAGCACGCAGAAAAGTTGAGAAGAGTTTGGAAGTGGGTAATGGTCAGTTTTCTGGGAAAACTCTGGTTATAGAGGAGTTAAATGGAGATGGATTTTCTGGTAATGTCGGATCGATGGAGGGCTCCGGCCAAGAAGATGCTAAAATATGGGTTGTTAAGAAGGGTAATGATGGATTTTGCGAGATAAATAAGGTTAAGGAGGATCTGAAAAGAGATGGGTTTTGTGGGAAGTTGGCTGATTTTGGGAGTTGGAATTGGATTAGAGTCATGAATGGTGAAATTGTTTGGGTAGTAGTGAGCTTGAGTTTAATTTGGGCCAATAGTTTTAGTATTGGCAGTGGGCTAATTGGTTTGTGTTGATGTTGGGCTTATGTTTATGGCTTGTGTTTTGATAAAAATAATTGGGCTTGTTATATTAGGTTTGCTATTTAGTGTGGATTGCTTTTGAGTGGTAATTTGTTTGGGTTGCAATCTAGCTTCTTTTGTGAGTTGGTTGTGTTTATTGGGGTGTTGGAGTAATTGGGTCAATTATTTAATTGGTTTGATTTTATTGTGGATTGTTAGCTTGTGTGGGCTGAAAATTTTAATTTGGGCCATGGGTTTTGTTGGCTATTCGGTGTTTTGTTTTTGGGCCGCGAGAGTTGTTGTTTGTGGCTTTTGTTCGGAGTTGGATCTTTTCTCCTCTTAAACTTGTTTGGAGTTTTTCTTTAAGCTTTTGGTTATAGTAGGTAATATGAAATTTGGTTTGATGCCCAGTTCATGGGATTGGAAATTTGGTTTAGTATTTGCCCAGTTGATGGGATTGGAAATTTGGTTTGTTGCCCAGTTCATGGGATTGGATTGAAAATTTAGTTTGGTATATGCCCAGTTCATGGGATTGGATTGAGAATTTAGTTTGGTATATGTCCAGTTTATCTGGAATTTGATTTGGTGTTGATTCGGTGTATCCGGAATTTGAAATTTGCATCCGTTTGGTTAGATTGGTGGATGATCATCAACTTTGAGTTCTTTGTTCGGCTTGGTTGACATACAAGCAGTTTTGAAGATTTGATTTCTGCAGACCGGCACTACTTCCCTACCTTTTGTCTCTTCATCGTTGCAGCTTGCTAACTTCTTCACGAAGTCACATCCGGTTCATCGTTTTTGTTTCTTGCTTGACAAACTCTCGTTGCTTCTTGTTGTAGCATCGTGAGTTTGGGAGGGGATGTTAATGTAATAAATAGATTAGGTTAAGGGTAGTTTTGTCATTCTATTTGTTTACTTGTGAGACTATTTAAAGTCTCCCTTTCTTTGTATTTTCAATCAATTTTACACAATGTAAAACCCTAGCCCCCTTCTCGTTTTCACTCTCTGTCTTTTGTATTGTTAATTTTAACATCTTTGACATTCGAATTTCAATTCATGCAAACACTCAAGTATGAAGTACCCATGCAAATTTTTGGAAAAAAAAAAAGTCAAAAGAAAAGACAAAAGAAATTCATTAAAAATATACTACACATACACATAAAATTAATTTTACAAGCAATCCAAAAAATCATTTAATGATTCGATAGTTACATTTTGGTCCCCCCCCCCCCCCCCCCCCCAAAATAAAAATAAAACAAAAAATCATTTTCACCAAAATTGGGACCGAACGAAGGTGATTGATATGCTTGGTTGACAACACTTTGCTGCAAAAAAAAAAAGTGAAATTTCTAAAATATTATTTTTTTCTAACTTTCAAAAATTGAAATTCTTTTGGAAATGTATGTGTGTCACAATCATATGGGCTAAAAAAATTTCCTCTTTATCATATGTCGACTTGAAATAATGAAGAGCCTGTTAGATTTAATTGAAAAGTGTCTATTTTATTTTAATTAATATATCACTACAGCCAATTGAAAAGAGTTAAAATTCATTTTTCAACGACGAAGTGTTCTATTCTTTGGAGATTGATTGTTTTTTTTAAGTCGCTGCTTGGTTTAGTTAAAAATAAGATTTTTAATAAATTTTAATAAAATTAAATGAAATATGTGGTTGAAAAGTTGATATATGTCATGGATCCTGAACGTTGAATTAGATTTTTATCAACTTTTTTAGCTATACCAGGCGGAGGATAAATATCAAATAAAGATCGAAAATATCTTTACTCTCTCTTAAAGAAAAAAACATTAAATAAATCATCATATTATTTTAGTCATGAAGTTTAAAGAATAATAAATAATTAAACAGCTGAACAAATTAAACAACTAATTGAAAAAAAAATTCATCTGGTTCTTTACATAAGCATTTTAGGAACATTGACTTCATTTTAGATGATTTAGGGCTCAAAAAATTGGTCAGAGGGTGTTTAAAAATTGGACCAAACATGTCTTGTCGATTCAAGGAAACCGAGATCAAAATCAATCCGATTTGGTCGATAAAACCTCTAAGTAAATATCTTCCACAAAATCCATTAAATAGACTGACTTTTGGAAAACCCCATGACCCAAGACTGGTTTATTCGAGTTAAAAGTGAAATGTTAAAAACTTAAAATTAAAAATTTAATGTTATTGACATTATGGTTTACTTAATGTTATTGACTTATTAAGTTATTTTACATTATATAGTTGGATTGAGTAGCACTAACTTTGTTGATTGTAATTAATTATTTTTGTGATTTGATTTTTTTTTTTTAAAAAAAATTACTTTTCGTTCTTTTCTTTCTTTGTAAATGTATATATTTTTAATTTTTCAAAACTTACCGATTCAATCCCGGTTCAACTTTTTGATCCTTTCTTTTTATCGGGTAGATGGTCGGGTCGATTTTGTAAACACTGAATTCTAGTATCACATAACATTACTCAAATTAGAAATAAATTAGTTCAATGTGATTATTTGAATGTGGAAGGGTGACTCTACATTAGCATAAAACTCATAGCACGTCCCTAAAATTGCTGAATAATTAAATTGGCCCAATAATTACTTGTATGCCAAAATTTGAAAAATATTTCCCTTTTCAATTTTCACTTACACGAATATACCTAACTCGTGAAAATCAAAATTGGAAAGATAGAGAAGGGTTCTTGTAATTTCCCAAAAAAAAAAAAAAAAATCCCAAATTTGTCGAACTTTCCAATTTTTCCAATTCAACGGTAAACTTTTTGAAAAATACATCTTTTCTTTTCTTTTCTTTTTTCAAAAAATACATCTTTTTATAAGAACTCAAATACCACCAAACAGTTCCCAATCAAACCATACCTCAATCGCCCAAAACCCAACCCCACCTTCCTGTCGCTATTCGTTTGTCACAATCGCCCATCATTGCCCACCATCACCTCCACTACCTCCAGGGGCGGAGCCAGCCCGTCGAAGTAGGGGGGTCCCAGAGTTGAAGGAGTGGGGGGCCCACGGGGCTGCCCCCGAATTTTTTTTTGTTGAAACATTATCTGTTAAAATGGGGGAAGTTGATACTTTGTGATGGAGAAATGAAACAAATGAACATAAATTAATGTACATTATTAATTAAAAAAAAAAAAGAAACGTATAAAGGAAAATATTAATCTTTAATTTCGCAAAATCATACATTATTACAAGCGTTCCTTTCGAGTTTAAGTTTTTGTATTTGTAGGGTTTAAGTGTTTTATTCATTTGAGGAAAAAATGATAAATACAAAAAATAAAATAAAATAAAATAAATTGTCAAAAAATTTGGGGGCGGGGGGGTCCCAGGACCCCTTGCCTCAGTCCGTGACTACCTCCACAGCGATCTCACGACGACAAAGATCCCTAGCAATAGAATGGGATGAGACGATCTCACAACAACGATTTCATCATGATCCCAATTCGCTTTAAATAATGCCATCATTGGTTTTACAGTACTAGTTTAGGTAATTTCAAGTGTTATTAATAAAATATACAATTAAATGAATTATATAATTACATATTTAATTGAACACATATGTCACCTAGATTCATGTCCCGAATAGCATTAGTCATTTGTTATTCCCTTGCTCAACTGGCCATTATTCTCAATCTTCAATTTCAATAACCGATAATCATAATTTCTTGTGTATGGAGGTTTTGGTTCTTCGAAAACGTCAATAGAGATCAAGACTCAATTGAAACAAATATAACAGTCTTCCAATTCCACCATACTTGTATAGTAGAAGTTATGCTTCTACTTTCGGTCCTACCAAGTTTCCTTTTCGCCAAACGCTCTTAAAGCCATCATCTCCCTCCACACGTTTTTCCATTTTTGTTTGGAGTCTCTTATGGGAGAACGTACCTGTGGTGCCTACTTTTTCCAACTTAACAGGTAATTCTCCCTCAACTTCTTCTTTACTGACAACGCCCAAAAAAAACACACGTCAAGTTCGAAATAAAGCAAAGGTGAGAAAAGCTGCCCTCAATATAGATTCCTGATTGAAAGCTTCCTTGGGATTGGGAGACATTTTTTAAGTGGAAAATAATTTTTTGAATAATATTTGGTGAAAAATGAAGAAAAATTTATGAATCTGAGAAAATGTATGATTGAAAATAATTTGAAGAGAAATGGTTTTCAAAAAATCTCTTCTAAATAAGCTTTGAATTAGATGCTAAATATCCGAATGGGAAACTCCCTCTCGTGCCTCAAGCAGTGAACTTTTTCAACTTGGACAGAGCAATTTGAAAGATTGGAGATTGATTCAATTCAATAGCTTTGGACAGGGACAACCAGTAACAAGATTTCATCGAAAGAAAGCATTCGCTATTAAGTTACTCAAATTCTCATATTGTGATGAAGAAAAAATTTTGGCCCCTATTTTGTTTAGATAAAAATCAAAGTTTTATTAGATTTTGATAAAAGTTGATGGAATGCATGGTTAAAAAGCTATGAAATATGTGGTTAAAATTAATTGTTGATTTTAACTTAAATCGAAAAATATAATTAAAATCAATTGTTAATTGTTAATTTAGATTTTAATCTACTTTTGTAACTGAGCCAAACAAAGACTTAAAACCCTTGTTTGATAGAGATTAAAATCAGATTTTTCATAAATTTTGATATAAGTTGATGAAATATATGGTTCAAAAGTTGTAGATTCCATAAAATGTGTGGTTAAAATTAATCGTTAACTTTGACTTGAAATTTTAATTCAAGCCGAGCAGGGGGATCGTTGTTTCTATTTGAATCGTTAAAACATAGATTGAAAAAATAATGTTATAAAAACTATAGTACACAGGCCAATTCAATCAAAAACAGAATGAACTTTACACAAATTGATCCAATATTATGGTAACCTTTTCTTACAATTTTTTTTATTAAAGAGCAATTCATCTAAATATTTGTTAAAATTTTATATTTATAAACAATTCATCTTTGTAAATAAACAATTACATAATACTCAACAATTTTAAAGGGAAAAAAAATTAAAATTAAATCTAAATAATATTTTGTACTTTACAATACTATATAATTGATCTCCAGTCTCCGATGGACGGAATATCACTTTTCATTACTGAAGTATTAAACGTCACATTTTCTTGCAAATTCAAACGTATATAACAGTGAAAAAAGAAAAATCTAAATGAAAACAAGGCTCATCTACAGGAAAAATATTATTTAAAAGTAACTTTTTTTTTTTATCGAGTTAATTTTGTAGAGCTCGACTCCCTAGTTAAGCAGCAACGACTGTACCAGTACGGAGACGGCAATCTGGTGGGGATTTATTGGGTGAACTTGATTTTGTTTGCTGCTTTGTTCTTGAGGTTCTCATTGAAACAGAGAGATTCAATCTCTTCTCTTTGGCTTCATCAATCTCTATTTGATCTTGTCTGCACTCTACACTGCAGAATGGGACGTTCCCTCTGTAAAACGATAAATCACAATTCTTAAGAGATATCTTTCAAAGTAAATTATGTTATTTAAAAAGTAAATTATTGAACAAAATATGTTAAAAAAAAACGCAATGAAGACTAAAATGAGAGGAGTTAAAAGGGGAAAAGAGTTTCACCTATACATGAAGATGTCTTTGTTAGAACTGAGAGATTGCTTGCAAAGAAAACACGCATCTAGAAAATGAGGTTTATGTTCTTCAAATCCATCACTTAAAAACCTTCCACGAACGGATCTTAGATTTGGAGGTGCCGATAAATTCCTCATTATCTGCGGAGAATTACAATAAAAGGCGGTCGAAATTATAGAATGATTCTGGCGATGGCTGTTTACCGAGGATCCGGTTTCCATTTCTGCTACAGAATCAGGGCCATAATCTTCCTCTATAAAACAAGGCTTTATTCTTGAAGTAGTAGTTGCTGCAGAATCCATGAATTTAGAGAGAGAAAAAGAGAATTATAGAGAGAGTGGTGGAGCAATGCGGTTGTTGGGAAGGTGGAGGACTGGAGATATAAAGAGAGGTTTGGCGTGAAAATCAATGAGAGAGAAAGAGAGAGTGGGGATTCTATGAAAGTGAATCTATTATTGTTTGGGAAATTGCCGAATTGGTCTCAAACATTTGCTCGAGTTACATTTTTATCCAAACTTTTTTTATTTTTGGTGTAAATCGTCCTTTGGGACGGAATACATCCAAAAGGAACGTTAGTTTCGTGGGTACAATGTAATTGCCGTTAGTAATTCTCAAATGACTTTTTCCACCCAAAAAGTTTTTTTTTTAAAAAACCAAAAAACAAAAGAAAAGAAAACTTAAAAACAAAAAAGTTATAGAAAACAAAATATGAAATAGCTAATCCTTCTTTCGCCTACTCCAACCCATTGATGAACTAGATTTAAGAAATTATTAGAAAACAGTCGATACCTTTCACAAGTCATTTCATTTCATATTTTAGAAAATGTAGTCGATATTGCAATACAAAAGTCTTGCCACTAAAATTATGTTAGGATATTCCTTGAATAGATCTTCAAGATCTAGCTCCAATAAATATTATAAAATCAAAATACAAATATTTAATTCTAAAACAAGATAAATGATAAAATTAATAATTTGAAAATTATGTGCAATAGAGGTAAAAAAAAAAAAAAAAAGGCACGATAGAGCCGCAATGCAGGTCGAGGACCCAGAAGCATAACAGAATTGTTGCTTGCCTCAGTTATTGAATTCGATACTACATATTTCAATTTACTGAAGAATATAAATTAAAAAATCGTGGAGACTTTTTTCGTTCGAAAAAAAACATGAATGGACCTTTTCATAAAAAAATAAAAAATTGATGTTTATTAATATGATAATGTGTATACATATAAAAGTTGAATCTGTGATGAGTTTTTCTGACATATGAAAATAACATTTTTTTTTTCAATTAATTACCTAAAAGTTAAATAAAAATGAAAATAATTGGGGGTTAAATCAATCATACAACAAATTTGACAGTTCGCCAAATTGAAAATGACTTTCTTAATTTTCTAACGAGAGTTTCGGGCGATTCAATGATGGTGGTGGTAGTGAGTTGGGTTGGTAACGTTTCGAGTGAGTGGAAGAATATGAACTTTTGTTTAAATTTTTTTTAGTGCAGAAAATCATTTGACGAAATTGTTAATGAAAGTAAAAATAAAACAAGGATAATTGCATTTCATGCACAATACTAATGGCTATTTTATGGTGGATTTCGTGCAAAAGAACCATTTGCACAAAAAAATGATTAAATGAAAAGGTTTGAGAGCATTTTTGCTACCTTCAAAAATTTTGGACCAAAAATGCAATTTGAACAAAGGTTTGGAATCATCTGTACCTATTTTCTTTATCGTTTTTAACTTTTCAACAATAAAATATCTCTGATTCACTTTTGATTCGAGTTAATTTCAATAATGCCATTAAAGTTCGAGAAGATTTTTCAATTTAGTTATTGAAGTATTTTTGCGATCTCTTTAACCTTTAAAGTTAAATACTATTACATAGTTGGCAAGTCGTTTAGCTTATTAATGTTATATTGGGCGTAGTAGCGATTAAATGTTCACGTAAACGAACTATTGTTAATTCATTCGTGCGTTGTTTTTACTATTTAATAGTGGTGAGGGTTAGGATTAAAATGAGTTATCTGAATCTTTTCGCTAAACTTGAGATTCTAATGCTAAGAATCGTGTTTTATTTTGAGTATCTATAATTTCATGGCATTGATGCAATTATCATTAGTCAATATCAAAGTTTAACGGACATACGTCGAATCTAGAGTGAATGTCACTGAAAGAGTAATCAATTATGTAATATATTTAAAAAGTGTTTAATAGGTAATGAAAGTACTTTAACGATCAATTTGACCTTCACTTGAACTTCAATTACTATTCGTGAATTAACTCGATCCGATTCTTAACTATTAGAAGAATTTCACCATGGGTCCTCAATTTAAAAAAAAGTGTAATTTTGTCATCAACCTTTTATAATTGCAAATCTCCATTAAGCTGTCACGTGGGTGACCCTTTACGTGTTCAACTTTATGTAACTGAGTTTTGTTTTTGACACGAATTGGTATCTAAAAAATTAGAGTAACATATAATCCCATGAGGGTTTATGATAATTAAATTAAGATTCAAATAATTTTCATTTTTATGATTAGTTATGAAACTTTAACAATAGATTGAACACCAACTTGCTCCACTTTAAAAGTTGGACATCGACTTGCTCGAATGAAGTTACAAATTTTATAGTTATGTAAAAGACAAAAAATACAAAAGTAAACTAGATTTATATGCTATGTAACGACCCAAGCCGTGTGCAACACGATAGAAAATCGTGAGGGGTAAGATGGATTCAAATTCCCTCAAAGCGAATGGTACGTAAGTTAACGATTTGAACACGGGACCCAAGTCATTACATGTAAAATTTGTAATATTCGTAGAAAAATAATTTCTAAGATTCAATCTATAAAAAAACAATTGGATTAATTAATAACTAATTGAAATATGATAAACTATCAGATGTACAATCGGGACAATGCAATGGGTACCACTCTTCCCTGAGTGAAAACTGCTTGCAAATATCTTGCAGGCAGGGGAGCTTTTGATGGGTCTTCCTTCACGTATATTGGTCCAAGTTTTCAAGATATAAATTAATGTTAAATCAAATTGAAATCGCCTTTTAAATAGTAAATTTGGTGACACGTGGCCCCATCAATTAAACAAATTTTAACTAACCCGAACAGCAATACCACCATCAAACAATTTTATTTTCTTTTTACACATAGAACATACTCGACTAACGGAGATCCATACGGTGTAAAGATCTTTAGTAATGTCACCCTCATGATAGAACACATAACTAATACACATTAGGCATAACTTTACCAAAATGCCCTTGTTTGGTCGGCATTTTATAAAATTCATTTTCAACTATACCCATACAGGACCATGCTAGTAGTACATCAAGCTTTACATCAGGGATTACACCCCCCTCATATGGGAGTGGGGTCCACTCGAATAAAAAAATATTATTTCAGTGGGTCCCACTCCCCATGTGATGGCTGTGTAACCCTTGATGTACACCACTTGATGTACAAGTAGTATAACTCTTACATATTATGTGATCTATAACTTTTATTAATTTTTCGACCAAGAGGTCGATTTTATTATTTTTATTTTCTTTTCTTTCACTTTAATTATCTCGGTGCAATTATATCTTTTGCTAGATTATGTTTGGCCAAATATGTTGACACCATATTTTTATACGAGTGCACATCCTTTTATTTGCATAAACTCCCCTTTTTTTTGCATTCTAATCCTCAATCGTCCTTAAAATTCGTTTCAGAGGAAAAGAAAATAACTTATTTGTTACTCGTATATTTCTATAAGCAAGAAGAAAAACAATAAAATACTAATTTGCAACTAGATATGTGTTCTTTAAAGCATGCAAATAAAATATTTCGACGAAAATTGTGATAGGAAAAGATGTATTAACTAACACAAAAGATTAAAGAATGCATTTAAAAATAAAAGTCAAAAGACTCAATGTGACCATGAATAAAGGTTAGTGATTTTTAATGAAATCAAAATGTTGTTGATGTGGACAGAACCACCTATTGTGTTAAAGGAATTAATACTCGGGATTCTATCTTAAAATGTCAACCTTATTAATAGGAATAATTTAAACTTTTATAAGTTGGTCTGTGTTTTTATTTTTATTCGATATAAAATTTATATATTAACAAAAGGTCCCTAATATTTGATTAATATCACATCAACGTTTCATTAGTTAACACATAAATTTGTCGTGACGGATTACATATTTTGTTAACGTGCTTTAAAATGAATGGTAAATATTTCGTTACATTTTTGTATTTGTTATATTTTTATTATTATAAAATAGGAGAAGAAAATAAGTATTTTATGCTCTCTTAACGGACTTTTCTCAAGATAATGAAAACAAAAATTGAGATAAATTGATAATGAAATCAAGCTTTATAATTTAAAATATTGTTATAGCTTTATTGTTTTTCTGGCCACTAATAAATGAAAAAAATTGAGATAAATTTGGAGTGTGTTTCAGATTTTCATGCTTTTGCTGCTTTAGTTTGATACCACAATACAGTTTTAGGTCCTCGATGAGATGGCACCAAGGAGACAATTGAATGCTTGTAATGTTAGTGATCAACGAAGTGATACGAATGTATGAGATAACACAACTGTGACGATAACTTTGAAGCAGAGATTCAACATGCTAGCATCTTAAATCATAGTGGATTGATCGAGAAAGGCACGATCGTTAAGCCAAGGATTGAATAGCAATGACAATAGGGCACGACAGGGAAGGCCCATCCCCGCCTCACTTGGGGAATTTACCTCCTTGTTCCCCGCATAAGGGGGGACAGGGCAAACCCCCGCCACCGTTATTTTGCGCGCGCACACACACACACATATTTGGAATTGAGCTAATGAGTTTAGGTAATTGGTTCGAGTTTGGAAGTACAAAAGTTGGGCTAAAGTGTTTTAAAGAGGGGGGACATTATGTCCTTCGCCTCTTTTTAGTTTTGATATTCCATATTTACTTAGCTTCTTTTTTATTCATAGGATATTGATTTTAATACATAATCGAAAGCACATTCTACCCAAACAATACCCACCACACGCACCACCACATTTGTCGAACCATCAATCCCTACCATTGACCCTCAACCCGAACCTGATCTCGAACACCACCTACACACATTGCTGATAACCACCACCTTCTTTCCTCCACCACCACTGCATCCCTCCTTGCACCACCTCCTTTACGCCGCCACCACTCTGCTTGTCCTTCTGCAAGCACCACTTACCTCCACATCACCATATTCTTCTACCACAATGCACACCAACCACCACCATTCGATTGCCCTGATTTGAGGTACTAAACCCCCAATTCATGTAGCTCGAATTTCTATTTGCGATCTTCGATATGAAAGCATGTTTGATATGGGATGCTTTTGTTGTTGTCGTCGTCGTTGTTAGATTTTAGTCTGATTTTCATTTTTGTGAGAGGAGGATTGGGCTTCTCCCATTGTTGAGGTGTGAGGCATGGTGGTGATGTTGAAGGTGGAGGTAAGCACTGGTGATAGTCGTGTAATAGTGTAGATTGTGGCAATGATCTTGGTGGTAGTGTATAACATGATTTGTTAGAAGAGGTGGTTGGGTAACAACAATAAATTCTCTTGTACAATGATTAAAACATTGTAAATTTTACAATGTGACAGATTAGGGTGGAGCCCACTGATTAACTAAGCAGCGGGGCTACCCTAATGTGTCACATTGTAAAAACTTACAATGTGCTAATGATTGTACATCTAGCGTGTTTGGGTTAACAATGAATATTACAAGTGACGAGAACGATGGTGTAATAATTAGTGTTACAAGTAGTATTGAAAAGACTATGATTATATTACACTAAATGTTACATATGGTGGGTGGAAATAAACGATAATATGGGTATAAAAGACTTTATTATAAGTGGTGTGAGGGTAACAACGATGGAAATTGATGGTGAAATATGTATAACATAATTCAATAAAATGTAAGACACACTGTTAAATAATATATTGTAAATACGAAAGATGAAGGGTTCAATAATAAAAAACTTTTCGTTCCTTTTGAAAAGAAACTATTATGACGTTAATAGCAGGAAAAGGAAATACAAGTACATCTTGACCGTTGAACCAAAAAAAGAAAGTTAAGATGGGGGACCATGGGCTCCATTGGCCACTGTTTTTCTTCAATTGAACGGTAGACATTTACTGTGTGAACCGTACCAAGTATGTGCTCATTTGTTGTTGAGATGTGACCCCTCCGGTCTTTCCAATTTTCCCAAAGTCAACTAATGCAGCAATTGTGAGAAAATTTGCTCCTATTCTTGTTGGGTAATGCTACTGATACATCACTTTGTACATCAAGGTGTACATAATGGACACCTGACGCTCTTTCATTGGAGGGAGGGTTGGTGGGGTCGGCACCCCCTCCAATGAGGGGGTGCCGGGTGTCCATTATGGACACCTTGATGTACAAGGTGATGTACAACAAGAATTATCCATTCTTGTTTGAATAGATTTTTTTTTTTTTTTTTTTAAAAATCATTTTCTCACACTCAATTTTAATTATACATTATTCATACATTTTAATCAAGTTCTCCGAAAAATTACCATTCACAAAATCACCTCTCAAAAATCAGGCAAAGACTTGTTATCAAATAGGTGAACAAAAATTATACATTTGCACTTGCGTTGAGATAACATTTGCACCAACATTCAGTGTAAAGTGGATTAGGTTTTCTAGTTCACATGTTATGTAAGACCAATTTCTTAAGTAATTTGATCTCATCATTGATTTGCATTCATTGTAGTTGTTTTATTGGTGATTTTTGGAATGAATAAGTAGCCCAACGAGCAAGAATTGGCGATGGTCCCTACAATAATAATTACTTCTTTTGAGTGACACGATGATACTAAACGAGTTTAATGGTCTACTTGAACAATGAAACACGTCCTCCATAGAAAAATTGCTTAATATTACAAATATTGAGTACATTGACTACTTTCCTCCAATTGGATAGGAAGATTAACGTTAGGTGTTGCTAAACACAATTAATTACTTTTTATTTATATACGTCTCTTTTCAGTCATGTCTTTATATATATATAAAAAGTGCCTATTTAACGGAATTTGTTGGTTTAACGGAAAAACTAACGGAATTTGTTGGTTTAACGGATTATGTAACGGATTTTTTTGTTTTAAACAGGCAGTTACACCTTCTTTCAGTGTTTTTATCATAACTTTGTATTCCGATATTCGATTGAGGCGATTCAAAATCCGTTGGAAAGCTAACCCATCTGACTACAACTTTCATTTAAACATCATTCTCCAATTCGATCAATTTCTGTGCCAAAAATATGTCTCAATAGAACAGACTATGTAACAGAATTTTTTGTTTTAAACAGGTAGCTGCACCTTCTTTCAGTGTTTTTATCATAACTTTGTATTTTGATATCCGATTAAGGCGATTCAAAATGTGTTGGAAAGCTAACTCATCTGGCTACAACTTTTATTCAGACATTATTCTCCTATTCGATCACTTTCTATGTCAAAAATAGGTCTCAATATAACGGACTATGTAACGAAATTTCTTGTTTTAAACAGGCAACTGCACATTCTTTCAGTGTTTTTATTATAACTTTGTATTCTGATGTCCGATTGAGGCGATTCAAAATGAGTTGGAAAGCTAACTCATCTGGCTGCAACTTTGATTCAGACATCATTCTCAAATTTCTATGCCAAAAATATGTCTCAATATAACGGATTATGTAACAGAATTTCTTGTTTTAAACAGGTAATTGCACCTTCTTTCAGTGTTTTTATCATAACTTTGTATTTCGATATCCAATTGAGGCAATTCAAAATACGTTGGAAATATAACTCATTTGGTTACAACTTTGGTTTAAACATCATTATCCAATTCGACCACTTTATATGCCAAAAATAGGTCTCAATATAACGGACTATGTAATGGAATTTTTTGTTTTAAACAGGCAGCTGCACCTTCTTTCAGTGTTTTTATCATAACTTTATATTCTGATATCCTATTGAGGCGATGCAAAATGCGTTGGAAAGCTAACTCATCTGTTTATAACTTTAATTCAGAAATCATTCTCCAATTCGATCACTTCCTATGCCAAAAATAGGTCTTAATATGAGACTAAAATATCGGAGCATAACTTTTCGGTTGGAAATTGATTTGTGATTATCTTTTGACTAAATTTGATCCCCTTGACATCTTCCTTTATCCAATTGACTCCGTGCACTCTCAAATCTTCATCGTGAGATTCGGCACAACTTTTAAGTATTTACATTTTAGCCCCCAAATTTTGGATCCCTTACAATTTAGTCATTTCTCCAAATTTGTCTACTTTTACTTATTTTCTTCAATCTCACCAGCCTATATCACAATATCAAAATCACACATCTAATTATTTATTAATTACATAAACATTACATCATTAATTATTTATAGGGTGTCTGTTTCTGCTTTTCAGTAGAAATCAAGCTGTTGGCAACACAATTCATGCCGTTGGGAGTCGTAATTTTGGATCAATTCTCTCACTGTAGGGCTGTAGGTTTGAAAAAAAAAAGGGTAACATAATCAATATTCCTTCTTCCTTGCACGGCGCCCATACACGCCCTTAATTAACCAAAAAAATTATATCTTTATTAATAACAAATTAATTATTAAACAAAAATATTAAATATAAACTAAGCAAACGTGCATTGCACGTTGCTTGCACCTAGTTTAGTGTAATATACCAAAGTATAATAATAACGTTTTAATATCATCAATGCTAGCACCAATTTAGGTAGCACCAATGGTAAAATTGAACAATTCGCATCACCTAAATTGAGACTAAATACCAATAATGCTATATAGCATTACTCATCCCACATTTCATTTTCACTTATTTCAAAGGAAAAGTTCGTTTTTATCCTTCATTTACTTACTGTTCGTGCGAAACCAGCAAGCGTTCGGATCGTTTACAGGTAATAGAATTCAGTGAGTTAAAGAGTATTTTTCTACGTTAAATAAATTCAATTCAAATTTACTAGTTTCGTACGGAATTCGAATTATGTAAATAAAAGAGAGTTTGATTTTTTTATTATTATTCTAAATTAATTTATTAAAACTGTAAAATTAGGGTTTGTATCAAATTATGGACGATTCTATTGGATTTCGAATATGCTCATTGTTATTTATTTCAATTCTTAATTTGTAATCTAATTCATTCCATGCGTTCTTAACAATTGATAAAGTTATGATATATAATTTTCTTTTTCAAGATAAATTAAATTTATCCTAACCACGGCTTAAATCTATTCCTAGTCCGAATTTGAATGACTATAATGTATTAAATTTTATATTATCTATATGATTGTACACTTGATAAATGTTATTCTTAGCATCTATTGGACATATGATAATTTTGCCACTTTCTAAACTGATTGTAAGTCTGCCAACACTACAACAAGCAACTAATTATCTAATTGATGATCAATCAATTAAATAATGCAATAGATATAAAAAGTTAATCAAGAAACGTAAGAAATAAATTATTAGTCTCGAATTAAAACAAAACAATAATATGGTTCTTCTTCATCCAATATAAAAACATATCTAATTTAGCATGCTTTTAAACATATTATAAGAACATAGAAAAATATAATCCGGATCATGATCGAATGCAAAAGATGTCGATATTCAATTTCAAAGTTGAATTTTTCAAAATCTTGATGTAATTGTTTTCAACTCCTTGCCAGGGTTTGATCACTTCTTTCAAAATGTAGCAATTGACATCTTATTTTTGATGAATTTGATGATACTATTGTTTATGAAGAAACAAGATAGGGTTCTCCCCAATGTATAGCCTTTGTTTTGTATTTACAAGAGCTAAAAAACAAGCCGAAATTGCTTCCAATTTGAGTTCTAAAAGAGTTTTAATTATGAAATGCAACTGCTCATTAATCTACGAAAATAGCCCCATGCGTGCATAGGCATAACTACTGCACCCCTTGTTGAGCCAAATGGCTCTCGGGTCAAGAATATTAATGTACTGCATGCGTGCTAAAATGGCCCGTGTGTGCTCACAGGTTCGCTTCATTTTGTTTGTACACTGTTTTTGATATTTAGATCATAACTTTCTCTTTAAATATCTGATTAAGGTAATTTAAAATGTTTTTGAAAGATAACTCAAAGTGTTAGAAAATCAGTTTTCAATTCTATCATTTGCGAGGCTAAAAATGAGTCTCAAAGTAAGGTTGAAAATCTGGTCCATAAGTTTTTTGCCTAAAAATTAATTTGTAAAAATACTTTAACTGTATTTCACTCATTTGACCTCCAATTGTATTCAATTGATTACATGTAATCTTTAATCATCGTTTTATGGTCTAAATCAACTATTGGATGTTTGCACTTTAGTCCCCGAACTTTGAATTTATTTTGTCCCACCTCTTTTCCTTCTTTTCTTCCAATTCACTCATTTTTTCTAAAGTTTTACTTAATGAAAAAAATTAACAATAAATTAAGCCATAAGTCATTAAAATTAATGACAATGAATCACATTTAACTGTCAAGATATGTGTATCTAATATACTTATCACTTACCCTTCCCTTTTCTTGTTGGAACCAAACAAGATAGTAGAGAATTTTCAAGAATTTTTTTAAAGGTGAAATATTCTTTATTTTAAAGAGTCAAAGTTTAAGAGTGTGTTTGGTAGGAATTTTTAGGGGAAGAATTAATTTTTGAATAGTGATATGATGGGAAATGTGTGGTTGAAAAAGAAGAAAAAATTATTGATGTGATGAAAAATATTATTTATTGAAGAATGTGTGGTTGAAAATGAGAATTGATTTATTGTAGAAAATGAGAATCTGTACCAAACAGACTCTAAAATTAGACTTCAATAAATTCTTTATTTTAATTTTATAAAATAGATAGGTTTGGACTCTCTATATTTAATCATTGTTTGACAATCATTATCTTGGGAGAAAATAAAGTTTTGAATAATATTTTTAGGGAAATGTGTGACTCAAAAGTAGGAAAACATTTTGATTATATGTACAAAATATTTTATTATGTGAACGTGTAGTTGAAATTTGAAAATGAACGTATAAAAAAAGTTTGAAAATAATAATTGTCAAACAAGGACTTGGAGAGCCAAATACATTTACTGTTTGTATTTTATCATAACTGCTTTTAATGAAATTGAAAGTATTAATACTCCACTACTCATATTATTCATATTTATTGACATCTAAAAAGTATATGTTTAATTGGAAAATAATGAAAAATAATAAATAATTGTAAAAAAATTAAATTTTTTAAATTTTTAATAAATTTAAATTTATAACTAATGCTTTTTGAAAATCTAGATGCCCTTAGATTGTAGTGTACTACACGCTTGTCAACTGCAAGTGGGGCCGCTAACATGCGCCACAATCTGACCGAGAAATCTGTTCACGCCATCGCATTCCTCGCTCAGATATTTTTCATCAGCAACATAACAGTGGGTCCCATACTCCATAAGCAATCAAAAGTGGGTCCCATCCATTGGCATATGAATCTGTGAAGTATTAAATACGTATTTCTTTGGTAGTTATTTGACATTTGGTGCTCCTATTTAATCTCGGGTCAAAGGTAAGATTTGCCATTTTTATTTTCCTTTAGGCCACTTCCAAGAAAAAGAGGAAATTACACTAAACAAGGTATTTAGTTTTGACTTTTAAAAAATCAGGTTTATACTTTATTTAATCAAAAATCAGGTTTTAATTTTTATCATTAATATTAATAATGATATTTTAAATTAAAATAATCTACATACCCACCCTACTATCTACCCTCCAAATTTATTTTAAGTATAAAATCCTAACAAAACCCTAAACCATTTCATTATTTCAATTCTCTCGCCTCCACCGCCACCGCCGGCCGCCTCCACCGCCAATGCCCGCCGCCTCTCCCCTTTCTTCCCCCCTTCCCCTTCCCCTTCCCTCTTCTCCTCCCCTCCCCTGCCCCGCCGTTTCTCCCCCATCCCCCCTCGCATCGCTCTTTGATCGCAGCCAGCTGGATCACGCCGTCTTTGCGATTTGCGATAGCGATCTGTCTTGGTCCCAAAGAAGAAAGCGCCGCGCTGCCGCGATTTCTGACAGATCGCGCAAATCGCAGCAGCCGGCGACGCCGGCTGCGACTAAGCAGCGATCTTCTTCGCACGTTGTAGACAGAATCCGCGACGTCAACGATCGTATATATATATATATATATTTTTTTTCTTTCCTTCTTCCTACTACCAGATCTTGGATTTTTGAGTTATGGTGATATTGGGTTTTTTTGAAAATGAAAATGGTGAGGTGGTGATTATTTTTACGTTTTGGTGGTGTTGGAACTGTTGTGGCGATGGTTCTGTGTTGTTGTGACGGGTCGAAGGCGTTGGAGGTGGCGATCGCGAGTCTCTGTGACCTAGGTAGGTGCCTGTGACCTAGGAATTGTGTCTGTGACTCGTTGAAATAAAGTTTAAGTGACTGTGACCTATCTATTGTGGTTCTTTTTGGTGTCTGTGACCTTACTATTGACCTGTGACTTTGAAATTGTTAATTTGTAACTTAAAAAGGGAATCTGTGACCTTAATTTTTTTCACCTGTGACCTCGAAATAATCTGTGACCTATAAAATTTTAAATCTGTGACCTCGAAATAATCTGAGATCTACAAATTTTTTTATCTGTGACCTCGAAATTACCCGTGACCTACAAATTTCTTGATCTGTGACCTCGAAAAAGTCACCGGATCGGAGCAGTCGCCGGTCGCCGGATCGGTGCAGTCACCGGTCGCCGGAGTAGTAGCAGGAGCAGTGGTGGCGGTGTAGGTGGGGTGAGGTGGGGTGGGGTGGGGTGATTTTATTATATTACAGTTAAATATTTAATTTAATATAATAATTATGAAATGTAATTAATTAATTTCAGAAAAACCTGATTTTTGTAATTTTAAACTATTGGGCCTGATTTTTAATTTTGGAATAGTAAACACCTGACCCATGAACTTTTCCCCAAGAAAAATGTGATTTTCGGGCCCACTTCTAATTATTGTACTGGACCTATTATTTAAGTCCGGTCTTCCATCTAAGCCAACTTGAGTTTACAACGGAAAAATCAAGACCCAATTTAGAAAGTGATAATTACCAAAAATCAAATGTTTAGTTTTGAGTTTATGAAAATCAGATTTTAGTTTTATTTAATCAATAATCAGGTTTTATCATTTTTAATTAATAATAATAATATTATAACATTAAAATAACCTATATATCCACCCTACCTCCGCCACTACCAAATTTATTTTAAATATAAAGCCTAAATCTATTCAAACCCTAATCCATCCAACTCATTTCTCTCCTCTCACCTCTCTCCTCCACCGTCGTCACCTCTCTCCACCACCGTCACCGATCGCCTCTTCCCCCTTTCTTCTCTCCTTCCCTCTGCTGCGAATCGCAACAGCAGCAGCGTCCCCTTCTCCCTCCCTCGAAGGAAATGCAAGGCGGGAGAATGAACTGAACCAAAACTAATGTTCTACTTTATTTTTTTTATCACCTTAATTTTTCGTGTTCTTCTATATCTTTCCATTCTGCAAATCCGAGGTAGATCAATTATTTTGACTAAAAATCTAGTCTGGGTTACTGTTTTGGATTATTAGATTTTATGACCAAGTATCGGTGGTGGTTGTGACCAATTGTTGATGGGGTCTGATTTTGGAAAATGTCGCAGATCTGGGAATGTGTGGTTGTGGAGGATCGTGGTGGTATGTTTCGTTCGGTGGTGATGGATCTGTGGTGGCGGTCGCGGGGCGGTGGTGGTGGTGGTGGTGATGGTGATCCGTGTGGTGGTGGTCGTTTTTTGTTATTCTTGTGGCAGGGTCAACGATGGCGGTGGTTCTTTGTGGTGTCTGTGACCTAGCTATTGATTTGTGACTTTAAAATTGATAATTTGTTGATATCTGTGACCAAATACGTGACATGTGACATATAATTTTTTAATCTGTGACCTATAAAATTTTAAATTTGTGGTCTCGAAATAATACGTGACAATTTTTTTAATTTGTGACTGATGAAAAATCTATGACCTACAAAATTTTTGATTTGTGACTTGCGACCGGAGAACAGTCGCCGGAGTGGTCACCGATCACAAGAGTAGTTGCTGGAGCAGAGGTGGGATGGGATGGGGTGGGGGTAGGGGTGGGTTAATTATATTATATTACAGTTAAATATTTAATTTAATATAATAATTGTAAAATATAATTAATTAATTCATGAAAAATCTGATTTTTGCAATTCTAAACCTTGTGCCTTGATTTTTGATTTTGGGATAGATAAAGCCTAAGTTGTAATTTTTTCTCATTTGGAAATTAGATCAACTTAGTCGAATTTCGCCCATATGCCAATTTGACCATTTCACATTAACAATAGGAAAAAAATGGTTTATAGCATATATCGATCTATAATGTAGGACGTTAAGTGGGACGAGTTGGTCACTGATGTTAAGTGTGTTAGTTTGATGCCCTTTCGATTAATATTTGTTAAAATGACATTTTAAATTAATGTTCAATTATTTTCGTGTTATAATTTGAAGTAATTATTTAAAATTCCACGATCATATAGAATATTACAAATTGTATACTCAATGATTCAAGTCTAGTGAGACACAATTTGGGACGTGATTAAAATATATAGTTCATAATCGGTACATAAAGTTGAATGCTTTTTGCTGATAAGATTACATTATTCTTATTAAGATTTGTTTAGATCTGAGAATAATAATGTGTTTTTTATACATATTGAATGAGACAGCGTAGATGATTTATTGGACCGCACAAAATGATACTTTATTCGATTATCAAACAAGTCACCTAAATCCTGAGCGAGTAATGTAACTTTGATTGTTAGTTCAAGTTCTTTGCGGTACCAATGCATGGAATCTTAATTATAAGATTGATGTTGGTACTTTGGGAATCTATCCGAAACGATTAGAGATCATATCTAGGGAGTGTTTGTTTTTTATTCTCAAATTCTACAGAAAATCAATTCTCATTTTCAACCACACAATTTTCAATAAAATAATATTTTTCATCACATCAATAATTTTTTCTTCTTTTTCAACAACACATTTTCCATCATATCACTATTCAAAAATCAATTCTTCCCCCAAAAATCCCTACCAAACAAGCACCTAATATATTTGCAATAGTTGAATCCATTAATCATTATGATGAGACGATCGTCACTCTAAATTATTTTCTACAGGTAGTTGAACTTGAGCACAGTAGTCTGACTATGAGATCGCTGAACTCTATGTTGTGATTTGTTCACAACGAATTTGTCTTATAAAAATGGGACTGCAAGGTAATATATGTTGAAGGGTAAAATAGTCATTTTGCTAATTTCAACATATTGATGGTCAAATGGGGGTTGACTTGTGGAGCGATGATCATATGATATTATTATCATATCATAATTTGCTTCTATAATTATCACTTGACTCGAAAGTGCAATTTCGACTTTTTGGTAGAATAAGTCGGGATTAATAGATGTATCTCAAATTGGTTAAGAGTTGACCCAATTAGAAACATTTATTGGAGTTTGAGTCTTGTGAGTCCGATTAGGTCACTCTCTTGGCTCTAACAAATGTGTGACTTAATTGACTTATTACAATAAAGTTCAAGGAAAATCGTGCAATTATGAAACTCTCATTGAGTATTGTGAATATGTCATTTGTGGACACATTTCTTAAGGTTTTAGGGTTAGTCACATTCTCTCATATTTTCCAAAAGGGAGACACCTAAAAGAGAACAAGAGAAAAGATATGAGGGAGGAAGCACTTTGCTAGACCATTAAAAGCTCCTTCAAAGTTATCATCTCACCTTTATGTGCGAGGATTTAAAAACAAAATTCAATGACACCAAGGTGATTTAAGATCCATTATTCACTTGATTTTAATCTTCAAAGGAAAATTAATTTTCTCAATACCTAACAAAGTGGACTTGACTCTTCCCACTAGCGATTTGATCATACGAGTACTCGTCGGCTCATGTGCAAGCTAGCTCGTCAAAATAGGAAAAAAAATATGCAAATTTTTGTAAAATAATAATAAAAATATATGGTGAGCTATGAGCGGATCAATTCACCCATTTAGCACCACTACTATACCATGCCCTTGTTTGAGCCATATTTTTTAGAAAAATGGATTTTGTAATAGTGAATTTTTTTGGAAAATGTGTGGTTAAAAATAAGAAAAAGTTTTACGTGCAAATATTTTATTGATATAATATATGATTGAAAATGAATTTTTTTTAAAAAAAAGTTTTTGGATAATGGGGTTCAGATATGGTTGTAACTTTTCGAGAAATCTCACAATTTTGGATTTTTGAAAAAATGAGAATTTTTATGTGAATAATATATGTATTATACGGATTAATTGAGACTAATCAACAACTGGTAAGACGTGAATGTAAAATGCAACAAATGTGGTCTTAAAAGGTGGGCCTAGGCGTCGTCCAGACGCGATGCACAGTGAAAACGCCAAACCAAGTGGCTTGGCACCTTATTTAGCGGTCAACGATTACCGGTGACCGCTTATTATTTTTTCAATTTTTTTTACAATTCTTTTAAGTTATAACTTAAAAGTTAATTTATATTTAGAACTTATCTTTTTGTTGCAAACTTTGGAAAAAATGTTTAAAATTTCTATAAATTTGTTTTAGATGTTTGATAGATATTTTTAATTATTAAATGATTTTTTGATTGACTAAAAATTAAAATAATATTAAAATAAGAAAATGCGTCTTTACGCATGCCTCGCCTAAGTTTGTCTTGCCTATAACTTAGCTTCCACGCATCACAACGCATTACAACTTTTAGAACATTGGTTTATAATGAATATATAACCTCTAGAAAATTAAAACTAGAAACCAATGTTGAAAAAATGCCACCTATAAGAGCATCCTTGGGGCTATTTTCGATTGCATTGAAAAAATTGTAACATAAGTTAAAATCAATGTTCTAAAAAGCATAAAGCGTTGCGTAGCGTCGAGGTCGAGAATCAAGAATCACAAGTTTAAGCGTGTCAATGCGGAGAATAAGCGTCATAACGCGTTTTGTATTTTTAATATTATTTTAAATATAATAAATAGATTTTTATATTAAAAAATAAATTTTTTTATATAAAAATAAACATACACATGTACTATTAAGCAGTGTTCTAAATAGCGGGAAAAAGCGCCCTATAGTACGATTAAGCGCGATAAGGCGGGAAAAGCGCCTCTATAGCGCCCTTAATCGCGCAATGTGCCGCTATAGCGCGCTAAAGCTGCCAACAAAAAAGGTTTACTGCTATTTTACGTGCATATCACAAAATCGTCGCTCGATTATCGACTGGACTACTCCGTGACTTGTTGGTGCTTTATCAGAACTTTTATGAGGCATAATACTTTCCTTTTGCATCTTCGAACACCAATTGTCCCACGGGCGTGCCAAATTGTTTCTCGTGGTTGCTCGCTAGTAATTAAAAGAGGATCAGACAATTGTGTAAGGAACAAACCTCTTGAAATAAAGTCCCAAAAAGGGGTGTTTATCGAATATGAAGATTACAATTTGGATACGAACAAGATGCCTCCAAAGGGCGTAAGCACACAAGTACAAGGAGATGAATTGATTAAAGTTAATATAAGAAAAAGTAAATTACATATTCTCTGTATGAGAGTGAATTTTGTCGGGAATTTCTTCATTGCTTTCCTCTTACTTTTATACTCTTTGGACAGTTTTTAACCGTTTAGACTCTGTTTGTAACTACCCATTTCTTTCATAGTGGCTGACTGACCAATAACTACCATTTGTAACTCCTACCACCACGTTTTCTTCATAACCGCTTGTCACTAATTTTCTCAAATTGTGGGATGTAATCATAATGTGTTCAAACCGCCTCAAATCGTGACTTTAGATAACAACAGGGTTTAGTCATCGCTAGCATTCTGGGCGACTCAACAATTTGGGCGACGACTCCTCGCTCTAGGCGTCCATAGGGTACTTTATTCGCTCATCATCTGGGCGTTCTACAAGCTTGGGGACGGCGTTCTTTTGTTTATGGGCTTTCATCTTGGATTCCCAACTGAGCTTCGCTCTTTGGGCTATTTAATTTGGGTTGCACTTTTAGTGTATCAACAATACCCCCCAATATGGCAGAACTAATATTCAATAATTAATTTTTGCCATATTCACTTCGTATTTGCCAAAAATTTCAATCATCACTTTCTTCTACACTTGAAAAGGTGTAACTTTACAAACCTTTATAAATCCGAAGGACACGCCATTTCGCAGTACCATTAACCCACGTTTCAGTATTTCGCGCTTCGTCCTCACTATATTTACTGTTCACCTTCTAGCTTCTTTGCTACGCTTCTCAGGCAAACTCCAGCGAACTTGTTTTTCTCATCCAATGGCCACTTCACAAACTCAGCCGATGCTCTCTTCAGTTTTGAGGACTTCCAAAACCTCCTCACTAGACCATACATAAATCCATCCTATCTTTCTTAAGCCAATCCAGATTTAAATGAGTTCTATCTAGGTCCATTGTTTAAAGATGTCGAATCGGTGGGGAAACAGCAGTCGGTCAACTGTTCCCCTGCACTGAGGACATTCCCTTCCTGAACTCGCTGCCATTGAAATCAATCCAAGAATGAGGTATTCGTACTTGGCCTAAAGCTGATTCTACTTTCCGTTTTTGGCATGCACGTTTAATGAAACATAGCCCCACTAAAGCCCTTTCTGATCGTGCAAGAATTTCGAACTTATTAGAAATTACACTCCACCCTCCAATTTATAATTCAACGCTTTTCTCCATCGCGCTGAGCTTTTGGTCTTCTGAGTATAATACTTTTGTTTTCCCCCTTGGTCCAATGTCTGTTACTCTGAGGGATGTAAGGGCTTTAGTAAACCTTCTCCCTTTGGGCGACACTATATCCCCTTGCCTCTTAGTCACTGGTACTGTCCCAAAGTTCGATAAGAAGATCATTGAATCTTATTCGAGCTTGCAACATCCTTACGCTACCTCCGCTTCTGAACTCAGCCATGCTGACCGTGTAGCTTTCCTCCAGGTTTGGCTTTGTAAATATGTCATTTGTGTCCCCAGCCTGAAACCTTCTACGAGCTATCTGCCTATATCACACGAACTGGTACGTGGCCGATCCTTGAATTTATGTTCATTCTTTTGCCTTTTATAGAGGCGTGGCTTCCCTCGAATTCCAACTGAAGAATGGTGCATTCCCTACAGGCAGTGGGCCTCTTTGGTTAGCCCAATTATGGTTGAGGGCCTATTTCCCACAACTTGGTGCTGTACTCTCTCTTCCTAGGTCGGTTGCTTGCTATGAATTATTCATTCATCAATTGAGCCTTGTAAATATGTCTGCCAGGGATGTTTTCACTTTCTTTTATACCTTGAATTCAATCCCTTCATTCTTTCCTTTTTCTGCTCATCAGATTCCCATTTTTGTTCGTCCTCCTTCCACTATGGATAAAGTAGGTTCGTTTTTGGCCGTCTAGGTTCAATTTCTAGTTGGAAGGGAATTGTTCCATGATATTTTGACCGGGAGGAACGCCAAGGCTGGGGTTGAAATATATGCCCCCCAATTCTTTGCCCTCAGCTTGGATTCGGCCAAACATGGCCTATTCCTCCCTGCTATTCCAAGAACTTTACAGAGCGTTTCCATCTTATAAATAAAATCGAGGCTGAAAGCATCGATGCTCGTAATAAGCTCTTAGTCGACAGCTTCTCTTTAGCTCCTTTCAATTCTACTATTGTTACACATCCACTTTTTGATCAACTCTGGCTATATGTGAAATGTAGACTATTTGCTGTTGATGCCAATCATGCTTTTCACCTATGGATCGATCAGAAATTTCTTCCACTTCTCCCACTCTTGTCACCCCTTTGTCCATTAGGAGTCCCTTTCCGTCATCCTTAATTCGTGTAAAGCATTCAAGCCTTCTCCCCGCTTCTTCACCTGCCCAGGCTACTGCAACCAAAGGTACCTCCAGCCGTAAACGATCAGCTACCGCTTCCCCAGTTTTGCAAGACGATGCTGAGGGCGATGATGATGATGATGATGTGCCTCTTATCCACAAGAAAAAGGTAACTGGATTCATTTATTCCATGAAATGTTGTCTTTCATGTAATAACGTTTCTCTTGAATTTTTAGAGGAGTTTGGCTTCTCCTTCAAAGGCTTTAACCTCAGCATCTTTTGCTCCAATTCCCGCTGTTGTAACCGTTTCAACCGGATCATCTGAGGAAGAGGTTTCACTCAAAGAGAAACCTTCAGTTCCAGAGTCTTCATCCCAACCTACTGAGACACTGCAGACTTCCCATGGCATCCATTCCCTAAGTACCAAACCAGCAGGTAGGGCATCTTTTGGCACTTTCACTCTATTTATTAATTTAGCAGTCTTTGATTTACTATTCCCTGGTGCATCAGGCGTTTCCATGGACTTGCCCGTTGTGGTAAGGTTGACTTACTTAGAGAAAGGGAATACTTCGCGGATGGTGGGGCCGATTGAAGATGATCCTGAACATACAAAGGTCGCTGATGAGGTAGCTCATATTCCTCCTTTGTTCTTTGCCTTACTTTTAGTAGTGACAGTTTTAACACCGGCATTTTCTTTCAGTGCACTAATGCCGTTATGCGCTATATCCAAGACTTGCTTTCTTCTTGAGAACAAATGAAGATGTCCTGTCCTTCTTCCAGCCATCCTTCTGACTCCTCAGAAGCAAACATGGAGATCCTCAAACTATCGATGCTTGAGTATGTTACTTTCATAGACATGGATGTTCGTATGGCCAGTGCTGCCAAATAGAAGGAGAAATTTGATCTTTTGAGCACGAAGTTGGCACAAGCACTTACGCTTCCATAGCTCAATGTTTCTTCTAACTTCAAGGTTACGCTGAAGGTCATTCACTTTGAAGTTCTTTCCTTGTTGGCTAGAAGTGTCGAGTTGAAGGCTAAAAGCACTCAGTACCTTCGTGCCTCCTCTGAGAAAGAATCTCTGCTTCAGGAGATTAACAACGCTGAGGATAAATTGATTGAAGTCTCCTCTGAAATTAAGTCTGAAGATTCTTTAATGATGAACTTGGCTGTAGAGATGAAAGAACTTCAAATAAGGATGGATGATTGTAAGGCTAGGATGGCTGCTAAAGAACGTAATGCTTCCCAAGAAGTAGAGCGAACCATGTCTTTGGTTGAACGTTACCAACAATTGGAGGTTGAGGATGAAGTTGTAGGCGAGATAAACGCCACTTCTTCAAGGCAGGATGAGGATTGGGTGAAGCTTAGGGAACAGCTGAGGTCTGCCTGGAGCGAATTATAATCGAGACGTTTTGATGTCGTAATTTTCTTTTGTAATTAACTGCCATGAATGAACTTGGCTGTAACAACAGTATTTATTATCAATGAATGATTTTTTTACCTTCTCGTGAACTAATTGACGTTCTTTTCCTTAATTGTCAACCCCCTAGGTATTTTGTTATTTTGTATTCGAGTCCATGTATCTGGCCCTCTAATCTCTTTTTCCCAAGACTTTAGGCTATTTAATGCATGTGTGTGGCCTTTCGCATTCTGTCTTTTCATCTCCATGCCTTTATAAATACATTCTTGCACTTATCATCTTCATCTTCGTTCTTAATCCTTTCTCTAGGAATTATCTTGCTGCCATCGTTTAGCATCTTAATAATTCATCTCTAGTTCCGTCTTCTGTAGAAATGGGTCAGTTGATCCATCCTATTTGTTGTCTATTTTGATGTGCCTATCGGTATGGGAGATATAGGAAATGTTTCTTAGCTAGTAGCAAAATTCTTGCCATCCATCAATGGTGGAAGGAAATACTTCCGAGCCACTTTGCTTGTTGAGAATGTTTCTCAGCCTTTTTTGCTTGCCATTGCAGCGATGCATTTAGGAAGGCAGTTGATCCCAGTCCATAATTTTCACCGTTACTGCCAAAAGGACCATAATTGTTTATTCCTAGTTGTGACTCGTAGGAGGTTTCATACTTTTGCTCATAGGAGACTCTGTACTTTTGTATTCCATGGATATAACCAATATTTTCTTAATAAAAGTTTTGTTTGAACGTATTTCATTCTTTATTTTATTTGGCTATCATCACTCAATAGAACTAACATGATTAAGTCTTTATTTGTTCGTTTTCCCATAAGGAATGAACATATTTCTTCAAATATTTGCCATCGATAAACCTCACGTGATTAGTACCATTTAAATTTTCTAAATGGTAGGCTCCATTAGGCAACACACTTCTCACTTTGTATGGTCCTTCCCAATTTGGTGACCATTTACTATACTTTGGGTTTTTGCTATCCAAATGGAGTATTGTTTTCCAAACCAAATCGTCCGAACTGAAGGACTTGACTATGACCTTTTTGTTGTAAAACTTAGCCATTTTTTGTTTTTGGACTTACAATCTATCCAGGACGTCCAACCTTAATTCGTCCAATTCCAATAAGTTTTGGACGAGTAAGCGTTCGTTGTCGCCCAAGTTGTTTTGTAAACATACTCTCATTGACTGCACGTTGATTTCCATGGATAGCACTGCGTCTTGTCCGTATGTTAGCTGAAAAGGGGTAACTTTAGTGCTTGTGCGTGGCGACGTTCTATAGGCCCACAAGGCTTTATTTAAACACTTGTGCTAATCTCTGGCGACTTTATTCAAATACTCGTGCCAATCTCTAGCGTTTTCGCTTATCATCTTTCTTACGATGTTCTTCAGAATCGTGTTAGAGGATTCAGCCTGACCATTGGATTGAGCGTAATAAGGCATGTAATTTACCAACTTGACCCCAAATTCGCTCAAAAATTCCTTCACTTGATCCCCATTCAAGGAAGTCCCGTGATCCACCATCAGAGTTTGTGGGATCCCAAACCTATAAATGATATGATCGCGAATGAACTCTATAACACTCTTCTGAGATATCTCTTTTAGAGGTATTGCCTCTACCCATTTGGTGAAGAAATCTGTCGCCACTATAATGAACGTATGTTGCTTGGACGATGGTGGATAAGTCTTCCCTATTAAGTCTATCGCCCAATCTCTGAACGGCCATGGATTAATGATATGTGTCATTTCTTTAACTGGCGCTCTTTGGATTGGTCCATGTTTTTAACATGCCAAACACTCTTTTGTATATTGGACACACATTTCTCCAATCTTAGACCAAAAATATCCATTCCTAATAATTAACCACCTCATCATTTGGCCAGCTTGGTGGGTTCCACAAATTCCTTCATGTATTTCAGCCATAATTACCTTAACTTCTTATAAGTTTACACATTTCAACAACACCCCATTTGGACATTTCTTAAGCAATTCGCCTTCGATCAATGTGTAATTCAACGATCATAGCCTTATCTTTCTACTGTTCTTTTTACTTGGTTCTTTCAAGAATTATTTTATCTCTACCCTTCAATCCATTGCGTCTCCTTCTTGTATGCAATGAATTCCAATCCTATTTGCCGTCTTTTATATAATGGGTAATATTGTTCCATATTCACAAGTGGGTTCCATATCTAAAATTTTTAAGTAGCCGAGGTCGTTTGGGCTAGTTCGTTCGCTACGTCGTTGTACATTCTATTGACATATTGAAGTTCCACTTGGTCGAACTCTTCTAGCAATTCTTGGACGATTTCATATTGACTCATGACAGAATCACTTTGACATTTAAAATCACCAGTTAGTTGGTAGATCACCAAATGGGAATCACTCCTAACAATCACGCTTTTTACTTCCATTTCAATCAGTAACTCTAGGTCGACAATCAATGTTTCGTATTCGGCCTAGTTATTGGTGCACATTCTATCTAATGTGAAAGCGAATTTATAACAAACTCCTAGAGGATTTATCAATGTTATTCCTACTCCTGCACATTTGGAAGTTTTTGATCTGTCGAAATATAAGATCCATGGTTTCAACTCAAATGAGTCTATTTTCAATTTAATTTCTTTAGGCACATCAAGGTACGAGTGATCGGCCAAGAAATTAGCAAATGCTTGATTTTTCACTGAATTCTGTGGTACATATTGTATTTCAAATTCGGATAATGCCAAAGTCCAAAGGCCTATCCTTTGGTGTAAAACAGGGCGAGAAAACATGTACTTCTTTATATTCATTTTAGAAATTAGATAAACTGTTACATGCCGTAAATAAGTCCTTAACTTAGTACATGTGAAATATAAAGCGAGATATAATTTCTCGATGGCAGAATAATTACATTCGCATTTGTCAGACGTTTACTTAAATAATATATTACCCTTTCTTCACCAAATTGGTCTTCTTGCGCGATCATTCCAGCTATCGATTCTTGTTCAGCCGATATATACACTGTCATTGGCTATCCTTGGATAGGTGACACCAATACTGGTGGATTTGATAAATACGTCTTTAGACTATTAAAAGCCTTTGGATGTTCTTCCTCCCATACGAGTTCATCCTGGTTTTTCAACTTTAAGAGAGGCGAAAAAGCTTTTGTTTGCCCTACACAATTAGAGATGAAACGCCTTAAGAAATTTACTCGGCCTAAAAATCGTTGTAATTTTTTTTTGTTACTAGGCGGTTTGGCCTCTAAAATGGCATTTGCTTTATTCTTATTGAGTTCGATTCCCCTTTGGTGCAATAGAAAACCAAGGAAATTCCCGACATTGACACCAAATGCACATTTCAAAGGATTCAACTTCAATTTATATTGTCTCATTCGCTCAAATGAGCGTTTCAGTTGTTCGAAATGATCTTCCTCTTTAACAGATTTGACCACAATATCATCGACATACACTTCAACAAACTTTCCCATCATGTCATGAAAGATTATATTCATTGTCCTTTGATAATTCGTCCCTACATTTTTCAGGCCGAAAGACATAACTATCCATTCGTAACACCCTAAGGCCCCTGGGCATCTAAAGACAGTTTTGTGTATGTCTTCTTCAGCTATATATATTTGGTTATACCCTGAATACCCATCCATAGAGGAATACACGACATGTCTGGCAGTGGAATCAACCAAAGAATCTACCGTGGGCATTAGATATTCATTTTTAGGTGTAGCTAAATTTAGATTTCTAAAGTCTATACATACCTTTAATTTGCCACTCTTTTTTTAACACAACACAATGTTAGATAACCACTCAACATATCTGGCAGTCCTGATGAAGCCTGTTTTTAACAATCGCTCAATCTCCTTCTTAATTTCAGGTAGTACGTTAGGAGCGAAACGTATAGGAGGCTGCTTATGGGGCTTAAAATTTAATTTAGTTGGCAATCTATATTCCACTAAATTTTTATCTAAACCAGGCATATGTTTATACTCCCAAGCAAAACAATCTTTATATTCTTTTAATAAAACGATTAATGTTGTACTAACCTCTTGACTAAGCATCGGCTGATAAATGTTGGGCGATCCTCTCCTACGTCGCCAATGTTTACTTTGACCAAAGGGTCTTGTGTTTGAGCGTTCTCGGGCTTGGTGATCCTCATTACTACATCGTACATGTCCCTTGTAGGCACTTCTTCTTCTAAACAATCCACCTTGTTGACCTTTTGGTCAACACTTTGTTCCAATTTGAATACTGCCAATTTGTCCCGCAATGTTTTCAATGCTGCTTCTTTTTTTATTTTCTCTTGACATTCTTTATTGAAAACCCTAGTTTGGCTTTAAAGGTCTGGATCTCGACCACATACTCTTTTGTTTGCCAACTCATCAATGTTCTTTGATCGTTCTTTTGTCAATCACTGGCTCTTCTAGGGCCACTATGTTTGGCCTCATTTGATTGAGCATTTCTGCGAGTACTTCTACTGAAAATGGTTCTTCACTCTGTGCAACGACTTGAGTATCTTCTCCATCTTGGATTATCCTGACAGGTCCATAATTTCTTTCGTACATGAATATTTCTACCAAGTTAGCTTCTGCAACAAAAGGCCTATGATCTGCCTGTACTACTTCTGCTTTACCTTGGTCATTCCAGAAAACCAAGCATTGATGGAGCGATGATGATATACAACGACTTTCGTGGATCCAGTCTCTTCCTAGTAGTATATTGTAACTAGTAGGACCATCAATAACAAAGAAAATTGTGGTCCTAGTAGTTGTTCCCACAATTATATCTAGTGGCATTACTCCCTTAGCCGAGGTTGCTCCTCTATTAAAACTTGTGAGAATGACTTCTGTTGGGATCATGTCATCCTCTGTTTTCGCGAACCTCATCATCCTTAATGTGATAGTATTTATGGTTGCCCCATTATCAATAAGCACCTTCACCACGGGTATGCCATTGACCAAGACCTTCATATAAAGTGACCTTAAATGTTTGGTCAGTTTCATGGTGGGTCTTTTGAAGAAGACTTTTTCTGCTGCATCAATTTCTACTTCCTGTTTATCTCGTATCGACTTGTCTCTTTGTGATAAATCAAATTGCAATACTTTAGGCTAAGTACTTGTCCGTGGGGTACTTTCTTCATCCTCCAGTATTTCTCCAACAGTTACCCAACCTGTTGGGGGAGGCAGTATCCTTGGAGGAGATCCGTATTTCTCAGAGCGAGGTACCCTTTTCTTCCTCTTGGGTGTTCCGTATACTACGTAGAAATCGAAAGAACGCCCAGATGGTTCTCCCAACAAATTTACTTCACGAACCCCTTTCCGATGCAATTGTTTAAGCAAAGTATTGTGCGATACTCCTCTCTTTTTCTAAATCAATTTCTTCTTCAATATCAGTCATACAATCATCCTCTTCGTCTTGTATTTTATGAGACGTCTGACCACCTTCACATTCCAACACACATGCTTCTCCCTCATCTCCTCCTTTTTCCTCTTTATTCTTGAATTCATTGGCTAACAGATAATTATTAGCCATGATGGGAGGTAAGGTATCGAACTAGATAGTAAGGAGTGGTTCTATATATTCTTCGTCTCTTTTGCTTCGCTCAAACTTCGACCTCCCAGAAGAACTTTCTGGCATTTCTTCCATTTATTCCCCTGTGCCAGTTTCTTCACTATCCCCGAGAGCATTTTGATTAACTATTTCCAGTACTCTGGCGATTTAGGACGTGGCATTTCTTGTTACTGCCTCATCATTCGTCCATAATTTCGTTGAAATCGCCTTTGCTGAGTCTTGGTCATTTCATTAAAAGGTACAACACGACTTGCATTATATTGATAGGAGTGCCACACATTAGGTTGGCGAGGCTGTGGTCTAAACGATCTCTCATGCTTTGCTGGCCTGAACTGTCTTTCCAGAGAGGGTCCTCTATAGAACGATGTGTCTTGCCTCCTGTTTGGAACAAACTCAGGGTGATGGTGATTCTGTCATATTTGTGGTTTCTCAGTATTTGCTCTTATTTCTCCTTTACATCTGGCACATAAGACATCTTCATTCTTCATGGGTTCCTTTCCTTTAATACGTTCAAATACGCTGGTATGTGTCTCAGGGTTTTTCTCATCATCGATAACCAACTTCAATCTTGGCAACTTATTTTTAAGACTGATCGTCACCATATTCACTTCAAGTGGCTGTGGGAAAGGATTTTCATCCATTGCCATTTTCTTTTTGTCTTCGAACGTGATTCGTCTCGACTCAATAGCGTCTTGTAAAACATGACAGAAAACCAAGCAATAATTAGTCATATGTGACCATGCATTATGCCATTTACAATATTTTTTACCCTTAATTTGCTCAAAACTTGGCAATTGATGTTTGTCGCTCAACTTTATGTGCTTATCCTTATACAGTTTATCGAATATAAGGTCAGCCTTAGTTACATCGAACGAAAACGTTCTGGCCTTTTTGTTTTCTCCTTTTATAGGCTCATCTCTTGCTAACTCCCTAGACTTAACCATTATGGGACAAGTTTATGCGTCTTCTTTGGTTAGTTCAGCCAAATATATTTCAGTTTGATCGTAAAATTCATCACTTATGGTATGAACGCCAAAGTTTGGGTCTTTATAATAAGTCTCTTTACTAGAATTTTTTACTTGCTCTTCTTCTCTTATCAAACATTCATACCTAATTACATTCGCACTAAGTTGGAATAGGTCAGGGAATTCCCTATCTTGAAACTTTTTCTTTAAATCAAAACTTAAGCAATTTTGAGCAATTTTGACAAATTCTGTAGCGCCCCGAGTTCTGTTAACTCGGATTGCCATGTCATCGTCTTTTGCCCTAATTTTGTCAATCAATTTTGCGGAAATAACCTATTTTTTTTAAAATCACATTTGCAATTGAAAACTACGTCGACAATTAAAACTCATAGGATATTTAAAATTTAAATATCATATTTTAGAAGTAGCGGAAAACGACAAAATGTTATCAATATTCGAATACAAAAACTTCAAAGAGATAATAATTTCGATAGTCAAATTCTTTTATGCCACCACTGCCGGATCAATCTCGATCGCCTCCGAAGTCTGCAAATATCGTTAAAATAGCAGAATGAGTATTTCAAAGAAATACTCAGTAGAGTCATCGTCGATAATTAATTTACAGAATAATTGATTACACACTCATGCAATATACAACGTGATATCATCTTTGGTTCATTTTTTTGAAAATCATAGGCTCTTTAAAATACAGGCTATGGGTAGTTCTTTCTTTCTTGTGCGGATGAAGCACATAAGTTATGCATAACATTCTCTTCTTATCTCATAAGAGATTCTTTCTTTCTTTCTCATGCAATTAAGCATATAAGTTATGGCAAGCATAACAATATCATATATCTCATATGACACATTCTCATCCTATGCATAAAGCATATAAATCACGTAAATTCACATAAAGCATGCAATTATAATTTAAACTAATTAATGGTGGCGAGTCTACCTCAAAATCTCGAGTTTCGTGAAAATGGTGCGAGAAGTAACTTCAATCTCCTAATTGTCCGTACGTTTCGTCTAGCCAATAGAAAATAAGTTTGAATCAGTATTTCGAAACTTTAAAGTTTTAAAGTGTTGAAATTAAGGTCAAGGGCTTAATTGAAAATTATTGCAATTGAAATAAATGACTTAAAATGATAAAGTAAAGTTTAGGGGCTAAATTGGAAATTTATTAAATCTGAAAATAAAACTTTAAGGGCTAAAATAATAACTTTCATAAGTTTAGGGACTAAATTGTAATTATAATAAAGCTGGAAATAAAAGTTAAAAACTGAAATAATAACTTTTATAAGTTTAAGGACTGAGCTGTAAATATATTAAAGCTGAAAATAAAAGTTGAAAACTAAAATTATAACTTTTAATAGCTTAAGGACTAAGCTGTAAATATATTAAAGCTGAAAATAAAAGTTGAAAACTAAAATAATAACTTTTAATAGTTTAAGGACTAATATGTAAATATATTAAAGCTGAAAATAAAATTTAAAGGCTGGAATAATAATTTCTATACATTAGGGACTCAATTGTAAATATAATAAAGCTGAAATAAAACTTAAAAGCTGAATTAAATAACTTATATAAGTTTAAGGACTAAACTGTAAATAAAATAAAGCTGGAAACAAAAGTTAAATGCTGAAATAAATAACTTATTTAAACTAGGGACTAAATTAAATAACTTTAAAGCTAGAAATAAGAAATGTAAAGGGCTGAAATTAAAACACTTAAACTTAAGGGCTAAAATAAAAATAATTTAGGGACTAACTTAAAACAAATTATAACTTGGGGGCTAAAACATAACTTTTAGAAATCAAAATCAAAATAAAAACAAAACAAAATAAAATAAAATCTCATTTTTCTCTCTCTCATTCACGACAGAGAAAGAGAGTGGCGACGGGAGAAGGGGGAGGGGCTCGGCCCCTTCTCCGATTCAACCACCGGCGAGAGGCGGCGTCGGCGGTAGTGAGCTTGGGAGTTTGGCTACGGTTTGGAGTGGTGTTGGTGAGGTTGGTCTCGTGATGGTGTTAGGCAGTGTTGTGTTGTTGGTGGTTTGAGCAGTGGTTTGGGCAGTGTAGTGTCGTGAGTTGGTCTGCATTGGCTGTTGAGGCTGCAGCTGAGTGGAATCACTATCTTGTTGGTGCTAGAAATTAAGGTTCTAGCATCAACATAATTTTCCAGTAACTGAATTGAAGAAAAATGAAGTTTCCTTACCCAAAGGTTGTTGCTGCGTGAATTGTGGAAATGGAGAGGATGGGTAAGGTAGAGTGAGGATGGTATTTCAATAGTAGAATATTAGGGCACAAATCCCTAGACGGGTAATTGGGCCTATCAGTTGGGTTTTAGGGTTTTCTAATTGGGCTAAAATAAATAAATTCCGGTTTTGGGCTCATTTAATTGGACTTAAATGAAATGGGCTAAATGAATTAAAATTCAAGGTGTTGGACTTATATAATTGGCTTAAACATTGGGCTTATGTAATTGGACTTGAAATTTATAAAAATCGAATTTAAATAAAATATATCGAAATTGATAATAAAATTATTTTTTGGGATTGGATTCAATCGAATAGATTTGAATTCGTTTTTATAACGGCTAGACGAACGCGTTTCTCTAGGAAATTAGGGTTACGTTTTAGTGACACGTTTTTCGAGAAAATTAATTTATATAATTTAAAAGTTCGCGGTCGCTACAACCTTACCCCCTTAAAATAATTTCGTCCTCGAAATTTAAACTTACTTGGTCTAATATATCTGGATACTTAGCCAGAATCTCTTCCTCTTTCTCCCAGGTAGCTTCATCGCTATCCTGTCTACCCCATTGGACTTTAACTAAAGGAATTTCTTTATTTCTTAAGACATGGACTTTTCTTTCTATAATGCACCTAGGTGTCTCCTCATAGGACAAATTCCTCTGAATCGAAATAGTCTGAAAATTTACCACGTGACTTGGGTCGTGGATATACTTTCTCAATAGGGAAACGTGAAAAACGTTGTGTACGGCCGATAGCTCGGGCGGCAACGCCAAACGATAAGCCACGTTACCTACTTTCTCTAAGATCTCGAATGGTCCGATAAAACGAGGTCTTAACTTCACTCTCTTGCCGAAGCGAATAGTTCCTTTCATAGGAGCTACTTTCAAAAATACTCTCTCCAATTTCAAATTCTAAGTCTTTCCTCCTTTGATCGGCATAGCTTTTCTGTCTATCTTGAGCGGCTTTGATCCGTAGTCTGATCTTATCAATAGCCTCAACTGTCTTTTCAATCAATTCTGGACCTAAAATTCTTCTCTCGCCTACTTCATCCCAATAGACTGGTTATCGACATCGTCGTCCATAAAGTGCCTCATATGGTGTCATTCCAATAGTAGCCTGGAAACTATGATTGTAGGCAAACTCCACTAGTGGAAGATGATTCTCCCAATTACCACTCAAGTCTAGTACACAAGCTCTAAGCATATCTTCCAGTGTCTGAATAGTGCGTTCAGACTGTCCATCTGTCTGGGGATGGTAAGCTGTACTAAAATTTAATTTAGTACCCATTGCAACATGTAGACTCTTCCAAAATCTCGAAGTAAATCTCGGGTCTCTATCGGAGACAATGGAGGTTGGTACTCTATGAAGTCGAACAATCTCTTTAACGTACAATTGGGCCAATTGATCTATATTGAGAGTCATTCTGATTGGTAGGAAATGAGCTGACTTAGTAAGTCGGTCTACAATAACCCAAATAGCGCCATGACTCTTTACAGATTTTGGTAATCCCGTTACAAAATCCATGGAAATTTTCTCCCATTTCCATTCTGGTATATCCAAGGGATTTAACAATCCTGATGGTCTCTGATGTTCAGCCTTTACTTGCTGACATGTCATGCATCGAGAGACAAACTTTGCAATGCAACCCTTCATGTTTCTCCACCAAAAGGTGTTGCGCAAATCACGATACATCTTTGTCCCTCCCGGGGTGGCATGCATGGTGCTTGAATGAGCTTCCGTCAAAATCTCATTCTGGATATGTTCATCCTTCGGTACACTGTGCAGACGCCCTCTCGAATATAAGTGCTTATCGTAGGCAATTTCGAAACCTATTCTCTTGCGTTCAACTTCGGATATGATCTTTTCCAAGAATTTATCTCCCGGCTGAGTCATTAATTCGACCTCTCAAGTCTCTGGTTTAATGCTCGGATTTTCCAATCTAGAAGATCCTTGGATGATGGGGTTCGCACTTCGATTCTTAGATTCCTCAAATCTCGAATCAACCGATCTTGCGTCGTTCCCAAAGGCGATAACCGTCCGGCGTGCTTTTACGCTCAAAGCATCACGCAACCTTATTTGCTTTACCCGGGTGGTAAAGAATGGTACAATCATAATCTTTTACTAGCTCTAGCCATCGTCGTTGTCTCATGTTCGGCTCCTTCCCGAGTGAAAAAATACTTGAGGCTCTTGTGATCGGTGTAAATCTCACATTTACTCCCGTACGAGATAGTGTCTCCAAATCTTAAGAGCGTGCACACAGTGCGAGCTCTAAATCATGTGTCGGGTAATTCTTCTCATGTGGCTTCAACCGTCTTGAAGCATATGCTATCACTTTGCCATTCGCATCAAAACACAACCTAAACCATGTTTGGATGCATCATTTGTAAATAACGAAACCTTCGGATCCATACGGTATAGTCGCATCGGTGCCGAGACGAGTCTGTCCTTAAGTTGCTTTGTTCACATTGTTCTCGTCCACCGAAACTTAACTCCTTTCCCGGTCAACCGAGTCATAGAACCCGCTATTTTAGAAAAACCCTCTATGAATCGCCGATAATATCCAGCTAATCCAAGAAAGCTTCTCACATCTCCAACATTTGGCAGTGTTGGCCAATTGCATAGCTTCAACTTTAGAAGGATCAACCTCGATACCTTTAACTCGTAACAATATGACCCAAGAAACCTACTCTCTCCACCAAAATTCACATTTCTTGAACTTGGCGTACAACTTTTCTCGCTCCTCGCCGTTTCCAACACAATCCTCAAATGTTTTTCATGTTGTGCGGAATTCTGGAGTAGATCGCATATCATCGATAAAAACAATAACGAATTTATTAAGATACCGATGGAAAACTTGGTTCATCAAGTTCATAACATATTGCGTGCGTTCGTAAGACCGAACGGCATCAACGTGAACTCATAATGTCCATATCGTGTCCCCGAACGTCTTTGAGTACGTTAGCTGGCGAAACCTTTAGCTGATGGTACCCAGATCTCAAATCAATCTTCGAGAAGATTGCAGTACCTTTCAACTGATCGAATAAGTTTTCGATCCTGGGTAGAGGATACTTATTCCTTATCGTCAACTTGTTAAGTTCTCGATAGTCGATACACATCCTCATTCTTTCGTCATTCTTCTTTACAAACAGCACAGGTGCTCCCCACGGAGACACACTTGGCCTGATGAAACCCTTCTCTAGCAATTTCTCTAATTGCACCTTCAATTCTTGCAACTCTTTTGGTGCCATGCGGTACGGAGCTTTAGAAACAGGGGCAGCTCCTGGTACCAAATCGATGGAAAATTCCACTTGCCTATCCGGCGGAGTGCCGGGTAGATCGTTTGGAAAAACGTCACCATATTCACATACTACTGACACTGAATCCAGAGTAATCTCATCTACGGGTTTGTCTTGAAGACTAACCAAATAGCCATGACAACTATCCTTGGCTAATAGTTTCTCCGCTTGTAAAGCCGAAATCAGGTGAGGAAGTGCCTTAATCCTCGTCCCATAAAATCTGAATACTTCTTTACCATCTTTACGAAAAATAACCTCCTTCTCGTGGCACATAATTGCGGCACGGTTGGTGCTGAGCCAATCCATACCTAGAATAATATCGAAATCTTTCATTCGGATAATATTCAGGTCTGCCTCTAAAACTTGACCATCAAAATCTATTTGTACTGCCTTGACTATCTTATTAGTATCGATAGTTTCTCCTGACGGCAAACTAATTTCAAGGGTACTACCAGTCTCTATGCCTATTAGGTTCAGTCTTTCTAAGAATGCATCGGATATAAACGAGTGTGTGGCTCCCGAGTCTATAAGGACATATACGGGTATCCCGGAAATAGATAGTATACATGATATCATATTAACATGCTTAAGACGGGAAGGAAAAATACAGTATGAATGCGGTTAAAAAACATAAGAATACCAGTTTAACTAGTATACTGCGATCACGTCGGAATCCTCTGCGGCATCCATAGCGAACACTCGGCTTTTCCTTCCGATTCTGGGTTCGTCTCCCGATTAGAACCACAGGCAAACGCAACGTCGATGCAAAGTGACCCGACCGTCACATTTATAGCAAACACCCTTTCCAAACAGGCATTCTCCTTTATGCATCATCTGGCACTTAGGGCAGGGTGAGATGAAATTGGTCATCTGCTTCCCTGTTGGTCCCGGAGTCGGCCTCTTAGCGAATGCCAGATTCCGGTTCTAATTTTGGTTCAGAGTTTGGTTGCGGCTCGGACCTTGCCATTTCCTTTTTCCCTGATTTCTCTGCTCATACTGAGGTCCCTGGCTTATCGTCCTCCCACTGGCATAGGCTACTGCTTGAGCCTTTTTTTACTACTTCCCGGTAGGTTGGCAGCTCATGTGAACTGACAATTTGTCGGACATCGGAGCGTAGACCTCTCTCAAATCTGCGGGCCTTTTTGAACTCCGTCTCCACCAGATGTGGAGCATAACGTGATAGCTCTTCAAACCTCCTTTCATACTCGACTATATCCATATCTCCTTGCACTAGTCGCAGGAATTTGGTCTCCTTGTGATCTCGAAGAGCTTGTGGGAAAAACTTGTCCCTGATCTGTTCCTTGAAATCATCCCAAGTTAGGGCTGCCTGTTGTTCCTCGTTTCTCGTGCGGGATGTAGATTCCCACAAAAATTCGGCTCTTCCAATCAACATGAACTGGGCACAATCCACTTTCTCGAATTTCGGGCAGGCTATGTGCTTAAGAATTTTTTCAATGGCTTGGAGCCATTCTTCCACTGCTAGTGGCCCATTTCCGCCGTCAAACGTAGGCGGGCTGTACCTTCTGAATTGTTCGATCACTGGTACAATAGGGTTGGGGTTTACTGGCTGCAGAATCTGTCTCATTTCCTGCACAGCTTTGAGTAATTCTCTGATAACATCGGCTTGGTTCGGTGGTGCCATAACCTTCATAAATTTAAAGGCAATTTGTAATAGTTGACTAGGAGTACTAACAACGCGAACAATAAGGATATCTCGTGAGACGGAAATTAAGTTTCAAATTTCATTTCATTCATATTTCAACTTCTTTTCATGTAGGTACATCAGGTGGCGTGTATGCCAACATTTGATTAAGACAAAATGTCAACCCTACTCTAACTTCTATCATCTATTCTCCTTCGGTCATGCATGATTCGGCGTCCGAGAATTCTCCCAACGCTGGATCAGCGTCTTCCTCTGGTTCTTCTTCTTCTGGGTCTTCTTCGGGATCTTCTTCTTCTTCTGGGTCTTCCTCGGGATCTTCTTCTTCTTCTGGGTCTTCCTCGGGATTGCCCTCGGGTGCTAACTCATCTTCTTGCACTCGTTCGCTCGAGCATTAGCTCGTGCTCCGCTCCCCTTCAGGTACAACCCCAAGGCGGTGCTCAAAATACATGGGCCAATATGCCACAAATCTTACGCAGAATGTATCATATCCCATATCCACATTAGGTGACGTAAGAGCATCCATGTATATGCTACGAGCTACTTCCGTATAGTCGCCTCAGAAAGTCGAGAGTAAGTGATGGATCGACTGGCGATTACAGGTCACGTAGCCATGCTGTATGGCCCGCTCCCGTACGACATTCAACTGCTCTATGTGTTGGGCAATTGTCCAATCAACTCTAGGCCTGAAGCGGTCGTAATCTCTAACAGCTTGTTCTACGTCACTGGGTGCATTTCTACGAATGGGTGCCATGTCCTAAACCAATTAAGCAAAGTCCAATTAAGTGAGGTTATTCATCTCTTCTTAGTTAAAATTTACGAGGACGTAAAAATTTAGAAAACTATTTCCAATTATGCTCAAACTCGTCTTTCTTTCATTCTTTCTTTTCTTTCTTCATTTCTAATTCGGATACACTTCCTTTCTCTTTCTTCTAAGTCTCGTAAATCGTAAAACAGTATCCGAAATAAAATAACAATAAACTTCATAAAATTCTTTACCTTCAGAGTCGACGGATTGAATGATGGCAGAGGCAACTTCCAGTAATAATTAAATAAAATAATATCTTTAAAAATTCTCTTTGAAAATTTTCTCTTTTTGAAAATTTGCCCTACGTAAAACGCACCGCCCCGATACTCAAGTCGTAGCGCCCCGAATTCTGTTAACTCGGATTGCCACGTCATCGTCTTTTGCCCTAATTTTGTCAATCAATTTTGCGGAAATAACCTATTTTTTTTTTAAATCACATTTGCAATTGAAAACTACGTCGGCAATTAAAACTCATAGGATATTTAAAATTTAAATATCATATTTTAGAAGTAGCGGAAAACGACAAAATGTTATCAATATTCGAATACAAAAACTTCAAAGAGATAATAATTTCGATAGTCAAATTCTTTTATGCCACCACTGCCGGATCAATCTCGATCGCCTTCGAAGTCTGCAAATATCGTTAAAATAGCAGAATGAGTATTTCGAAGAAATACTCAGTAGACTCATCGCCGATAATTTATTTACAGAATAATTGAATACACACTCATGCAATATACAACGTGATATCATCTTTGGTTCATTTTCTTGAAAATCATAGGCTCTTTAAAATACAGGCTATGGGTAGTTCTTTCTTTCTTGTGCGGATGAAGCACATAAGTTATGCATAACATTCTCTTCTTATCTCATAAGAGGTTCTTTCTTTCTTTCTCATGCAATTAAGCATATAAGTTATGGCAAGCATAACAATATCATATATCTCATATGACACATTCTCATCCTATGCATAAAGCATATAAATCACGTAAATTCACATAAAGCATGCAATTATAATTTAAACTAATTAATGGTGGCGAGTCTACCTCAAAATCTCGAGTTTCGTGAAAATGGTGCGAGAAGTAACTTCAATCTCCTAATTGTCCGTACGTTTCGTCTAGCCAATAGAAAATAAGTTTGAATCAGTATTTCGAAATTTTAAAGTTTTAAAGTGTTGAAATTAAGGTCAAGGGCTTAATTGAAAATTATTGCAATTGAAATAAATGACTTAAAATGATAAAGTAAAGTTTAGGGGCTAAATTGGAAATTTATTAAATATGAAAATAAAACTTTAAGGGCTAAAATAATAACTTTCATAAGTTTAGGGACTAAATTGTAATTATAATAAAGCTGGAAATAAAAGTTAAAAACTGAAATAATAACTTTTATAAGTTTAAGGACTGAGCTGTAAATATATTAAAGCTGAAAATAAAAGCTGAAAACTAAAATAATAACTTTTAATAGTTTAAGGACTAAGCTGTAAATATATTAAAGCTGAAAATAAAAGTTGAAAACTAAAATAATAACTTTTAATAGTTTAAGGACTAATATGTAAATATATTAAAGCTGAAAATAAAATTTAAAGACTGAAATAATAATTTCTATACATTAGGGACTCAATTGTAAATATAATAAAGCTGAAATAAAACTTAAAAGCTGAATTAAATAACTTATATAAGTTTAAGGACTAAACTGTAAATAAAATAAAGCTGGAAACAAAAGTTAAATGCTGAAATAAATAACTTATTTAAACTAGGGACTAAATTAAATAACTTTAAAGCTAGAAATAAGAAATGTAAAGGGCTGAAATTAAAACACTTAAACTTAAGGGCTAAAATAAAAATAATTTAGGGACTAACTTAAAACAAATTATAACTTGGGGGCTAAAACATAACTTTTAGAAATCAAAATCAAAATAAAATCAAAACAAAATAAAATAAAATCTCATTTCTCTCTCTCTCATTCACGACAGAGAGAGAGAGTGGCGATGGGAGAAGGGGGAGGGGCTCGGCCCCTTCTCCGATTCAACCACCGGCGAGAGGCGGCGTCGGCGGCCTCAGCGCCACCGGGGTGTGGTGGCTTCAGTGTGTGGGTGGAGGCGAGTGGGAGGGAGTTGGGCGCACGGTCGAGGGAAAACCGAAGCTAGATCGCGACTTGGAATTTGATTTTTTTCTGCTGGAAATGGGTTGGGAACGTGAGGTAAGTTATGGGTCTTCCTATTTTCTTGGTTTTGTGTGGTTGAATGGGTGTGGTGCGGCTTGTGCGTGGTTGTCGGTTTGGAGGTGGAGGAGTGGCGGGTTCGGTGTATTTTGCCACAGGTGGTTCGAAATTGGTGTTGGCTTCGAATGGGTAGTAGTTTGAAGTTGGTGGGTTTGGCAGTGTGTGTGTTTGCAGCTTGTGTTTGGGCAGTGAGCTTGGGAATTTGGCTACGGTTTGGAGTGGTGTTGGTGAGGTTGGTCTCGTGATGGTGTTAGGCAGTGTTGTGTTGTTGGTGGTTTGAGCAGCTTGGGCGCGGTGTCGTGAGTTGGTCTGCATTGACTGTTGAGGCTGCAGCTGAGTGGAATCACTATCTTGTTGGTGCTAGAAATTAAGGTTCTAGCATCAACATGATTTTCCAGTAACTGAATTGAAGAAAAATGAAGTTTCCTTACCCAAAGGTTGTTGTTGCGTAAATTGTGGAAACGGAGAGGATGGGCAAGGTAGAGTGAGGATGATATTTCAATAGTAGAATATTAGGGCACAAATCCCTAGACGGGTAATTGGGCCTATCAGTTGGGTTTTAGGGTTTTCTAATTGGGCTAAAATAAATAAATTCCGGTTTTGGGCTCATTTAATTGGACTTAAATGAACTGGGCTAAATGAATTAAAATTCAAGGTGTTGGACTTATATAATTGGCTTAAACATTGGGCTTATGTAATTGGACTTGAAATTTATATAAATCGAATTTAAATAAAATATATCGAAATTGATAATAAAATTATTTTTTGGGATTGGATTCAATCGAATAGATTTGAATTCGTTTTTATAACGGCTAGACGAACGCGTTTCTCTAGAAAATTAGGGTTATGTTTTAGCGACACGTTTTTCGAGAAAATTAATTTATATAATTTAAAAGTTCGCGGTTGCTACAAATTCCTTCTCAGGCAGGGGCACCAAACATTTTCTCCTAGCTGTTTTGAACCTTTGAAGAAAATTTTCTGCCCATTCATTTGGCATTTGATGTAAGTTCGCTAAATCGGCCAATGTAACTTCAAATTCTGTTTTATAAAACTGAGCATGGAACAACTGCTCCATTTGTTGCAATGTCTGAACGGAATTTGTTGGCAAGTTAATAAACTAAGAAAAGTCTACTCCTGTTAATGAACTAGGGAATAGTCTCATTTTATGGTAATCAGTCACTTCACCACTCTGTAGCGTGAATCACCCTATATGCTCTAGAGTAGGCACTTCTCCTAAACCGGTGAACAACGAGAATTCGGACACCTTATACCCTCTAGGCCATAGATATGCTTGATCTACCCAATCAGGATATGGTTTAGTGTAAGTCGGCATGATGACAGGATGTACTCCAATAGCCATTTGATCTTGTACTATTTCTTTAATTTGATTCCTCAACAAAACATTTGGATCATATGGGACTCCTATGGGTTGGTTCAGTTGAGGCGGCCTGACATTTGGTCCTTGATTGGTAGGGAATGTGCCATTGTTCAAACCATTGTACCCATTATATTGAGTATTTACTCCCTCATTAACACGAGGTAAGTTATGTCCACTATTCAGGATATTATCTCTTATGTTTGGATTACCCCCCAGGTTGGTAGTCACATTATCACCATTCAAATTTGGCTCTCCATTAACCCCCTGATTTGAGGTAGAATGACCGAAAAATGCTTCTAAACCTGGACCTGGGCTCAAACCAGGGGAATTGTGTGGTGAAGTATGTCCCACAATCGTCCTGGTTTGGAAATGACTTCCTATGGGTATTGCTGGTTGACATACTTGTCCTACTAACTTGTTCATAAGATCATTCAAAGTACTTAGTTGTTTGGCCATATTATCATAATGAATATTTCCATTTTGGGTAAATTTTTCCATATTATGGACGTTTCGTAAAGTTACCTGTTCGACGACATCCTGTATGAGTTCTCCAAGCAATGCACGCATGGTTCGAGGACTCAACTATGTCATTGGTTCATAGCAGCCGTGATTGCTTAGAGTCTGTCCTTCCGTCTGAGGAGAATGTTGCTGCTCTTCATATCGCTCGATCACAGACTGAACTACTCCGTTACTTGCTGATGCTTTATCAGAATTTTTATGAGGCATAATGTTTTCCTTTTTCATCTTCGAACACCAATTATCCCACTGGGCGTGCCAAATTATTTCGCGTGGTTACTCGCTAATAATTAAAAGAGGATCGGACGATTGTGTAAGGAACAAATCTCTTGGAAGAAAGTCCCAAAAAGAGGTGTTTATCGAATATGAAGATTACAGTTTGGATACGAACAAGATGCCTCCAAGGGGCGCAAGCTCACAAGTACAAGGAGATGAATTAATTAAAATTAATTTAAGAAAAAGTAAATTACATATTTTCTGTTTGAGAGTGAATTTTGTCGGGGGTTTTTTCATTACTTTCCTCTTCCTTTTATACTCCTTGGGTAGTTTTTAACCGTTTGGACTCTGTTTGTAACTACTCATTTCTTTCATAGTGGCGATTGGCCAATAACTACCATTTGTAACTTCTACCACCACGTTTTTTTCATAACCACTTGCCACTAATTTTCTCAAATCGTGGGATGTAATCGTGATGTGCTTGAACCGCCTCAAATCGTGACTTTATATAACAACATGGTTTAGTCATCGCTAGGATTTTGGATGACCCAACAATTTAGGCGACGACTCATTCGCTCGGTCGTCCATAGGGTACTTTATTCGCTCAACATCTGAGCGTTCTGCAAGCTTGGGCGACGACGTTTCTTTGTTTATGGGCTTTCATCTTGGATTCTCAACTGGGTTTCGCTCTTTGGGCCATTTAATTTGAGCTGTACTTTTAGTGTGTTAACTGTTTGAAAATTCTTACCATAAGGTAGAATCTTGGTGCAAGATTTTCATTTTTTTCTCGCATTTCTTTTAAACTTGGCAATGTATTTCGATATATATTTGTGTTTTTCTTCGTCTGTGATGTGTAAACTAAACCATTAATTGGGAAGAATGAATTAACCTTGTTTTAAAACTTTAATTTCAATTCTTAAAATTTGTTGAGTTAATTGTTTTAGGTATTTATTTTTCTTTTTTTTTTTAATGTTTGAATTGCTTGATCATTAATCCTTGATTTATGGATTATAACAAAATGAGAGGTGAGTTTATACGTTTACACAGCGTAGTAAAATCAGGCAACTAGATAAAAAGGTAGAGATATGCTTTGATTATTGCTGTAGTCTTTCATTGAATTTCTTAGGTGATTCAATTCGTTTAATTGGGATTTATTCTTATTCACATATAGATATAGTTCTTTAACTTAGTCAAATATAATTGATTTGAACTCGAGAGAAGTAAATTTAATTAATTAGTGAATTTGATCAAACAAAACTTTAGGAATTGAATTTGAGAGACAAGATTAAATGAGATAATAACAGTGAAATTGTGAGTCACAACAATTTAACCACCATACTCAATTGTTTTAATTGCTTTTATTTTCATTGGTTAATATTAGTTTAATGGAAATTGCGTCAACAACATTTGCTTCATTCAAATATGAGTCACGAATTAGTCATTAAATAGATAGTCCTCAAGAGAACGTTAATTCGAACTCTTAAGATTTACTTTACCTCTTATTTAACTGACATCATACACTTGACTCAAATTAAGATACACCAATTCAATTAAGAAAAAATAATGTGGCTTCAATGCTAATGTAAATTGCTTTTAAAAATTATTTCACAAGAGGGAATGGACAATATTAGAAAATTTGGGAGAAAAGAGAGAAAACTAGAAAATAAGGGTGCGAGCTTTTATGCATTGTACGTTTGGGCCAGGCTATCTTGATTTTAGAAGCCTACTTGCTCTTGAGCCCATAATTTGAAGGGTATCTTTTGGGGTTAGCTCAAGTAGGTATGCCAATTTGTACCATCAATAATTATTTATTTATTTTTTAATTTCAATATGCTTCCACGCCCAAGTATAACTTAATTTTTCACTAAAGTCCGACATGTAGATAGAGACTCAAATCCAAGTCTTTTAACCATCTCGTCTAGAGTTTAAGTACCTATTAAATTTAGCTAAAAATTAGGTTTTTAATAGATATTGATGAAACGTGTTACGCCTCGCCACCGAGGCTCCAATTAAAGTGTTAGGCGCAGTCCACGTGGAAAGAAAAGTCAACAAAGACTCAATCGGTTAAATGCAAAGAAGTCAAACAAATGCTGAAACTCCTGTGCTGAAGCACCACCTCAATGGTTGAAGCTCTTAAGTTCTTCGAAACACTGCCTAAATGACTGAAACTCTTAATCTGAAGCGTTATGTAAGAAATCAAAGAAGAAACCGAAGCTCTTCATACTAAAGACCACAAATATGAAGCTCCCTTCGGCAGAAGCCCTCAATTCATCTGAAATCCCTGAAGTTGAAGTTGTCTCCTACAAAATTTGTAGGTAATTTTTAGGAATGATTGATGTAGCGTTTGTAATAAAGAATGTCAGGTGTGTCGCCTAATGTATATGGTGGCTGATTCGTTGTCAATGTATTTAATGTATGATAGATTTAGTGATGCGAGACTTCAGTGAAGTAGATGATGCCACTTGGTTATAATTAAACGATCACCACGTCGGCCAGAACTCTATAAATATGTAGTTTTTATAAATTGTAAATGATGGTCTTTTGAATATTGATTCTAATATACAGAATACACTCAAGAAAAATAATCCCAATATACCATCTTACTTATTCTACATTTGTTAGTTTGATCTTAGATTATGACACTTTGTTGATGATTGTTTGTTAGTGAAATCTTAATCACTATCGTCGATGCTCAAAATTTATTGTCTGAAGCCTAAAGCATCTCCTGCGTTCACACGCTCCCCTTCTCAGTCCGGTTCTCCGGTTAAAACGCGTTGGAACTTGCTTGAGTTGGAGTGAGTAGGCCAAGCACCTCAAGAACCAAGCATTACCCTCTGAAAAATAGGAGGTACAGAAGCTTAGGAGACGAGCCGCTCACTTTGTTTTCCAAGATGATGACTCTGATACATAGAAGGAGAACAAACCACCTATGTGCTTTGAGAAATTCATGAAGGGATATGTGGTTACCACTTGGGAGGATGGTCCTAAGCATAAAAGGTGTTAAGACAAGGATATTACTAGCCCACATTGAAAAAGGATACACAACAGTTTGCAAAGAGATGCGATAAGTTTCAATGCTTCACAACAATTCAAAGGCAGACTTATCAGGAACTAAGCGTTGTTTATAGCCCCTGGCCGTTTGCCAAATGGGGGATTGATCTTATATGTCCCTTACCTAAAGGGAGGGGCAATTTTAGCTTCACATTGTCGCAATTAATTACTTTACCAAATGGGTAGAAGTCGAACCCCTTTACAAGATCACTTCTTATGAAAAACTTCATTCGTAGGTTCGGAATTTCCCATTCGATTTTCTCGGATAAAGGGCAACAATTCGAAAACAAGAAGGTCAGAAACTTATGTAAGGAGTGGGCATCAGGAAACATTTCTCCTCTCCACATCACCATCAGGCCAATGGGAAGGTGGAATCTGTTAATAAGACTATCAAATACACGCTGAAAAAGAAAGTTAGACGCTTCTAAAAGGGCTTGGGTCGACGAATTTCCTCAAGTCTTATAGGCCATTTGAACTACAATCAAAACAACTACTGGAAGAACTCATTTCTCTATGGCTTATGGAGCCGAGGCTATGAGCCCAGTTGAAGTGGGTCTGCAGTCTTCTTGCCGCATTCATTTTAATGAAATATCTAACAATGAGTTGACAAGGTACGAACTAGACCTCCTAGAAGAAAGGAAGGATGATTCTCAAGCAAAATTGGCTATCTACCAACAAAAGATGACTAGATACTACAATTCTAAAGTTAAGAAGAAGTCATTTTGGTTGAATGAACTGGTGCTTCGGAGGGTATTCTTATCTTTTAAAGAGTACGAAAGAGGAACCTTTGGTCCTAATTGGGAAGATCCCTACCACATCAAAGAAGAGGTTTGGCCTAGAATTTATAAATCGAAAATATGGATGGAAAGGCATAGCCTCATCCATGGAACGCGGAGCATCTATGAAAATAGTACATTAAGAATGTAAATATACAGTCTTGATTCATTGAAATTGATTTTTATTAAAGTGTTTGTAAAGTAAAAATACCTCCTAGCGACAAAAGTCCAGGGAAAAGACTCTGCATGGATGAACTGTCCCCATGCAAGGAAGCGTAGGTACTTTGACGAAGATTTGGTTTTCAAAAGGGACCACATCCTTACTCGCGAAGTGGACAACGCAGGTCCTTAATGACAAAAATTGTTAAAGAAGCCCCAGCATGGGCGAACCACTCAACCTCATGCTCAGGAAAATTATTAATTCTATTAAGTTAAATTTTCTCTTAATTTTATTAAGACAAGTTTGCGAAAAATAGAAGAAAAAGCACCACCTAGTGACAAAAGTTAAGGGAGAAGTCTCTGCATAGATGAATCGTCCATATGTAGAGAAGCGTGGAAACTTCAACAAAGAGCTGGGTCCTAAAAGGGACAACCTCTTCACTCGCGAAGTGGACAACACATGCCCTTAACAGTAAAAGTTGTTAAGAAAGAGCATGAGCGAATCGTTCAACATCATGCTTAGGAAATAAATAAAAGGACAACAAACACTTTTGTAAATTTCAAATAAACAAGTCTCAAGTAAAAAAGTCGAAGTGCAATAAAACATAGGATCATACACAAATAAGCTGAGTTGTCAAGTTAGAAAGATAAATGACCTTCTAACATTTGTGTAAAATTACAAATTTGAATAACGAATTGCAAATGAAATAAGCTAAAGATCATTTCAAATCAGTAAAGTAAGCAGAATATAAATAATACACAAGTATATAGATGAAAAAAATTATTCATTGAATAAATAATTACAATGGTGGGCTGAAGCCATTTACATGAAAAATGTAAAAAGAAAAAAACCTACCAACTAAATAGGTAGGGGAGAGGGAAGAGAGTTTCAATGGAACTATAGCATTGTAAGCCATGGCTTCATATTTCTATTCAGCAGCATCGTCTTCACTTTCGATTTACGTGGTTGCCCTCTACTGAAGTTTGAGGCTCTTATTCTCCCTCTTCTAGAAATTCTAACCTCAACTAAGAGGTATTGATGGCTTGAGAGTTAACTTCAATCCATTCCACTATCTCGGTGTAAGCATACCTCCGCTAGTACTTTGAGAAGCTTTGGTACACCTCTTTTAGGTGGAATATGGCAATGTAGTGCTTTATAGAATCATCACCAGTAGATTGAGCTTCCAGCCTCGCTGTCTCAACCTCATCTATCAAGCTAGAAACTTTAATGTCCAGCTTCCCCACCTCCTGCTTCAAGGCAGCATTCTCCTTATTTACCTTCTCCAATGCCTCAGCAGCCAGCTTTTGGTGGGCGTTCGATGTGTCCACCCGCTTCGTCATGGAAGCCACTTCGCTTTGGGACAAGTGGACTTCCTTCTTCAGATTTTCGATCTTTGTCAATGCCGAAGCGAGCTTCACAGACTCCTCAGCCTGCTGCTTCCTTATTGCCTTGGCCTTAGCCTCAGCCTCAGCCTTTGCCTTGTTGGCCGTCTCTTCGGCCTGTGAGGCTTTATTTGCAAGCTCTCTATTTTTATTTGAAGGTTTTTAAAGAGGGCTTCAACCTCTAGGCCACTCCAAAGACCCTCCCTGTCTGGCTGACCATGGTAGCGAAGAGGTTCACCACGTCGCTTGTCTCCACAAAGCTCTACCACATATCCGTCTAGAACTTGTGAAATGTAGATGTGGAAGTTTGAACCTCTGGAGCCAATTTGTCGCTCCTTTGGAAGACTGCAAGTTTATGGTGGGCCCAGTTAGAACCCGTCAAATCGGTCAAAGTTTTGGCCCTCTTCGACAACCCCTGCCTTGAAGGCACTACAGCAGTTGGCCTTTCTAGCCCCCCTCCGTCGTAACTATTGAAGCTACTCGATAAGTGTGTTTCTATACACTTATTTTACTGTCAAAATATGAAAAATTATTGATTAATAAGTTGGAATATGACTTAGCCCCTGTTTGGCATCCATTTTTTTTCTCTTTCTCATTCTCATTCTTTTTCTCTTTCTTCATTTCAACCACACATTTTATCAATAAAATAATATTACACATAAACTTAAAAATTCTCCTTACTTTTTAACCACACATTCTTCCATCAATCACTATTCAAAAACTCATTTTTCTACTAAAATGGGTGTCAAACACCCCCTTAATTCTATGTAATTTATATTTTCAGGATAACATGATGAATGTAGCGGAATTGGGAAGAAATAAGGAAAAAAAGGACCAAAATGAAAGAAATGAAAGTTTAGGGACTAAATTGCAAATATACAAAAGTTGGTTCGAAAGGTTAAATGTGTATTTTAAAGAGTTGGAAGCTAATTGGTTGAAGACAATAGACTTTGGATGAAGAATTGAAGAAAATAATACAAAAATAGTGAAAATTGACAAAATCCAAAGTTTGAGGATCAAATTGTAAATACTCAATAGTTGATTCAGACCAGAAAGATACTTTGAGGATTTTTAGGAGACAATTGGATGAAATTAGAATTCCAAAAGGAATGGAATATGATCAAAATCAATTTTCAATTCGTACAAGATATATTCCAAATTTTTAGTTGAAAATTGAGACCCATTTTTGGTATAGTAAAAGTCCGAATTGGAAGAAATCAATTTCTATCAAAGTTGTAGTTCTTTGATTTATATTTTCAAATCACTTTGAATTTCCTAAATCGAATATTGGGAGACAAAAGTATAACCAAAATACTAACTGCTGTGCAGAGACATAACATATGCACACGAAGAGGATTTTCCTTATTCGATTTGAACTCTTTGGAAACCAATTTGGATGTGATTTTCATCCAATTTTAGACTTTTACAAATACTTAACAGTATAATACATATTGAGAATGCATCCATACACTTTTCTCTCATCTTTTGGTTCAAGAACTATATGAAGAACTAAACAATTTGGTGAAGTAAGTGAGGAACTCATTGGATTTGGTGATTTTACGTCTTTTATTTATGTAATTTGTTATTTTTCTTGTTAAACAATTCAAGATTTAGATTTTCTCTTCATAAATTTATTTTGAAATTGATTTAACAATTCATAAATTTAGATTTTTCATATACATTAATCATGTTTTTTCTATCGAACGATCGAAATACTTGTTGAATTTCATTTTCATTTATTTTATTGGTATGATTACTTATTGTCTTATACTTGATGTATATCGTCGATTTATAATCTGATTTCAATAAATAATTGTGAAAAATTGTTAGAGAAAATATAGATTCTAGTGTTACATTTGAATTAAATTAGTTTTTAACGATAAATCTTCTTATTAGAATGTCGGAATGAAAACCTTTAATTGCGTTATAAAAAATGAATGACATTGAATGATCCGATCCAATTGAAGAAATTTCAATGCTTCACTGTTTTAACTCATTGATTCTAATTTCATTACTTGATCTATTAATATTTGAATTTGATTTCGAAAAATAAAATATTTTCAAAACGATTCACGAAAAATCCTAATTTGTTGAACGCTTGAGTATTTTTTTTTATCTTCCCGTGGAATCGAAACCCCAAAGATGTGTTACAATTACCGCGTTATTCTTTGGGTGTAATAGGGCTGGACAAAACTCCCGAACCGAACCGACCAAACCGAACCCGAACCGAACCGAACGGTTCTTCTTAAATTAAATACCCGAACGGGTACCCGAATCGAGAACCGACAGGTACGGTTCGGTTCTCGGTTCTAGACCCAGAACCGAAGAACCGAAAAAGAACCGAATTTTCGAAAAAAAAATTAATTTTTTTTATTGAATAAATCAAATTATTTTAATATTACCTTAAAAAATTAGCAAATTAACTAATTTTTTTGTTTTAATTTATTGGCCCAACCCATTTTATAAATCCATTTTTTTGTTTTAATTTATTGGCCCAATTATAAGTTTCATTTTCAGCCCAAGATGATACATTTATAATAGTTTTTTATACTTCTTTTTCTCTTCATTTATATACGTAGAATCCAGCCCCCAATTGAAAACCTACATATCCCAAATTGAAGCCGCCGAGTCCGAGAATTTTCTTATTCAACTGTGAACTGCGCATCGATTCGAAGCACCGTACGTGTTTATATTTCTTTGTTTAAACTGATATCTTGTGTTGAATTTATATACGTATGGTTTTTCTTGCTGGTGATTTGAAATAATCTATTCCATTTGAAGGGAAAAATAATATACCTGTGTGTGCAAAGGTGGGAGGAGAGGGAAAAAAGCTTCCAACTGTAGAAAATTGTTGGAGGTTTCCTATTTTTCTTTGCAGCACCACATCAGTATCCATGAAACGGGAGAAATTTATTTAGATGTTATTTCATGGATGTAAATTTGAGTGAAGAAAATCTCAAAGTATGTTTGGCATGAAAGTATTGTGAGCATACTGACCATTACAAGAAGTTGAAAAATGACCCATTTTAACTATTTCAAAATGAATTTGATTTGACGTGAATTAAATCTGTTTATTGTATTATAGGTTGTGGCTATACTTGGCTTCATTTTCGTAATGAATTTTCTTCCACATTGTTTGTGCAGGATATATTCAAGTTGTAGTTAAAGGTGATTCCAGTAATGGATGCTCAAATGGGATTCAAAAAACAGCCTAATGAAAGGTCAGAAATATGGAATCATTTTACTAAGATACTTAGTGGAGAAAGAGCAAAATGTAATTATTGTGGGAAAACATTTAAAGCTGATACTAATAGTGGATCTTCTAGCATGTGGAAGCATTTAAAAACTTGTTATGCTTATAGATATAGGAACACTACGGTCAATGAAAACCAAGCAATACTCACTCGAGAAAACAATGATTGTGGTATTACGGCTATGGTGTTTAATAAAGAAAAGTGTAGAAAATCATTGGTTAAGATGATTATTATTGATGAATTAGCTTTTTCCTTTGTGGAAGGTGTTGGTTTTAAGGAATTTGTGCGTCAACTTTGTCCTAGATTTGAGATTCCTTCTCGAAGAACGATTGCTAGAGATTTGCTACATCTCTACCATGAAACAAAGGAATCATTGAGGATTAAATTAATTCATGATAGGCAAAGGATTTCTTTAACCACTGATTGTTGGACATCAATTCAAAACATCAATTATATGGTAGTTACAGCTCATTTTATTGATAGAAGTTGGAAGCTGCATAAGAGGATATTGAATTTTTATGTTGTTCCAAATCATAAAGGGGAGACAATTGGAAAGCTTATTGAAAACTGTTTACATGATTGGGGAATAGAGCGTGTGGGTACCATTACTGTAGACAATGCTAACACAAATGACGCAGCGATCATTTATGTGAAAAACAAGTTGAAGAATTGGAAATCTGATGATACTATGATTTTAGGTGGCTCTTATCTGCATGTATGTTGTTCAGCACACATTGTCAATTTGATTGTTAAAGAAGGATTGAAAGAGTTTAATCCATTTATAGAAAGTATTCGCAATGCGGTCAAATATTTTCGATTATCTCCTTCCCGATTGATGAAATTTAAGTGTTGTATTGAAAGGGAAAAGATTGCGTGCAAAAAAAATTGCAGTTTTAGATGTTCCTACTAGATGGAATTCAACATTCTTAATGTTGGATAGTGCGTTAAATTTTGAAAAAGCCTTTGAAAGAATGGAGGAAGAGGATGGATTTTATGTTAAGTATTTTGATGAGAATGAAGGTGGAAAAGAAAAAGAGGGGCCACCTACAAGTTATGATTGGGAGAAAGCTAGAAAATTTGCCAAGTTTCTAAGAACCTTTTATGATGTCACATTGAAGTTTAGTGCTTCATTGAGTGTTACTTCTAATACTTACTTTCATGAAGTTTGTAAAATTGAGCAAATTTTGAAGAAAATGGGTGACAAGCAAGATTATTTGCTAAGTAGCATAGCAAATAGTATGAAGGTTAAGTTTGACAAGTATTGGGGTAATGTTGATAAAATGAACAAGATTTTGATTGTATGGTGCTTTGATCCCTGTATAAGTTGGAGTTTGTTGTACATTGTATTGGTATCTTGTATGACTGTGTTAAGGTTGAAGCTACAAAAAATGAGGTCATGAAACTATTGTATGCTCTGTATAACCAATACAAGGGATGTCATCATTCAAACAATGGAGCTAGTGGAAGTGGTGGTGGTGGTGGTGGTGGTGGATCTAATGATGGAGTCGCTTTGTTGGAGGATTCAGATGATGATGATTGGGATGCTTGTAATTTTTATTTTGGGTACAAGAAAATGAAAACTAGCAAAATTGATTTTTCTAGAAAAGATGAGGTACAACGATATCTAATGGAACCCACTGAAGATGCTACTGATGGAGATTTTGACATTTTAAATTGGTGGAAGATCAATAAATCAAGATTTGAATTTTTATCTGAGGTTGCAAGGGATGTTCTTGCCATTCCCTGTGTCTACATTGCTTCAGTCAAGCATTTAGTACCGGAGGCGCATTCTTGATTCATTTAGGAGTTCTTTAACTCCTAAAACAGTTGAGGCCTTAATTTGTACACAAAACTGGCTAAAGGAAGAATCTAGACTTTTGAGGGTTTTCCAAGATAGCGTTTGCATTGAAGAGACAGAGTTCTATGAAAGTATTGAGACAGGTAATAAAATATATATTATATTTTTTTCTTATGAAATCTTATTAGTTGAATAATTTTTAGTTTATTTATGTTTGTTAATTGTGCTTTTTCATTTTTTCTTGTAGAATTTCTTAGTGGAGAAAGTCAAGCAATTGATGATTAAATCAAATAGTTGGGTATGTAAATTAATCTTATTGGGCAATTTGTTATTTATATATTTTAAATTGGATAACGTTAATTTGTGAAAGTTGATATTGAATATGTCATTAGTGGTATTTATGTAGTATTGTTGTTAATGTTAAAAAATTTAATTATGGTACGGAATCGAATGGAACCGAACGGAACCGAACGGAACTGAATCGAACCGAACCCGAACGGTTCCAAAATTTATTTGGACCCGACGGTTCCATTTACTAAATACCCTAAAATTTTCGGTTCGGTTCGGTTCGGTTCTACAGAGAACCGAACCGAACCGAACCATGTCCAGCCCTAGGGTGTAATCAAATTTTGGTGTCGTTTTCGGGGAAACAGTACCAAACACTAATGGATCGACTGAAAAGGGTGACATTGTTCCTTTACTATTGTTTTTAGTTAATTTAATTTTCTTATTTCTTATTTTTATTTTATTCTCATATAGTTCTGTTTATTCTTGTGTTTTATGAGTAGGGATCAAGACGAGTAAGGAAGCTCTACTAAAGGACATTTTTCAGCGTTTGGATCTCTTTTTAACCCTGACTTTGATATTGTATCAATTGCAATGAACACCACACTACACAATAATATGACTGATAGTGGACATGGCGATATGCCTTATAGGATTTTACAGGATTATCTTCACCCACACGCATGTCCACACCATTATGTATTATGTTTCTGCCTAATATGCCACATGTGGAACTTAAATCGGGAACGATTCAACTTCTTCCCATTTTTCATGGACTTGAAAATGAAAATTCATACGTGCATATTAGGGAATTTGAGGAGGTGGTAGCAACCTTCCACAATCAACATGGTACAAAGGATGCAGTCAGACTAATTTTTTCCTATTTTCACTTAAAGAGCGAGCTAAAAGCTGGCTGTATTCGTTGAGACCACAGTCAATTGGTACTTGGGCTGAAATGACTCAAGTATTCTTTAATAAATACTTTCCACACCATAAGATTAGTGCCCTTAAGAATCAAATCTCATCATTCACTCAAAATGATAGCTAGACCTTATACCAAGCTTGGAAAAGATATAAAGAACTACAAACCCTTTGCCCTCACCACGATTATGAGAGTTGGCATATCGTGAGCTATTTTTATGAGAGATTAACACATAAGGAGTGCCAATTCATAGAGATGATGTGTAACGGTGAATTTCTACAAAAAGATTCTGATGAGGCTATAGAATACCTAGACAACCTAGCTGAAAAAGCTCATACTTGGACTGAACCTAGTGCCACTGATAGTACTAATAGGTCACAACCTACAGGGAATTCCACTAGCACAAGTATCTATCATCTTAGGGAGGAGGACAACTTTAGAGCCAAAGTAGAAGCCCTCACTAGAGAACTAGAAACCCTACGTACTAAGGACTCAAAATCTGCATAGAATGTATCCCTTGTTGAGTCTCTAGGACCCTGCTTTGTGTGTGGTAGAACTAATCATCTAGCGTAAGAGTGTAGTTTATGAAGAACACTGTAATGCTTTAAGCACATACAAAAAGCCCTATGCTCCATTATCTGAAACCTACAATTCTGGGTGGCGAAATCACCTCAACTTCAGCTAGAAATTTGGAAACTAGCAACCTGCCCAGCCATCTAGAGCCTTTAATGCACCTTCATGCCAACCAAAAATCTTTAGGAACTCTTTAGAAGACACCTTAAATGCTTTTATAGAGGTATAGGGTAAGATAAATCAGAAGTTTGAGACTATGATCACTCAAGTAGTTGAGGAAAACAAAGAGATAAAAATTCATATGTCTAAGTTGACTAATGCCTTAGCTATAGGGGAGCGTGGGAAATTTTCAGCTCAAACTTAACCAAATGCTAAAAGGCAACATATGGCATAAACCTTAGGATTGGAAGAAAACAACCTTAGAGAAGTGAATGCCATAACCACTAAATCAGGGAAAATCATAGAACCAATCTCCAAGCCTAGGGAACCTGAAAATGAGTCTAGTGAGTCTAAGGAGAGCGGGCTAGTGAGAAAGTGGTGGAAAACCCGGTTATAGTACCTTCCCCTCAAGCTCTCAAGCCTACATCGAAGTCTACCAGTCAATATAGTGAAATCCTAAAACACCTCAGGCAAGTGAAAATCAATCTGCCTCTCTTACATGTGATTTCTCAAGTTCCTACATATACTAAAGTCCTTAACGACTTGTGCACTATGAAGAGAAAGCACCATGTCAAGAAAACTACTTTCTTGACTGAGCAAGTGAGTGCCGTGATTGAGCAAAGGAACCCACTGAAATATAAAGACCATGGTTATCCTACTGTGTCCTGTGTCATTGGGAACCATAAGTTTGCACAAGTTCTTCTTGATTTATGGGTGAGTGTGAATCTCATGCCTTATGCAATTTACATGTTGTTAGGTTTATGTGATATAAAACTGACTTCTGTGGTCTTACAATTAGCTGATAGGTCCACTATTAGGCCTAGGAGGGTAATCGAGGATGTATTGGTTCAAATTGACAAATTTTACTATCCTATTGACTTCTTGGTTTTGGATGTGAAAGTTGATGTAAATGTTAATTCCAAAATCTCTATCATTCTTGTTAGACATTTTCTTGCTACAGCTTACGCTCTTATAAACTGCTGGAATGATTTAATGAAACTTTCTTTTCATGATCGATGCACTCACTCAAGAGCAAACACCAACTTCGACCCTCTGAACTCATTTCTCTTAAATTCTGAAATCCCAGCTGGTTTTGATGATGAGGAGTATGTTAACATTTGTGTTGGGTTTGCAAAATTACAGGATTACAGAACATCACCATGGCGGCCCAAGTTTGAAGAGTTGCCAAAATGGACTAGAAGACAGAAGGCATCAACCATTGAGAGTCCTAAACTAGAATTGAAACATCTGCCTCCATGACTAAAACATGAATTTCTTGGAACATGTGATACCTTTCCTGTAATTATTTCTTCGAAATTGAATGCATTGCAATGTAAGTAACCGTTGACCATTCTGAATAAGCATCGATCTGCATCAGGCTGGACCATAGCTAACATTAAATGTATTGGCCATTTAATTTGCTCACATAGGATTCATCTAGAAGAAGGAACTAAACCTAGGAGAGACCCACAACATAGGCTAAACCCTATAATGAAAGAGGTAGTGAAAAATGAAGTGCTTAATTTGTTAGATGCATGTCTCATTTACTATATCGCAGATAGTAAATGGGTTAGTCCTACATAGGTAGTTCCTAAAAGTCGGGAGTCACGGTAGTAATGATATATTTGACTACTATGGGTCAGGTGTTGAGGTAATCATGATCTTTATATGTCGACATGAGTCTTCACACACACACTTCGATTTATGCATGTAACATGTGGAGATTGATTTAATTTGCGCATTGTTGTAATTTTTAATTTGTTTGATGACTGAACTCCAATCCTGAGACACGGCAGGTTGACAAACCATGTTTTATGTACAGTTAATCTATAGTTTTGTTTGAGTACAAACAATAGTTTAAGTTTTGAGGAGTTTGATAAGTGCATTTTACACACTTATTTTACTGTCAAAATATGAAAAAATGTTTATTAATATCTTGGAATATGGTTTAACTCTCTGCAATTTATGTTTTGTAGGACAACATGATGAATGTAGCAAAATTGGGAAGAAATAAGAAAAAATGGATCAAAATTAAAGAAAATGAAAGTTTAGGGACTAAATCGCAAATATCTAAAATTTGGTTCGGAAGGCTAAATGGGGATTTGAAAGAGTTGGAAGCTAATTGGTTGAAGACAAAAGGCTTTGGATGTAGAATTAGAGAAAAGAATGCAAAAATAGCGAAAAATGGCATAATTCAAAGTTTGAGGACCAAATTGCAAATACTAATTATTTGATTCGGACCAGAAATATACGTTGAGGATTTCTAGGAGACAATTGAAACTTAAAAAAGAATGGAATATGATCAAAATTTTATCAAAATCAATTTTCAATTTGCATAAAATATATTTCAGATTTTTAGCTAAAAATTGAGACCCATTTTTGGCATAGTAAACATCCAAACTTGGAGAAATTTATTTATATCAAAGTTGCAGCTCTTTGAGTTATCTTTTTAAATCACTTTGAATCTCCTAAATCGAATATCGGGAGAAAAATATTGATTGTTGTGCACAAATAAAAAATCTACGTGCGAAGACAACTTACTTTATTCGATTGGTACTCTTTTAGAAATCAATTTGGACGTGATTTTCATCCAATTTTTGACTCCTACAAATACTTAACATCATAATACATATTGGAAACACCTCCATATACTTTTCTCTCTTCTTTTGGCTTAAGAATTTCATGAAAAACTAAACAATTTGGTGAAGTAAGGGAGTAACTAATTGGATTTGGTGATTTCACGTCTTTTATTTATGTAATTTGTTATTTTTCTTGTTCAACAATTATAAATTTTATTTTCATAAATTTATTTTGAAATTGTTTTAACTCTTATTAGATTTTTCATAGACATTAATCATGTTTTTTTTTATCAAACAATTGAAATACTTATTGAATTTCAATTTCATTTATTTTATTGGTGTGATTATTTACTGTTTTATGCTTGATGTATATGGTCAATTTATAATCTGATTTTAATAAATAATTGTGAAAAATTGTTAGAGAGAATCTAGATTCTGGGGTTACATTTGAATTAAATTGAGTTATAACGATAAATCTTCCGATTAGAGTATCGGAATGAAAGTCTCTAATTGAGTTATAAAAAATGAATAATTCACGTTGAATGATCCGATCCAATTGAGAAAATTTCGACGTTTCACTGTTTTAACTAATTGATTTTAATTTCATTACTTGATCCATTGATATTTAAATTTTATTTCGAAAAACAAATCATTTTCAAACAATTCACGAAAAACTCTAATTTGTTTAACCATCGAGTATTTTTCCATTTCCCCGTGGAATTAACACCCCAAAGCTGTGCTATAACTATCGTGTTATTCTTTGAGCGTAATCACTGCCATTAGTTTTTCTCCAGCGGGGACTTCAGAGCGATAAGGTGAAATGGTCGTTAACCCACCATCTCTGATGGTGGAGAAACGATGTTTCTTTTTGGGGATCTCCTCAACTATGTTTTTACTTTTGTCCTTCACGGGAGGTCGTCCTTCTCCTTCTTGGGTACCAATCCTATAATAACCACCCATAACAAAATTTTCATACTAGTCCATACATTATATAAATAATCATGTTAGGCTTGTGGGGGACTATTTTTACGCCTCGCCATCAAGGCTCCAGTCAAAGTGTCACGTCGTAGTCCACGTGGAAAGGAAAGTCAACAAAGACTTAATTAGTCAAATGCAAGTAAGTCAAACAAAGGCTGGAGCTCCTGTGTCGAAGCACTTCCTAAATGGCCGAACCTTCTAAGCGCTTTGAAACACTGCCAAATGATTGAAACTCTTAAGTCAAAGGCTATGTAAGAAATCAAAGAAGAAGTCGAAGCTTTTCACACAGAAGACTACCAATACGAAGCTTCCTCTGGTTGAAGCCCTCAATTCATTCGAAGTCCCTGAAGTTGAAACTGTTTTTTACAAGATTTGTAGGTAATCTTTAGGAATGATTGATATAACATTTGTAATAAAAACTGTCAAGTGTGTCAGCCTAATGTATATGATGGACTGCAGTGGCGGATCCAGGAAATTGAGTGAGTTAGGGCGGCCGTTCATTGTTGACGTCGCAATAATAAAATTATTTATTAATACTTAATTAAATAATATTAAAAAAATTAATCTATATATAAATATATTAAAACGTAAAAGTCATATACATTTGAAAATGTTATCCAGTACAACAAGGAAAAAAATACATTTATCAATCATTTATATATGATCAAGTTTCAAATTTTTTACAAATTTAAACAAGATAAAATAAAGTTTATACGTAAAACACGATTGAATGGTAAATACAAACACTAAATTTAGGTGAAGATTATGCAATATTTTGAAAATACTGATTTTTAGAACTAAAACTATTTTTGACCCCAAATGAAAAGTGTTTTTCGAACTCTTAAAAAAATAAAGAGCAGTTCTTAGATTGTTTAAATTTAAATTTTATAAAATAAATTGATTAAACTTAAAAATAAAAGTATCTATATTATGAAGCAATAATTTGAGTCAAAAAAATTATTAAAATAAATTATTTTAAAAACAAAAACTAATAAAATATAATTGTTTATTTAATATTTATTGTATGAAAAAAATTAAGCAAAAAAGGTGGATTTGCATTGAATTGAACCCCATACCTCTTGGAAACAAAGTAACCCCCACCGCCATATGAGCTATCATCCATATTGTTAAAGTTAGTACAGTTATAAATTAAAAGTTAATTATTATTTACCGTTTTTAAAAATTAAAAGGAGGAAGGCCATGATAGGGAATCGAAGCCGAGTATCTTGAACACAACAGTAGGCTCGCTACCACCCAATCTACACACGGTTTTGCTAATTATTTCTACTAAACATTTACATATATTATATTTAATATAAATATTCATTAATTTTTTGCCTCAACGGATCCAACACTGGCGACCGCCCCCGACTTGTCGGGTGCTGTATCCGCCCCTAAAGGACTGGACTATTGACCCATTGTCAATATATTTCATATATGATAGACTTAGTGATGTAAAACTTTAGTCAATGAGATGAGGCCACGTGGTTTTGACCTAAAGATCACCACGTCGGCCAGAGCTTTATAAATAGGTGGTCTTTGTAAATTATAAATGATAGTCTTTTGAATATTAATTCTAATATACAAAAATATATTCAAGAAAAATACTCTCAATATACCATCTTTGTTCTATAATTGTTAGTTTGATATTAGGTAATCGATACTTTGTTGGTGATTGTTTGTTAGTTTAATCATCCTAGTCACTATCGTCGGTATTCTAACATTTTAGTCTCGCGTCGTAAAGCATTTCCCTCGTTCACATGCTCCCCTTCTCCGTCCGGTTCTCCTGTCAAAATGCACCGGAAATTGTTTGAGTTGGCATGAGCGGACCTGCGTCTGTTGTCCACGTCGGCATTACGAAAAATAGGGTCAACAAAATGCATTGTTAAAATGTTAATAAAAATTGTAGATTTTATGAAATACGTAGTTGAAAATAAACTTGATAGAAAATGATTTTTAAAAAATTAGGGTCAAACAGAAATTGATCTACAAAACAAAGCATCTTTTCAACACGTTTGACACCGATAAACTAGATAATTTATCTCATGCAGGTCTCCATTTACAAAATCCACTTAAATTTATTTAATCAGACCGCGTCGAATTTATCTTTGATAGATATGGAAAAATCTGCACCAATGTTATTGGGATTTCTTGATTATTTTTGTGAATATTGCAAATGAGTTGTCCTTGTACCTTGATTAAATGGGTGTCTGGCGTTGAAAATAAGACATGACAATTAGATGCCTTTGCCGAAATGTTGTAACTTAGTGGGTAAGGGAAAAAGCATTTATAACTCACACTCCACAAACTTTTTATTGGACAACGTTGTGTGGATGCGATCACAATTGTGTTAAAAAATACTAATTAATGTTTCCTTTGTGTTTTGGTCTTCCTTCGTGAAAGCTTGCTCTCTTATCTATCCTTTCCTTTTTTCACACTCTTAAAAGTGTATCATGTGAAAATCTGATCCTACAACTTGCATGCACAAATCCAATATGAATGAATCATAGCGGATGTGAAAGAACACTTAGATTTGCATATCTTTAGGTATTGCAATCAAATCTAACATTGTCATGTCATTGAGCTTAGAAATTTTATTCTAGAATAGCTCAATTTTATCAAATTACTAAAATTAATTTGCGAGTACCTTTTTTTATTTTTTTTGACAAACAACCTTAGGGCGATGATGTAAATCAGTTGGATTTCAGGGCATTTGACCCAGATAATTGGAGAGTTCATAGTCTCGAACATTTCGAACAAACTTTGACCCATTGACCCGACCCAAGTATAAAAAGGCTATTGTGAGGTGTAATACTTTTTTAAGTGTTGCTCAATGACTTGTTGAGAGATTGTAGCCTTGGATCATGCTTCGATCAATGGTTGTGGTTTTTCCTATACAAGGAGGGAGCCCTAGGCTACTTCACAATTTACACACTCATTTTTTCTCCTTCTTGCTCTTGGGGTTTCTTCCTTCTCTATCATATCTGTCTACTGCTTTATGCGATTTTCTTTGCAATCTTTCCTCCATTTTTTTGTGAATTTTTATCATGTATTATTTGTTGTTCCAATGGTTGAGTTTCTTCGTGTTGGGAAGAAATTTAGGCAGTGGAATTGAGAGTCAATTGTTGGGTGAAATATAGGCAAAATCAGGACCTAATTCTTTTGGTTCTATACTTGATATCGAAAGGAACTTCTGTATAGATGTGAGACGTTTTATTTGTGAAATATGTGGTTGAAACTTGATCTCCAGTCGGGCCAGTCGGGAAAGGCATGAGATATTTACCTAAGCAAGCTACCTTGAGCGGATCCCACGTTAGTCCCAAGACGTTGGTCTCTAGTAAAAGAAATAAAATGAATAAATTAGTTAAAGTAAAAAAAAAAAAAATTGGATTCATCTCTGGGTGCCTAGGTATCCACCGTAAGCCTTTCCTCGTTTGAACCTCGCCCGCTTTCTTCGCTCCGCGAATGAGAGAGAAAGTCAGAGGAAAAAACACGATCTCTCTTTACGAGCACCCCATTCATCCAAAAGAGAAGGGAAGGGGCCTATTTATTTGCATGACCTACTAAACTGGTACATTTTTCATTCAATTTATCAATGTACTACGATTTTTTATGATAGGATTCAGATTTTAATCATGATGTATCGACATAAATGCAAGACATTACTAAACCTCTCCTAACTATTGCCAACCTTCTTCTTTGATAATTGTTTCCCACGTCTTTACATTGCATGTTAGTTCTCTTTTTTAACAAATGCAAAATGCGTTTGATCTATTCTTAACACGAAAAAAAATTATTTTGAAAGTGGAAGAAGTGTTAAAGCTATGTGAAACCCCTCGTAAAAAAATGCTTTATTTGAATCGAATTCTCAAATGGGTTTATAAAAAGTACTTGCACCTATTATTTCGGAATCTATTATAGACACATACTTCACTTATAGAACATGTATGACATGCTAGCATTAAGCAAGCATGTAGAGTCTACAAATGGAACTTCAGTGTGATCGATTCAAAATCATTCTAATGAATTGAAAATTTTACACAAAATCAGATCAGGTATGCATTAATTCCAAGCTACGTCTATCCCAATAAAAAAGAAATAGAATATTAGAAAATTACTTATGACTATATACAAAACCGCCACGAAGTGTTAAAAAAGAAATATTTTAAAAATAAATGAAAAACACTTATTTGTTCTTCATGTTTTTTCTCTCTCTCTCTTCTTCTTTTTTTTTTTTTTTTTTTAATTATTATTATTATTTTTTTTTTTAAATATTTGTAGATGTCCTTAGTGGGCTTGGGCTTTTAGGAAAGCAAGGCCTCAACGCTCGAACTTCTGTACGAGTAGCAAATCGGGCAAATTTGAGCCATGCTGTCACACTCTCTACACAGACAAAAATGCCGACACGGTAACACCACCACCGAGGCGTCCCGCCGCCGGCACCCTCTGCAGCTCGGCCCAGTCAACTCAACAACTCGGTCCGGGTCAATGAACGCCGACTCCGCATCGTCCACATCACCCACGGCGCATCCTAGCTTCCGTACATGGTGCCCCTTCATAGCCTGCTGCAACTGCGCCTGTAGCATCGCCGCCGTGACCTCCTGCTCCCTCGCCCTAGCCTGCCACGTTTTCACTTCAGCATTTAGCTGTGCCGCCCGCGCTTCCAGGTCGGAGTTTAGCTGGGCCTCCTTCTCCAGTTCCGCCTCTTTCTCTCTCAGCCTTTGTGCCGCCGAGTCCTCCGCTGCCTGCAACAGCGCACTGTAGTGTCTCTTCCTTGTTTCAGCTAACTTGTGCCTCAATTGCTCCCCCTGTATTAGTACTAATAACCGATGAAAATTCGAATACCCTGATTCTTATTCAAATACACAATAATAGATTAATACACCATTTTACCTGTGCTTGGAGGAGATGCTGGAGTTCATTGCGCTGTTGTTTAACGTAGTGACTCAAGTTTTGATCCATTATTGAAAACGAATTAGCAGATTGTGAACTTTGCAATTGTTTCTGGATTCCAAAGGATAAGTGAAGGCCAGTATCAAATTCAGTTGAAGGATTTCTAGGAATTCTATTTGTGATTGTGCTACCAATATCAAATGCTCGACTTCTATTTTGTGGATTATTAGTCCCATCGAAGAACACGGGTGTATTATCAAGAAATTGTCCTCCAGATTGAGATGGTTGCAATGAATAATCGTTGCCTTGTTGTGCGTTGCTACTGACAAGAAAATTTGATGGGTATTGAGCTTGAATAGCCATTTTAGTTTACGACGAAGAGGGATAGAGAAAGAATTGGAGATATATATGAATACAATCTTGAAAAACCAATGAATTAAAATATATAGATCAAGAAGATAGAAAAAATTAAAAAAAGAAGCAAAATTTTCTACCCTTTTTGGTGAATGAATTTTGTGCAAAGAAAAATAAATGAATGATACAGTGGCAGGCAGGAGGTAGAATGATGCAGTAGCCACTAATACCAAGAAGACGACGGCCAGCAATGTTTATCTTTGCTTCTGGTGTGATGTTTCACTTTTTTTCCACCTAACTTTCTTTAAGTAGTTTGTGGGTTGCTTGCCTTTCTTTGTTAATACTTTGAATTGAGCGTACAAGATACATATAGACAGATCCATTCGGTCATGGAGAGATTGTGGGATGAGCTGATGAGGCACCAATTATTCTTTAGGGGCGGCGTTTGGCTTTTCTATGATGAGCCTCGCATTTCTTGACTTTTGTTGCTTTACACATAATCTATTCTCAAATTCTTAAAATACTCGTTTTCTAATGGAATATTTATTTTCATATTTCTTCTATATAACATCGATTTTTGTTTAATTTTACTTAAAATAATTTTCACGCTACTCTCGTTATCTTATATCTTTTGCCTATCCCGTCTAGGGGTGTCAATGAGCTGAAACTCGAAGCTCGTGCTCGACTCGAGTAAAAATTGTTCGGACCTTTTTTTGTTCGAGTTGAGCCGAGTTTTTGCTTGGTCAACAATTTAGGCTCGACTCGAACTTTCGGCTCTGGCCTTTACGAGCCAGCCGAGCCGACTCGATTATTTATTTATTTATTTTATAATAATAATACTACCTACGTAACTACGTTAACAGGTAGCTGTGTAGGTAGCTATAATTATTTATTATTATTATTATTATTATTATTATTATTATTATTATTATTATATTCTAAAACTTGGCTTGGATCGTCACAGGCAGAAAATGGCTCGTGACACAAGCCGATGAGCCCCACGGATTGGCTCAGGCTAGAGCAGTCGCCCCAAAATGGGGCCTTGCCCGAATCGGCTCGGGCTTTTCTCGAGCTAAGCCGCGGACCGCTCGAGTCAACGAGTTACGTTGGCATCTCTAATCCTGTCTCATCTCACCAAGCTGCGTTCTTTCTCACGTTCTTCAATCTTCTTCCACATGCATTCCCCGTGATTCCGGGGGACGAGTTTGGAAAAGTTGGTCTATACCACCCGATTACATTGTTTTTCTTTTATTACATGTCAAATTTAAATAAATTGAACACGAACAACTTTGTTTACAATTAATCATTACCCATATATTATAAACATTAGGTCTTCCATTTTCTCTTAAAATTACTAGTGAGAGAACCAACATCAACTCCTTTATAATAAACTAATTTCAATTAAAATGTTTTTTTTTTATTAAAAAAAAAAAGAAAGAAAATAAAGGAAAAAGGATAAGATGAGGCCGGGGTGGTAGTGGAGGTGGCGATTGTTGTTGATGGGTGCATAGAAAGTGACTCCATCTTTGCCGTCCTCGTTAGCTTTTGGGATTTGCCTATTTTGTGTATGGTACAATGGCCAATTCTACCTAAATTCATTGTCACTTATTTTTAATTTTATTATATAAAAAATTATTTATTTTATTAATAAATAAAAGGTTAGTGTCAAAGTAAGTAAATTATTTATTTTAAATTTTATCCATTAAAATATGTAAAATTTAGTTACAAGTAACTTATAAATTAATTTTATTTTTAAATTTTAGCCAAGCTTGCATCACGTCAACTGGATCCACCTTGTTGGACAACAATAATAAATATAATTTTCATTGGGTCCAATTAATTTAATTTTTTTTTGCATAATAATTGCTTCTCCATGAATACGATATGATGAAAGGTGCACGTCCATTTTACCTCTTGAAAAAGGCACGAGTTTACCTTTTTTTTGAAGAGTCAAACCCTTATATTTTAGAATATGGAATAGCATAAAACCTAAGAGAAATTTTCAAAATTCTAAGCACGTGTTTTCAATTTCAAAAATCAAAATCAAAATAAAAATCATATAATATTTCAATAGCTATCTCTCTTTGAATTGGTACCTAAAATTGATTGGATCGAGCTGCTCTATCAAGCCTGTAAAAGACCTGGCAGAGCAAATGTGAGATGGGAGGGGGGTGGGTGTTTAACATTTTGTTTGGGGGGGGGGGGGGGTTAATGAGGTGGGTCCCGAGCAGGCCTAGTAGAGCAACATTATTCAAATTAATTTTCTGGTTGAGGAATTTATTCGCACCACAATTTTTGTTCTGTGCACCACGTTTTTTTTTTTCGCATTCATATACTCAACTGCCAATTAATTAGCACAGTTTGTTCTTAATGATGGTTTTTGTCGAGAAAGCCAGTCAGGAGTAGTGCTTAAAAAAGCTTACGTGTCCTCGTATTTTCAAATAAGCAAAGCACAACAAATATAAAAGTTCGATAGAATATTTGTCCATCGTTTGAAAGCACGCTAACAAAGAAACTTTAATCAGAACATGATGTACTTACATATAAGATGTGACAAAAAAATTCTTAACAAATAAATATGACAATGAAAAAAGTATATGAACCTTCATTGTAATTAAGATATGATGCAACTGTGTGGTGTAATTATTAATTACCCCTTCTAATTTTATCATGATGGACATTTATTAACCACCGCCCCCTGCAGTTTCAAAACTTTTCCAAATTGTCCCTAAATCCTATAGATTACTTTTGTGGTTTGGAAAAGGAAAAAGTTTATTAATTAATAGGTCATTTTCTCATATTTTACAATAAATTAACTGAACGGAGCCAATAATCCGTCAAGTTGGGGCATCCATGATATAGAATCACGACATTCATTGTACTTGAAAAAAGTATCATGCTAAAGTTAACTCGAGAGAAAAAAAATATCAACACCTATTAGGATACGAAAAGGAATAATTTTTATTAGCTATTAGGTTATTTTTCATACTGCATGCATTTCCCTCGTTTCTCTCAAAAGAAAATAAATACAAACCAAAAAATCAAGATTATTGTCTCGTTTTAAAAAGAACTTAACTCAACTGAATCGACGATCAATGTCTTAGATTAACTACTTATGTTGCGGTCGATAAAAATGTCCAGCTAAAATTAACTCCGAGAATAAATATAATTTATTTTAAAAATACATTTTAGAAGAATTGAGAAGCAAATCTTAATGTGAAATGAAAGCAAATTGTGGGGGACACTTAATTTGCAAATAAATATTGACTGATTAAAGTCTACACATACAATTATGTTGACACAAATGGATCACTATTAGATATGAATTGATGAATTTTTAATAATTTAGTCAAGGTGCAATATGACACATTTTTAAAATTTGTACGTATTTGACCATCGATCCTCTTGCTTAGATAATGAACCATCGTTGGTGATCTCTCGAGATGATTTAAATTTGTTAAAATATATTTGTTAGGGACATTTTCTTTCCTTTTCCTTTTACTATTTTTCATTAGTTGAAAATTTAGGAGTCACGATCGCCTCATAAAAGTGTGTTAGGTAGTCTAGATATAAGATTATCTTGACTCTTGATTGGCTCGACATGGGTCAAGTTCAGTGGTGCACGAGTCTTGTCTACAGAGACAAGTCATGCTTGGCAAGGCTCCTTAAGACCATGGAACACTAGTTTTTTTTATTTTATTTTCTGAAATGTTATTTATACCATTTTTGTAAATTTATTTAGAAATTAAAAAGAAAATTGAGAATTTTATTGACATCAATAGTTTTTCGATAATAAATAATCTACATTTTTAAGTTGCAGGTTATATTAAACATCATTCTTTAAATCGATAGATTCGAACTGAATTATCAAAAATTGTAAGCCCCGAATTTTGAACAAAGTTGTGTCAAACCTCTCCAAGTGTATAATTTGTTGAATTTGTCGAGAATGACTATTATAGCAAAATTGGAAAACTTGTTATCTAGAGAAAATGAATGGTTGGACAAAGGCAATATGGAAGGAAGAAAAAGAGTGAATCTTTCACAAGCTACAAAATTGAGTTGGTGGTAATCTTTCCCAAACCAAGAAGAATAATATCTTTAATTTAGTGGATGTGAGAGAAATAAAGAAATAGACAGGCCACCCAAATTAAAACAAATATAAAAAAATAAAGAAAAGAGAACAAATTCCCTTTTGAGTTCTCCACTTTTCCTTTTCGTATTAGTAAAAATAAATAAATATTTTTCATTTTATCTTTTATATTTATGTTAGATTCAAAGTTTTCTACTTTCCCTTTACCCATCTTCTCAAGAAGAAGATTTTAACTTAAAAGTTAATTTTTTTTTTCTCTTTTTGTTTAAGCGATTATATCTAGAAATAATTTGACAAAATTGAGCATTCTATTTTAAAATAAAAATATATAATTGATTCAAGTTCTTACTATATATATAAGTTTCTTTTAAGTAATTTTTTGTTATAAAAGAAAATACTTATTTTAACTTAAGGCATTTGTTACTTTCAAATAAATAACACACAAAAAATAAGTTTAGCCAAACATAAGTTTACTTTAAACAATTAAGCAAAAAACAAAAAAAAAAACAAAAAGGAAAAAAAAAAAACAAAAAGGTTTAAAAATAAATATTTTTTAATTAATGAAAGTAGAAATAAATAAGTTACCTTATTTTGACAATGAGGTAAAGTTTTAGTTTCGATCACAGTAACCTTTTTTAATTGAAAAGAAAAAAAGTAAAGTATTCAAACAAATCCCAAAATTCCTTTTATTAATCAACTTCTTGAGAAAGTCACATTGAGCTGGCTTATTTTAATGCCTTTTTAATCAAACAAAATACCTCTAAAAAATTATCCAAACAAATCCCAAAAGTAACTTCTTAATTTCAGAACCAAATTAATGAATACCGACCCTTAGTCATGAATGTCGTATGATTCACTTTTCAATGGCATAAGCACTCGAAAATTTAACAAAAAGTTTAACGCTTTCTATTGTTAGGGACGGTTGTGCAACTATAATGAAAAGTTAAGCATCGGAATGCTTTTGGGAACCATCTTGCTAGTCAAGCAATATGTTGAGCATCATTACTGCAATTTTCCCAACAAATAATCCCAATTTGGCCCAAAAAAAAGAAAAAAAAAATGAAATTAACATAAGAAAGAATGGCAACATTTCATTATTGGAATGATTAGAATCTATAGTAAGCTTCAGTCACCAAACTTGTAATCTATCTACTTGCCTTTAAATTATTCACTCAATCATAATTTTCTCTAAGCTATATGCACAAATGGGAACATAATATGTACATGGTAAAAACATTGGTAATTTCTATGATTAAAGATCCTACTGTACTCTAAAATGTATGTACATGGTTATACCCTATTTACTGCACAGATGCTGAAAAGTCCAGTCCACGTCCTCCCGCAAACAGTTTTGCATCAAGAAACAGATTCATAGGACCAAAAGGTATCGGGATCGGGACTGAAGAGAGAAAAATCTCTGACTTCTAAATTCGCTATGTGCCAATTGACAAACCAAGCTTGAACTGCCTTGAAAAGTAGCAGGATGGTGGGCAAAAGCCACCATCTCTCATCCTCCCTGCCATTATAAGAAATTAAACTCGAAATATAAAAACTATAGCGCCTGAGCCCAGGTTCCCAATATCCTTGGGGGATGTTTCGAAGTTTTAGTCTACAGAATTTTCTAACTTAGATATGCTTGAAGAAACCCACCGTGTGGCTGATCTACTATATTAGTTCTGAGGAGCTTATGAATTTCTTGCCTAATCCAATTTCGTACTTTACTGCGTAACATTAAATTCTTTAAAAATAGAATATTAAAAATATCATTGTCAGCACATGCAATTTCAGAATCATACTAAAATGCCACCAAAATTCACCTATTGAAATCTAGTCTACTTTTTGTTCCATTTCTTGACATGAGATAATCCAGCCAAATATCTATTTCTGCAGTTTATTTTCTCATTTTAAACAAGAATAATATATCTTCAGTTAGGGTCCTTGTGGCTTCTGTTCAGCAGAAATCCCAAAAATAAATAGACATGATTATCGGTATTGTACATTGCAAACTCCACAAGTTCAGAGCTCAACTGCCCTAGAAATTGTGTTTTATAAAAAAGTGCAACTCACTTTATCAAGTTCCAAATGTTGATCTCTCCTGGCTGCTTAGAGGAGGAAATTCCATTATGAATTAAGCCACATAAAAATGCCACAGCCTGCAAAAACCAACAAATTTAATAGACAAAACAAGCCAAGCATTAACCATTGAGGGTAATAGTTATCTTCAACAGCGTAAAAAATATTTTAGGTTAATATAAATACTAAACCTTAACTTACACTACAAACAATTGATCAGCAGATTCATAAGATAATTTATATTGATTTATATTAAACACCTAAACCTAATAGAATGCATTTAGATCATTTCTAGTTTAGAGAAATAATTAAAATGAAAATTTGGTCAGGAACAAGTAAGGTTGACTAGAAAGGTCAAACAGGTTCCACATGAAATGGACCACATATAGTAGCTAGTGTTTTTAGGAATTTCATTGCCAATTTCACTTGATTCAACAAATGCAGTAGCTATATTTCACATCATTGTTTGCATGCTTGGTGGGGAGGAGTGGATACGACTAGACACTATTAAAGGAAAAAAGAAGCAGAATCTTGTTTATTAAATTGTCTTATCTTGTCCAATTCTGCATACCAAGAATACACAGCATGCTGAAGTATCTACTTACGATGTTCGATATGGAGCTAATGTTCCATAAAGCATAAATACGAGCAAGTGCAGCTCTTCGAGGCCCATTACTGAATAAGGCATTCAAGCCTGCTAGAAAGGGTGAAAGCAATGACAGAGGAAGGATAAGAAGCACAGCTAGGAAAGCACCGAGGGATATCCAATAGAACAGAAACAGCATGAGCAGAGTGACAAAGAGGTCTGCCAAGAGCATGATAGTGATAAAAATCTGTATAGTTTCCTGAAATACAACAGTAACAGATTAAATAATGAAACATTATTCTAACAAGCATGTCAAAGAGCACTCTTCATTACCTGTCGACCAACAGGGCGAGTATTGTGCAATAAAAGAGAAAATGGGAAGAGATAGTCCCTTCTGTAGCCCAATAATTTCAAGGTAGATTCATCTATCAAGCCACCATTGATGCCACCAGTAATCTTTTTGCGGGATAATGCATGACTTGTATACGTTTGGCTCTCCGGTTGATTCCTAACACTACTTTGTACTATTGCAGCAACTTTCCTGATATTGCAGTTTATTTATTTATTTTTTCCATAGGGGGGATGTAGCAGTAAGATTATGATTAAACAAAAAAATTTCTATTCATCTTGCGATATTTCAGTAATATTTGCAAACATGACACTTGATATGTAATCATTACATTACCTAGATGGTGCATCACTTCTTTCCAAATATTCAGAATGGTGGAGATCATGAAGAGTATAATCACCAGCCACTACCAAAATCCCCAACTGATAGTACCCACTAGCTGTCGCTTGGAACCACCCGAGCTCAATTCTGACACCATGAAAATCAAGTTGGGGGTTTCCATGAGTTACAATCCAATTGATAACTGGAACCAAAGCTGAGCGGATCGACCCTTGCCTCACAGTCCTCAACTGGGCATTTAAACCAGCTAACAATCGATTCCAGACAGTTGCAGGTACATGCTGAAAAAAAATAAAAATAAAAAATTCTTTCCTATATTAAAAGATAATTCATACTAATCATTATGATTTGTTTGAGTAAATATTTATTTTTGGCATGCAGTCCTTCCCAAAGAAAAAATATGACTCCCCTCAATTCGCATTATATCGGGTAAAAAATAAGTTCCAAATATTTAATAAGTTTCATGTTAGGCCAAGCTTTATTTCGTTCCAAATTAGTCAATGAAGTTTGCTTTTTTGTTTCAGTTTGGTCATTCAGTTAAATCCAGTAGTTCTTCTAGCAGAACATGTTAATGCCACAACAGATTGCCATCATCCGCTTCAGACGTTCTCTATAAAAAACTAATGGATTTTATCTGAGTGACCAAACTAAAATATAAAGCAAACTTCAGCGATTACTTTGTAACAAATCAAAGTTAGGTGACTTACACGAAACTTCACTATAAGTTGAGTGACTAACCATGGTTTTTACGCTATTAATATCTATAACATTAAAGTTGGATTTGCAAGTAACCTGGGCAAGGAGATTTGTCAATAATGCGTCGCTATGCAGATTATATGGTGACATATAACTTCCATTCCCACCAAAAATAATTCGCATAGGGAACCTCTTCTGTATACTTGTTACCATGTCTAAGCGTTTCTCATCACCACCAAGGAAGAAATCAATATAAGCAACAATCAAATCTGGTGTTGCCCCAACCTGCAACGACCTTTTATATTATATAAAATAAATTAAAAACAAAAATTTTGTGGAACATGCTATAGGTTCACTTGGTGTCACTATATGGTGTTTAAGCTTAGCCAATCACGCTCTAGATTTGAGGCTCCAGATGAGATTTCCCTAAGGAATTTCCTTTAACGCTGTCACATATCGCTTCCTTTTCCAAATAATTTTACGAATACGCTTTTTGAAATGAAAATTGGATTCATTTTAAGAGGACAAAGATTTCCCATTCCTTAGCCAGATAGTTATGTGGCCATGAAAGGGAAAGAGGGATCAAGTAGAACATAATTGAATGGGAAGATCATCCCCTGGCTGTGTTTTTACATTGAGAATTTTGCAGATGAAGAGATGTCCTAGGGGCTTCTTACTTCTCAAACAGATCCTCCTACATCTATGTAGTACATGATTAATGAAATTTTCTCATGTTCTCCACCATCTATTTCTTGTTCGTCATAAAAAAACAATAAACAATAGAATTTTGTTAAATTGTTTTAATTCTGTTAGCAGTTAGCAGAACAACAAATCTCAAAGAATGTTGCAGAAGTCAAATAATAGCAAGTCCAAAATAATTGTAGCTTATTTCTCTAGTGTAAATTTTTTTTTTTTTTTTATAACCGTGGATGTTCGGACCAGCTTACGCGCACCTCGACCAATTCCACGGGCCCCTGAAATTTACAGCCGGGTACTCACCTCAGTACCCCTGAGAGAATTCGAACTGGTGACCATTCTCAAGCGTAAAATTTATGTACACTAAAAAGACGCTTTCTAAGTCATGCTTCCATTTTTAAAAATAAAAAAAATTGGCAATGCCTAATTGCATGAAATAAAAAAATTCTGATAACAGGAACACAATTAATACAAGGAGTGCTTTCATCCCAACTCCACCATAATCAAATTAAGCTAACCTTCATTCCTTTGTATAGAGCACGTGATCGACAGGAGCGAAGACAAGAATGGTCATATTCAGACTTGACATAATCCTGAAGGCGATGAAGTTTATTTCTTCTACGCCATTGTTTCCAGGACCATGAACAAGGATATGCAAACACTGAAAGTATGCTATGCACTGACCCTTCCCACCATTCGTATGCGGCAACAGAGTTTACCTCATCGATGAATCTGTTAAAAGCATCTTCATATCTGTAGTTCAAAATACAATGCAACTCATTAAAGAATTATGCAGAAAAGGGAAATAAGATTCAACCCAAAGATATTGGTATATTATTAAAATTTTATTGACAACTTAAACACGATGTGGCCATCTCAATTTCTCAAGATAAATATGTATGAGATCTTGAAGAAATATTGCAGAACTCCGAAAACTAAAAGAAAACCATATAAAGGAGAATTGCAATATGTGGATTAATTAGGCAATAATTTGAATACTTTAATGGGACCAAGTATCAGTAACATATTGATATTTATTAGTCTTGAAAAAAAACCAAGAAAATGTCAAAAGATTCATAACAGGCTGAAAAATATAGGATTTTAACCTTACGCAGCTCTTTTGAACCATACTTTAGAAAATATTCACTATCAATTGTAAATTCTTACACTATCTCAAATATCGCATGGGGAGGTGAGTAAGAAAGATGCCAGGGTTCTCTAAATGTATTGGGACCCATAAAGTACATCCTGTGAACGTGATTCTGAGTTTCTTCAGCTCTGGCACCCCGAACCTGGAGATTAAACAGGAGCAAACCAATTCAGTGTGTTTTGACCATGCAACAGTGAGCGAGCTTACTTGGGAAGACGCTCACCTCTGATAAGGAAAGCAGAGAAGGGAAACGGTGATTATGATGATGATCAACTGAATCTTCTCTATGATAAGTGCGTCCCGATCCAATCAATTTGATTCTTAGAGTATTTAGTACCAGAGCTAGGAGCACAACACCACCCAACAATAAAAATGCAAAAAACCAGGGGCCTCCAAACGTATATATAAGCTCCTCAAAAGGTGTATAGCACTTTGGCATTCTGTATTTGTCAGATATACATTTATAGGGACAAGATGAGAGGGTGACTCCACCTGCAGCGATTGAGTCCCATGGGTGAAATCATGGAAGAATGACTAATTCTTCGTTGTAAAGAGAATTTCAAAATGCTCTTGGAAACATTTAATCAGATCAGTTACTATTACCTCGTACATATATAAAATTAGCACGACTAGGAAAGCGCTCAAGGGAACAAGCTGTGCAAAGATTTGGATCAGATCCTTCAACATCTTTGTAGGTTCCAACAGGGCATTCCTGTAATGTAGTCCATGGACAGATGATTAAAATCCAGTGTCAAAAATCAAAATATTGTCAACTGTAAATAATGCAACATGCACGCAATTATCAGCCAAATGATGTCATATGTATTAGGGCTGTAAGCAAAAACTGTCAAATCGGAAAACCGAACCGATACCACAATTTCAAAACCGACGGTTTGGTGCCACGTTGACTCGTCAATGAAATGATTTTGAACCGAACCAAACCAGTCAAAAACGGTTTGATTTAGGTTTGAGAATTTTAATTACGGTTTAAAACCAAAACGGACCGGCGAAAAAATATATAAAATAAAAAATAAAAAATTGATTTTTTTTGAAAATTTATCCAAAATTCCAATTTTGTAAATTCAATAATTTTGTCATTTTGTTGGTATTTTTGTCAATTTCTGATTTCCTATTAGTTATTACGATTTACGACCCGCCAAATCTCAACCCGACCCGCGATCCTAATTTAAAAAAAAAGGAACTCAAACTTTCACAAACACAACCCTAATCCTTAACCTTCCATTTCTCTCTCTTTCACTCCTGAATTTTTCTCAAATCGTCGGTAGTCTATGGTCAGAACTTTCAGTTGCCAGCGACGGTTGCCGGTAGTCTAGTTCAGTCACAACTGATAGTATTCAATTTCGTTTCAAGACTGCGTGATTTTTTGTGACCTGTAGGTTAGTTCTGTGATTTTTTTGTGTGATTTTAGTTACATAGTTGCGTGTTCTTGATTCTTGAACATAGAAACCATCTAAGTTATTACTAAACATTGTTTGTCATCTTGATTCTTGAAAATCCCCAAATTCGTAATTTTTTGTGACCTGTGGATTATTTCTATTTTCGAAATTCTGTGATTTTAGTTACATAGCTGCGTGTTCTTGATTTTTGAACATGGAAACCATCTAAGTTGTCTCTGAATTTATATGACTGCGATTTTAGTTTATTGTTATTTTACTTTGATTTTGTTGGTATTTAAATTTATAGTAGATATATTTAGTTTATTTTAGATTTATTGCCTGTAAGATATAAATATATATTGAATTAATGGCAAAAAAGTAGACACTAGAAAGGCAAAAAAAATATACGCGAAACCGGAGATTTAAAACCGGACCAAACCGTTAGGTTTAAGTTTGAGTTTCTTTCAAACCGGTCAAAACGATTTGGTTTAAATTTGAGTTTTTCTCAAACCGATTGAAAATGTTTGGTTTGAAAATTTGTCAAAAACCGGTAAACCCAGACCGCTTACACCTCTAATATGTACACAGTTAAAGAAGTAATACTTCAAGCAGAGGCATTGGACAAATTTGTTCAGTCACTACATCCACAATGTGACATCAGTTTTGACATGTATATGGCTCAATCTGTGTAAGCTTATCAAATATTTTTGGTTAAGAATACATTCCATAAGTGTTGCATGCATGCATGCGCGAAGTTCTAAAGGCACAAGAAAAAGAAACAAGTATCCCATAAAACGGCAGTTTAAGATGAATAAATAGGAATCCATCTCATCCCTTGATATGGAACAGTGTCACAGATTTCGATTTCACCTTTCAGTAGCTATTCATGCATGGAGTTGCACTTGATCATTTTAATGGTGAAGGTTAGCTTGTTTGGTTAATTTGAAATAAAGACGTGAAATGACAAAACAGAGAGTTCCTATTAGGGAAGGCACTAGAAATGCAACAAGACATGGTCATGTTCCAGCTAATCATCTTATGACGTTTCTTATAGAATAAAGTGTGGGTAAGAAGACAAAATAAAAAATAAAAAAATCATCAATGCCCAGAAATGTTTTGCTTTATTGGTTTTCCTTTTAGGACCTGAAGCACAAATCACTAGAAGGTACACTAAAAGATAGGAAGAATGAAGAACATACCATACAGAATGTACCATACAGGCCTTTGGGGCACTTCTTTCCAGTAATTGTCCCCTTCTCTCCATGAAGACCATCTCCACTCCCGGCACCTCCACTGTTAGACATGGCAAGCACATAAAATGATGCTATATGAAATTTTCTTACACAAAATGCTTCAATGTTTTCTTATATTATTGCAAAAGTTAGTTTGTAATTATAATGTGAGATAAACATTGTATTCACATTCCAGATACTTATTCATAGGGGAAAGGTTAAAGATCAGAGCAAATAATCAAGATCAATGTAAAGCAAGGTAAGTACCATGAAAGCAGGCATACCTGTTGTTCATTGTACCATCTACGAACGCAAGAGGTACATATTCATCTCCAATGGCTATCTTAGACCAATGAAAATGAATTCTTCCACCACCACCGCCGCCACCACCCAGTGGACCGCCATAGCCTCCAGCAACAGATAAAGAGGAATCCTCGGCAAGTGCAAGTCCTTGAAGAAAAAGAAGAATAGTGCCACCAGAACCTCCACCAAGTCCACCTATGAGTGTACCATTATTGTTCCGGGTTGGCTTATGACAACTTTGGCCATCAACGCTGATGGACCCATAGATATCAAGCCTTAGAAGTGGCCACTGTCTGGATCCCATTACTAGCATATATGGCACATGAAACAGCAAATAATGATTATTATACTTCAACTCCAGTCCACGATCAAATATTAAAAACAAAAGAGATCAACTATTAACCAGTAAGCAGAAGGGTTCAAAAGAGAGTAATCTTCATGAATGCTTATGGGCTTCATATTCGCGATACGATTTGAAAATGGTGTATTTTCAACATCGTAGTTTAAAAAGAGGAAACAACATGATATTCTACACTCATTCATACTATGCGCACTTTTTTTACTTATTGAGCATTAGCTCATGTAGTTATTGCACTTTACTATAGGTGACCAATGGCAAGCCTAAGACTCCATATATTACAATAGCTAGTTGTTGAAGCTCCAATAGAATTGCCATGGTTGATGTGCCCGTCAGGTATTGTTGTGGGTTGTATTAGATATTATAGTTTTTGTGTTTTGCATTGTATTAATACCATTGCATGGTTATTATAGATGGTGACAGCAGATTTAATAATTGACCATCCCCTTTCTGTTGTTTTAACAAATATATTCGATCAGATAATTCACACATGTACAAATTAAGTTGTCTAATATCTTCTCATTTATACTTGTATTTACAATAAGGGGTGTGACAGGACCAGATTTCAACAAAGATAGATAATATAATCAAGAGAACCTTGAAGCAAAAGAAGTAAAATTCAATCAATTTCATATCACCTTTCAGTTATAATTTATAAGTCCATACATGAAGAATCTTGGTTTCCTAATTCCTACTAGTATAGTAAGGGGAAACATTTAATAAGGACAATCAAGTTTTGTCAATCACGGAGAAACCCCACTTCAAATACTATTAAGTCAATCACAACAACCAAAATATCCTATGTTTAGTGCAGTTAAAGTGTTTGTTTCCCTTGATGGCTAAATACTTCACTCTAAGGATTACTAGATAAACCATAATCCAAGTGGACCAACTCTGTCTCGTTACATTGTATTTCTTCATACCCATTCCTACCAAATTGTGAACATATCTGGATTTATTCTTCTTGGTTATATATTCTGCCAAAACATTGCATTTCTGAACTGTTTCGACATCAATTTATCTAAACTACTATTTAATGGATCTGGAACCATTGAACTTGCAGGCTGAGGACTTCTAATAGGGAGGTACTTGGAATTACTTAGGTATTATTTGATGCTTGAAGTGTTTTGGTTAACTACTTGTTCATGGAAAACTCCATTTCCAATTAACGAAGATTATATGCGGTGGCATGAAAAAATTACGCATCGTCACTTATAAAAATAGAAGGGTATTAAGCATTGCTTCTCTATCTCGCCAAATGTTAAAGGTTTTAAGTAATAACATAATTGATGAGATAACAAGAAGACCAGGGACTCTAACTGATAGGAGATGATGATTACAGGATCTAAACAATCTTTTTCATTACAAAAATATTAATCAAGGAAATATGATTACAATTCATGGAGGACAAGATATCTATACACTAAAGCAATAATAAAGAAGAAAACACTTCTTTCGAATTGAAAACAATTAAATAAAAAGGAACACCCTTAAACTTCTTAAATTTAGAGAACCATAACAACGCGTCCCTCAACTCAAAACTCTCTTCCTTCAAAATTCTCTGTCACGACACCTTTCTTCTACACCAAACCAATTTGCATTTCAAGGAATAAACTCAACAATTTTCAGGACATCTGGAGCTAAATATGCTTCCAATTCAGCTCCATAACCCCCTTGTAACTTCGGTATAAAACAAATTATCAATACATTTTACATAATACCAGAGGACACGAGCATTGAAACTTATGGACATGGAAAAAGATTAACTGGAACGAATTTTGATAATGATAACCAGAAGAACAGGCATAAAAAGACATGGAGATAGGCAATTGACGGCTGCATTATTTTTTGCAAACACAAAAAGGTGAGAATTTAGCTTAAATGCTAACCTATCATTCCACCACCAGCCACATATCCATACGAATCATTTGGACCCACCGTTCCACTACCTAACTCACAAGGAAGATCAGCACTTCCATATCTGGGACCGCCTTCACTCAGCTTCCCACTGAAAAATCCAGACCCCCCTCTTCCTCCATGTCCGGCACCAGCACCAGCTCCATTTGAGTAATTTCCCCTGCCAACACCAGTCCTGCAACCTGGAAAGTATTCATTATTTTCTTAGAAACTTTCAAAGCTCTCATATACAGCTCCAAATGAAGTGTTTAGGCTACTAAAATCCTGTCTAATTCTAAATCTCAAAGTTCAGAATGGAAGAGAGGAATTTAAGTAACAAAAAAGAAAATAGACTAGAATCAAAATGTACACAGCATGACCAGAGATGCTCAAGATAAGTACCTAATTCTGATGCAGTTATCATGCCATCAGAATCCACAATAACTGTCCTTGCCCTGTGGATGTGAACAATACTTCCCCTCATAAGTCCATTCACCAAAATATCCTCAACACGACAAACCTGTCAAAAGACAAAAAAAGAAAATAAAAGTCTTATGATGTGTGTATTGGAAGAGATTTCTTCTCTATGTTGTACTGAGGATTGTGGTTCTTGTCAGTTCTTTCCCCATGAGAAGAATGAAGTGGTTCATTTGTATTCCATTGTTTTTATCGTCTCCGGTTCAGGGAAACATTAGTTGATACAATTTCCCCTTCAAAGAAATTAAGTATACCAACCAGAAGTCAAAGCATAATAATATGTAACAGATTTTAAAAATTCAGGCAATAAAAAAAATGGTATCTTTAGAAATAGTAGGAACTTTAAATGCTCCTGACTGACTCCAGATGAACCAACAAGTGATGAGACAACCAGCACAACACAGATTAAATCCTCTCAAGAATTGTACTCCATCTGTAACTTCACCAAAATGAAAGAGGTTCCCAATCTTCACAATTGTTGTTTAGGTGTCATAGACTGCTTGGCACATGGCAGAAATCCTATTAACTAGGAAGACAGAAATATTTGATCTATTATTTGATAAGTTGATCCATATATACTACTCATAGACCACTAAAGAAATTAAACTCCACTTGGGAAGTTATTCTGTATACGGCAGATGGACTTAAAAATAACAATCCATAGGGATACACATGCGAAGATGTAAATCTGAGTTAATAGAGCACCAGATACAATAGCTTTACTAACCTGCAGCGAAAAGGACAGTGTGTAATTAACATGGCAATCATCTGGTGGAGTTATCAAATCCACAGGGCATGTTGAACTCTCACAAAGTGATTTAGTTGTCCTATTCGAGATAATGAAAAGGTTCATTGAATTTGCAATATCGAAAGAATATTCAAATGAATAGAAATTAAGTAGCTAAATGCAGAACAATTTTCTTACAAGCTTCTACTCTCTTCATCATCCAAGGGCGCTTGAAGTAAAGATCCTGGACCAACCTAACACACGAAAAGTTTTCTGAAGAACTAGTTGAAGGAAAGATATTAAAGAGATCTCAGAAAAATCACAAGAACAAGAAAGTTACATAGAGTAAAGAATGTAATAAACTAATTCAGACAAAATAGATGGAGAATGTTGATAAACTAACTCAAGACAAACTATACCTACTTATAATGATATTACAGCAAAAGAAAAAGGCTCCTATTCTACAGAAGGCTAAGACCAATCTTCTGCATCACCAAAAGTAGCCTCTAATTCTAAATGTGGATAAAATGTGCATAAATTATTTACTTTCCAGGTACCTTGCTTAGACCAGTTTTCAGCATCATAAAATTAGCATCTCGTTCTACTTGTCGGAAAAGTTGGGTAAATTCAGATCCTTTTCGAGGTAACTACTCCAAGTCAAATGTTAGTTGTGGTTTCAGAAATGCCAAAGGGCCATGATATCTGATTTGTCGTTTTAATTAGTGCTCTGTTTATATACTAGGTGAAAAGAAACATATTTAGGTTGCAAAGAACTTGATGTGTACATAATATGTATAGATTCTGATAAAGCTATGACTAAAAGATTGTGAAATTGATCTCGTGTGTCCTCGATATAGAAAATCTAATGCATTAATTGAAGACAAGATTACTTTTTAACCAATATCTTACGGTAATGTTATAAAATAGTGACAAGGAAAGTCTCTGGCCTTTAATTGCATCACCCTGACCGGTCAACTGTAGAAGTCCTTGTCCATATAGAGCCAGGTTTCCATTTGAACTGATGACAGAGTGGTCCTGCCAGAGAAAGGAGGGGTGTTGAGATTAGAGCCTTGTAATCCACAAGCACCAGAAACAGACACAATTTCATTTGTATAAAACAATCGTTTGATTATTACCTTAAGAACAACAAGATTCCTGACTTCAAGAACAGAGGTAGCAACAATGGTGTTTCCGCCACCATCAACTTGGATTTGGGAGTTTAACATGAGTAACATTTTGACAGCTACTCTAAAAGCACCATAAACCTTCATCATCATAAAAGACTACTTGAGACTATGAATGGAATGTGGACATAGTTGCTAAATGCTACAGATGATATATGATGATATTCAATCATAAGGTCAATAAGGGGACGACAAAGAGAAAAAAGTCATTTAAATTCATAATTCCAACGCAATGCAAGAGAAGTGACATTAGTAGCAATTTTGTTATGGAAGGTCCTGAAAAAGATTAGAGGTGTCAGCACCATCTCTTTTCCAAATTATACCCGAACGCCCTTTGGTTAACAAAAAAATGTAAATAAAACCAAAACATACAAGTTAACATCAGTTTATGTTCCAACCATGAACATTTTCACTAAAATGCCTCTCCAATTAGATATGACATGCCGCATCCTCATTTACTCTTAACAATATTTTGGAAAGTGTGCTTGTCTATGCACTTAAATAAATTTTTCCAGTAAGATATCTATGATATATGCATTGTCAAATAATACTCATAGAATTCAAGCATGAATAATGAATATCAGATTGATGAAAAGGAACATAAGAAAAGACAAATTTTAAAAACAGCACGTCAAATGATATAGAAATTCAAGTGAGTAAACTATTTTTATTCTATTAGACATAAAAGAAAATACTGTTACAAAAAGAAAGCCGTAAGAGGAAAACTAGTTGCCTACAATAGGTAACTTTCCATAGAGAAAATTATAAAAGATTTGGATCCCCAAATATGTATAGTAAGTATACAAAATTATTACATCAAACGATTCAAACCTATAAAAGGTAACTCTTTGTAATCATGGACCTTGAGCCAAATTAAGCACTATATAAGACGTCCAACACTAAAAGCAGTTATTTTCCTTCAAAAATAAGAGCATAAATGCCTAAAAACAAAAACAGTGACGTGGACTTTGGACGTCAAATAATTAGTGTATTTGACATGGAAAGACTAAATCTCCATCTCTAAATACGAACAATTTTGTCGATACCTCGGAACTGTCTCAGGCATGAAAGAATTCAATTATATTATGCCCATTTGCATTGGCAATTTCTTTATCTTAGATGCCATAGACCCTCTTGTATACTATATTGGATGTCTTCCTTTGAGGGGATACTGTAAAGAAAGCAGGGTTAATTTTAATTTATGCATATACCTTGTATATGGGGTTTCAGCCCTGTGATATTCTATTCTTCATCGGTGATATTCTATTGTTAATCGGTCAACAAAAAATTGCTAGGGCTGGCCTTTCAACTATACACTACATTAAGCAAAAAAGCTATCATATCAATCTTCTATTCCTTATTTCCAGTGAATTTCTCACTTTCTACTTGATGGTGCAATTTAATTATTTATAGGTATGACAGAGAGATTTGTTTATAAGATCTTTCTGATTCCGACATCATCAATTATCGTGCTTAGACAAAACTTAAACAAACTTAAAAGAAAATGATTGTCATAACCAATAAAAGTTGCAGATCCCTGAGTAAAGAAATTATATGCAAGTGCAATCTGTAAATTTTTTTGGATTAACTTCTGTTCACACTGATAAAGACCAAAACTTGAATGAGAAACTAGCAAACATTTGCATATGAAAGAAAATCAAGTATGACAAGCAAATTTTATACCTGTATAGTGGAATCACTGATTAGAAGTTCCTCTGCAACAAGTTCAAACTCTGAGACTGGAAACTTGGACAATCCAAAGATGATACTGCTTCGACAATACAAACTTATTTGGCCTCTCACCTTTATAACAGAAAGTTTTGTGATATCTCTCAAAGACCATCCATGCCAAAGAACTTGGAACTCATAAATCAAAAGTCATATGACATGATTTAGCAACAATGTTAAAGATTTAAGCAGAGTTTTTAAAAATTTTATGGTAGAAAAATGAACTGAATGCCGACTATATTAAAGTAATGGCAACTCATTTTAATGAATAGGCAATTCATTACATTGCAGTTGGAACTTTCAGCCAAGGTTAAGGTCCATCACTTAATCATCCATATCATAATTACAACACTCAGCATGTATCATCAGCTATCAAGTCTCACTTTCTCTTAGATGAACAAGTTCCCTAGGGATGCTCCATTTCATTTCTTTTCAAAGCCTTTCCATAGCATCACATCTAACTTTTTCTTCCTGTGGACTGAAGAATACTCACTCAGTACCTAAATGGATGAGTTTGCTCAATTGTTGGTGGATGAGTTTGCTCGATTGTTGGAGTTGATTCATTCTTTTTTACTCTAATCTATGCCTAATAGAATATGGTAGGAAGATTTTTCTGGTAATTGTCATCACCTATACTTTAGGAAACAGTCATCAGATACTGATTTCTCCAGTAAATTTACCATGCAATATCATGGAGTACCAAAGCTACTGTTTGGAAAATGATGCTTAACAGAAGATAGGGAAATGGGTTTGGCTCAGTTTGGAACTGGCATAGATCATCTTGTTCGGCCCCAGAATCTGATTGATCTGAGAAAATCAGCTATGGAAGGTTGTCTAAGTCGGTCCAAATTTCTGGAACAGAGAAACATAACTGTACACAGGGCACAATTAGTTAGGAAACCGGAAAAGTGAACAAGTAAATTCTCATTATCTTTTTCTTGTTTCTTTTAATTGAGCCATTCTCCATTTTCTTCTGCAAGATATGCAGTTGCTAGTCCCTCTGCTCTCCACTCTCTTCATCCTTTTCTTTTCTTTGCTTTTACTCCCTCGCTTTTTTCCCATTTCTTCTCTCTTTCTTGTCCTCGACAGGTTCTCTAATCTTGGTCTCTTTCAGTTTGAAGGAATTGGTGGTTGTTAAGCTGGTGGGTTTATTAGAGATCTTGGTGGTGGGAGTGGATTGGTATGTAAGGTCCAATTGAGACAGGTACATTTTTACATTATGGCTGAAGAGCATGTGACATAGGTCCTACTCGAATGTCTTAGCTTGACTTGAGTGTCATTTCGAGCTACAGGCTGAAAACATGTACAGGTTACCTTTTATTTACTTCCCTAGAGATTGGCATAAAGTGGAATGTAATATAATTTGTTAACAAAAATGTCACTGCAGATGATTGTGGAAAAAAGGCAATGAATTGGAACAAAGCAAAAACGAAATAAAGGCATCCCATTTGATTTGATATGAATTTACTCAAGAATTCCTTATTGTATTTAAAGCATAAACACGGAGTTTCATTTCTAGCATCCCATTATTCTTTAAAGATTCAGACGATCAGATTAAATTAGTAAAGTTTCTTTTCCCTTGTATTATATATTATTGTTAGTTAGTGACATGGTAACTCTTTTAGTCTCCAAAAGGAACATTTTAGCAACCAAAGCAAGCAAGATTGAGAGAGAGAGTAACTACCAACATGTTACTGAAAGGGATTATTAGTTAAATACAAAAAAGGTACCTACATGTTCCTGAAAGGGAATATTAGTTAATACAACTACATGGTTTTTTAAATGGATAATTAGTGAATCTGGTGATTTATTGTAGTCATATTACTTCTTTATACATGAATGAAGTGGTTTGATCCAAATGTATCATTTAAGAGAAATAATGCCAAATTTATCAGTAAAGCATATCAATTTTTTTTCGCGCGCACACACTCCAAAGAACTACATATATCCAAAAGGGTATGATTGAAAACCTGAACTCTTGTCCAAAACAGAGGCACTAGAACTTTAGCATTGTTCTCCACATAGATATTTGTCCACAGTGGACTAGTAGAGAAATACAGCAAAGGAGTTTCTGTTTCTGTTGTTATATTGTCATTGCCAACTCGTAAACTCAGTACATATGCGTCGAAGTAAGTACCTGCTGCTCCAGCATTCCAAGAACAGCCGATACTCCACCCCCCTGCCACAGTAAACACAGATTATGTAGCTCAATACAAATGTATCAGGGAATTTACCAGAAACTATATAAAGCTAAGTTATTCTTTTGGAAAATTTGTTATCCACTGTTATCCATTTCCAGAAACTGAGGTTTTCTATATAAATTTGTTATAATCTTCTCGTTATATGAACATGAGATTCAATTAAACAATACAATGCATAACTATGTTAAAAACAGTATCTAATATATAAAGGCAGTGAACATGCCAACCTGGAAAGTAAGCATAAAAAATTTGGTAATAGAGGTAATAGATTGACAATAATGTTGGTGTCACGGATTGCCCTCATGTACTTTGAGCTTTTGTGCAAGGATTCCAGCATTGCATAAAAAGCATCTTGAGTTGCTCGCTTTTAAGTGATTTTTATGTTTCTATATTGTATTCAAGTTCTTGATTTAACATTTGAAAGCACAATATTAGAAGTATGGTATACTCTTTTTGTGTCTAGGTTTATTACAATCCAGAGCGAAAGTCGTGGACCTTTCTGAGGAAAGAAATAAAAAGAACCATGGTGAATAATTTTTGGTAAGCTCCTCATGCAGTAAACATGGTGTTAGAGAACAAACTGACCTAATCTTCAACATATTTACAGTTGCTTCTTTCAAATTTATAGATAAAGTTTTTTTAAGTTATTGACATGATGTGCTCAAATTTTAAAAAAAAAATGGTAGGAAAAAGTCCATATCTAGCCTCTTCATACAGAGGGCAAACATCTAATCATATAGTCTTCCTACTTCTTTGTATCAGGCTAGAAAGAGAAATCACAAAAAAGCATTAGTTGTTTGGCTTTCATTTTAAGTAGCTGAAATTATAATGAAATAGAAATGAATGGGGGATAAATGGGTAGTAGTTATGGGTCCTACAAAATATGTGGTTAAAATTTTAATTTTACCTTGACCTTTAAATAATAAGATTATACAAAAGTAGCTGAACAATGACAAAGCTTATCAAAAGACTTAGATGATCATTATCATTTTGACATTTTCCCCCTTCAAACCTAAACGTTCGTCATATTATAGTTTTTATGTTAGCTTTCAAAACTAATTTTTGATTCCAGAAGTGTCTTTAGGTGTGTCTCAGAGTGTCATTAGCATGTTCCCAAAGGTTTCCTAGTGGTCCCCCACATCTTTAAAAAAAAAACTGGAAAAGGAAAAGAAACATATGCAAGTCTATTACCACGACTCTACAAAGTGTTCAAACTTCCAAGGATTCATTTGAAGTAGGTAAAAGTTTTATGAGGGAGAGTAACTATTTTACAAAGTCCTTGGTCCATGGTTCACAATCAATATACACCAATTTACATCCTTTTATAGTACAACAATACAAATAAGAAGGAAAGCAATCTCCTAATTTAGGGGGGATAATAATAGCCTATCAATTTCTCTGTTTAAGGAAAGATTTAGGTGTCTTTCCAAATCCCCTGTTTTCCTGCCATATTCTCGATTTCATACACTCCCCCCTCTAGTTGGGCTAATGTTGGACTATAAATATTGATCTACAATCACTGGAGTTCTGTTGAGCTTAGCCCCTTGATAAAGATATCTGCAGTTTGTTCTTTTGTAGGAACATACACCATGCAAATATCTCCATTTTCGACCTTTTCTCTAATAAAATGTCTATCAATTTCTACCTGCTTAGTGCGATCATATTGAATAGGGTTGAGCGAAATGCTGAGAGCTTCTTTGTTATCTTTACTTCAAATTTAGAGGCTAGGCTTTTCTGTAGTCTGTCCATCTCAGTTAAATTATCTCCAGTTAAAGATAGTTGAAAAAACATGGTATGATCTGACTGTCATTGCTAATATCCTTGATTCCTCAATACCTTAGCAAATCTATCAAACCAGGCTCTTGGTGACTGCTTAAGACCGTATAATGATTTCTTGAGTTTGATACCCAATCTTCTTCATTTGGCAACAAGGCAAGCTTTATAACGCTCTATAGTCCCATCAAATTTCTACTTCACATTAAAGACTCATTTACAGCCAACATGTCTTTTTCCTTTGGGGAACCTAATCATATACAAAGTTTCATTTTTTTCAGAGCCCGCATTTCTTCCATCACTACGTCTCTCCATTTGGAAATTTCCATGGCCTCCTCGATGCTCCTTGGAATTTCTATATTGTCAAGGTTAGCAGTAAAAGTATGAATTGTTGTGGATAGAGCTTGATAGACATGAATTTTGACATAGGATGAAGAGTACATGACCGTGTTTGTTTTCTGATAGCAACATGCAGATTATCACTTGGAGATCCAGTTTTTTTAGATAGAGTTTCATTAGGCCCATCACCGATTCAGACTCTTTTGGTGCCTCAGGTGCGAGGTTCTCTTTGTACTTAAATTTTGGCCTTTCTAAGTTAACTAGTATCTCCTTATCATTTTTTTTCTACATCTCCCCCTGATTTCAAGTTTCCTTCTGTACATAACATATTAGACATGACAGGTTCAGTGTAGGTCAATTCAGAAGGGGATAGATCAAAGTTGAAGAACTCATCAAGGAACCGATCTTCACTCAAATTCTCCCCATGGGGAGAGGGTTTTTGGAAGTAAGGTGTGTTTTCAAAGAAGGTGACATCAAGGCTAATAGTAACTTTTTTTGTGGTCGGGTCATAACATTTATAGCCCTTCTGAGTAGGTGAGTATCCAATGAATACAAACTTGAGTGCATGAGGGTCAAGTTTGTTTCGATGACAATAAGAGTGAATATGAGTAAAGGCCATACATCCTAGGGACATATCAGAGTTAAGGCGAGAGTCTGGGAAGTATTTACGGAAGATTTGGAGGGGTAAGTTGAAGGATAAAGTACGACTAGACATCATGTTGATAAGATATGTAACAGTTAGAATGGCATCCCCTAGAATAGTTTTAACATATTTGTAGTGAACATTAAGGCACAGGCAACTTCTAGGAAATACCTATTTTTTCTCTTTGCGATCCCATTTTGTTAAGGGGTATTAACATAGGAGGTTTGGTGGACTATCCCATGTTCTCGTAGATAACCCCTTAAGGTAGTATTGAAGTATTTTGTGCCATTATCAGTTTGAAGTATTTAAATTTGTGTCTAAAATTGTGTTTGAATCATGGTGTGAAAATTGATAAACACAGAGCGGACATCTGATTTTTCTTTTAGTAGATAAGCCCAGCAAACTAGAGTATGATCATCTATAAATGTGATAAACCATCTAATGTGTGTGCGATTAGGAATTCGAGAAGGTCCCCATATGTGATTGTGGAGCATAGTAAATAATTTCGATAGTTTGTATATGAAATTTAGATAAGAGGTACAGTAATATTTCGCAAGTTCACAGTTTTCACACTGAAAATCAGTAGATGTTTTATTCAAAAATATCGAAAGAATTACATGTCGTAAGTATTGAAAATTAGGGTGGCCTAGTCTGTAATGCCATAACAAAATTTCACTATCTCTAGAGGTAGATGCAGAATCACAAATTGCAATTTGACGTTGTTAACATTTCCAGCACAAGGTGATTATGAAGAAAAGAGATTATATGAGTCCGTTATGTGATCGGATGCACCCGAGTCAATTATCCAGGGGATTTTAAATCTTGAGGATGTACATAACGCTCTCAAGAAGTTACCTTTATGGGCTAGGGAGCTTGAAGGACTGTTAGGAAAGGTCTAACTAGATGTTTGGAAACTAGAGAAAATTTGGTAGAGCTGTTCCAGTTGTTCGGGGTTGAATGCACTATTTTAAGTATAATTGAATGCACCATTTTCAGCAAAATTGATTTTTGTCTTTGCTTAATATCCCCTGCTCCTAGTGTTCTTTTTGGCTTCCAATCACGGGTTTCCCATGTAAATCCCAACAGGTATCCTCTTCATGTCCTGATTTATGACAATGTTCACACCAAGACCGACCACGTTGTTTTTGGCCCGATCCATTTATTGTTCCCTTAGAGGACATGCTCAAATTTTCAGGCCGTTATTTATTTCTGGCCCATTACTTCTCCCATGCATTGGCCCATAAGATGTCTTTTCTACCTATTGGGTTGTTGGCCCAAATTTCCTCTCCACAACTAGCCCATTCCTTTTAAAATTTTCGGATAACATAATCTGTCGCCTCGTTTCTTCTCGTTAGACTTCAGAGAAGACTTTAAGAATCGATGGGAGTGGTCATCGGCCAAGAATCCGGCCTCTGACGTCGTCCAAGTCGCAATTAAGGCCGGCCAAGAACTCATAAACCCTTTCGTTCTTGAGCCTCTTTTTATACCGAGAACTTTCGTCGGCACACTTCCATTCCTCTTCGCTACTGAGATCAAGTTCCTGCTAAGGGAAATCATCTTTATGAAGTATTTAGTAACCTCCCTCGATTCTTGTTTTGCCTACCACAATCGAATCTTAATTTTGAAGATACGTGATGCATTTTCTAATTTGAATAGATTTTTCTTACGGCTTCCCAAACATCCTTTGCAGTTGGAAAAAACAAGTAGGTTTTCCCGATTGCTGGGTTCATTGAGTTCACGAGCCAAGCAATGACCATGGAGTTTTCTAATTTCCATTTTGGCAGGAGGTTAGCATCGATAGGTCTCTTTGTTTCGTAGGTATAATAGCCAAGTTTTCCCTTTCCATCAATCACCAATTTTATTGATTGTGCCCATCCACGATAATTTTTTCCATTCATGTGAGTTGAAACGAGGAACTTTCGAGCCCATTAGAGCCAATTATGTGGTTCTCTGTTTCGACTTGAGGATTGTCAGCGGTAAGAGACCCGTACTATATCCGGGGAATTCAGTCATGGGTTGCTAGTTAGATTAACCTGGCTGGCTCTGATACCATGAAAACTAAATCATTATTCACGTTTTCTTATTTCATAATCAATATACACCAATTTACATCCTTTTATAGTACAACAATACAAATAAGAAAGGAAAGCAAACTCCTAATTTAGGAGAATAATAATAGCCTATCAATTTCTCTATTTAAGGAAAGATTTAGGCATCTTTTCAAATCCTATGTTTTCGTGCCATATTCTTGATTTCCTACAAAGGATCTATGTCAAACAGAGACCAGAAAGTTAGGAAACTGGAATGCTTCATTCATTATGGCAGAATAAGTAAGATCCTGAAGAAATAAAGTTTTAAGCAAGACACAAAGTACTCACAATTTAGCCAATAAAATGATAGAATGCAATATGTTTTCCATTTTTTGGGGTTTATTAGTATTAAATCTTCATTCGTCAGAGATTGTAATGGTGATGCCACCAACTTATTTCGATTTGATGGTTTTGGTCTTGAGAATGGTTGAGCTTAAAAGTTTCGTTGGATAGCCTTCCTAGGTGGATTGGCCATTTTCTTGTAATAGGAACTTTCATGCGTCTTGTTCCCGAATTTTGTTCTCCACATAAAAGATGTCTTCTTGATAAAATAGACATAAAAATGCCTTCCACAAAAGGACTTCAACTAAACAGTACATGAACCAGGTTGATACGCCTATCCCTGGTTAGATATTAATACAAGTAGACCCATGGGTAAGTTCCAATGACTTCCAAGCATACAGGTAAAACATAAAATAGAGAATTCTATATCAGGAATGAGAAGAACAAAAGATTTGAGTCAATTTACACATGGATAGGTTTTAAAGATTATTTCTCACAGATATGAGTATTAAAACTACAATTTCAACTATAGATTAGATGCCATGATTCTTACAAAAAAAATGACATTTAGCAGTTGACTATGCTATGGGGTTTTTAACTAGGAATTGCCGGGTAGGGGTTATAAGTACAAACCATGCACAATGACTTTCACATCTTCTTGCTTGCTGTAACAATTCAAAGAGATCCTTCCGCCTCCACCTCCACCCCATCCCCTCCCGCCAGCTGCACTTATGATACCAAATCCCTTCCTGTCCAGTCAAATCACACCACTGACAGTTAGATTGTACTTAATAAACTACTCCAACATTCCAATGAAAGCATGGTCTAGAAGAATGGAATACTAGAAAGCTGTATCTAACTAAATATTTAGCAAGACACGAGAAAGTTAAAAGACTATAAACTACTTAGTTAAGCAGTCAATTCTATTTACAAGAATACATAAGCAACTTGGTTGAGTATTAACAAACAGAAAATAAGATAAACAAAACAATTCCATGGAGTGCCTATTTGAAATCCTCAAGCCATTACAGGAGACACCAATCCAATCCAACCCACCCACAAACACTGCAAATGGATACCTCTGATAGCCCCAAAACAGAAATGCCAGCAATGAAAGATGTTTGGTGTTGAAGACAAATTTATAATTAACTAAGTGTTTCCTCTTTAACATTTTAAATGAGGTGGTTTAACATTGTCACTAGCAACCAGAGTTGCAAATAGAATTTGCCTTCCTCAAATAAATGTACTTTGATTCTTTGATTACTGTTTCTCCAAGCACCAAAAAGAACCCATATTGGATTGTTTGAACGAGGGTTTAGTACAAGAATTAGAGAGAAGGCATTAAGCTTCTTCCTCCCCTCTAGTTTCATTATATAGAAGAATTAGAGTACACGTTTGGCAACTTGGCACAAGAATGGAAACTCAATAAACTCTAATTATACTCTTGCCTAATTGACGTGATTTACTTCCTTAACACTCCCCCTCAAGTTGGAGCATATACATCATATAAGCCCAGCTTGGAGCAAAGAAACTTCAACCTATTACCATTCAATGATTTTGTAAACATATCAGCAAGTTGGTCTCCTGTCTTTACGAATGGTGTACATATATCACCACTCACTATTTTGTCTCGGACAAAATGACAAATCAATTTCGATATGTTTGGTCCTCTCATGAAAAACTGGATTGGATGCAATATGTAGAGCAACCTGATTATCACAAAACATTGGAATCGGAGTGGAAGGTGATAGATTGATTTCTTGAAGAAGGTGCTGCAACCATGTCAACTCACTAGTTGTATGAGCCATTTCCTTATATTCTGCTTATGCACTTGAACTTGCTACTACAGTTTGTTTCTTCCTTTTCCAAGAGACAAGGTTGCCACCAAGAAAAGTACAGAAACTAGTAGTGGATCGTCTATCTGATGGGGATCCTGCTCAATCTGCATCTGTAAACCCTTCTATTCTGATATGTCCATTCGGTTTATACAATAATCCAAGACTTGGAGCCTTTTTAAGGTATCTGTTAAAGGGTATTTAGGTCTTTTATGTAATACCTAGGGGTTTCCTAAGGTATTCCTAACTCTTATTATAAATAGTGGGATAGACTAACACTATAATTAAGCCTTCTAATTCTTTTACTTTAACATGGTATCAGAGCAAGGTTATGGGAGATTAATTCCATAAGCTTTGTTCAAACATTTTTTTTTTCCTTCTTTAAAAAAAAAAAAAAATTCCGGTACTGTTCATCCGAGCGGGTACTGTTCATCAGCGGTTACTGTTCATCCGGCTGGTTTTTGGTCAGTGTTCAATCTGCTAATTTCAGATCTGCTTCTGGTTATTGGTTATTGTTCGTATAACAGTACTACAAATGTTCGTAAGTCTGGTTATGACTCTCACATTCTTCGTTTAAGCCCTACAGTTGTTTGTATTGTTGGTTTGTTTCCTTTGTGCGAGCTGTTTATTACTTGTTGAATTGGAAGGTATTAATATCGATGACTACACCTCAACCATTAACAATCCGTAAGTTGAACGGAACCAATTATTTAAATTGGTCTAAAGCTGTGAAAATAGCCCTAACTGGACAGGGAAAACATCGTCACATCACGGAATCCGCCCCGACAACAGATGATAAAAAGTATGACGACTGGATTCAGGCTGATGCGCAGATTGTAACATTGTTGTGGAATTCGATGGAGCCTCAGGTGGCTGATTTCTGTACTCATCTAGATACATGCAAAGATATATGGGAGTATCTCCGTGTATTATATTCTAGTAATCTCACCAGGATGTATGATTTATCAGTGGAGTACTTCCAACTTCAGCAAGGCACGCAATCCGTTACAGATTATTTTGCCACATTCAACCGCCTCTATGAGAAGATGAATACTATCCTACCATTGACTATCGATCTGAAGGAAATGCAAAAGCAACGTGAGCAGATGGATGTCATGAATTTCTTGGCTGGGTTACGTCAAGACTTCGAACCAGTCCGATCTCAGATTCTTTCAAGTGCTACCCTCCCCACCATCACTGAAATGTATTCTCGCGTTTCCCGTAGTACTACCAAGGACAATGTTTCTGGCTCGGGTTCGTCTACGTCATCTGAGCATTCGGCACTTGTTACACAGATTCCCACGCGAAATCGAGATGATCCACTTAGTGGTGGTCGTGGTAGTTTCTCTCGTGGTCGCCATGTTAGTGGCCCTCGGGGTGGGCGTAGTGGCCGTGGTCGTGTCTCCATTCGTCAGTGCTCCTTTTGTGGGTTGGAGAATCATAATCGAGACACATGTTGGGATTTGGTTGGCCGTCCACCCAAATTTGCCAATGCAGTAACATCTGATCCAGATATTCCTACAATTCCAGTATCTGAGGCGGCTAAGGACATATCTGATGAGGAATATGCTCAGATCCTTCAGTATAGGGCATCTCAGCAGGCATCTCTTCCTATTGCTTCTTTAGCTCAACGAGGTACTTCTTCTGCTTGTCTTTCCATTCGTCCATCCCCTCCATCACCCTGGGTCATAGATTCCGCAGCCACTGATCATATGTCAGGTACATCTTCTTTATTTACGCATATTCAGTCCTCTTCTTCGTTGTCTCCTGTTACGGTTGCTGATGGTTCCACTATCCCTATCCGTGGCATTGGTACAGTGGACCCCTCACCCTCCTTATCTCTCTCCTCCGTCTTGTATATTCCTTCGTTTTCCTTTAATTTGATGTCGCTTAGTAAACTCACCAAACATCTTAATTGTTCGTCTCATTTTTTCCCCGATTCTGTCATTCTCCAGGATTTGAGGACGCGGAAGACGATTGGCACAGGGCGTGAGGACACCGCCTTTATTACCTTGATCGTAATGAGAGTCCCGCACACCCTCCTACCGCATGTCCCGTCGTTGCATCTGCTCACCAAATCCATTGTCGCCTTGGTCATCCCTGCCTTGACAACCTCAAGTTACTATTTCCTAATTTCAGTCATTTGTCTTCTTTAGAGTGTGAGTCTTGTCAATTGGGTAAGCATCGTCGTGTTTCATTTGCTTCCCCTGCTCATGTTCGAGCATCGAGTCCTTTTGGTTTAGTTCATTCAGATGTTTGGGGTCCTTCTCGTGTTACTTCTACAATTGGTTTTCGTTATTTTGTTACTTTTGTGGATGATTTTTCAAGAGTTACTTGGCTTTATTTAATGAAAGATCGTTCCGAATTATTCTCTATTTTTCGTGCATTTTGTGCTGAAGTTCAAACCCAATTTAATGTACCCGTGCGTATTCTTCGTAGTGATAATGCTCGAGAATACTTTTCTCAGCCATTTACTTCCTATATGTCGCACTCTGGTATCCTACATCAGTCTTCTTGCCCTCACACACCACAACAAAATGGGGTTGCTGAGCGTAAGAATCGACATCTCCTAGAAGTGGGCCGTACTCTCCTTTTTGAGATGAACGTTCCCAAAAATTTCTGGGGCGATGCGGTTCTTACAGTTTGCTTCCTAATCAACCGGATGTCATCCTCTACCCTGCGAGGCACGGTTCCCCATTCCATTCTTTTTCCCCATTCACCCTTATTTAGCTTACCCCCTCGCATATTTGGGTGTGTTTGTTTTGTTCATCAGATGACTCCCGGCAGGGACAAGTTAGATCCCCGTGTTTTAAAATGTGTCTTCCTCGGCTATTCTCGCACGCAAAAAGGTTATCGTTGTTATAGTCCATCATTACGTCGCTCATTTGTGTGTGCCGATGTTACATTCTTTGAGTTCACCCCTTACTTTTCTACCCCATCATCTCAAGTTAATCTAGATGTTACACTTCCTTTGCCCATTGACCCTATCCCTACGCTATCTTCCTCCGCTCCAGATCCTATCCCCTCCAATCGTTCTTCGGCCCCTTTGCAGGTATACTCTCGTCGCCAGAAGGATGCCTCCGCTGCTGTGCCCATCGATTCTGTGCCCTCAGATTCTTCTCCAGCAGTTCCGCCCATGTCTGACATGGACGTGCCCATTGCCATCCAGAAAGGTAAGCGCACCTGTACTACCCATCCTATTTCTAACTTTGTCTCATATGCGCACCTATCTCCTTCATACTCCTCTTTTGTTGCTTCTCTGTCCTCTGTTTCTGTTCCTAAGTCCGTTTCAGAGGCCCTTATTCTCCCTGGTTGGGCAAAAGCAATGGAGAAAGAAATGACTGCTTTACATCAGAATGGCACTTGGGATCTTGTCTCGCTTCCGCCTGACAAAACTACAGTTGGATGTAAATGGGTGTACACTGTTAAGGTTCATCCGGATGGCACCATTGATCGACTCAAGGCTCGCTTAGTTGCTAAAGGCTATACTCAGGTCTACGGTCTTGATTACTATGAAACCTGTTCTCCCGTTGCCAAGATCGCTTCTATTCGTTTGTTCATCTCTCTGGCTGCCACTTTTCTTTGGCCCTTACATCAGCTCGATATCAAGAATGCTTTCTTAAATGGCAATGTGACTGAGGAAGTTTATATGGAGCAACCTCCTGGGTTTGTTGCTCAGGGGGAGTCTGATTTGGTATGTCGTTTGAAGAAGTCTATTTATGGCCTCAAGCAGTCTCCTAGAGCATAGTTTGGACGATTTAGTGAAGTGGTCATTGAATTTGGTCTTCAGCATTGTGGAGTCGATCATTCTGTCTTCTACAAGCACAGTAAAGTCGGCAGAATATTGTTAATTGTGTATGTGGATGACATCGTGATTACTGGGGATGATCACAGTGGTATTCAAGAACTCAAAAAGTGTTTGCATAGTAAGTTCCAAACCAAAGATTTGGGGCACTTAAAGTATTTCTTGGGGATTGAAGTTGCTCGATCAAGTCGTGGCATTTACCGTCCCGGAGAAAATATGTCCTTGATCTATTGAGCGAAACATGAATGCTAGGAGCAAAACCTATTGACTCGCCTATGGATCCAAACACCAAATTATCGCAGATCGGGGTATACCACTAAATGATTCACTCAATATAGACGGTTAGTTGGAAAGTTGAACTACCCGACGATTACTAGACCAGGATATCTCATTTGTCGTTAGTGTTATTAGTCGGTTCTTGGGTCGTCCAATGATTTGTCACCGGATGCGATGATTCGTATTCTCCGATATCCGAAAGGCGCTCCTGGTTGTGGTTTGCTATATCAAAATTTTGGACATACTCAAATAAAGTGGCTACACGATGCAGATCGGTGGATCACCCCTAGATAGAAAATCTACTACTGGGTATTGTGTGTTTGTTGGTGGTAACCTTGTCTCTTGGAAGAGTAAAAAGCAGACGGTAGTGGCGCGGTCGAGTGCAGAATCGGAATATAGGGCAATGGCGCATACCACTTGTGAGTTAACATGGTTGAAACATTTGTTGGAAGAACTTGGATTTGAACACACTTCACCAATGGAACTGGTATGTGATAATCAAGCAGCACTTCACATTGCATCCAACCCAGTCTTCCATGAGAGAATGAAATACATTGAAGTTGACTGTCACCTTATTCTAGAAAAATTGTTGCAGAAGCAGATTGAGACTAAATATGTAAACTCAGCTAATCAGTTAGCTGATATATTTACTAAACCGTTGGGGGGCTCAAGGATAAAGTACATTTGTAACAAGCTTGGAGCACACAATATATATGCTCCATCTTGAGGGGGAGTGTTAAAGGGTATTTAGGTCTTTTATGTAATACCTAGGGTTTCCTAAGGTATTCCTAACTCTTATTATAAATAGTGGGATAGGCTAACACTATAGTTAAGCCTTCTAATTCTTTTACTTTAACAGTATCGAATAATGCGAATCACAGCTTCCCAATGAGGAACCCGAGGAGCATCCAAGAACTGACTAATGATGCTAACCGCATAGGAAATGTCTGGTCGTGTGATGGTAAGATAATTCAGTTTTCCAACCAAACGACGATATTTTCCTGGTTCTCCAAACAATTCTCCTTCATCTTTCAAAAGTTTCACATTAGGATCAATGGGAGTATCAACAGGACGAGCTCCAAGAAAACATATCTTATCTAACAAATCAAGTACATATTTCCTTTGAGATAAATTGATACCAGCTCATGACCTAGCGACTTCAATACCCAAGAAATATCGAAGCTTGCCTAGATCTTTGGTCTGAAAATGCTTTTGTAGAAATTGTTTCAACCGGGCAATCCCATCAGCATCATCACCAGTGATTACAATATCATCTACATAAACTACAAGAACAACGTAACCTGCACCAGTTTGTAAATGAAATACTGAATGATCTGTCTGACACCTCTGAAGACCAAATTCTAAAACAACCTCAGAAAACTTCCCAAACCATGCCCTTGGTGATTGCTTTAACCCATATAAAGCCTTTTTCAATTTACAAATATAGTTCCGGTACTCCCCCTGAGCAACAAACCCAGGTGGTTGCTCCATATAAACCTCTTCGTGTAAGTCACCATGAAGGAAAGCATTTTTAATATCCAGTTGAAACAAAGGCCAACCAAGGTTAGTGACGATGGAAATCAAAACTCGAATAGAAGAGATCTTAGCAACTGGAGAGAATGTTTCATCATAATCAACGTCATATGTTTGTGTGTAACCTTTAGCAACTAATCGGGCTTTCAATCGATCAACAGTCCCATCAGGATTGAACTTCGGAACAAAGACCCACCTATTACCAACAGGATGTATTCCAGCCGGTGAAGGAACGAGTTCCCAAGTCTTATTTTCATGCAAGGCTGCCATTTCTAATTCCATAGCCTTTCGCTACTCAGGATCAGATAAAGCCTCTGTCACTGTCTTAGGTACAAAAACACTAGAAGTTGGGATGTGAAATAAGAAAAACAAGGTGACAACGAATCAAAAGTAACATAGTGGTTGATAGGATGTTTAGTTACACAAGTACGTTGACCTTTACGGAGAGCAATAGGCAATGATTCAGGATCAGAACAGATGACGGAAGCAGGATCTGTAGACGGCAAGGTGACTGATGGGGCCACAGATGTTGGTGGCTTAGGTCGTCGAGTGTGTAAAGGAGGTGGTGGTTCCTTAGGAGAGGAAGACAACTCTGGTGCAGCAGACGAAGTCGAGTCTAGGTCTGGAGAAATACCAACAGGTAGATATGGTATGGGTAAGCTAGCAGGGACACTAGTGGATTCAGACGATATACTATGATTCGAGAAATAGGGTGTGGACTTGTCAAAAGTGACATCTGCACTCACAAAATAACGTTGTAGAGAAGGATTGTAGCACCGATACCCCTTTTGTGTTTGGGAGTAACCAAGGAAAATACATTTCATAGAGCGAGAGTCGAGTTTGTCACGACCGGGACCGAAATGATGAACATAACAAACACACCCAAAGACTTTGAGAGGCAACGAATGCGGTGGAGAGGAGAAAGACAAAAGAAAGAAGGGAGATGCATCATCCAAAACAGAGGATGGCATGCGATTAATGAGATAGCATGCAGTAAGGACAGCATCACTCCAAAATCGTTTAGGGACATGCATATGACAAGGAAGAGCACGAGTAACGTCTAACAAATGACGATTTTTGCGTTCTGCAACTCCTTTTTGTTGTGGAGTATATGCGCAAGATGTTTGATGAATAATGCCTTTGGAAGAGAGATATGATGTAAACAAAGCAGACATATACTCTTTGGCATTATCAGAACGCAAAATACGGATTTTCTGATTAAATTGAGTTTTGATCAAAGTATGAAAGATTTGAAAGATAGAAAGTAATTCAGAACAATGTTTCATTAAGAACAACCAAATCATACGAGAATAATCATCCACGAAAGTGATAAAATATTGAAATTTATTAGATGAAATATTGATTGGTCCCCATATATCAGAATGAACTATGTCAAATAAACTAGAAACACGGCTAACTGTTCTTGAAGGAAAAGACACACGATGACGTTTGCTAAGCTGACAAGCTTCACATTCAAGAGATGACACATTACGAAGACTCACAACTTGACGTTTTAAAGTGGAAAGATAAGGGTGACCAAGACGACAATGCCACTGCATGGGCGAAACAGAGGACTGGAGAGCCCGAGGAGAAAGATCCAGGTAATACAATCCACCAACTTCATGCCCCATACCAATCATCCTCTTCGTCTTGAGATCCTGAAAAACACATAAAGAAGGATAAAAGGTTACAGAACATTGAAGAGTTGTGGTAATTTTACTAATAGACAATAAACTAAAGGGAAAGCCAGGAACGTGAAGGACAGCTGACAGATCAATATTAGGACTAAGATGGGCATCGCCCAAGCCTGCAACATTAGTTCGGGAACCGTTAGCAAGAGTGACACATTTGGGAGAAATAACAGGATGATAATCAAGAAGAGAAGTAGACAAACTAGTCATGTGTTCAGTTACTCCAGAATCTATAATCCATGGATTGGGAGAGGATGACAATAGGCAGTGAGAAGATGCATTACCTGACTGAGTAAGAGTAGCCATAGAATTGGAAGCGGCATGTTTATAAGCTAAGAACTCAGCATACTCATCTCGTGGTACAAATAAAAAATCGGATTCGGATGTTGAACTAGAGTTAGCCATTGGTCCAGATACAGTATTATGAGCTTCATTAGAAAAAACTTCATTAGCAGATCCAAATGGTTTGCCATGTGCATCCCAACAATAATCAACGGAGTGACCTACACGACCACAATGAGTACATTTTCGAGGTTCACGATTTCCCGAACGACCATTTCCTCTAGTGTCTCGTCCACCCCTAGGGATAAAACCACGTCCACCTCGACCACTACGTCCACCCCTAAATGAACCACCCCGAGCAATAAAAGCAGAACGATCTCCATGGAGTGTACTATCTGATAAGGCAGAGCGCTGAATACGAGAAAATGTCTCTGCAAGACTGGGGAGCTCTTTTCCACCTAATATTTGTACCCGAACTGCTTCAAACTCCAGAGGAAGACCAACAAAGGAATTTAACAACATCAATCTCTTCACGCTGTTTCTCCATAACCTTCAAATCAAGAGAGAGAGGTTGATGTACATTTCTCTCTTGGCAAACAGCTAAAAGTTTATTATAATATTCAACAAGGCTGAAGGATCCTTTCTCAAGCTCGAAGTATTGCTTACACGTTTCATATATCCGAGTAACATTTCCAGTTCCAGAATGTATGTGTTGGAGATGCCCCCAAATTTGTTTAGCCGTAGTCATATAGAGGGATGAAGAACCGATATGAGGCTCGATACTACTGATCATAAGTCCAATTATGGCATTATCCTCTTGATCCCATCGATCGTTGATAGAAGAATCACTTTCGGAAGATTTGGTAGATGGCTTGTCTAAAATCAAGTGATTAAATAAACCTTTACCTCGTAAGAAGACCTCGACGCACCTAGCCCAGTAAGTGTAATTTCTTTCATTCAATTTTTCAGGTGCCATGGGTCCAGTCAAATTAAATATTTCCATCTTGAAAGACATAATAAGGCTCACACAATCAAGCCAAATAAATAAAAGAAAGTCCAGCAAATAAAAGGGCCCAACTGACAAAAGAAGGCCCAAATGACAGCCCAAAATATTAACAAAACTGATTTTGGCCCAAACCAGGCACCACTCCATGCACCAACTCTAAACGATACAGGCCCTCAATCTTCAACAGCTACTACCGGCGACACAGAAGACCACCGGTGGCGCAGATACACAGAGGGCAAAAATTAACGACACAGAAGACCCAATGACGGCAGCGCAAACACTGACGAACCACCACAGAAAACACATGACCCACGACAACGCCAAGATCTGTCACAACCCACGGCTGCCACGACAACCACCGTTCGCTGACACACACGACGCAGCGGTCATCAACATACTCAGGTGCGTTTTCTTTTACTCAACCATGGAGTTCGAGACTACCACATGGGAATTTCAGAGGAGGAAAAACAAAAGGAAGAAAAAGAAAAAGAGGAATGAACGGTGTCGGGAAAAAAAAATAATAATAAATAAATAAATACTAAACCCTAAAAAATTGCTCTGATACCATGTTTGAACGAGGGTTTAGTACAAGAATTAGAGAGAAGACATTAAGCTTCTTCCTCCCCTCTAGTTTCATTATATAGAAGAATTAGAGTACACGTTTGGTAACTTGGCACAAGAATGGAAACTCAATAAACTCTAATTATACTCTTGCCTAATTGACGTGATTTACTTCCTTAACAGGGATAAAATTGGGGAAATTTTTATTCACACTAGTGCCAAGGATAATCAGGTGAAAATCCTCATCTTCTTATGAAAAAACACTAGGAATTTAAGGAAAGAAAAATAATAGTACGCCTCTCATAAAAACACTTGGATGCAAACTCCTTGAAATTTATCGAATGATCAATCCTTTAATAAAATCACAATAAATGTGAAAAAGAAAAAAGCCATAGAAAATCCCTGCACTTTTCTCTCAGCCATCAAATTTCTATCATCCCACTTCCTATTCCCCACTATGTCCCATTCAGCTCCCGTATTAGCTCTCTCATTTTATTTTTTATTTTTTGGCCAGCAACACCATCAAATATCTAAAGTCTAGGCGAGTTTTTAGCCCTCCACCTATGATCTTTTCTATGTTAATATCTATTTTTCAGTTAGTTCCTTTAGCTACGAGTAAATCAGCAAATGCATTTTAAGCCCCTGTTTGTTTCCCTTTAAAACAAAACTCTTTAATTCTTATATTCATTTTCAATCACGCATTCCTGCAACAAGATATTTTGCGCATAAATTCCAAACTTTTTCTTACTTTATAACCACACATTTTCCAAAAATATTACTATTCAAACATCATTTTTTCTCAATAATAGCCATCGAACAGGGGCTAAATATTCCTCATCGACTTGAATAGTTCTTGTAGAAGGTCTTACGAAGATAATAAAATACTGATTTTGTCAGTTTATTTTCACTTACTTTCCAAATTTTTATGAATGAATGGTACAAATGGAATGCATCTTTTCAGAGTACAACACCTAAGAACACAAGAGCAATAGCTTGTACCAAAATTGTATATTGAAAGGTTATTACTTAAGAACTATGAATTTATCAAGCTGCATAATTTTGACACTGTAAAATGGGTGTGTTCATGATATTTTGCAAAGGTATTTGTCCACAGTGAACAGTGGTATGTTAATGATTCGGCATTTATATTAGACAGACGTGTAAGAGAATGACGTGAATATGCACGAGAGAAGGAAATAACATGAAATATATGCAGTTTAGCAAGGAAGTTTTCTCACAGCTTTTGGGCTTGAATAATGATGCTTCCACCAGATCCCCCGCCCCCAAGTGATCCTCCATCACCACCTTCTGCAGATACAGATCCATTTATATAAAGAATATCCTTTACATCAAGCAAAACACGTCCACCTCCATTTCCCCCATACTTGTGTGTATCAGATGTGCCACCACCCCTGCTACCACAAGCCCATGGACTAGACAAAGTTGTCCATGAATAGGCATCACCACCCCAATTATTTGTATGATTAGTTTTCAGACAGGAAGCACCACGGCCACCATGCCCTCCACCAGCTCCATCATTGCCGACTGGTGTTCCACTAGTCTGAGAAGGCGGTGTTCCCCCCAAGGCTGTGGTATTTATAGAAGAATTAGGTCCCATAGTCAGACTGGAAGCAGAAAAAATAACAGTGCCAGAAACTATAGTCGCATTTTGACCAACTTTAACAGTGCCGGATAAATTGAAACTTATTGTACAGCCTTCTACTGGACAAACAATTGATACATAAGGAAGTATCTCCAAGTTCCCAGAGCCAAAGACAAAAATGTCAGTATTTATATGCAGGTTTGAACTGAGCAAACAGGTAGTATTAAATGATCCAACACCCTCCAAGTCCTCGCAAGTAGTAAAATCAGCTGGCTGGCTTGAAAACCTCGATTCTTGAAGTCGACTAGTGACACTGGTTTGAGTTCCATCACTTAGAAATGTCCCCGAATGACGATGATTTAATCCTTCCCCTAACATAAAGGAGCCACCTTTGTTCAAATCTGTGCTATGAGAGACCACACACGTTAAAAGATATCCCAACAAAATGCACCAGTAAATGCGATATCGAATTTTCACTGAAAGCATCATCATCCGCCAAAACAAAATGCTTCAACATTCAAACATGAACTTGGAAAAACTGCTATAAGTATCAAAGGGCAACTTAGTATGATCAGTAGAGCCAAAGTTAGATCAGGCCGCTAAAGATAACCTTCAAATCATCCCATTATTTTTCTAATCCTTGTATATCACAGAAACTATTCATAAACAGTGTCGCACCATGATCCAGCACGTGAGAAATTTCCTGTAATCAGAATTTATAACCGGGTATGAATCTGAGCTCAAGAAAATTAAAACAAAAAAAAAAGGCTAATTTTTTTCCACCAAGTCTAGAATTTTTTATTTTAGGGGCTGAAGAATTGACCCAGTTCAACCAAACTTGACTAAAATAAGAAAATTCAACATAACTTCAAATTTTCGTTCTAAAACTTAGAAAATAAAACAAAAAAGAAAAAGGCCAATTTTTTTCCACCAAGTCTATAATTTTAGGGGCTGAAGAATTGACCCAGTTCAACCAAACTTGACTAAAATAAGAAAATTCAACATAACTTAAAATTTTTGTTCTAAAATAAAAGGAAAGCTGGAAATGAGATATACAGTAACAAAGAGATATCCATCGGTACGGGAAAAAACAAAATTCAATACTACTGCACACCGCCTTCCAATTCTCGTTCAAGAAAAAGTACATAAATATAAAGAGAAAGTGATAAGGAGGGAGAGAACTGACCCAGAGGATGAAATTCAGTTGAATCTCAGAAGAGGGTTGGGATTCAATTGTGAAATTCTATGCTTTCTCTTTTTTAACTAATCTTTATAGTGAAAGCAAATCTATTCAGTCAGCGTCTGGTATCTCTTTCTCAGTCAAGATTGATTGATTCCCTATTTCTTTTCTTGCTCTGCAAATTAAGAACAAAAAATTGAATAATTTAACATTTGAAAATGGTAGATAATGGTGGGGGAACGGTGTGATGATGTGATGGCAATGGGCCCTTAAATTTTTATTTTTTTATTTTTGATTTGAAAATCCATTTTGTGTCCTTGTATCTCAGTATCTGTATACTGGAGTTGAGTAGAAATACAGTTCTGTTCGCAGGTTGGGGTTTGGGAGTGGACAGTTAAGTGAATGAAAGAGTTTATACAATGTTTGGCTTGTTTTGGCTTTACTTTTATGTAAAAAGTTTTTTTTTTTAATTTTTAGAATAGGTTTTACTTATCATCAAATTATTCATAGTTGTAAGCGTTTTGTACTTCGACCATAAGTAAGAGCTATTTTTAATTAGTAATAATAATAATAATAATAATTTTAGAAAGTAAGCAAAAAATAAACACTATGAACATGTTTATAAACAATTACGTATTTTTACTAGAAAATTAATATGGATTAAACTATATGTACTAGAAAACGTACTATATGAATTACTACATCACCAAGTGGCGGTGCCCCATTGGAGAGTCGGCTGTTGGGCCGAGATAATAATAATTTTAGAAAGTAAGCAAAAAATAAACACTATGAACATGTTTATAAACAATTACGTATTTTTGCTAGAAAATTAATATGGATTAAACTATATGTACTACAAAATGTTCGGCCCCACAGCCGACCCTCCAATAGGGCGCCGCCACTTGGCGATGTAGTAAACCATGTAGTATTACATGTAGCACATGTAGCATATTCCAATTAATATAGACGTGTTTTAAAAACAATTATGTATTTTAATCATAAGTATGAACTATTTTTAAAAAGTAACTTTTAAGTCGAGAGTGGATCAGATTATTTGGTTTGTAAAAAGACAAGAATATACGAAATCTTGAGTAGTTATAAATGATTGACTAAAGATGAGAGAAGTGATGAGGAATCAAGTAGTGTGCTTTCAGCTCATTAGTGGGAGATGTTGAGGCGGCTGAAGGTGGTGTCAAAGGTGAAAATATTTATGTTGCAAGAGCCGGTTTTCACGGGTCATGGCCGGCCCGTCTGTCTTGACACCTCTAGGAAGGAGAAATCAGTTTGGAAGGGTCTGCCCGATGGTGATCTCAAATTAAACATAAATGTTCTTGTTCGAGACATGGTAATAGGGTTTCAGACGGTGATTAGATACGCATAGGGATGGAGCTAGCAGCCTTTTGTTGTAGGAGACATGGGAGATTGAGCTCGTGGTGGTAGAGGTGCCAGCTCTTCGCGCTGGTCTTTATGTACCAAACATCAGAACAATCGGATTTCAATAGCAAAATGTGATGCCCAACGTCAAGAATATGTAGTGAAAAAATCCACCAGCTCCTATAGGTCGAGTCCCATAAGACATTAGCACACATTTTGTATAGAAATAATACTTCAATATCAAGGGTGTCCGTGTTATCCCTCTGCTTCACTAGTTAAGAGCTTGTTTGAGCCCCATTTTTTATTTTTATTTTTTTGTTGCAAAAAATGCATTTTAAAATAGTAATTTGATGGAGAATGTGTGGTTAAAAAATAAGAATATGATTTGATTTTGTGTGTAATATTATTTTATTGAAAAATAAATAGTTAAAAATAAGAGAGGGAAAAATATATTTTGAAAATAATATGTACCAAACAAGAGGTAAATATATAATTTTTAGAACAACTTCAAGAGACTCTTTATTTATAAAAAAACATTTTCAAGAAACTCTTTAAATATACAATACTCTTTATTGTAGAGAATCGATACTTAAAAAGAGAGTTACAAGAGACTCTCTATTTTAATTTTTTAAAATAGAAATTGAGTTTGTTTCTCCAAATTTAGATAGTTTAACACACTCTCTATTTTTAATGTACAATAAATGTATTTAATAAATCACAAATCTCAATACTCTATTTCTTAAACTATTCAAATCACGTTTAAATTTATTGGTCAATTGACATATAAAAAATTATTTTAAATGAACTATGAAAAGAAATCAATAAATGTCTCTTGAAAAAAAATAAAATAAAGAGTCGAAATAGAGAGTTTATGACTTTTTGATTACAATCATAGGTCATTAAAAATAGAGAGAGAGTTTGTCTCTCTAAATTTGGAGAGTCAAACCCAGAGATGGATTTAGCTCAACCCGTTAATTTTTATTTTTTTGTGTAAAAACAAAAAATTCTTGTAAAAATATTTTTTATTTGTAAATTTTTTTTTCTACATATTAACCCGACTTATGGTTCGATCATGGATTCATCTCTGGGGTCCAAACTCACTCTTTATTTTAAAAAGTTAAAATAGAGAGTCTCTTAAAACTTATTTTTAAAACTTAACTCTTTAAAAATAAAGATCGCTTTGTTTTTAGAGATGCTCTTAATAAACATATTTGCATAATTTCTTGTAATTTTTGAGGACAGTGGTTACTTTTTCCAAAATTTCTCCAGCTTTAATGTTAAAATGGGTAACTCACTTATTTATAAATTTCATCCAGAAAATTTATAAACTATTTTTACTTATATAAGTAAATTTAGTTAAGATGAGCTTAACTAAACATGGTAGTCCCGGGGAGTCCAACGTGGGAGTTAGAACAGTCATGCACATTAGCATAGCTGCTGTTCACTTTGATGATACTCGACCTCTTTGCCCTGCTTTTGCCTTTATTTCCGGAATTGCCACTCAATATCTTCTCAGTATCAAAATATTTGCTTTTACTTTTTCTTTCTATGTTTTTATATGTTAAGAATAGTTAGATTTGTTATTTATTTGGAACTCATACCATGCTTGTATAATAAATTAGGATCATTTTTAAGGACGAGTATTAGAACTACAGGCAAAACGTCCGCAAACTGAATACATAAGCTGATTTGTATAGTTGAATCATGCTTCTATCAGTTCTATGGTAAATTGGTTGATAAGTATTGTAATTTTGAATAGGGTCATCATCGAATGAGGAGTATTTGAACTACAAATAAAATAATAAGTTGATGGTTTTGTATTATGGCTTGTAATCAAGAAATCCTATTGCAACTTCAAGAATAGTGTGAAGATTAAAATTGTAAATGGGGTTTGAACTCAACAAAAAAGGGAATTAATGAATTAACTAGTTTCTTATAACTTCATCTCTAAGATCGGCAAGAACTAGCATATCGAAGATCGATCCTCATTCTCAGGCACTATCGAACTAGTTTGTTCGTGGCATGTCAAAGTCACGAGATGTGGGTCTTTGATCCCAATCTTTCACATGGAATTGGCCTTTGACTCCATGTTGAACATGTGGACAGTTCATGACAACCCCTCCTACCTCTGAAGGCAGTCGAGGGAAGCGGGTTATGGGATGGGCGGCTAAGGATTGAGGTTCTTCTCCAAGTGAAATCTCCTAGTATATGAAAGATTGAAAAGTATTTCTGTTGTTGTGGAATAAGAAGCCTTCGGTGATTGCCGATTAATAGTTGGGCAGTCGAGAAGTAGTTATATAGGCCAAGCCACCTATCTACCCCATCCCTTTCAATTCATTAATTAATAAAAGATAGGAAATGTTTAATTAACTTAATAAAATATAAATAACTTTTATACAATTGTACAATACACTACAGCCAAATCAGAGGTACAATATATTGCAGTTAAACTAAATGTACAATACATTACAGTCAAATATTGGCCTAAAAGTTCATTTTGGGCCTTTTAATCCATTCGGCCTTTCAAGTTGAAATTTTTATGTAGTTTTAAAAAATAAATATAAAAAAATGACAATGAACGCCAAGATGTGCCTATGCAAGCCTAGGCGTTCCTTAAAGTGGTCAACACTTTCGTTAACAGCTAAATAGCGCATAGGTCCTGGATTCGACATTTTTGCCATGCCTCATGCCTTGGCATCTCCTTCAAGGCGCACCATTTAGAATACTGGTGATTAGTAGCTAGGTCGGTCGAGAAGTAGTTACATAGGCCGAGCCACTTATCTACCCCGTCCCTTTCAATTAATTTATTTGTTCTCTATCGCCGTTCTTGGTTTGGGAGCTTTCGAGCCCTCTCGATCTTTTCCGTAGTTGAGAAGGGAGAAGGAGTCTAAATCAATGAACATTAATTAACCATCATTGATGGACGTTGTGCACTCAATATCGCTACTATGCTTAGTCCCCACTAGATAGCAAGAAAGCAAGGACCGATGAGCCACATCTTTCTTCTCTCGGTCGAATTTGTCGATGCTCGTGTACGAAGATATCAAATGGGCTACATCAAATTCGCATGCCTCGGGAACCCATGTATTTCAATTTATGTTGATGTGGTTACTAATTTGTAATTTTGAATTCGATTGCAATTCTTGAATTTTTCTAGTGTATTTTTTCTCTTGATGTATTCTATCATGGCCAATATAGTGCTATTGTTATCTTTGCTTGACAATGTACATTTTGTATTTACATTGCCCGTTTCACATTTTAGATTAGTCTAGAGATCCAAGTTTAAATGTTCATGCAAACCTTTTACACTTTCACGATCAACTATTTTAACCTCAAATTACCGTGAAATTGATTGATCGAAACACAAGCGCAAAAGTTGTCAACTGCAATGTTCATAATGTTTGCTAACGATTGAATGTTCATTTTTAGCAATGTTTCAACCTTCCTTACTAGACGAGTTAGAACATTGTGAAAACTGAACTTTGACACATTTTAGAAATTGATGATGGTAACAACATTCTAAGTTGTTGCAATCAAAGTTTAAATTTTACCGTCGCGACATGGTAATTTTTTAAAAATGAATTTTGGATTGAACTAAATCCAACTCTCAATATGGGTCGTAGGATCAATTCTGTTTTTAAATTCCAAACTTATCTCATACATCATTTTCAACTTTCCATAAATGTAGGACTAAAATGTGACAGAAGTTTTAGACCAAAATACATTAAATTGAAGAGGTTTCAATATTACGACATAACTGTTGACAGCTGTGAAAAACATACTTTTCATTGTAATTGAGATTTTAGCCCTCAAATTACACTTGGTAAGCGAAAATTGTAAATGATCCTATCACAAAAGTACTAACAAATCAACTTATAAAGAAACAAGTTCTTAAATATAATATCATTTATTGAGCAGCAAACAAAACTACATAAAATCACTCTTAAAAACCATATCCACTAATATATATTGGTTTTCTATGTATAATTAACCAAATTTTAACTCCATTTTCTTTCTTAACGCAATCCAATGTAAGAAATGCGAGGATTAAGCATCCATTATACGTTGAATTATTTGCTTTTAAGTGCCTCTTTTATGGTAGAATTAGTCTACAAAACTCTTAAGAGTACGATTCTACGATATATCGCATGGAAAAATTATACATCATGTTTTGCTATGCAAATAAGCCCATTTCTCGTCTTACTTCGATCATAAGTATATAAACAACTTAGAATATTTGAGACAAAACATCAAAACAAGGAAAATGGACAATTATATTCCACTATATCTTGATGTATATAAATACCACATAGTTTACCTTTACAATATTAAATTATTCACAATATTAAATTGTTTATTAATTAAATCATGTAACTTTATCTCTACGTTCCGTGTATTGTGAATCATTAATATCCTAACAAACAAATATATTTGATTGTTGGACTGTTGCTAGGTGTAAAGGCACGGCATGCACGGGTGTCAACATTTGGAAACTCGTCCAACGACTACAAATATATTTAATTAATTAATAAGTTTGAATTTATTCAAATTTAAGAGAAAGATTGGTTTAGACTATAGACAATATACACGATAAAAGTCATGCATCACTACAAGCAAGTTGGAATTTATCTAATCAAGATATTATATAATGAATCCAAATTTTAGAGAAAATTGGTTTAGACTATAGACAATAGACACGACAAAAGTCATGCATAACTAGGGGCGTTTAAGTGGATTAATCTAAACCGACGAGTCGAGCAGTAATTTCTTGTGCCAATTGCTCGTAGCATGAGCCTACTCGACATAATAAGTGACGTTAATATGTGATTCAAATTTGGTTGGTATTGATGTTTTTGGTTGAAAAATGAGTTAAGGAGGTCAAAATATGTCTTGGGATGTTTCGGGACAAAGATTGGGCGCTTGGGTGCCATACAAGGTGTTTGGAATCAAGTTGGACCCAAAACAAGGCGTTTAAGCGCCTATACATGCAGTGACTAAGCGTTGTCACTGTCACCCGCTTACCGTTCAAGCATCATGCGTCGCTCGACCGACATGAGATTGCCGCTCGAGCGACGTATATATACGGGGAAAATTTATTTCCTTCTTTAGATGTGATTTTTTATCATCTTTTCATCTAAAAACGTATTTTTTGGAATCTTATATATAGTGCACATGATTCTTAGCTTTTAAATAAGTTAGGACAAGTTAAACAATATTGAAAACACAATATTATTGTATTATCTTCTTTATTGTGAATTTTTCTCTTCCGCTAAATTTCTTGTGTTCATCTTGTGTTGTGATTGCTATTTGATATTGTGTCGTATAATCTCGTTACTAATTTCTAACAAGTGGTATCGGGGCTTAAATTTGATTTGTTCAAGAACTTGTTCTTGTGGTAGCAACTATAAAGGAATTAAATGTTTCAACATCCATTGAACTTTTGACATATATCATAATTTACTCACCGAATTTTACTTCCCACTGGCCACTCAACTTTATGTTTTTGCACTCGATCACTCACGGGATGTTTTTAATTTGAATTTTCGCCTATGTGGTTGGCTGAAATCATACGTGGCAATTAACTCCTTCCAAAATTTAAATAAGATTCAACCTGGACGACACCTCATCAAAATCATGGAATCCCAAACAAAACCACACAAAATCACTAAACCAAACAAAAAATCCCCAAAATTTCCAAACCCTAAGTCCCAAATCAAAGCAGCGGCAATCAATTGAGGACCACAAAATCTTGGATTATTGAAGTCGTGCACAAGGAGCGACCATGTAATTCACAAACTATTTTTTTTCCTTAGAAAGAGTTCATAGGGTAAAATGAATTTGTGATACTATTTTAAAATATTTTCCATTTTTAGGGGGGGATTTCTTGATTTTGTTTACAGTGATAAAATATGGGTTTTTGTTTGAATTGGTTTTGAATATGATATTTCTTTTTTCATATGAAACTGGTGTTTCATTTATAAATGAAAGATTTGATGATTATGAAATTAGTTGCCTGGATTTATATACAACTGGTGTTTTGCCTGAATTTACGAAATTGATTGAGGACTCCCAATTTTTCATTTTTATTGACAATGATCATCTTCAATCCCTGGCCATGTACATAATCTGTTTGTTGAATGTTTTCCCCAAACTTATATGTCTTTCCCTGATGTTGTGATTTTAATTTGTTGTAAAGTCGATATTATTTTTCTTTTGATAATTCAGCAAGTTTGCATCCAGTATGATCATTATATGCCCACTCTTGTGTATATATTATCACTTCATAACTCTTATATGTTGTGCCACTACTGATTAAATTTTATAGTATTTTCATTTTATGGCATGTTACGAGGACGATCCGGACTTCATAGATTCTGAGAACGACTTGGCATTTGAAGAAAACATCTTGTATGACCGAAATGTGACCGATGGGATCGAATGTATGACCAGCAAAGGAAGACGACATCATTGAAGCGGAGGCTGAATCAAGAGACATAGATGATGCGACTTCTTCTAACTTCACAACGCGAAGGGCACGAACAAGACGAAGTCCGAAGACAACAGGAAAATCCACGCAGTCCACAGATGAAGTCCAAAGACAACATCAAAGTCCAAATCCGATGAATTATGTTTTTGGACTGCATCAATGACTGCACCTTATTGTCAGATTATTAATGTACAAACAGGAAAACTAACGGATGCACTGTCATTATTTTATAGAGTAAGGGATGCACTGTTAGTGATTGTTATGCATTTACATTTTTGGTGTTTTTGGAATTTTATGAAGTTGGTGAATGTTCAAATCATATTTTTTAATTTGTTACTGTATGTGTTGGAAGATTTGTATTGAATAATATTGTTATTGTCTGAGTTGGAATATAATTTTTATTCAGGGATGAGCTCAAATATGCAAGGAAAGAAGATCTTAAATGGGTGAATCTGATGAAGTACACATGAGAGCGGTCTATGATTTACTAGGTTTAACGTGCTTACATTGTGATATAAACGTCTCTCTATCCCATTGACCATTACACTATAGGATGTGCAGTTCATTCTCTATTTCAATTTTCTTGTATACATGTTAACAGCAATTTACATGGGATATCCAAGATGATCTTGGCCCTGTTTTCACATTGTCCGGTTTTGACAATGTTTTTTCATAGCATTTACATGGTTTTCATGAGGAAAAGATAAAGTTCTTTCCAACCCAAATGTTTCCAGCAAGATGATGTCAAAATGAAAGTTGCAAACACGTCCTGCTAAATAAAAGTTAGACAGATTGCAAATTATTCCCAAAGTGTGCTTCTGCCTTCAGACCGAATGGTCGAATGGATATGGCCGTTGACGTCTTTGCATTTCATCTTGATCGTAATAACTATGCACAAACTCGTTCGTTAACAACTCTGTTGCTCTGTGTTTCAATCGGTTCTAATTCATCTTCAAACCAATCCTGTATTAAAAAGGAATCATACTCAGAATATATACTGTTAGGCAGAGGCATATGAAATAGCAAGGTTATACTCTCATCGAAATGTAGTAGAAATAATATTAGTGCTATGAAGAGTGGATGTTACAGAGCACATAACTTACAGCAAACAAATATGAATATTTGAATGAAAAGTACAAAATAGGAAACAAATTCCTGCCTGCCCGTCAATTCATAGGTTCCCTAATAGTATCGACTTCGCAACAAATTAAAATCACAACATCAGGGAAATGCAGAATAAGTTTGGGGAACACATTCAACAAACAGATTATGTGCATGGTCAGAGAAGATGGTTATTGTTACTAAAAACTGAAAAAGTTGGGAGTCCTCAATCAATTTCATAAATTCAAGCAAAATGCCAGTTGTATATAAATCCAAGCAACCAATTTCATAAATTCATCAATTCAAAAATAATCAAATCTTTCATTTATAAATGAAACAACAATTTCATATGAAAAAGAAATACCACGTTTAACTGTATACCAAAACCAATTCAAACGAAAACTCATTTTTCATCACTAAAAACAAATCAAGAAATCCCCCCCATAAATGGAAAATGAAATAAAAGTTCATCCCAAGAAGTTCGAATATTTTAAAATAGTATCACAGTCATTTTATCCTATGAACTCTTCCCGTGGAAAAAGAAAACCAAATGTTTTGGGAATTACCTGGTCCCACCATGTTCACGACTTCAATAATCCAAGATTTTCGTGGTCCTCAATTCATTATTGCTTTTTCGATTTGGGGCTTAGTGATTGGAAAAATTGGGATTTTTCTTTTGGTTGGGTGATTTTGGAAGGAACAGGGAATTACGTTTTGCTAAGAAAGAGAAAAGCATGTTTGGGAGTCCTCGGTTTTGACAAGGTGTCTGTTAGATTTGGAAAGATAGAATTATGATATAATTGATTTAGGAGAAATCTAAATTTTGTATTCAATCTCTTGTAATTAAATTGAATAAAATGATACAAGGAGCTGTCCTTATTTATCCAGTTCAAAGGATTCTTATCCTAACAAATTCACCAACTAAATTACACGTTACTGAGCAAGGAAAAACAAATCTGTACAAAGGAAAAACAATCTAACAAACATTCTTGTATACTATTCCATTTCCTGCCTTATCATCAGTCCCTATTGGCATCTTTTCTTGCTGATTGAGCTCTAGCTGGTTCATATCCTCTTGTTGACCGGGCTGCAGTTGATCTCCATCTTCTAGCTGCTTTAATAGTCCCCCGCAAGGTGGAGAGTAAATATTCGTTACTCCTATCTTAGATAAACAAGAATAAAAACTTTAAGAATTTAAGGCCCTAGTCAAGATATCTACAATCTGTAATAACAGGATGATCTGACTCAAAAGACTCAATGGCTGTGTTGGATTCTGTGATGTCAAGATCATTGCCTTTAGGGGATTCTACATAAGATGAATTATTTGAAGTGTTATGCTCATTATCAACTGAGGGGGTCACATGAGGGTCATTGGAGATGACAAGGTTCTGTGTAAAACTTAGAAGATCAAAATCAGTCAAGGAGGTATTGAAATTCATGTTTTTGAATGGAAAAATCTCTTCATGAAAGTTGACATTTCTTGAGATAAATACTTGTTCTGTTCTCAAGTCCAGCAGCCTATACCCCTTTACCCCAAAAGGATATCCAATGAACACACATTCCCTAAACTTTCTATCAAACTTTCGCCTACCATTGACAAGAGTGGATGCATAAGCCAAGCATCCAAAAACCTTAAGGTGAGAATAGTTGGGTCTGACCTGGAACAGAACTTCAAAAGGAGTTTTGTGATTTAAGATAGGTGTTGGTGTTCTATTTATAAGATATACAGTTGTTAGTATAAAATCATTCCAGTACTTTAAGGGGAGTCCACTTTGAAACTTAAAGGCTCTTGCCACATTCAAAATATGTTGATGTCTTCTTTCTACGACCGCATTTTGTTCAGGTGTCTCAACACACATTTTTTGATGTATTATACCCTTCTTTTTGTAGAAATTTGTCATGTTTAATTCCCCACCGTTATCTGTTCTGATGGTTTTAATCTTTGTTTCAAATTGAGTTTCCACCATAGCACAAAAACTTTCTAAGGCAGAGGAGGCATCAGACTTAAAATTTAGCATATAGGCCCATGTACATCTACTAAAATCATCAACGATAAATAGAAAATACTTAGAATTATCTTCGCTGAATTCATTACAAGGCCCCTAAATATCACAGTGAATTAATTCAAAGCATTTCTCTATTTTGTCGTGGCTAGAATTAAAAGGCAATCTATGTAGTTTAGCTAAGGGATAAATGGGACAATGACTGGTGCTAGATGATGCAGGGATAAAGGTGTTTTCATTAGGACTGAAATTAGAGTATGAAGAGTGACCTAATCTGTAATGCCACAGATTAAGCTCTTTATTATTCCTGATAACAGATGCAAAGGAAGTAGGTAGATGCTTGAACTGATTGATGGTTTCTATCATAGATGAAGGGGAGACTTCCTTTCTCACCATGTGATATAGTCCATTTTTCACTTCACCCATTCCAATCGTTTTCCATGTCGAAAGGTCCTAGACATAACAATAGTTGGAGAAGAAAGCAAGACAGCAGTTAAGAGTTTGAGTGAGTTTCTTTGCTGAAATTAAATTGAAGGTGAAACTAGGAATGCAAAGGAGATTAAACAAAAAAATATTTTCTGAAATTTTCACAGTTCCCATATGTGTGGCTGGGACACTTTCACCATTTGGTAAGGCCACAGAGTGTGTCACTTTAGATTGAATGGATGTAAAAAATGAGATGGAACAGGTCATGTGATCCGTTGCTCCCTTGTCAAGAATACATGGAGTTTCAAGATCATTTTCATGATTGTTCTGATGAAATGTGGTTAAACTTAAAGGTTTACCAGATAATTTATGACTGAAGTTATCTGATAAGGAATGATATGTGGAAACTTGGACATTGTTTGAAGAAGCAGGCTGCCGATGATTTGCTGTTGGCTTGAGGAGTGCCATTAGTTGAGAATATTGTTCTTGATTTAATGACATCTGGCCTTTGTCTTTCACCACCTCCTGATTAGAAACAATATTTACAGCTGATTTTCCCTTATCACTCAGCCTCTGCACCTGTGGGAATCCATGAAGCTTATAGCACTTTTCGACTGAATGCCCAGGGATCTGACAGTAAGAGCATAATGGCTTGTTTGGATTTGCCTTGAAACACCTTTCAAGGGAATGGCCTGTGATTCGGCAATGAGAACAATAATATCTATCCCTGTCTTTCTTCTGCCAAGAAGAACTTTGGTTTCCTCCTTCTTTAAAGTTCCTTTTGCTTAGAAAGGCCAAGGGATCTGAATTGACTGAACCAGTGTTTGATGTTTCTCACCTCTTTTCTTCTTGTTAGATTAAGGAATATACCTCATTCAAACTAGGAAACGGCTTAATCAGTAGAACCTGAGCCTTGATTTCTTTATAGGACTCATTCAACCCCATTAAAAACTTCATGACCCAGTTCCTCTGCTGGTTTTCAATTACTATCTTCAGGCCACCACAGGTGTAGCAAGGGATATTCTTATAGTTTAGTACTCGTCTAGTAAGATCTTGAGTTTGGAATAATAAATACTCACAGTGTCTTGGTTCTGCATTAGGGTAGTAATGTCCTTAACTTCAAAAATGCATGGAGCATTTTGTTGGTAGAAACGCTGCTCAAGATCAATCCAAAGGAGATGGGCTGTTTCAGCATAGATGGTGCTGCTCTTGATATCAATAGCCATAGCGTTCTGCATCTAGGTAATGACAATGTCGTTGCATCTTAACCAATGTTCCATTAAAGGATCATTAGGATCTTTCGACTCACATAGAGTCCTATCAATAAATCCTAATTTGTTTTTTATTCTTAGAGCTCTCTTCATCAACCGATCCCATGAATAATAGTTATTGGACTCCAAAATATGCGTTACCAGCATAAGAGCTCCTCCATCGTTGCTGCTAATGAAGCAAGGGCTGTTGGGATGAGTTGGGTTATGAGGAAGAGCCATTGAATTTCTGTCATCAGCTGGCTGAGGATTTTGAATGGGAATTGGATTTGTGCTTGAATCAATAGGTGAGTTCGACTCTTCCATTTCATGCTCTGATACCATGTTAGAATTGGAAAGATAGAATTATGATATAATTGATTTGGGAGAAATCTAAATTCTTTTTTGAATCTCTTGTAATTAAATTGAATAAAACAGTGCAAGAAGTTGTCCTTATTTATACAGTTGAAAGGAATCTTATCCTAACAAATTCACCAACTAAATCACATGCTACTAAGCAAGGAAAAACAATCTAACAAACTTCCTTCTAGACTATTCCATTTGCTGCCTTATCATCAATCCCTATTGGCATCTCTTCTTGCTGATTGAGCTTTAGCTGGTTCATATCCTCTTGCTGATCGGGCTGCAGTTGATCTCCATCTTCTAGCTGCTTTAATAATGTTGGCATCTCATTTAAATTTTGGAAGAAGTTAATTGCCACATAAGATTTCCATCATCCACATAGACGAAAATTCAAACGGAAAATATCTAGTGAATGATGGAGTGCAAAAACATAAACTTGAGTGGCTAGGGGAAAGCATTGTAAAGTTCGGCGAGTAAGTTGGGGCATATGTCAAATTTAGCGAGTGTTTAAGCATTTGACTCAACTATGAAGTATGATATTCTGTTTTTGGATTACAGCACTAGATTTTCGATGTGGCGCGTGAAGATGCAAGCAATGCTCGTTCAGATAGATTTGAAAGACGTTTTATTGGGATTTGATAAGATGCCCTCAAATTGATCGATGAAGGAGAAACAACATAAGGAACGAAAGGTCCTACACAAATTCATATTCATTTCTCGAATCATATTCTTCAGAACGTTTTAAAAGAGAAAGTTGTAGCTGCATTATGGTTGAAGTTGGAGCAATTATGAACGACGAAGAATTTGACCAGCACATTGCATTTGAAACAACATTTGTATTCTCATCATATGCTGAACGTACATCCTTAGAAAATCATCTTTTTGTCTTTAAAGAAATTGTCACAAATTTGAAGACCTTAGAGATTAAATATGATGAAGAGGTTTGATTATTTTTGTGTTTGTTGCCTTTTCATATATGTCGTTTAAAGACATGATATTATACAATCATGATACTTTCACCATTGATAAAGTATATGATATTTTCAAAGAACAAGATGAAGTGTCTTGTTGGATCTGAGGTTCAAAGAGAAAGACTTGTTGTTCATGGTGATTATAAGATGGGTAGTTCAAAGAGAAAGCCTTTGTAACTATTGCATGAAGAAGGGATATATAAAGAAAGATTGCTATAAGTTGTAAAATAGAGATAAATTGGCTGCAAATCAAAAGGAGAAGCAACCAGAAACTTCTGGTGAAGCCGACATTATAGAAAATTGCAAGGTGATGGAGAACTTTGGTTATTTCTGACGATAACTCCAAACGTGACAATGATTAGATTCATAATGCAACTTGCATTTTTCATGTGTTCCAATTGGGATTTTTTTTTTCAAAAAGAGTTGTGATAATGGGTAATAATGAACATTGCAAGACAATTGGTATTGGAAGGGTCAAAATAAAATGTTTGATAGGACAGTTTGGACATTTTATGAAGTGAAACATGTGCTTGATTTGAAGAGAAATTTTATCTCTTTGAGTACTCTTGATTCAAAATGGTACAACTACACTGATGAAGATGGAGTCTTGAAAGTGAGTAAATGTGCCCATGTTATATTGTAGTGACAGAGAATGTCCCAGTTATGTGTTTTGCAAGGTTTTACATAATCATTGGAGAATAATTATCAAAAATTACATTCATATGTGGATATTCAGTTTGGTATGGTACAATTGAAGTTTTGTTTGAGGTCTACATTGAAAAATACATCTCAGTCAAGTTCAGAAATTATTAATAATGTCACTTTGCCACCACCATTAGTGGTGCCATCGTATTCAATTGTTAAAGATAGATCCAGGAGAGATATTAAGTCTCCACAAAGGTACGGAAAAACTGATTTAGTGGCGTATGCTTTATGTGTGGTTGAAGTTATTGAGTCTAGCAAAAACCTTCTACATAAGAGGTTGTTGTGGTAATTCTGTTACATGGTATATTTTTGTCATGCCTGGCAATTTGCGAATTATTCGTGAATTTGTTGCTCGTGGTGATAATTCATGCACCTTTGACACCAGAGGTAATTCTGTTGAGCATTGATTGAATTCAGTTGATTTTCAGTTATTTAATTTGTCCTATTTGGACTTTGTGGGAGAGGAAGAGAATTTTTGGTTGGAGAGTGTTTTTTTTTTTTTTTGAAGAGCCATTGGTTTATTTCTTGCAGTGAAATTTGTCTACAAGTGAAGATTTTTTGAAACTTCATTTATTACATTGAAATTTGTGTTAAGGTGAAAATTTGTTAATATGTAACTCAAATTTGGTTGGTATTGATGTTTTTTGTTGAAAAAAAAAGTTACGAAGGTCAAAAATTGTTTTGGGACTTTTTGGGACAGAGATTGGGAGCCCAATTTGGAGGCGCATACAAGGTGATTGAAATTAAGTTGGACCCGAAAAGAGGCGTTGAGCGCCGCACACGGAGCGTCTGAGCGCTATCGCTTGCGTACTGCTAGAGTGCTGCGCACCGCTCACCTACTGTTCGAGCGGAGTGTATGTCAGGAGAAAATTGATTTCCTTCTTTTGATACAATTTTACCCCATTTCCGTCCAAAACATATTCTTTTGGATCATATATATAGTCCATGTGATTCTGTCTTTAAAATAAGTTAGAACAAGTTAGACAATATTGAAAACACAATATTACTATATTTTTTTTTTCCTTTATGGTGAATTGTTCTCTCCGCTGAATTTTTTGTGTTCTCCTTATGTTATAATTGCTAGTTCAAATTGTGTCTATAATCTTATCACTAATTCCTAACAAGTGAAATTACAATTTCAGTGAAAAACAAAAAAGGGAAAAAAGACTACATCTACTTAGTTTAAGAGTTATTCCCCTTCTTGGAATAACGTAAATTTACATCTATATGATTTCTATGAAAAGCGTATGGTCAAGCCCTAATAGGTTTAATTTGAAGTCTAATTTTCTAGGTCATCGGTGACACGATCCTTGTTTTATTCTGCTAGACGGTAGCGTAATTTTCTCTTTTTTTATGTTATTAAAAATATAATTATTTTCAGTGCCTAGGTTGTGCATGCCGGCCATTTTTATTTTTTATTTTTGGCACGAAGGCGGTTAACATCGGATTACTTCAAAGTTAGATCTCGTTAACTCGCTTTATACCTCTATCGAGCTGTTATTTCATTGATTTATAAAGGCAAGTTTTACAAATTAGGCTTAAAATCATCTACACGTTGAATTAAAATATATTTTTTTTAAATTTGTTAATTTATTATGACAATTTGTCTTGACGATAAAAAAATAGTTTTTTCTTTTATTGTCAAATATTTCTTGAATATATGTTAAATAAAACTTGGCTTCCGTTTGTTCCACATTTTTTCTTCATTTTTAGGAAAAAAAATGTACCGTTGAAGGGCCCCACTTGGCTTTTTTTTTTTTTTTTTTTACTTTCACCTCACACTTTCCTTGAATTGCACACTCCAACGGTACACTTTCTCATTCTCCTACTTCGAATAATGCTATCCAAACATAGGCTTAAAATAAGCTTTATTTGTCAAGTGACTTGCTCAACTTTCGAATGGACCAAAATTTAGATGGGAGTTGTCTTGAAATTCCACAAGTGTACGGATTGTGACAAATAATAAAGTTGATGTATTAAGTTCGAATATCGTTCCACATAGACTATTATTTACTATAAATTTTTAAACTAATTTAGCTTCAATTTAAATTAAAATAGTAACTAATGATCAAATTAAGGCACCGTTTGGTAACCATTCTTTTTTTCATTCTCATTCTTCTACTAATTTTCAACCACACATTCATCAATAAAATAATATTTTCCATCACATCAATAACTTTTCCTTCATTTTCAACCACAAAAAAAGTGTGATTTGACACAAAGAATACATTTTTTTCTAGAATAATGGTTACCAAACGGTGCCTTAGTTTTGTTTTCTAAACCAAATTCTAATAAATAAAATAACAAACTCAAATGAAAGTGGAGAAAAGATTATGTGATGAGGTAGTTAAGATTTTCAATTTCACTTAAATTATTTATCATACATTTAATTCCAATTTATTCACCAATTTTTCATACATGTCAACGATCGAATTAACCCGATGTAGTTAGTGATCTCTCTCGAGCAACAATAATCCTATTCATACGCCGGAACTTTCTATATCTCAATATAAATTCACACGCATATAAACACATTTATCTATAGAAATTCAGCAAAGATCACATATCTTATAATTATCTCCCGATCTCTTATAATGTCTATGTTAATTATTGCACAAGTTAGAATTATACATTACCTCTTGGTATTAGTATTATCCCTAAATCAATTAATTATTGCGCAAACAAGTAAATGCATTAAACACACAATAATTAATTAACAAGTATTCAAATGACGTGAAAATGTTGAAATTAAACATATAATAAAAAACCTTAAGCTAACGTCATCAATCATAACAATAAAAGTATTTAGTAACTCATAATGTTAAATTTAAATACGCAAAAGTGGAAAGATATCACCAAAAACTGACGAAATGTGAAACTACACGTGTGTACCGTCTCTTTTCGTCCGTTTGCGTGTATATATATAATTATTTCAGCTTCCAACTTTGTTGCCGCCAATTTCTTTATGTTTCCTCCACCAACCTACCTCTATTTTGTGCCTCTATTTTCTTTATGTTTCTTTAAATTCGTTATGTGTTTTGTGTTTTGAGTGTCTGTTTTGAAATTTCTGAAAATGCGTTCTTTTTGTCATTCTGAAAAACTGTTTCTGAAAACAAAAAAAGTGAAAACGCGTTTACTTTAAAATTTTGAATTTTTTTAATAATAATTTTTCTTTCTTTTCATCTTTCTCAACTCTGCAGTCTCTATTTTAAAGTCAATATTTTCATGCCAAAAAAGATGTATCGAAGGTTGAACATTAGTGTTCCACTGAATTGGAGATTGGAAAGGCATAATAAACAATATTTTCAATTGATTCATTTGGTTTAACGGCAACATTGTCTTTTTGCAGGGCTAACTAAAATTTTCGATTACGGACAAATTGCACCTATTAATGAAAGTTTATGTTTGAGGGTAAGAATGCGAAGATAAAATGGTTGGGGAAAAAGATGCAACTGATGTCAAACATTGAGGACAAAATATGTAACTCACCCAAGAAAATAAGTTAACCTTCGACTAAAATGTCGAATTCAAAAAAAAAAAAGCAATCGGGTTAAACTTCTGCAACTGCATTATTCAGATATTCACACAGTTCTCTGCATCAGGTTCATCATGAGAACTCAAATGCTAATGCAAATCCTCAGCAAGAATTTAATCCAATAATTGTTTCAAATACACATTTCAATATAAGAACTCCTTTATATACATGTAGTTTGAAAGATGCAAACTTTCTGTGCGAAAAATAGAGGTGTCAATCTCAACTTTACATGTGCTTAAAACTGCTGTGGGTTTTCATTTTTTTTACAGCCACATAATACCAAAATGGAACCGCCTCATAGAATCATTAAAGATCTCAAAGATTACTGCACAGAATTAGAATGCCACTTGTTTGAAACGCCACCACCCCAGTGAGTGAGGAAGAGAAGTTGAGGCAATGAAGTTAGATGCAGAGTCTTAATTAATACATCAATGTGCACTATTCTCTTTTGAGAAGTTACCATAAATTCATTTGCTCATTTCTCAAGTACAAAACCAATCAAAGCTTCAAAATATTGCTAAATTAAGCAAATCTATAGAATAATATGAATGAGAAAGTGTTAAGCATAACATTCACGCGCATGTGAAGGGAATGTAACCATGCAGCAGATTGGTTTGCCAACAAAGGTCTCCAAGAAAAATAGTTCAAGCAAGGGGAATTATCTGGTCATATCACTTGAATTCTAAAGCTAGGGAGAGGTGGACTACCAAATGTCAGAATAAAGAGATTAGAATAGTAAGCTAATTGTACAAATTTAGATAAATTTTTACATTATTTATATTCTTTTCAATTGAAATTCCTAAATATAAAGCAACAATCACCACCCCTAAATATGCCTCGTAAAAATCATGGCGGTAATTACAGCTGTTGTACCGAATATTTCAATATATGTACAAGGCACGAGAAAATGCCAATTTCCTACTGGTTCAACTCAACCAACTCGAACAATTCTCTAAATGGAGGCTTCAATTACGTTAAATCCAACAATCAGACAATCCAGTTCTACAAATTCTGGTACAAATTGAAAGACAAAGCTTTTAGAGAAAACCGTGGACTAAATATTCTTATGAACAACACCTAAACTTGAATAAAACACAAGACACCTGAATGATGATTCATTGACCCAATGTTAGTAGCACTCTGCTGTCTAAACTCATCAAACTTAGTAGTTAGTAAAGTAGCAAGAAGTTGAAATAAACGCTGCAAAATCTAGCAAATTGCAATCAATTGCAGTGCAAACATTTAAACAAACAACAAGAAACCTTCAAAAGGATTGGACTGAGAGACTCCCCTATTTGAATTCCAACCAAAAAGAAAACATATGCAGTTGCCTTAATTAGATAATTATCCATTCGAATTGATTAAGTAGCTATGTGAAATAAATAGAAGCCAAGGCAGCAAGACATCGATTTTCACGCAAAGAAACCAAGAGAAATACACAAAACGAACCACAAAGGAAGAGGCAAAAATAAATGTCAAACTTCACAATTACTTTGTCAATTCAAGATCAATTGAACTTAAATGGTGTAAAATTAACAACTAACCTGGTAATGAAGGAGCCCAGTAGACGAATTCACAAAAGGCATTCAACTGGTTCTACAGTTTTCACTCGATTCTAGAGGACAAATTGCAGTATTCCAATGGTGAAACTGGATGCGTCTAGTTGAGAGGAGTTGAGTGGTGGTGCTCTGACTTCGAAACGGTGGCTGACGAGGTGGTAATATGGAAAAACAGTCGATAGTTACGCATTTTTTTCCATAAATTGGGGGCGGTTTTTGCAACTAAGTGGCATGGACGAGTATAAAGGGTAGAAGAGAGAGTTTATGAGGTTCGAACGGGAGTGGATTGAGAGAGGTTCAGGCGACGATTGTTTGTAGTTTGTTGAGTAAGATGAAGAGGTTTTTCTCTCATAGGTAGGTTTTAGAACTTCAACTTGTTTCCCATGTTTTCAACAGAAAATGCCCAAAATGACTTTTTCACCATTTTCTGTTTTCTTCAGTATTTTTTTGGTAAGTTTTCGAAAACGGGAAAGAGAACACGTTTTTACCATTTTGAAAAATCGAAATGTAAAACTTAAAACGGTAAAGAGAACAGGCTTTAGCTTCTGTTTCCTTTTCCACTTTCAGCCACATTAGTTGACTTTTTCTACTTCTCTTTCTTTTATTTTTTCAATTGGCTGCCTTGTTCTCCCTTGCACGTGAATATATTATCAAAGGAAAAAGCCAAACGAACAGGCTCAGTGATAAGAGCTTGTTCCAGGGGCTGAAATGTCAACCCCTGGTTGGCAATGTTTTGTATTGTTTTTTTAACTTTCAATAAAAATTTGCCAAGTGTCCTTTTGTTTAAAATGTCATTGAACTTGTTTTTATAGCATCTCTCATTATCTAAATTTCAGCATTTCTTTGTTTTCTACCCAGCTGCCGCCGCTTTTTCTCTCTTTTTCTGGCAAAATGACTGCCCTCTCTTTCTTTCTGCCGCATGTGTATCATATATATTGCAACCAATGTGTGGTCCAATTTTGAAAGCCCAAGTTGAAGCCCACTAAATTCCAATACCCAATTAAATTAATTCTCAAGTCCTCAATTCTTTTATGTAATGCAAGTTAATCCTCAAAACAATTTTATTTGTTTTGTGCAGCCCATGCTAATTTAGTCCTCGTTCTTTGGATTTTTACCATTTTCCGCTATTTTACATTTTTTTCTTCAATTCTTCATTAAACATAAAATTTTATCTACAAAATATAATTTAACATAAATTAGGTAAAATTTTATTCAAAAGACAATAAAATATCATAATTTAGAGCTCCGAATAAGTATAAAAACTACACTTATGAGGAGTCTAGTGGCCAACATTCATTAACACGTGAATGACTGAAACCTAAAAGCAAAAAACTAATTGGATTCAATCAACACAGAAAATATTAAAGGGATCTCGATCAAATTAACAATCGAGTTTTGATTAAAAATATTTGTAACATCTCAATTGCTGACTCATGGGTTAATTTTGTTTGGGATCATTGAAGTTTCGATGAAATCCCAATTAGGTCATCCAATTTTAACTTGTTTCGACCAAATCAATTGAACTTCAATTTACTTTCAATATTAATTACTCTGCTAGCCCCATTGCTAAACGCCACAATCATCCGGAGATCCATGTTTTTCAAGCAAGTATTCTACAAAACCATGACGTGATCACAAAATCTTGAAATTGAGGATGGATAAAGCTCTGAGTATTCTTCGTCGAATGAATTATCTCCTTGATTAATAAACAATTAAATATCCTGTATCATTAAGAAATTAAGGACGCAATTTTCACAATCCAGCCAAAACTTGGGACTAGCCAAAACTATGACCAGAAAAAAACACCAAATTATTAAGATAACTTTTATTTTATTTATTCTTGTAACTTCTAACATTTTTATTTGTTCTCTTCGACCAGATTGACCGTGAACCATTTTGTTTGTTTCAATCACTTGATTTGAAAATTTAATAAGAACTCGAAATAATTTTTTCGAAAAATTATAATGAAATATGTGGTTTTAAATTGATTATGTCTTTGTCGACTAAAAATTATAAAACAAACTAAAGACTAATTGATAAGGAAAACTATTGCTTAAGTATAGATAAAGACACGTCTATTGCACCAAATATTCTATAATATATTTCTCAAATATATTAAAATATTTACCAAACATTAATTAGCAAATAATTTTATAAATCACTCAAACTCCAATATTAATTTTGAGAACTATTATTTTATTGTTAAAAAACAAGCTCAAAAAATAGTTCAATACATCACTATTTTTCAAAGGCTAAAGAAATTACCGTATTCGTAGTTTATGGAGAATAACATGAATTCTTCTTTTATCTTTGTTAGTGTCTCGGTGTGATCCAAATTCTTGCTAAGTATTTGATTGAAAATACTTTGGACGTATATTTGAAGTTGGTTGGTTGTTTTCAAGAAGTCTTGAAGAAATAGAAGAGTTTTGGAGAAGTTTTGAAGAAGTAGAAGAATACAAGGAATTAAAAAGATAAAACTTGAACCAAGAATTTGTTGGAACAGAGATCTAGCATCCAAGCGTTGGGATCTGGGAGCCTTTAGAGTATTGTGGAGTTTTTTGTCCCAAGATGAAGCGTATGAGAGATAGGCGTCTGTAGTTCGAGTATTGCCTCTACGCTTGCTAGACACGAGGATTCTTGCTCGAGCTTTGGCTGCTCGTTGGGCACTAACTTTCCCGCTTGTGCAGCAATGTTATTCGGGAAAATCAGGGTTTCGCGATTTCGACATTTTTCAGATTCCTATTCAACCTCAAATATTACATTGTACCACAACTAACCATTTCATCGGATCTTTGAGAATTTGGCAAGAACATAAGATGATGAGCTAGCAATTACGTGATATAAAAATGCAATAGAAAATATAGAAGTAAAAATTAGAAACTGAAATCCTTTTATCGAAATGCTATAATAACCAATCAAATAATTATGAAAGTGCCGAGAGCACAAGTTGTTTGATGAAAGCAAAAGTCATGGAAAAAATTGAATGAAGTGGCAATACCTTTTTAAACGGAAAATCACCGTGCAAAAATCTTGAAATTTAATTATTTTTTTAAAAAATCAATTTTGAATTTTCAGGCAGTAGGAGTGACTACCGAAATGACCATTGTTACATTATGTAGCACTCGACAAATGCAGCAATTTGCTGCATTTGTGTGAGCCAAGATGAATGAACGTTTATATGCCCTTCAAAAGTAAGTAAATAGATTTGAAACATATAAAATGAGGTCAATCATACTGTGGTCCAAGCTATTATTGGGAAAATTGGCGAATACAAGTTAGCACCGCACAAAAACAATTGTTAATACGAATAAAAGAAACTCTGTTATAGTCATTTCTGTACATTCAATGCCTCGGCTCGTGATTCAACTCTGTCCCTTAACACCCCCTACCTATAAGATGATTTTTCCCAACATCCATGACGTTGATCTTAAAGAGCAGCCATTTTTTTATGAAGACCTTCTCACGCTCAAGTTAGAAAGAACATTAGATGGAAGGTGGAATAAAAATTGTTACAATAATGATGGACCAGGAACCTTGGAGGCCACTGGTAGGTGGGCCTATCAGTGAGGTGGGGCGGACTATGACTGGTTTTCATACGGGTGAGGATTGGGGCCTGAAGACAAATCTGGAGATGGGACGATGCAGATTTTTCATTGGATATTTTACTACTGTTGATCCAGTTTATGGCCCAAGGTGGCTGGAGGAGGGGCAGGCCTATGATATTGTAGACTTGGGCTCAAAAGATCACATCGTAGGTTTCCAAGATGAAGCCCAACATTAACAGGTTTGTTATCTAAACAAGGAATCTTTTAGATGAATATGTAGCTCAAACAGGGGCTAACGTTTTTCAAAATCATGGGATAGACTATCAAAAAATATTGGAAAATATACCCTAAAAATAAGGTTGGATACATATGAATTTGGAAATTAATTAAATATTGATAGTATATAATTTTAAAAAGGTAAATATATGATTTAATTTAGTATTAAGGCAATTTTAAAATAAATCTAGTAACGTTGACAAGTTAAAAAAAAGAAAAAGAAAGTAAAGAAGTAAATATGCTAATTACCGCTATAATCAACTCGTACTTCAAATCATGTTTAGTACACCAATCTATCGGAAAATATAATAAACAATATTTTAACTTTTTTAACTACATTAATAGTTTTGAAGAAGATAGGAACAACTCGTTCTTACTATGTTGGATACGAGCATTAGACACCGATTGAAGGGTGAGGTTCTTCTTTTTCTGTTTTTACTAATTTTAATGTGAAATCCTAAATATTTATTTGTAATTTGCCATACAAACAAATAACTACAAAGAATTTATAGAATAATGAGTTATATCTTTAAGTAAAAAAGAATTAAATCCATTAAATTAAAGTGCTAGTAACAGAATATATGCCATCCACGTGACATGGAATCGGACATTTTTTTCCCCGAATCTAGAACATATTACATTCTCCTTCCTTAGCATCATCTTGTCTTTTCAAATTTAGCAATTATTCTTTCACATATTAGCATTGAGGCCACCGCACTTTACTTTTAGATCGAATCGCCACATATTTATTTTGTCCCAATTTGTGACATTTCGTTTGGTTTCAACACGTTGTCTAATGCCAAGGCGTAAAAAATAATCTGAAAGAAGCGATACAACCGAAAAACGTGTGTTTTGAATTATTTTCAGTCCGTAAGCTTTTCAATTAAAAAATGTTATTCATCTTCAGCAGGGATGCATCTCCAATCTATGTTGATGCAAATGATTAGTTAAATGATAAGTAAAATTAAATGACTTATTTAATTTCACATATCATTTAATGACACATTAATGCTATATAAATTGGAGATGCATCCTCGTTGGGGACGAATATCATTTCTTTTTTCAATTATATCACTTCTTCAAGGTCAATAAATCCATAGATACCGCCAAAACCGGAACTAATTGAGGACACTACTCTCTTATCAATTCTTCCTATATATGAGAGAGAGCTAAATGTATATATCTTCAGATATGCAATTGAGAAATCTGCAGAAAAACCCGCGACGCAATTCATGGGCATAAGGGAATTTGATATAGCAGGAAACAGGCTAGTTATACACGAGCTTGAAGACGTTTGTCATCCAGTCACGGGTCGGGTACTCACCGGGTCGTGGATCTGGGACTCTGCTCTGGTCCTTTCCCACTGGTTGTCAAATCGGGAGCAAACCAAATTCGACTTCACTGATAAAACAGTGGTGGAGCTCGGAGCCGGCGCGGGACTTCCAGGCTTGACAGCGGCTCGTCTTGGCGCCAACCGAGTCATCCTGACTGATATTGAGCCGTTGGTTCCGGCACTCAAGACAAACGTGGAAGCGAATGGGCTGGAAGACCGAGTCTCTGTAAGTCAACACGTCTGGGGATCGGACGATTTTTGCTGTCAGCTTGATGAGTTGGGCGAGGTGGATTTGGTGCTCATATCGGACGTGTTCTTCGACACGGCGGAGATGGAGGCGCTGGCGAAGACTGTGAAGAGGTTATGCGGGAAAGGAACTACAGTTTGGGCGGCGAGCGAGTTGAGGCCGATGACTAGCGAGTGCTTAATTGAGTTGGCGAGTGAAGGGTTTGAAATCGTTGAGTTGGCGACTCAACTCGGGGAGGATTTTTCTGATAACTCAACGCGTGCAAATTCGGAGGTTTTCGCGATTTTTCAACTGGTTCCAGTTAATCAAGAGAGTGACTGTGAAAAATGGTCGCCAATTGTGTCATGAAATAATTAATCTGTAACTTTTGCTCTTAAACACAACAATATAATTCAATAACTATGTGTTGACGGTTCCAAAATACGCGCACAACTATGGACCTCTCACGACAGTAAAGTTCCTGAATTGTGATATCACAAACCATGGACGGATTCAGTATCAGACTAAAAAATTTTGAGGGCCTGTTTGATTTCTTATGTTTTTCATGGAAATTTTCATTTTCCATGAATTTGGTTGTTTGATGACAAAGTTTTGCCATGAAAAATATTTTCCATTTATGCCTCACACGTGCACCAATGACTTGATTTGGTGGAATTCATTTTTTCACCTATTTGGTGGGAAAAGGAATTCCAGTTTTTTTTTTTTAAGCAATTGGAATAAATTTTATAATCAATTGTAAAAAAAAAAATTTCATTTTAATGGACAATTTTTATATAAAATAAAGCCAAACGAATACTAAATTTTGATGAAAAATGATTTTATTGGATATATATATATATATATTACTTTTTCGCAATGGAAACAAATTTTATAACTAAATGTGGAAAAAATTATCACTTTAATGGACAATTTTCATGTTAGTCAAACGAACACAAAAAGATCCAAAATTTTAAAATTTTCAAGGTGGAAATTATACCAATTAAACACACTTAATTAACAATTCACTGGAAAACAAGTTCTATGCAATTATTTTATCTGAAATTCATTTTCTTTCCACCCATTTTCCACAATTGCAATCAAACGGACCCTTACTATATTATCAACTTGAATCAATATCTATAATTAAACTAGGAAAGAATCAAGAAGAAACAATCTAATTAAATCTGACCTATGAACCAAATAAGTAAAAAAAAAAATTGATTTGCGAAATCTTCCCAATGAGTCAAATTTTAACACACTCCATCAAGTTAGAAGAATAAATATTCAAGATGCCTAACTTGCATAGATGAGAGTGAAAAATCGTCTTTTCGAGTGTTTTAGTAAAATTATCTGTAATCTAAGTATATCAAATCAGGCCAATTGATGTGTAGTTGCAAAAATTAAAGACTCTCTTATGCGTTTGATTTTTGTTGCTTGATCTAACCTATTCGTTCATTGATACGAGCTCGTAAGTAGGTCAGTTATTAAAGGATAATAATTGAAGGTGGGAAGAAATCACTAAGAAAGAATGAACAGATGTCCAATTAATATAGGAACTTTTGTGACTGTTAATTTTGAAATGATGTTTGTCGAATGCTATTTATTTATTTTTTACAGGAATATTTGAGCATCTTTTTCCTTCATAGTGCATGTTTCGCGAACGTGTGCACGTATATATATCGGCGTGCCATTGTTTAGGGCAATAATGTTAGTTGTACAGGGCCACATTACCGGGGCGACACTTGATGCCCCTAATGTCACTTCTATTTTCAAAATTTCATATTTAATGCAATGTTCTAAAAGATGTAATGCGTTGCGAGGCGTCGAGATCGAGAATCAGGAATTACAAGATTGTCAATGAGAAGAATAAGCGCCATAATGCGTTTCGTATTTTTAATATTATTTTAATTATCTTTAAGGTATCAAATATATCTTTATATAAAAAATAATTTTTTTAATATATCACAAAAAAAATTTACCAAAAAAATATAGGGGATTAGGCTGGATGCGCCGCCTAGGCGCGCGACGCATTATCCTGCCTTTTAGAACAGAAACGCATTTTTCGTGCACACCCCGAATTCGACGCATTTTCCACCCGCATCGAGCCTAGGCGAGCGTAGCATCACATTTTCCCGCATTTTAGAACATGGATTTAATGGCCTTCACATTTAAGGCCTGTTTGATTCTCATTCTTGTAGAATGAAAATGAAAATACAGTTGTTATTGGACTCCACACAAAATATGAAAATTCAAAATTGATGACTTGATATGATGAATAACTGTTATATTTTTCATTTTTATGGATGAAAAATGAGAAACAAACGGGCCTTAATTTCTCTCAAGTCTTTATTCTTGTCTAGTCTAGACTAGTCAATAATAACCCTTTAAAAGGGTTGGACAAGTTAAATCTAGATTTTGATACAGACACGTCTCTCCAACATATTTTTGACACCTAGTTTCTCAATTCTTCTTAACAAATGAAAAGATCTAGCTCATTTTTTTACGCATAAACATATTACACATTTACATTTCCTCATTTGCCAAAAAGTGTGATTAAATATATTGAAAAGGACAATCAACGAGACAGAATATCTCAAGCATGGTGAACCCACATGGGGTCATTTGGGATCAAGTGAACCCACAAAATTTTTTATTTTGATTTTTCTCTTTTCAAAAATTCTATAGTTGGCGACTATCCCTGACTACTCATGTTTATAGATTACAATTTAGCCCCTGTTTGACCCCCATTAAATTAAATTACATTATATTAAATTTTTCTCTCTTTTTATTACAATCACACATTTATCAAATAAAATAATATTACACACAAATCTAAAACTTTTCATTACTTTTCCACCACACATTCTCCCATTAATCACTATTTCAAAAAATTTCAAATAATGGGGGTCAAACGGGGGCTTACTCTATTATTCAATAAACAAAAAAAAAAAAAAAAAAAAAAAACCCTTCATTCAATCTCCAATTTAAATCTCTATTCTTCAATCAAGTATGAAATTTTTATGTTTGAAATTAAATGTTTTAATATTTATATTTGATTTTCTCTCCTTTTTTCTTTACTTTTTCTCTCATTCTTCACTTAATTTTTTTTCTCATAATTGGAGTTTGTGTTGTAATTGTCGACTTGTAATTGGATTTGGGGCTTGATTTACCTGATGTTGAGTGAGAGTAGATGAAGTATATAATCTCTTGCTTGTATTGCAATGTTGTAAAACGTAATTGGGAGACCAAGCAAGGTCAATAGAAGATGCTCAAGCGTGAATTACTGAAGTCTGTTGCCCTTGGAGTCTCTAAGTTCCGCTCGAGCGTCCTTAAGGTGCCTGTAACATGCCTAATTCCACTCAAGTGGTATTCTTAGCGAGAAAGCTATGACTTCAATCATTAGTTAAAAAAAAAAAAAGGAAACTTCATGAATGCGAATAGTGCAAGAATTGCAAGCTACAATTATAATAGTGTATTGATTTATTTTCATTAATATTATGTTGTTTAAAAAAAAAAATTGCATTTCAAAAATTTTCAATATTCATTCGACTTTGAGTTATAATTGAAAATATTACTAGCACTAGTGAATGTCTCCTGCAAATAAAAAATTTCAATTAGAACCCATCTTTTCTATAAAATTACTCTAACTAGAGATGACTTCAAAAAATGTGCCCCTCAATGGCCAATAGATCTCAAAGACACTTGCATTCACATAGCTCCTTTTCTGTATACTTGGACAAATCATTAGTTACTTGTGGCTTTTTTTGATGGTGAAGGAGGCGGCCACGAGCACTGTTCATGAGATTCCGTAAGTGTACCGATTGTGACAAGTAATAAATTTGATTTATCAAGTCCGAATATTGTCCCACAGAGACTACTATCTACTGTAAAGTTTTAAACTAACCTAACTTCAGTTTAAATTAAACTGGTAACTAATGATCAAATCAAATTGTGTTTTCTAAACGAAATTCTAATAAATAAAATACAAACTCAAATTCAAACTATAGATAAGATTATGTGATTAGATAGTTAGGATTTTCGATTTCACTTAAGTTATTTAATATACATTTAATTGCAATTCATTCATCCATCTTTTCTTAAGTGCTAACGATAGAATTAACCTGATGTAGTTAGTGATCTCTCTTGACCAACACTAATCTTATTCATATTCCCAAACTTACTATATATCAATATAAATGCACACACACATATATGAACACATTTATCTATAGGAATTCAACATGGATCACATAGCCTATAATTATCTCTCGATTTCTTATAATATTTATGTTAATTATTCCACAAGCTAAAATTATACATCAACTCTCGATCTCAGTATTATTCCTAAATGAATCAATTGTTGCGCATACAATTGAAGCATTAAACACACAATAATTAATTAAAAAGTATCAAACTGGCATGAAAATCTTAAAATTAAACATATAATAAAAACATTAAGTTACATCATACATCCTAACAATAAAAGTATTTAGGCACTCATAACGTTGAAATTAAACACGCAAAAGTAGAACGATATTAAAAAAAATTGACGAAACGTGAAGCTTCTCGCGTGTGCAGTCTCCTTTCGTTTGTGTGCGTGCATATATAAATAATTTAAGTCCTTGTTTTATCCTAAATAGCTGCCGACTTCCTCCTCTGTGTGTGTGTATATAATGCTGCCCTTTTTTTCCCAAAATAGCGGACGATTTTTCTTCCAATTAATATAATTCGGCCATTGTTTTCTCCTGTGCGTACATATATATAATCTTTACTACCTAAACCTCTACTTCCTGTGCATGTATATGTGTGTGCGTGTATATAACCACAGCCCCTGTTTTCATTTTCCTGTGGCTGTCGACTTCTTTTTGAATGCATGTATATAACCACAGCCCACTATGCGTGTTGTGTATATATATCTATTAATCAATTTTAGCCTCTCTTTTCTTCTCCAGAATCCACTGCTTTTGCTCTCGTTTTTATTTTATCAATTGGCTATCGACTTCTTTCTCTTCTTATAGGTATATATATATATATACACTAGGTGCAAGCAACGTGCAATACACGTTTGCCTAGTTTATATTTAATAGTTTTGTTTAAGAATTAATTTGTTATTAATAAAGATATAATTTTTTGGTTAATTAAATAATTAATAATGTAATGTTTATATAATTGATAAATAATTAGATGTGTGATTTTGATGTTGTGATGTAAGTTGGTGAGATCGAAGAAAATAAGCAAAAGTTGACAAATTTGGAGAAATGGCTAAATTGTAAGGGATCCAAAGTTCGGAGACTAAAATGTAAATACTTAAAAGTTGTACTGAACCTCACGATGAAGATTTGAGAGTGCTCGGAGTCAATTGAATAAAGGAAGACGTCAATGGAATCAAATTTAGTCAAAAGATGATCACAAATCAATTTCCAACCGAAAAGTTATGCTCCGATGTTTTAGTCTCATATTGAGACCTATTTTTGGCATAGAAAGTGATCGAATTGGAGAATGATGTCTGAATCAAAGTTGTAGCCAGATGAGTTAACTTTCCAACGCATTTCGAATCGCTTCAATCGGATATTGGAATACAAAGTTATGATAAAAACACTGAAAGAAGGTGCAACTACCTGTTTAAAACAAGAAATTCCGTTACATAATCCGTTAAAACAACAAATTCCGTTAGTTTTTCCGTTAAAAATAAGAAATTTCGTTATATAGCCACTTTTAATATATAGAAGATATGTAACAAGGCAATCAGACCCCTTTTCTAAATTTCAGCCCAATGTTCTCTTTGTCTGTATATTTAATCTCAAGTCCCCAAATTTTGTATCTAATTAGAAGTCCAAATTTAGGCCCAATTAATTCAATGCTTGCTTCCAAGTCCTCTTACTATGAATTTTTCCATTTTCCTGCTATTTTACTTTCTTTTTTTCAATTTTTCATTAAACATTAAGTTTTTCCTACAAAATTATATAACATAAATTAGTTAGAATTTTATTCAAAAGATAATAAAATATTATGATTTAGAGCTTCGAATAAGTATAAAAACTATACCTATCACGCCCCCAAACTTGACTTTTTGTTTATCCTCAAACAAAACTAAAACTAAAACCTAACAAACACACAAACACGTAATGCTAATTACCTAATTGGTGTCCAGTCAATCACGTAAATCAAAAAGATTTAGTTAGTTAATCTGCCTTTTTATTTCGGGATTGAAATCATAATATTAAATCTAATTACAACTTCAAAATCACAATATAGAAATTAAAATAAACTTTTCAATGTAAAATTGAAGAATTAAGCATTGCGTTATGGATTTATAAGTTATTTCAATTCCGGATCCTCAATGGTCAAATATATTCTTTCATCATTCGTAAGATTCACAAACCCCAAACTTATTCTTTTCGCTATTTTCAAGTGTGTGAACTAATGTTGAATTTTATAATATCATCACCTCTCTAGTTTAGGTAAATCTCACTAATTGCTAGTCAATATGTCAATAAAGAAGGATTCTCCATAGTTTGATTGTTTCAATATCTAGAACTTAATTAGACTAATAATCCATTATCAAAAATTAAATTTTCTCAAATAAGTGTTTAAAACATAACCAAGTCATTTGGTGTATTTTCTATTTCATACACCTCATTTTTCTGATTTTCTATAAAAAATTTTCCCAAATTTTTTTCTTTATTTGAAGCATTCTTACCTTTAAGTTTTTTAAATGATCCATGTAACAAGTTTTTGAAATATAATTCCCAAGTCAGATGATCATATGACACCATATTTTAAAGACCCTTATATGCTTAACTGATCGAGTCATAAAGATTATGAAAATAAATTTTCAAATAAAAAAATAATTTTTTATGCCTTGATTAGTGCACTGTCCCTCATTTTTTTATGCCTTGATTAGTGCAATATCCCTCATTAAAAAATATTTTTTTATGCCTTGATTAGTGCCTTGATTTTGGGTTTAGCATCTATGGTTCACTATTTCATCCTATCCAATTATGAACTTAACTCATTCACACACACTGCTTAACTTAATCATGTGTTCAATATATATCAAATTTCACATGAAAAAATAAAAAAAATCTAAGTATGCGACTTATTCACCACTTATAGATCAATTTATCATTCAATACATTTCTCATTGCCAAATGCCAACCAGGTAAACTAATTCACACAAGCACACAATAAGAAAATATTTTTGAAAATTTTCAATTTTTTTCTTTTTTTTAAAGTAACAAAAGCGTACACACAAAAAAAAAAAAAAAAAAAACTCAAAATACATAAAAAAAAAAAATGAAAACTCATGTTTTCTACCTCCAAACTTAAATTAGACATTGTTCTCAATGTCTTAAATCCTAAATTTGTATATAAAGGATTGAGGAAGAAAGTGAAGAAAAAACTCCCCTGATATGACTTGTAATTCAACAGCTAGCTTTCCTATTACTCCTGTTGGCTCCTTGGTTAAATTTGGTTTAAATGTTCCGCGATATCATATTCCTGAAAAATAACATAAAGCATTAAGATAAAATAAATAGAACAAATATTACTTAACTCTAAAATTTTAGAAACCAACATATTGAAAACCTAAGAGGAAAGCGGGGTATGGATGATGAGTCCCAAATAAACTTAAAATAAACTAAAATATCTCAAAACTCAAAAATAAAATAAATAAAAAGGAAGAGAGTTTGAGTTGCCTCCCAAGAAGCACTTCTTTAGCGTCATTAGCTTGATTGTAGTGATGATTATTCGGCTCATCTAATAGAATGTAGGATTTTTCTTTCGACAATTCTCCTTCGAAATACCTCTTCAACTTTTGACCGTTAATTTTGAAATACCATTTTCTGGATGTTGTAGCTCAATTGTGCCATAAGGATATACTTTAACCACCGTAAAAGGTCCAGTCTATCGAGATTTTAATTTTTCAGGGAAGAGCCTTAGTCGAGAATTATAGAGTAGCACTTTCTCTTCCACTTGAAATTCTTCTCCTTGAATAAATTTGTCATACCATCGCTTTGTTCGTTCCTTGTAGATGCGAAAATTTTCATAGGCATTATTTCTGAACTCATCCATCTCATTGAGTTGTAGAAGTCGTTTTCCTCCAGCCTATTGCATATCAAAGTTTAGTTTCTTCACTGCCCAGTATGTTTTATGTTCCAACTCTACAGGTAAGTGACAAGTTTTTCCATACATCAATCGATATGTGGAATTCCAATAGGTGTTTTAAACACTGTTTTGTATGCCCTGAGAGCGTCATATAACTTCTTTGTCCAATCTTTTCTTGATGTATTAACTGTAGTTTCTAAGATCTGTTTGATCTCCCGGTTGGAGATTTCTACTGGACCACTTGTTGTGTGTGATACGTTGTAGCAACACGATGCTTTAATCCATATTTCGGTAAAATTGAGTCCAACATCCTATTGCAAAAGTGTTTGCCGCCATCACTAATGAGTGCCCTTGGTGTTCCAAATCGACTGAAAATGTTTTTCTTCAAAAAATTTATGAATACTTGAGAATCATTGGTTGGTGTAGCAATTGCTTCAACCCACACAGAGACATAATTTACTGCCACCAAGATGGACTGACATGAATAAGATGATGGGAATGGACCCATGAGATCTATACCCCAAACATCAAAGAGCTCTACTTCAAGTATGGAGTTCAGAGGCATCTCGTTTCTCCTAAAGATGTTTCCAATTCTTTGACACTGATCACATGCCTTAACTATGCTATGTGTATCTTTAAAAAGAGCTGGCCAATAGAAACCATACTAGAGTACCTTAGCAGCTATTTTTTCCCCCCAAAATGCCCTCCATATGATGACGAATGACATTGCCTCTTCGACCATTTTTGCTTCAAGTACACACTTTCTAATGATTTGATCCAGACCACGCCTGTATAGATATGGATCTTCCCAAAAGTAATATTTCAAATTTGAAAAGAATTTATTCCTCTCTTGGTGGATGGTATTGGGAGGTAAAATGTTTTTGCGAGGTAGTTGACTATGTCTGCATACCATGGGACCTCAAATAGAGTGAACAACTGTTCATCTGAAAAGAATTCGTTGATTTGATCATTCTTCTCCAATCTAGATAGGTGATCTGCCACTACATTTTATATCCCTTCTTGTCCCGAATTTTCAAGTCAAACTTTTGTAGAAGTAATACCCATCTTATAAGTCTAGGCTTAGCATCTTTCTTGGCTAGTAGATGTTTAAAGGTCGTATGATCAGTGTAAACTATGACTCTCGACCCAATAAGATATGATCGAAATTTGTCAAATGCAAAAACTACTGCCAACATCTCTTTTTCAGTAGTGGTATAGTTGATTTGAGCATCGTTGAGGGTTCGAATGACCAAGTAGATCACGTGAAGTATCTTATTTATTCTTTGACCCAATACTGCTCCAACTGTAAAATCACTTGCATTACACATGAGTTCGAAAGGTAAATGCTGTCAAACACTCCTCAGTAAATTGAAATTTGACATCTTTCTTAAGCACATTACATAACGGTTTAGTAATCTTCGAGAAATCCTTGATAAACCTTTTGTAGAATCCAGTATGCCTTAGGAAACTTCTGATTCCCTTTGTTGAAGTAGGTGGAGGCAAGTTTTTCAATTACCTGAATTTTTGCCTTGTCAACCTCAATACCTTTACCTGATTCTCGATGACCCAATATAATGCCTTCTTGAACCATGAAGTGACGCTTCTCCTAATGCAACACAATATTGCTTTCTTCACACCTTTGTAAAACTAATGCTAGATTTCTTAGACATGTATCAAATCAAGACCCAAAAATTGAGAAATCATCCATAAATACCTCAATAAATTTTTCAACCATGTTTGAGAAGATTGCCATCATACATCTTTGAAATGTGGTGGGTGCATTACATAAACCAAATGGCATCCTAATAAAAGCAAAGGTTTCGTATGGACATGTAAATGTTGTCTTCTCTTGATCTTCAGGAGCAATTGAGATCTAGTTGTATCCCGATTATCCATCCAAAAAGTAATAATGAGAATGTCCTGCTAGTCTTTTTAGCATCTGGTCAATGAATGGTAGATGGAAATGATCTTTTCTTATGGCAGTGATTAACTTTCAATAATCAATACAGACCCTCCATCATGTTACTGTTCTGATAGGTATGAGTTCATTGTTCTCATTCTTTACCACTGTGATGCCCCCTTTCTTTGGTACTACTTATACTAGACTCACCCACTTACTATCAGAAGTAGGATATATAATGTCTGCATCCAAAAGTTTAAGTACTTCAGCCCGAACCACTTCTTTTATACTGGGATTCAATCTTCTTTAATGCTCAATTGATGGTTTGAAGTCATCTTCCATAAGAATCTTGTGCATGCATAATGATGGACTGATATCCTTTATTTCAGTGATGGACCATCTAATCGCAATTATGTGTTCTCTGAGCATCCTAAGTAATTTCTTTTCTTCCTCATCTATGATAGAGTTTTAAATGATGACTGGCAATATAGAAGTTTTCCTTGGGTAGGTATGCTTCAAATGCGCTAGTAGAGGTTTCAGCTCAAGAGTTGGTGGATGTTGAATAAATGGCAATAGTTTAGTAAAGCCTTTACCAAGCTCTTCAAATTGATGCCTCATTGGGAGTGCAATAGGTGGCGACGATTCCAAATAATTGATGTACTATTCAATCTAAAGATCTTCTACTATTTTGGATCCAGAATGAACTAGGCATGCTTCCAATGGTTCTGTAAGATGTTTATGTGTCACTGACTTTACCACCAAGTTATCTATAATCTCGATCTGGAAATAAGACTTGGATTCAGATGGTTACTTCAATGATTTGAAGACGTTGAAAGTGACTTACTCATTATCCAGTCTCGAAATTAACTGCCATTTGTGTACATCAATCAAAGTTTTTCCTATAGCAAGGAATGACCTGCCCAAAATGATTGGAATATCCCAATCTTCTTTCATATCTAATACAATGAAATCAGCGGGGTAAATGAATTTGTCCACTTTTACCAAGACATCTTCAATAATCCCTCTCAGATGCTTTATGGAGCGATCAACTAGATATAATGATATTGTGGTTGTTTTGACCTCTCCAATTCTTAGTTTCCTGTACAAAGACAATGACATTAAATTTATACTTGCACCAAGATTGTATAAAGCATGTTCAAATATCTCATATGGTACAAGGTATAGTAGAACTCTCTAGATCCTTGAGTTTATGGGGCAATTTATTTTGTAAAAGTGCATTGCACTCCTCAATTAGCATCACAATTTCATAATCCTCCAGCTTTCTCTTATTAGTGAGAATTACTTCATAAATTTTGCGTATCCGGACATTTGTGCTTGAGCATTCACAAATGGAATGTTGATATGCAACTTTTTAAATACTTCAATGAACTTGGAGAATTGTTAGTCCAGTTCATGCTTATGTAGTCGTTGAGAAAATGGAATGGGGGGAACATATTCTCCGATAGGAACGGTTGCCTTAGCCTATGGTGTATCTGAATTCTCTTTCAAATTTTTCTCAGTTAATTTTTTAGATTCCTCCACTTGCTTCTCATCTGAAGTAGGTACTTCATTTGCATCTACTACTTTTTTTTACTGTAATTTCAGGCAGTTGTACCTCACTTCTTGTTGTAATTGCTTGCACTTGTTTCTTTGGATTAGTTTCTATATTGATAGGTAGGGGTCCTTGTGGTCTTTTTGAGATTGTGCGGGCCAACTTACCTCCTTAAGTTTTCAACCCCTTTATGGTCGCTGAATGATTTTGCAAGTTTTTTTCGGGCTTTGCCATATATTGGCCGGTATTTTGTATAAATTTACCCAAAATATCTTTTAGAGAATTTTTTCTCTTGCTGTTGAAAATCAGGGGGAGGCTGGTGCTGATTATTTTGGTTGTTACTCCAGGGGAAGTTAGGGTAATTATGCCAATTTGAGTTGTATGTATTGTTGAATGCATTGTTATGTTGGCATTGATAATTTTGTGCACAGTTAACTTTCCCTGTCTGTTGAGATGCCATATGACATTCTCCATTATTGTGAGCTCCACCATATATACCACAAACCAAAATTTTTGTTTGCACTGCTTTTGCTGAATTTTTTTGTAATCAAGTGATCTATCACCTTCTTCTCCAAAGTTGATATCTATGCTGATAATGCTGAGAAAGCATCCACCACATGTAGACCTATGTATTTCTTATGTGTGGATCTTTCGGAAGGCCATAAGGCGGTTGGCTGCCATCGTCTCATATAATTCCTCAACTTCATTGTGTGACTTTAATGTGGTAGATTCATTTGAAGTTGCATCTACCGATATACGGCATGCTGGGTTTAAACCAGTGTAGAAGTATTGAACTTGAAAATTTTTCTTAATACCGTGGTTATGAAACTTCCTGATCAAGCCCTTAAACCTTTCCTATGCTTCGTGAAAACTCTCTAATTCATCATGTTGAAAAGTGGATATCTTGTGTCTTATTTTAGTTACTTTTCACAGTGAAAAATATTTTGTGACAATTTTTTGTATGAAATCATTCCAGGTCCTAATACTTCCAGGGAGTAGGGCATCCAATCATTCTCTTACTCCATCTCTGAGTGTATGTGGAAAGAGTCTCAACTTGATTGTTTCATCAGATATTCCATGGAAATTGTAATTTTGGAAGATGTCCAGAAAGCGTGAGATGTGATTGTGTAGATTCTCATGAGATTTCCCATAAAATGATACTCCATTCTGGAATAATAAAATGCTGTATAACCTCAGTTGAAAGTTTGGTAGCCCAAATGGAGGATAAACGATGCTTGACTGATTTGGTACAACAAGTGTGATGAATTGTCCAAGTGGCAAATCATCTTCATCAATTTGGACTGGTTGTTCAACTTGTGTCGGTTAAACTTCTTTATTATGTTCTGCCATGATCTTATCTCGTTGTTGACTAATTCTCTGGATGAAAGTGCATTCGATTTTTGGATCAAAGGGTACTAGATTACCAACTCTCGAACTTCGCATGCAAGGACACTTGCAATGAAAATGAAAAAAAAAAACAAAAAACAAAAAACAAAAAAAAAATATTTAAATCAAAACCAAAATTAATTAAAAATTCAAAGCAAATAAACTAGTTTTCGGCAACGGCGCCAAATACTTATTCGTGAGATTCCACAAGTGTACGGATCGTGATAAATAATAACGTGGATTTATCAAGTTCGAATATTGTCTTACAGAGACTACTATCTACTATAAACTTTTGAACTAATCTAACTTCAATTTAAATTAAACTGATAACTAATGATGAAATCAAATTGTATTTTCTAAATGAAATTTTAATAAATAAAATAACAAACTATTAAATAAAGTAACAAATTCAAATTAAAACTATAGATAAGATTATGTGATTGGATAGTTAGGATTTTCGATTTCACTTAGGTTATTTAGTATACATTTGATTCCAATTCATTCAGTCATCTTTTCTTCCGTGCTAACGATCGAATTAACCTATGTAGTTCGTGATCTCTATCGAGCAACACTAATCCTATTCATATGCCCGAACTTACCATATCTCTATGTAAATTCACATACATATTAAATCATTTATCTATAGAAATTCAACATTGATCGCATACTCTATAATTATCTCATGATCTTTTATAATGTCCATGTTAATTATTGCACAAGTTAGAATTATACATTACCTCTCGGTCTCAATATTATCCATAAATCAATAATTGTTGAGCATATAATTGAAGCATTAAACGCACAATAATTAATTAACAATTATCAAAGTGGCATGAAAATCTTGAAATTAAACATATAATAAAAACCTTAAGCAACATCATCTATCTTAACAATAAAAACATTTGATCACTCATAACGTTGATATTAAACACGTAAAAGTGAAACGACATCACCAAAAATTGACTAAATGTGAAGCTTCTCGTGCATGCCGTCTCCTTTTGTTTGTGTACATGTATATATAAATAACAAAAATTCTACTTGTACATAATTTTTATCCATAAGGATTAACATAGTACTCACATGGGGTGAGACCCATGTTGTCGGACCCACAAATCCCATATGAGTATTATGTCAACCTTTATGTGAACCCTAATGTACCCCTATCACTTCTCTATAAATAATTTCAGCCCCTGTTTTCTCCAAAATTGCTGCTGGCTTCCTCCTCTGCGTGTATATATATTGCGACCTTTTTTTTTTTCCAGAATGGCTGGCGGTTTTTCCTGTAGCCCTATTTTCTTTTTCCTGTAGCTGTCGACTTCTTTTTAAATGTGTGAATGTGTGCATATATAAATCAAAAGTTGCCTTATTTTTCTTCCCCAGAAGCCGCCCACTATGTGTATGTGTGTTGTGTAAGTATCTATTAATCAATTTCAGCCTCTCTTTTCTTTTCTAGAATCTGCCGCTTTTGCTCTCTTTTTTTATTTTATCGATTGGCTGCCGGTTTCTTTCTCTTCTTTTATATATACTAGTGTTGGTCCATGCGATGCATGAAATTTCTAATTTTGAAGGTTTCGTTAGCATTGGATATAGAATCTTTATTGAATAGTGTAGAGAGTTTAAATATGAGAGAACATTGAATAATTAAGAGGCATTTGGAGCAACATATTTTGTCAATAATATGAAGACTTATTTTATGTTATTGTGAGATGGAAGAAAAAATATTTTTGTTAAATATAGGCAAAGGAAAATGTTGTAACATGTGATTAAGGGTAAAGGGCAATAAATTTGTATGTACCTTTGTACATGCAATTATAAGATTTGTTTCTCAGTTTAAAAAGTATCGATTGAAACAAATATCAGTTGTAATTTTCCGTCTATATATAGTTATCCTATCTGCTGAAACCGACTCTATTGGATATCCAAGCACAAAGCATTCTATGTACTTGAGCACAAAAACATCGCAGTTTAGCCTGTGGAAAGAAATTGGTTTATGTTAAACGAGATTAGTGTGATAAATAGATATTTGGGAGTGAAATATTAGAAAGAATAAGAAATAATTAAATAGCTTACCCATTATTTACACAGGGTTGATATGGTATAATGTCAACATCCGTAGATGTGGTTGCAGTTTTCTTCACGTATCGTTTGTAAGCAAAAAATTCTAGTGCATTTAACATGAGTACAGTTAAGTCTTTGACTGCATTTGAATTGGCTCTGCATAGGTCTGGTGTATGGACGTTGTTGCTGCAGTCATAGATTTCGAATTTCCATTCGAGGATATTTACGTGATAGAGGTACCAATTGCTGCCCGGTAATGAAGATGGGATTAATAGATGTTTGCATCGTATCCATGGACGATCGTCAATTGGAAGAATGCTGTTTACATACTTTTGTAAAGTGGTTAGATTCCCTGAGATTCTAATAGTGCCATCTTTGTGGACTTCAGCGTGCAACAACAAAGATTATTACATTCATAATCGTAGTTGAAGTCTAGAATTGCATAATCTTTTGATATAGGAGAAGAGTCGTCGTTGATGAGTCGGCGTAATAATTTCAATTCCAATTCAAAACTCTAAGGAAAAAAAAAGAAGTAAATTAAATGTAAGAGAATAATATATTATGGTGAATGAATTTTACTTACCGGAACGCTGATATTTTGTGTTACGTCCATCGTGGATTTTAGGAATTCTCTTCCTTGGAAATTATTGGGTCGAACTTCCCAAATTGCACTGCAGAAAATAATATAATTTAGTTTGCAAAAAATGAAAGTAAAATAATAATATTTAAGGTAATAGAATAGATGTCGATTAATTACTCTTGTGGATTGTGCAGCACTCAATCTCTAATTGTTTGATATTCGACGATAGAGTAATCTTCTAAAGGATAGTTTGTTGGAGGCTGTGTCTTTTTTCCTTTAGTTTTCCGTTCTTTTGACAATCTTGTAACATCTTCAGTTTGGTGAGATGTCGATGTATGTGCTGCAATGGGGCTTGTATGAACAAGAACATCTTGCTGAAGGGCACCTATAGCAGCTTCCATATTCGATTTCCAATCGGATAGTTCGTTCAGTACGTTGTTATTTTGTTCGTTGATATGAGATTGTACTGAATTGAAACTGTCATCGACATAATGTTGCATGTTAGATTGTATGCATCGGTAATGTTCTTCTTGCCATTGTTGTTTTTGGTAATGTTCTTCTTGTCATTGTTGTTGTTTTTGGAAGAACTGTTGTTGGTTGTCAAGAAGTGTTTGATACTGCATTTCTTGTAGAGCGACGGAAGGAATTTTTATTTTCTTGTATGTACGTAATTGAATATTTTCTAATGTTTTTGAATTAAATTATTAATAAGTGAAGTTGAAGTTATAGTTTATGTGAAATGTGAATAAGTAGATTTTTTGGCAAAAGAAGGAAATAAAAGAAAAGGCGCAAGTACGGAGGGACGTAATGAATTTTGATTTTCATATATGTACGTAATTGAAGATTTTCTAATGTTTTTGAATTAAATTATTAATAAGTGAATTTGAAGTTATAGTTTATGTAAAATGTAAATAAGTAGAATTTTTGGCAAAAGAAGGAAATAAAAAGAAAAGGATCAAGTGCGGAACGACGGAAGGAATTTTGATTTTTATGTATGTACATAACTGAATATTTTCTACTGTTTTTGAACTGAATTATTAATAAGTGAAATTGAAGTTATAGTTTATGTAAAATGTAAATAAGTAGAATATTTGGCAAAAAATGGAAAAAAGGAAAGGGGCAAAAAAGGAAATAAGAAGAAATTTTGATTTTATGTATGTTTGAAATGAGTAAAAAATTGTAAAAAAAAAAAATTACGCTAATTATGTACATTTTTTCTCCTAATTATGATTTTTAATCTCCTAATTGAGGTAAGTAATTATTGTTTATTATATTATAATTGTGTTAAATCAGCGATACGTAAGGAAAAATGACTTAAATTGAAGATTTGGAAGCGAAAATGACGAATTTTGGCATCGAGAACGACTCCCATCTAGCTAAGCTTGGTGAATTGGGGTTATGAGCGCGATTTTGATAACCGTATCAAAAGTTATGGTCGAAATACTAAAGAAAGCACCAAAGTTGCATAAAAATATGACTTCGGGGATCGAATTGTACAAGTTTCAAAAGTTTAAGGACCTAAGGTTGCAATTTTTGAAGGATGAAATTGATAGAAAAGGAAAAATATAAGGACTAAAAAGTACAAGATTAAAGTTTAAGGACTTTACGCGCGATTACCCCCAGGACTTAACTACAAGAAACAAAAAGCAATTTTTTTTTTTTTTAAAATTTTGAAGTCTTCATAGAGTGCGGAGCATTGTTGCAATTTTTGAAGGATGAAATTGATAGAAAAGGAAAAATATAAGGACTAAAAAGTACAAGATTTAAGTTTAAGGACTTTACGCGCAATTACCCCCAGGACTTAACTACAAGAAACAAAAAGCAATTTTTTTTTTTTTAAATTTTGAAGTCTTCGTAGAGTGCGGAGCAAATGCTCCGCACTGTTTGGAGCAGGGGCGGACGCCGAACTTTAACGTTGGGGGAGCACAATCGATCTTGCAAAGAAGTTGAGAGAAATTTTACAATCGAAAATTTACGTCTAAAAAAATCATACTATATGTAATTTTACATCTTAAAATTTACATGAGATATGACTTTTTCGGATGTAAAATTTTGAAATTTTTTGAAAATTTCCTAATAAAAAGATAAAAATTACATTAAGAAGTTTGTATCGGAAAAATAATAAATGTTAATGAAATAATTGATTTTTTTTTTTAAAATGCGAGTTAGACGTCTTTTTAAAGGTTCGCGTTTAACGTATTTTTAACTATTTTCCATATATGTTTGAACTATTCGATATGTCCATAATGTAATTCTTGAAATAAGTTTCGAAATAATACAAAAAATTTGTAAATTCGATTAGCGTACGATCTTTGGAGAATTTTTAAAATTAGTATATTTCGAAATTCGAATTTATTTTGATTTTGTCCCTATTTGGTGGAGATTAAAATCAATTTTTTAGTAAATTTTGGTAAAAATTAAACAGTTATAGATTCCATGAAATATGTTATTAAAATTAATTGTTAACTTTGATTTAGATTAAAATTTAAATTTCAATCGATACCAAACATGATTTAAAAAAAAAAAAAAAAATCTCAAAAGTTGGGGGCACCTGCCCCCTAGGACCCCCCGCCCCCCAGGGTCCGCCCATGGTTTGGAGCAAATGCTCCAAAATTGCTCCCACAGTGCACAACAAAGTTTAGGTTTTTTTTTGCTTCACTCCAAAGACTTTGGAGCAAATGCTCCAAACTCTTTGGTGCAATTGCTTCGCATAGTGCGGAGCAAAGTTTAGTTTTTTTTTTTTTTTTTTGCTTCTCTTCCTTTCCAAAGTAGATGAGTTTTTTTTTTTTTTTTGTTCCTCTGCAGTATATCAATAAGTACAACAAAATAAAACTAAAAATTCATTCTAAACAAATACAAATAAAAATTCATACTCAAAATTTCAAACCTATCACCTGAAAAATATATAGATGCAGATACACATATATACTTGGAAAACATTAGAATATACCAAACTCATACATATATGAAAATCATAATAATTTTAAGCTGGAAAACAAAAAACACAGTAGGAACTTACATTTATTCTAACTGACTCTCGTCGTTCAGTCTCAATTATTTTTTTCTTTTTTACATTTATGACTTAAAAATGAATTATTTTTTTCTACCTTAATAAAATATCAAAATAACCCAAAAATTCATATTGAAATAATTTTTTCCATTTAAAATTCTTTTTAAATATTTTCGTTTTATGATAAAAATTTAATTTTACACTTATCGTATATAACCTTGTCGATTTTTTACTAAAATTTAAATTTACACTTGCCGTATTCAATTACGAGGCTATGTGCAACATATATGATTAATATTCATGTACCCATTAATATTGACTTTACATCCCTATCTTAAAAGGAGGCCAAAATGCAAACAACAACTTCTTGTACACGTTTTGCCCCACAAACATCAAATTCAAATTTACTATATCAATTCTCCACTGCCTTCAATTATGTTAATTATGTATATTTTTCTCCTAATTGTGATTTTTAATCTTCTAATTGAGGTAAGTAATTATTGTTTATTATATTCTAATTGTGTTACATCAGCGTGCGCGTCGAATAGAAGTTTCCGAATTGGGGTCATGAGCGTGATTCTGATAACCGTATCAAAAGTTATGGTCGAAATACTAAAAAATGACCAAAAGTTGCACAAAAATATGATTTCTGGGATCTAATTGGACAAGTGTCAAAAGTTTAAGGACCTAGGGTTGCAATTTTTAAGGATGAAATTGATAGAAAAGGAAAAATATAAGGACTAAAAAGTAAAAGATGAAAGTTTAAGGACTTTATGATCAATTACCCCAAGGACTTTACTGTAAGAAACAAAAAAAAAAAAAAAATTTAAAAAATTTGAAGTCTCAAAGAGTGCGGAGCACCTGTTTGGAGCAAATTGCTCCAAAGTCTTTGGAGCAATTGCTCCGCACAGTATGGAGCAAATGATTTTTTTTTTTTTTTTGCTTCTCTTCCTTTCCAAAGTAGATGAATTTTTTTTTTTTTTTGGTTCCTTTGCAGTATATCAATAACTACAACAAATAAAACTAAAAATTCATACTAAACAAATACAAATAAAAATCCATACTCAAAAATTCAAAAATCTCACCCGAGAAATATATAGATGCAGATACACATATATACCTGGAAAATATTAGAATATACGAAATCCATACATACATGAAAATCATAATAATTTTAAGCTGGAAAAAAAAAACAGAGGAACTTACATTTATTTTAACTGACTTGCATCGTTCAGTCTTAAATTCCGTTTCTTTTCTTTGATTTCTGGGTTGATAAAGCTAATAATTTATTTGATGGTTGAAATGAAATTAGATACTGTCTTCTGGCAAATGAAATAAGATACTGGCTTATTGCAATTGGTTTTAATATATTTGCATGTATATCTTGACAAGTCGGTTTGTAAAATATCAGTGGCAAGTCGGTTTAATAAAAAATGAAAAGCCATATATGCATGGAATACACATGATATTTTATAGTCAGTTGATAATCACTGCAATACCTTAGCATGGAAGAAACACGATATTTTATAGTCGATTGGACTGTATAGAAGCCAATTGTACTTTAGAAAAATTAGTTATATTATAAAGTAAAAACTCACGTAAAAAAAAAGAAACAGTGATGCTCCGCACAGTGCGGAGCATTCACTCCGTATAGTTCGGAGTGTCAACTCCAAATTTTTTTTTTTTGAAGAAAAGTCAACAATTTTAGGCATGCGGAAGGATGAAGTCCAAATCACCCTTGAACCTTATATGAATAGTAGAGGATGGATAGGGATGAATTGGGATTTTAAAAAGATCCAAAAAATCAACAGTAAATAATGGGGATAAAATGAGAAAAAATTAATTAGTGGGGATATAATGGGAATGAAAAATGCTTCAAAATGAATAGTAATCGGTGGATTGGCTCTTGCAGGGTGGGGGTAATTGAAGAAACTAAAATGCTTAAAAAATGAACAGTAGTCAACAGGTGAGGGGTAATTATGGAAACCAGAAGTCAACAAATGTGGGTGAAGATATTCTAACAATTTCAGCCAACAACAATATATTTGGCAATTTATTTCTTTTTATATCTAAACAAGTATGTTATGTAGTTTAAATTTAGTTTAATTTTGTATTTATATAATGAAAATAATGAATATTATATTTTGGCAACGTGAAATTGGTAGACGAGAGTGAATTCTTTTGAGATTATTTTTTTATAGTATAAAAGAATTTGAAGGATTGTGTGTTTAGTTAAATAAAGAATTAAAAACAAAACATAAATAAAAAGCAAGTAAAATAATGCGTTGTTGAACATTATTTATGAACATGGAAATAGTATAATATAGTATAAAAGATAACAATAAAAAAAAAAAAAAATCTCCCGAGAGTTTGGACAAACTCTCCAAATTGTTTGAAGAGTTTGCCTTGCTCCAAAGTCTACGGAACAAATGCTCAGATTTCGGAGCAAATGCTCCAAAGTCTACGGAGCAATCAATTTTGTTTTTTTTTGTGGGTTTCTTCTTCTCTGTTTTTTAGTCAACAATTGTGGGTGAGGAAAAAGACTATATTACCCTTTTGTTTACCCTTTTGTTTTGAGGAAAATGTTTCACAAATGAACAGTTAATAATGGGAATAAAATGGGAAACAAATTAATTGATGGGGATAAAATGGGAATATAAAATGCTTCAAAAATGAATAGTACCCGGCGGATTGACTCTTTTATTATATATATATATATATATATATATATATATATATATATATATATATATATATATATATATATATAACCAGGCAACTGGGCCTCTTTTCTAAATTTCAACCTAATGTTCTCTTTGTCTATATATATAAGGGGAAATTAGGTCAGCAACTGTGAAAAGGAAACAAATTAGATTAATACACTTCCAACCAAATTAAAACCTTTCATAACAGTAAATAATACGTCCCCAACCCCAAAATCGCCCAAAAAACCCAAAAGCCTCAAACCAGATTACAAAGAGAAATCTCCAAATCAACCCAAAACCACGATTTCGTCATTCTTGATAGGTGGGAGAACCAAATCTGGTGCTGGGCTGGTGACGCTATAGGTGGTGGTACTGGCATTGGCCCTGGTGGTGCCGTAGGTGATGTAATTGGTGGGGGTATTGTGGGTGCGGGAGGGGGTGCCTTTATTGTCAGGGCTGGTGTTGGTGGTGGCTGTTGGACAGGTGAAGGGGATATTTGTGGTTGAGGTATAACCGGTGGAAGTGCTGGCGGTGAAACCACTGGTGGTGGAGGTACAGCCGGTGGAAGTGCTGGCGGTGAAACTGGATTCCAAATCGGGATACCCTTTTCAGCTCAAGAAATTTACTATTCATCTGGGTGTTAAAATTTGGAGTATTTTGACGTTATTCTCTTTGTTTTGACATAAATGATTCTGCTTTTATGGAGAAGAAGAGGCACTTTTACTTTTACAATACTGGTGGCAGTAAAGGCTAAAAAGCTAGACTTCTTATTATTTTCTGCTTCAACAATATCTATGTGCAATGCTTAGAAAAGATCAACAAGTACAACTCCAGCGATAGTGGCCCTCCATCACAATCTGAGCCACTAGAATTCGATAATAAGCTTAGGAGAATTTCTCTGAGCATTTTGTTTAGAGTCATTGCAGGATTTATTTTTGTGCTTCTCGCTGTTTTTCTAATAAGGAGCCTCATCAGATACATTAACAGGGGCCCAATCCTTAAAGGCCCCGTTGTGTTTTCTCCCAAGACTCCTCCCAAGACTCTACAGTCAAGAGGCGTTGATTCAATGGAAGGGTCTACCATGTGCTTAAGCCTCTGGGGAAACTGTAGAATCTATTACACAACATTTTCATGATTTCAATCTTGAGGACAAGGAATTTTTGAAACCTTGGGTATTGTTAGGCCTCCCATCCATTTAACCTATTCTAAAAGAATTAAGAAGGATAGAGAATCAACTCAAATGAAGGAATAACTGCATTCTGTTACAAGGGGAAGTATGGGGGAAGTAAATCAGTTTGGAAGTCTATAAATAGATGTAGACAGGAAAGGATAAGCAGGCAAAAATCTAGTGAGTAGTAAAGAGTGTGGAGAGACTAGCCCTCTCGAATGGTGCTGTATTTTCTTTTCCAGTATTGTAATTTTCCTCGGTTTCATCAATAAAATACAACATTTGTTTCCTAGTTCTGATATTGTTCATCAACTGCAGCTGGAACCTTATCACAAACTGAAAGATAAAGCAATCCTAACTTTTGATATTTTTCTGACAAAACCCAAGGTGAAATATGATACAAAATGTCACAATAAGAATTGTCACTTTTTTTTGAATGTGTGCAATTTTTTTAATGTGTTATTTTTTAAATTCGTCACTTTTTTAAAATTTATGTCACTTTTTTTTTTTTTTTTTAGTGTTTGTCACTTTTTTCAGTCGTTTTCTTGAAATTTCAATCACTTTTTTAGTAACAAATATCACTTTTTAATAAAAGTGAGATTGTAAAAAATGACACTAAACTTTTAAAAGTGACATTGTGTCACTTTTTTTTGTAAAAAAAGTGATAATTTTATCATTTTTTTTTGTTTGTTTGTAACTTTTTTGAGCGTTTGTCACTTTTTTTTGCCATTTTTCTGAAATTTTTTTCACTTTTTATTGTTTGTTACTTTTTAAAAATTTATATCACTTTTTTGAATAATAAACATAGGTTTTGATTGGTGTTTTGTCATTTTTTTAAGTATTTGTTACTTTTTTTTTATTTATGTATCACTTTTTGAGTGTGTGTCACTTTTTTTGAATTTTGTCACATTTTTTGAGTTTTGTGTACAAAAAAGTGACAATTTTTATAAAAAAGTGACATTGTGTCACTTTTTTATTTTATACAGTATTTTTTACTTCCTAAAAACCTTTCATATGATTTTTCAAAACACCCCTAATTTTAAGGGTGTTTTTCTAAGTACCCCTATATATAATCTCAAGTCGCCAAATTTTATATTTAATTAGAAGTCCAAATTGAGGCCTACTTAATTTAATACTTGCTTCCAAGTCCTCGTACTATAAATTTTTCCATTTTCCGCTATTTTGCATTCTTTTCTTCAATTCTTCATTAAACATAAAATTTTACCTACAAAATATAATATAACATAAATTAGGTAGAATTTTATTCAAAAGATAATAAAATATCATAATTTAGAGTCTCGAATAAGTATAGAAACTACTTATCAAGCACTCTGATAGTCAAGTCAGTCGACGGAAAGAAATATATATTGAGAGTGAGACTAGCTTTATGGAGCAAGCGACAAAAGTGTGCAAACACCATGAATTGATATATGAATATAGATAGCAAATTTATAATTTTAGAGTGAAAGTTACACTATGCTTGAGATAGCATGACCTTGGGTTTATATAGTTTGGTTGAAGTGGTGGCCGTTGGATGAAGAAGTATATGAATTCATACTAATGACTAAAGTGTCTCGTCATAGGTGATCATATCAAACGTCATAGACCATGTAGCATTTAATATTGTTTGAAAAATATAGCTTCTAGGGTTTAGGTTTACATACCTATTTAGTAGGCTGACATGACTTGACATTTGTTGTGCTGTATGAGGTAATATCAATCACTTCCATAGGATCTTGGATGTAGAAGATCTCTTGAGAGAAATGATAAAGATGTCCTTCGGAATAGGAGGCTTCCACTTTGCTTATGTGAGCTTCGATCTCGTTAGGCACTTCGGCTAGTGTGCATGGATAGCCTCTCTATGGTTTGAATGTAGCACGAGGCGCCTTGCTTCAATTGCTTTACTTTAGCTGCTAGTGGACTTTGGTCGAGGTACCATCGCAACTCGTCTTGAGCATCAATTGAACTACCATGCGGGCTTCGGTGGCGCTGCCACGTATGCTTTTTCTTGAATCTCAGTGCAAGGCGTAATAAGACCCATGAGGAATTAAAATATTTTTCCCAATGTTTGGGACAACAAGTCAATATACACATAGTTTTGCACCAAGAGTTACAAGTATCTTTTACTCTTGGACGATCAAAATTGAGCTTATTAGTTTACAAGTATAATCAAATTCAAATCTTATGTGAATAAGGAAGAAAAAGTTTGTCATGATTTTCCTATTAAAAATATTAATAAAACAATTCCAAATGATATGCATTTGTATATAAGCATGTCTTTTCATGATAATTGAAAATTATATTATATTGTCTTCGGATAGTATAATATCAAGCTATGCGTTGCCCATCTTGAATGGGGGCAGAAATTCGTCGGGTAATCGGGACATGGATGGTACGTGATCCCTGCCTTTTTTTTTTTTAATAGTTTCCAATTTAAATCGTATCGAAAAATTGATTCGAATTTCCAATACTACATAATTCATGAATCTTATAAAATTTTCATTTAACTAGACACTAAATGTTCATGAAATTTCATTAGCAATTACTTGCCCTTGTTTGAGCCCCATTTTATCAAAAACTCGTTTTTAACCACACATTCTTCAATAAAATAACTTAATGTGTAAATCGATTTTTATTTTTCATTTTTTGACCATATATTTTTCAAAAAATACTATTCCAAACTACATTCCCCCAAAATGGGAGTCAAACAAGGGCCGACAATTTAGAGAATTCAACAATAGCTACATCTTCCACTGAGGCCAACTATTGTGCTATTATTCTACACGTGAAGAGCTTTATTAAGGAACTTGGTGTAATCCTCAACTCTCCTACCATTTTTTTTTTCTTTTTGGTGATAACTTCACATTTCCGAAGGGTTCCATTGCACCAATTAGTGAATAAACCCAGATAATATAAAACTTATGGTTGAGATCAGTTCAAGTCTTCATGATTACCACTTCGTTTACGAAACTCATCACTTTCTTGACAAAATTACTATTTACCGATGAGTGTGTTTTTACTTACGAGTTTTATATAATTTTAACTTAATTATTGGCTAAATCTTATATGCATAGAACGCTTTTAATTGTGTTTGTTAGTGTTGTTTTATAGGTTGGATGTGTGGTGAAAATGGTGCTAAAGTGAAGAAACAATCCGAAAAACTAAGGAAAATAAACAGAAAATCAGCGCTCATGCGCCATATTTGGAGCGCCCAAGTGCTTTAAAACGAAATTCCAATCAGCAAAACAGTGCTCAGACACCAGGATCCAAGCACCCAAAAGCAGCAGAGATGTAGCGCCTAGGCACTGCACTCATAGAGCTTAGGTGCTACCTAGAATTATATCGTGGTGCCTAGGCACTGCACCGCTTATTTTAGGTTTATACTGTTTTGGCCCGCAAAAAGTTCAGAAAGACTCCAATTTTCGGAACCCATGTAGGAGAGTATAAATAAAAGTTTTTGACACATTTGAGGGAGTTCGACACATTGAGAAAAAAATATAACTAGAGAGATTGAAGAGCGTAATTGAAGGAGAAAAAAAAAATCAAGAAATTCAAGTTTTAAAGCATTGATTTAAAGATGAAGATCTTAGTACAAAATTAATTTCTTTTTCTACATCGTTATTCAAAACCAGTGATATATTCACTAAAAACCGTTTGTTTTTCTTCTTGCATTATTATGAGTAGCTAAATTTTAAATTAAGGTGAACAATGTAATCTACTTGAGATCTTTTATTTCTTTTATTCAAGATTTTTGTTATTTTATCATATATGTGTTAATTTTGCTATGATTTTAATGCGTTGAATTATTTGATCACTAATGTAATGATTTTGTGAATTTTTTATGAATCGAGAGGTGAGTTTGAGATTTAGACCATATAGTAAAATTCGCTATATTAATATAACTTGTAGAGATACTTACGCTAAATATTACGATCATCATATGAATTCTTAAAACTCATATTTAACTAAGATATATTCGCATAGAGATATGTAATTGAATTAGTTAAATAGATTCAATGAGAACCCGAGAAGAGTAAATTGAATACCACAGAAGAATTCGATCGAGCATTACATTAGACTATTTACCACTTCATGATTACCACTTCGTTTACAAAACTCATCACTTTCTTGACAAAATTACTATTCACCATTTCCAATCTCATCCTACAATATCTTCAACAATATAGATTCAAGTTAATGAATTATCAATTGCACTATTATGTAGAATCGTAGACTGCTGCTCAAAAGTTTTCAAGATAGGTAATTCCCCGGCCTGAGGGCAACGTGAGATTCATTGTTCAGCTTGAGAGACAAGTAATCTCCTGTCGTGCTCACAAAGATTTTCAAGCGGATCTCATATGAAGCCAGTTAAGGTTTATATCTTCTTTTACCACAACAATCTCCAACTTATCCAGATAATCCTTGTAGAAATTCCATAAATAGGCTGTTTCATCATCACATATGACACGTTCTAACTGCACAAGATCCATTACTGAAGGCGGCAGCTCAGATAAAGCAGTGCAACCCATCATTCGTATTCTTCGCAGCCCACATAACTCGCCTAGCCGCTCTGGCAAGTGGTCCATTTCCACACAGTCCGACAGATCAAGGAACCTCAATTCCCGGAGTCCAGAAATTGATTCCGGCAACTCTAGAAGTTGTGTACAAGATTGAAGCCTCAGCACTTCTAAATTTGTCAGATTTCCCAGTTCTGCCGGAAGAGTAACCAACTCTTGACAGTATCTCAAGTTGATTTTTTTAAGATGGATAAGACCACAAACCCATGCTGGTATTTCAACTAAGTCGTCACAATACTCAATATTTATCTCGTTAAGATTTGGCCATGTATTGGAGATTGAAATTGTGCATTCTTCGAATGCCTTCCTAATCTCACACATGATCATGGATATTTTCTGCAAATTTTTTAGCTGCAGTATGGAAGTAGCAATAGAGGGGATGGAAATATTCTCCAACCTAAGTCTCTTTAGATTGTTTAACTGACTAGGCAGTGGAAAGTTTTTTAGGTATGCTCGGGTAAAACCATAATTCGTCACTAATAGAACTGTCAGGCGGCTCATTCTCTCCATAAATACAGGTAAGGTATAGAACTGGATTTGAAAGTTCAGTGTTAAAACCTTAACATCAGGTATTTGCACGTTAGACCAGTTTGAGCAGAATGCATTATCTGTTGAAAAGAGGGAAACGACATTAGATATCTATAACTGGAAAGGGAGAATAAAAAAGATTACTGACCTGTAGTGATAGACAAAATGCGGGCATTGATGGGTTGCTGCTTTTGATCAGTTAGCCACTCAGGGAAGGCATTTCCATTTATTTCCACAATGAGTCGTTCCCTCCCTTCTATGGAACCTTGTCTACTTTGGTGGATAGCCAACTCCCTCAGAAGATCATGTTGCATTACAAAATGCTCTTCGCAGTAGTCAATGGCATCCTGATCATCTTTTCTGCATACGAGAAAGAGATAAGTTGATCAATGGAAATTTTGATAATGAAACTTGCCAATACAATGATTTGCATTTGGACATAATCAAAGGCAATGGTATTAATATAACAGTAGTTGCTGTAGGACACCCTCTTATGTAATTCTCCATAAATATTTGACCTTCAGCAACATTTTAGAGTGAAAAAGGAAGTGAAGGGAAAAAAGAATATCCAGTCCGACATTATGGGAACTGGGCAGAAACATCATTATATTATCAACAAAAAATATTAAACAGAGAAGCAATACCTCTGAAACACTAGTGCTCTGCTGGAAAATTCATACAAATTTCATTCATCTCTACCAAGAAGCAAATTCACTTGAAAGTAAATCCACTAGTTATTTGTAGTTCTGTTTTTAGATTTTTCCTTTTTCTATACTCGAAAAGGGTCGGGATGAGGGCAAAGGATGGATCAAATTAACTGCCTAAGAGTTATATAGGTAGCCTTGCAGCCACATTATCTAAGTTCAGTCCACATGCTTCTTGCATTTCTCTTGTTTTTATAGCATATTAACATGGATAATGTTCCACTTTCCAATTGTCTCATATTGTCTTCATCTCTAGAGACTAAACATCTTGCATAACTCAAGATCTCTCATTTGTGCTCAACTGGCGTGAATTCCACTTTTGCATAAATGAATTCACTTTTTGCTTTTCTTAACGACAATCAAATGTGCAGATGAACATCGACTCTCCAGATGTAGCATAATCTTCTAAAGACGAAAAGGAAGGTACAAACCTCACAAGAGTAAGATTAACCAGATTTCTGTTTGAGAGTTCATGGAGATATATGAGGGTATACATTCCACCTTCATCTAGGTTGTACAGTTCCACCCACATATCCATAAGAGCTGCAGCAGGGATCCTCTGATCTTCAGGAAATAAACCTAGATCCAAGAAACAATTCTTGAGGACTGCCATTCCATCCAAGGCATCTAAGCTGGTCTTGAGACGACTAAGCAAAACCATGTTGGTGTCATAAATGGATTGCCCTTGGGACCAATTTTGAACTGTACTAATCCATTTCACCTCAGGCTGCCTATAGAGTGACCTGCCAACAACTGTGAGAGCCAATGGAGATCCTGAGCAACCTCTGACCACCTGCCATGCGATTCCACAAGCAACATCAGTTAAGATTTAGTGTAGAGTAAATAAATTTCTAAAAAATCCGTTCAAAATCTTTGTACATCTTAACCTAACCAAATGAGTTTTTACATGAAAAACTGTCATTCTAGGTGTAGTTTAATATTTCGGGTAGAGTAAAAATTCTATAATAACAAGATTGAAAATTGAGCCCCACACAGAAAATGAACTAAGTTCAATATTTATGTTACTGGTATTCTGATCTAAAGATCCATTTTAGCAGAGATTATGGTTTTACCTCTTCTACAAGATGTTTTTGCAATGTGCAGATCCCATCTTTAAAGGCACAATGATGAAACAGAGTCATTGCATCTTGATGATTCAACATATTCAATTTATAAGTCCATTCAAATTGTGGAAACACAAATCTTGATGTGACCAAAATTTTATATCCATGTATTGGAAGAAGGAACTGCTCAATGAACGACTCGGATCCTGACCACATATCGTCCAGGACTAATAGTATGGGAGAGGGTCCTATTTGCCGCAGGAAAAACTGTTCTAGTTGGTATATTGCATCTTCATCACTTTGAAAGATAGGCACATGTTGGTTTTTGTTACTCTGAAATACTTTTTGAACCATTAGCTGGAGGTTAGGTGCTCTTGAAACTGTCTGAAAGAAGATGTTATTCCCATATATACCTATGCAAAACATGTGACAATCAAGATACAAGATCGTAAAGGTAAAGTATTATCAAAATTTAAAGGTATAAGATTCTGTCAACAATCATGTATATCTTTACAATTGATGCATTATTCAAATATGAGCAAGAGTAGTTCGATGGAGTTAGCCCAAACAAAGAACCAGTATAGACTACTCTAAAGATTGACCTGAACAATTTTGATTCCTTCTGCAAACATGACTAATTCGTTTTGGTTCTTGTTCAAACTATCTTCTCTTGGTTTCTTATTCTTGTAAAGTGTTGGTTTTTTTTGATACCCAATAAATTTAGGGACGATGATGTTTAACGGTTAATTTTCATAGGCTTCGGTCAATGATTGAAATATGAAATCTTAAGTAATGGTTGTTCATGGCCAATTCACTAGATGGATGGCCCATCTATACAGATTAACTTCTCTCTTTATCCCACTTTGTGGCTGCCCTAATTATATAAATATATCCTTACCTTTGTGGTATTAACATGTCTGTGTGGCACAATTAAGATAAACCAATAGAGGCAGCCGTTTTTTCTTTGTTAAATTGAGCAAAGCCGTGAGTTTTCTCTTCTTCATTTTTGTGAGTGTGCAATCACCATCTTCCTCTCTTTGTGAGATAGAATCCTTTGTGGGTTATTCATATACTTGGGCAACCAATAGTGTGTGATTTGTGGCCGAGCAATTGTGTTGGTGTTTGATATTGGTTTGCGAAACTGAGGTCCAATTTTTGTACATGACATATTGGTATCAGAGCATAGGAGTGTGCAAGAACATTTGAAAATCAGTGCAGAAAATGGTGGAAAACTGTTGAAATCAATTTAACCGAACCTGCAAATCCATTTTTTTGGGTAATCCAGAGACCCGGTGGACGAACAGACACCATATTTCGACTCCAGACGAAGAGGTGAAGGTGTCTGACCAGCGCGTGCCGCTCATGCAGGTGTCGGTGGTCGGCACTTTGAAGTCCACGCACAGAGATGTTAGTGGCGCGTGAGGCTTTTTTGGCTACGGTTCTTGAAGATAGCTTGTTCCTGGCTGTACTACAGACCTTCTACTGGTGTTATTTTTCTGTTTCGGGCAATAAGCTGATTTTGGATAGTTTTGCCTTCGGCCGTTTGGTTGCTGAGTGTTGTTGTGTTGCTACAGTTGCTGAAGGTAGTAGTGGTCCTAAAGTTGTAAAGTTCGCATTCGTTGGGTTTTTGATATCAAATAAATTCTGAGCTATGATGTAAACTGTTGGAATAGAGTATCACAAGCCTCGGACAATGGAGAATGGATTACCAACAACTAAGTCCAAATGCTCGACGCGAAAATAATACGGGCCGTTGGAAGTAGTTTAAGAAATTAATAGGGAAAAATTCACTTTCCCTACTTTATCTTTACCCTATTTCAAAAATATCAAAACAACTTTTACATTTCAAAAATCAGATTTTTTGACCTATATATACACATATTTATAAATATTTATTTAAATATATAAAAAGATATAAATAAATAAATAAATAAATATATATATATATATATATATATATATATATATATATATATATATATATATATATATATATATATAAAATTAACCCACCCCCAGCACCACCACCCCACCACGCCGGCTACTGCTCCGGCGACGTCTCCGATTCCGACGACTTCTCCGGCGACCACTCCGATTCCGGTGACTGTTCCGGCGACTGCTCCGATTCCGACGACTATTCCGATGACATGAATTTTTTGTACGGTCACAGCCCAGGTCACAAGTCACAGTCCAGGTCACAGCCAATGTCACAGGTCACAACACATGATTTTTTGTTTATAATAATTGATAACACAATAAGGCTCACGTCTCACATTTTTATTAATAGTCACATATTATTTTCAAATGGTCACAGCACAAGTCACAAAATATATTGCACATGGCTCACGATTTTGTTCATAGTCCCATTTTATTTTCAAATGACTCAGATTCTGGTTGATAGTCACAAGTTTATTTCAAATTGCCACAGCACAGGTCACAGAATATTTTTTGGGCATTGCTCATGTTTTTATTGGTAGTCACAGCATCGGTTACAACACATGGCTCAGGTCACAGCATTGGTCACAGAGACTATACAGCACCACATCACCACCACCACCGTCTTATACGCTCTAACCCTAGTACGCCGCTGCTAGCATAGCCGGCAACTCACCACAACCATCATCACTAACGTCGCCAACACAGCCTACCTCACCAATCGACGGCAAACCAAACACCATGACAATCTCCCGCACCAACACGACCGCCACCACCAAAATCACTACACAACCACAGCAAAACAAAGATCCAAAACCGCCACGACCATGAAAAACTCCAAAACTGTCCAGAAGCTGATATTTTTCCCAAGGAAGGCTAAAAAGAAGAATGGAGGAGTAAAGTCGGCAGGTGTGAAGGCTACTGATGATTCTCTGGGCACAAGCGCAAACAATAAAATAATTCCTCCGTGATTGGGGGCCAAAATACAGGGTCTGATGTACCAACAAAGGGAAAAACTACGAAGATAAAGAAGGCAGGAGCAACACCAGAACTTCCTCAGGTGGACAATATTTCTTTTCAGACGAGGACAGCCTCACCAATCGCTGCTCAATTGACTCGAAATTTGATCCCCAAAGTCTCCACTAGGGCAGTTCAGATCCCAAAAGTCGCGTCTAGGACAGTTCCAATTTGATCCCCAAAGTCGCCTCCAGCACCACCACACAAATTACACAAATCAGCACACACAAATTAGCCACCTCCACCACCTTCCGGCGCTCAGATCGACGCTATGACGACTTCGCAGCAATCGCGGCCAGGAGAGGTGCATCGAAGCTCGAAAACCACCCCCAAAAATCTGAGAGGAACAAGATGGAGAGGGAGAGGAAGAGTGGTCTCCGGCAGTGGGCGAAGACGGGCGGCGACGGCGGGCGAAAATGGATGAAGGCGATGGCAGGCCAGAAATGGAGAGAGAGAGAGAGAGAGAGGAGAGTGTGATTTTAATTAGGTTTTGGTGGTTACGTTTGTTTTATAAATATTTAGTTATTTTATAAATTAATTTTTATAATATTATTATTAACATTAATTAAATATAAAAAACCTATATCTATATATAAAATATCTGATTTTTGAAACTTAAACCTTAAAATCTGATTTTAGAATTTGAATCTCCAAAAGTAGGGAATTGGGTAATTTTCACAAATTAATAATACTCACGGTCCATAAATATTTACCTATTGGATAATTTTGAATCTTGACCTATTTATTATTGGTTTAACTAGAGCTTAACCTACTTCTATAAATTGGTTGCCTTTACCCTAGCCGTTAGCGTGTGATATGTGTTTGAAAAAAGAGAGAAAAATCTGTGCCATTAGAGAAGAAAAATCGGCTGCCTTTGTGTTTCAAAATTGGTGATTAACTTGTTATTGGTCTCCTCTTGTGCTTTCTTTTTATTGTTTTTTCTTATTACTTTTGTGGCTTACAAATCAACATCATAATCCTATCTTTTGTGGGTGTGATTGAGAAGCAACTGAGGTAAATATTGGTTGTGGGTTGGAACCGTTTGAATTGACTGTTTGGTAGAGAAAGACAACGTAAAATTGAGCTTGAAAAACACCATTTTGAAGATCCTTGGAATGAACTTTCGTGACAATTGGTATTAGAGCTTCAAGGTGGTAGATTTGACAAAAAAAAATTGATAAAAGATGGACCAAAAAACCGGCTGAATCGAAACAGAAAACCAATCGAAAAACTATCCAGAAAACTTTGAAAAAAATCGAGGCTGTTTTCTCGATTTTCGGCCAAACCACTCACCCAGTGGACAATCGGAGAACATTGGCATGATGTGCAGGCGGAGGCGATCCCAATGGTAAGATTTGTCGAAGAGTAATGATTTTTTATCCTGTTAGTAAAAAATCCTAGTCTTGGTTTCAGTTTTTCGAGATGTATTAGAACTTTTTCGATTTATTATGTAACGGCGGGCGACACGTAAGGGAACATCAAAGAGTATCTTGAGGAGGTTTCTCGAGTCAATTTATTCCTAACATTTTCTCTAACATTTTGGTGTTAGTTTTTTGTTTCAGGATATACAGTAGAATCTGGACAATTTTGCCCTTTGCACGTTTGGAATTTGATCGTGGTTGATTGATTTTTGCAATTGTTAGAAACTTTATGGCAAATAGTGGTGACCCTAAAGTGGTAACTACACATCTCTCATTATTTACGGACTCAGATTGGTTCGCTTTGGTCTATTGGCTTATCTTAATTATAAATTTCAGCAAAAAGAGCGTCATTGTATAGGGGTGACTTTAGAATTGGGGCTACCGTGTGAGTAACAATTGCTTGTATTAGAAATTTAGGAATTATTTGCTCTATTTGAAGTGTTGAATTTGATTTCAAGTTGGTAATTGCTTTTGTAATTTAATTGTTATTTCATCACTATGTGAGACTAAATTGCGTGAGAATTTGAATTTTTGTTAACTTACATTTGTGTTGCATTGATTATTTTATTAGAACACTTAGACTTGATCTGTTTGAATATTTTCTTGATACTGAGATCTCGAATCTCACGAAACCTTGGGAATCAAAAAATCGTTAATTGTAATGAGAATGTGTCTGAAACTTATAAGGTCATTATTTTGCTTAATTCTACACCCGTTTCATAAAGAAAGGTTAAGAATGCAATTTAGTGTGGTAGGGACACCTTAACACCTGAGATTGTCATTGATTCTCTTAGAAGAAAAGAGAAGGAGATTAAGGTTGAAAAGAGGATAAGATGAGTGGTGAGTTACATATGATAAAGAGTAAAATGAAGTTTCAATAGATGAATTTGGGTAGAACTCAAGACAGTAGTGATTCGAACAGTGACTTGAATGATGAAGATGGTAAGAAAAAGGACAGGGTTGGGACAAGTCCGGCGATAAGCAGTATTGCAGCTGTGGTAAGTTTGGACACTTTGTGAGGGATTTCCCCAAAAAGAAGGATAAGCAGAAAGGTAAGATGAAAGGCGAGGCAAATGTGGCTATACGGTCAAGTGATGACCCTAGCGAGGTTTATTGTGAGTAAACTTAGTTACTACATCTGCATCTTTATGTAATCCTTTTCTGCATGTATGTGGTTGCTTAATTATGTAGCATGATTATATATTTGCATTTCAATGTGTTTGATGTGCATTTGCATGGATTTTATAGCAATATGATTTCTTGGTGTAATGTGTTTTGCATGCATAGTAGGTTGGAATGCATTAGCGGTAAGTATGTTGAGTATCTCTTGGTAATGTGGAGTATAGATGTCTAGGAGAACATTGGTGGTTTGTACCGAAAATGTGGAATGTGATATTTGGATCACGAGTGGAGAGGTGATTAAATGTTGGAATCTTTTATCTGTGAAGACCCTGACAAGTGGAGTGTGAGAAAGACAATTTTATCACTTTTGTTAAGTGGAGACCCATAATCCAATTAGGTTGGGAGAAGTGATGTGGTGATAGCAAATCATCCTGTACACTTAGGATCTATTGTGGTTTATCAGTTAGACATGGGTTGAGTGATTAGTCCAGTGAGCATGGTCGATGATGAGAGGAGATATGTATTCTTGAGGTATGAGTAATATGGAATGGGATACGGTAAGTGTTGTGAGATCTTTTCGTAGGGTCATTTATGCATTTGTTGCATGTGTTTTGACCGTTTGATGGATTAACATAGTGTTAGTATGTTGTTCTGTGTGAACATATTTTTTTCTAAAAGATCTGCAAGTTATCCTATGTTATATCTTATCGTATAATTATTGCTCTTGATTGTTCACCTTGATTGTCTGCTTCTACTTGGGTATTTGTTTGTGACCTTAGCCTTGGTGACTGTACGGAGCAGGTATGGTATGTATTTCAGGTCCGAAACAGAGGTAAGGTCTATGACTCTAATTTTATTGGTTGCCTTGATTATACAAGTACTAACTTTATGTTTTGATTGCTTGCAAGTTGATTGGACATCAATGTGGAAATTTGTTAGATTTTTTTATACCCAATAAATTCCGGGCTATAATGTAAAATGTTGGAATATAATTTCATAGGCCTTGGCCAATGGTGAATGAATTATCAACAATCAAATCTAAAGGCTCGATCCAAAAACAATATGGACCATCAGAAGTAGTTTAAGAAATTAATATTACTCGCGACTTATAAATATTTACCTAATGGTGGATAATTTTGAATGTTGGCCCATTTAATCCTATTTTTGGTCTAACTAAAGCCTAACTTACTCCTACAAACTGGTTACCTTTACTATAGTTGTTAGTGTGTGATTTGTGTTTGAAAAGAGAGAAAAACATGTGCTATTAGAGAAGAAAAATCAGCTGCCTTTGTGTTCCAAAGCCAGTGATTAACTTTTTGTAATTGGTCTCCTCTTGTACCTTCTTTTTATTGCTTTTCTTCTTGCATTTGTGGCCTACTAATCAACACCATAATCATGTCCTTTGTGTATGAGATTGTGAAATATTGGTTGTGGGTTTGAGTCGTTTGGATTGGTTGTTTGGTAAAGAAAGATAATGTGAAATTGAGCCCGAAAAACACCATTTTAAAGATGCGAGCTTTCGTGATAATATTTCTTATTAATTTATGGACAAGAAGATTAGTCCGCCCGGTATTGTATTTTTTCTTTCTATTTTTTATTATTATTGTTGTTAAAGCTATTGTGTAGGGTACCCATTTATTTTTCACATTAGACGTAATTGTGTGGGGCGTGATCATCAGCCTTGGGTTTACCGTATGGGGTTAATCATTGCATGTTGCTAGACCTAGGTTATTATTTGCTAATTTGTGCCTTGAATTCTTCTTGAATTTTATATATTAATTTCTATATGAATTTGGTATATTGTACTATAGTTTTTTTGGTTGATGTCGTTGCCATAATTTTGTCATTAGTATTGCATGTGACCTTAGGAACGTTTGTTTGGCTACTGTGTAATTTGTGTCTCTACTTTGCATGTGGTCGTTGTTTGATTGCATTCTGTGTTTTGTGTATTTGTTGGTAAAATAACAACACATTTTGAGTTAGGTATTTTAATGAAAAATGTGATTTTTCGATTTAACAACAAAAAATGAAAAACATTCTTATTCAACAAAAAATTTCTAAAGCTATTGACAACTATTTTTCTGCAACTTTAACTAAAGACGAGATAAAGGAAAATGATGAATTGATACACATTTGTGATGTTTTAAGAAAAATTGGTAAACACGGTTCTACATATAAGCTTTGGAAAAAATTGGAGGATCTTTATTTGTTAAAATTCACTTCAAATTTACTTCTTTACTTAAAAGTTTTTTCAATTTCAAAATTGTCTCCTCTAAAAATTTGGATGACAATATGGATGTCTTTAAAAAAGTTGGTTCAAGATATTACTAATAATGATGATAAAGTGCCTAAACAATGTAGATCCATCATTTTGTTGAATGCTATTCCTGGTGCTTATAAAGTGAACAATACTATTAAGTACGGGAGAGACACTTTAAAGTTGAGATTATCATAGACTTAACAAGGATATGAAGTTGAGAGCTGAAAAAGAGAGAAGTAGTGGTGTGGTTTATATGATGAGAGGTAGACCTTAGGTTTAGCGTGGTGGGAATTGGGGCAATCAAGGCAATGGTGACTCGAGTGATAAGGGTGGTAAAACAGGGTAGAAGTTAGGTAGGTCTAAGTTGGAAGTGAATGGTAAATGATGTTATAGCTGAGGTAAATCTGAACACTTTATAAGAAACTGTCCTAAAAAGAAATAAAAAAGGATGAACAAGTGAGAGGTTAGATGAACGTTGTCACTAGATCTAGTTATGCCTCAGTGACGTTTATTGATAATAAATTCTCCTTACAACCTTGTGTCAAATCCTATTTGCATGAATGATTGCTTGATTCTGTTGCATTGTTTATGTTATATCTAATTATATTTGGTCTGTACATTTAATTGAATTTAAGAGTGATCATGTTATTGTATGTAACATACTACATGCATAGTGGTTAAGGTTGCTATTTTGAGGTTTGACACTGGGTGTGTTTTCACTTTAGTATGTGCATTAGTAATAAATGAGTCATCTGGTAATATTGAGAATAGATGCCTGAGGGTGTCTTTGTGGCATGTGCGAGGGTGTGTAGAAATGACATTTAGATCACGAGAGGTGAGGTGAGGTGATGTGATTAAATGTTTTGGAATCCTCTATCTGTTAGAATCCTGATCGGGTAGAGTGAGTGAATGAAACTCCTATCACCTCTATTAGGTGTAGACCCATTATCTACTTAGCTTAAGAGAAGGTGAGGTACCGATAGAGGAACATCCCATTGACTCATGATCATTGGTGGTTTACCGGTTAATGATGGGGAGTGAGTAATTTAGTGAACATTGTTATCTATTTACGAGCTACACGAAATGGGGTAGGGTAATTTTGGTGAGATCTTTTCTTGGAGTCATTTATGCATTGGTTTCGTATATTGACAATTTATTTAATTAACTTGGTGTTAGTTTTTGTTCTTTTGTGTGTTGAATATGTTGAAAAGATCTATATGTATTATCCCATAGTGTGTTTTCATCGCATATGTATAACTGTGTGTTATTACGTACTCTTGATTGATCATTATGTATTTCAAATTGTACTTGGGTTTGACCTTAGCCCCTGGTGAATATACTTAGCAGGTATGGTATATATTTCGAGTCAGAGACATTGGTAAGGTCTATGACTTCCAATTTTTTTTTTGGATACCTTGATTGGGCAAGTATTAACTTGGTATTTTTGGCTTGTAGGTTTATTAGGTATCAACGTGAAGATTTGTTGGATTTTTTGTTGATACTCAATAAATCTCAGAATGATGATATTTGATGGTTAATTTTCATAGGCTTTGACTGAGGGTTGAAATATGAAATCAACACCACAATATGTAGCTCGACCCAAAAGATTAAGTGTGCCATTTGAAGCAATATTTTAAGTAATGATTGCTCATGGCCCATTCACCCGATGGATGACCCCTTTATATGGATTAATCCATTTTCCTCTTTGCCCCATTTTGTGGCTGCCCTAGTTATATAAATATAGGATAATTCTTACCTTTGTGGTATTAACGTGTGTGGGGCTAAGGCAAAATTGAGAGAAACCAATAGAGGCAGCCATTTTTTCTTCGTGCAATTGAGCAAAGCGGCAAGTTTTCTCTTCTTCCTCTTTGTGAGTGTGCAATCACCATCTTCCTCTCTTTGTGAGAGAATCCTTTGTGGTTATTCATACACATGGACAACAAATGGTGTGTGATTTGTGGGTCGAACAATTGTGTTGGTGTTTGATGTTGAGAAACTGAGCCCCAACTTTTGTAAATCAATTGAATATCTTGGTGAGTACTTTTGATTGAAGAGACTTCACAAGAAGTACCAGACATCTTAATAGACCACTCTCTTCCATTAAGCAGGTTGCAAGTATTCGAAAAAATGCCAATTAGGAAAAGAAAAAGTAACAAAATCAAGGATCCTTAATATTAAACTCACTGATTACCTTTAATTTCATCATCATTACAAAGCAATTTCGCCAATGTAGTCTTGCCGCAGCCACCAGGAGCCGAAAGCACAACAATTGGCATTCCATCGTTTAGCAGCATTGCCTTCAGTTCCTGAAGCTGCACGTCTGATCCAACAACAAAATCCGGAACTCCCGGAACACCACACCAACCTGAAAACCCTTTTTTTGTTAATCAAACCACTGTTTAAGTGAAGTTTTTATTCATACTCACAAACTAAGTGCAATTTATGAGGGGAGAATGTAACCTGAAAACCCATTTGAGTTGACACTACGATCATTATGTTGGATAGAAATTATTTTATCTATTTTCTCCTCAAGAAATTTTACTCCCACAGCAACACGTTTGCCATCTCTACTCGACTCAGCCTGCACAGTTATCTGAAAATACCACAACAACGAATTTTCAAATTCTTCCAATTCCTTCGCGTGGGAATACTTCTGGACTAGATTCCACCGCTTGATTTTCAAGCACTTGCGAACGAGTTTGTTCCCTTCTTTGAACCGATTACTGAGCGTCTCTGCTCCTTCTTGTTGGCAGTCTAACACTCTGTTCAGCTTCTCTATGTCCTCGACAAATGGCTTGATTGAAATCAGAGTTGAGTTCAAGTGGATGAGTTCGGACCTGAAACTGGCTACAGTCGAGGCTACGTCTAAAACAGCTTGCATTAGAAGATCAAAAGCTATCCCTGTAGCACCCCCTCCGAACAAATCCGCCATTTTTGCTTAGAAGGGAGCCCTAATCGAAATCTGTTATGAGTAGTGAAAGGAAGGAAATGCCGATCAAAGAGAAACTGTAATCAAGAAGAATAAATATACTTAAAACCTGTAGCAGCATGGACATTTTCATATAATCTTGATTTTGTAGCAGGTTTGCCTCAGCTTAGACCATGTCTAAAAGACCCCCTGTTTGGCACACGTTAAAATTTTTATTCTCATTTTTCTACTCATTTTCAACCACACATCCTTCAATAAAATAATATTTTCCATCACATCAATAATTTTTTCTTCTTTTTCAACCACACATTCTCCATCAATCTACTATTCCGAAATACATTCTTCCAAAATAATGCAGCTCAAACACACCTTTATATTTATATGCATAATAGAGAGTATTTTTAAATTGAAAGAATAAATTTTTCGTTGATTGGCGCGTTACCCCCTACTTATTAGACATGTTGTGCAAAATCTCCCACCCATTATTGGCAGAAACGTCCCCGTTTGAAACTTGCAGTGCGGGATACAACTTTTGAGGTGCAAAAAACCCCTGTATGATTTGAAAGGCGATTCATCCCCTACCATCCAATTTCGTTCATTTAATCGTTAAAAACAGTAAAATAGTCAAAAGTTAAAAAAATAATTGTAGTTACAGTACTGAACTTTTAGGATGGGGTGGTGAAGAATATGAAGTGGGATGGGGGTGAATGTGTTGGTGGGGAAGAAAATAAAGTTGTAAATTTTTTGGACCGTGGGTGACATATATTAGAAATTTGGGTATAATTTGAAGGTTAAAAAAAAAAAAGGTTTAGGATCGCAACTGCAATTGTTCCTTTTTTAATTTTGACAATTTTTACTATTTTAACGGTTAAACTAATGGATTAGATGGTAAGGGGGTGAATCACACCTTAAAGTTCATATATGGGGTTTTTTTGCACCTCAATTGTTATATTCCGCATTTCAAGTTTCAAGTAGGGACGTTTTTGGCCAGTGTCAATAGGTGGGGAATTTTGCACAACATGTCTAATAGGTTGGAGTAATGCGCCAATTAGCCTAATTTTTTTATGCACTCTAACAATACTCTTTATTTTCTTAATGAACATTTATTGATTTCTCTTATCGCTTATTTAACAATTGTTATATTACATTAATGAATAATTAATTCAAATATGATTTGAATAATTTAATTTATAGAGTATACGATCTTTAACTTATTAAATGCAATTATTGTTTATTAAAATAAAAAGTTTCTTGAAACTTATTTTTAAACATTGACTTTCTAAAATAGATAGTATTTTTGTGTTTTTAGAATCACTTGGAGATGCCCTTAAAAGTAGATCAAAATTACTTACTACTTTTTATGCGTAGTCAAACATGCTTAGTACAATTACGACCTTTATGCTTAGTCAAACATGTTTAGTACACTTACTACCTATTCAAATGTCATTCAATAAATAAATGGTAGGTGATATTTAAGTCCTATTGAAAATTTATTCTAACCTCAGCAGTTAAGCCCTGTTTATTTGAAAAGATTTTTTAAAATTAATATTTTCAAACTTATTTTTAATTACACATTCTTTCAATAAAATAATTTCGCATGTGAACTCATAACTTTTCCATACTTTTTAATTACCTTCTAAATAAATATTTTTCATGAAACTCTCAAAGTACTTGACTATATTTGTTACCATTGTCCAAAATGTTAGACTAGTTTTTTGTTCATGTTTATCTTACATTTGATGCATAGAATTATAAGAATCTTTGTCAAACCCTTCGAAAAGGATCTCAATACATTTTAGTTGATTTGAGGTTTGTGTCTATTACAAAACAATTTCTTCAGAATTTGAGAGATAATAATTACGAAGAATTTCTTCAGAAAGTACTTTTTTTTTTTTTGCTCAAGAACTAGGTCATTCCATATCGGAGATTTGGTCCTGAGATAGGTCTTTCATCTTTAAAGTATCTGGCATGAGAACCCTGTGTTTTATGTGGAGAGGATCTATCTTGTCATCAAACAAGTGCGTCGGGAACATATAGAATGAAGACATGACTGGTAAGGAGCAACATCATCATTGGAATGTGGATAAATACTATCGTCCTTTTGATCAAATTCTCTTTTACTTGATCAAATTCTCTTTCATGATGCGTAGGTGTCCATTACAATTTAATCAAGACCATTTCGAACCTATGGACCGTAAATCTGAGTTCTTGTGCATCTCAAAGTCCTTCATATGAGAACTCATGAGGTTAAGAATTCTGAACTATCTCTTCGACATATGGGAGCTACTTAACTATCAAAAGGGAATATCGTCCTTAATTACATACTGTAGGATCCACAGTTACTATTGTGGAGATACTTTATTATATTTACAATTACGGTTCCCCTATTATTCATATATTCGGTAAGATTCATAACTTACAATCACTTCCCAAACATGCACCATATGTGGTTTTGGTTAGACAAGTCTTGCCTTCTCGAGCTTTTGGGCTTAATGTGGACTTGTTAAGAGGATTAGAGCTTGTCTACTCTTATAGAAGTTCAGCCCTTTTTACAATAGGAATTAGAAGAAACTTTTTAAAAGCATCTTTAAACTTGAAAAGTAATTTCTGAAAAATATTTTTTTTTCATATAAACTAATAAATATTATTCTCATAATATAATTAATCTTAATGTTCGAAAAATTTAATTTCGCAAAATAATGAAAAGAAAATTGAAAATCACTCATGTGGTTTTAATAGAAATACAATAAAATTTAGTAATATTATTTAACACCAATGGTGCTACAACACTAGTTTAAGTGGCACTAAGTGCCATTAATGAACCGTACAATTAACCGAATCACATAATTTGTACATTTCATATAATGACACATACACTTAATACTATATAACATTATTAAATAAAATTACTACAATTCGGTCATTGGGCCAGTTGTTGCCTTAATGTTTCTTGTTCCAAGAAGGAACATTGGGGACAAAAATATAAATGGCTATCATCTCGGAAGCAATAAAAAATAAGAGAATTGCATACCTTAATAAATTATTGCTACTAGGTCCCCAAAATATTCAAAATGTTCAAGTTGATTCTCAACATTTAATTTAATTATATTGTTTAAAAAGTTGGGAACAAAGTTGTGTCGAATGGTAAAGGTTGGGGACCATTTCTACAAGATTCCTAAACAATAAAAATATAAAGACAGATTGCTCTATGCCAAAATGCATGTGATTATGAATTTGTTTCGATAAAAGCAGAACCAAAATGGTCAATGTACGACGTCTTTCACATGCCGATCCCTAAATTCAAGTAATAATATAATTAAATATTTCAATTTTCAATTAAAGGCGTGTTTTTTAGTTTTGGAGCACATGTGACAATATAATAGAAGTAAGAAAAAATGAATTATACCGAAGAATTCGAATTATGGTAATCCTCATCCTGCTTGTGATAATTGGTGAATTGAGTCCGCTACTTCAAGTGATCCAACTGGATATATTAATCTATTTCCTACTTTTTGAGTACCAAAGATTCAATTTTTTATGGGATTTTCAAGAAATTTTTCGATTTCTTTCAGAAGCAGACCTCACATTCCATGAATTATCAGGACATTGAGAAATATTGCAAATTATGGTCATCCTTATCCAGCTGGTGATCATTGGTGGATCCAGGATAGATGGAGTGGTCCCAATTGATTTTGAGAAGGAAAAAAAAAAAAAAGAACATTGGATGTAAACAGGTCTTACGAATTGAATTGAGAATTGAAACAATGTCTACTGTGCGAAATATAATTATAAAAGTAATAAGCAAACGGGATGTCACTTATTTTATTTAATTTTCCTTCTTCCAAGGAACAATCTGAAAAACAAACACGAATGGTTAATTAGGTAGGACAGTAGGACACAATTAAATAATTATGTAACGCAAAATTCACGGGCGACCAGTCACTGTTGGCGTGCGACTGCATTTCCAAGCCATTCACGTTCAGATAAAACAAAAAACATTTGATTATTATTAAGGAATAATAAGCTTTATATATTTTTTTAAGTTCTGAAGTTGCTTTCTCGAGGCAGGTCATTCTTCATATTCAAATTTTCAAGAAAACTTAGGAGCGGTTCTCTTCGAGTTTCACTTTTTAGTTTTTAATTTTGAATTTATTTTGAGTTTTGTATTTTGAGTCTCTATTTTGAGATTATAGAAAACGCATTCTTTTTGTCATTATAAAAAATTGTTTAAAAAAAAGAAGTTTTGGCTTGGTTTTAACTGAAAACAGTCAAAATGATTTTTTTTTTGCATTTTCCGTTTTCTTTTTAAATTTTAAACTTGTTTTTGAAAATTTGTTTCTTAAAATAGATAAGTAAACATGTTTTCGGTGTTTTCGAAAAATGAAAACTGAAAATGATATGAAAACAGCAAAGAGAACATACCCTTAATTATTCAAACTAAAAAGATAGCAAGTTAATATTGAGTAATATTAAATAAAAAGATTTGTGACATGTTTAATATTCAAACTGGAATCTATGATTTTGATTCATGAATATCGTCCATTTAATGTTCGTGCAATTAAATTGTCAAGTGTTTATCATATCGTTATCATGTAGGTACTTTGTTTCACTACGCAGATTATCACGCTAGTTTTGATTAATGATGAAATTAATCTGAATAAATTGAAAACCATCTAAGTGCATCTCTAGTGAATCATGTTTAAAAAATGAGACTTAGTCAAATTAATGTGGCAAAGTATAAAACATTCGTTATTTAGAATACCGTCTAAATTCAAAAGCTTCATTAGATGTGCATACTGCTACATGCTGAAAAAATAATTATCCACATGGGTTCCACGTCAACCACAAAAAGGTCATGTGTGGAGTTCTCTTTCAATGGATGAAGCCGGGTCTCTTGGTCCATGGAAGGGACACAACAACTTCGAATTCTATCAATAGAGGTGGTTTTGGTTGGCAAGGAACAACCTCATCCTTTAAAAGTGGAGCACCTATGTAAATTTTGGTCGGATGCTCGTGTAAATATTCTTTACAATTTAATCAAAACCATTTCGAGCCAACCCATGAATCTGAGTTATTGTGCTTCTCAAAAGCCTTGGTAGGAGAACCTACGATGTTAAGAGTACTGAAATATCGCTTTGGCATATGAGAGCCACCTAACTATCAAACACGAGTAAAGTTCTTAACCGCATATTCTATATGATCCACAATTACTATTGTGGATATACTTGATAATACCTAAAATTAAAATTCACATATTATCTACATATTCGATAAAATCCAGAACTTATAATCACTGCCCAAACGTGCATGAGACGTGATTTTGGTTAGACAAGTATTGCCTTCCCGAGCTTTTGGACTTATTGTTGTCTTGTTAAGAGGATTAGATAGCCCATTTATAATGGATGTATGGGCTTTAGCTCTAAAAGATGTCGAGATTTTCTTGGTCAAAACTAGGAATGGGCCTCCGTCCCTGGGCCCAAAGAATTATTCGTTTGGACAAAACGAAATAATAGATTTTGTAGGGCCATTGTCTACTCTTATTTTGAAGATCATCCCTTTTAAGTAGGAACTAAAAGAAACTTTTTTAAAGACCCAAAGAATTATTCTTTTGGACAAAACGGAATAATAGATTTTGTAGGGCCATTGTCTACTCTTATTTTGAAGATCATTCCTTTTAAGTAGGAACTAAAAGAAACTTTTTTAAAGAAATCTTTACAATTTGCGATGTAGTTTCTGAAAAATTATTTTTTTTTCATATAAAACAAGAAATATTGTTCTCATAATATAATTAATCTTAATGTGTAAAAAATTAATTCCATGAAACCATGAAGAGAAAAAATGAAAATCATTCACATGGTAACTTAATAGAAATAGGAATAAAATAACTACAATTGGATCATTGCGTCAGTTGTTTTCTTTAATGTTTCTCGTTCCTATATTGGGGACAAAAAGATAAATGTCCATAGTCTTGGAAGCAATAAAAAAATAAGAAAATTGCAGTCTCGGTCACCAACCTTAATAAACTGTTGCTACTGGGTCCCCAAAATTTCAAAAAGTTCAAGTGGGTTCTCAGAATTTAGTTTTATTGAATTGTTTAAAAGGTTAAAACAAAGTTGTGATGAGTGATAAAGGTTGAGAACTATCTCTGCAATTTTGCTAAAAAAATAAAGATGTAAAGATAGATTGCTTTGTGCCAATGCATCTTATTATGAAATTTTTCGGGTAGAAAGAAATTAAAATGGTCAATGTTTGAAGTCTTTGTTTGAGCATCATTGAGAAAATATTTAATCTTATTATGGTCGATGGCTAATATTTTATTTAGTCTTTGTTTGAGCGTCATTTTGATGAGAAAATAGATTTTATAATAGTGATTTTTCGGATAATGTGTGGTTAAAAAGTTAAAAAAAGTTTTTGAATGGACGTATAAAATAATTTTTTAATAAGAATGTGTAATTAAAAATAAATTTGGAAAAAATATGAATTTTGAAATAATGTGGCTAAAACCGGTGTTAATTTTCCTTCTCCCGACCAATCTTTTTTTTTTTTTAAATGTTCACTAGGTAGGAGCCAATTAAATAAGGGGCATTTTAAAAAATGTCCACTTTTTTGGGTGTCAATTGAAAAATGTCCACCATTTTTGAATTTTGTACCAAATTGCTCATTATACCCTTAATGGAAAAATGAAGCAATTTGTTTTTTTTCATTTTTCACAAATTTCGAGAAGTAGTTTTCATAAGAAGCTACATTCAAATAATATTCTCGACATTTCAAATGTCGTTCTAGACATTTGAACCCTATTTATATTTCAAAAGTATACATGTCAAATCACAATATTAAATGTTCTCGACATTTCAAATGTTGTTCTCGACATATTAATGTCTAGGCCCCTGTTTGGGCCACATTATTTTTTTCCATTATCATTCTTCTACTCATTTTCAACCACATATTTTTCAATAAAATAATATTTTCCATCACATCAATAACTTTTCCTTCTTTTTCAACCACATATTTTCCATCACATCACTTCAAAAAAATGCATTCTTTCATTTTAATGTGCACCAAACGGGCTCAATGACATTTCTCCACATTTGAAATGTCTTTATCGACACTTGCAATTATTGCGATTTGACAATTGTGCTTTAGAAATAAATAGGTTAGGATTATGTGTCAAAATTTTATTGGCCAATAAAATTTTTAATAGTGAACATTTTTGTGTTTATGTGGAATTATAAATTGTTAAGAATGGTATTTTGGTCTAAATTCTTTCAAAATGAACATTTTTGCAATGGTGGACATTTTTGCAAATAGATACAAAAAAGTGGACATTTTGTGAAATTCCCTCATTAAATAATTATGTAATCTGCAAATTTAACGGAATTCATTCGTGGGGATTCGGAATTCATAGGCACTCTATTTTATTACGTGAATTAACATGTTAAATTTGATTAACAAAAGTTAATTCGTGTATGGATACATACAAGTTTGTAATTTATTGTATCATTCACGTAAAATACTTGAATAATGAATTCGTGATGTTAGTTGTATTAAACAATTAATTAAGATGCTTTGAATAATGAATATAAATAATTTTGTCTTCATCGTGAAATTTAAAATTGTTAATGAGGACATTTTAATCTATATTATAGTAAAATAGACATTGAAAAAATTTTGAACATTCGTGCAAATGGCTATGTAAAAGTAGACCATTTTTGCAATTTCCTCGTATAATAATTGGATTGAATAATTGGGTAACGCACCAATAATATTAATTTATTCATGTCATTTTCCAACCAGTTCAATAATTAAAAGAAATCCAAAGCTGCGTACTAAGACCGGCGAATCCTTGGCAGATCTAATAATTAACTGAAATATGAAACATTTATTTATTCAAATCCAACCTTTTTTTTTCAAAGGTTTGACCTTTAATGAAATTATTATAATGAAAGGTAGCGATATTTGAACTAGAGTCTTTTTCTTATGTGATGCCACATTGAAATACAAGTTGGTGGTGGTTGAAGTTTACACCTCAAGTGCATATCTAGGAATTGGATTAAATGGAGTGTCTAGATTAGAATAATTAAATGGAGTGTTGACCAAATTATTTGGATCAAGAACCTATGTGCCGATGTTCACTTGTCATTATTAGTCGTCAACATTTTAATTTTGTTGTACATTTTAAAAGGTTGTGAGCTATGTAGCAATAAGTACTGAAGGTTGGGACTAATTCTACAATTTGTCTTAAAAAGCATGTGACTACGAAATTTTTGCAAGTACGAAACAAAAAATGGTAACCATTGTTTAATACCATTCACGTGTAAACGTCTAGATTCAAGTAAAAGTGGACTATGATTCAATTTTTATATTTTAAGACGTGTTGAAAGACTCGAAGCACGTACAAGAAGGTAACCATTTGCACATGATCAAGAATAATGTTATTTAATATCAGCGGTGTTAAACATCAATCTAGTCAGCCTCATTTGATAGATTAAATTAAATAGCATACGATATTGCATTTAAGTGAATCAATCATTTAATATCATATAATTGATATATAGATTGTTGCTCAACATGAGTAGTACTGAATAGCATTACTTGTTGATCAATTCTATTTAAAAAACATCATATCTAATGATACCTATTTATTATCCACTCATATCGTGGAACAAATACTATTTCTCCCACAAAATTCCATGTAAGCTTACCCGACCACATGCATAATCTCCTGTGAGAGTCATTGAAAGATTAGACATGGAGCCCCCCGGGGCACATCCAAGTTGGCAAAGGATGGACACTGCTGGGCTTGCAACCTCAGTGTGGGGAGTTCGATTCCTGGATTGAGCAGCTGAGTGTTGTAATACTCAATTTGGGTGGAGCAGCTTGGTGATGTAATATCCATGGAGGAAGGCTCCCTTGGGGTCAGGAGTATAAAGGGTGCACAGACCCTGGTCAACTTGGGCATATCCCGCGGTTAACCTCCACCCATCACTGAGGGGCCGGGGATGGGTGGTCCAGGACATAGTCTAGTGTAAGTTAGGATACCTGGATATCAAAAAAAAAAAAAAAGATTAGACATGGCACTTAACCGGAACCACAAAAAATTAGTTATTTATTGGCTACTTGCTCGTATTTTATGTAGGGAACAATATGAGGCACACCCCTAAGATTCATAACCATACAAGAATAATCTCTTTACTCCATATGTTAGAAAAGTATACAGCCTTCTTTATTTGTTTTTAAGTATTGAACTCACCATTTAACCACATTTTAGCCGTCTCATTTAAAATGCATTTGTCAATTAAAGATTAATTTTCTATAATTAGTTATAGTTCATTTGCTTAAAGTAAAATATAGGAATATAAATTAACTTGTGTTGTAATTGGTATGTTTATTAATGAATGACAGTTGTACCCCTACAGTCCTAGAAATTATTACCATTGTATTCAAATTCTTTCCCTATAATTATAAAGTTTTGGTTCTTAATAAAATACACACAAGTCTATTGAATTCTCTTATTCTTCTTTCTAATTTATAACACATTATCAGCCCGAAATTACAACCACTTGAGCTAGCAAAATTAATTTCACTTTCTACTTTCAAATTTTTAGTGAGCTGAGATAGAATTGTTTTTTCTTCAAACGAAGAAAGACAAATAATTTGTTGTTGATCCCGGAGTAGCTTAACATTGGTAATATTCTAAAAGAATATTAATTTTTCAAGAAGAGCATAATATTACAATTTCAATATTTTAGAAGAATATTAATCGATTTCTTGCTAAAATCACAAGTTAAATTACGCTATTTCTTTTCTCGTCAATTCTTCTGCATATCTTCTATATAATAAAAGTGGCTATGTAACGGAATTTCTTGTTTTTAACGAAAAAATTAACGGAATTTGTTGTTTTAACGGACTATATAACGGAATTTCTTATTTTAAACAGGCAGCTGCACCTTCTTTCAGTATTTTTATCATAACTTTGTATTCCGATATCCGATTGAGGCGATTCAAAATGCGTTAAAAAGATAACTCATCTGGCTACAACTTTGATTCAGACATCATTCTCCAATTCGATCACTTTCTATACCAAAAATAGGTCTCAATATGAGACTAAAACATCGGAGCATAACTTTTCGGTTAGAAATTGATTTGTGATCATCTTTTGCCTAAATTTGATTCCATTGAAGTCTTCCTTTATCCAATTGACTCCGAGCACTATCAAATCTTCATCGTGAGGTTCGGCACAAATTTTAAGTATTTACATTTTAGTCCCCGAACTTTGGATCCCTTACAATTTAGCAATTTCTCCAAATTTGTCAACTTTTACTTATTTTCTTCGATCTCACCAACTTACATCATAATATCAAAATCACACATCTAATTATTTATCAATTACATAAACATTACATCATTAATTATTTAATTAACCAAAAAAATTACATCTTTATTAATAACAAATTAATTCTTAAACAAAACTATTAAATATAAACTACGCAAACGTGCATTGCACGTTGCTTGCACCTAGTGTGTTTATATATTGATATTATAGTTAGATTTTATGTGCTCCCAAAGAGTATAATTAAATAAAATCAAACAACAATTATATTATTCGCTCATGAAGAGCACTCATTATAATCTTCAATATTTCAATTTTTTTTGGATATATTGCTTTTGAAAAAGTAATAATAAAATACAAGGTGGTCTCGAATTAGCACACATTTCGACAAATATATCATGTGTGATTATGATCCGTGTCTATCCCTAAAGGAAAACACATGACTTATGTTGAATATTGATTACTACATGATTATATAATGTTTAATCGTATTTTTTAAAATTAAATAATTGAATTATATTTTTCATTGAACCAGTAGTTCAATTTGATTGGTATGACTAGATAGATTATCACTTGATCAACAATGATATGAAATTTAAATTCTAATGGACATTCAACAAAGAATTAGAAGATTCTTCAATCCAGTGAATTCTTATATTTTATTTGTTCTCTTTATCGAAAATTCACCATTAAACATTAATAGAAAAAAATAGGAATTGAATTTTATATATTTTTAAAAATTAATTTGGGAGATAAATGGGGTCCCATCATTCTCCATGTTGACTATCTAAATATTATTTATTTATATAGGCTATGTCTTGTTAATGCTAGTGGGCATAAATCACAACATCTTAATAAGTGTTAGTTGGAATGTTGATAAATGATTTAATATTATTGTTTGTTAAACGTCTTAATTAATTTAATTGAGAACAAAATACTTCTCATTTTTGGTTAAGGAATGTTGTTAGACATTATGCTAATATTATAGATCTTTCTATTATAATTAGTTTATGGTCATAGCCTAATTTTTCCATCTAATTATTTTGTTAGTGCATTAGATATAAAATTAATCAATCACAATACACTAAAATAGAAAGTAAAGAATATTGAGAATAAATGAGTAGTATGAATCCTTATATAATATCTCAAATCATAACGGGTAATATTTTATAAAGTGGATGCTAATTGTCAATTGGCTGGACAATTTTCTCAGCATTAAGGTGGAGGAATTAAGAAACTAAAAATAATGTACAAATATATCATTATTTAAATCCTCGCAAAATATAATTCCAACCAGAAGTTTGAAAGTTAATTTATTTAAATGCTACTAACTAAAGAGATCAATAATATGTCCCACCCCACTTTATATGTTTCAATTTGAATTAACGCATTGGAGGATAATTAGTTAATATTATATTTGATGGCACATTAAAGCGTGATATTTGATTCTAATATAAAATCTTCAAAAGAGAAATGGAGCATATAAGAAAGATAGTTCCATTTAGGAGGCGTATACTTTTCGAAAGTATATAAGCATAACACATTATAAAATCCTATAAGAACTTCAGGTACCTTAAATAATAAAAATTGCAATATCTCAATAAGTTATATCATTATGAGAAAAGAAATAGAATCGAAAAAGAAAAAATTATGGACAACATTTTGGCACATGATATATTGTATTATATTATGAATGGCGTGGAATCGAAATAAATTCGTTGAAACATATCGATCAAAGTAATGATTAACCAAATAAAATGAAGCTACTATACTAAAATTGAATTTACTAGAGAAACTTGAAGTTTCTGAATGCGATCCTAGTAAAATTAAATTTACTTAAAAAATTTAAAATTTTTGGATCTATAGTCTAAACACATAAATGTGCATACTCATGTGAAATGAAAATGAAAAAAAAAAAAAAAAAGAATGTAAAATCGTAATATGAAATGTATGACTCTTTGCAATGCATGAAATTTGATATACATGTAACAAATGAGATTATAGATAATTTATCTTGTATGATTTCTGATACTATCCTGGAAGGATTTAATATGTTTAAAACATAATTCAAGTGATATTATTATGTGGGAGAGTAAATACACGTTGTACTATTTTTCCCTTTTCCGAAATTTTGTCCCATTGAGTTTTCTTGACAAGGTTTTTAATGATACAACATTTCTGACGTATTCAAAAGAATAAATATACTCTTTTTCTTTCAGTAGGGTTTTTTTACAGGGTTTTTCCTCGTAAGGCTTTAATGAGGCATATTTTTTTCCGTAATGAATGTTCATAACCTAAAAGATAGTTTGCCTTCAAGTTAATATTTTGATATGTATGGAACTCCCGAAGAGATCAATAATGGCTATTTTTTGAATCATCATGTTACTACCATCATCAAGTTTTGTTTCACTGAATTTTCTTGAAAACATTGATGTATAAGCCATCAATATTAAAGACATTGACATACAAGGCATAGATCACTGGATACAAGAATCGAAATCAGGGGAAGTAGCTTATTCTTTTTCCTTCAATCAAGTTTTGTTCCGTTGAATTTTCTTGATATGGTTTTAACGAGGAAGCCGTTTATTATTCCAAATTATTTGTACTCTTTTTTTATTTGTTTTCATTTTGGTCCCATCAGATTAAACAATGTTTCAACAAGTCAAATATTTTGTAATGTTTTTGTTAAATAGTAAGTTTATTAATGAGTGTTGTAAATGGTAAGTTTATTAATGAATGACAATTGTACCTCTACAACCCTACAATTTATTATTATTGTATCCGTATTCCTTCCCTATAACTATGAGACTTCGGTTCTCAATAATATATATATATATAAGTCTATTGGCTTCTCTTATTCCAAGCCATTCACGTTCAGATAAAACAAAGAGCAACCACAAAATGCGTCGACTGCTTCATGTTGAAATAATAATTATCCACATGGACTCCATGTCAACCACAAAATGGTCATATGCGTGGAGTTCTCTTTCAATGGATGATGGCGAGTCTCCTGGTCCATGGAAGGGACTCTTTTTTGCACAACTTCGAATTCTATTAATAGAGATGGTTTTGGCTGGTAAGGAACAACCTCATCCTTGAAAAGTGGAGCACCTATGTAAATTTTGGTTGAATGCTCGTGTAAATATTCTTTACAATTTAATCAAAACCATTACGAGTCGACCCATAAATCTGAGTTATTGTACCTCTCAAAAGCCTTGGTAGGAGAACCTATGATGTTAAGACTATTGAAATATCGCTTTGTCATATGAGAGGTATCTAACTATTAACCATGAGTAAAGTTCATAACCAGACATTCTATATGATCCACAATTACTATTGTACAGATACTTGATGGTACCTGCAATTGAAATTCACATATTATCTACATATTCGATAAGATCCAGAACTTATAATCACTCCCCAAACATGCACGAGATGTGATGTTGGTTAGACATGTCTTGCCTTCCCGGGCTTTTAGGCTAACTGTGGACTTGTTAAGAGGATTGGATAGCCCATTTATAATTGAGGTATGGGCTTTAGCTCTAAAAGATGTTGAGATTTTCTTGGTCAAAACTAGGAATGGGCCTCTGTCCCTGGGTCCAAAGAATTATTCGTTTGCAGAAAACGAATTAATAGATTTTGTAGGGCCCTTGTCTACTCTAATTTTGAAAATCATCCCTTTTATGTAGGAATCAAAAGAAACTTTTTTAAAGAATTCTTTACAATTTGCAAAGTAGTTTCTGAATTTTTTTTTTTATATATATATAAAGCAAGAAATATTATTCTCATAATATTTTTGAATGCAAGTGGTGTATAAAGATTACAAAAGATTAATTTATGAATAGATGATCTAAGATGATAATTCTTTCGGGGATCTCTTGATCACTTGAGCCTCCTCCTTTTGTAGAAGTCTTTCATAAGGAATCTTATCTTCACAGGTATTTTCCACTATCTCGTCCTCTACGATCTTTTGTGGGGTTGTGTTAGTGACCTTATCTTTTGAGCGGATAATCACTTAGTGAGTCAATGGTCATTATCTTCTGCCTTGTAGTGACCACAATTTTTCTTTAATAAAGTGACTTTATTAAAGTAGTGATAAAGGGTCACGTCTTGACTCCATTATTTTTCCATTCTCGAATCAAAACACTCCACTGGCAATTCTCCAATGTTGAGAGATGCTTGACTCATATCTTCTACGATGAAGTATTCACAATGGTGATCACTGTAGTCCCAGAGTATCTTGCACAATTCTTTAGCTATATCTACAGATCCATTTACTTGGTTTGAAATTATAGTAGATAGTAAGTAGTCAAGAGTACACATATCTTCTTCTTTTGTAGAAATCCTTACATTGGAATAAATTATGTAGTCTTTAGACAGATATATCAATATCTTTTTTTTTCTAAATAATCAACTGAGTTACATGTTCAAATATCTCTTTATACCATTTTGCTCTTCTGTAGGGCATCATATTTATAATATCTTGGTAACCATTTTTAACAACATTTTGATTGGTTGATAAATAATGTCGATTTATAAGTCCCATTTTAATAACATGGAATGATTGATACATATATTCAAGAGCAGGATCCCATTCCATGGTTGTTGTATGGAACCTGATATATATATATATTGGTACTTTTGATAATTTCAGTATATCTTTTTACTGCTTTCCTGACATCAATTGGGATTTAGGCTATCTCTCTGAGATCTTTACTAGGATATATACAAAATATATTTTCTAATTCAAAGCAATTTTGTACCCAGTTGGCTGGTGCTCATGGATAGAAATTTATACTGTTGTATTTTCCATAATGGAGAGTTTTTATCCACTTCACTATCTCAAAATACCAATCGGGTAGGATGCTAAAACTAACAATAAAGAATATTACTTCTTCATAGTTCTCATTTTTGGGTATTTTTGCTGAATGACATAACTTGACAATTTGGATCAATTTTTTCAATATTTAGGTTAGGTAAAGTTTGGCTCGATGAATAGCTACCTTCGCTGTTTTGATATCTTGAGTATCTTCTTTACCAGTAATAGGTTTAAGTATTCCCCGTGAAGGGTTTTCTATTATCTTCTTTTCTTTCTTCGAGAAGAGCGCTAGCATTCACTGGTCCCTGTGAAGGGATACTAGACTTGGTACAAGTAATTTTTGCCTCAAGGGCTATATTCATTTTGTCTCGAAAACTATCTTGTATATTTTGAATTTGTGTTTCCAAATAAATTTTTTTTATCTCAAGTATCTGGACTTTCGTCCTTAATTGTTCTAACTCCATTCCTGTTAGAATAATCAGGAAGAAAGTTAACTTCTCCTTTTATATGCTCAATATCAAATTTGAAATAAGAAAACCAAATTTGAATTCTGATAATATATCTATTGGCAATAGATGGATCAACATTATTTTTTAGAAACACTTTAACTTGAGTATTATTAGTTATAATTAAGAACTTTTTTGTCAGTAAATAATCCTCATATTTTTGTACTCCTCGTTTTACAGCAATGAGTTCTTTCCTGTTCATCTCATATCTTGTTTCAATGTTCCTGATATGTAACCTGCAAGTATCTCAGGACAAGAACAATTTGTTTCACAATTATATTCTTTATGATTCTTTTTAACCTTTAATACTGCACTCCAGTAATTATTTGATGTATTAGTATAATGATAAATAAATCTTCTTCTTGTGGAATTACAAGTTTAGGCAAAATTATTAATTCCTTTTTTACCTTTTTTATATTTTCGCAATCTTCTTCTTCTCAAAACCATATTACATTCTTTCTTAGTTTTGGAAGAAAATAATTTTTTAACTTGGCATAGTTCTCAATAAATCATTCAATATAATTTATTATACTAAGAAAGCTTTTAGCTGTTTTTTAGAAAATTCTTGAAATTTTTCATTAATATGAGATTGCAATTGCAATTCTCCTTCTTTTATAAATAATCCCATCAAATTTAGTAACTTCATTTAACTTCTTATAGTTTATCACCAACCTAGCTTTTCCTCTTTTTATTTCACTATGTTTTTTAACCATAAATGCTGGGTCTAATTAATTTAACCTCTAGTAGTACTTTTATTTGGTCCTCCAATTCTTTTTAGTCTTCCATACTTTATTTCATTGGTTTGACCCTTACTATAGTGTATGGATTGATTAGTTCTATCTTTACCTTTATTTTATTCGTGTTCCATTTTTCTAATGGGTTTTCTGAATATGTTTCAGAAATTTCTTTTTTTCAATTTTTCTAACTTATTTTCTATTTTAATTTTCAAAACTGTGACTGATTTAATTTTTCATGTACTCCAACATCCACTACGCTGGGTAGAGGAGCGCTGATAATTAATTTCTTTATATGCTATACTAACAGTTTTAGTTATTTTTGGTGTAAATATTTTATGTGTAGAAGGAGTTGTGAACATATGTCAGTCGACATATTGTGTAAATAGTGCATATTTTAGTAGGAAATTTTGTTCTAATAAAGTATCACCTCTAATTGTGGTTGACATGTATATTGTATCAACAAATATTTCTCTAAAGGATATTAGAAAATGTACTTGTGTGGCATATTTGCTATATATTACCTTGTTTCCACATGCTGTTGTAGCAGTGACAACCTTCTTCGAATCATATTTTCAGTATTCATTTGGTAGTACATTTGGTAAGCATAAGCTTATTGTACTTCCTGCATCTAGATAAGTATGAAATTTAATTCTGCAATAACTCATTATATTGTGTGCAATTTCAATATATGGACTCATGTGATTAGTATTGATTACTCTTTCCATGATAACAACTGTTTCATATTTTCATCTATTCTTGATATGACGATTGGATTATATTCAATTGTTATTTTCAAATATCTTTGATAAATTTTATAAAGGCTAAATTTTTCAAGGAAGTTCATCCCTAATAATATAGGTGAACGACTGACTCCATATAATTCATTTTTACATAGTATCATTTTTTAGTATATTTTTTCTAATCCTTTCCTACAAATATAAGAGAGAATTTTACATATTTTCTTATTTCAAGATTATTTCCAAAATAATATTTGAATATATATGGTTCTGATAACTCAAGATCTAATAAATGGCTAACAAATTTAGTATTTACATGACTTCTATCTGCTCCAGTATCTATAAGAATAAGAATATTATTCTTGTATCCTTCTAGATTAACATCTCTTGTCTTGATATAATATTGCGAACTTGATGGTTTAACAATACTTAGTTTCCTAAATTGGCTTACCCTAGAGACTTGTTTGGAGGGGAATCTAGCAATAAGATTATCTTCTTCTAGACTGACACTATTTCTTCTTATCAGTCTTCCTTCAAAATTGATTTCCCTTGCTTGTTTGTGAAAATTAAACATTATTTGTTCTGGTATGGTAACTTCATGTTCTTGATATTTTCTGGGAGGTATATATTGAGCTAATTTTTCAAAGTCTTTATGTATGATAATATTATCAGTTATTTTTCTTAGATTATTGTGATGGATTGTACTAAAAGAAAAAATTGATTTTGTGCTAATACTAATAGCCTTACTTTTTCGTAACATTTTCAAGTTCCCAATTCTATAATATAAATTGAAACTTTGGTCAATATTTTCATCAATTAATGAAATCGCATAGTTTGGTTTTATTGTGAATATTATCTTTTGGTAGACTAGATTTCTTACAACAGTTCCTAATAAAGCATCTATAAGATCTTGTAAGATTCTATCGTCCATACAATATATCTTTATTGGTATATTCATACATTCTCTAAAGAGTCATTTTACCATGCTTTGGATTTCTCATATCCCAATACACTTTAGTTTGCTTCTTATGTTTTCTGAAATTTTGGATAATTTATCTTACCCATTCTTTTGTGATTATATGGATCCTTGCTTTTTCCATTGTATCTTCTATATTGATAAAAATTTCTTTGTAGTTCATACTTATAATAGTTTTATTTACTCTTGACAATATTCCTAAGAATCCTTGATGGAATACATCTTTTTCTTGCAAATCTAATATCTTCTTAGTTATCCCTTTATATTTTCTAGCATCAAAGATAATTTCTTGGTTTATACCTTCTATTGAGTCTTCAACTTTCTCAATTGTTTCTACTTCTATTTCATGATATATTTGTTGTATCTCTTGATTCATATATACTATCTCTTCAGAATCTTCTTTTGAGGATGATGTATCTAATTCATAAATACTACTGCATTCACTAATTAAATCTTCAAAATATTCTATTGGCTCTATATCACTATCATTTTGGAAATCTTTATAGATTCTAAGAGTTTTTATATTTTCTGGTAGCTTTCTCCACCATTCAGATACAATTCATCTGAATGCATGTTCTATAAATTCAAAGGCGGCATATGTTTCCCATTTGTTAAATTATATAGCTAAGCCTGTACTTTTCATTCATATTTCAATGCCTTTTTCTTTATCTCCACAATCAAGATCTAACCATATCCTTGTTATATGTATTGGTTCATTATAAGATTTCATTGAATTTATTTCTTTTATGGATTGTTTTCTTATATTTCTAGTGTATTTTTTCTGTGTTTTCCTATATTGATTAACACTATCTTTATTAGGTATTAGTGTACCATAAGCATGTTCATATTCTTCATCACTACTAAATTCTGTTTTTATATTATGACTAGTTGATGGATTAGTGTTCATCTTTGTATTTTTCAATTTTTCAGTTAACTCTTCTAACTGTTTTTTATATTCATTATATTCTTCACCAGTAGATTCTAAAAATTTTTGTTCTAATTATTCACCTCTATAATCTTATATTGTTTTATTTCATGATTTTTTCTTTATCTTTATCTTTATATATTATCCTTAAATCTTGAGGTGAATTAATTATAATCCTATCTTTTCCCTTAAGATTTTTATCAAAAAGAGCATTTCCTATTTGTATATTAGAGAATTTCCAATCTTTTGTGTATATCCTCAAAATTTTCATTTGTACTATTTTTAGGTAAATAATGATAACTATGTTTCTTATGTTTTTCAACTTTTTCAAAAATTCTTCAATTGTGTTTTCTTCGTCAATTATATTTGTCATTATTTTAGGTTCGTAACAGGGCTCTGATACCATTTTCGAGGTAGAGTCTGAAATTATGACCTATTTTTAGTAGGTTTTTAAGAGATTTTTGAAATCTGTAATTATTCTTAGTATTTTCTAAATATTCTATTATATGTTTTTTTTGTTACTTTATGATTTATGAGAAGGATATAAAATTTAATAGTTAATCTATATCTTAACATTTTATATGCATTACACTTCTTATGGAATTCAGGTTTCCTCATTTATAATATCTAGAATTAAATCTATTAAAAATTCTAGGTTCATAAATTTTTTGGGGACTTGATTGAAGTCTTTATATTTTTATAGTGGCTTTGGTAGCAAATTCTATGTAGGAGGGTATTTTTGAAATTCTACTTTTCTGTAACTATTCTAGTAGATGAATAGTTCTGGTAAAGTAAAATTATCATTTCTTTAATGTTTCTCGTTCCCGTAGTGGGGACAAAAAGATAAATGTACATAGTCTTGGAAGCAATAAAAAATAAGAAAATTACAGTGTCGGTCACCAACCTTAATAAACTGTTGCTACTGGGTCCCCAAAATTTCAAAAAGTTCAAGTGGGTTCCCAGAATTTAGTTTTATTGCATTGTTTAAAAGGTTAAAACAAAGTTGTGATGAGTGATAAAGGTTGAGGACTATCTCTGCAATTTTTCTAAAAAAAAAAAAATGATGTGAAGGTAGATTGCTTTGTGCCAATACATCTTAATTATGAAATTTTTCGGGTAGAAAGAAATTAAAAAGGTCAATGTTTGAAGTCTTTCACATGTCAAGACCTAGATTCAAATAATAAAAAATTAAAATAATTTCTTTTTTTCAATTAAAGACGTATTTTTGAGACTCAAAATTAGGCTTGTCAAGATGGGCGGTTGAAATAACAAACTCTCACAATCTACAAGTTTGAAAATTTGAAATCTCTATTTCTCGTTCTCTCTTAATTTTTTCAGCAAGTATTTTTCATATTCAGTATTTTATGCTTTTTTTTATCTTATTATTTCAAAAATTTTTGTTGAAAATTTATGAATTCTCATGATTTTTCTTCAAGAAATGTCAATTTAAATGATAGTTGTTATCCAATAAATTTGGAAGATGATAATGATCCAAATATTGGATCTTCTCAATTGCGAAGAAATAAAAAGTACACATCTGATGTTTGGAAAATCTTTACAGTGGATGAACCAAACAAAAGAGCAATATTCACTATTTGCAAAAATAGTTATGCATGGGTTAAAGGTTAAGGCACGGGCACATTGCGAAAACACAAAGATAAACACATGAATGAAAGAGGACATTTGGATACTAAACAAGTTCAAATGACTTCTTTTACTAATACTAAATCACTTTTTCTTATTTTTGTTATTCGCAGGATCGAATGAGAGTAAGAAAGTCTGAATTTTTGGCAGCAAGCGAGATGCTTTTTACTTTTAGTGCAGGAACTAGTTCCAGTCTCAACAGTGGCATCGGAGTCTGCTTTTAGTGCAAGTAACAGAGTGTTAGATGAAAGAAGATTAAGACTTAAAGAAAATATTTTAGAAACTCTCATCCGCGTGAAAGATTATTTGCTGATAGAAGAATGCAAGATAAAGTTGCTGACGATATTACTAAAGACTTTAAAAATCTTACCGTAGATGAATAAAATCTAATTTGTAATGACGAAATTATAGTTATGTAGGTGCCAATCTAGTTGGGATGTACTTTAACTATAAGTTTATAAATAGTTCAAAATTATTTAATTTGTCAAGTTAGGCAAAATATTGTTCGAACAATTGTAAGTTTTTATGTTATTTAGTTATTGATGTAAAATTTATCGAAAAATAAATCAATATAAAATTTATTTTTATGTAACTTTTATCGATTTTCACTATAATTATTTTTACCGATTATTTTTGAAAAAAACAAACGTGCTAGTGGGTCGAAGGGCCTACCTGGCCCATGCGGGCCTACGGTCCAAGCAGCGGTCCGGGCCGAGTCAACCGTTCCCTCACCCGGTCCGGGCCGGACCTGCCCGAGAAGCCCACACAGGCCGGTCTATTTTTACCTCGGGCCGTTACCAAGCTTTTCCACCAGCTGGCCGGTCCTCTCATTTTTACACCTCTAGTCAGAATACATCTAACAATATAATAAAAGTAGAAAAAATGAATTATACTCGAGAATCTAAATTATTGTCATCCTTCTGATCATCAGTGGAGCTAGTATAGGTCGAGGGGAGTAAAAACGAAAACGTTGCCAATTTGATTTTGAGAAAAGAAAAATAAAAGTAATAAGCAACTGGGATGGCTCATATTTTATTCAGTCTTTGATTGAGCCTCATTCTGTTGAGAAAATAAATTTTATAATAGTGATTTTTTTGGAGAATCTGTGATTAAATAAATTTTAAAAAGTTTTTGAATTTATGTATAAAATATTTTTTTAAAAAGAATGTGCAATTAAAAATAAATTTGGAAAAAAATGAATTTTGAAATAATGTGACTCAAACCGTGTTAATTTTCCTTCTCCCGACCAATCATTTTTTTTTTTTTAATGAAAATTAGGTAGGAGCCAATTAAATAATTATGTAATCTGCAAATTTAATTGAATTCATTCATGGGGATTCGAGATTCACGTGCGCTCAGTCATTGTTGGCGTGCGACTGCATTTCCAAGCCATTCAAGTTCAAAATTCAAAAGGAATATAATACTATTAAATAGGCACTCTATTTTAGTAAGTGAATTATTATGTCAAATTTGATAAACAAAAATTAATTCGTGTATGGATGCATACAAGTTTGTAATTTAATGTATCATTCGCGTAAAATACTCGTGAAATTATTCTAACTGAATTGTAAATAATGTAAGTGCATATCCAACGTTTCGGTGAATTGTTGAAGAAATTTTTGTCATATAATTCAAATTGTTTACAAAATGGGATCCGTTAAATTAATGTGGCAAAGTATAAAATATATGTTGTTTAGAGCTCCATTTAGATTCAAAAGTTTCATTAGATATATTGACTGTTACATGTCGAAATAATTATTATCCACAGGGTTCTACGCCAACCACAAAAGGATCTTATATGTAGAGTTCGTTTTTAGTGATCGATGCCAAGTCTCTTTCCCAACGGGAGGGACTGCATTTTGCACAACTTTGAATTCAATTAATAGAGGTCGAGTTTGATTTACTTAGCACGGTTCAATATCAAGCTTCTGATTTCATTTTTCTTTCAAATGCGGGTTTCTTACATGATGAAGAAAAATCACAGGCCATTAAATATTCAGACTTATCCACTACGTGGAAAATATTACCCCAAAACTTTTAAGTATATTCGATCTAAAAAAGTAGTCCTGAAAAAACTTCATTATATCTTTATTAATCAAAATTCAAGTTGCCCAAGGATGCGAGCCATGAAAGTTGAGTTGCCGCACTATTGCCATGTCTATCTTTTTTGTCTCTTTAATGTTCCTTATTCCTTATTGAGCAAAAATACAAATGGCTATTGCCTGAAATGAATAAAAATAACGAAAAATTTAATTTACCGTTAACCTTTATCACTAGTCATAATTAGTCATCAACATTCTAATTTTGTTGTACATTTTAAAAGGTTGTGAACTTTGTAGCGATAAGTACTGAAGGTTGAGGACTAATTCTACAACTTGTCTTAAAAAGCACGTGATTATGAAATTTTTGCAAGTACGAAATAAACAATGGTAACCATTGTTTAATACCATTCACGTGTAAACGCCTAGATTCAAGTAAAAGTGGACTATGATTCAATTTTTATATTTTAAGGCGTGTTGAAAGACTCGAAGCACGTACAAGAAGGTAACCATTTGCACATGATCAAGAATAATGTTATTTAATATCAGCGGTGTTAAACATCAATCTAGTCAGCCTCATTTGATAGATTAAATTAAATAGCATACGATATTGCATTTAAGTGAATCAATCATTTAATATCATATAATTGATATATAGATTGTTGCTCGACATGAGTAGTACTGAATAGCATTACTCGTTGATCAATTCTATTTAAAAAACATCATATCTAATGATACCTATTTATTATCCACTCATATCGTGGAACAAATACTATTTCTCCCACAAAATTCCTTGTAAGCTTACCCGACCACATGCATAATCTCCTGTGAGAGTCATTGAAAGATCAGACATGGCACTTAACCGGAACCCCAAAAAATTAGTTATTTATTGGCAACTTGCTCGTATTTTATGTAGGGAACAACATGAGGCACACCCCTAAGATTCATAACCATACAAGAATAATCTCTTTACTCCATATGTTAGAAAAATATACTAGCCTTCTTTATTTGTTTTTAAGTATTAAATTCACCATTTAACCATATTTTAGCCGTCTCATTTAAAATGCATTTGTCAATTAAAGATTAATTTTCTATAATTGGTTATAGTTCATTTGCTCAAAGTAAAATATAGGAATATAAATTAACATGTGTTGTAACTGGTATGTTTATTAATGAATGGCAATTGTATCCTACAGTCCTGGAAATTATTACTATTGTATTTGTTGACCTCAAAAAATGGTCGAACAGAATCCCTGCCATGTCCCCTCCACGTGGACACCACCTGCACACTGAACACCCCGTTAGGAGGCAAAAGGCCTCCAGCCAAGAAAAAGGTCCGGCGACCGTTTGTACTCCGACGGTCAAGTCAACTATCGGACGAGGGAAAATATAAGTACAAGAGGCGGGAAGGGGAATTTGGATAGGGTTAGAAATCATACCTTAAATGAAATAGGTCACTCATATATATATAGAGAAGTGAAATGTAAATGGGCTCGGGGACCTAATGGGCCGGCTGGATAATGGGTCTGGTAGGATAGGCTAAGTTCGAGCCCAATAGGTTAATTTATGGTGTAACAACAGTCCCCCAAGTCTGAGTTGTACGTTCATGTGCGAGTCGGACTTGAAATATAAATTATCAAGTAGGTGAAATCTTACGGGTTGCCTAGAAAATATAAGCAGTAGAGGCGATGCTTTGGACAAAAGTAGCAGAGGCGATGATGCTCTGGACGAAAGTAGCAGAGGCGATGATGCTCTGGACGAAAGTAGCAGAAGCGATGATGCTTTGGACGAAAGTAGCAGAGGCTGATGCTCTGGACGAAAGTAGCAGAGGCTGATGAAAGTAGCAGAGGCTGATGCTCTGGACAAAAGTAGTAGGGGCTGATGCTCTGGACAAAAGTAGCAGAGGCGGTGATGCTCTGGACAAAAGTAGCAGAGGCTGATGCTCTGGACAAAAGTAGCAGATGCGATGCTCTGAACAAAAGTAGCAGAGGCGGTGATGCTCTGGACAAAAGTAGCAGAGGCTGATGCTCTGGACAAAAGTAGCAGAGGCGGTGATGCTCTGGACAAAAGTAGCAGAGGCGCTGATGCTCTGGACAAAAGTAGCAGAGGCTGATGCTCTGGACAAAAGTAGCAAATGCGATACTCCGAACAAAAGTAGCAGAGGCGGTGATGCTTTGGACAAAAGTAGCAGAGGGGATGATGCTCTGGACGAAAGTAGCAGAGGCTGATGCTCTGGACAAAAGTAGCAGAGGTTGATGCTCTGAACAAAAGTAGCAGAGGCGGTGATGCTCTGGACAAAAGTAGTAGAGGCTGATCCACTTTACCAGAAGCGGCACCCGCACCTCCCCTGATGAAGTGGACATCCTTGAGGTGGCCCCGCCCGTGGGGGCGTATGCACCTTTGTAAGGGCTTCTTCCATGGTGTCTGATCTAGCCATGGAAGGCATAGTGTGAGAACACTGCTGATCCGCTTCATCAGAAGTGGCACCCGCACCTTTCCTAATGAAGTGGACATCCTTGAGGTGGCCCCGCCCGTGGGGGCTTATGCACCTTTGCAAGGGCTTCTTCCATGGTGTCTGATCCAGCCATGGAAGGCATAGTGTGAGAACACTGTTGATCCGCTTCATCAGAAGTGGCACCCGCACCTCTCCTGATGAAGTGGACATCCTTGAGGTGGCCCCGCCCGTGGGGCGTATGCACCTTTGCAAGGGCTTTTTCCATGGTGTCTGATCCAACCATGGAAGGCATAGTCTTCGTAGATATAAACTGGCCTCGGAATGAAGAGGGCTTACAATTCGACTCAACGATAGTGAGTAGCGAGGGATAAACATCTCACGAAACCAGGATTGAGCATCTTTCGAAGAGGGGAACAGACATCTCGAATATAGTCGAACTATCGGAGTCGTATAAACTGGCCTCAGAATGACGAGGGCTTACGGTTCGGCTCAACGATAGTGAGAAGCGAAGGATAAACATCTCGCGAAGGCAGGAATAAGCATCTGGCGAAGTGAGGAATAAACATCTCGCGAGGCCAGTAATGAGCCTCTAGCGAAGCAAGGAATAATCATCTCACGAGGCCAGGAATAAACATCTGGCGAAGCGACATCTCGCGATGTCAGGAATAAACATCTGGCGAAGCGAGGAATAAACATCTCGCGAGGCCAGGAATAAGCATTTGACGAAGCGAGGAATAAACATCTTGCGAAGCTAGGAATGAGCCTCTGGCGAATCGAGGAATAATCATCTCACGAGGCCAGGAATAAACATCTGGCGAAGCGAGGAATAAACATCTCGCGAAACCAGGAATGAGCCTCTGGCGAAGCGAGGAATAATCATCTCACGAGGCCAGAAATAAACATCTGGCGAAGCGACATCTCGCGAGGCCAGGAATAAACATCTCGCGAAGCGAGGAATAAACAACTGGCGAAGCGGGGGATAGACATCCTGCGAATAGTCGAACTATCGAAATCTTACAAACTGGCCTCAGAATGAAGAGGACTTATGGTTCGACTCAACGATAGTGAGAAGCGAGGGATAAACATCTCGCGAAGTCAAGAATAAGCAACTGGCGAAGTGGGGGATAGACATCCCGCGAATAGTCGAACTATCGGAGTCTTACAAACTAGCCTCGGAATGAAGATGACTTACGGATCGGCTCGACGATAGTGAGAAGCGAGGGATAAAGTATCTCGCGAAGCCAGGAATGACCATTTAGCGAAGCGGGGAACAGACATCCCGCGAATAGTCTAACCATCAAAGTCTTGCAAACTGGCCTCGGAATGAAGAGGGCTTACGGTTCGGCTTGACGATAGTGAGAAGCGAGGGATAAACATCTCGCGAAGCCAGGAATGAGCATCTGGCGAAGCGGGGAACATACATCCCGCGAATAGTCGAACTATCGGAGTCTTATAAACTAGCCTCGGAATGAAGAGGACTTACGGTTCGGCTCGATGATAGTGAGAAGCGAGGGATAAACATCTCGCGAAGCTAGGAATGAGCATCTGGCGAAGCGGGGAACAGACATCCCGCGAATAGTCGAACTATTGGAATCTTTTAAACTGGCCTCGGAATGACGAGGACTTACGGTTCAGCTCGAAGATAGTGATAAGCGAGGGATAAACATCTCGCGAAGCCAGGAATGAGCATCTGGTGAAGTGGGAAACATACATCCCGCGAATAGTCGAACTATCGGAGTCTTACAAACTAGCCTAGGAATGAAGAGGACTTACGGTTCGGCTCGACGATAGTGAGAAGCGAGGGATAAACATCTCGCGAAGCCAGGAATGAGCATCGGCGAAGCGGGGAACATACATCCCCTCGAATAGTCGAACTATCGAAATCTTATAAACTGGCCTCGGAATGAAGAGGGCTTACGATTCGGCTCGACGATAGTGAGAAGCGAGGGATAAACATCTCGCGAAACCAAGAATAAGCAACTGGCGAATAGCCTCTTCCTTTATTCAAAGAATGGGGTCTTAAGATGTAGTCTTCAATAATAAGTAATCCATAAGTTAGGGCTCGTCTTCGAATATGCGAAATATAGAGCCTCGGATAATAGAGGTGATCATCGAAAGGGGCTTTGAATAAGATAAATTCGAGCTTGACATTTTTGCCAAATACATGGTGCGTGGCTCCAGCCATTTTCAATATATATATGTGCAATAAAAGGATAACAATTCATTTACAAAAATTAAATCAACCATGCATTTCTTGAAATTTCTCAAAAAATAATTATTCCGCAACAAGGAAAATTGTTTTATAACTAGCAAGTAAGAGAATCATTTTGCAACCCCAAAATCATTGAATTGGAATTAAATCATCTTAATTGGTTTCTTCCGTTTAAATTATAGCATTGACAAATTGGCACACTTTTAAACAAAATCCATGAGGCCTAGTGGAGTTGATAAACTTGGGAGAAAATATATAGCAATAGCCCAAGAAGAATTTAGCACAAACTAAAGTATTAAAAGGGGCCCAATAATCTTTAAATGGGTTAATAGGTTGTGGAAGCCCAAATGCATAGTTGACTCGTCCATCAAAGAGGCAGGAACAATTTGTGGCAACACAAATGCACATTAGTCAACCAAAAGTCTATAGTCTATACACTAGAGTTGTAGAGAAAATGATTAGGTCACTTCCACAATTAATGCTTGACATACCTCTTGCAGCAATCACTGGACAAACCCAAGAACAATTGAAAGAGACTGGTCGGTAAGACTGTAGCTTATCCAGCGATTTTCAAAGGCTGAAATAATTTTTATTTATTTATTTATTTTTTTGACGATACACCGGAAAGGGCCGTCGGAGACGATATCTTGTCCAGTGTTCAAAGGATTCGGCTGGAGCCTTCATTTTTGCTCAAGCAACCATTCGAACACCATTTCAAGTCTGAACATTTTTTCCAGAAGCTCGTGCGAAATTCTTTGTTCAATAACGAATAATACTTGCAACTGTTGTCGAAAATTCGACTATCCCAATCGAAAGAACAAATAAAAAAGCAGGAAAAACGGAAAAAAGAAGAAGACGAAGCGAGGTATGCCAAAGCAAATCTCCTTAAGACAGATTTCGCCCCCCAACAACGTGCAAACAGGATTATGGACGTCTGTCTCCCAAGATACAACGCTTTTCCCAAAGTCGATATTGCACAATACCTACCTTGACGGTCGAACCAAATAATGATCGTACTCGAATGAAATACTCACGAAAATATCGAAGGAATTTTAGCAGAATATGGAGCGAGAAGAATTTAGAAATCAAGAATATATTAATTGATTTGATATTCAAAAAACGAATTTGGAGGTCTCTATTTATAGAGATTGAAGTGTCTCCTTGAAAGGGTGTGTAACATTTCATGAATTGGTGCACCACTTGTTCTGATCTGTTTTAGCCATTGGATCGCACTCTTTCATAATCTGACGGACCAGATTAAACCACGAAATGTGGTGTCCATTCATCATGTCTATTCACCAATTCTCAACAAATAATCACCGGCCATGCGATTTGCCACGCGTACGTCCAACAGACCAACCGCCATGCAGGACGAAGTGACGTGACCTGTTACGTGTGTGCCACCTAGGATGCCAACTCATCGAGCCTCTCATCGCCATGTCATCGAACCATGATTCCATTTCTGAAAACTATAAGGCTCCTCAACTCCTCGCGACGATGCGTACGTGCGAGGTGCAAAGTGCGCCTCTAAAGCGCCCAATGCGTACTTTGCGACGTGCGCGGGCCCGGACTGGGACCGGGACCGGGGCGTGGCGTGGCGTGAGTGGTGCGAAGCACCACTCTCGTGGTGACTAGTTAGCTAGCCTTTGGCTAGCTAATAGTTAGTCAAGTTGTAGGTCACTTATTAAATTATAACTTATACACATATCCCACTATATAAACAAGTCTATTTTCTTGTAAACTTTCGATGTGGGATTCCTTACCATATATAAGACACTTAAATGAGCTTATAACATATGGGCCTATATTGGAGACTTTTCCAATTCACCCAAATTAATTACAACGGCCCACATCATTAAATAACATATTTAATGACCCAAATAAACATCATTAAATAACATATTTAATGATCCAAATACATCAATTAATTCCAACAATCCCCCACATGAATGGAAGAAGTCGACTCAAATCAAGGAAGATAAAAGAAGAGTACTATTTGAAAGATAACGCATCAAGATAGGTAGCTTTCGCTTTGAACCTTCTTTAGTAAGAATCTATCGAACTCACTTGGCTAATCAGTGAACGCAACGTTTTGAACTATCAGCCGTTATTGCAAGCTCAGACAATAGACCAAACACATTATCTTTCATATCAAACTTGGTTCTCTATTGTGTTCATTATTTCGGCCCTGAACTACTTGGGTTCTCATGAAGTGCTTTAGAGAATTCGCCTAAGTAAATTCTCAAAGAACCGGCCAAGTTCGCACTTACATAGGTGATGTTCTATAAAGAATACCTTTATAGTCATCATTAAAAGCAAAAGCTTATCCTTAATCAACTTCATAGTCAGCACTTTTTGCATCATAGAAATGGGAAGGAGTTAAACTCCTAAGTGCTTCTTATCGAGTCATTCATAATTAGTTTTCCTATTGAACCTAGTCCATGGGATCTCCAATTGCTAGGTTAGGTTTCCACTAAGATGACTCATTGGGTTTTAGGCTTTAAACCCATTTCCTCGATGCTAGTGATCTATACGCTCTCTAGATAACCCTTTAGTAAACGGATCCGCTAGGTTTTCTTTTGATTTAACAAAATCAATTGATATTGTTCCATTTGAGAGCAATCGATTTAACGGTATTATGTCTACGACGGATGTGTCTTGACTTACCGTTATACACAAAATTTTCGGCCCTGGCTATTGTTGCCTGGTTATCGCAATGAATACAAATAGCCGGTACAGGCTTTGGCCATATAGGAATATCTTCTACGAAATGTCTTAACCATTCTGCTTCTTCTCCTGCTTTATCTAAAGCAATAAACTCAGATTCCATAGTAGATCGAGCTATACACGTTTGTTTAGAAGATTTCCACGATATGGCGCCACCACCAAGAGTAAATACATAGCCACTGGTAGACTTAGACTCGTCTGTATCTGATATCCAATTGGCATCACTATATCCTTCAATTACTGGAGGATATTTTTTATAACATAATGAATACTCTCTGGTCCGTTTCAAGTATCCCAAAACTCTAAGTAATGCATCTCAATGTTGATTACTTGGGTTACTTGTATAACGACTGAGCTTACTTACCGAGTAAGCTATATCAGGTCTTGTACAATTCATTAAGTACATTACACTACCAATAATTTGAGAATATTCTAATTGTTGTTTTCCATTTCCACTATTCTTGTGAAGAACTACATGAGGAAGAAATGGGTTACTCGTTTCTTTAATATTATGAGTCTTAAACCTCTCAATTATTTTGTCAACATAATGAGTTTGAGACAAGAATATTCCATTTGATGTTCTAGATATCTTCATTCCTAGAATCACGTCTGCTTCACCCATATCTTTCATGTCAAAGTTATTGGTAAGCATATTCTTCGTTCTATTGATGACTTCTATATTAGTCCCTAATATAAGCATGTCATCAACATATAAACAGACAAGTACGTATGCCTTTTCGAATTTTTTCGAATATACGCATTTGTCACATCCATTTATTATGAATCCATTCCTAATCATGGTAATCTTTGTCAAACTTTTTCGTGCCATTGTTTAGGAGCTTGCTTCAACCCGTATAAGGACTTAACAAGTTTGCATACTTTGTTCTCTTGTCCTTTTACTATGAAACCTTCACGGTTGTTCCATATATATTTCTTCGTTTAAATTACCATTTAAGAACGCAGTCTTAACATCCATTTGGTGTATTTGTAAATTATACAAGGTTGCTATAGCAATTAAAACTCGAATAGAAGTAATTCTAGTTACTGGAGAATATGTGTCAAAGAAATCAATCCCTTCTTTCTGACGATATCCTTTTGCAACCAGTCGAGCCTTGTATTTATCTATTGAACCGTCAGGTCTTAATTTTCTTTTGAAGATCCATTTGCACCCTATTGGTTTAGTTCCCTTAGGAAGATCAACAAATTGCCAAGTATTATTACTCATAATGGATTCAATTTCACTATTTATAGCTTCCTTCCAAAATACAGATTCTGGACTAGTCATGGCCTCTTTAAATGTTTGAGGCTCTTTCTCAATCATGAAAGATATAAAATCTGGACCAAAGGATTTAGCAACTTTTGCTCTTTTACTCCTTCTTGGTTCAGGTTCTATATTATTTTCCAAAACACTATCTCGTGTTCTTTTTTGAGTATTCGTAACAATATCTCTTTTATTGGGGAACACATTTTCAAAGAATTCAGCATCTCTAGATTCTATAATCGTATTGACATGAATGTCACTTATATCAGATTTATGCACAAGAAATCTGTACGCACTACTGTTTATTGCATATCCGATAAAAATGCAATCAATAGTTTTAGGACCTAACTTAATCCTTTTAGGAGGTGGAATAGCCACTTTTGCTAGACACCCCCACACTTTTAAGTATTTGTAGGAAGGCATTCTACCTTTCCAAATGTCATAAGGTATCGAACCAGTTTTCTTGTGGGGAACTCTATTCAGAATAAAGTTAGCAGTTAGCACTGCTTCCCCCCACAGATTTTGTGGTAATCCAGAACTTATAAGCATAGCATTAACCATGTCTTTTAAAGTTCGATTTTTTCTCTCAGCAATCCCATTTTGCTGCGGAGTATAAGGGGCTGTTGTTTGGTGAATAATACCAAACTTAGCACATAATTCATTAAACATAGATGAATCATATTCACCACCTCTATCGGATCTTAATACCTTAATTGTTTTTCCAAGTTGATTTTCAACTTCATTTTTATAAGTAACAAATGCATTCAACGCCTCATCTTTGCTACTTAATAAATAAACATGGCAATACCTACTGTGATCATCAATAAACGTGATAAAATATTTTTTACCACCTCGAGTTTGAACAAATTTTAGATCACAAATGTCGCTATGTATTAAACATAACGGTTCACTACTCCTTTCAACTGAGTTAAAAGGTTTTTTAGCAAATTTTGCTTCAACACAAATTTCACATTTATGTTTGTCTTCGGATTCAAGTTTAGGTATAAGACCTAAACCTACAAGCTTTCGTAAAGAAGCACGATTTACATGTCCTAATCGGCTATGCCATAAATTTGAAGAGTCGAGCAAGTAAACAAAATTATTAGTTTTATTAATAACTTGCGGATACAAATATGTGGATTTTTGTCCACTACAACAGATTGGCCTTAAATAGACCATCAAGTAAATAACCCTTCCCAACATACATGTCGCCTTAGTAAGTACAAATCTATCGTATTCAAACACAATTTTAAACCCCTTCTTACTAAGAATAGCTCCCGAAATCAAATTCTTTCGATTTCGGGACATGTACAACTTCATTCAGCGTCAATTCCTTTCCCGATGTGAATTTCAAAATAACCTTTCCAATCCCTTCAATTTTGGAAGTTGTAGAATTGCCCATGTAAAGGCACTCATTATCATTCAGGGTCTTATATTCTGAAAATAGACCCTTATCGTTACGTACGTGACGAGTGGCTCCCGTGTCTAACCACCAATCTTTGGCATTAGATACCAAATTAACTTCGAAACAACAATGAGATAGGTTGATGTCTCCAACATCTGTAGAGATATAATCCACCTCGGTTATATTGGCTTGAGGCTATTTCTTCTTCGGTGTATCCTTCTTTTTGCTTCGACAGTCTTTAGCCCGATGTCCTGGCTTCCCGCAAATATAACAGTTTCCTTTGAACCGTTTTGCATTGATGACTTTTGCTTTGTCCATAGATGAGCCAGAACGCTTCCTTTTCTTGTTCTTAGACCCCGAGTCTTCCACAATGTTAGCCTTTGCTTCCATGTTGTGCACATTATTCTTCTTTTCCGCAGCCCGGTTGTCTTCTTCAATACGAAGTCGAACAATTAAATCCTCCATCGTCATCTCTTTGCGTTTATGCTTGAGATAGTTTTTGAAATCTTTCCATAGTGGAGGTAGTTTCTCGATCATAGCAGCAATTTGGAAAGATTCACTCAAAGTCATACCTTCAGCTTCAATATCATGAAGTAGAACTTGCATCTCTTGAACCTGACTCATTACTGTCTTTGAATCAGTCATCTTGAAATCCAGAAATTTGCCGACAAAGAATTTCTTCGTTCCAGCATCTTCCGTCTTGTATTTTTTGTCAAGAGACTCCCATAGTTCTTTAGCCGTTTTGTAGTCACAATACACACCATATAAGGTGTTATCCAATCCATTGAGAATGTAATTACGGCATAAGAAATCTGCATGTTTCCATGCTTCAATGGCTAACTGAATATTTTTATCAGTAGCATTTTCCGATGTTTGTGCGGGACATTCTTCACGCAGAAAATTTACCAAGTTCAATGTTGTCAAATAGAATAACATCTTCTGTTGCCAACGCTTGAAATCCGTACCATTGAATTTTTCCGATTTCTCATATTGTGAAGCCGGTGGCATGACAAATTGATTGGGACCAGAATTTGGCTCAATCACATCACTAGTATTATTTCCACTAGTACTAGCCATTTTCTGTAAAACAACAATTACAGAAAATAATCAATAAGAGAAATGAATATCTGTCTTAAGATTGTTGTCGAAAATTCGACTATCCCAATCGAAAGAACAAATAAAAAAGGTGAAAAACGGAAAAAGAAGAAGACGAAGCGAGGTATGCCAAAGCAAATCTCCTTAAGACAGATTTCGCCCCCCAACAACGTGCAAACAGGATTATGGACGTCTGTCTCCCAAGATACAACGCTTTTCCCAAAGTCGATATTGCACAATACCTGCCTTGACGGTCGAACCAAATAATGATCGTACTCGAATGAAATACTCACGAAAATATCGAAGGAATTTTAGCAGAATATGGAGCGAGAAGAATTTAGAAATCAAGAATATATTAATTGATTTGATATTCAAAAAACGAATTTGGAGGTCTCTATTTATAGAGATTGAAGTGTCTCCTTGAAAGGGTGTGTAACATTTCATGAATTGGTGCACCACTTGTTCTGATCTGTTTTAGCCATTGGATCGCACTCTTTCATAATCTGACGGACCAGATTAAACCACGAAATGTAGTGTCCATTCATCATGTCTATTCACCAATTCTGAACAGTCACCAGCCATGCAGTTGCCACGCGTACGTCCAACAGGACCAACCGCCATGCAGGACGAAGTGACGTGACCTGTTGCGTGTGTGCCACCTAGGATGCCAACTCATCGAGCCTCTCATCGCCATGTCATCGAACCATGATTCCATTTCTGAAAACTATAAGGCTCCTCAGCTCCTCGCGACGATGCGTACGTGCGAGGTGCAAAGTGCGCCTCTAAAGCGCCCAATGCGTACTTTGCGACGTGCGCGGGCCCGGACCGGGACCGGGACCGGGGCGTGGCGTGGCGTGAGTGGTGCGAAGCACCACTCTCGTGGTGACTAGTTAGCTAGCCTTTGGCTAGCTAATAGTTAGTCAAGTTGTAGGTCACTTATTAAATTATAACTTATACACATATCCCACTATATAAACAAGTCTATTTTCTTGTAAATTTTCGATGTGGGATTCCTTACCATATATAAGACACTTAAATGGGCTTATAACATATGGGCCTATATTGGAGACTTTTCCAATTCACCCAAATTAATTACAACGGCCCACATCATTAAATAACATATTTAATGACCCAAATAAACATCATTAAATAACATATTTAATGATCCAAATACATCAATTAATTCCAACAGCAACATGTTCAGATTTTTGGACAGCTGCGTGAGTGATGCATTTCATTCTTTCTCTGAGGCGACAATCAAATAATATTTATCCTAAACTTTTCTTGAATCTCTAAGAAGAAGCAGGACCGTAAATTTAGAGTCCACAGGGAGTGGATTTCTTGTCCCAAATGAATGAGTTCTGAATGTAATGGATTCGCTACAAATCAGAGGCAAGCTTCCCTTTATCTTGAACACCGAACCAAAAGGATACTTTTCACTTTGCTAAAATGTCCTCTTCCACCATTTTAGTGGAATCCGAACTGACATCTTCAAAATTGCATTTGATAGTCAAGATCCTTTTTTTTTTTTTTTTTTCAGTGGCTTATCTTCGCTCCTTTTAGTTGGTTGTTTTCTTCATATTTTGTTGGATGACCTTGCCATTTTTTGGTGGTACAAACTGCTTGGAACTCTCTTCGTTTTTTTTTTCTGTTGCAGTCTTTACTTTCTTTCCAACAGAACACTGCCCATAAAATTTTTTATTTTTCGGTGACCTTTTGGTACGTGGTAAAATATGGTTAATGTCACGTTTCCCATAGACGGCGTCAATCTGTTGACCTCAAAAAATGGTCGAACAGAATCCCTGCAACGTCCCGTCCACGTGGACACCACCTGCACACTGAACACCCCGTTAGGAGGCAAAAGGCCACCAACCAACAAAAAGGTCCGGCGACCGTTTTCACTCCGACAGTAAAGTCAACTGCCGGACGTGGGAAAATATAAGTACAAGAGGCGGGAAGGGAAATTTGGATAGGGTTAGAAATCATACCTTAAATGAAATAGGTCACTCATATATATAGAAAAGTGAAATGTAAATGGGCTCGGGGACCTAATGGGCCGGCTGGATAATGGGCTTGGTAGGATATGCTAAGTTCGAGCCCAATAGGATAATTTATGGTGTAAGAGTATTCACATTCTTTCCCTATAATTATAAAGTTTTGGTTCTTAATAAAATACACACAAGTCTATTGAATTCTCTTATTTTTTTTTTCTAATTTATAACACATTATCAGCACGAAATTACAACCACTTGAGTTAGCAAAATTAACTCCTGTTTGACACCCATTTTGGAGAAAAAATAAATTTTGGAATAGTGATTGATGGAAGAATGTGTGGTTAAAAAGTAATGAGAATTTTTGGGTTTATGTGTAGTATTATTTTATTGATAGAATGTGTGATTGAAATGAAGAAAGAAAAAAAAAATGAGAATGAGAATGAGAAAAAATGGGTGTCAAACTGGGGCTTAATTTCTCTTTCTGCTTTCAAATTTTTAGTCAGTTGAGATAGAATTTTTTTCTTCAAACAAAGAAAGACAAATAATTTGCTCTTGATCCCGAAGTAGCATAACATTGGTAATATTCTAAAAGAATATTAATTTTCAAGAAGAGCGTGATATTACAATTACAATATTTTAGAAGAATATTAAACAATTTCTCGTTAAAATCACAAGTTAAATTACTCTATTTCTTTACTCGTCAATTCTTCTGCATACGTATTTATATATTGATATTATAGTTAGATTTTTATGTGCTCCCAAAGAGTATAATTACATAAAATGAAACATAAATTATATTATTCACTCATGAAGAGCACGCATTATAATTTTCAATATTTCAAAATTTTTTTTGATATATTGCTTTTGAAAAAGTAATAATAAAATACAAGGTACTCTCGAATTAGCACAAGTTTCGACAAATATATCATGTGTAATTTATGAATCCGTGTTTATCTCTGAAGGAAAACACACAACTTATGTTGAATATTGATTACTATACGATTGTATAATGTTTAATCGTATTTTTAAAAATTAAACAATTGAATTATATTTTTCATTGAACTAGTAGTTCAATTTGATTGGTATGACTAGATAGATTATCACTAGATCAACAATGATATGAAATTTAAAATTCTAATGGGCATTCAACACAGAATTAAAAGATTCTTCAATCCAATGAATTCTTATATTTTATTTGTTCTCTTTATCGAAAATTCACCATTAAACATTAATAGCTAAAATAGGAATTGAATTTTGCATATTTTTAAAAATTAATTAGGGTGATAAATGGGGTCCCATCATTCTCCATGTTGACCATCTAGATATTATTTGTAAAGGCTATGTCTTGTTAATGCTAGTGAGCATAAATCTCAAACATCTTAATAAGTGTTAGCTGGAATGTTGATAAATGATTTAATATTATTGCTTGTTAAACGCCTTATTTAATTTAATTGAGAACAAAATACTTGTATAAATAAATAAATTATCATATGGTGGATGTAATCACAAATCTCTATTTCATTAGCATTGCAATGCATGAAATTTGATATACATGTAACAAATGAGATTGTAAATAATTTATCTTGTATGATTTTTGATACTATATTGGAAGGATTTAATATGCTTAAAGCATAATTCAAGTGATATTATTATGTGGGGAAGTAAATGTGTACTCTTTTTCCCTCTTCCAAAATTTTGTCCCATTGAGTTTTCTTGACAAGGTTTTTAATGATACAACACTTGTGACGTATTCAAAAGAATAAATATTTTTTTTTCCTTTTCATTAGGATTTTTTAACAGGGTTTTTCCTCTAAGGCTTTAATGAGGCATATTTTTTGTCCTTAATGAATGTTCATAACATAAAAAACAATTTACCTTCAAATTAATATTTTGATATGTATGTAACTTCTGAAGAGATCAATAATGGCTATTTTTTGAATCATCATATTACTACCGTCATCAAGTTTTGTTTCACTGAATCTTCTTGAAGACATTGATGTATAAGCCATCAATATTAAAGACATTGCCATACATGGCATAGATCTCTGGATACAAGAATCGAAATCAGGGGAAGTAGCTTATTCTTTTTCCTTCAATCAAGTTTTGTCCCGTTGAATTTTCTTGATATGGTTTTAACGAGGCAGCCGTTTATTATTCCAAATTATTCGTACTCTTTTTTTATTTGTTTTCATTTTGGTCGCATCAGATTAAACAATGTTTCAACGAGTCAAATATTTTGTAATGTTTTTGTTAAATAGTAAGTTTATTAATGAGTATTGTAAATGGTAAGTTTATTAATGAATGACAATTGTACCTCTACAACCCTAGAATTTATTATTATTGTATCCATATTCCTTCCCTATAACTATGAGACTTCGGTTCTCAATAATATATATATATATAAGTCTATTGACTACTCTTATTCCAAGCCATTCATGTTCATATAAAACAAAGAGCAACCGCAAAATGCGTCGACTGCTTCATGTTGAAATAATATCCACATGGGCTCCACGTCAACCACAAAATGATCATATGTGTGGAGTTCTCTTTCAATGGATGATGCCGAGTCTCCTGGTCCATGGGAGGGATTCCTTTTTGCACAACTACTTCGAATTATATTAATAGAGGTGGTTTTGGCTGGCAAGGAACAGCCTCATCCTTGGAAAATGGAGCATCTATGTAAATTTTGGTCGGATGCTCGTGTAAATATTCTTTGTAATTTAATAAAAACCATTTCGAGTCGACCCATAAATCTGAGTTATTGTACATCTCAAAGGCCTTGGTAGGAGAACCTATGATGTTAAGACTATTGAACTTGTGAGAGCTATCTAACTATTAACCATGTAGAGATATTTGATAATATCTGCAATTAAAATTCACATATTATCTACATATTCAATAAGATCCAGAACTTATAATCACTCCCCAAACATGCACGAGATGTGATGTTGTTTAGACAGGTCTTGCCTTCATGGGCTTTTGGGCTAACTGTGGACTTGTTAAGAGGATTGGATAGCCCATTTATAATGGAGGTATGGGCTTTAGCTCTAAAATATGTTGAGATTTTCTTGGTCAAAACTAGGAATGGGCCTCTATCCCCGGGTCCAAAGAATTATTCGTTTGGACAAAACGAAATAATAGATTTTGTAGGGCCCTTGTCTACTCTTATTTTGAAGATCATCCCTTCTAAGTAGGAACTAAAAGAAACTTTTTTAAAGAAATCTTTACAATTTGCGAAGTAGTTTCTGAAAAATTAATTTTTTTTCATATAAAACAAGAAATATTGTTCTCATAATATAATTAATCTTAATGTGTAAAAAATTAATCCCATAAAACCATGAAAAGAAAAAATGAAAATCTTTCACGTGGTAACTTAATAGAAATAGGAATAAAATAACTACAATTGGATCATTAGGTCAATTGTTTTCTTTAATGTTTCTCGTTCCTATATTGGGGACAAAAAGATAAATGTCCATAATCTTGGAAGCAGTTAAAAATAAGAAAATTGCAGTGTCGGTCACCAACCTTAATAAACTGTTGCTATTGGGTCCCCAAAATTTCAAAAAGTTCAAGTGGGTTCTCAGAATTTAGTTTTATTGCATTGTTTAAAATGTTAAAACAAAGTTGTGATGAGTGAAAAAGGTTGAGGACTATCTCTGCAATTTTTCTAAAAAATAAAGATGTGAAGATAGATTGCTTTGTACCAATGCATCTTATTATGAAATTTTTCGGGTAGAAAGAAATTAAAATGGTCAATGTTTGAAGTCTTTGTTTGAGCGTCATTGAAAAAATATTTAATCTTATTATGGTCAATGGCTAATATTTTATTTAGTCTTTGTTTGAGCGTCATTTTGTTGAGAAAATAGATTTTGTAATAATGATTTTTTTGGCAATTGTGTGGTTAAAAAGTTGAAAAAAGTTTTTGAATTTACATATAAAATTATTTTATTAAAAGAACGTGAAATTAAAATAAATTTGAAAAAAAAAACTGAATTTTGAAATAAGGTGGCTCAATTTTTTGGGGAAGAATTGATTTTTGAATAATGATATGATGGGAAATATATGGTTGAAAAAAAAAAGAAAAAATTATTGATATGATGAAAAATATAATGTTATTGAAGAATGTGTGGTTGAAAATGATAATTGACTTAAGAATCAATTCTCAAATAAAAATCAAACACCCCTAAATTATGTAATCTGCAAATTTTACGGAATCCATGCACGGGGATTCCAAATTCACGTGCGCTCAGTCATCGTTGGCGTGCGACTGCATTTCCAAGCCATACAAGTTTAATATTCAAAAGGAATATAATATTATTAAATTGGCACTCTATTTTAATACGTGAATTATTATGTTAATTTTGATTAACAAAAATTAATTCGTGTATGGATGCAGACAAGTTTGTAATTTAATGTATCATTCACCTAAAATACTTGAATAATGGATTCGTGATGTATTAGTTGTATTAAACAATTAATCAAGATACTTTGAATAATGAATAAGGTGGGTCTATCGTTATCTAAATTGGTCATGATTAAAAAAAAATATTTCGTGTATGGATGCATACAAGTTTGTAAATTAGTGTATCATTCACGTAAAATACTTGGATAATGAATTCGTGATGTATTAGTTGTATTAAACAATTAATCAAGATACTTTGAATAATGAATAAGGTGGGTCTATCGTTATCTAAATTGGTCATGATTAAAAAATAATAATTCGTGTATGGATGCATACAAGTTTGTAACTTAGTGTATCATTCACGTAAAATACTTGGATAATGAATTCGTGATGTATTAGTTGTATTAAACAATTAATCAAGATACTTTGAATAATGAATTAGGTGGATCTACCGTCATCTAAATTGGTCATGATCATGTCTACTTGTGAAATTATTCTAACTAAATTGTAAATACAAATGGCTATTGTCTGAAATGAATAAAAATAACGAAAAATTTAATTTTGACCGTTAACCTTTATCACTTGTCATAATTAGTCGTCAACATTCTAATTTTGTTGTACATTTTAAAAGGTTGTGAACTATGTAGCGATAAGTATTGAAGGTTGAGGACTAATTCTACAACTTGTCTTAAAAAGTGTGTGATTATGAAATTTTTGCAAGTACGAAACAAAATATGGTAACCATTGTTTAATACCATTCACGTGTAAATGCCTAGATTCAAGTAAAAGTGGACTATGATTCAATTTTTATATTTTAAGGCGTGTTGAAAGACTCGAAGCACGTACAAGAAGGTAACCATTTGCACATGATCAAGAATAATGCTATTTAGTATCAGTAGTGTTGAACATCAATCTAGTTAGCCTCATTTGATAGATTACATTAAATAAATCATGCGATATTGCATTTAAGTGAATCAATCATTTAATATCATATAATTGATATATAGATTGTTGCTCAACATCAGTAGTGCTGAATAGCATTACTCGTTGATCAATTCTATTTAAAAAACATCATATCTAATGATACCTATTTATTATCCACTCATATCGTGGAACAAATACTATTTCTCCTGCAAAATTCCTTGTAAGCTTACCCGACCACATGCATAATCTCTTGAAAGTCGTTGAAAGATCAGACTTAATCGGAACCCCAAAAAATTAGTTATTTATTGGCAACTTGCTCGTATTTTATGTAGGGAACAATATGAGGCACACCCCAAAGATTCATAACCATACAAGAATAATCTCTTTACTCCATATGTTAGAAAAATATACTAGCCTTCTTTATTTGTTTTTAAGTATTCAATTCACCATTTAATCACATTTTAGCCGTCTCATTTAAAATGCATTTGTCAAAAAAAGATTAATTTTCTATAATTAGTTATAGTTCTTTTGCTCAAAGTAAAATATAGGAATATAAATTAACATGTGTTGTAACTGGTATGTTTATTAATGAATGGGAATTGTACCCTACAATTCTGGAAATTATTATCATTGTATTCACATTCTTTCCCTATAATTATAAAGCTTTGGGTTTTAATAAAATGCACACAAATCTATTTAATTCTCTTATTCTTCTTTCTAATTTATAACATATTATCAGTACGAAATTACAATCACTTGAGTTAGCAAAATTATTCTCTTTCCGCTTTCAAATTTTTAGTCAGTGGAGATAGAATTTTTTTTCTTCAATCAAAGAAAGACAAATAATTTGTGTTGATCCCAAAGTAGCATAACATTGGTAATATTCTAAAAGAATATTAGTTTTTCCAGAAGAGTATGATATTCAATTTCAATATTTTAGAAAAATATTAATCGATTTCTCGTTAAAATCACAAATTAAATTACTTTATTTCTTTACTTGTCAATTCTACTGCATAAGTATTTATATATTGATATTATAGTTAGATTTTGTAGGAGATTTTACACTGATAATGTGCATATTATAATCATCAAGAACATGCCGTTAATATGCGTGAAATCGTAATATCATTCGACTTACCAAAATCTGATTTGAAAAGACAAATTAGTGAATTACCGACTTCAAATATATGAATATGGATTCATCACTTTCTAATCTTGAACGCGTGTCATTCTTTAATTCAAAGTTTACATGAAATCAAAATAATATTAGTTACTTTCCGAAATCAAAATACTAAATTAGAATGAAATCGGAAAAGAAAGATGAGATGCAAGTGATGCGATGAGCCAAGGCAAGTGTTTGACACTTTATCCTTAAGATGAATTTGCCCCGCATCGGTGCTAACGGTTTCTTGACAATCATCTTCCAAGATACAATGGCCCGTAAAACCATAGGAGTACTTAAAATGACTTAGACCAACGAACTCGAACGGAGTTCCATCTTTATCATAACCATGATTTTGATGCAAGAAATAATCACTTCTACAAAGTGTTTTATGAAAACTAAATTGTAAACAATGAATGAAATGATATGGAACTATCAATTAAATTTTTGTTATAATTCAAACACGTAGTTGGAAAGGTTTGTCAAAAGACACAACAATACGAAGAGACACATCTCTTGAAATTAAGATTCATAATTATTGGAAGTTACTCATACCAAAAGTCATGATCTTTCATATGAAAAGACACATCTTTTCATCTACATATTTTCTAGAATATTCCACAATATTCTATACGATTTCTCCAACAATTTTAAGTATTAAGCGGTTTAAGTTTGGTTTAATTTCTCATTCACCAAACAACGAATTCCGCTTAAATCATTTAAATTGGTCACAACCAATTTCCGATACAAAATTCCAACAATCGTCCACATGAATGAAAATTAATGCAAATGACTATGCAGACACTAGTGGAGAGAGAGTGGAAAACACTACATCAGAAAAGGTAGCTTCTAGCCTTGAACCTCCCTTAGTGAAATACTATCGGACTTACTGGCTAATTGGTGAACGTGATGTCTTGAACTATTCAGCTGTTGGTGTAAGCCAAGACAACAATACTCACACAAATGTCTTCCCTAAACCGTTCATGGTTCTCATGATTGTGTCCATTTTGGCCCTGGACCACTATTGGTTTCATAAGTGTTTAGAGAACTTTAGCATCGAACAATTCTCATCGAAGCGACTCCACTTCACACTTACATAGGTGACCTCCTATTAACAGTATTCTGCCATACTCCACTTACTTGAATCAAGCTATAGGAATCATTAAAAAATAGTTTAACCTCACACTTTGCAAAAAGCATTGTGATTAGAATGAGTTGGGAAGTATTTCTCTGAGTGTTTTATTCAATCTTCATAACTTAGTTGTCCATTTGAACCAAGATCTTGGGATCTCCAATCAACAAGGTAGGGTTACCATTATAAAGACTATTACGTAGTAAGCTTAATCTCATTCCCTTCGATATGCAGTATACTTGATCTCTCTGTAAATCTCTTAAAGGTACCACGAGTTTACACTATTGAAATCGACTGCTTAACGGTATTATGTGTACGACTTATACGTCTAGACTTACCATTACATGCGATTTAGTATATCATCAAATATAGTTAGCCAACAATCGATTGATTTAATAGATACAACATGTCACCACCAAAAAATCCACTCATGAAACTACATGCTTCTAACTAGCTTTATCTAAAACTTTATAAATTCCAAACAACAATGTTAGAGGATTTCTATCACGCAATACACTGGTCAATCTCTTTTACTAGTGGATTTCAGAAACATGGGTATTCAATATCATTATTGAAATATTACAATGTATTTCAACATTATGAATATTCTTCAAATATTTCAATTGATCTTGTATATCCAAACAAACGCCGTAATCGACTTTTATCCCATTTCATCCACTTTAGACTTAGTGTATAATCTCCTTATAATTAATATAAGGACTTTCTGCCTTTTTTCACTTTCATAGATATATTTCTATGATAATAAGGTATAGAAAATTGTAACTTTTAAATGTTAACCCCCACATTTTTGAATTACACTTGAACTTAGAGTTCATCAATTCTTTCATAGTTCAATTTATTTATTGAATAGATAATGTCCATATTGAATACTTCGTGAAAGTCTGAGTACTTTCAAAATAGTGGTCGTCTACCCACAATTTATTTCAATTGAAATTGTATACAATACACTTCAATCCAACTTTCTTTTAATTTGATCATCCAAATTAAATTATGATCATCACATAGACCAATAATGCTCTCAAAACATATATCAATTTAATTGGTTCCACGATTGAAATCGAATTTAACAATGAAGAAGACTAAGCATCTTGATTCACAAGATTTGTAACTTCTCCAAACGCATGCAACATATCACATTTGTGACATTTGACAAGATAGTATTATTCCATGTTAAATAATACTTATTCACCATATTCAAATTTTGTCATATTTTGCAAATACAATTTTTGTATAAATCATCTCATCAAATTAATTGAGGCTATCATCATTGATATAATTTTCCGTATTCCAATAAAAGGAATAATCATGAAAGTTCATGTACTTTCAATAACTAGTTGGCATTCTTCCAACATTTATACATTTCCAATGGTTAGGAGTAAATTCTTCTTTCTATCAATTCGTTGCCTGAATTGTATTAGTCTCAACAATATCCAATTCATCACGATCAAGGTGACAAAATAGCAACTAATGTTCCAAACATTTATACATTCATTGTATAAATTTATTCCATTTTAGTCAACACATGTCGTGACTAAGAATATTAATATCTTGAGAAAATCCATACACTTCCATATTTAGAGATATCATCATTGATCTCAATCTCGATCAATTAAATTAACCAAGGCCAAATGGTCAACGGTACAAACCTCGAACTTGTCATATTAGTTCAATTGAATTTAATCGTATTACACAAATATGCAAATTGGCAAGGTGGAATATAATTATGGACAAATAATTCATTCAAATTCATTCCACTATATTTACATGCTAATCGCACTTTTAAAAACCAGAAGATGCACCTTCATCATGGATGAACAGTGTGAAAGTACACAACTTTTCGCATTTAAATTAAGGGAAAAGACCAAAACGTATATTCATTATTTTTATGTAATAAGCATCAACAATAATGTTTACATGGCAGTTATGAAATGAACAGTCATCAAAATCATAAATTAGACAGCTTTCCAAAGCCAATGCAAAATCAAACGGTTTCTTCAAGAAAGTTATCTTTTAGAACTTTCACATAATTCAACCGTTGCCTTTCAAGATTTATAGAATAGAAGCAATGCCCATGAACATAATAGACACGTAAATTGATTAACAAATGCAAACTGATGGCGATTTAAAGAATATACTCATTTCTAGGTTACTGTTATCTCTTCTTTTCCATCACTATGTGTTTCCATAAACTAGGACATATTCTTAATGATATACATCACAAACAAATGAGGTGCCAACAATGAAACTGCCAACGTTTCAGCAAGAAAATATGCAGTACGAAATGTGAAATCGAAACTTTCATACAGATTTCTGACTTGATAAACTTAAACACATACCAGAATATTTAAATCCATCGTTTCATAATACAGCAAGGTAGACATTTATTTTCTTGACATATAATTCCTGATTCATATGCACAACAAGTACCAAAATTCATCTTAAGATTGTAGGAGATTTTACAACAAAAATATGCATATTATATTCATCAAGAACATGCCGTTAATATGCGTGAAATCGAAATATCATTCGACTTACCAAAATCTGATTTGAGAAGACATATTAGTGAATTACTGACTTCAAATATATGAATATGGATTCATCACTTTCCAATCTTGAACGCGTGTCATTCTTTAATTCAAACCTTGCATGAAATCAAAAGAATATTAGTTACTTTCCGAAATCAAAATACTAAATTATAATGAAATTGGAAAAGAAAGATGAGATGCAAGTGATGCGATCAGTCGAGACAAGTGTTTGACACTTTGTCCTTAAGATGAATTTGTCCCGCATCGGTGCTAATGGTTTCTTGACAATAATCTCTCAAGATACAACGGCAACGTCAAGCCATAGGAGCACTTCAAATGACTTAAACCAACGAACTAGAACGGAGTTCTCTCTCTACCATAACCATGATTTTGATGGAAGAAATAATCACTTTTATAAAGTGTTTTATGCGAACTAAATTGTAAACATGGAATGAAATGATATGGAACTATCAATTAAATTGTTATTATAATTCAAACACATGGGGAAATATATATATATATATATACACACACACACACACCAAGAGACACACCTCTTGAAATTAAGATTCATAATTGTTGGAAATTACTCATACCAAAAGTCATGATCTCCAAAAGTCATGATCTTTCATATGAAAAGACACATCTTTTCATCTACATATTTTCTAGAATATTCCACAATATTCTATACGATTTCTCCAACAATTTCAAGTATTAAGCGTTATAAGTTTGGTTTAATTTCTCATTCACCAAATAATGAATTCCGCTTAAATCATTTAAATTGGTCACAACCAATTTTCGATACAAAATTCCAACAGATTTTAAGTGCTCCCAAAGAGTATAATTAAATAACATCAAGCATAAATTATATTATTCGCTCGTAAAGAGCATGAATTAAAATTTTCAATATTTCAAAAAAATATTGATATTATTTTTTTGAAAAAGCAATAATAAAATACAAGGTGCTCTCAAATTAGCACACGTTTCGACAAAAATATCATGTGTAGTTTATGAATCTGTGTTTATCCCTGAAAGAAAACACACGACTTATGTTGAATATTGATTACTGTATGATTATATAATGTTTAATCGTATTTTTCAAAATTAAATAATTGAATTATATTTTTCATTAAACCAGTAGGTCAATTTGATTGGTATGACTAGATAGATCATCACTAGATCAACAATGATATGAAATATAAAATTCTAATGGACATTCAACGAAGAATTAGAAGATTCTTCAATCCAATGAATTCTTATATTTTATTTGTTCTCTTTATTGAAAATTCACCATTAAACATTAATAGCTAAAATAGGAATTGAATTTTCTATATTTTTAAAAATTAATTTGGGCTATAAATGAGGTCCCATCATCCTCCATGTTGACCATCTAAATATTATTTATTTATAATAGATTTGATACAAATACTAGATGATTGCATAATGTTCACAATTTGAAGTTGCGAAATTACTGCTCAAATTATGAGCATAATTTTCAGATTATATTAAAAAAAAAAAAGTTATGCCTTGTTAATGCTAGTGGGCATAAATCTCAAAATTTTCATAAGTGTTAGTAGGAATGTTGATAAATGATTTAATATTATTGCTTGTTAAACGTCTCAATTAATTTAATTGAGAACAAAATACTTTTCATTTTTGTTTAGAGAATGCTGTTACGCATTATGCCAATATTATAGTTCTTTCTATTATTATTGGTTTATGGTCAGAGCCAAATTTTTCCATCTAATTATTTTGTTAGTGCATTAGATATAAAATTAATCAATCACAATACACTAAAATGGAAAGTAAAGAATATTGAGAATGAGTGAGTAGTTTGGATCCTTATATAATATCTCAAATCATAACAGATGATATTTTATAAAGTAGTATGCTAATTGTCAATTGGTTGGACAATTTTCTCAGCATTAAGGTGGAGGAATTAAGAAACTAAAAATAATGTACAAATATATCATTATTTAAATCCCGGCAAAAGATAATTCGAACCAGAAGTTTGAAAGATAATTTATTTAAATGCTACTAACTAAAGAGATCAATAATATGTCACACACCGCTTTATATGTTTCAATTTGAATTAATGCATTGGAGGATAATTAGCTAATATTATATTTGATGGCACATCTAAAGCGTGATGATAATTGATTCTAATATAAAATCTTCAAAAGAGAAATGGAGCATATAAGAAAGATAGTTCCATTTAGGAGGCATATACTTTTGGAAAGTATATAAGCATAACAAATTATAAAATCCCATAAGAGATTTAGGTACATAAAATAATGAAAATTGAAATATCTCAATAAGTTATGTCATTATGAGAAAAGAAATATAATCGAAAAAGAAAAAGTTATCGACAACATTTTTGCACATGATGTATTGTATTATATTATGAATAACGTGGAATTGAAATAAATTCGTTGAAACATATCGATCAAAGTAGTGATTAACCAAATAAAATGAAGCTACCATACTAAAATTGAATTTACTGGAGAAACTTGAAGTTTCTGAATGCGATCCTAGTAAAATTAAACTTACTATAGAAATCTAAAATTTCTGGATCTACATTCTAAACACATAAATGTGCATACTCATGTGAAATGAAAATGAAAAAAAAAAGAAGGTAAAATCGTAATATGAAATGTATGACTTTTTATATGATGAATTTCACAAAAACTTGTATAAATAAATAAATTATCATGTGGTGGATGTAATCACAAGTCTCTATTTCATTAGCATTGCAATGCATGAAATTTGATAAACATGTAACAAATTGGATTGTAGATAATTTATCTTGTATGATTTTTGATACTATTCTGGAAGGATTTAATATGCTTAAAGCATAGTTCAAGTGATATTATTATGTGGGGGAGTAAATACACGTTATACTCTTTTTCCCTCTTCCGAAATTTTGTCCCATTGAGTTTTCTTGACAAGTTTTTTAATGATACAACATTTGTGACGTATTCAAAAGGATAAATATATTTTTTTCCTTTCATTATGATTTTTTAATGGGGTTTTTCCTCGTAAGGCTTTAATGAGGCATATTTTTTTCCGTAATGAATGTTCATAACCTAAAAGACAATTTACCTTCAAATTAATATTTTGATATGTATGAAACTTCTGAAGAGATCAATAATGGCTATTTTTTGAATCATCATGTTACTACCGTCATCAAGTTTTGTTTCACTGAATTTTCTTGAAGACATTGATGTATAAGCCATAAATATTAAAGACATTGACATACATGGCATAGATCTCTGGATACAAGAATCGAAATAAGGGGAAGTAGCTTATTCTTTTTCCTTCAATCAAGTTTTGTCCCGTTGAATTTTCTTGATATGGTTTTAACGAGGCAGCCGTTTATTATTCCAAATTATTTGTACTCTTTTTTTATTTGTTTTCATTTTGGTCCCATCAGATTAAATAGTGTTTCAACGAGTCAAATATTTTGTAATATTTTTGTTAAATGGTAAGTTTATTAATGAGTGTTGCAAATTGTAAGTTTATTAATGAATGACAATTGTACCCCTACAACCCTAAAAATTATTATTATTGTATTCATATTCCTTCCCTATAACTATGAGACTTTGGGTCTCAATAAAATATATATAAGTCTATTGACTTCTCTTATTCCAAGCCATTCACGTTCAGATAAAACAAAGAGCAACCACAAAATACGTCAACTACTTCATGTTGAAATAATAATTATCCACATGGGCTCCACGTCAACCACAAAATGGTCATTTGTGTGGAGTTCTCTTTCAACGGATGATGCCGAGTCTCTTGGTCCATGGGAGGGACTCCTTTTTGCACAACAACTTCGAATTCTATTAATAGAGGTGGTTTTGGCTGGCAAGGAACAACCTCATCCTTGAAAAGTGGAGCACCTATGTACATTTTGGTTGGATGCTCGTGTAAATATTCTTTACAATTTAATCAAAATCATTTCGAGTCGACCCATAAATCTGAGTTACTGTGCAGCTCAAAAGCCGTGGTAGGAGAACATATGATGTTAAGACTACTGAAATATCGCTTTGGCATATGGGAGCTACCTAACTATCAAACATGAGTAAAGTTTTTAACTGCATATTCTATATGATCCACAATTACTATTGTGGAGATACTTGATAATACCTACAACTAAAATTCACATATTATCTACATATTCGATAAGATGCATAACTCATAATCATTCCCCAAACGTGCATGAGATGTGATTTTGGTTAGACAAATCTTGACTTTCCCGGACTTTTGGCTTACTGATGACTTGTTAAGAGGATTGGATAGCCCATTTATAATAGAGGAATGGGCTTTAGCTCTAAAAGATGTCGAGATTTTCTTGGTCAAAACTAGGAATTGGCCTCTGTCCACTGGTCCAAAGAATTATTTGTTTGCATAAAGAACCCCCTTGGTGTACATAATTTTTTTTACAAATGCTGTACAGACAACACACATGATGGGGTCCGCACAATTTTTTTTAATACATGTGGGGCCCGGCCCCTTGTGAGAGGCCTGTAAGGCCCCTGTGAACAAATCCTCTGTACATGAGGGTTTATTCTTGAATAAGATGAAGTAATCGATTTTGTAGGGCCCTTGTCTACTCTTATTTTGAAGATCATCCCTTTTTAAGTAGGAACGAAACGAAACTTTTTAAAAGAAATCTTTACAATTTGCAAAGTTGTTTCTGAAAAATTAATTTTTTTTATATAAAACAAGAAATATTATTCTCATAATATAATTAATCTTAATGTGCAAAAAAATTAATTCCGCAAAACCATGAAGAGAAAAATGAAAATCATTCACGTGGTACTTAATAGAAATAGGAATAAAAAAACTACAATTGGTTCATTGCGTCGGTTGTTTTCTTTAAAAGTCATGCTACATGTATCAAATTCTTTACATAATCTCTTACAAATTATTCACAATAATATCTTTTTACTGTTAAAATTCCTTATTTTCCCTTCCTTTTTATATTTGCAAAATATGCCCTGTATCTTTTAATTGTTAAATTGTTCAGGGTTATATCTTACAGTTCTTCCGTTTGGATTGTAGGTTCTTAAAACTAATCATGAGAATCTTAGTTCAATATTTTCTTGTAACCAAACCAAGTATTGTTGTTGCTCGTCTTGGTGATATCTTATAGTTTTTAGGTATTTTATCCCACTTTTTTGTATTATTTTCTCTTCTAAGTTCTTTAAGGAGTCTCATAATTTTTCTAGATCTTAATTCACTGGTATTATATTAGATCTTTCTAAATCTTTCAATATTTTCTCTTTCATCTTGGTTCATTAATTTAATTAATCAGAATTACTATTTATATTATATTCATTTAACTTTTCAATTTGTTCTAAATATTCTCTATATTTTGTTAATTTTTCAAAAGCTCTAAGTTGATTTTTTTTAGTTGTATATCCAAAAACAATTTTTTCTGAAACTTCTTCTTCTATATTTTCGTATTTAGTTATAATATCTTCGATCTTTTTTATTTCTTTATTAGTTTCTATAGAGTCAAATCCTATATTATGTTTACAAGCATAATCTATATCAAAATATATTTTTTTTAAGTTTTTCTTGGCCAACATGAACTATATCTTCAGATTTTTCAACTATACTCGGTAAAAACGTAATATTTTTTTCATTTAAATATAACTTAAGACAATAATCATTGGATGTGGATGCTTGTGAAGTGTTCATATAGATCAATAGTAATTAAATCATAAGCATATAAAAGCATGTAAATAACTTAATAGTAATAAATGGAAATAACTAGACTTTCCCTCCAACATGTTCTTATAGTTGCTTTGCATGTACTTAATCAATCTTCTAAATCAGATGAATATTTAACATGTTTTGAAATCATTTGGGTCCGCAATTGCTTCCGCAAAAGACTTTTCGATTAATGTTACATTTCTCGTTCTAGAGAACTAACCGTGTTACCACAGACTCTATCTCACAGTATTCATAGTCTTTGTTTTCACCTCTTTTCAGAATCAAATTCTTATTTAGAATGAAATTTTAAAAGATAATTCACACACTAGGTGCTAAATTTTTTTTTAAAAAACTGCCATTTTCCCCTCAAACATTCATCAAAGACGAATACTTTGGCATGACTAACATCCATTCAAAACAATGTTTTGAAAATCTTTTAAAATCTCTATTTGTACTGTAAAGGAATCATGAGAAACTTAGCGAAATTCTTTTGTGAAAACTTTGTTGAACATAACAAACTCTATCTTAATATTAATAAATTGAAATAGTACTTGCTTACACACTATATTTACATACATTTGGTACTCACCTTATGAAGTTTAAAACTCCTTAAGTGATTACCTTATTACAAGCTTTGCTATCTTCAAACTTCCTAATAGTATTTCTGAATACAAGTGGTGCATACAGATTACAAAAGATTAATTTCTGAATAGATGATTTGAGATGATATTTCTTTCGGGGATCTCTTGATCACTTGAGCCTCCTCCCTTTTATAGATGTCTTTCATAAGGAATCTTATCTTCACATGTGTTTTCCACTATCTCGTTCTCTAATATCTTTTGTTGGGTAGTGGTAGTGGCCTTATCTTTTAAGCTGGATAATCACTTAGTGGGTGAAGGGTCATTATCTTCTGTCTTCTAATGACCACAATTTTTCTTTAATAAAGTGATTTTATTAAAGTAGTGATAAAGGGTCACGTCTTGGCTCCATTATTTTTCCATTCTCGAATTAAAGAAATCCGCAAGGAATTCTTCACTGTTGAGAGATGCTTGACTCATATCTTCTACGACGCAGTATTCACAATGGTGATCACTGTAGTCCCAGAGTATCTTGCACAATTCTTTAGCCATATCTTCAGATTCACATACTTGGTTTGAAATTATAGTAGATAGTAAGTGGTCAATAGTACACATATCTTCTTCATTTCTAGTAATTCTTGCATTGTAATAAATTATATAGTCTTCAGACGGATAGATCAATATCTTTTCTTTCTCAGTAATCAACTGAGTTACATGTTCAAATATCTTTTCTTTCCTAACATCATTTGGGAGTTGGGCTCTCTCTCTGAGATCTTTTCTAGGATATATTGTATATATCCTAATTCAAAATAATTTCGTACCCAGTTGGCTGGTGCTCATGGATAGAAATTTATCTTGTTATATTTTTCATAGTGGAAAGTTTTCATCCACTTCCCTATCTCAAAATACCATTCAGATAGGATGTTGAAAATAAAAATAAAGAATATTACTTCTTCATAGTTCTCCTTTTTGGATATTTTTGCTAATGACATATTTTGACAATATCCTTTAGATCAATTTTTTCAATATTTAACTTAGGTAAAGTTTGGCTCAATGAAGAGCTATCTTCGCTGTATTGATATCTTGAGTATCTTTTTTACCAGTAATAGGTTTAAGTATTCTTCGTGAAGGGTTTTCTATTACTTTCTTTTCTTTCCCTTTATTCTCGGGAAGAGCGCTAGTATTCACTGGTCCCTGTGAAGGGATACTAGACTTGGTACAAGTAATTTCTGTCTCAAGGGTTATATTCATTTTGTCTCGAAAACTATCTTGTATATTTTGAATTTGTGTTTCCAAGTAGGAAACTTTTATCTCAAGTATCTGGATTTTCGTCCTTAATTGTTCTAACTCCATTTTTGCTAAGATAATCAAGAAAGAAGTTAGCTTCTCCTTTTATATGCTCAATATCAAATTTGAAATAAGAAAACCAAATTTGAATTCTGATAATATATCTATTGGCAATAGATAGATCAACATTATTTTTTAGAAACGCTTTAACTTGAGTATTATCCGTTTTAATTAAGAACTTTTTTGTCAGTAAATAATTCTCATATTTTTGTACTCCTCGCTTTACAGTAATGAGTTCTTTATTGTTCATCTCATATCTTGTTTCAACTTCTTTGACTGTTCCTGATGTGTAACCTGTAAGTATCTAAGGACAAGGACAAGAACAATTCTTTTTATATTTATATTCTTTATGATTCTTTTTAACTTTTAGTACTGTACCCCAGTAATTATCTAATGTATCAGTTTCAATGATAAAGAAATCTTCTTCTTGTGGAATTATAAATTTATGCAAAACTCTTTTAATTCATTTTTTACCTTTCTTATATTTTCACAAACTTATTTTTCCCAAGACCATATTACATTCTTTCTTAGTTTTGGAAGAAAATAATTTTTTAACTTGGCACAGTTCTCAATAAATCTTTCAACATAATTTAATATACTAAGGAATCTTTGTAACTGTTTTTTATCTTTAGTTTTTTCAGGCAATTCTTGAAGGATTTCACTAATATGAGATTGCAATTGTCATTTTCCTTCTTTTATAAATAATCTCAAAAATTTCATCTATGTTTTAGTTATCTCAGCTTTCTTTTGAGAAAGTGTAAAACCATGTTTTTTTATAACATAACAAAATTTCTCAAGATGTTCATTATTTGAATGAATAAGTAAATCATCTACATAAGCAATGCAGAAATGAGTGATTGGTTTGATTACCTCATCCATTCTTCTTGAAATGTCTGTGTTGTATTTTTCAACCCAAATGACATTATATTCCATTCGTATTGTCCTAAAGGATTGAGGGTACTAAATGCAGTTAGTGGTTTATTTTCTTCTGTAAGTACGATTTACCAAAAACCTGACTTATAGTCGAATTTTGAAAATATTTTCTTATTTTGTAATTGTTTAATAAGGGTGTCCTTATTAGGCAAGTAATATCCATCAAATTTAGTAACTTCATTTAATTTCTTATAGTTTATCACCATCCCGACTTTTCCTTTTTGTATTTTACTATATTTTCTAACCATAAATGTTGGGATACTATGTGGACTTTTACTAGGTCTAATTAATTTAGCATCTAGTAGTTCTTTTATTTGGTCCTTAAATTCCTTTTGATCTTCCACACTATATTTCATTGGTTTGACCCTTACTATAGTGTCTGGATTGATTTGTTCTATCTTTGCCTATATTTTATCTGTATTTCATTTTTCTAATGGGTTTTCTAAATATGTTTTAGAAATTTCTTTTTTCAATTTTTCTAACTTATTTTCTGTTGTTATTTTCAAAATTGTGACTAGTTTAATTTTTTCGGTACTCCAACATCCACCACGCTGGGTTGAGGAGCTCTGATAATTAATTTCTTTATATGCTATACTAATAACTTGAGTTATTTTTGATGTAAATATTTTATGTGCATAAGGAGTTGTGAACATATATCTGTCGACATATTGTGTAAATGGTGCATATTTTAGTAGGAAATTTTGTTCTAGTAAAATATCACATCCAATTATGGTTGACATGTATATTGTATCAACAAATTCTTCTTTAAAGGATATTAGAAATGGTACTTGTGTGGTATATTTACTATATATTACCTTGTTTTCACCTGCTGTTGTAGCAGTGACAACTTTCTTTGAATCATATTTCCAGTATTCATTTGGTAGTACATTTGGTAAGTATAACTTATTGTACTTCATGTATCTAGATAAGTATGAAATTTAATTTTGCAATAACTCCTTATATTGAGTGTAATTTCAATATATGAACTCATGAGATTAATAGTAATTACTCTTTCCATGATAACAATGGTTTCATATTTTTATCTATTTTTGATATGATGATTAGATTATCATCAATTGTTATTTTCAAATATTTTTGACAAATTTTATAAGGACTAAATTTTTCAAGGAATTTCATCCCTAATAATATAGGTGAACGAATGACTATATAATTCATCTTTATATAGTATTATTTTTTAGTATATTCTATACTACAAATATAAGAGAGAATTTCATATATTTTCTTATTTCAAGATTATTTCTCAAATAATCTTTGAATATATATGGTTTTGATAACTCAAGATCTAATAAATGGCTAAAAAAGTTAGCATTTACATGACTTTTATCTTTTCCAGTATCTATAAGAACAAGAAGATTCTTCTTGTATCCTTCTTGATTAAGATATCTTGTCTTGATATAATATTGAGAACTTGACGGTTCAGCAATACTTAGTTTCATAAGTTGGCTTACCCTAGAGTCTTGTCTGGAGGAGAATCTTGCAATAAGATTATCTCCTTCTAGACTGACACTATTTCTTCTTATCAGTTTTCCTTCAGAATTGATTTATCTTACTTGTTTGTGAAAATCAAGCATGTGTGTTCTGGTATGGTAACTTCATGTTCTTTATATTTTATGGGAGGTATATATTGAGCTAATTTTTCAAAGTCTTTATGCATGATAATATTATCAGTTATTTTTCTTAGATTATTGTGATGGCTTGTACTAAAAGAAAAAAATTGATTTTATGCTAATACTAATATCCTTACTTTTTCGCAACATTTTCAAATTCTCAATTCTATAATATAAATTGAAACTTTGGTCAATATTTTCATCAATTAATGAAATAGTATAGTTTGGTTTTACTGTGAATATTATCTTCGGTAGACTAGATTTTCTATAACAGTTCCTAATTGAGCATCTATAGGATCTTGTAAGATTCTATTGTCCATACAATATATCTCTATTGGTATATTCATACATTCTCTAAAGAATCATTTTACCATGATTTGGATTCATCCTATCTCAATACACTTTAGCTTGCTTCTTACGTTTTCTGGAATTTTGGATAACTTTTGTCTTACCCATTCTTTTGTGATTATAGGGATCCTTGCTTTTCCCATTGTATCTTCTATATTAATAGATATTTCTTTATAGTTCATACTTATAATAGTTTTATTTACCCTGTGAATATTCATAAGAATTTTTGATGGAATACAACTTTTTCTTGCAAATATAATGTCTTCTTAGTTATCCCTTTGTACTTTCTAGTATCAAATGTGATTTCTTGGTTTATACCTTCTATTGAGTTTTCAACTTCCTAAGTTGTTTTTACTTCTATTTCCTGATCTATTTGTTATATCTCTTGATTCATATATACTATCTCTTCAGAATCTTCTTCTGAGGATGATGTATCTAATTCATAAATGCTACTGCATCCACTACTTAAATCTTTAAAATATTTTATTGGCTCTATACCACTATCATTTTGGAATTTTTCATAGATTCTAAGAGTTTTTATATTTTCTGGTAGCTTTCTCCATCATTCAGATACAATTCATCTGAATGCATGTTCTATAAATCCAAAGGTTGTATATGTTTCCCATTTGTTAAATTGTATATCTAAGTTTGTACTTTTCATCCATATTTCAATGGCTTTATCTTTATCTATATAATCAAGATCTAACCATATCTCTGTTGTATGGATTTGTTCATTATAAGATTTCATTGAATTTATTTCTTTTATGAATTGTTTTCTTATATTTTCAGTATATATTTTCTGTGTTTTCCTATATTGATTAACACCATCTTTATTAGGTATTTGTGTATTATAAGCATATTCATATTATTCATCACTACTAAATTTTGTTTTTATATTATGACTAGTTGATGGATTAATGTTCATCTTTGTATTTTCCATTTTTTCAGTTAACTCTTCTAACTATTTTTTATATTCATTATATTATTCACTAGTAGATTCTAAGAATTTTTGTTCTAACTCTTCAATATTTGTAATCATATATTGTTTTATTTCATGATCTTTTCCTTTATCTTTATCTTTCTCTATTATCCTGAAATCTTGAGATGGATTAATTATAATCCCGTCTTTTCCCTTAAATTTTTTATCAAAAAGAGCATTTCCTATTTGTGTATTATATTCTAGATTTTTCAATATTTTGTGTATATCCTCAACATTTTCATTTGTACTATTTTTAGGTAAATAAGGATAACTAGGTTTCTTATGTTTTTCAACTTTTTTCAAAAATTCTTCAATTATGTTTTCTTCGTCAATTTTATTTATCATTATTTTAGATTCGTAACAGGGCTCTGATACCATTTTCGAGGTAGAGTGCGGAATTATGACCTATTTTTAGTAGGTTTTTAAGAGATTTTTGAAATCTGTAATTATTCTTAGTATTTACTAAATATTCTATTATATATTCCTTTGTTATTTTATGATTTATGAGAATGATATAAAATCTAATAGTTAATCTATATCTTAACCTTTTATATGCATTACACATCTTGTGGAATTCAGGTTTCCTCATTTATAATATCTAGAATTAAATCTATCAATGATTCTAGGTTCATAAATTTTTTGGGGACTTGATTGAAGTCTTTATATTTTATAGTGGCTTTGGTAGCAAATTCTATGTAGGAGGGTATTTTTGAAATTCTACTTTTCTATAACTATACTGGTAGATGAATAGTTTTGGTAAGGTAGAATTATCCTTTCTTTAATGTTTCTCGTTCCTATATTGGGGACAAAAAGATAAATGTCCATAGTCTTGGAAGCAATAAAAAATTAGAAAATTACAGTGTTGGTCACCAATCTTAATAAAATGTTGCTACTGGGTCCCCAAAATTTCAAAAAGTTCAAGTGGGTTCTCAGAATTTAGTTTTATTGCATTGTTTAAAAGGTTAAAACAAAGTTGTGAGGAGTGATAAAGGTTGAGGACTATCTCTGCAATTTTTCTAAAAAAATAAAGATGTAAAGATAGATTGCTTTGTGCCAATGCATCTTACGAAATTTTTTGGGTAGAAAGAAATTAAAATGGTCAATGTTTGAAGTCTTTCACATGTCAAGACCTAGATTCAAATAATAAAAAATTAAATTAATTTCATATTTCAATTAAAGACGTATTTTTGAGACTCACATATAACAATATAATAAAAGTAGAAAAAAATGAATTATACTCAGAATCGAAATTATGGTCATCTTTTCCTTCTCCCGAGCAATCTTTTTTTTAATGCTAATTAGGTAGGAGCCAATTAAATAATTATGTAATCTGCAAATTTTACGGAATCCATGCACGGGGATTCGAAATTCACGTGCGCTCAGTCATTGTTGGCGTGCGACTGCATTTCCAAGCCATTCAAGTTTAATATTCAAAAGGAATATAATATTATTAAACAGGCACTCTATTTTATTACGTGAATTATTATGTTAAATTTGATTAACAAAAATTAATTCGTGTATGGATACATACAAGTTTGTAAAATACTTGAATAATGGATTCGTGATGTATTTAGTTGTATTAAACAATTAATCAAGATACTTCTAATAATGAATAAGGTGGGTCTATCGTCATCTAAATTGGTCATAATTAACAAAAATTAATTCGTGTATAGATGCATACAAGTTTGCAATTTAGTGTATCATTCACGTAAAATACTTGAATAATGGATTCGTGTTAGTTGTGTTAAATAATTAATCAAGATACTTTGAATAATGAATTGGGAGAGTCTATCATCATCTAAATGGGTCATGATCATGTCTACTCGTGAAATTAATCTAACTAAATTGTAAATAATGTAAGTCCATATCCAATATTTCAATGAATTGTTTAAGAAATTTTTGTCATATAATTCAAATGAGCCATGTTTATAAAATGGGATCCGTCAAATTAATGTGGCAAAGTATAAAATATATGTTGTTTAGAGCTCCATCTAGATTCAAAAGTTTCATTAGATATATTGACTGTTACATGTTGAAATATTTATTATCCACATGAGTTCTACGACAACCACAAAAGGATCTTATATGTAGAGTTCTTTTTTAGTGATTGATGCCAAGTCTCTTTCCCTACGGGAGGGACTCCATTTCGCACAACTTTGAATTCAATCAATAGCGGTGGAGTTTGATTTACTTAGCACGGTTCCATATCAAGCTTCCGATATCATTTTTCTTTCAAATGCGGGTTTCTTACAAGATCACGATGAAAAATAATCACAGGCCATTAAATATTCAGACTTATCCACTATGTGAAAAATAATCATGGGCCATTAAATATTCAGACTTATCCACTATGTGAAAAATAATCACGGGCCATTAAATATTCAGACTTATCCACTACGTGGAAAATATTATCCCAAAACTTTTAAGTATATTCGATCTAAAAAAGTAGTCCTAAAAAAACTTCATAATATCTTTTATTAATCAAAATTCAAGTTGCCCATGGATGCGAGCCATGAAAGTTGAGTTGCCGCACTATTGCCATGGCTATCATTTTTGTCTCTTTAATGTTCCTTCTTCCTTGAGAACAAAATACAAATGGCTATTGCCCGAAATGAATAAAAATAATGAAAATTTTAATTTTGACCGTTAACCTTTATCAATTGTCACAATTAGTCTTCAACATTCTAATTTTGTTGTACAGTTTGAAAGGTTGTGAACTATGTAGCCATAAGTACTGAATGTCGAGGACTAATTCTACAATTGGTCTTAAAAAACACGTGATTATGAAATTTGTGCAAGTACGAAACAAAAAATGGTAACCATTATTTAATACCATTCACATGTAAATGCCTAGATTCAAGTAAAAGTGGACTATAATTCAATTTATATTTTAAGTCGCATTGAAAGACTCGAAGCACATACAAGAAGATAACCATTTTCCCATGGTAAAAAATAATGTTATTTAGTATTAGTGGTGTTGAATATCAATCCAATTAGCCTCATTTTGATAGATTCAATTGAATAAATCATGCGATACTGTATTTAAATTAATCAATCATTTAATGTCATATAATTGACATATAGATTGTTGCTTAATATATATCAGCGGTATTGAATAGTATTACTCGTTGATCAATTCTATTTACAAAATATCATATCGAATGATACCTATTTATTATCCACTCATATCTTGAGACGAGTAATATTTCTCCTACAAAATTCTTTATAAGCTTACCCCGACCACATGCATAGTCTCCCAAGAGTCATTAAAAGATTAGACATGGCACTTAACGGGAACCCCCAAAAAATTAGTTATTTATTGGCAACTTGCTTGTATTTTATGTAAGGGACAATATGAGGCGCACCCCTAAGATTCATAACCATACAAGAATCATCTCCTTACTCCTTTAGAAAAATATGCTAGCCTTCTTTATTTGTTTTTTTATGTATTAAATTCACCATTTAGCCCATGTTTGAACCACATTATTTTTTTTTCATTCTTATTCTTCTACTTATTTTCAATCATACATTTTTAAATAAAATAATATTTTTCATCACATCAATAACTATTCCTTCTTTTTTCAACCACACATGCCCCATCACATTAAAACAAAAAATGCATTCTTGATGCAAAAATGTACACCGAACATGGGCTTAACCACTTTTGGCCGTCTCATTTAAAATGCATTTGTCAATTAAAGATTAATTTTCTATAAGTAGTTATAGTTTATTTGCTCAAAGTTAAATATAGGAATATAAATTAACATGTGTTGTAAATGGTAAGTTATGTATGACAATTGTACTCTTACATTTCTAGAAATTATTACCATTGTATCTATATTCTTTCCCTACAAATATGGGGCTTTAGTTCTTAATAAAATATACGCAAATCTATCGACGTGTCTTATTCTTCTTTCTAGTTTATAACACATGATCAACACGAAATTGTAACCAATTGAGTTAGCAAAATTTATTTCTCTTTCTGCTTTCAAATTTTTAGTCGGTTGAGATATAATTTTTTTTTTCTTCAATCAAAGAGAGACAAATAATTTGTTTTTGATCCTGAAGTAGCATAACATTGGTAATATTCTAAAAAAATATTAATTTTTCCAGAAGAACATGATATTACAATTTCAATACTTTAGAAAAATATTGATCGATTTCTCGTTAAAATCACAATTTAAATTACTCTATTTCTTTATTTGTCCATTCTTCTGCATACGTATTTATATATTGATACTTTAGTTAGATTTTACGTACTCCCAAAAATATAATTAAATAAAATCTAACAAATTATATTGCTTGCTCCTGAAAAGCACGACTTATAATTTTCAATATTTCAGAAGAATATTGATATATTAATTTTGAAAATAATTTGTGACTTATAAAATTTCTGATTTGTGACCGATGAACAAATTGTGACCTATAAAATTTTTGAATAGTAATCGCAAAATAATTTGTGACATGTAAAATTTGCGATTTATGACCAATTATATAGAATTTGTGACCAAATTATATGGAATTGGGACCTCAATCTATTTAATTAATAAAATTAAAAAAATCCGAGATTTGAAATTTTAAACCTTAAAAAATCTGAAATTTTAAACTTTATCTCTTAAATTTGAAATGTGTTAAAGTAAACCTCTTAATTATAAAATTTTCCCATACAAATGAACTCATGTACATGGGTTTGTTAAAAGAAAAGTAAAAATAGTATACATTTGGTCATCTATTACTTTTTTGTTCAATTATTTCTTTTATTTCTAAATATATAATTATTATAAACAATTACTGTTGTATAAAAATTTCAGGTTTTATTTCCTAATTATTTTTATTTATAAGATATTATTTAATTTTGATATGTAATTTTTGCTGTAAATTAATTATTATTTTCGAATGACCATTGTACTCCTACAACCTTTATAACCTATAAATATGAGGCATTAGTTCGATAAAACATAGTCTGTTACTTCAAGTGACTCAATAGGATAGATTGACCTATTTCCTACTTTTTGAGTACCAAAGATTCAACTTACACAAGAGTTTTGATTCTCTCCATTCACTTCTATTTTTTCTATCAAGTTATACTTTGTTATAAAATATCACCATGTTTTTCATTCAATATATATGAACTACATATTCAAAGTTATCTATATATGTCAAATATGAAGTCCCTTTACCTAAAATTCAAGTTTGTTTTTACAAATACTATTTTTATTTTATTTTGTAAGATATTGAATGTATCATGATCGATAAAGATTATATTTAACTCTATAAAAATTATGATTTAACTATGAATTTAAAGAAAAATAAATTTTAAGGTATCAATATTCTTGAAGAACATTGTTTTGTTATTTTAGAAAAATCACAACTTTTACGAGTTAATATTCTAGAACAATATGGCATCATGTCTTATGAAGAGTGGACCTTTTATAGATTAATATTGTATGAGAATATTATATCATCTCTTGAAGAAGCATAATTGTATACTAATATTCCTCAAAAAGTATTATTTTGTTTCTCTTGGACGAGCATAAATTTAAATGAATATTTCAGAAAAATATTTAATTATTTTTATTTATCAATATAAACAATTTTGAATTTTTTTTTACTCTAATTAGGGGTGGGCGCGGGTCGGTTCGGTTCGGTTCGATTTTTTTCGGTTCCAAAAATTTTCGGGTATTTAGTAAATGGAACCGTCGGTTCCAAATATAATTTTGGAACCGTTCGGGTTCGGTTCGGTTTGGTTCGGTTCGGTTCTATTCGGTTCTGTATTATAATTAAATTTTTTAACATTTAAAATAATACTACATAAATACACCTGAAAGTAGATAATAATATTAATAACAAAAAGTAGATATAAATACCAAGTTCAATCTTAACTTTTACAAATTAACGTATCTAATTTAATAACATATAAATAATAAGTTGTCAAATACAAATACGAAAAAGTAAATATTACTAATAAAACTTCGATAATTCATATCAATAATTCATTTGCTTCAAACATTCAAGTCTGTATAAAAATAAAATATAAATTAGAAGTAATAAAGATAAAATATTTTAAAGTATTGATAATACTTATCAACTATTTAATGTAATAATCAGTTGCTTGACTTTTCATACTAACTATTAAGAGACTATACAAGAAAAAATTGGAAAAAATACAACTAACAAACATAATTAAACTCTAAATTGTTCAACTAATAAGATTTAATAAGAAAAAAATTATTAATTTATTTAGAAAAAATAAAAGAAATTGATTTATCCAATATAAAAAAAAAATTCGGTTCTTATTCGATTCTTCGGTTCTAGGTCTAGAACCGAGAACCGAACCAAACCATTCGGTTCTCGATTCGGATACCCATTCGGGTATTTCATTTCAAAAAACTCGCTCGATTCGATTCGGTTCCGGTTCGGTTCAATTCGATTCGGACATTTTGCCCAACCCTAACTCTAATGGTCACGAAGAGGCAAACATTTATATTATAATAATATTTTAGAAATATTATGTCATTGTTCTCGAAGAAGTATAAAATTATATATATCAGTAATCTTTAAGACTATCATGTTATGTTTTTGGAGTAGCACGAACATTATGCAATTATATATTCTATAAGAATATTGTGTTGGTTCAGAACAAATTTTTATACTTATAGTCAATATTTCTTAAATTTCCGACGAAGCATAGATAACACTGCATTTATGTTCTTAAATATTACACTTGAAGAAGTATAAATGTACACACACACACACACACACACACACACATATATATATATATATATATATATATAAACATGATTTTATTTCTTATAGACCGATTATGATTATACTATGGGATTTGATTTTTGAATTCGTTGCTTGTTTTTCATAATTAGCTAAATCTATTTGATTAATTTGATAGTAATGTGTGATTATTCTCTAAAATTGGTGTATTGTATTGTTTCCACGTTTGATTAAATTCTGAGCCGTAAAATTGGTACAATGTTAAAAATAAATAATTATTTATTTTGAAAATTGTTTGAATTGAATGACAAGGTGTTATTTTTCTTGTGGATCCCACATGAAATTATATTTAGTACCATTGATCATTGCATATTTGCATTACATCCATAAAATTTGTAATATTCAAGTATAATTGCTATATATAATTAGAGTTTCAAATATCAAAATTAGCAAAACATAATGAACTCTCCAATGGTTGATGCAGTAATAAGTTGAAATTTTGTTAGCGTGGCAATGCATGAAACATGATATATACGTCTTGAACACGGGGTTATAACATACTCATAATTAATTTTATTTATATAAATTTTCAAAAAATTTAATATATTTGAAACATATAATTCAAGTGATATTATCATGATGAAAAGTAAATAAACATTGCACTCTTTTTTTCTTGGACGAGGTTTAGTCCATTTGGATTTTTCTAGCAACATTTTTAATGAGACTACTTTTAGAGTTTATTCAAAAGGTTAATGTACCCTTTATCCTCCATTATGATTTTTCTAATAATGTTTTCATGTCCCATAATCTTTGCATGAAGGACACTCAAAATCGAGTATTATAAACATTATAATTATAGATCTCTATAATCTACGAACATTTACCCTCAGCATAACTTTATTATTTTACTCTCATATATTACAAGACTCCGATAAACAACAAGATCTATTTTTCATCATACCATCATACTAACTATAGTCAATCAAGGATATATGAATATCTTCTATGAAGATAATATTAATTCAAGGTTGAAAAAGACATCAACATGGAACACCGTAATTTTTAATAAAAGCTTTATAAAGATGGTGGCACTAAAGACACTTGGCCAACAAGATATGGATGACGAAATACAAGGATCTTCACCGATTGAAATCAAGGTAGTAGCTATACTCTTTTTCCTTCGCTTATGTTTTGTCCCATTGAATTTTCTTAATAAAGTTTCAAAGAGAAAACATGTCTACTGTTATGTGCTAAAATAATTGTTGCCCACATGCGCTCCATATCAACCACAAAAGCTCCCATTGTATGCCCACTAGTCGCAAAACACTAGCACTACGGCCTTCGAAGTACAACAAACCGTCAAGGTTCTTCCTAGAAAGGGAGTGTAGACCTGCAAACACTTACAAATAAATATTTAGAGATATAGCCCACATCTTGACTTTTAGAATTAGGGTGTGTCCCAAATTCTATTTTGAAAATGTTTGGGAATTCTAATTAAGGTCGACATTTAGAGAAATTCTATTTGTGGAATGCTTTTCGAATCCTATTTAAGCACATTCTAATTGAAGTTCTAATTGGAAGTTGAAATTTGTGTTGGATTCAAAGAAATAAAGATATGGACCAGGGAGAACTTTTCGGCGCAATTATGCTCGCCGACGCTCAAGTGCCCAAAGCACTAAAGTTAGCGCTCGCTTGGTGCCATCGAACACTCGAGCGGTGGGGCGGCACCTGCCTACTACTTGAGTTCATCTAACCCAAGCCCTTTTTTTCGTTTTGACTTGTTATGAGTTTCTTTCCATCTATAACTCTACTTTAAGAGTTTAAAACATTATTTACATATATTTAGCTTTGCATTATATTTTAGGTTAAGTTAGACAAATCTGAAAACACAAAGTCACTATAATTCTTTTTCCATATTTAAGTGAAATCTCAATTCCTTTGCTAATTATTTTGTTTTTAAGTTTGTGATCAATTACTTCATATTGTGTCACTATTTTCTCGCCTATTATCACAAACAAAAAATTGATATTAGAATTATCCTGTATTTTCATCATCGTTTATAACATACTGGTATCAGAGCCAATGCTTTATTCATAAGGAGATTTTTTGTTTTTTGGATGATAATCATGAAGTATGATATATCGCTTTTGGATCGTAGTACAAGATTTTCTTTGTGGCAAGTAAATATATGAATAATACTCGTTCATATAGATTTGGACGATGCATTGTTGGGATTTGACAAGATTCCCACATCTTGGAATTAGAAGGAGAAACAATGTAGGGATCGGAAGGTCCAATAATAAATTCATCATCATCTTTTGAATAACAATCTTGAGGATGTTTTGAAGGAGTAGTCTGTTGCTGCGTTGTAGTTAAAATTGGAGCAATTGTGTATGACAAGAGTCTTACTAGCAAACTGCACTTGAAGCGCCTTCATTCTCATCATATCACAGAAGGTATATCTCTGTAGATCACCTAATTCTGTTTAAGGAAATCACCACTGATCTTGAAACTTGAAGGTTAAATATGATAAAGAAGATTTGAGTTTGATTTTATTGTGTCCGTTGCTAATTTCATATATGTCTTTTAGAGACACGATCCTATATATTATGTTACTCTTTATTCAAAAGAGAAGATGAAACATTTCGTTCGAATTGAGACTCATGGAGATGACTTTATTGTTGATGGTGGTTCTAGAAGGAGTAAATTAAAGTCTAACTTCACAAATAAAATTTGTAATTATTGTAGGAAGAATGGGCATTTGGTAAAGGATTGCTTTCAGTTGTATAATAAAGAAAATTTGGTCGCAGCTAATTATTGTAATTCTTTCTCCATATTTTAGTGAAATCTACATTCCTTTGCCAATTATTTTATTCGTAAGTTTGTGATCAATTACTTCATATTGTGTCATTATTTTTCACCTATTATTATAACAAATTGGTACCGAAATTATCCGATATTTTCATCGTTATTTATAACAGCGACATTACAGGATAAATTGAAAGCGTGACAATTCGTGACACCGTCAATGTAATTGTCAATACTATAAAACGAGGCGTAAACATAGTGAATTGCATGACAAATGTCCCTAAAATGAAAATATTTGAACTTGAATTTAATCATGACTTTCAACATAATGATGAGAGAATGTAAACTTTAAAATGACCATAAAGCCCCCTAAGCTTGTCTATAAATAGAGTCATTTACACAACTAAAAAATGGTTAAAAGAAGAGAAAATAGTTGACTTTGGAGAAGTAAAAAACATTTAAACATTTAAGTTCCATTTTTCACTCTAAACAATTGTCTCGAATAAAGGCAAAACTAGGGTTAACTCTCTTTCAAAATCTTAGCATTCTTTAATGCATTTTTCGACATTTTTCGACCAACATAACACTATAAAACTCATCATCTATTTTTTTTTTTCTCCCCAAAAAGTTAACCAAAAAAAGCCTAAAACCCCCAAAATGGCAAACCCTGCCAAAATTCTAGCAGAAAAAAATTTCTATTTTTTATTTTTTGAAATAGAAAAAAATTACCTGCAGCTATACTATTGTGTATGTTTATCTTTTTTCTCAATATTCGCTGCATACAGATTTCTAAACGTTATTAACTAGTTTTGGTCATTCTTCTGTTAGTAGTTTTTATAATCCACATATTAAGTCACATAATTCTTGAACCAACCTTCAGAAATAATTACTGTTGAAGTAATCTAATTGTATCCACTTTAACCGATTAAGTTTTTGTTTTTTTTTTTGATAAATTGGTCAAACAATTTTGTTAAATCGAACAGAGTTATGAGCCGCTAATGTAGCGGTTTGTCGAACATTTGACTTGATGAAAAATGTTCGATCAAAGAAAACTATTAACAGATTGGGGAGAGAAGAAGGCGACGGAGCTACAATAACATTGATACAATAATGCATTACAACTCACTAAAAATAAGAGAAATACGCAGGAGATTAAAGGAAAATAGCAAACCACAAACTAACATGAATACGGACACACATGAAGACATGACTACTTGTCATTGACTAGGACATCGTTTTACACGGTCATAGCCGGGTTAAGCTCCGGCCCATGAGGTTTACTTCTTGCTGGTTTCTTCATCGGGTCCGGCAATTCTTCCAGCAATGAAATTTGGTTTGAATTGTTCTGTTCGAAGTCGAGAACCTTTGCTTAAACTGATAAGAGACTTGGGAGTCTTAATAGCTGTATTGATGGCATTCTTATACGCCTCCTTTCCAGCAGTTAACATCTCATCCTTGGTTTTATGCAGCGTTCGTAATGCTTCACAGGCAGTGTCTCCGACATCAGCAAACCTATTTACCCATGCCGGAAGCTTCGGCACTCCCAGCCTCTGCAACAACTCATTACAGAAATGGTTACAGTTTCTCGCCAGCAGGTCGTACTTACTTCCCGGCCACTCCTGGCTAAGTTCTTTTAGGATCTGACTCACCTTGGTAGCGGACAAATTTGTTCTTCCGAGAACTATACGTTCACGGTGTGTATACGTCAAGTTTTTGCCGGCGGGACAGCTGTAAACACCGGATCCCTTGTCGCACTGCCAGTATCCCCATTCCTCGTCGCCGTAAATCTGAACGGCGGTGTGAAAGACGCCGCCCATAGGAATGACCTCTTTACAGACGTTGTTGAGTTGAACGAGGGCGTAATTCAGGGTTTCATTGCCGGAACTACTATTAATTGTAACGTCATATACGTGAAGGATCACTTCTGCCATCTTAATTGAGTTCAAACTCTCAGGCTCTCTCTCTGTGCGTGACAACTAGTCTTTCAAGGTTATTTATGGTACATGATTATCAAGGGCAAAAGGGAGAAGTGAAGTGTGAAAGTAAAAGCAAGGAAATTACACTACATTTTCTTTCGTCTTTCGTGGCTCTTGCACGTTGAAATGCATAAATGTGTATCATTTGCTAAAAAATAATTATTAACATTGTTATATTGTGCTTGTCGAGTTTCATTATAAGTTTAGATTTTCTGGGATTTGAAGCAACATTATCTACTTACTTAGGGAGAGAGTCATATAAATTATAAATCATTTTATTTGGGGAGAGAAACCCGTATAAAAGAGAGGACGAATAAAATACATAAATAAAAATGTGCTTGGTGTTTAAAAACAAAAAATCTCCTAAATCAAGAGAGTTAATTATTTTTTTCCTTTCAAAACGCCAATTATTAATTTATTATATATATATAAGGAGAATTCTGCAGATTGTCACCGTACACATTTGGCATGGACATTTTAATCGAAATTGAACATTTCGAACTGAAACCGAACTAGAATCGAAGGTTTCAATTCAATTCCAAAAATAATAAATTAGGAACTGGAATCGGGAACCACAAAACAAGTGGATTCGAGTCTATTCTTGGTTCATGAACCAAAACCATGAGTGCCTGAATAGAACTAGTTTTTCTCATATAATTTTTATTTTTTTACAATTTATAGAATGGGCGAAAAAAAAAAAATGAAAAAACAAATTCTAAAATTCTAATTTGGGTAGTGATGCTACCAAAAATCCGTACCTATTGATTTTCGAGCTTGACGACTTAGAATGTGTCCTCGATACCTGAAACAAAGGCATCAATATGTGTCCTCGTCGCTCCTCCAAAACTTAATTTAGAGAGAATTTATGCGTGAGACTAAAGACTGAAAATTATGTAAAAACGTACCTAAAAAATGATCAAAGTTTTTGTATTTATAGATATAGGTAGTATATTCCTAATAGAATTTGATTAGTTGAACACCTTTATCTAATTTGAGGAGTTATAAGATGTTTGGAAGTCTTACCTTGTCTAGGAATTGCAATTTAATATATATTAGACAATTGGTGATTAGATGAAGATGGAACTCTGATGGTGGAGTTCCATCATGATAGGACAAAAGAGATATGATATGACTCAATCTTATCGGAGTTGGATAAGCCTTATTATATAAAATAATACTAATGGATTAAGTTTGTTGGAAGCAAGGTCAAGGCATACACCTGAGGAGACCTAGAACCAATGGACTATTTTCATGTCCGAGGACATATGCCGACGAGATCTATTCGATTTGCCCCAAAAAAGGGTTGAGGACACATACCTGAGAAGCTCAAGTAAACGTCTAACGAAATGGTCAATATTCAACCTCGAGTATGTGATCCTCGGGTTGGAAAGTTTTTTACTATATCAGTGGCCCCCTTGCATTCATGTCAGAGATTTGCGCAATATGCGCATTTTTGGAATGAGATGCACAAGAATGTCTGGTTCGAAAATATGCATGCTCATGCCTAGAAATAGGCATGCTCAATCTTAGGAATTTGTATACTTAAGCAAATGATTAGGCATGATTATGCCAAAGAATAGGCAAGCTCATGCCAAGAATTAGGCATAATCATGTGAAGAGATTAGACATGATCATGCAAGGAAGTAGACATGCTCATGCCAAAAAATAGGGGAGCTCATGCCAAGAATTAGTCATACTTATGCTTAAAAGTTGACATTCTAAAGCAAATGATTTGGCATGATCATGCAAATGAGTATGCATGATCATGCGAAAAAATAGGCAAGCTCATATCAAGGATTAGTTATGCTCATGCTTAGAGGTTGTTATGCTAAAGCCAAAGATCTAGCATGATCATGCAAGGGAGTAGGCATGTTCATGCTAAGGAGTAGGCATGCTCATGCCAAGAAATAGACAAGCTCATGCTAAGAATTAGTCATATTCATGCCTAGAGGTTGGCATGCTAAACCCAAGGATTATGCATGACCATGTTAAAGTATAGGCATGTTCATGTCAAGAAATACGCAAACTTATGTTAAGGATTAGTCATGCTCATGCCTAGAGGTTAGCATGCTAAAGCCAAGAATTTGACATGATCATGCCAATGATTACTCATGCTCACTCCTAGAGGTTGGCATGCTAATGCCAAAGATTAGACAAGACCATGCTAAAGATTAGGCATATTCATGCTCAGAGATATCCTTTCTAATCCTCTATTATTGATTATTAGAGAATTCCCCTCCTCTACCCGTGATATTTTTCCTAGTTGAGTTTCACATAAATCTTTCGTTTTTGTTATTATTTTTCATATTACCTATTCTCATTTTTAGTAACAAACTAGTATCATAACAAATTGGTATTAATTTGTTTTCTAATAAATGGTATCACAGTTAGGTTTGGCAGTTCTTAGGAGATCTAGTTTAGTTTCGTATTACAGTAATGTTTGTTCAACTCAAATCAAGATTTGATTTTCGACATGGCAAGTATGAAGTTTGATATTTCGCTTTTAGATCTCAACATCAAATTTTTGTTAGGCAGCTTTTTGTTTAGACACTGAAGGAGAAGTAATGTAAGGATTGAGTTGTGATAAAGGGGCAAAGAATGTCCCAGTTATATTTCTTGCGGGGTTCTATGATCATGTTTGATACAACTATCACTAAATTGAAGAAAAGAGATATTAGTCCTTAGGACAGGTTCGATGAGGCTGATTTGGTTGTTTATGCTATGATTAGCATTGACTTAGATGGAGATACTTGTGATCTTGTTGCTCGTGGTGATAATTCAAGCAAATTGGGTAACTCAGATGTAGTTAGTTGTGATATTGTTACTCTTGGTGATAATTCGAGAGAAATTTTGGTACCTAAAGGCTGATAACCAGTGCTTGGATTTAGTTGACATTTGTTGAATTTGACCTTAGGGGCTTCTGTGGAAGAAATGAACAATTTTTGGTGGAGATTTTTGTCAGAGATTTTGTTGAAGAGTTAAGGTCTATTCCTTGCTATGGAATTCATTTCTAAGCGGAGAATACTTGTTGAAAATTGAAGTTTTTTCGTTGCAATGGAACTTATGTCAAGGTAGATATTTGCTAGAATTTAGGTGTGACCCAAATTATATCGAGAATTTAGTTGGGAGTTGGTAGTATGACTTGAAAAAGTTTTGAAAGAGTCCAAGACGAATAAGGAGAATGTTTTGCAATTTTGGAAATTTTTAATCTCCTATTTCAACTCAAATACTCCAGTGTTTGTTAGACCTATTATATTAGGATTTCACCTTATATTAGACTCTTCATTGTATTATATTCTTCTAGTGTGTTAAAGATTCTTTAATTATAAATATGTGGTATACAATACATATTGTAGGGATTGCAAAATGACTCGTCGGCTCGAGGCTTGGAACCACTGAGCATAAGCTCAGGCCGAGCCAGGACGAGCTGAGCCCGTTTAAAAAAAATGAAAACAACAGCTGTAGCCAATAGGAAGAAAATAAAATAAAATAAAATTCAAAAAAGCCTACACGTTGCAGGCGGCTTTGACAAGCTGCTGCTGCAATGACAACTGCTTGCCAACTGCCTACAAGTAGTTGTCTCTTGTTAAAGAAAGTCTGCCTTTGACTGCCTTTAACAAGATAGATAACATGTAAAAATTTTTAAACGAATACATTTTTTGGCTATAAATATGTGAAAAAATTTTACCAGACTGCATTTGACAAGATAGATAACGTGTAAATTTTTTCAAAGTTTGAATTTGAAATTCAAATTTAGTTATAGTGAATACATTTTTTTGGCTATAAATACGCGAAAATTTTTTACAACTTCATATCAATTTTACTTCAATCAATCGCCAAGTTCTTTACTCAATATTCAGTATTCTAGTCTCCAATTTCTTTACTCCATTTTCTTTACTCTAATCTTCAATTTAGTTGGGTTCTAGTTTCAATTTCGACCTCTAATTTTTTAATTCAGTCTTATTCAGTTTCTTTTACTCTAATATTCAATATTTTTTACTATAATAGGTATAAATGAATTTTAGTAGTGATGAGATTAATCTGTTTAAGGGTAGTTTAAGTACTTCATTTGGCTATGATGTATCTCAAAATGTTCCAGTTAATTTGGAAGATTTCGAAGATGAAAAACTACTTGAGATAAAAGGTCGAAAAAATCACGGATTGTTGGCAACATATGACACATAAAAAAAGTTAGGGTTAAAAAATGGAGTTTTTATTTGGAAAGCATGTTGCAATTACTATGACAAAGAACTTAGTTGGAAGTCCAGTTCAAACACAATGCATTTAAAAAGGCACATATTAAGAAGTTGCAAAGTGAAACCAATCGATCTTGACCCGAAACAGACCGAACTAGTGTTTACCGGTTCTGGTTATACTCTTTTCACTTTTGTACATTCACATGAATGATTTCGTGAAGGAATCCTCTTACGATGATAGCGTCAATACACTTTACTCGTCTTGTGCAGAATTAATTCAAACCCAGATACACTCCTTATTGTAGAATTACTCTTCGTTCGGATAGTATAGAATTATATAACAAAAGAAAAAAAACTGCAATTGAAAGTCTAAAAATTTTTAATAGTGTTTTATCATTTACTTCTGATTTATGGACCGATGTTAATAAAAAAAAATGTTATATTGCTGCTACAGCTCATTACATTGATCATCTATGGATTATGCATAAAATGATTATTGCATTCAGATGTGTAGAATATCCTCATAATGCCACTAATATATACATGGTTTTAAAAGATATTATACAAGAATATGGTATGTAAGAAATTGTTCGAAGTTTTATTTTTAATAATGCTATTGTGAACAAAGTTGTTATCGAGAGATTTATTAATGATTTGAACCCTACATTAGGAAGTTTATTTTTTCATCAACGTTGTGTATGTCATATTATCAATTTGATTGTAAAAGATGGATTAGAACATATAAGATTACCTTTAGATAAAATTAGATGAGCAATCAATTTTATTATTGTATCATCGCAAGAAAGCAATCATTTAACAGTTTGTGTGCAGAGTATGGCTTAAAAGAGAAATCATTTGTCGCTAATGTAATACATAGATGAAACTCTACATATCTTATGTTACAATCGTGTAAAAATTATGATAAAATTATTTCAATATATTATAATGGTAGGCATACATATGGACCCGAATATAATTTGGAAGATTGTGAATGGTGTATTGCATTTTATGTAAAGAAATTTTTAAAACATTTTTTGATGCCACAAAAGAATGTAGCGGTGTTTATTACCCTACATCTTCACTTATTTTACAACACTTTTTCGACATTTCACAAACATAGGAATTTACCAATTTTTGTTGATGTAGTTTATTCTATGAAGTTAAAATTTCGTAAATATTGGGAAGAGTTAGACTCTTTATTTTTATTAGTTTCGGTGATGGACCATCGACTTAATTTAACTGGCACAAAAGCTACTATAAAGGAGATTTCATATTTCATGAATGTAGAATTATCACATGCATATATAGAATCTATGTTATGTGAAATGTATAACTATTACGTTGAAAAATGAGGCCAGTGTAGTTCTACTTCCTAAAGTTCTTTTTTAAGAAATATTTCAACAAATGTAAATAATCTATGTAATTATTTAGACACCAATACTAGGGTTCCCTCATTTAGTTCTAATTCATCAATATCTATAGCAATAGATGTTAGTGGTACAAATCTTGAAATTTCCTCTGAGTTAGTTAGGTATATGTGCGTAGACGTTCGTAATATGTTACAACCGTAAGAATTATAGGAATTTAGTTTTTTATCATGGTGGAGGTGTAACGAAAGGCAATTATCCAATTGTATCAAAAATTGTTCACGATCTACTGACACCTCGAGTGTCTACGGTAGCATCGGATGCTACATTTAGTTTATGTGGTCGAGTTTTATGTGACGAAAGATCAAAACTAAAAGAAGATATAATAGAGGCTTTAATATGCTTGAAGGACTACGAATGTGCGAAATTACGTCTTTAAGATCAAGTTGACAGTATAATGACCGAAAAGTTGCATTAGATTTAAGAATAAGATATTGTAAGTTTTTAAATTGATTAGTTTCAAAAAATACGTAATTTTTAAATTTTTTTGTTTCAAGAAAAATTGTGCATGAAAAATTGTATTTGTGACAAGGTTGGTAAACTACATAAGAAGAGAAATCAAGATTTAGAAAGATAGTTCAAATATATAGGTGCCGAAGTAGAAGTAGAAGTAGAGCAGCTACAACTTACAGAAAGAATTATAGAGAGTTAGGAATATATCCTCTCTATCCACCTCAGAGGAATGGAACTGCCAATCCCCATGGACAAAGAAAAACTCATCTTTCCATCATTTAATTGATGAAGGAGTGTCCAAAACTAGTGGGCCCCAGTCTTAGGCCTAACACTGGTGTACCACCAACACGTGTTTTTCCCATTTTCCTTATAAGTAAAAAGGGAGTTGAACTGGGACACATTGAGTTCAGGGTGGCCTAGTTGCCTCCATAAAATTAAGGCCGCGATAAGAATTCTCCAACCGTTAGGGCACAACTGGACGGGGGCTATTCTCTAGGAAGAAAAGAATTGTCTAATAATTTTCTAGAAAGGGAACCTCAGCCTAGCATGAAGGATTGCTGTGTTAAGTGTTACACACCCCAACAGAGGATTACTAGCTCGGTCAAAGGAGGATGGTATTACTAATTCTACGGAACTGGGAATGTTATACTTGGCCTTAATACCAGCCAACATACCCTTCGTAACCACCGACCTAAAAGAACCAGCGCCCCACTCCTGACTACTACTCTCGCTGGCTACCCGTGACCTCTCCTCCTTATCTTTCTTCGTTTCTCCATGCTCCTAGGAAAATTAGATACTGGTGGAAAGAAAGAAGATATGGGGACATGAGTTAATACGTTCTGGCAGTCCAAACTTGCGGAAGAGGGGTAGGCAGAGAAAGAAGAAGAATTTTCTTGATTATTACCCCATGATCGTACCTGAGATTTTGCCTAACTCATATTAAAAAATCTAGAAAAAATGTATATAAAACACATAAATAATGATGTATTCTCAGTAAAAAGAAATACCTGACCAAAGCCAACCTCAAAAAGAAGGCGAGAGGAAAAATTTCTAGAGAGCGAAATTTCGAGTTCAAAAATGTAAAAAGTGGAAAAATAAGAGAGAATTAAGCCATTTAAAGGACTGGAATACTAAGGATCTCATTCTAAACTGTTCGAATAAAAGCAATAAATGAATAGATGGCTGGAATCAAAAGTTTCGAAGGGAAGGAACCTAGCTGCCCCACATCTGGCATGCAAGTTATCCTGTAACATGTGTCCTCTACGTTTATTGAAGTAATTATTGCAGGTATCGAAAATTGTGCCAATCAAATCTTAAAGGTCAGTCCCTCATATAGGTCGACACTGACCTGGGGGGGAACTGTTGACACCGACCTTTGAGGTGATTAAGGTCAGATTGATCTACGTCATTTGTAGAACACATGTTGACCTCAGTCGTGTGAGGTCAACTCGGAAGTGGATACCTTCTGCGAGAAGCCTGTATAGTCTTTCAAGGTAAGGAAGAATGTAATGATTGAGAATCTCTGATAGGATATATGAGCTACCAATCACAGGAATACAACTGGAAAGATCTTACATAAGCGCCCACATAATCCTCCAATTAAAAGTGTTAGCATCCCCCACTAAGTAATGCATGAATTACTGGGGGCCACTCTCAATTAATGCTCCGAAGTAATCTGACAGAATCCAGCTCGGTAAACAATCTTATTGCATCAGCCAGTGTACTACTTCAGCTCAAAATTCCATTGAAAGGACAGTAAGTGTAGCATGCGTGCATATATTCTCTATAAATAGGGATCCTAAGCCCAAAAGGAAAAAAAGGAGAAAAAACGTGAATACAAGTATATACAAACTCTTAGCATTTTCTCATACTTCAAATATCTCCTACTAATACGAAAAGAGATAGATCGTATCATATTCTTGTAAACACTTGGTTATTTCAATAAGAAATCCATGTATCTTCTCTTAAGTTAGCTTGAATATCCTTTGTACAAATTTCAACGTCAACATTTTGGCGCTAGAAGGAGGGCCCAACTAAGTAAATCAGTCCCATCTCTCTACAAAATCTGCGAACCAGTATAATGGACAAATTTTCAGCATCTGGAAATCGATCCCATACTCGTCCCAAACAAACTAGTAACCCAGCAAACATTGAAAGACGAGGCGTAATGAAGCTCTTGATCCTCAAATGGTGGCTATGAAGGAAGCCATAGAAAAACTGACAAATGTTGTCAGTCGACTAGAGCAAAACATGCTTGAAATCTACTGCAGGACGCTGAGGTGGAATTCCCTCAACAAGAAAGAACTAGGCGACTTTCCACTAAAAGAACTCTCTAGTTCTCGAGTGGAGAATCTTCTAAAAACCGAACTAAAAAGGTCAGAAGTTCTCAACACTCATTGACACCCCCAAATAAAAATGATGAGCCTCGCATTAACCGCCCTGCGGAACAAGCTGGACTTGAAATGGGCGCTCTCAAAAAGTGAATAGCTAACTTGGAAGCCAAAAACAAAGGAGGTACAGAAGAGTACCTTACAAAGCGTCGCTCTCCTTTCACCGAGGATATTTTGGCAGAACCACTACCTGAAAAACTAAAAATACCACTGTTGACCGAATATGACGGGGAAGGAGACCCCCTCAGTCACTTGGATAAATACGCCTCTTGGATATAATTACAAGGTACTAGAGATGCCATAATGTGTCGTGCTTTTCCCTTAACTTTGGGGGATAAAGCTCAAAGATGGTTTAGAAGGCTGCACTAGAGGTCGATAAAAAGTTGGAATGACCTCGCCACTGCATTCCTAACTCAGTTTATGGGCTCCAAAGCAAGGACCACACCAAATGAGAGGTTGGTGAGCATAAAACAAGGGAAAACCGAGTCACTCGAAAGCTTTTTGAACAGGTTCAACAAATAGTCCATGGAGGTAGAAAAGATCTCTGATGACGCTGCGCTGTTGGCAATTCTTTTAGGATTAAGACCAAAAACAAGGTTCCGGTGGTCTGTCCATTAAGATGGACCTCGAACATACCACGAGTTCTTAGACCGAGCTGAGAAATATATAAGTACGGAGGAAACCACGCCAGGCAGAAGGACGTTAAGCATGTTCTGCAATTCCAACAACGAAACAAGGGAAAACAAACAGATAAAGATTCAGGTCGAGATAAAAGGAGGGACAAAAGGGATCAAGGTCGCTCCAGGCCATATCCCAACAAATTTCGTAAATATCATCCTTTGAACGCGACATTGGAAGATGTTTTCCTACAGGTGGGAAAAGGGGAAACCTTTCGCCTACCTCCATTTCAAAAAAAGGATCATGTTGGGAAACACCAAGGGAAGTACTATCGTCTCCACAGAACGACAGGACATGATACTGATAACGGCCAAAATTTAAAAGAAGAGGTGGAGTCCTTCATTCGACGAGGTCATTTACAAGAGTTTGTAGCCAAACCTAGAGAAGAAAATTTCACAACATCCTAACCGATAATGGATAGTCCTGCAAGGTCGACCAGGACCTTAACCTCACGATATCCACCACCCACCTGAGATCAATACGCTGATAAGTGGAAATCAATGTCTGAAAGGATCGCGAAGGACTCGGCGCAAAATGGCACACAATGTTCGCGTATGATAGAATTATAGTATAGTGCCTCTAGAACTGGAGGTCTATACCCCACGATACCTAGAATAGTTTGGACTTTCAGAGAGAGATACATAAGGGATTCTGCAATATCAAAGGGATGCGTTAGTCATAGCCATGACTATGGAGGAAGTATAAAGACGTCGAACCTTAGTAGATAACGGAGCTCGATAAATGTTTTATACTCTAGAAATTTGGAACAAATGGCAATACCTGAACGTTACCTTCTGCCATATTCCAGAAGATTGCAAGGATTCTCTAGAGATCCTATTGAATCCCGGAGACAAATTGTACTCAGTGTGGAGATAGGCAAACCTCCTTTCCAAAGGAGGATTTTGGCGGACTTCATTGTTGTGGATCTATCTTCAAACTATAATGTCATACTAAGGTGGCCCATATTGCATGAGCTACAAGCTGCCACCTCAATATACCACTATTGCCTTAAGTTCCCAACACCAAATGGCCCAGGGGTGATACGTGAAAACCAGGAGGAGGCTAGAACCTGTAACGTCGACTTACCTAATCCCCAAGTCTGGATGCTGAAAAGCGAACACTTCCAGCAAGCGGGGGTCTCAAGGTTCAAAAAACCCATTATAGTTGCCCTTACTGAGATCGACATTATAGAAAAACACCGCAGGAAAATAAATGACGACCTGCTCCTGTTCGAGGAAAAAGAAGCAATACCGGTGCTATCCACAACTACCTCACAAGTACCGAAGTAGAGCAGCTTGGACTTGCTCTAGAGAGAGGTAATGGAAAATTTAAAGCTATCAACTCCGCTGCTCAACCAATAGCAGGAGTAGCGAAATCGGTGTCAATTAAAGTAGGTCATTTCGAAGGAAGGACAAACTTGTTGGCAGTTCAAATGGATGATTTTAAGCTCATTCTGGGATTGGAATTTCTTCGGGATACAAGGACAGCAGTGTTGCCGCATTCTGACTCGTTAATAATAATGGGTAGTAAACCATGCATTATCCCTACACAAGTTGGGAAAACAGGTGAGAAGGGTATCTCGACCATGCAATTTAGTAGAAGTTTCAAGATAAATGAACCTTCATTCTTGTGCACTCTTCGAGTAGAGGAGATCGAAGAGACAACCAACCTTATTCCAAAACCTATTACAAAGCTTATTAAGGAATTTGGGAAAATCACGTTGGATGAGTTACTAAAGAAATTACCACCAATGAGGGCAATTGATCGTAAGATTGAACTTGTTCTGGGTGCCAACCTCCCACCAGAGCACCATGTCATATGTCTTAGCCAGAGCTTGAAGAGTTTCGAAAACAGTTGGGAGAAATGTTGGAAAGTGAGACTATTGTGGAGCGCATTTCTGCACTACTACAACGTGCATACTACTGGCCTCAAAGGTGAGACGACAATGCAAGTTATGTGAAAACTTGTCTTGTGTGTCAGCAAGATATGGCGGATCATCAGAAAAGGGTAGGCTTACTGGAGCCCCTTTCCGTCCCAAACATACTACATTGGTGGATTGCCAAAAGTTGGGAATTTTGACACTATCATCGTCATGGTAGACAGCTTATCTAAAAATGAAACTTTCATCGCAACACCCAATGATGTATCAATCAAAGAGACAACTCAAATCTTTTTCAAACGTATTTTTAAATATTGGGGACTGCATAAGGACATCGTCAGTGATCAGGATTCTCAATTTACTGGCATACTTTGGACCGAGTTGTTCAAAGTTTTTGGTTCAACTTTGAGCTTGAGTTCAAGTTTTCATCCACAATCTGACGGACAGATGGAAAGCTTTAATGCTACGCTGGAAGACTATTTTCGGCACTTTATCTCTGCTTCGCAGAAAATTTGAGTAAAACTCTTGGATGCGGCTAGGATGTGTTTCAATGTCCAAAAGAACTCTTCTCCCAATAAGGGTACTTTTGAGATTGCTACTGGCCAGCAACCATTACTCCCTCATACCGTGGATATCGTCAGAAATGGTACAAAAAGTTTGCAGATCTGAAGCGACCTACGCTTATCCGAGAAGAATGTTGTTGAAGAGATTCTTGGCTATCAAACTACTCGAGCCTCTGGGAAATATCTTCAAGAGTAGTTGGTCAAATGGAGCGGATGCAACAACGAGTAGAATAATTGGGCAAGCGAAAAAGACCTTGAAGCCTTCAAACTATTAATTGAAGTATATCATTCATTGATGGCTCCGAGGACGTCGCCAAAACAAATAAGGGAGAATGTCACGAAGTGCAACTTTACTTAAGCCCCGTGACCCTATCGCAGCTGAAGTTTTCACAACTTTGGTCGTACATTGTAAATATTTTATTTAAATAGTAAAATAGTTAGAAATTAGAAAATTTTAGTATGATTCTACGGACTTTAAACGTCTACTCCCGTCAGTTGGATTTTTGTTCCGAAGTCTATTATAAGGGGGTATTAGTCTTTCAAACAATATTTCAAGCTTTCTAGTGTTCGTCCATCGCACTAGTCATTGTAATTTCCTACTTTCATGAATTATAATTTCTAGCTTTCAAGCAATCAATGATCAATTTACATTCAATGCATTTCAATTTCATGTTGCAAGCTTTCTATAAATTGTAATCAAATTTTTTATCGCAAAACGATTGAAAGAAGGCGGAAGGTAGTCTAGTAGAGTAGATTACTGCAGCACGGTGTCCCTTTTTGTGTCAAGAAGAAAGACACCTCTTGAAACACTGTCACCACCACCTTCACCTTCACCTTCTCCTAAATCTCTACCTTCGTCGAAAATATAGAAATACTAGCAACATCGTAAGCACTACGGTGGATTGAAAAGTCAACGACTCCCGTGTCGAAGCCTAATTACTCCAGATTATACTCATGGTGTTATTCACCTTGGAACGCATTGTCTCCATCCTTGAATCAAACCATAGCCAATGTCGACTGTCAACCTAGCCTTGGGACTTAGTAACGCATGAGGAAGTGGTGGCTGGCGGTGGAGATGTACTCACTATGCTGTAATTAGATGAGAAAAATGTGGCCGTGGAGTTTAAGGAAAATGAGGAAGCGGTGGTTGATGATAGCGGTTGACGTTCGTGGGGGTTGGGAATGTGGGGATGGCAGGGGTTTGGAGATGAAAATAAGGTTAGAGTTTCTTCAATAAGTGGGGGTGTGTGGAACGAGGTGGGGCGGAGTACACCAAATTTTTTTAAAGAATCAATTGCACCTGATTTATGAAATTGAAAGTTAAAATAAGGTTTAATGTAATTTTCTCAAAAAAATTTCCAACTGGATCTAGGCTGTGCTCTTGGATCTACCCCTGACTATTATCCTACCATGAACTTGCCATTACAGCAAAAAAAAAATATAAAAATCCCCTTATTAATTGATTCAGATTTTCAGAGTAGGCGACAACAAAACCAAAGAAAATAAATAATTGGTACGAACATATGAATGTTGCATCCCAACAAAAGATATCTTGTTCGCTATGATCAATTATACAACATAAACTCACAAAAAATATCTTATCAAAAGATTAAGCTTATTATTGGCCAGTGTTCATCTAAAAGAATTGTTGAAATTAATTGGACATGAATCTCCCTGATTTGTTTAGGAGAAAAATCATTCCACGAAACTTCGTTTATGACCATTTCAGGATTTAGGATTAGGTTTTTCTTCTGATTCCCCTATTATTTAATTAGTTGAGGTGATTATAAAACTTGCATATTAAGGAATAAATCTTATATTCAATTAATTTTAATATTATAATTAACAAAAAAGTGTTTGAGAAACTCAAACGCAAGCAATTAAATCTAATTAAAACTCAAATAAATGAGTTCAAGATTTGTTCGCTCAAACGAATCATCATTTCGTGAGACGTGTTAAGGATAAATTCCTCTTCGAATGAACATCACATTTATAACTGGCATATAAGGTTATCCTTTTAACATGGTAATGGTTATAAGGTTGCACCTTCAAAAATAAAACTACAAGTTAGAATCCTCTAAGCTCATACAAACAATTTGTTCCGATTAATACTACTGCACATATTTGAAGATTTATTTGTTCAAATGGACCAGTATCTTGCTGGTGGGATAAATTTCACATCAAATAAATATCACAATTATAATCAACATATAATGGAGAACATTTTGAATATAGGGGTGACCTTCAGTGCCTTTCTTGAAGTATATGGTACGAGTATTGACTATCAGTATCTTTAGTACATTATTCCAGGAAGGCTGGAACTTGGTAGATTTCTGAATTGATGCCAATTGTGAGAAAATGAACATTGACCATTACTTATATAGTTTACATTTTATTTAGTTTATATATTTAGGGTATTGCAAAAATGGCTGGCAAATGACTTATGAATAGTGAAGATTTCGCACATTAAGAATTCTTGTGATCCTAGCATTTCTACTCACAATTGGTGTCTCGCAAATGTATTTTCTCTTGTATAGGTTTTCAATTTTTTTGAACTTTAGTTATGAAATTTTGTAATGCAGTTTCTGGACAATGCTCCGATAGAAGTAGCTAGATAAATTTTATTTTTTCTAGTACAATTTAAGTTGATTTACAAACTAATGCAAGCACAGAATCAAAATATTATGACTCCGCCAATAGCATTGCCACGTGGCCGACCCACTGTAGCTATGGACCCACCCTTGCCGAAGCATCAGCCATAGAAAGCAAGGCCTAGGGAAATTTTGAGACCCGTTACTCATTCTGAGGTTGGTATGTCGAGGGACCAAGTCTGTGGCTCTACCCTGGGTAGTGATAGCCCACGTGCAAAGGTCTTGGTTTTTATTGTGGAATGATTGATATGACATTTGTAAAAGTATATTTGTGTCTTGTCTTATCTTGTCAATAGGATACATGAGCATTAAATGCGATGTAAGCTAAGAATGTCTAAAGGATGGCTAGGATTAGATGTTTCGGTCAAGGAAATGAGGCCATGTGTAATTTCAGTCTTCTAGGATTAGATTTTATTGCGATTGATAATTTTGTACAATTGTATCCTCTTTATTTTGCTGAATAACGGAAACGTCTCGTGTCGATGAGTTTCTCCCACATCCAATTTAGAAGCGATCTCGGCCGTTGATATGTTATTATGTGTCGGAATTAACTTACACATGCACGAGTGGGTTCGACATTTGTTCACAACTCATTTTGAGGTCAACACAAAATGTACTTTTCATTTCTGTTACTTTGAAACATTAATACGCCTAGGCATCATAAGTTTGGCAAAAAGTGAAAAAATATTTCTTACCCTTTTTTTCTGGTAACTTTGTCATGCTTAGATTTGAGTTCTTGATTCAGCAAGTATGTTTTTGCAGGTAATGAATCTGATGTGTGATGTTAAAGGAAAAGTTATAGTTATTGTGGATGACAAGATTGACACTGCAGGTAAGTATAGTTACTAAAATGTGATCTTGAGATATGCTCGTATGCATTCTCTTCCGGTAAGTGTTTCAGTATTTCGTAAAATGGATGTAGTTAAAGCAAAATACAAATGCAACATCAATTTCCCTTCACCAGGCAAGAAGAAAGCCCAGTGAGGCCATACCTTATGTGTACTCTATTTCATATAGAAGAACAAATTCTTTTGGAAGCAAATAGAACGTGTAGAAAAAAGAAGAAGATACATTACTACTAATGTCATGATTGAACAGCAAATCTTCAGTTTTCAGAGAAGAAAATGAAAACAAAGTGTTAATATCGACAAAAGTGTTGACTATCTTCTGCTTTCCCCTCTTTTTCTTCATCCTCTTCTAAATATTGAATCCTTTCCTGTACCGCTATATAAAGGCATAACTGAATCAGTGGCTATATTTAAAGGCATTTAAGTTGCAGCTGAATGCACAATTCATACATACAAAGATATCCCCGAACCACAGTCTCAAGGCTAGCACAAGGAATGACTTTAAAGCATCGATTGGCAGTTCTGATTTTAGTGACTTAGCCATGTGATACGTGACATAGGACTTCGATCTTTATATAGCTGACTAACTACTATACCTGTCATGCCTCCCTAGGTTACATGGTCAACCATAGAGGCAACAAGGCCAACCCTGAAAAGGCAAAGACCTTAGAAGAGATGCATTTGCCTCGAAAATCTAAAGTGGTGTAGAGTCTTACTAAAGGGGTGGCAGCCATAAGTCGTTTATCTCTAAAGTCATTAACAAATGCCTTACTTTTTTCAAAGTTCTCAAAATAAAGAAAATGTTCCACTCAACGGAGGAGTGCGAAGACCTTCTAAGTAGGGATGACAACGAAATGAATTGGGGTTGGGGTCGGGACAGTCATTTTTGTCCCCCGTCACGTTCGAGTTTTTCCTCACCTTGCCCCGCCTTTATCCCTGATTAAGGTGGGATAGGGCGAGGTTGGGACAAGAGCTAAGACGGGCAAGGTATACACTTACCCCGTTTATCGCTCTATTTATTTATTTATAGTTTTCCATATTTTTTGTAGGTGAAAATCATTGTTTTTGTCCAATTGTAGAATAGTCCACATTCCATTTGGAAATGATGATTCCTCTTCTTTCTGTGTGATCACAAAACTTATACCATTAAAATGAATTTTAAATGGGACGAAAACCATGTTTTGCATACCGCCTCATCCCCTCCACATTCAGTACATGGCCATAGGTATCGGGGTTTAACAAGTTTTTGCCATCTCTACTTTCAAATACCGAAGAATCATTTAGGTCAAGCCTTCCTCCTCTAATTAATTTTGGATAAAAATTAATGAAATATTTGATTGAAAAATTGTGGAATTGCATGAAACGTGTAATTAAAATTAATTATTAACTTTAACTAAAATTTAATTGACTTTTGTAGCTGAACCAATTAACCAAACTTGAGCTAAATGTAGAATACCAACTTTGAACATGAAATGAATTAATTTTATTTTTAAAATTGAAAGTTTATCATGCACCTAAAATAGTTGTGAATTGTTTTAACAATCAAAAGTTGGACTGACAGAGTAATCCCAAACAGGGCCTTACCTCTCAATTGCACAAGATATCGTAAAACAGCTCAGGCCCCTGTTTGATAGAAATTATAAGTTAAATTTTTATTAAAATTAAAGTTAACAATTAATTTTAACTATATATTTTATGAGATCCACAACTTTTCAATCACACATTTCATTAACTTTTTATCAAACTTTACTAAAAATATGATTTTAATTTTCACCAAATATGGGTTAAATGTTGGACTCATCATTCATGTATATCACCAACAGAGTGGAAGTAGCAGAATTTTTTGTTAACTGGTGGATTTTTTTAAAGCTGAAACAAATTTAATGATCAACTTGTAATTTCTCTAAAGACAATGTTATATATCCATAAAGATTGACACAATGTGTTACACCCGTTTGAGTTGACAAATTTTGGTGTATTGATTATGATAATAATTTTTTCAATTAGATGCCAAATTTTTAGAGAAATGCTATTCATCCCCACTGGGGATGCATCTCCAGTTTATGTGGCGTTAATGTGGTATTAAATGATAGGTGAAATTAGATAAGTCATTTAATTTCACATATCATTTAACCAGTCATTTACGTCCACATAGACCGAGGATGTATTCCCACTGGGAATGAATAGCATTTTTCAAAATTTTAACATATAATGCGGTGTCAATTAAAGTGTACAATTTATGTATACAAATAGTTTAATCCTTTTTCTAGAACATTGGGGACTAAATGTAAAATTTACTTCTCTAAAATATGTTTACCGTCGCCTGGGGAAAAGCACAGGTAAATCAATTAAAATTTATAATTTGTTTTTAATTTTAATTTCACGAACTTGAACAAGAATTATTTTTCTATTCAAAATTCTTCTCAAACAAGTTCTATATATCCGAACCAGCAAGAATACCAGCAACACTCCAAAGCTCTATACAACTCAAGCAGCAAAAATACCAGCAACACTCAAAAATGTCTTCTACAAATGCCTCTAATTCCTCTTCCACTGCCATTACCCCTGTATGGAGTTACGACGTTTTCTTGAGTTTCAGAGGTGAAGACACCCGTAAAGGTTTCGTCGACCACCTCTATACAACCTTACACGAAAAGGGCATCGACACTTTCAAAGACGACATTGAACTCGAGAGAGGGAGTTCCATTTCCCCAATACTCAAAAATGCCATTGAAAGATCCAAAGTCGCACTCGTTATCTTCTCAAAAAACTATGCCAATTCCTCTTGGTGTTTAGATGAGATTGTTAAGATCGTTGAATGTAACCAGAAATTTGGCCAAAAGATTTATCCTGTATTCTACTATGTGGATCCTTCTGAAGTTAGGAAGCAAGAAGGGAGTTATAAAATAGCTTTTGACGAATATGAAAATGATCCAAAGGTGGAGAAAGAGAAGATTGAGAGCTGGAGGAATGCTTTGAGGGAAGCTGCTAATGCTTCTGGATGGGATATCAAACATAAAGATGATGGGTAAATTACCAACACTTTTTCTCTTACTTGTTAAGGGTCTTTAACCTTAATAAATCATCAGACTTTTTATGATTTTTTCTTTTTTTTCATCACATTATTATCTTGAACCTTTTATTAACTAACAAATCATACTGTTAGCATACTTTAAAACATGTTTATAACCTCGGTTATGGTTATGGTTTTTCGTTATTTTGTGATAATATGCATTCATATTCAGGATATTTAAATTGTGAGTGATTTAAACTAGTTTTTTTTAATTGATATTTGTAAAAATATGCAATCTAATGTTAACCAAGACATTATTATGATTTAATTTCATTTCTAACTCAAAGTCTGCGATTGTATCTTCAGGCACGAGTCGAAAGGCATCAGAAAAATTGCTCTAGATATTTTAAACAATTTGAGCCATACGGCCTCTCGAGTTAAAGAAAGCCTGATTGGAGTAGAGTCGCACGTTCAGCAAGTGACGTCACTCTTGAATCTCGAGTCAACTGAAGATGTTCGCATGATAGGTATATGGGGTATGGGTGGCATCGGAAAAACAACTATTGCCAGGACAGTTTTCGATAAAATATTTAGCAAATTTGAAGGCAGTAGCTATCTTGACAATGTAAGAGAAGTTTCCAAAACTTTAGGACTGAATTCATTAGAAGAAAAATTACTCTCCGACACTCTGAAGGAAAAAAGTGCGAATCTCTACAGTAGCGCGTCTATCCTATTGACAAGGTTACGTCACAAAAGGGTGCTTGTTGTTCTTGATGATGTCAATGAACTTGAGCACTTAGACCGATTGGCTGGAGGGCATGATTGGTTTGGTGCTGGTAGCAGAATCATCATTACAACAAGAGACAGGCAGTTACTTTCAGCACGTGAAGTTGATGAAGTATATGAGGTCGGTTTCTTAGGGACTGATGTAGCATTGAAGCTGTTTAGGAAATTTGCCTTTAAGGAAGGTTTTCCCAAAGAGAAATTTGAAAAGCTTGCACGTGCGGCCGTTAGATATGCTCGCGGTCTTCCTTTAGCTCTTAAGGTGTTGGGCTCTTTTTTACATGGACGAGATATTGATGAATGGGAAAATGCATTGGATAGATTGGAAGAAATTCCCGAAGATAAAATCTTGGAGAAGCTTAAAGTGAGTTTTGATGCACTGAATAACATGGAGAAGAAGATATTCCTGGATATTGCTTGTCTTTTTAAGGGGAAGAAGAAAGAATATGTGATGAGAAAACTTGATAGCTTCGGTGTGCAAGCTAAGATTGGAGTAAGTGATCTGATTCAAAAATCTCTTTTAACTGTAACCATTGATAACAGGCTTCAGATGCATAACTTATTACAAGAGATGGGTTGGTACATTGTGCGAAGTTCACATCCTAACGAGCCTGGGAGACATAGCAGGTTATGGTTACCTGAGGAAACAAGCTATGTACTAACCAAAAATGTGGTAAGAACTGAACTCGTACTGATTTGATACTGAAGAAGCTTTTACTAAGGTTATATAAGGTGATAACTTACCTACGTGCCATTATATTTGTTGATAATATATAGGGAACAGAATATGTTGAGTGCATACATCTGGACTATGGAGAACCAGAGAGCGTGACAATTAACTCGAAAGCCTTTACAAATATGAAAAACCTGAGGCTACTCAAAATCCACAATGCATGCATTCAGCAAATGCCAGCTTCCATTCCACGTGACTTGCAATGGCTTGATTTGCACAAGTACCAAACGAGGACACTGCCTCCAAGTTTTCAAGGAGAAAAGCTCGTTGGTCTGAAACTGTCCCATAGCTATATTGAACACCTTGGAGGACTAGAAAAGGCACAATTGGTATGTCATGAATTTTCTTTTTAATCATAGTTTCATTGACACATTATTAATGCTTCATCTGGATATGTAGAGCTGACATAATCTTCCCTTTCCCTTGTCCCGCCTCTCTGTTTCTCAATTGGGCAGAATCAGTTGAAATTCATCAATCTCAGTTACTCTAAAAAATTGGTGAAAACTCCGGATTTCAGCAAAATTCCAAATCTTGAGAGATTGGATCTCAGCAATTGTAAGAACTTGGAAGAGGTTCACACATCCCTTGGGAATCTTAAAAAGCTTGTATACTTAAATTTGGCACACTGTATTAAACTAAAGACTCTACCAAGCAGTATCCATTTAGAACTTCTGAAATCACTTGTTCTCTGGGACTGCGAAAAATTAGAAAAATTTCCAGAAGTGACTGGGGAAATGGAATGCTTGTCGGAGCTTCATTTGGAGGGGACTGCAATAAAAGAGCTACCACCGTCAATCAGCAACATTACTAGCCTTGTTTTGATAAATCTCAGCAAGTGCAAAAACCTAAAAAGTCTTCCAAACAGCATTTGTGATTTGAAATGTTTGCAAACTCTCAATCTCTCTGACTGCTCAAAGCTTGAAAAATTGCCAGAAAACCTTGGACAAGTCAAATCTTTGGCGGAACTTCTTGTAGATGGAACTGCTATTACACAACCACCACCGTCAATTAGATGTTTGATTAACCTGAATATCTTGTCATTCAGTAGATGCAAGCGGCCAAAATCTCGGAGTTCTCTGTTTTCGGGTAATCTGGAGTCATCAGTCTCTTCTATATCTGGCATGTTACCTTTGCAAAAGTTAGGACTCTCCAGTAGTAACCAGACAAAATGTTCTTTGCCTCCACCCCGACCATCTTTAACAGGTTTATGTTCCTTAAAAAAATTGGATCTCAGTTCCTGCGATCTACTTGAGGAAATTTCAGCTGATCTTGACAGCTTGTCATCTTTGGAAGAGTTAGATTTGAGCAGAAATAACTTCGTAAAGTTTCCTGCAAAAATTTCTGAACTTCCTCGACTCAAAATTCTAAAACTGGAAAGTTGCGCAAATCTTGAATCACTGCCGGATTTTCCAAAAAGTATAGCTGTACTAAATGCAGATGATTGCCATTCCTTAGAAAGCTTGGCTAATCTCTCTGAAAAGCATGCCTTCTTGTGGAAGGTCTCATTTCTCAATTGTTTCAAACTGTTCGAAAATGAGGAGAACCGTAACGCTTCTGATAAGTTGCTACACTCTCTACTTCAGGTTGGTCTTCGATTTCTCTCCTTTCCAATACACGTGTAAGAGCAATTTCTCTTAACAACATACGTTTAGTAATTATCTGTGCTAAATCAATGCTTGATTTCATGGTTCATAATTAGACTAAAAGCAGGATTTTAATATATGAAATGAGAAAGATCCTCAATTACTAAGATCCTCAAATGGATAAATTATATGAAATTATATAAATAAGTCACATGCTATTCATTCTAAGTTTAAAGTAGTTAGGTGGTGGTGGATGGATCGGTATCTCTGGTGCTTCGTGGGCGTTTTCCACCTTTGTTAACATGAAATGAGAAAGATCCTCAATTACTTTTTATGGTTGCATGCCTAATCTGTAGAAAAAAATAATAATAGTAAAATATCACTTTTAACAAAATATTAGTACATTTAAACAAAAAACTGTAGAAAAAAAGAAAAGAAAAGTGAATCTGCTATGTAAGGCTTAAATAATGCATAGAACATATAAGCCATCTTTTGTACGAGGTAATGACTTCTTTAAATTTAGATAACTAGTTAACAATACATCCATGTATTCATAAATTTTCCAATCCACTGCACGAATTATTGAAGCACCTTTACATCAATAATGTATTAAGACTTCACAAATGTAGTTATAAAAACTCTGAAAGTGTTAATTGCTTTCCTGTTACAGGGACAACCTGTTGTCAATAGTCGATTTAGTATACTCATTCCTGGAAGGGAGGTCCCAGAGTGGTTCAGTTACCAAAAGATGGGTCGTTCAGTAACCATCCCTATAACTCCAGAATGGCATAATAATGTCATTGGGATTGCAGTTTCTATCGTTTTTGAGCGTCTGGTGTCAAAATCAAAAATAGGGGTCACGTTCAAATTGATAAGCCGGGATCATGAGGAGTTCACTGCTAATATCACCCAAACTGCCGCTAAGCTGGAAGAGAACTATGACTCTGCTCATGTGTGGATAGGCTATGTATCGTTCCATCTTTTCCAGCTTCTATTTCCGAAATTTCAGTTACATGATTGGGCTAAAATAGAGGGATGTGTTACAATTAGTACAATGGAAGAGGCATGGATTAGGCCAAGAGGATGTGGTATTCGCTTAGTGTACAAAGAAGATGTGAAAGCGGCGTCGGCACAACATATGGAGACTCATCCTGGAGTTGACCGAGAATTGTACGAATCAAAAGAGGACCAAGAGAGTATCGATGTACTGACTTTTGGTGTCAATCAATTGAACTGGAGTGTAGATCCTGTCGAAGAAGAGGGCACTCAGTTTCGAAGTTTGAGAAACACCACTTCCTTCAAGGTACAGAAGACCCTATCATTTGATTACTAGTTATCAGAAGGAGGGTCTTTCATTGCGTGGCAAAGTCATTTGATTCTGTTGGTAGTTGTCTATGTTTTTCCCATTTTTTCTGCAAAAAAAGAATAAACATTTTGGCTTCCTATGTTTGCTCAACTCAATTCAATGTTTTCTATTGTTCTGACTGGTGATTTATTGGGTGTTATGTTGCTTAGTATTGTAAGACCAAAATCATTGTCAAATATTTGGTCTGTCTTTCTATGTATTATGGGTCCCTTTGTATAATAAATGTTATTATGCTGAGGATTGTGAATGTTAATGAAATCATTGTGGCTTCTATCGTTCGTCTCATTCTTAAGTCATTTGGCATACTTTACTATTGCGGTGAACATTATTAATACCGTTGGCTTAGGCCATTTATGACTTTCAATTTCATTTACTGAATTCTTAAGCCGTTTGGCTAAATTTCCAATCAAAGTTACATATGGAGGACTTCTGGTCCCTACAATCTGTGTTCCTTCGCTTTCTGCTATGTTCAATGTTGTGGTATGACTCAAATTCCATGATAATTGAATGTTTGATCGATAAAGGAAGCCTAAATAAGTTTGGTTAGGAAGTCTGGTTTAAAAAAAAGAAAATCAAATTTCTTTAAGGATTGGAAGTTTGATTGGAAAAATTAATGAAAAATGATTTTGGAGTGCTAGGGACAGAGATGAGGCGCGTGACACGTCGAAAATGTGTTCGACTTTGATTACCGAAAGTGTACGGATCGTTCAAGTAATAAAATGGATTTTAGAGTCCAAGTATCATTCCCACAGAGATTTACTAGTTCGATTTTACCTATTCCGACCTTAACCGAAACATGAAATGTGATTGATTTTTATAACTAAATTGTAACTAAACTAAATGTAAAAAATAATGGATGAATTAATTATACTAAATGCAAAATAATGGTTGAATGCAAAAGTTTGGAGAAAGTAATATATGAAAAAGCGCACTAGAATTCCGAATCACCAAGTAAGTTCACTTTTAACCTCTATTTCACAATTTGATAACACGATTAATTGGTTGAAGAATCAATGTTTATAACTTATCTAACAATCTCTTTCGAGTAGAATTGAACCTATTCTAGCATACCATTTGACTATATTTCTATGACAAATGCAATATACAAGAATGTTTGACGTTTTGTAAACACTTAGAGATTCACGTAATGCATATCGGTATATTTCTATCTTCTATGAACAAAACAATGATTTATACATTGTTGAGTTTATTTCCCTTCTTTCGAATGCATAAAATAAACCACCCAACTCACATAATCACATGCATTTAATTATGGAGGCAAGAAAGTGTATATAAATCATTCAACATCCATCAAATGTGTTTGAATAACAAATTGCAAAATAAATAATTAAAGGATCACAATGCGAGGTTCATCGTAAATCCTACCACATATAAATCTAGCTTAACATGATATTGAAATTAAATAAATAAAAGTGGAACGACATCACCATAGATTGACGAAACGTGATTAATTTTTGTCAAGAATTAATCTGCCGCAACATCAAAAATGAATCTGCCACATCCAAGTTTTCTTCATTCAATTTTTTTTCTACGTGTCGTCTTTCTCCTCTGCTGCTGGGTCGTCTACATATATGTACAAATTCAGCCCAAAAATCTCTAGCAGTTTCTGTCCTTCTTTTCCTGCGGCGGTGGGGTTACTGTGAATATAATTTTATTTCAGCCTCCAAGAACCCACTTTCTTCTCTTCTCAGCTTCCTGTGGCGGTGGTTCAACTTGTGTATAATTTATTTCATCTCCCCAGAACCCCCACGTTTTTCTCTGTCTGCCTCCGTAAAAATATATAATAGTGCCCTCAATTATACCATTGAGGCCCAATTCACAATACACCATCAGCCGCCAATGATTTCTTGTGTAATTAGAATTCCAATGCTAATTGAATTCTCAATCCAATTGCTAATTGGAGTTCTAATCCAATGCCAAGTCCAACAGGCCCAATTAACTTTTTATTTTCTCCAAGTCATCACATCTTTAGAATTAGTGCAATTTAGTCCTTCAATTTCTACAGCGTCGACTTTAATTCCCAAAATTGTAGATTTCCTTCAATTTTAGCATTTTTCCTTTCCAATTGCTTCGAACGAGCCCATAACTAAAACAAAAGAAAATTAATCCAAGTTAAGTAAAAATTAATAATTTGACGACATAAAATCCAAGTAATATGACCCAAATAAATGCACAAAATGGACTCATCATGGCGCCTAGGTGCTGACAGCACAAAAGGAAATGGCTGGGCACCTGGGTGCCAGAAAGGAGCATCTAAGTGCCACCTGTTTGGACATAATTAGATTTATACCTCGATTCTTGTACTACATTCAAACACCAAAATGAGGCTCATATATATACTCCACATGATTTTGGCTCTTCATAGGCTTGAGTAAGATAGCAAAATATTGTATAGCATTGAGACAACATCAAAGTGAGAGGATCTAGTTTACAGAGAGAGAGAGACCCCCATATTTTTGATATGTGTTTAGAGTCTTGCAAGATTCTTTTATATTTATTTGCTGTTGATCATAATGAATTCTCCACCTCCACTCGTGACTTTCCTGGATTTAGGTTTCTGTGTAAATCTTGTGTTTTTATGTGATTCCTTTTCATCTCGTTATATTTTTTTGATTTAATATTCACAACAAGTAGTATAAGTCTTACCAATGGATTATTGCAAATTGGCTTGTTTTCAACAAGTGGTATCAAAGTCAATGATCGAAGTTTTTGGGAGAGCCAGTTTGGTTTCATATTAAAGTAAGGTTGATCAACTCATAACAAAGTTTGATTATTTCAGGATGGTAAGTATGAAGTTTGAAATTTTGATTTTGGATCGCAACACCAAATCTTCTTTGTGACAGATCAAGGTGCAAGTAGTTCTTGTCCAATTGAATTTGGATGATGTTCTTTTATTGCTGGATAAGATTACCTCAACTTAGACACTAGAGGAAAAACAGTGTAAGGATTCGAAGGTCCTATCATAGATACATTTTCATCTTTCGAATCAAATACTTTAGGGCGTGGTAAAGGAGAATAGTATCGTTGCATTACGGTTGATGTCCTTGGTGTGCTGTCGTAGGCACCCAAAAATAGTCCTTAAACCTCTAAAACTAATGTAGTAATGGAAGTAAGGGTCGATCCCATAAAGAGTGTGTAATTCAACAATTTATGCTTCGTATAACGGTTGGGGGGTTTTATTTATAACGAAATCAATCTTATAACAAATAACAATGTAAATTAACGAGTTGTATTAAATCAATGAAACGAGTCTTGATCAAAGTCAACTTCCACCATTGGAGATTTATAACCATTCATCAATTCACAAAAAATAATCAATCCACATTCACAATATTCATCGTTGGAATAAATTCATATTTCTCCTTAATTTTAGTTAATCAGAAACCAACATTCTAATTAACCCTAATTATCAAATAATCTCAGACCAGCGCTAAAGATTCAATTTAATAACAGCTTTAAATAATAGAAAAATTGATGAATTAGATAATACAAGCACCAGCGGTTGCATTCAATCTATTTAAACATTCTTCTTAAGATTCAATAACATCTATCGCAGAAAATTATCAAATTCTAGTATTTCATAGTTAAATGATTCAAACAATTACGGATTTGAGATTTAACTTAGCTATAGATTGCAATATATGAAAAACTAATAGATTTCTTAGCAATCAAACATGACAATCATAAAATTATGCATAAAAGAATATTCAATACTGAAAATATAAATTAAACAATGAAAATAGGTGGATCTCACAGTTATAATGTGTTCCAAGGCTTCGGTATCCTTCAATCAAGCACCAAGAGTTAGTTATACATGATAGATCTCAGAAAAAAAGAGAGAAAATAGGTTGGAGGCATTCTGGTGTGTTTTTGGGGTCTTTTAGGGTTGAAAAGTCGTGCAAGATATGTTACCAAAAGAGTTTGAGTCAATTTAGGAAACTTGAGATCCGGCATGAGGAAACAACCACGCGATCGTAAGGTATTAAGTCATGCTATCGCAAGGAACAAATAAATTCAACCTTCAGACTCTCGGTGATGGTCTGTGCGATCGCGCGGAATTAAAGCCATGGGATCGCAAGGCTTTACAAAGCTTCCTCCGGACAGCCTTTAGTATTTTGGTCGTAACTTTCTCTTCGGATATCCGATTGAGACAATTAAAGATGAATTCGAAAGCTAACTCAAAGGGCTACAACTTTTATTCAGATGACATCTTCAAATCCGATCGTTTGATATGTCAAAAACTGGTCTCAATATGAGGCTGAAAACCGGTGCAAAACTTTTCAACTTGAAAATTGATATGTGATAGTCTTGGCTATATTTCATCCCTTTGACTTCTTTCTTCATCCAATTGGCCTCTAGCACTCTCAAGTCTTCATCGTGAGGTTCGATACAACTTTTGAATATTTGCACTTTGGTTCCCGAACTTTCACTTTCTTTCTTTTTGGTCATTTTCCCCTCATTTCTTCCAAATTACGTCATATCCATCGAATTGCCACCTAAACCAAAATATGAGAATACTAAGTACATTTGGGCATAAAATAGTTATATGAGCGCATTAAATAAAGATGTAAAATGTGTATTTTATATTCCTATCAAATTCGCCCACACTTAGCTTTTGCTCGTCCTCGACAAAACTCAAATTTGATTTCCCAAAAAACATCAGGTCATAATGCCAAGAATATAGAACCATCAAGCTTTTTTTTTTTAAAAAAAATACATAAAATATCATGAATAAACATGCCACACAACTCATAATCAATTAGCAAGTATTTTCATATAAAGATGAAGTAAACTAAACATGTAGACCCTCACGGACATAAGTACTCGACTCTCATGTGTTTAAAATGGTAAATTTTTCGCTCAAATTCATTCCAATTGAGATGTTCTACCATATGCTTGCATATCTTCTCATTCGCCACCACTTAGATCACATGCTTTACAAGAATCATAAGGACTTTTCAAAGGTTGTAATGTGGCTTATGGTCAAGGTGGGAAATATTTGGGTAGGTGACTTAGGAGCCATCGAAACTAGTGGGGTAAAGATAAATAGACTTAACTCAAACATATATATAAGACATGTAAACCAACCACTCCACATAATAGCTTCATCATTTTTTCATCTATCCCACACAAATCGAACTCTTTCTTGAGAAGTAGGAAGAGTTATGAATATAAATCTTTTTCACATTAAAATCACTCTCCTTCATCACTTATTTTCTTTTTTTTTTCTTTTCTTTCTTTTCTTTTCTTTTCCACAATAATTCATTTTTTTTTCTTTTTCATCTTGTGTTTTTCTTACACAATGTACACTCCAATTTATACACCAATAGTGGAACTCCCTGAATTGACATAGAAAATTTGTTCCGATTCACCAATAATAGCACTACCATAAATCTTGATACCCCCACACTTATTTTCTTGCATATTCACACTTCTCATGACATTCAACAATACTCCACTAGTTCTAAGGCTTGGGTAAAGACATTGTTTTTCCAGTTTAAAGCTTGTAATGTGAGTTTATACAAAGAAAAGGCAATAAAGCTCAAAGGGGCTCAACAATGGAAAATTCAATTACAGGGTCGGCTATTTGGCTAAGGTGGCTAATTTATGTAACAAAGATGGCCTTAATCATGTTCGTGCATGCATGTGTCAATGTGATCTTGAAGAGAATCAAGGCAAGTTCTAGAGAGACAAAACCATGGAAGAATATCACACATGAAAAAAATAATGAGACTGTTATGGATGTATCAGTCTAAAGGTTCAAAAATCTCACCGGCTTTTTGTCTACGAAATTTAGTCACTACCATTCTCAAAGAAAATAACTCCACTAATCAACTTTAAGTTGGATGATTATTCATTCAATCATATTATGAGTTCTTTAAAAACCTAATTAATTCAGCAAATAGCATACACAACCCAAAACAATCATTTAACTCTCAATTTATTTTCTTGAAAAATCATGCAAAAATTTTCAAAATTTAAACTCAATCTAAATCCCATCCCCCACACTTAAAACTTACATTGTCCCAAATGTAAGGTGAAATGCAAAGAAAAAGATAAAGATAACTAAAATATGAATGAGAAAAAAAAAAAAAAGATAAAGGAACGAACTCCCCTTGGGTTGCCTCCTAAACATCGCTTTTGTTTATTGTCTTTGGCTCGACTTAGTGCTTTTTCCTTTACCCGGCATAGAATGGGTCTTCTAGATCTAATTGTGTCACATCCTCCACCTGAAGACCTTCATAGAAATGTTTGAGCCTATGACCATTCACCTTGAATACCTTTGAGGTTTCCAGACTCTGAACTTCTACTGCACCATGAGGAAAGACATTAGTAATAACAAAAGGTCCAATCCAATGGGAACGTAATTTACCTAGAAACAGATGAAGCCGCGATTGGTATAGGAGGACTTTTTGACCTACTTCAAATTCCTTCTTAGAAATCATCTTGTCATGGAAAGCTTTCATCTTCTCCTTGTAAATTCTTGCACTCTCATATGCATCATTGCGAATTTCCTCTAGCTCTTGAAGTTGCAACTTTCTGTGTTCTCTACTCTCATCCATCTTCATGTTGAAACTCTTGCGACCCAATAAGCTTTGTGTTCTAACTCCACTGAAAGGTGACATGGTTTCCCAAACACTAACCGGTAGGGTGACATACCGATGGGTGTCTTGTACGCAGTTCTGTATGCCCATAAAGCCTCATCCAAGCGCAAGCTCCAATCTCTTATATTTGGGCAGACCGTTTTCTCAATGATGGATTTGATTTTCCGATTTGACACCTCCGCCTGACCATTAGTTTGTGGATGATATGCAGTTGATACCTTGTGGGTGACATGGTATTTTCTCAATAGATCTTCCACAGTTCGATTACAAAAATGAGTGTCTCGATCGCTGATGAGGGCTCTCGGGATCCCAAACCTGGAGAATATATTAGACTTGATAAAATCTGCAACAACTTTAAAATCATCAGTCATGGTGGCTTTTGCTTTCACCCATTTCGAAACATAATCCACAGCAAGCAAAATATAAGTAAAACCGAAAGATACAGGAAATGGTCCCATGAAATCAATGCCCCAAACATCAAAGATTTCATAAACAAGTATGGCAGTTTGTGGTATTTCATTCTTTTGAGATATATTACCTGTTTTTTGACAGTTCTTGCATGACTTACAAAAGGAGTAGGCGTCGCGAAATAATGATGGCCAATAGAAACCACATTCAATCACTTTTCTTGCTGTCCTTTTTACTCCAAAATATCCTCCACAAGCATAAGAGTGACAGAAGGTGAGGATGAAAGTAATCTCATTTTCAGGAACATACCTTCTAATCACTTGATCTGCACACTGCTTCGACAAGTATGGATCATCCCATACATAATATTTTGCATAACTCTTTAGCTTATCTCTTCGAGCCCTAGACAAATCAGAAGGTAAAGTGTTAACAACCAAAAAGTTTACAATATCTGCATACCATGGTAGTGTTGTGCTTGCAGAAAATAATTGCTCATCAGGAAAGGTTTCCCGCAATTGGAGTTCGGTATCCACGTTAGTTAAACGGCTCAGATGATCTGCAACACTATTTTCTGTTCCTTTTTTGTCTTTGATTTCCAGGTTGAATTCACTCAGGAGAAGTATCCATCGTATTAGTCTTGGTTTCGCCTCTTTCTTTGTCATCAAGTAACGCAGAGCTGCATGATCAGAATAAATAATCACTTTAGTACCAAGTAAATAAGGGCGGAATTTTTCTAAAGCGAAAACAATAGCCAAGAGTTCTTTTTCAGTTGTGGTGTAGTTTCTCTGGGCATTATTTAGAGTTCTGGATGCATAATCCAGTTATTTGACCTAACACTGCTCCAACTGCAAAGTTGCTTGCATCACACATGCTTTCAAATGGAAAGTTCCAATCAGGGGGTTGAATGATTGGTGCAGAAGTCAACAGTTCTTTCAACTTATCAAATGCCATTTTGCATGCCTCGTCAAATTCAAAAGCCACGTCCTTTTGTAACAATTTGCATAGGGGTAAAGCAATTTTGGAGAAGCCCTTGATAAACTTGCGATAAAAACCTGCACGTTCAAGAAAAAAGCGAACCTCCCGCACACTAGCGGGGTAAGGTAGAGACTGAATAATGTCAATTTTAGCTTTATCTACTTCAATGCCCTTAGATGAGATAACATGCCCTAGAACTATACCTTGTTCTACCATAAAGTGACACTTTTCAGAATTCAAAACAAGATTAGTTTCCATGCATATTTTAAGGATTAACTCAAGGTTATGCAAACAGTTATCAAATGAGTCCCATACACTGTGAAATCATCCATAAAGATCTCTATAATATGCTCAACATAATCTGAAAATATGCTTACCATACACCGTTGAAAAGTAGCTGGAGCATTACAAAGACCAAAGGGCATGCGACGGTATGCAAATGTTCCAAATGGACATGTGAAGGTTGTCTTTTCTTGATCTTCTGGGGCAATTGCAATATGGAAATAACCTGAATAGCTATCAAGAAAACTATAGTAAGCATGACCTGCTAACCTTTCAAGCATTTGATCAATAAATGGTAAAGGAAAGTGATCTTTTCGGGTCACATCATTTAATTTCCTATAGTCTATACAAACCCTCCACCCATTTTGAACACGGGTGGTAAGCAATTCATCATTATGATTCTTCACCACAGTTATCCTCGTCTTCTTAGGAACCACTTGAACTGGACTGACCCAACTACTATCAGAGATAGGATAAATCATGCTAACTTCCAAAAGTTTGAGGACCTCTTTCTTCAATACATCCATCATGGGTGGATTCAATCTTCGTTGAGGCTGACGGGAAGGCTTTTCTCTTTCTTCAAGCAAAATGCAATGCATGCAGGTGGATGGACTGATTTCCTTGATGTCTGCAATTGGCCAAACAATGGCTATTCGATGCTCCTTGAGGACCTCCACCAAATTTTCTTCTTGCAATGTGGTCGGTTCATTGGAAATAATCACTGGCAATGTTTTGTCACCTCCAAGGAATACATATTTAAGGTGAGTAGGGAGAGGTTTCAAATCCAAAACTGGGGCCTGCACAACAGAAGGTAGAGTCTTTTCATTAGAAACAAGCAAATCAACATATAAACCCCTACCTACTTGTTGTGACTTTGGAGGAGTGTTCAACATATCGACAACTTCTCGCAAGCTGGGATTCAAAGTTAATTCACCACTCTCTTTCTCTATACTCTTACAAATAGCAACCTCCAATTCATCCTTCCCATCAAGTTCAAAAACATCGTATGCTAGATCATCAATTACAACGATAGAATACACAGCATTATCATCAACAAGAAATTTAATGGCATCATAGATATTAAATGTAATCACCTCACCATCAAATTCCATAGTCAATGTACCACTATGAACATCAATTTTAGCTTTGGATGTTTTTAAGAATGGTCTTCCTAACAAGATAGGGCTAATTTGATCACTGTTTTCCATATCAAGCACATAAAAGTCAGCAGGAAAAACTAAGTCATTAACTTGTACAAGGACATCCTCAATCACACCCTTTGGGTAGGCATTTGATCTATCAGCTAATTGAATTACCACACCAGTTTTAGTTAAGTGAGCAAGTTTCAAAGAAGTATAAATGGAATATGGCATGACATTTATAGAGGCTCCTAAGTCTAACATGGCTTTCTCAAATCCAGTGTTACCTATCATGCAAGGGATAGTAAACATACCTGGGTCTTTGCATATTGTAGGAAGTTTCCTTTGAATGACTGCAGATACGTTTTCTCCAACTTTTACCTTTTCACACCCCTTCAGTTTCTGCTTTCTCTTAATAGTACACAATTCTTTTAAAAATTTAGCATAACGGGGTATTTGTTTAATAGCATCCAACAAGGGAATGTTCACCTCACATTTTCGAAAAGTTTCATAAAGCTCCCTATTTGGATCATTTTTCCTAGATTCTACCAAAGCCTGAGGGAATGGGGCTACTGGTTTATAGTCAGATAATGGAGGAAACTTACGTTTTGGTGCATCATCCTCAGTTGGGTTATTCTTTTCCACAGTGATGTCCATGTCGTTCTCCTTGTCTTGTTCTGATGATGTAGGAACTTCATTTACTGAGGTTTTCACTTCCTTGCCATTCCTCAATATAATTACACTTGCGTTCTCCCTTGGATTTACCACTGTTTGAGAGGGTAGCTTTCCCGAACTTTGTGATTCCAGCCGACTAAACGCGCTAGCCATTTGACCCATTTGATTCTCCAAACATTGAATGCTAGCCTTGGTCTCTTGTTGAAATTGTAAAGTGTTAATTGTAAGAGATTTAACAATATCTTCTAAAGACATTTCAGAGTTAGAAGATTGGCCTTGTTGTTGTCTAGGCGGGTATGGCTGCCTATATTGTTGAAAGTTTGGACGATTTTGAGCAACATGTTAATTTGATTGTGAACTTCCATAGCTAAGATTGGGATGATCCCTCCATTCTGGTTGTATGTCTTCGAAAAAGGATCATAATTCTTTTGTGGTTGTCCAGGGAAGCCACCCGCTGCGTTAACTTGTTCTGTAGGTTCTTCTTGAAGAGTTGGACATGCATCAGTTGGATGTTCCATTACTGAACAAATTCTGCAAACGTTCGCTGTCTGCACATTACCTGTGGCCATTTGACGAACAAGAGTAGTTAGATTCGCTATTTGTTGTTCAATGGATGAGACATTTACCTCGTTAACTTGTCTAGAAGGTGGGTCAAATCTAGCGCCAAATTGTTGAGAATTGGTTGCCATGTTTGCAATTAAATTCCTTGCTCCTTCGGGAGTTTTATCAACCAAAGCTCCTCCACTTGTGGCATCAATCATGCTTCTTTCTGTGGGTTGAAGACCTTCATAGAAGTATTGGATGAGAAGTTGCTCACTGATTTGATGATGGGGACAACTTGCACACAATTTCTTGAACCGCTCCCAATACTCATGTAGAGATTCCATGTGATCTTGTCTGGCACCACAAATTTCTTTCCTAATATTTGCTGCCCTCGAAGCTGGAAAGTATTTTTCTAAGAACAATCTCTTCATTCCATCCCATGTGGTAATGCTTCCCAATGGTAGATAATAGAGCAAATCCTTAGCCGAATCCTTCAGAGAAAATAGAAAGGCTCTCAGCTTAATCCGTTCTTCAGTAATTCCCGTGGGTTTCATACTCGCACCCACATGAAACTCCTTCAGATGTTTATGAGGATCTTCACCTGCAAGATCATGAAAAGTGGGCAGAAGGTGTATTAATCCCGATTTAAGCTCAAATGTAGTAGTAGCATCTAAAATAGGAAAAGTTATGCATAAAGGTTGTTGATTCAATGTAGGTGCTGCAAGCTCCTTCAAAGTCCTATTTTCGGCCATGGTTCCTTCTCCTTCAAACTCAAAATCACTTGCAAATGGGATGTTGGGATTGAGATTGCTTTCTTCAAGATTCTGTCGTATGTCACTCCTTAACTTGCGCAAAGTTCTTTCAATTTCTGGATCGTACTGCAAATCACTTTGATTAGAAGAACGAGTTGTGGACATAAACAAAAAGAACAAATGAAAAATAAATTAAAAGGAAGCTAGATTAAGGAAAACAAAATAAATTTCTATACTAAAATTCCTAAAAATAATAAAAAGCCTAAAAATCCTAGAAAATTATGATTTAAAAAAAAAAAAAACGAAACAAATAACTAAAAAAACACAAAAATAAATTAGCATCACTCCCCGGCAACGGTGCCAAAATTTGGTGTGCTATCGTAGGCACCCAAAAATAGTCCTTAAACCTCTAAAACTAATGTAGTAATGGAAGTAAGGGGTCGATCCCACGAAAAGTGTGTAATTCAACAATTTATGCTTCGTATAACGGTTGGGGGGTTTTGTTTATAACGAAATCAATCTTATAACAAATAACAATGTAAATTAACGAGTTGTATTAAATCAATGAAACGAGTCTTGATCAAAGTCAACTTCCACCATTGGAGATTTATAACCATTCATCAATCCACAAAGAATAATCAATCCACATTCATAATATTCATCATTGGAATAAATTCATATTTCTCCTTAATTTTAGTTAAGCAGAAACCAGCGTTCTAATTAACCCTAATTATCAAATAATCTCAGACCAGCGCTAAAGATTCAATTTAATAACAGTTTTAAATAATAGAAAAATAGATGAACTAGATAATACAAGCACCAACGGTTGCATTCAATCTATTTAAACATTCTTCTTAAGATTCAATAACATCTATCGTAGAAAATTATCAAATTCTAGTGTTTCATAGTTAAATGATTCAAACAATTACGGATTTGAGATTTAACTTAACTATAGATTGCAATATATGAAAAACTAATAGATCTCTTAGCAATCAAACATGACAATCATAAAATTATGTATAAAAGAATATTCAATACTGAAAATATAAATTAAACAATGAAAATAGGTGGATCTCACAGTTATAATGTGTTCCAAGGCTTCGGTATCCTTCAATCAAGCACCAAAAGTTAGTTACACATGATAGATCTAAGAAAAATAGAGAGAAAATAGGTTGGAGGCGTTCTGGTGTGTTTTTGGGGTCTTTTAGGGTTGAAAAGTCGTGTAAGATATGTTACCAAAAGAGTTTGAGTCAATTTAGGAAACTTGAGATTCGGCATGAGGAAACAACCATGCGATCGTAAGGTATTAAGTCATGCTATCACAAGGAACAAATAAATTCAACCTTCAGACTCTCGGTGATGGTCTGTGCAATCGCGCGGAATTAAAGCCATGGGATCGCAAGACTTTACAAAGCTTCCTCCGGACAGCCTTTAGTATTTTGGTCGTAACTTTCTCTTCGGATATCCGATTGAGACAATTAAAGATGAATTCGAAAGCTAACTCAAAGGGCTACAACTTTTATTCAGATGACATCTTCGAATCCGATCGTTTGATATGTCAAAAACTGGTCTCAATATGAGGCTGAAAACCGGTGCAAAACTTTTCAGCTTGAAAGTTGATATGTGATAATGTCTTGGATATATTTCATCCCTTTGATTTCTTTCTTCATCCAATTGGCCTCTAGCACTCTCAAGTCTTCATCGTGAGGTTCGATACAACTTTTGAATATTTACACTTTGGTTCCCGAACTTTCGCTTTCTTTCTTTTTGGTTATTTTCCCCCCATTTCTTCCAAATTACGTCATATCCATCGAATTGCCACCTAAATGAAAATATGAGAATACTAAGTACATTTAGGCATAAAATAGTTATATGAGCGCATTAAATAAAGATGTAAAATGTGTATTTTATATTCCTATCAGTCCTGAAAGAGTCCGAAGTGAATTTGACTCTCATTTCATCATAATTCTCCATTATTGATTTTACCCAATGTATTGGAACTTCATCTTATATTAAACTCTTCATATATTAATTCTTCAAGTATATTAGATATTCTTTGGTTATAAATATGTGGTGTATAAAACATATTGGAATTGATCAAGTCCAAAGAAATCCTTTGTAATTTCTTACTATTGATTATAGTGAATTTTCCGTCTCTGCTCGTAATTTTTCCGGATTTGGATTTCCATGTAAATATTGTTTTCTTTGTGATCCATTATTTTTATATTGTTCATATTATTCTTGTGTTTAATTATTTTGTCGGTTCTCAACAAATGGTATTAGAGCGATTCTAGTATCTTGTTTATTTCTAACATGTTCTTTATTCCTTTGAACTCCAGGAGATTGAATTCTAACCTAGGTAGACAACATAGGCAATGGTGGAGATGGAGTCATCTTTGTTACCTACCAGTTATTATTTTAATGTTCATGTAAGCACATTGGAGAATATCAATATAGGAGAAGTCTATGTTCAAGTGTGCCGCACAGGTGGCGAAGAAATCGTTTAAAAGCATAGACCAAATATCTTTAATTTAGTCAAGTGCATTCACTAATAAAAAGTTCAAATTGTTCTTCAATTTAAAGGTGGTATTTACTTAATGGAAGTTGATCAGGGTGCTTAGTCCTGGTGATACTGGGTCCTCCAATCAATTGGAATTACCGTACATGGAAAAGGATAAAAGAGGACCTGAAGGCTGAGCAATCAAGGATCGAAGAGCTAGCTGAATCCTCTTGCTGGGAAAAAAAAGTACGAGAAAGGAGATCTTGTCGTCCTAAAGAAAAATAAATGCAAAGTATTGTAAAAAGAAGTTTAAGAAGTTTTGCGTGAGCTACAGAGTTAAGTAATTGGAGGGGACTTGAAGAAGTTTCCAGCACGTCTTGATGAAGTTCCACCGCATCTAAATCTTAAGACGAAGAAAACAAACTTTGGAAGAAACGTGTAAATGCTTACAAAAGGATAATTTAGTTACTCGGCACCAATAGATATCGAAACATAATGGATGTGAATAGTGATGGATCCAGGATTTGAGTCAACACGGGTGGTCGTTGACCGTCAACCGTTGCAGCAATAAAATATTAAGAGCGTCATTTGATGCCCTTTTTTGCAAAAAAAAAAAAAATGCATTTTGGAATAGCTATTTGATGGAGAATGTGTGGTTAAAAAGAAGGAAAAATTTTGAATTTGTACGTAATATTATTTTATTGAAAAATGTGTGGTTGAAAAGAATAGGAAAAAATGTATTTCGAAAAAAAAAGGGTCTAAAATTTAAATATAACAATTATTTTGTTCGAACTGAACATATATAAGTTGTACAAATTAGCAATATTCATTAAATAATAATGTGGCCATGTTTTGTATAATTCAAAGGAAGAGCAATCATTCAAATTTTTATAATTGCATTATAACAGCTAAAATTTAACATATATTATTCTGGTAAGTTTAGTGTCAAAGTTCAATAAGTATCGTAATGGTCAAACTTTCAATAATCCAAAGGAAATGTCACAAGTTCGAATCTGTTAAAGGAAGAGCACATGCTTGAATTTTTAACATAAATTATTCTGATAAGTTTAGTGTCAAAGTTCAATAAATGCCATAATAATCAAGCTTTCAATAATCCTAAGGAGATGTCACATGTTTGAATCCCCTCTCTATTGCATTAATTTTGGTAAAAATTGTAGAATTAAAAATATTTCACAATAAATTGGTTGAAAAGGAATTCGAAAGCACAACCTCCAACGTGAATATGCAATTATAACTAGCTGAACTATAAGAAATGTTTGAAAATAAAATGAATTGCCAGTTATATAATCTAAAATTTTTATCTATTGTCAACAAGAAAAAAATTGTTCCCGGCAGATCCAGCACGCTTGGCTGTCGGGGCTTACGGAGTGCTGGATCCACCACTGGATGTGAATGCTAGACTTGGAGGTTTTGTAGTTGCTTCGGTATCATCAAAAATGTGGGTAATGAACGTTGTGCCGACTATTGCTCAAAATACTCTTGGTATCATATATGAGATAGGCTTAATTGGCATATATCATGACTAGCACGTATTTGACTTTTTCACGTTTTCTATACTAAACTTGAATTCCAATATGCAAAATATGAGGTGAATCCCAAACTTGGATCTTAAATACTTGAATCTTTTTGCAGATGCGAGGGGTTCTCTACTTACCCAAGGAGCTATGATCTACTTCATGATAGTGGAGTCTTGAGCTGTTAGAATTAGGGTGTAACTCGAATTCTTTGTGGAAGATAATTTGGAATTCTAATTAAAGTGCACGTTAAATGAATTCTATTTGGAATATTTTTTGGATTCTTATCTGAATTCATTTGACGAATTCTAGTTGAAATTCTATTCAGAAGTCTAATTGGGATTTGGAAATTGTGTTAGACTTGAAGAGGACTTTGGAATGAATAAAAACATCTTTGAAAGGTGTTTGGGATGGAGATGGGATGCCTAGGATAGCTTTAATTTGAAACAAGGAATCGATGCTGGCATCATAACTCTATTATTAGGGTTTGAACGTTCCATATATTGTTCCCTATATGTAATTGGCTCTTTATTATAATTTAGTAGAAGTTAAAGACATTTTAAATACAAATATTTGTATTCATTTTCCATATTATAATAAAATCTTGTTTAATCTGCAAACTAGATTGTTCTTGTGTTTTTGAGACATTTACTTCATATTGTGTCTATAATCTTTTATTTTCTTCAACAAAATGGTATTGGATTAATTCGTTATCATCTTCGTTTCACAGCAAATTGGTATCAGAATTTTTGGTTTTGAAATTATTGAGAAGATCAAGATTTTTCGTGATAACAACTATGAAATATAATATTCCACTATTGGGTTACAATATAAGATTCTCTTTATGTCAGGTAAAGAAGTGAGAAGTGAGTAGTACTCGTTCAGATGTATTTGGATGACTTCTTGTTTAAATTTGATAAGATGCTCACAACTTGGACTCCGAAGGAAAAATGACAGAGGGATCGAAAGACCTTATCTCAAATATATCTTCATCTTCTAAATAATATTCTTCATAATGTTTTGAAAGAAAATTCAGCCGTTGCATTATTGTTAAAATTGGAACAACTAAGCATGACGAAGAGCTTTACTAGTAAATTGCATATGAAGCAACATCTATATTCTCATTGTATGACTAATGGTACATCTCTTGAGGATCACCAAGCTACTGTTAAGGAAATTGTCTCTGATTTGGAGACTTTGAATGTCAAATATGATGAAAAAAGATTTGAGATTGATTTTATTGTGTTCATTGCTCGCTTTATACATGTATTTCAAAGACATAATTTTATATAATCGTAATACCCTCACAATCAAAGAAATCTATGATACTCTATATTCAAATGAGAAAATGAAGCATCTTGTAGCATCTGAGGGTCATGGAGATGTCCATGTTGTTGATGGTAGTTGTTCAAGAGGCAAGTCAAAATCTAACTTCAAATTTTGTAATTATTGCAATAAAAAGAGGTACTTGATAAACGATTGTTATAAGTTACAGAATAAATCAAGATTAACTGCAAATTAACAATCAAAAACTTTAGGGGATGTAAGTATTGCAGAAAATCCTAACAATGATGGAAAGCTTCACTTATGTCTGACTACAACTCCAAACCTCACAAGGCTTAGATTCTTGATACAATTTGTACTTTTCATATGTCTCCTACTCTAGATTTGTTTTCAACATATGAAGAAGTTTCAAAAGATGTAGTGATGACCGGTAATAATATACCTTGTCGGATAGCTATTATGGCAGGGTCAGAATAAGCATATTTAATGGGACAGTCACTTGATGCAGTGAGACACGTTCCAAATCCGAAGAGAAATCTTATTTTCTCAAGTACTATTGATTCAAAGGGGTACATATATACTATTGAAGGTGGAGTTTTGAAAGTTAGTAAAGGAGCCTGCGTTTGGTTAAAGGGACATAGAAGATCCCATTTATGTATATTGCAGTGTTATACAAAATCTTTAAGCAATTAGCATATTTTAAGAACTCGGGCAGATTTGGAGTTGGATTTTGTACCTTTGGAGTCTGATTTGGGGTTTTCTTTAAGGAATAGATCTCAGGTGAATTTAGAAGTTATGGATAAATCCATCTTGCCACCATTATCTACGGTGTTATTGTATTCAATTGTTAGTAATAGACCATTTTTTTGCCATAAGATTTCACATATGTACAATTTTGTTGATTTAGTTGATGGTTTTAATGTGGTTAAGGGAGTCGATTCTAGTCAAGATCCTTATTTTGATGCATTCAATTGTGATTCTGTTATAGGGCATGTTTCAGCCTTGTTCGGTGGTCATTAAATCACTTTTACCCCTAGTTGGAGTAGTAGAGGTAGAAAAAGTTGGAAATTTTTAATGGATAAGTTCGTTTGTATTTTTCATTGAAGAGCTCAAATTTATTTCTTGCCTTTGAATTTGTCTCCATTGGACAATTTTTTAAGTTTACTTTGTGCAATGAAATTCGTGTCAAGGTGGAGTTTGTTAGAATTTGGGTGTGAATCGAATTCTTTGTTGAAAATAATTTGGAATTCTAATTAATGTGCGTGTTTAGAGGAATTCTATTTGAAATATTTTTGGAATCCTATTTGAAATCTATTTGGTGAATTCTAATTGAAGTTCTATTTGGAAATCCAATTGGGAGTTGACATTTGTGTTGAACTTGAAGATAACTTTGGAATGAAGAAAAATATCTTTGGAAGGTGTTTGTGATGGAGACAACCCAGCACCTAGTGCAGACAATAGCGCTATAATGTTGTTTTGTCTCCGATTCATTTTTAATGTTGTTTCTTGTATTCTACTTCAAATACAACTCTACAATTATGGTTTGGGCGTTCTCTATATATAGTTGGCTCTTCATTATGATTTAATAAAAGTTAGAAACATTGTAAACACAAATCTTTGTATTCTTTCCCCATATTATAATAGAGTCTCATTTACTCTGCAAATTACGTTGTTCTTGTATGTTGAGATACTTTCTTCAACAAAATAGTATTTGATTAATCTGATAACATCTTCGTTTCACATATTTCAAATTAAAATCAATGCAAGTATACGGTTTGTCAACAAACAATAAAGTGGAATCGAGTCCAAGTATCGTCTCACGGAGATTGATTTAGTTCAATTTCAATTATTGTGACTTTAACAGGAAAAATAATAATGTGATGTGTTTGTGGCAAAATTATAACTAAAATAAAGTACTCATGCAATTATGAGTGAATTAACTAAAATAAATGTAAATTATGCTAAATGCAAATTAATGTGTTTTAATAAATGACAGACCTATTAGAATCTAGAATTCCCTTGCAATAATCATTTTTAACCTTAGCTCTACACTTTGACAATAAGATTGAATTTTAAAGAATCACAGTTCCTATTGTATTCAACAATCTCTCTTGAATAATATTAAATCTACTTTCTCTATGACCCGATTATATCTCTATAACGGATGCGAACATACAATAATGCACGAGTTTTTATTAACACTGAAAGATTCTCATAGAGTATAACAGTATATTTTTATTCCCTATCGGGTCCTATGACGATTTATACTATGCCAAGCCTATTTTCATTCTTTCGAATGCATATAATAAACTATCAAATTCATACAATTACTGTGCACAATAATCGTAGAAAATAGATATCAAAATTCAAAAACATATTTTCAATGTCAAACATATAAAACTAAAGATTAAAAACTCATATTATAAGGTTTAGCGTTCTCCTAGTATAAATAAATCTAGCCTAACATGTTATGAAGAAGAAAACACAAGAAATATTGAAGAATCAACATCGCCCAAATAAAGTTTGAATTGAATCTTCGAATTTTGGAATCAATCTCCGTGTTTCTTGCCTCATTCTATGCTCCAAAATCTCTTAAAATGTGTTGTAATGCATGGTGGTCACTTCGGACAGCCCGAACCTTTAAAAAACGTCCCAAAATTTGTTTTCATAAGAGTTGTAATTATATAAGGAAATCAGAATTTTTCTTTCAAAATTGTACTATACTATAGCATAGTACAACTTCATGTTATAGCATAGTTCAATGAAACTCAGCCCTGGAACTCCCTGAAGCTGACCATGCGACCGCATAGTGTAGATGAAAATCCAAAAGTTGCGTTTTAGTTCCCGAACTCCGTTTTCTCGTTTTGTGATCTCTTTTCTTACTCCTTCTTCTTTCAATACTTCATGTCTTCGCTAAATTGCCCTTCGACTCTTTCACATCTTCGTTCCTTCTTCCGAGTCATCTTTTGGCTTTGCACTTTGGTCCTTAAATTTTGTTTTTCTTCCATTTTAGCCCTTTTTCGTCCGTTTCTCCTAAATTTCACAATGATTATCAATATTATCCTACAAAACATAATTTATATAGAATTAAGCAATATTTCGATATATCTACAAACAATTATCCATATTTTGCACCATAAATAAGTGTATAAAATGCACTTATCAACAACATGAATCAGTAATAAGAAAAGTAAGCAAACTCTCTCTGCACGATAGGTGATGCACCGCCGATTTTCTTTTTGTTGAGTTTTTCTTTTGGACTCAGAATTATCATGAATGTTCATTTTTGTTTCTGGATGAGGGTTTAACTAACTGACCTAAAACCTTAAGTTGTTAAATTGATAAAATATATATTATTTAAATATTATCTTCAACAAAGTTGTAGGAACATATTGAATGAAACTTTAATATTCCCAAATGATGAACTTGAAATATCTTTCCCAAAAATAGAAATTAGTAAAATATTTTGGATATACATGAATGAGAAACTGTAAATTTGAAGAACCATAGCTCTTTGAAAAGGTTGTTTGGTGAAAGTGGACTCCATTTTATGTACAAAGTATCTACCCCTGTTGAGAACCAAAGAGTTGATCACCTCTGTGGAGTTAGGTCATCAAACCATATATTTTTTATTGAAAAGGTATAAAAGAAATATCAAATATTTGACAAGATCTATAGAATGTTGAATTGCATTCAGTAACAGGCGAGGGTTCTCAAATCTTTTAATCCAAACAAAAGAAGATTCTCTATTTCAATTCAGACAGTTGAAAAGAGGATCGAGAAGCAGTCAAACAGTGGTTTTTCTTTGTTACCAGAATTCTAATCTATGCAAGTCAAGGGCATGAACTATGAGAATGTCCAGTACAAGTAAAACAAGAAAATTGTGTTTCCGAACGTGTTTGGATGTGTTAGTTTCTAAGTAAAATAAATTACTTATTTTGACACAAATATGAGGTTTAATAAGTAATATTTCTCATTGTGACCAACAAAATGTTTATTCAATCCAAATTTTGTATATATATTGTTAGAAAATGGACTCCAAACTCCACAAGAAACCGGGCTCAGTCTCAACCAATCAGCACCACAACAACGACCCAATCCTAAAACAATAGCTCCCAAACCGGTTGCTTCTTCGGGTTGCCCACAAAGGGCAACGGTGTGGAATATAGTAGCCCCAAGGTTCAGCCACAAAGGCTAGAGAAGAAGGACAAGGCAAGGCAAGCACAAAGCCAAAGAGACGTTGCCTTTTCTTTCAAAACACATAGCTACCACTTTACACACGAGGAAATACCCGTGAATAGCCGGTTGAAAAGGCCAATATTCAAGTTTAGCCTTTGACCAAGAAATAGCATTAAAAAAAAAATCAAAACTTATTTGAAATACCTAAAAAGGCAAAAATGCCAATTTACACGTGAAAACCTCCTCCATAGTACCAAAAGAAGAAAGAGAAACCGACCAAAAAAGAGGAGAAAAGAAAACCGACCAAAAAATTTCTGGGCATAAACCGACCATTCAAGAGCAAAAAAGGGACCTCCACACACCGTGAATCGACGAGATAGGTTGGTTTTGAACTTTTGTTGTGATTTTCTTCTAATTTTTTTGAAATGGTTTGAGTTTATTTTGTTGTAGATCGGGTAGAATAAGTGATTAGGGCCATTATTAGTAAAATGGAATGGATTTATGAAGCTTGATGACCGGGAATTGAGTTTTCCGACTCCATTTCCGGCCAAAACACGGCCAGAACCGCATAACAAATGACGATTTGAACTTGGAACCGCTAACACGGCTTTTTGGGTCAGCATTGTTAATATGGTTTGGGCTTTAACAACGGCCCAATTGTTTTTAAATTTAAAATAAGATTGGGCCGCTGTTAAGGCCTAGAAACCTTTTTTTAAAGAAATTAATTTTAAAAAATTAAATATTTTACGCAATTAAATAAATATTTATGTAAAATTTATATAATTCAATAATTTACGAAATTGAAAAATATTTATATAATTAAATATTTTAGGTAATTGATTAAAATGTATATAATTAAATATTTTACGTAATTCTATAATATTTATATAATTAAATGTTTTAAGAAATTGAATAACATTTAGATAATTAAATTAAAATTTTGATTTGAGTATCGAGCAATATTAAAAATTATATTTTAACAAATGAGAAAATTATTATATTTTCTTTTAAATTTTATTAATAAATCGAATATTAAAAATATTTTACGAAATTGAATAATATTTAGATAATGAAATAAATAATCTCAATTTGATAAATACCAATATTAAATATTATATTTTAACAAATTAGAAAATTCTTATTTTTTTCTTTTAAGTTTTATTAAATTAAATATTGTAGATATTGAATAAAATTTATATAATTCAATATTTTACGAAATTGAAAAATATTTATATAGTTAAATATTTAGGTAATTCTATAATATTTAGATAATTAAATTTATAATTTCAATTTGAGTATAAAGCAATATTTAAAAAATATATTTTAAAAAATTAGAAAATTCTTATATATTTTTTAAAATTTTATTAATAATTTAATAAATCGAATATTAAAAATATTTATATAATTAAATATTTTACGTAGTTCTATAATATTTATATAATTAAATTAATAATTTTAATTTTTGAGTATCGAACAATATTAAAAATTATATTTTAAGAAATCACTAAATTATTATTTTTTCTTTTAAATTTTATTAATAATTTAATAAATCGAATATTTAAAATATTTATTTACGTAATTGAACAAAATTTATATAATTCAATATTTTGCGTAATTGAAAAATAAATATTTTATGTAATTATTTCTTTTGTGTAGTTGTTACAATTCGATTCATTTAATTTTATAAGGTTATGTTGTATTCCATTATCTTATGTCTATATACTAATATTTAAATTATTTTTTTTGCAGCATGGATTATCACTTTGTTAGTAACAGGCTAGCCATCGTGCGGGATCAGACGACGGCGAGACAGTCTCGATCGTAAGTATTTATATATTTTTTTTTAACTTGGAAACTTAGTTTTTATCTAACACGATTTTGAACTAACACGTTTACTATTCGACATGTAGGGGCGATTGTGGCATTTTTGCAATAAAATACATCGAATTTTTGAGTATAGGACAAAAGAGTGATGGAATCAACCAGGCATGGATACAAATTTGGAGGAATAAATTAGCGACCGATTTGCAAGAATTCGAGTGTGACCCGTAAACATTGTACATTTAATTATTGATTCATTTATCTAATACTTGTAAATATTGTAAAAATTGTACATTGAATTTTGTAATATTGTAAATTGAATTTTGTTCATTTATTTATGTATGATTTATATAATTAAATATAATTTATCAAATTAGCAAATAAAGTTATGCTAAAATGATTATCCAAATATTGTTCATTTACCAGCAATACCATTACATAATATATTAACTGTCATGCAGGGGAATCTGACTCGTACAAATTTGGCGAGTATGGCCGACTGTTTTACATCTGTCGCAACGACACAGTTGAGGAACTTTCCAGTAGAGGGTATTCTAAAAGTTCATGGATGCCCAGGGCCACGCGGCTCAACTACCGGTGGCGACAAACTATTCAACGGGAGAATACGGTTAGGAACTTCCCACCCAGATTCATTCGGTAGGGAAAATATAGTCTCAGCATACGCAGCTCTCCAATATTCAGCCGTCTAATAAAGAGAGTACAATGTTCTCGCTGCAAAGCCTATGTTCAGATCTACAACGACTGCATGCTCGCATGGAAAACTCTCCAGCTAAAATCGAGTACAAGTGCATGTGTTATCAGTCAAGTCCACCATGTATGCCATATGACGTGCACAATGTACGGAGAATCGCGACTCGTCTAGCGGTTCAACAATCAACTTCCTCGCAACCTCTGCAGCCTTGAACAATTTATCCTCTTGAGCCGGGGTTAGCCAGCTCGAGCAATTAAGCGATTCCGCACGTCGGTCGTGAAACCACTGCTGCAGCTTGGTACGGATGTTCTCAATTATTGCGAGAATTGGCAACTCTCGATCCTTCTTGAACAATGCATTTAGAGACTCCACGTTGTTCGACGTCATCAAGTTGTCCTGGAAAATGTGATCGCGCCCAATGTTCTATTCCCATTTTTGCAAGATAATCACATGCCAACAATGACTTACCATAAACTTATTACATTCATCGACACTGTAAGCTTCGGCCGCCCTCCTGACAATGAAACAATACCTTGACCCCGGTATCTAGTCTTGAGATTACCTTATATATTGTACATGCAGTACCCATGATGTGCCTCGGGGAAAACTTCAGCGATATCATTTATTAGAGACTGATCCCGATCAGTCACAAAGGCAAGATTCTCGACTTCTCCGATCACTTCCCTAAGCTTTGTAAAGAACCAATGCATTGACAAATCATTCTCGTTGTCGACTATATTGAATGCAAGTGGGTAAATCTGGATGTTGGGATCTTGACATGTAGCGATAATCAGCTTGCCCCCGTATCTCAATTTCAGAGTTGTACCATCGACTAAAATTACAAGTCGCATCGCATTTTTAAATCCTCTAATGCATTGTCCAAGAGCCATGAATAAATATTTAAAACAATTCTCGCTCTCCGTCTCAATCGAATAAGTGGAATTGTGATTAGTTGTCCCCAAATTATGGCAGTATCTGACCAATTTAGGATAACTCTCCTCGGCCGAGCTCATTAAATCCTCCAACACGCATTCTTTGGCCCTCCAGGCCTTCTGGTAGCTCATGACCACTCTGTATTCTTGTTGGACGTCATTAATGATATCTGAAGTCTGTAGATCGTCCCGTGGGTCCTGATACTTATGCATTATTTTGTAGACCAATAAACCATGATCGAGCTTTCCTGTGATTGTTTTGACGAATCCCCAACTCGCAAGTATGTTCCCGTATATACTTGCGAACTACAAAATTTTCATTCGTGTCCATCTTAGTCGCAAGCAACCACCAATGACAAATGTCGCCGGTGCAAACAAGTGTAACAAAGATTTGTTTGATTTCTTTACCTTGAACTCAAAGTTGTATTTTAATGCGAGCAGGTGCACAGCTTCCTGCAGATTTTTTTTTTCGTTTCAAACAGTTGCTCAACATATAGATTTTCATCATTCGAAATCATACGTGAAGAATTAGATGAAGGTCCGCTCATTCCGGCCCTTGTGCTTTGACCCAGCTCATGTCTCTGATGGGATAAAATCATTAAATCATCATTTGTAAATTCATTTACATCGCTGTCCTGAACCTCCGATTGAAGTATGTGCGTCGTAGTGGTATCACAGTGAACAATGATTGTCTCGGGAATATCAGCGTCATCATCGTGAACTATCTCCACTGTATCCCAATAATCATTTGCATTATCATCATGTTCATTCGAATGTTCATGTCTCCCTTCCTCGTCTTCCTTCCTTACTAAAGTCACGAAAATCGGTGACCGTTGCACTTTGTTCAAGTCATACAGATAATTCACGTCAATATCAGATGTAACATTTAAGGGTGGAACTGAATATGGCAAATTCTCGCCGTATTGATATCTCAGTACCATATTGTATTGAGATGAATCGACGTTCAGCTTGTTCTGTATATCTGGTACAGTTCCTCGTATGATGTAGACTCTGTTACATATGTTGGTCTGCTACCTTTTATGTTATCCGTCTATTTCCATAACCATCGATCATTTTTATCCAATTCAAAATCACCAAAATAACAAATCAGGAGTACAAACCTCATATATGTGCGTGGCAAAAAAGAATTTATAAACGAACATTCGAAAATTCGAATTAAATTGGGAATAAAAACTAAAAAAAATAGTGGTTAACAGGCGAAAATTCGTATGTTCGCCTGTTAACAGGCGAATTAGCCTCGCCTGTAATTTGCCTGTTAACGGGCAATTTCGCCCGTTGTTTTCTTAACTTTAAGTCGGAAAATTATGCAGATGAATTTTTTTCCATTCACTTAAAAATATTTTACAAATCTACTAAAAAATTTCTTCTGCTTGTTACATATGTCGAATCTTAATTTATCGAGTAAAAAAATACACATTTCATTATAACGAAATTAAACATACGAAAATATATTTACTGATTTGTAGTAATTGACAGAAAACAATTTTTTCCTTCTGCTATCGATATTTTTGAGATTTCCAGAGTAAAGAAGATAAGGGTTTTTATTTATGTTTGAACTGAATTTGTAATTTTATGTAAGGGGTGTTTGGTTTTTATTTGTTAAGTAAAAGGGTAGTTATTGTCTTTTTAATAAAATCATATTTTGTAATTGTTTTATTCATTTAATGGCATTTTTGTCTTTTGAACACCATTAGGCTAATTGTATAATATTCAAAAGTGGAAAAGTCAAAGTTGAATTTCCTCCCTTTGACCTGGCCAATTTTAAAAGAACCCCCTTCACACACTAAACCACAACAGTAATGGGGTAGCATATATATATGATAGGTGTAGGCTTTTAGGTTAAGGAATAGTAAGGCCCAAAAGGTCATAAACAAAGGGAACAATACATAAATAAGGTATTTACTTTTACCCATTTCAAAAATACCAAAACATGTTTCAAAATTCAAAAATCAGGTTTCTTTAAATTTTTAATTATGAAATAATAATTATTAAATTAATTTATTATTAATATTTAATTCCACTATAAAATAATTAACCCACCCCCACCTCCACCACCCCTACAACTCCGAAGATATTTCGGCGACCTTTCCGGTCACCACTCTTCTCCGGCGACCGTTCCGGCGACTTGTCCGACGACTGATCCGATTCCGATGAATATGTTAAGGTTACAGATCTATACAATTTGGTCACAATTCAAAATTTTTTAGGTCACAATTCAAAATTTTCATAGGTCACAATTTGTTCATTGGTTACAACTTAAAAATTTAAAAGTCACAATTTTTTTATCGGTCACAAATCACAAAATTTCTAAGTCACAATACTTATTTACGGTCACAAAACATAACATTAACTATATTTAGGTCACAATTTATCAAATTTTGGGTCACAAATTAATAATTTTTAGGTCACAAAGCACTTATTGGTTGCAATTTATTGAATTCATTGGTCACATATTTTTTACTGGTCACAAACAACCAAAATCATTTGTGACTACCACCAAAATCAGTTGTGACCACCACTTCGCCACTGCCTCCGCCAACGGCACCACCACCGTCGCCGCCCAATAGCAACGTCAACATCTCAAAACAGAACCTGCTTCAAATCAGCTCCCATCTACCAGCTGAAAACACCCAAAAATTCACATCAGATGTTGGAGCTGCAAGTCCCGGTCACGGCACACAGTCACCAACAAACCACCACCTCCATCACTAGATCTAACAAAACCACTCCCTCACCATCTCAAACAAACCAACACCACAACCTCCCAGCACCACTGTCGAGCACCATTGTCACCACCGATCTGATTCACCACCAATACCTGACACTATCACACCGCAGCGACTACCACAACACCACCACCACTAGATCCAATACACTCCTACCAAACATCCTTATTCTTTAACCCAGGAATGACACTCAAGAATTTCCAGTGACTTGCGAATCTTAACCTTCTTTACTCTTTTAATGGAATCAATATCATCATAAAGGTTGTTCTCACCGGCACAGCTTGATTCCTCACCACCCTCGTAATTTTGTTGACTAGCCCTTTTCACTGGACCTCCCATGTCCACCAGTGATGAATTCTTATACCCACCATCAAGCAAAACCACCGTCCAACCAACAACAAAACCTCCGCCACAACCACCTCACCGCTACAACCACCAACACCGTCGCCACCACTACTAGAACGCCGCTGGTTGTGGACAGTTGCTCTCAAATCAGATCTAAACACCTTTGATCGCTTCTCAAACAGTCATTTTCGTCTTCCTCTACCCCGCCGAATGTTTCTTCTTGACATTGCCTTCCCCCGACTCTGATGGCTGCGCCATCGAAGGCTCGATGGATCCGTCAAAAACGCGTCGCGACTTCCAGCAACATGTGGTGGTAGTGGCGGCATCTTCACATCAGTCCAGCGAAGAGATAGAAGGAGAAGGAGCGGCGACGGCAAAGAATACGACGGTGGGTGAGGAGGGAACTAAGTATCAAGAATGGGGAATGGAAAGGTTTAGGTTGTAATTTAATTTAGGGTTTGGAGGGGGGTGTATGTATAGATTGATTATTATTATTATTATTATTATTATTATTATTATTAAATATTAATTTATATTAATTATCAATTAAAACCTGATTTTTGTATAATTAAACTTGATTCCTTATTTATGAAAATGGGAATCTAAAAACATTTCTAGGTGTAATTTCCTCATAAACAAATGAGTTATCAACCAACAAAGCCGTCCAAGGTAATGGGTCGAGCCATGAGTAACACTAACACAATTAGGTTACTTCAAATGACCCAAATATGTTGTAGAGTTGGTTTGTTTAATTGTGGTGTCCGAGGCATGTGAAGTATAATTCAAACAAAAACGGTTTGACATCATTGCCCGTGATTTATTTGGTATCAAAACCCAACATATATCATTTAAACTTCAGCCAAATATGTACTAAGCTTTGTACATTAAGCTGTGGAGCATGTGGATAACAGGTGTGAATTTGAAGATATACTCCTAGAAATGGATCGTATTTTACTACCCAAAGGGACCATCATTTTCCGAGACGTTAACGCCTTGAATAAGGTCAGCAAAATTGCCAGAGGAGTGCGAGGGAGACGAAAATGATGAATCATGAGGATGGCCCTTTAGTACCCAAAAAAAAATACTTATTGTAGTAAAAAAGTATTGTGTTGCTAACAGCACATCCACAGACAAATGGAAGTATCAGTACTAGCTTACTCCAGAATACAAATGAACTCACAGTGCAATCATCATAGATTGTAAATTACATTCCTCTGTTTGGAGAAAATATAATGATTTTCGATCTTCAGACAGAATGCGGAAGTTTATAATGTTTCTCCACAGAATGTGGAAGTTTACATATGGAGGGGAGGACAAGAAATAATGAACATATCTCAATAATACAGGAGTTTTTCTATGCTGGTTAATTTTGAAATGATATTAGTTAGCATTATGCTATTTATTGTTTTCACTGAAATGTTTGAATCGACTTGTCATAAGTGAGTGGAATAGCAATTTCACTATTAAAAAAAAAAGGTTGACGAGCCGTGAGTAGGCTTGGCACGCCCACCAAGGAGAGAACCGAGCCACATTTCGATGAAACAAACAAGCTTGTGTGGTGGGTCGAGCCGATTCCAACAGTAGGCGAGCAGAGGGTTTGAACTTAACCCATTTAACACCTAGTCGTAAAGACAAATTGTTTTATGCCAATGTATGTGTGTTTATGAAATTTTCGATAAGAACGAAATGAAAATGGTCAATTTTAAAGTCATTTACATGCCTCTATGCTATACGTGGAGAGAGCCTCTATACTACACATGATTTTAAAGTCATTCGCGCGCACGTGGAGAGAGCCTCTATGCTACACATGATTACACCACTCTAAAGTATAATTCTTTATAAAGTGGTTTTAGTTTTTATCCACTTCCTATGTGGGACAAACCTTAACTTTTTTTAGTTTTCCCACCAACAAACTCCTTTCACATGGCATACTTTGAGTTTCAATTTCTCATTCACCCGAGCATCATTTTTGACAAGTAAGCATATGATTTCGATGTACTCACGGAGGAGAACACAAATCAACTTCCATCTTTCAAAATAGTCAACCGGGTCCCGCTCAAAATTAGTGCCAAAACTAGCCTACCAACTTAGGGGCCGTTCTCTTCGTGTTTCAATTTTGTGTTTTGTGTTTTGAATTTGTTTTGTGTTTTGTGTTTTGAGTGTCTGTTTTGAAATTTCTGAAAATACGTTCTTTTTGCCATTCTGAAAAACAGTTTCCGAAAATATAAAAATGGAAAACGCGTTTACTTTGAAATTTTGAGAATTTTTTTAATAATATTTTATTCAAAAAAAACTGATTATTCAATAAATTGTAATTGTTTAATGTAAGCCCCAATGTGACACACATTTTCTTCTCATTCTCATTCTCATTCTCATTTTTTTTTTCTTTCTTCATTTCAACCACACATTCTATTAATAAAATAATACTATACGGAAACCCAAAAATTCTCATTATTTTTTAACCACACATTCTTCCATCAATCACTATTTCAAAATTCATTTTTTCTTCAAAATGCAAATCAACCAGGGATTAAATATAATACTAAATATATACATTTGAAAAAGTAATACGTATATTTTTACTACAAGATATTAAAAACACAACATAAATTACATTTGATGAAACAGTTCAATCGATACAATTAGAAGTTTACGTGTCTTGACAACATAAGCAGATACTGAACTACATACAAAATAAATGAACGAAGTCGTGTACGACGTCTTGAGTAGTCATTCCACATTTGTGTCGCAATTTGATCTCTAACTTGTCCCATTTGAGCTGTTTGACTAGCATCAAAATGTATGGGTTCTTGTGCTTGACTTGACAACGGTATATCATCGAACACCATATTCTCCTCGGAATACTCAGCGAACAATCTATCTAAAGCGTGCTCCTGGCGAATAAAGTTGTGTATTGCACAACATGCAGTAGGTATTTGTCTTTGTCTACTAAGAGGATAATTGGTGATCAATTTCAAAATAGGAAATCTTGCCTTTAAAACTCCAATGCAACGTTCAATAATGTTACGACACGAGGAGTGTCGATAGTTGAACAATTCTTCCTTCCCATGTAGTCTTCCCCGTCCAACATAGTCACGCAGATGATATCTTCGACCTCGATAAGGGGCAAGAAACCCAGGCATGTTTGGGTAGCCAGAATCAACAAGGTAAAATTGATCTACATTAAAAAAATAAAAAACTCACATAGTGTAATACTACAGATACATTGACAATAAATATTTGTAGTGCAAGAATATACCTCCCCGTGGCATTGGAAAGTTGTTCGATCTTCTTGTAACTGCGTCAACGAATACTCGCGAATCATTAGCAGTGCCTTCCCAACCAGAATACACAAATGTGAATTTCATATCGAAATCACATGTTAACATCACATTTTGTGTTACATTTGTTTTCCTTCCACGAAAAGATGTTTGTCTCGATGCAGGTGCCCATGCTGCGACATGTGTTCCATCAATTGCGCCTATACAATCCTTAAAGAAAGGATATTTTTGCAAAATCCGTTCATGCACTACATCTTGATTTGTGGGCTGGATTATCTCTGTGCCAAATGCACAAACAACCCTTATCACTCGTTTAACCCATTTGTGTATTGTGTTGTTCGAATGTTGAAACCTATCGCCAATAATACTATATCGGGTAGTGTGCCCTACAATCATCAGAAACATAGCAACACCCTCCTCGACACTCACTTTTTTTCCATCTTCCAACAACCCTTTGTGTTTCAAAATATCACAAAAATTCATGAACACATGTTTCTGCATACGAAAATTGCGATGGCATACATCCGGATGTCCATTTAAAATTTCGAGAACGTACATTTTTCCCGTCAGCATTGATGTCCTACAAGGTATCCTGCCGACGGTAGTTCCTCTGTGAAGATCAATCATATTAAGCATCATCAAATTGTCAATGGAATTTACGTCAACGTCATCTGTCATTAACAAGTCCTCATCACTAGAATCTTCAGCAATGGAATCATCACCATTCACATTATCATCCATACTGTGAACAAAATATACCCACATTAATTCTCATAATACCCAACCTCCAGCACCTGCAATCGCCCCCACCTCCAGCCCCAGCTTCGTTCCAGTGCCAGCTCGACCTCCACCACCAGCTCCACCTCCACCTCCACCTCCACCACCAGCAATCGCCCCCATCCCACAATTTCAGTGACTACAACATATTCCCCAACCCGACCACAATTTCGCACCAATCAAATAAAGAAACAAACGGCAAATCGGACCCTAAACCTTAAAAATTGAATACTCACTCATACCTACAGATTACTACAAGCAAAGAAACAAAAACCTTGAGTTCGATGTGCGAAATCTGGATTCCAACTGCAGCGTGCGATTAGGGCGTGACCGGATCGAAGATCTTCAAAAAAAGTATCGATCCTGTGTAGCACCGCCACTGCCGTTTACCTTGCCTTCGATGTGGTTGTCTTCTTCGTGCTGGCGTTGGATTTACAGAGGGAGTTGAGGGGGAGTTGAGAGAGTTGAGAGGGAGTTGAGAGAGTTGAGTTGTGAGAGAGGGCCAGCTACAGTCACGATTTGGGCGTTTCGCGTGTTTTCGAGTTTCTACCTTGTTTTTCCAAAAATTTTACAAAACGATGTTTTTGTTGTTTTCCGTTTTCAGTTATATTTTTTTCCTCATTTTCCAAAACGCGTTTTCGAAAATAAGATAGAGAACGCGTTTTCGCTGTTTTGAGAAATTAAAAACAGAAAACGGCTGGAAAACGACAAAGAGAACAGGGCCAATTTTTCCAACACTCAGTATATATATCATAGTATATCACTTCTCCTTAACAAATAAAAAGACTTATCACGTTTTTTTATATGGACACATTACACATTGATATTTTTTCATTTGCTAAAAAAATGTGATGAACCAAATATATTGAAACGGACAGTTAAGGAGACACACAAGTCTCAGATTTCAAACTTGTAATTTATTTGACGAGGAACTTTCATTATTGGCATGTCATTTTACAAATTCAAATACTTGAAAGAAATTTACAAATTCAGACCAAAACAACTCATCCAATTGATGTAGGACAACTAGTTTTGGAGTTTGAAGTAGTGCTGGACAGAAAATTGATAAAAAAAGATCGCGCTAGGGGCAATTTGTCATTTGTCGAGACGATGTCGGAATGGGCTGAAATTTGGCTAGTTGATTGGAAACGGCCCGAAAAATTGGACTTGGGGCGTAGAGATCTCGAGATTTTAGCCAAATTCCTTCGTTTGGGCCTCCGAATAATTACTTTCCGTATTTTCCGTTTTGAATTTTCGCTATTTTTGGAACATTTTACTATTCTATGTTTTTAGGGCTTCATGTAACGCCTATTTAAAGGCTTTTGAACGTTTCCGGATCATTATTGATTACATACAAGTTTTGTTTTGGAGAATTCTAATTTTCTTATTTTCAAGATTTACGCTGATAAATCCTTTACTTCCGTTCTGAGTCACCAATCCATCTTTGGTTGATTATTTTGAGATAGCTACTTGGGTTGGCAGTAAGATCCATATTGAGAACAAAATCGCATTCTTGTATCTTTCGATTCTGTCCATCAAACATACTTGTTTAATTGCAAAACTATCGAGGTTTCAACTAAATGTCTGATCCAGAATTAGTTGAAAATATTACTTGCAATTAAAAAATGTCAATTAGAACCCATCTTACCTATAAAATTACTCAAGTAGACCCACAAGGAATCAAAATATTTATCCCATGTTTTGGCCAACTAGTCAATATACTCGTGGTTTGGCACCAAGTGCAAGTACATTTTCAAGCAGATCTCTTATGAAGCCAGTTAAGGTTTATATCTTCTTTTACCACAACACACGTTCTATAATCCTTGTAGAAATTCCATAAATAGGCTGTTTCATCGTCACATATCACACGTTCTGACTGCACAAGGTCCATCACTGAAGGCGGCAACTCATATATAGCAGTGCAACCCATCATGCGTATTTTTCGCAGCCCACATAAGTCGCCTAGCCGCTCTGGCAAGTGGTCCATTTCCACACAGTCCGACAGATCAAGGAACCTCAATTCCTGGAGTCCAGAAATTGATTCAGGCAAATCTAGTAGTTGTGTACAAGATTGAAGCCTCAGCACTTCTAAATTTGTCAGATTTCCCAGTTCTACTGGAAGAGTAACCAACTCTTGACAGTATCTCAAGTTGATCTTCTTAAGATGGATAAGGCCACAAACCCATGCTGGTATTTCAACTAAGTCGTCACAATACTCGATATTTATCTCATTGAGATTTGGCCATGTATTGGAGATCGAAATTGTGCATTCTTCGAATGCCTTCCCAATCTCACACATGATCATGGATATTTTCTGCAAATTTTTTAGCTGCAGTATGGAAGTAGCATTAGAGGGGATGGAAACATTCTCCAACCTAAGTCTCTTTAGATTGTTTAACTGACTAGGCAGTGGAAAGTTTTCTAGGTATGCTCGGGTGAAACCATAATTCGTCATTAATAGAACTGTCAGGCGGCTCATTCTCTCCATAAATACAGGTAAGGTATAGAACTTGATTTGAAAGTTCAGTATTAAAACCTTAAAATCAGGTATTTGCACGTTAGACCAGCTTGAGCAGAATGCATTATCTGCTGAAAAGAGCGCAACGACATTAGATATCTATAACTGGAAAGGGAGAATAAAAAAGATCACTAACCTGTAGTGATAGACAAAATGCGGGTATTGATGGGTAATGCTTTTGATCAGTTAGCCACTCGGGGAAGGCATTTCCATTTATTTCCACAATGAGTCGCTCCCTCCCTTCTATGGAACCTTGTCTACTTAGGTGGATAGCCAACTCCCTCAGAAGATCATGTTGCATTACAAAATGCTCTTCGCAGTAGTCAATGGCATCCTGATCATCTTTTCTGTATAGGAGAAAGAGATAAGTTGATCAATGGAAATTTGCATTTTGACATAATCTAAGGCAATGGTATTAATATAACTGTAATTGCTGTAGCTTCTGTAGCATTCGTAATTCAAAGATACATCCTCTTATCTAATTCTCCATAAATATTTGACCTTCAGCATCGTTTTAGAGTGAAAAAGGAAGTGAAGGGAAAGAAGAATATCCAGTCCGACATTATGGGAACTGAGCAGAAAACATCATTATATTATCAACAAAAAATATTAAACAGAGAAGCAATACCACTGAAACACTAGTGCTCTGCTGGATAATTCATACAATTTTCATTCATCTCTACCAAGAAGCAAATTCACTTGAACACTAAATTCTCTACTTTTTCGTAGTTATGTTTTTAGATTTTTCCTTTGGATCAAATTAACTGCCTAAGAGTTATATAGGTAGCCTTGCAGCCACATTATCTAAGTTCAGTTCACATGCTTCTTGCATTTCTCTTGTTTTTATAGCATATTAACATGGATAATGTTCCACTTTATAATTGTCTCATATTGTCTTCATCTCTAGAGATAAACATCTAGCATAACTCTAGATCTCTCATTTGTGCTACCGAGGTGTGACTTTCACTTTTGCATAAATGCATTCACTTTTTGCTTGTCTTAACGACAATCAAATGTGCAGATGAACATCGACTCTCCAGATGTAGCACAATCTTCTAAAGACGAAAAGGAAGGTACAAACCTCACAAGAGTAAGATTAACCAGATTTCTGTTTGAGAGTTCATGGAGATAGATGAGGGTATACATGCCACCTTCATCTAGGTTGTACAGTTCCACCCACATATCCATAAGAGCTGCAGCAGGGATCCTCTGATCTTCAGGAAATAAACCTAGATCCAAGAAACAATTCTTGAGGACTGCCATTCCATCCAAGGCATCTAAGCTGGTCTTGAGACGACTAAACAAAACCATGTTGGCGTCATAAATGGAATGCCCTTGGGACCAATTTTGAACTGTACTAATCCAATTCACCTCAGGCTACCTATAGACGATGGAGATCCTAAGCAACCTCTGACCACCTGCCAACAACTGTGAGAGCCAATGGAGATCCTAAGCAACCTCTGACCACCTGCCATGTGATTCCACGAGCAACATCAGATTTAGTGTAGAGTAAATAAATTTCTAAAAAATCCGTTCAAAATCTTTGTACATCATAACCTAACCAAATGAGTTTTTACATACAAAATTGTCATTCTAGGTGTAGTTTAATATTTCGGGCAGAGTAAAAATACTATAATAACGAGATAGAAAATTGAGCCCCACACAGAAAATGAACTAAGTTCAATATTTATGTTACTGGTATTCTGCTCTAAAGATCCATTTTAGCAGAGATTATGGTTTTACCTCTTGTACAAGATGTTTTTGCAATGTGCAGATCCCATCTTTAAAGGCACAATGATGAAACAGAGTCATTGCATCTTGATGATTCAACATATTCAATTTATAAGTCCATTCAAATTGTGGAAACACAAATCTTGATGTTACCAAAATTTTATATCCACGTATTGGAAGAAGGAACTGCTCAATGAGTGACTCGGATCCTGACCACATATCGTCCAGGACTAATAGTATGGGAGAGGGTCTTATTTGCCGCAGGAAAAACTGTTATTTGGTGTATTGCATCTTCATCACTTTGAAAGATAGGCACCTGCTGGTTTTTATTACTCTGAAATACTTTTTGATCCATTAGCTGTAGGTTTGGTGCTCTTGCGATTGTCTGAAAGAATATGTTATTCCCATATATACCTATAGTAAGACATGTGACAATCAAGATACAAGATCGTAAAGGTAAAGTATTATCAAAATTTAAAGGTATAAGATTCTGTCAACAATCATGTATATCTTTACAATTGATGCATTATTCAAAGATGAGCAAGAGTAGTTCGATGGAGGTAGCCCAAACAAAGAACCAGTATAGAATACTCTAAAGATTGACCTGAACAATTTTGATTCCTTCTGCAAACATGACTAATTCGTTTTGGTTCTTGTTCAAACAATCTTCTCGTGGTTTCTTATTCTTGTAAAGTGTTGGTTTTTTTTATACCCAATAGATTTCGGGACGACGATGTTTAACGATAAATTTTCATAGGCTTCTGACGAACCGTGTGACACTTTCGTTGTCACTTATGGATTATTTTTTGTTTGTTTAACTTATTCTATGTTTTTTGTACTCAAGTTTAGTCTATGACATGAAGTGTAACTTGAGCAATTTAGTATTGTATATGTCCATCAGTTTGCAGTCAAGTATGGTAGGAGTGGAAGTTGGTAGAATAGTTGTTAGAAAATATTTTTGAAATGTACTTAAGTTAGTGTATATGTAGCTGTCATGTATCTCCATCTTATTAGAATGAATTGATCATCTTTTTCCTCCTCTTTGTCTTCCAAAGTCCATCAATGGTATCAAAGATCTTGATGATCTTTGAAGAGACGAAAAAGAACAGAAAAATCGCAAAAACAGGGTATTTCTACACAAACCGGTAAGGGAGTTCAAACTGGTAAGCTCATTGCAAATTCGGTAAGTTGTGTAAAAATCGGTAAGCTCTTTGCAAATCCGGTAAGTTGTGTAAAACCAGGTAAGCTCTTTACAAATCCGGTAAGTTCAATTATGTAAAATCCGGTAAGGTCTTTACAAATCCGGTAAGATCTGGTTCTTGTTTCTTTTTCATTCTAAGCAATCTTGATAGAAAAACTAGTAAGGAACTTTCACTAGCCAAACGTGTAAGTGAGAGTGATGGCTTCGAGTGGTTTTGCAACACCTCTACCCTCAGCTTTCAATGGAGAAAATTACAATTTCTGGGCTGTAAAGATGAAGGCCTATCTAAAGGCTTATGACCTTTGGGCGATAACTGAGACAGACATTGAACCTCCACCATTGAGAGCTAACCCCACAGTTGCTCAAATCAAACAATACAGTGAAGATGTTGCCAAGAAGTTCAAGGCTCTCTCATGCATTCAGTCTGCTATTTCAGATGCTATTTTCACAAGGATAATGACTTGTGAAACGGCAAAAGAAACCTGGGATAGACTCAAGGAGGAATTCCAAGGAAGCGAGAGAACTAGACAGATGCAAGTGCTCAACTTGAGAAGGGAGTTTGAGACCTTGAAAATGAAGGAAACTGAGGTGGTAAAAGATTTTGCTGACAGGTTAATGAAAGTGGTAAATCAGGTCAGATTGCTTGGAAATGATTTGCCAGAAAAGAGAGTAATGGAAAAGGTGTTAATCAGTCTGCGAGAGAAGTTTGAATCCAAGATTTCTTCACTTGAAGATTCAAGGGACTTGGCTAGCATCTATTTAGCTGAACTTGTGAATGCCCTTCATGCCAAAGAACAAAGGAGATTGTTCAAGTAAGAAGAGCAAGTTGAAGGAGCTCTGTTTGTAAAAGGAAAACAGAAAACTCAAGCCAGTTTTGGTGGAAGGAAAGCTCAAAATGAGAAGAAGGAAGTAGGAGCTAAAGGCTCTGGCAAGGATACTAAGTATCCTCCATGTCCTCATTGCAAAAGAAAATGCCATTCACCCAAATGGTGTTGGTTCAAAACTGGTGTACAATGCAGGTCTTGCAAGCAATTTAGACATGTTGAAAAAGTCTGCAAAAACCAAAAGGAGAAGAAGGAGTTGCAGCATGCCAAAGTTGCAGAAGATCAGTCTGAAGAGCATCTATTTTCAGCTATAAACTACGCAGCTTCCAACAAGGTTGAAACTTGGTTACTTGACAATGGCTGCACCCATCATATGACTTCAAACTCAGATATCTTTGTGAAGCTAAATGATGCTTACAGATCAAAGGTGAAAGTTGGAAATAAAGAGTATGTTAAGGTGAAAGGAATTGGCAAAGTCCCTGTTTATACTTCACTCAAAAATCTGAATGAACTAGAGCTAGTGGAAACTATGCCAAAGGTGAGTGATGATGCTCGTGTCTGTGATATCTGTAAAATGGGAAAACAAATTAGGCTGCCTTTCCCTAAAAACTAGTCTAGAAGAGCACAAAGTAAGCTTCAGTTGATCCATTCTGATGTCTGTGGCCCTATGAAAACTTCAACTTTGAATGGCAGCAAATACTTTGTTCTCTTTATTGATGATTTAATTAGAATGTGCTGGGTTTATTTCCTTAAAATGAAGTCTGAGGTGCTGCAGTATTTCAGAAGTTTAAGAATCTTGTGGAGAATGAAAGTGACTGCAAGATAAAGGCTGTAAGGAATGATAATGGAACTGAATATACCAACAATCAGTTTGACAAATTTTGTGAGGAAGTAGGGATTAAATATCAGCTAACAATCCATTACTCACCTCAGCAAAATGGGGTCTGTGAAAGGAAGAATAGGGCAACAATGGAAATGGCAAGGTGTTTAATGCTGAAAAAGAATATGCTAAAAGTTCTTTAGGCTGAGGCAGTGAACACTTCACCTACTCAACAGGCTGCCTACAAAAGTTTTGGACAAGTTAACTCCCTATGAGGCTTGGTATGGAGTTAAGCTAAACGTTTCATATCTGAAAGTATTTGGAAGTGTGTGTTATATGCATATACCAGAAGTGAAGAGAGACAAGTTAAGTCAGAAGGCTAAAGTAGGAGTTTTAGTTAGTTATTGTGAAAATGCTAAGGGTTATAGAGTTTATAATCCTCAAACCAACAAGGTTGTTTCCTGCAGAGATGTCAAGGTTGATGAAAGTTCTTCATGGAACTGGGAGTCAAATGCTGTGAATAAATCTGAGACTCGAAGACTGATTTCACAAACTAAAGATGCTGGTAATGATGAAGAAGAAGTTAAAGATGAAACGGAACATGAGGGTGAATCAGATTCAGAAAATGAAATGATAAGAACTAGATCACTTCAGGATATTTATGCCACATGTAATTATACAATTCTGGAGCCTGCAATCTATAATGAAGCAGCTCATTCCAAAGTTTGGTTAGATGCAATGAATGAGAAGATCATGGTGATTAAAAAGAATGAAACTTGGATGTTGGTTGATAGACAAAAAAACAAGAATGTCACTGGAGTAAAATGGGTGTTTAAGACCAAAATGAATGCTGATGATTCTGTCAACAAGTTCAAGGCTACGCTAGTTGTAAAAGGCTATGCTCAGCAATATGGAGTCGATTTTACTGATAATTTTGCTCCAGTGGCCTGATTTGAAGCAATAAGATTGCTGTTTGCCATTGCTGCTCATTCAGAATGGAGAATATATCAGTTAGATGTGAAGTCTGTCTTCCTGAATGGGCACTTGATTGAAGAAATTTTCATTGAGCAACCTAAAAGCTTTATCATAGATGGAAAAGAGGATAAGGTGTACCTATTGAGGAAATCCTTATATGGTTTAAAGCAGGCCCCAGAAGTTGGTACAGCATGATAGACAAGCATTTGAGCAGTCTTGGTTTCAATAAAAGCATCAATGAGCAAACACTTTACATTAAACAAGTGGATGTAGATTTGATCTTTATTTCTCAGTATGTTGATGATCTCCTAATTACAGGGAGTAATGGAACCTTAATTGAAATGGTGAAAGATGAAATGAAGAAGGTATTTGAGATGACAGATTTGGGTAAAATGAAGTATTTCCTTGGAATGGAAATTGATCAATGAAAGGATGGAATTTTTGTTAGCCAAAAGAAATATGCTAAAGAGGTGTGAAGGAAGTTTAATATGGAGAATTGTAAATCAGTTAACACTCATTTAGTTCAGAACTTAAATTTGATGAAAGAGGATGGAGCAAAGAAAATTGATGAAAAGGTTTACAGAAGTTTAATTGGCTGTTTGCTCTACTTAACTGCCACCAGACCAGACCTGATGTTTGCTGTGAATATGTTGTCAAGATACAAGCAAGAACCTAGCGAAATCACTTCTAAGCTACCAGAAGTGTGTTGAGATACATCAGAGGAACAAATGAGTTTGGGATTAGCTTTAAGAAGTCAAAAACTTCATTTTTTTGGCTTCACTGATAGTGATTAAGCCGGATCTATTGATGATATGAAGAGTACTTTAAGCTATTCTTTCTATGCTGGTTCAAGTCTTGTTTGCTGGAATTCAAACAAACAAAAAACGATAGCACAATCCACTGCTGAAGCGGAGTATATAGCAGCAACAGAGGCAACCAATCAAGCTATATGGTTAAGGAAAATTTTGAAGGATTTGAGGCACCAACAAACTGAAGTAACTACCATTATTTGTGACAATCAATCAGATGTAGCAATTGTGAAAAATCCAGTGTACCATGGGAAGACTAAATGCATAAATATCAAGTACCACTTCATTAGGGAAGTTCAAGAAATGAAGGAGATAGAATTGAAGCACTGCAGTTTTGAAGAACAAATTGCTGATATTTTTACCAAAGCATTGCCTAAAGAAAGGTTTGAAACATTAAGAGAATGTCTTGGTGTTTTCAACAAAAGTGTCAAGGAGGAGTGATGAACCGTGTTACACTTTTGTTGTCACTTATGGATTATTTTTTGTTTAACTTATTCTATGTTTTTTGTACTCAAGTGTAGTCTATGACATAAAGTGTAACTTGAACAATTTAGTATTGTATCTGTCTATCAATTTGCAGTCAAGTATGGTATGAGTGGAAGTTGGTAGAATAGTTGATAGAAAATGTTTTTGAAATGTACTTATGTTAGTGTATATGTAGCTGTCATGTATCTCCATCTTATTAGAATGAATTGATCATATTTTTCCTCCTCTTTATCTTCCAAAGTCCACCAGCTTCGCCTAACGATTGAAAGATGAAATCAATACTACAATTTGTATCTCAACCGAAGAACTAAGTGGACCATTTGAAGCAACATCTTAAGTAATGGTTGTTCATGGCCAATTCACTAGATGGATGGCCCATGTATACAGATTAACCCATTTCTCTCTTTGTCCCACTTTGTGGCTGCCCTAATTATATAAATATATCCTTACCTTTGTGGTATTAGCATGTGTGTGTGGCACCATTGAGAAAAACCAATATAGGCAACCGTTTTTTCTTTGTTAAATTGAGCAAAGCCGTGAGTTTTCTCTTCTTCATTTTTGTGAGTGTACAATCACCATCTTCGTTTCTTTGTGAGATAGAATCCTTTGTGGGTTATTCATATACTTGGGCAACCAATAGTGTGTGATTTGTGGGTCGAGCAATTGTGTTGGTGTTTGTTGGTTCGAGAAACTGAATTCCAATTTTTGTACATGACATATTGGTATCAGAGCATAGGAGTGTGCAAGAACATTTGAAAATCAGTGCAGAAAATGGTGGAAAACTATTGAAATCAATTTAACCGAACCTGCAAATCTATTTTTCGGGTAATCCGGAGATCCGGTAGACAAAAAGACACCATATTTCGACTCTAGACGAAGAGGTGAAGGTGTCTGACCAGCGCGTGTGGTTCATGCAAGTGTCGGTATGTCGGCACTTTGAAGTCCATGCGCAGAGATGTTAGTCGCGCGTAAGGCTTTTTTCTCGACGGTTCTTAAAGACAGCTTGTTTCTGGTTGTACTACAAACCTGCTAGTGGTGTTATTTTTCTGTTTCGGGCAATAAGCTGATTTTGGATACTTTTGCCTTTGGCGGTATGGTTGCTGGGTGTTGTTGTGTTGCTACAGTTGGTAAAGGATTTAGGACAAATAGTAGTGATCCTAAAGTTGTAAAGTTCGCATTTGTTAGGTTTTTTGATACCTAATAAATTTTGGGCTATGAAGTAAAATGTTGGAATATAATGTCACAGGCCTCAGACAATGGTGAATGGATTACCAACAACTAAATCCAAATGTTCAATCCGAAAATAATATGGGCCGTTGGAACTAGTTTAAGAAATTAATATTACTCACGGTCCATAAATATTTACCTATTGGATGATTTTGAATCTTGACCCATTTAACCCTATTATTAGTTCAACTAGAGTTTAACCTACTTCTATAAATTGGTTGTCTTTACCCTAGCCGCTAGTGTGTGATAAGTGTTTGAAAAAGAGAGAAAAATGTGTGACATTAGAGAAAAAAATTGGCTGCCTTTGTGTTTCAAAATCGGTGATGAACTTTGTGCTATTGGTCTCCTCTTGTTCTTTCTTTTTATTGTTTTTCTTCTTGCTTTTGTGGCCTACAAATTAACACCATAATCATATATCCTTTGTGTGTGAGATTGAGAAGCAACTGAGGTAAATATTGGTTGTGGATTGGAGTCGTTTGAATTGATTGTTTGGTAAGAAATATAACGTGAAGTTGAGTCAAAAAAAGGTCGTTTTGAAGATCCTTAGAATGAACTTTCAGGACAATTGGTATCAGATTTTCAAGGTGGTAGATTTGACAAAAAAAAAATTTGATAAAAAATGGACCAGAAAATCGGCTGAATCGAAGTAGAAAACCAATCGAAAAACTGTACAGAAAACTTTGAAAAAAATCGAGTTTGTTTTCTCAATTTTTGGCCAAACCACTCACATTGTAACACCCCGGAATTTTTAGAATAGAATTTAATTAGTTTACATGCCATATTTTAATTTTTTAAAAAGTTGAGGGACTAAATTGATATATGTATTAACTTTGATTTTGGGCTACATTTTTTAGATATTATTAAAGCAACTGAAAGTATATCAATATGGATCTCGTTGGATAGCTCATTTTTAATCATGTAAATTAGGCTCAACAAAAAGTCAATTTGGATAAGTGAGGCCCAAGTTATCGAGATCGAAAGATTTTGTCTGAAACTGTAATTTATTATTTTTTCAAAATTAAAGCTAATTGGGATGGATATTCACGCGAATGGATACTTGTTATTTTTGTTTTTACAATTATATTTAAAGTCAAGTTGCAACCACCTTTTTGTTGTGATAAGTATTTTGTACACATGTCGCCTTATGATTTGTTTACTAACAATTCAATTTTATCAAATGTGATAAATACGATTTTCCATCACAATTTTAATATAACTCAACCACTAAAATTTTCAACTATAAATAGTGTGCCAATGTCCCATAATTCACTACCACAGAATTTTTCACAGTAGCTTTTATATAAAGCAGCTGTAAATTCTAAGTACATTTTTTATTATCAAAAGCTCGTTTGATCAATCAAGGTAAGATACTTTTTGTGCAAGTTGTTTGTTTACTTATGCTTTATTTTCAGTAATTTGTGCATAAATTGTTAGTGGACCTTCGGGTTCAAACTAACGAAATGTGAAATCCTTCAGGAATTCAAAATGAGAAATGATGGGTATCTCGCTTTGTCACCGATATACTCCATAAAGAAAAATGTGGTATGAATTGTTATATAATTACGTATGGAAACTGCACGTATCTTACTGGGTATTTTTAAAAAATACTCACTCTTACAATTTTTACAGGCTAGTTCGGGTCGATTGGAACTATGGTGAGATGGTGCAGCGGACTGCCAAGGAAATTTGACATTAAGTTTACTGCATTTTAAAAGGTGTTAGTATGATTTGTTCATTGAATTTATTGGTTGAGAGTGTTTAAAAATTTTAAGGATGCGATTTCATGTTTAAAATTTAAATTTATGGATGTTCCAATATTTTGTTTATTAAAGAATGTTATCATTCCGTATTTCAAGTAAATGAAAAATTATTTTGGTAACACCTCAAATACAAGATGTATGAAAATTTTGGGGTGTTACACACCTAGTGGACAAACGGAGACCACTAGCATAACGTCCATGCGGAGGCAATTCCGGCGGTCAGGCACGTGAGGGAGCTTCGGAGAGTATCTCGAGGAGGTTTCTTGAGTCAGTTTGCTCCTAACATTTTCTCTGGCATTTTTATGTTAGTTTTCTGTTTTAGGTTATACAGTAGAATCTGGACGATTTTGCCCTTTACGTGTTTGGAATTTGATCATGGTTGATTGATTTTTGCAATTGCTGAAAACTTTATGGCGGATAGTGGTGGCCCTAAAGTGGTAACTACACATCTCTCATTATTTACGGACTGGTTCGCTCTGATTTATTGGCTTATCTCAATTATAAATTTCAGCATAAGCGCATCATTATATAGCGATGACTTTAGGATTGGGACATTGCTTGTGTAAGAAATGTATGAATTATTTGCTCTATTTGAAATGCTGAATTTGATTGCAAGTTGGTAATTGCTTTTGTGATTTAATTGTTGTTTCGTCATAGTGTGAGAATAAATTGCATGAGAATTTGAATTTTTGTTAACTTACATTCGTGTTGCATTGAATATTATATTAGAACACTTAGACTTGACCCGTTTGAATATTCTCTTGATACTAAGATATCGAGTTTCACGAAACCTTGGGAATCAAAATATCGTTAATTGTGATGAGAATGTGTCTGAAACTTATAAGGCCATTATTTTGCTTGCTTCTATACCTGATTCATATATAGGGTTAAGAATGCGATTTAGTGTGGTAGGGATACCTTAACACTTGAGATTATCATTGATCCTCTTAGAGGTAAAGAGATGGAGATTAAGGCTAAAAAAAGGATAAGAGAAGTGGTGAGTTACATATGATGAAGAGTAAAATGAAGTTTATTCGAGCAGTAACTCGAGTGATAAGGGTGGTAGAAGAAGGACAAGGGTAGGGACAAGTCCGGCGGTAAGCGATATTATAGCTATGGTAAGTCGGGACACTTTGTGAGGGATTGTCCTCAGGAAAATGATAAGTAGAAGGGTAAAATGAGAGGTAGGGAAAATGTGGCTATAGGGTCAAGTGATGACCCTAGTGAGGTTTATTGAGAGTAAACTTAGTTAATACATCATCCTTGTGTAATCATTTTCTACATGTGTGTGATTGCTTAATTATGTAGCATGGCTATATGTTTGCATTTCAATGTGTTTGATATGTACATTTGCATGAATTTGATAGCAATATGATTACTTGGTATATTGTTTTCTGCACGCATAGTAGGTTGGGATGCATTAGCAGTAAGTATGTTGATTGTCTTTTGGTAATGTGGAGTATAGATGCCTAGGGAAACATTTGTGGTTTGTACCGGGACTGTGGAGTGTGATATTTGGATCACAGGTGGAGATGTGATTAAATGTTGGAATCTTTTATCTGTAAAAACCTTGACATGTGGAGTGTGAGAGAGACAATTCTATCACTTTTGTTAGGTGGAGACCCATTATTCACTTAGGTTGGAAGAAGTGATGTGGTGATAGAGAATTATCTTGTACACTTAGGATCTATTGTGGTTTACCAATTAGACATGGATTGAGTGATTAGTCAAGTGAGCATGGTGGATGATGAAATGAGATATGTATTCTCGAAGTATGAATAACATGGAATGTGATATGATAAGTGTGGTGAGATCTTTTCGTGGGGTCATTTATGCATTTTTTGCGTGTGTTTTGACCGTTTTGATTGATTAACAAAGTGTTAATATGTTGTTCTGTGTGAACGTATTTTTTTCTAAAAGATCTGTAGCTTATCCTATGTTATATCTTATCGCATGATTATTTGTTGTTTATTGCTCACCTTGATTGTCTGCTTCTACTTGGGTATTCATTTGTGACATTAGCCCCGGTGAGTATACGGAGTAGGTATGGTATGTGTTTCAGGTCCGAAACACGAAGTAAGGTCTATGACTCTACTTTTATTGGTTGTCTTGATTATGTAAGTATTAACTTTTATGTTTTGATTGCTTACAGGTTGATTAGGTATCAATGTGGAGATCTGTTAGGTTTTTTATACCCAATAAATTCCGGGCTATGATGTAAAACGTTGAAATATAATTTCATAGGTCTCGGCCAATGGTGAATGGATTACCAACATCCAGGTCTAAAGGCTCGACCTGAAAACAATATGGACCGTCGGAAGTAGTTTAAGAAATTAATATTACTCACGGCTTGTAAATATTTACCTAATAGATGATTTTGAATCTTGGCCCATTTAACCCTATTATTGGTCCAACTAATGCCTAACCTACACCTATAAACTAGTTGCCTTTACTCTAGCCGTTAGTTTTTGATTTGTGTTTGAAAAAGAGAGAAAAACGTGTGCTATTAGAGAAGAAAAATCGTCTACCTTTGTGTTCCAAAACCGGTGATTAACTTTTTGTAATTAGTCTCCTCTTGTGATTTCTTTTTATTGTTTTTCTTCTTTCATTTGTGGCCTAATAATCAACACCATAATCATCTCCTTTGTGTGTGAGATTGTGAAGCAATAGAGATAAATATTGGTTGCGGGTTTGAGCCGTTTGGATTGGTTGTTTGGTAAAGAAAGGTAACGTGAAATTGAGCTCGGAAAACACCGTTTTAAAGATTCTTGGAGTGAGCTTCCACGATAGCATCTCTTGTAAATTTACGGACAAGCATATTAGTCCGCTCGGTATCGCGTTTTTTCTTTTTTTAATATTATCGTAGTTAAAGCTACTGTATAGCGTACCCATTTATTTTTCACATTAGAGGTAATTGTATGGGGCATGATCATTAGCCTTGGGTTTACCGTATGGGGGTAATCATTATCTGTTGCTAGACCAAGGTTATTATTTGCTAATTTGTGCCTTGAATTCTTCTTGAATTTTATATATTAATTTCTATATGAATTTGATATATTGCACTTTAGTTTTTTTGGTTGATGTCGTTGCCATTTTTTTGTCATTAGTATTGCATGTGACCTTAGGAATGTTTGTTTGGCTACTGTGTGATTTGTGTCTCTTCTTTGCATGTGGTTGTTGTTTGATTGCATTATGTGTTTTGTGTATTTTTTTTGTAAAATGACTACACATTTTGAGTTAGGTATATTAATGGAAAATGTGATTTTTCAATTTGACAACAAAAAATGAAAAACATTCTTATTCAACAAAAAGTTTCTAAAGCTACTGATAACTATTTTTCTGCAACTTTAACTAAAGATGAGATAAAGGAAAACGATGAATTGGCTTTTACTTCTATAAGTTTACACATTTTTGATGTTTTAAGAAAAGTTGGTAAACACGATTCTACATATAAGCTTTGGAAAAAATGGAGGATCTTTATTTGTTAAAATTCATTCCAAATTTACTTCTCTACTTAAAAGTTTTTTCAGTTTCAAAATTGTCTCCTTTCAAAATTTGGATGACAATCTGGATGTCTTTAAAAAAGTTGGTTCAAGATATTACTAATAGTGATGATAAAGTGCTTGAACAGTGTAGATCTATCATTTTGTTGAATGCTATTCTTGATGCTTACAAAGTGAAAAATGCTATTAAGTACGGGAGAGACACTTTAAAGTTGAGATTATCATAGACTTAACAAGAATATGAAGTAGAGAGCTGAAAAACAAGAGAGAAATAGTTGTGTGGTTTACATGATGAGAGGTAGACCTTAGGCGTGGTGGGAATTGGGGTAATCAAGGCAGTGGTGACTCGAATGATGACTCGAGTTATGAGGGTGGTAAAATAGGGTATAAGTTGTGTAGGTCTATGTTGGAAGTGAATGGTAAATGATGTTATAGCTGAGGTAAATCTGGACACTTTATAAGAGACTGTCCTAAAATGAGATAAACAGAAAGAAAAAGTGAGAGGTAAGATGAGCGTTGTCACTAGGTCTAGTTATGCCCCAATGAGGTTTATTGGTAATAAATTCTCCTTGCATCCGTATGTCAAATCATATTTGCATGAATGATTGCTTGATTCTTGTGTATTGTTTATGTTATATCTAATTATATTTGGTGTGTACATTTACATGAATTTAAGAGTGATCATGTTACTGTATGTAACGTACTACATGTATAGTGGTTGAGATTGCTATTTTTAGGTATTAACGTGTGGGTGGCAAAGGCAAAATTGAGACAAACCAATAGAGGCAGCTATTTTTTCTTTGTGCAATTGAGCAAAGCTGTGAGTTTTCTCTTCTTCCTCTTTGTGAGTGTGCAATCACCATCTTCCTCTCTTTGTGAGAGAATCCTTTGTGCTTATTCATATACATGGACAAACAATAATGTGTGATTTGTGGGTTGAACAATTGTGTTGGTGTTTGATGTTGGTTTGAGAAACTGATCAGCCCCAACTTTTGTACATCAATTGAAGATCTTGGTGAGTACTTTTGATTAAAGAGACTTCACAAGAAGTACCAGACATCTTAATAGACCAATCTCTTCCATTAAGCAGATTGCAAGTATTCAAAAAAAAAAAATGTCAATTAGGAAAAGAAAAAGTGACAAAAATCAAGGATCCTTAATGTTAAACTCACTGATTACCTTTAATTTCGTCATCATTACAGTTGAAATTAATGAGAAAAGAAGAGCTAAGTTAATGGAGAAGAAAACCTTCACTGGAGCTTGTATATATTTAGACTCAGTAAACACTGAGCAATGGTTACATTATATACAGAGTTTTGAGTGTTGAGCAAGCTGGCCAAAAACAGAATACATGTGCAAGGCAAACTGTAAAGGAATAATTATAGTTACAAGAGGTTTTCATCAGCTACAGGTGCACATTAGCACCTGCCAGTATCAAAAGGGTAGTGGCACGTAGCTGAGGTTCAAGTTGGTATATATGCACTTTTAACACCCCCCTTCAAGCTGGAGTTCATTCTTTAACTCCCAGCTTGTTCTTTAGGAATAAAAACCTGGAATGTGAGAGTGGTTTGGTTAGAAGATCAGCAACTTGATCAGATGAGGGAATATATTGGATGCACAATTTTCCTTCAAGAACCTTATCCCTGACAAAGTGTATATCCAACTCGATATGTTTAGTTCGAGCGTGATAAACTGGGTTTGAGGCAAGTGCACTGGCACCAAGATTGTCACACCACAGCACAGGGGATGAATCAGTATATAAATTGATTTCTTTTAATAATGATTCAACCCAGGTTATTTCAGCTGCTGCATGTGCTAGAGCTCTATATTCGGACTCAGTGCTGGATCTAGCAACAACATGTTGTTTCTTCGAAGACCAGGCAATCAGTGTGTCTCCCAGGTAGATGCAATAGCCAGCAGTAGACCTTCTGTCATCAGGGCATGATGCCCAGTCTGCATCAGCAAAACCGGTGAGGAGTAATCTGTCAGCTCTTTGGATCCATAACCCCTGTTCGATAGTTCCCTTTAGGTATCTAAAAATTCTCTTTACTGCCTTCCAGTGAGCATCTGAAGGAGATTGTAAGAATTGACTCATTTTATTAACTGCAAAGGTTATATCAGGCCGAGTGTGGGCCAGATATTGCAAACCTCCTATGGCACTTCTATATAATGAGGGATCTGTCATTGGTACTCCTTCATGCTTTGAGATAATTTTCCCTGAAGTCATAGGTGTTGTAGATGGTTTGACATGTTCAAGGTTATACCTTTTCAGTAGATCCCTTGTGTATTTGACTTGAGTCAGGTGCATTCCTGATACTTCTCTCCTAACTTCGATTCCTAAAAACTTGTGTAACTCTCCCATGTCTTTTAAGGCAAACTCAGCATTTAGTTTGTCAATAAACTTCTGCAAAACTTGATGATCATTGCCTGTAATTACTATGTCATCAACGTATACCAAGGCGAAAACAACACACTTCTGATCCATGTAGAAAAATAGTGAGCAATCTGCTTTTGATTTCAAGAACTTCCAGCTCAGAAGTGTTTTCTTTAACTTGTCGTACCAGGCTCTAGGAGCTTGCTTAAGTCCGTAGAGTGCCTTTTTTAATTTGCAGATAAAAGTTGGTTTGTCTTTGTTGATAAAACCTTCAGGCTGCCTCATATACACTTCCTCTTCAAGCTTTCCATTTAGGAAAGCGTTGTTGACATCAACCTGTCTGATGTTCCAGTTTCTTGAGATTGCAAGTGTAAGGATAACTCTCAATGTTGAGGCTTTGATAACTGGGCTGAATGTCTCATAATAATCAACTCCTGAAGTTTGCAAGAACCCTTTAGCAACCAGCCTTGCTTTGTGTTTTAGAATTCTTCCTTCCATATCACACTTAACTCTGAAAACCCATTTATTCCCTATTACCTTTCGGTTTGCCATAGGTGGTACAAGTTCCCAGGTTTCATTCTTGATCAGTGCTTTGTATTCATCCTCCATAGCTTCTCTCCAACTTCTGATTGATAGAGCTTCAGTAACGCTATTAGGTTCAAACTTATCCTGTTCAATTTTGTACTCTTTGCACTGAGTAGAGTATACTTTAGGTTTGAAGATACCAGCCTTGCTTCTAGTGATCATGGGGTGTTCTATTTCCTGGTTTCCCTGTTCTGACTCTCTCAGTGACATTTCATCAACCACTTCTATTTGATCTGACTGAGTATTTAAGATACCTTCTGGAGTTTCAACACAGCCTACTTCAGTGTTGGCTCCTGCATTTTCGATTTCCTCAGACACCACAATTTCATCAGATGCTGATTGATCAGAACTATGAGGTGCCATTGTAGGAGATGCATCAGAGTGAACTTCACCAGTTGAGCAGGAAGAGTCATGGTTTGAGCAAGTATGTAGGGGAAGATAGTTAATGACTATTTCAGAATTAGCTGGATTGTTTCTTCTATTGAGAAATCCAGATTGAAAAGGGAATTCATCTTCATTGAATATTACATGTCTGGATATATATATCCTTCCTGTTTGGCTAAGACATTTGTACCCTTTGTGTGAGTTACTAAAGCCAAGAAAAACACATTTTGTAGAGTGAAAGCTGAATTTGTGAGATTGGTAAGGTCTGAGGCATGGAAAGCAGGCACAACCAAAAGTTTTTAAGAACTTGTAGTCAACCTGTTCATTATTTAGGACTTGAAATGGTGCTCTCATTTTCAGAACTGGTGTAGGCAACCTATTGATCAGAAATGCAGCAGTGTGAAAGGCTTCCCACCAGTAGTGTAAAGGCATTTTAGCTTGAGCAAGGAGAGTCAAACCGGTTTCTGTTAAGTGTCTATGTTTCCTTTCAGCTCTCCCATTTTGAGCTGATGTATGAGGGCAGGATAGTCGCATATCTATCCCAGATTTGAGTGCAAACTCAGTAAAGGGTCTGAATTCTCCTCCCCAATCAGATTGGAGAGTTTTGATTTTTCTACCAAACTTGTTTTCAGTTAGATTTTTGAATTGAATGAATAAGTTTAAGGCATCAGACTTATTTCTCATGGGGTAAATCCACGTATATCTACTGAAGTCGTCAATGAAAATAATGTAAAACTTGAAACCTGATGTTGAGTTTATGGGTGCAGGGCCCCAGACATCTGAATGGATCAAGTCAAGAGGAGCAACAGCGTGTGAAGAGGATAGTTTGAAGGGTAAGGAGTGTGATTTTCCAAGTTGGCAGGCGTCACAGAAATGAGTAATATCATTAAAACTGAGTTTGTCATTACAATGTTTGAGGACTTGTAACATCACAGATGTGGTGGGGTGTCCTAGTCTCATGTGCCATTGTTTAAATCTTGACTCACTATCAGTTACATTTTTAGGAGATTTGACATTGGCAGTAAACACTGAAGAAACCAACTTATTGGAATTAACTGACTCTTGGCAGATAGATGTTTTGGCTTGATTTTGATGCTCAACTTGATAAAGTCCATCCTTAAGCTTCCCTTCCAGCAGCACCTCCTTGGTTTGTTTGTCCTTCACAACACAGAATTTAGGATGAAACTCCATGAACACATTGTTATCAGACGTTAGCTGAGAGACGCTAATAAGATTTTTCTTAATTGAAGGCACTAGCAGTACATTACTCAGTGTTAGTGATTTATTACTCAGTGTGTTCAAGTAATTTGTGCCAATGTGTGAGATGTGCAGTTTATTACCATCACCAACTAAGAGTTTCTCATTACCACCATATTCAGTTGACTCTGATAGGTTGTTTTTCTCTGCAGTCACATGGTTACTAGCTCCTGTATCTGCATACCAGGCTGGATCTGCAACTGTGTTTGAAGAAGCAACAAGGGCTGCTGGTTTTGAAAAATTGCTTTGTTGATTCTGATCCACTCTGGTTCCCATATACCTTTCATCATAACGATTGAAGCACTTGTCTGCTGAGTGATTGTTCAAGCCACAAATCTGGCAGGGTCCTTTGTTATCAGTCCTGATGAACCTACCCCTGCTCCTTCCTCTGTTGTTGTAGTTTCTTCCACCAAAGTTATACCTGCCTCCTCTATTTATGTTAGGCCTGTGCACAAAGTTCGCAGAGGCTTGACTCAAGTTTACTGAAGTCAGGCCATTTCTGATAGTGTTAAGATGTTCAATTCGACTCTCGAAAGTCATTAGTACTGACTGTAACTCATGCCAAGTGATGGACTCTCTGATGTTAATTTGCACAACTATAGGTGTGTACTCTTCGTCAAGTCCAGCCAGCACTTGTGTAACAAGGTCGCAATGAGAAATGCTTTTTCCAGCAATTTCAAGATTATCCGCCAACTGTTTGATGGTGTTCAAGTATTGATCAATACTCATTGCTCCTTTCCTAGTCCTTTGAATTTCACTCATGAGGAAGATGACTCTTGACTTATTCATCACCCCAAAACTCTCCTGAACAGCATTCCAGAGAGAGCAAGAGGTAGAAGATCCCATGACTCTCATAGCAATTTCAGCTGTCATCGAAGAGTAGAGCCAACCCATCAAGAGCTGGTCTGTAGACATCCACCTTGAGAACTCAGTGTTGGGTATCATTTCAACTGTAACTCCAGTATCACTGGTGTTCTGTGTTGCTAGAAATTCAGCAGGGCACTCCTTTGCTCCTGTAATGAATCCTTCCAGGTTGTGGCCCTTGATGATGGGCATAACCATGTTCTTCCACAATAAGAAGTTATTTCTATCGAGCTTCACCGGAGGCACTTGAGTGAGACTGATTCCAAACACTGGTGATTGGTTTCCTCCCAACAATGAAGGCATCACTGTGTTTGATTCAGGTTGGGTATTGATGTTTGATCCGGTATTAGCCATAGACTGCTCTGATACCAAGTTGAAATTAATGAGAAAAGAAGAGCTAAGTTAATGGAGAAGAAAACCTTCACTGGAGCTTGTATATATTTAGACTCAGTAAACACTGAGCAATGGTTACATTATATACAGAGTTTTGAGTGTTGAGCAAGCTGGCCAAAAACAGAATACATGTGCAAGGCAAACCGTAAAGGAATAATTATAGTTACAAGAGGTTTTCATCAGCTACAGGTGCACATTAGCACCTGCCAGTATCAAAAGGGTAGTGGCACGTAGCTGAGGTTCAAGTTGGTATATATGCACTTTTAACAATTACAAAGCAATTTCGCCAATGTAGTCTTGCCGCAGCAACCAGGAGCCGAAAGCACAACAATTGGCATTCCATCGTTTAGCCTTCAGTTCCTGAAGCCGCACTTCTGATCCAACAACAAAATCCGGAACTCCCGGAACACCACACCAACCTGAAAACCCTTTTTTGTTAATCAAACCACAGCAACACTTTTGCCATCTCTACTCGACTCAGCCTGCATAGTTATCTGAAAATACCACAACAACGAATTTTCAAATTCTTCCAATTTCTTCGCGTAGGAATACTTCTGGACTAGATTCCACCGCTTGATTTTCAAGCACTTGCGAACGAGTATTTCCCCTTGTTTGAACCGATTATTGAGCGTCTCTGCTCCTTCTTGTTGGCAGTTTAACACTCTGTTCAGCTTCTCTATGTCCTCGACAAATGGCTTGATTGAAATCAGAGTTGATTTCAAGTGGTTGATTTCGGACCTGAAACTGGCTACTGTCAAGGCTACGTCTAAAACAGCTTGCATTAGAAGATCAAAAGCTACCCCTGTAGCACCCCCTCAGAACAAATTCGCCATTTTTGCGTAGAAGGGAGCCCTAATCGAAATCTGTTATGAGTAGTGAAAGGAAGGAAATGCTGATCAAAGAGAAACTGTAATCAAGAAGAATAAATATACTTAAAACCTGTAGCAGCATGGACATTTTCATATATTCTTCATTTTGGCAAAAACATCCCCGCTTGAAACTTGAAGGGCGGAATACAACCTTTGAGGTGCAAAAACCCCCCGTATGAGCTTTGAAATGCGATTCATCCCCTACCATCCAATTTCGTTCATTTAACCGTTAAAACCTGTAGCAGCATGGACATTTTCATATATTCTTCATTTTGGCAAAAACATCCCCGCTTGAAACTTGAAGGGCGGAATACAACCTTTGAGGTGCAAAAACCCCCCGTATGAGCTTTGAAATGCGATTCATCCCCTACCATCCAATTTCGTTCATTTAACCGTTAGAAACAGTAAAATAGTCAAAATTTTAAAAACTAATTGCAGTTACAGTTGTGAACTTTTAGGATGGAGTGGGGAAGAATATGAAGTGGGACGAGGGTGAATGTGTGGGTGGGGAAGAAAATAAAGTTTTAAATTTTTGGACTGTGGGTGACATATATTAGAAATTTGGGTATCATTTGAAAGTAAAAAAAAAAAAAGTTTAGGATAGCAACTGCAATTGTTCCTTTTGTAATTTTGGCAATTTTTACTATTTTAACAGTTAAACTAACGGATTAGATGGTAAGGGGGTGAATCACACCTTAAAGTTCATGTATGGGGTTTTTCGCACCTCAAAGGTTATATTCCGCATTTCAAGTTTCAAATAGGGACGTTTTTCGCCAGTGTCAATAGGTGGGGAGTTTTGTGCAACATGTCTAATAGGTGGGAGTAATGCGCCAATGGGCATAATTTTTTTTATGCACTCTAACAATACTCTTTATTTTGACTCTATATTTTTTTAATGAACATTTATTGATTTCTATTATCGCTTATTTAACAAATGTTATATTACGTTAATGATCAATCAATTCAAATGTGATTTGAATAATTAAATTTATAGAGTATACAATCTTTCACTTATTAAATGCAATTATTGTTTATTAAAATAAAAATTTTCTTGAAACTTATTTTTAAACATTAACTTTCTAAAATAGATAGTATTTTTGTGTTTTTAGAATTACTTGAAGATGCCCTTAAAAATGGATCAAAGTTACTTAATACTTTTTATGCTTAGTCAAACATGCTTATACTACCTATTCAAATGTCATTCAATAAATAAATAGTAAATGATATTTAAGTCCTATTGATAATTTATTCTAACCTCAGTAGTTAAGCCCTGTTTATTTGAAAAGATTTTTAAAAATTAATATTTTCAAACTTATTTTTAATTACACATTCTTTCAATAAAATAATTTTGCATGTGAATTCATAGTTTTTCCCTACTTTTTAATTACCTTTTAAATAAATATTTTTCATGAAACTCTCAAAGTACTTGACTATATTTGTTTATCTTACATTTGATGCATAGAATTATAAGAATCTTTGTCAAACCCTTCAAAAAGGATCTCAATACATTTTAGCTGATTTGAGGCTTGTGTCTATTACAAAACAATTTCTTCAGAATTTGAGAGATGATAAATAGGAAGAATTTCTTCAGAAAGTGACTTTTTTTTTTTTTTTGCTTAAGAACTAGGTCATTCCATAACGGAGATTTGGTCCCGAGATAGGTCTCTCATCTTTGAAGTATCTGGCATGAGAACCTTGGGTCTCAATTGGAGAGGATCTAGTCATCAAACAAGTGCATCTGGAACGTATAGAATGAAGATATGACCGGTAAGGAGCAACATCATCATTGGAACGTGGAGAACCCACATAAATACTATTAGTAGGTCATATTTTTTTCGATTTAATTTTGATCAAATTCTCTTTCATGATGCCTAGATATCCAGTATAATTTAATCAAGACCATTTCGAACCTATTGACCGTAAATCTGAGTTTTTGTGCATCTCAAAATCCTTCATAGGAGAATCCATGAGGTTAAGACTTCTGAACTATCTCTTTGACGTATGGGAGCTACTTAACTATCAAAAAGGGAACATCGTCCTTAATTATATATTCTGCAGGATCCATAATTACTATTGTGGAGATACTTGATTATATCTACAATTACGATTCACATATTATTCATATATTCGGTAAGATTCATAACTTACAATCACTCCCTAAACATGCACCAGATGTGGTTTTGGTTAGACAAGTCTTGTCTTCCCGAGCTTTTGGGGTTACTGTGGACTTGTTAAGAGGATTAAAACTTGTCTACTCTCTTAGAAGTTCACCCCTTTTTAAAATAGGAATTAGAAGAGACTGTTTTTAAAGCATCTTTAAACTTGAAAAGTAATTTCTGATTTTTTTTTTCATATAAACTAAGAAAATTCTCATAATATAATTAATCTTAACGTTCGAAAAATTTAATTTCGTAAAATAATGAAAAGAAAATTGAAAATCATTCGTGTGGTTTTACTAGAAATACAATAAAATTTAGTAATATTATTTAGCATCATTGACGTTACAACACTAGTTTAGGTGGCACTAAGAGCCATTAATAAAATGTACAATTAACTGAATCACATAATTTGAACATATCATATAATGACACATACACTAATACTATAGAACATTATTCAATAAAATTACTAAAATTGGGTCGTTGGGTCAGTTGCTGCCTTCAACGTTTCTTGTTCCTAGAAGGAACATTGGGGACAAAAATATAAATGGCTATCGTCTCGGAAGCAAAAAAAAAAAAAAAGAGAATTGCATTGTCGGTCACCAACCTTAATAAATTACTGCTACTAGGTCCCCAAATTTTCAAAAAGTTCATGTTGATTCTCAACATTTAATTTTATTATATTGTTTTAAAACTTGGGAACAAATTTATGTCGAATGGTAAAGTTGGGGGACCATTTCTACAATATTCCTAAACAATAAAAATATAAAGACATATTGCTCTATGCCAAATGCATGTCATTATTAATTTTTTCAATAAAAGCGGAACCAAAATGGTCAATGTACTACGTCTTTCACATGCCAATACCTAGATTCAAGTAATAATATAATTAAATATTTCATTTTTCAATTAAAGGTGTTTTTGAGATTTGGAGCACATGTGACAATATAATAGAAGTAAGAAAAATGAATTATACCGAAGAATCCAAATTATGGTCATCCTCATCGTGCTGGTGATCATTGGTGGAGTGAGTCCGCTACTTCAAGTGATCTGATACATAGTTGAAATGTGGATAAAAGGAAGAAGATAATTTGCTGAACCAATATTGATTAATTGAGATGATTGCAAATATATAATACATAGCTATTGATACAAGAAGGATCTAGAAAGTATAGCTGTTAAGTGGTTCCTTAATTCAAGGATCATGTTGGAATATTTCTATAACAATATGTTGGTCCAATAATCAGCAATACACCGGTGATGACAGCAAGGCTGGAATGCTGGTAAAACATTTGTGAGTTGGAGTGATGAAGTGGAGAGCGATGAATTAATAATATCAATTCTTAACACCCCCCTTCAAGCTGGACGGTGCACAAGTGACGCACGACTTGTCCTTTAAGAAGAGAAACCTGGAGTGATTTAGCCCCTTTGTCAGCAAGTCTGCAATTTGATCTGAAGTGGATATATATTTCACTTAAAGTTTTCTTGCTAGCACCTTGTCTCTGATGAAGCGGATGTCTAATTATATGTGTTTTGTTCTGGCGTAATAAACTAGATTGCAAGCAAGTGCTCCTGCACTCTTGTTATCACACCACAAGGTTGGAACTTCAGCCAATGGAAGCTCAAGTTCTTGAAACAATGATTGAATCCATGAAATTTCTGAAGCAGTTGAGGCAAACGCTCTGTATTCGGATTCCGTACTTGAGCGAGCGACCACATGCTACTTCTTGGAGGACCAAGATATAAGATTTTCACCTAAATAGATGCAATATCCTGTTGTAGATCTTCTATCATCAAGGCAAGAAGCCCAGCCAGCATCTGAGTAACCATTTAGGCTCAATCTGTCATTTCTTTGGATCCATAAGCCGTGATTTATGGTGCCTTTAAGATATCTCAGAACTTTCTTCAGAGCTTGCTAGTGAATAGAAGTTGGAAATTGCAGGAATTGGCTCAACTTGTTGATGGGGAAGGTAATATCTGGTCTTATATGTGAAAGGTATTGCAAAGTCCCAACTGTACTTCTATAAACTGATGCTTCTACCTACCAGCATTTCACCATCAGTTTTGGAGATGGTTCTACCAGCAGGGATATGTGTAGGACAAGGTTTAACGTTTTCAAGTTCAAATCTTTTAAGCGAGTCAGTAATGTATCTAAGATTGAATGAGGTGAATCCCAGAGTCATGCCATATAACTTCAACCCCAAGAAAGTGATGCAATTTTCTCATATCTTTAAAGGCAAATTTCTTATTGAGTGAGCTTATGAAGCTTTATATCAGGTCTTCATCATTGCCAGTTATAACGATATCATCTACGTAAATGAGAGCAAAGGTTACCTGCTGTTCTGTCTTAAAATAAAACAATGATGTATCTGCTATAGACTGTTTGAACTTCCAGCCCAAAAATGTGACCTTCAGCTTATCATACCATGCCCTGGGAGCCTGTTTTAATCCATAGAGGGCCTTTTCGAGTTTGCATACATGCATGGTTTGGTTTTGTTTCATCGACAAAGCCCTCGGGTTGATTCATATAGACAGTTTTTTCAAGTTCACCATTGAGGAAATCGTTGTTTATAGCTACATATCTAATGGTCCATTCCTTAGCGACTGCCAGGGTAAGTATGATTCTCAGGGTAGATGTTTTGATCACAGGACTGAAGGTCTCATAGTAGTCAACTCCAGGGGCTTGATGGAATCCTTTTGCCACCAGCCTGGCTTTGTACCTTTGAATTGATCCATCAGCATTTCGTTTGATCCTGAAGACCCATTTATTTCCTACTATGTTATAAGTAGGTAGTGCAGGAAGAAGCTTCCAGGTTTTTGTCTTGGCCAAGGCATTGAGTTCCTCTTCCATGGCTCGTTTCCAATTTGCATTCACCATTGCTTCTTTTACACACTTGGGTTCTGATGGATTTAGATTACTTTCAGTTGGGTTTCCCAGATAGATTTTTGGTTTGAATACTCTTGCTTTTCCTCTGGTGACCATTTGGTGTTGATTTTGAATTCTTAGTCTTTCTTGAATCTGATTACCTTGAAACTGATTTTCTCCTACTTCTTGAGTAGTTTGATTGTTCTTAGAATTCTGCAGTACGTCAACTACTGATTCTGTAGATTCTGATTGATCACAGCCTTCAGCTTCAATTCTGTCCACCTCACTTTGACTGTCATTAGGAAGATCATCTATTTGTTGATTGTTACCGGAGTCAGATAGCAGGTGATGCTGGCCAGAAGCTGCTTTAGGTTGAGCTGTATCAATAGGACCTTCAAAACATTTGTTTGGATCAGATGGAAAGTAAGAATAAGGGACAATTATTTCAGATGCCTCTCAGACTGAGATTGATTTTTGAATAAAGACTCAAAATGAAATTCAAGTTCATTGAAAATGACGTATCTAGAAATGTACAATCTGTCTGAAGAATCAGACATTTGTAACCTTTGTGAGCATCACTGTAGCCTAGGAAGACACACTTTGTTGAATGAAAACCCAAACTTGTGTTTTTGGTATGGCCTCAAGCAAGGATAGCAAGAGCATCCAAAGGCTTTCAGTGCATTGCAATTTGGTTCCTTTTTGTAAAGGGTTTGAAAGGGAGATTGTTGTTTCAAAGTAGAAGTAGGTAGTCTATTTATGAGGTATGTTGTTGTTTGAAAGGAATCCCACCAATATTTTAGAGGTAACTGAGCCTGAGCTAATAGTGTTAGACCTGTCTCAGTTGTGTGCCTATGCTTTCTCTCTATTCGGCCATTTTGGGCTGAGGTATCTGGGCATGAACGCCTAAATTTTATCCACTCTTGTGTGAGGAAGCTAGTGAAGGTTCTGAATCCCCCCCCCCCCCCTCCCTCATCCCCAATCAGCCTGCAAGGCCTTTATCTTGTGGTTTAATTTGTTCTCAACAAGTTTTTTGAACTGGCAAAATACCTTTAGTGCCTCTGATTTCAATTTTAGAGGATAAATCCAGGTAAACTTGTTGTAAACGTCTAGGAAAGTTATGTAGTATTTAAAACCTAAAGTTGATAAAATAGGAGCAGGTCCCCAAATATCAGTAAACACCAATTCGAGAGGTGTTTCAGCATGTGATGAAGATAGAGGCAATGGAAGTAGATGAGATTTGCCAAGTTGACATGCATTGCAGAATGATTTGATGGTATTTTCTTCAATTTTCAGGTTGCAGAAGGACAATTATATCACTTGCTCCTGAAGAGCACGATTTATAATTTTCAATATTTCAGAAGAATATTAATATATTACTTTTGAAAAATAGATAACAAAATACAAAGTTCTCTCGAATTAGCACACATTTCAAAAAAAATATCATGTGTAATTTATGAATACTGATTACTATATGATTATATAATGTTTAATATCATGTGTAATTTAGCACACTTATGTTGAATATTGATTACTGTATGATTATATAATGTTTAATCATATTCTTCAAAATTAAATAATTGAATTATATTTTACATTAAACCAGAAGTTCAATTTGATTGGTATGACCAAATAGATCATCGATGGATCAACAATGATGTGAAATTAAAAATTCAAATGTACATTAAACGAAAAATCAGAAAATTCTTCAATCTAATGAATTCCTATATCCTATTTGTTATCTTTATCGAAGATTCATCATTAAACATTAATAGTTAAAATATGGATTGAATTTTCTATATTTCTGAAAATTAATTAGAATGATAAATGGGCCCCATTATCTTCAACTTGACCATCTAAATATTTTTTGTTTATAATAGATTTGATACAAATACTAGATGATTGCATGATGTTCACAATCTGAAGTTGTGAATTACTTTATTATCATAATTTTCAGATTATATAATCAAGGTTATGTCTTGTTAATGCTAGTGGGCATAAATCTCAACATCTTAATAAACGTTAGTAGGAATGTCGATAAATGATTTAACATTATTGCTTATTAAATGTCTTCATTAATTTAATTGAGAAAAAAAGTACTTCTCATTTCTATATATGGAATACTATTACGCATTATGCCAATATTATAGTTCTCCATACTTTAATTGGCTTATGGTCAGAGCCTAATTTTTTCATCTAATTATTTTGTTAGTGCAGTAGATATAAATTAATCCATCATAATGCTCTAAGATGAAAAATAAAGAATACTGGGGATAAATGAGTAGTTTGAATCCTTATATAATATCTCAAATCATAACGGGTGATATTTTATAAAGTGGTTTGCTAATTAAAAATTGGTTGGACAATTTTCTCAGCATTAAGAGAGAGGAATTAAGAAGCTAAAAATAATGTACAAAAATATCATTATCTAAATTCTCGCAAAAATAATTCGAATCAGAAATTCGAAAGATAATTTATTTAAATGCATTTATTGACCAAAGAGATCAATAATATCTCACACACCACTTTATATGCTCCAATTCGAATTAATGTTTTGGAGGATAATTAGTTAATGTTATATTTGACGGCACGTCTGAAGTGTGATAATATTTAATTCTAATATAAAATCTTCAAAAGAGAAATGAAGAATATAAAAAAGATGATTCAATTTAGGAGGCGTATACTTTTTGAAAGTATATAAACAAAACAAGTTATCAAATCCCGTAAGAGGTTCACGTACCTAAAATAATGAAAATTGAGACATCTCAATAAGTTAGTCATTATGAAAAAAAAAAAAGTAGAATTAAAAAAAAAAAGTTATTGACAATATTTTTGCACATGATGTATTGCATTATATTATGAATAACGTGAAATCGAAATAAACTCGTTGAAACATATTGATCGAAGTAATGATTAGCCAAATAAAATGACGTGATTGTACTAAAATTGAATTTACTAGAGAAACTTGAAGTTTCTGAATGAAATCCCAGTAAAATTAAACTTACTAGAAAAATCTAAAGTTTCTGTATCTATAGTCTGAACACATAAATATCTATACTCTTGCAAAATGAAAATGAAAAAAAAAAAAAAAAAGTAAAGTCGTAATATGAAATGTATGAATCTTTACAAAATGAATTTTAAGAAAACTTTTATAAATAGATAAAATATCATGTGGTGGATGTAATTACAAGTCTCTATTTCATTAGCGTGGCAAACATAAAATTTGATATGCATGTAGCAAGTGGGATTATAGATAATTTATTTTGTTTGGTTTGGTTTTTGATACTATCTTGAAAGGATTTAATATGCTTGAAGTATAATTCAGGTGATATTATCATGTGAGTGAGTAAATACACATTGTATTCTTTTTGCCTCTACCGAGATTTTGTCTCATTGGGTTTTCCTGATAAGGTTTTTAATGATACAACATTTGTGACGTATTCAAAAGAATAAATGTATTATTTTTCTTTCATTAGGATTTTTCTCAAAGTACTTTTCCTAGTAAGACTTTAACGAGACATATTTTTTTGCATAATGAATGTCCATAACCTAAAAGACAATTTACCTTCAAAATAATATTTTAATATGTATGAAACTCTTGAAGAGATCAGTAAGAGCTATTTTTTGAATCACCATGTTATACTGTCATCAAGTTTTGTCCCAATGAATTTTTTTTGAAGACATTGACATACAAGACATCAATATTGAAGACATTGACATACAAGGCATGGATCACTTGATACAAGAATTAAAATCAGGGGAAGTAGTTGTACTCTTTTTCCTTCAATCAAGTTTTGTCTTGTTGATTCTCTTGACATGGTTTTAACGAGGCAACCGTTTATTATTTCAAATTATTTGTACTCTTTTTTTATTTGTTTGCATTTTGGTCCCATTGAGTTTTTGTTAAACATTGTTTCAACGAGTCATATATTTTGTAATGTTTTTGTTAAATGGTAAGTTTACTAATGAGTGTTGTAAATAGTAAGTTTATGAATGAATGACAATTGTACCAGTGCAACCCTAGAAATTATCCCTATTCCTTCCCTATAACTATGGAACTTTGGTTGTCCCAAGAGACAAAATCCCACATTTCTTAGGTAGAAGCAAATGTAGAAAAAGAACAAGCAAATAGTGGTTGAAAGCAGTTTGTTAGTCTCAATCTTGGGCAAATCTTTTTTGCAGTAGGAAATTCGTCATCAATAAAATACATAAAAGTCTATTGACTTATCTTATTCTTCACTCTTTTTTTCTCTAATTTATAACAACGGATTATATATAGTGTTCATTTAGCATAGATTATATTTTAATTTTTTAAAATTTGCTCATTTTATTTATATGTAGTAGTACTCTTTTGAATTATGTTTAGATAAATTATATACATAATGTTTAGTTTAATAAAATAATTATTTATAGAGACGACACCAGAGATATCCTTTAATTTTATAACTACATAATATCCACCGTCACACATTTAAAAAGATCACATTAACCTCTTTTATTTCTAGTTTTGAGCATAATATTTAGGCATGTGCATGGTTCGAGTTGGTTTGGTTTTGAATTCAACCCATAACCGAAACCGACTTAATCGGTTTGGATAAATTTCAAACCAAACCAACCCAATCCAATCAATGAAACTGAACCAAACCAACCCAAATCGGTTTGGGTCGGTTTGGTTTGATTAATCGGTTTAGACATTGGTGTGAACTAAAAAAGATTACATATTTATTTTAGGTTAAAAACTTTGTATATTTTTGCTTGGGTATCAATAATATATATAATAAAAATGGTAGTGAGTTGATTTGATCAAAATTATCGTATATATCTGATAGTTACCAACAAACAATTATACCAAAAATGAAAAGCAATGATACAATCTAAATTTGAAATTTATAATAAACACTTCTTCTTGCTTTCTTTTCTTTTGAAATTTGGAGTTTTGGTAGAAAAACGTAGACGGTAAATAAATTATTTAAGAAAGAATTATATTTGTGTTTTTATTTTTTTAAAAATAGTTTAAGAAGATGAAATTTAAAATGAAAAAAAATAAAAAATAAATGTATTTGCGGGTTGGATCGGTTAATTGATGGTTTGGTTGCTTAACCTGCAACCAACCCAACTCGACTTTATAATGGTTAAAATTAACCGAACCAAACCCATTTTTGGTTAAAACCAATCCAAACTGACCCGACTCGGTTTGGTTCGTTCGGTCGGTTTAATCGATTTTTCTATTTTTTTTGTCCACCCCTAATAACATTCATTATATAATCACTTTTTTGAGTTCTATTTCATCTAAAATGGGGCTGATATACCTAAAAGACCATGATCAACAAAAGAACAAGTTTTCTAAAATTAATTGCAGTTAATTTGCTCAAAGATGATAATAGTTCCCTGAATTGCTCAACCATGAGACCACGAATTTGTCTAGGCCCTTGAATTGTTTGAGTCGCCTCTGGATGAAATAAAATGAACTCGTCTACATGGGTTTGTTAAAAGAAAAGTAAAAATAGTATACATTTGGTTATCTAGTTTTTCTGTTCAATTATTTCTTTTATTTATAAATATATAATTATTATAAACAATTACTGTTGTATAAAAATTTCGGGTTTTATTTCCGAATTATTTTGATTTATATACTGTTCACTTTTCCCTATATTTCCTTAATATCCTTATAAGATATTATTTAATTTTGATATGTTATTTTTATTGTAAATTAATTATTATTTTCAAATGACCATTGTATCTCTACAACCTTTATTATAACCTATAACTATGAGGCATTAGTTCAAGGGAAAATTGCGGCCGCGGTCCCAAACCTTTCATTTTGTTGCAGATTACACCCAAACCTTTAATTTTTGCAGCCGAAGTCCCAAACCTTTATATGTAATAGCAGCGTCGGTCCCAAACATTTACTTGTTGCGGTAGAAGTCCCAAATATTTGTACATAATTGCAGCGTCGGTCCCAAACCTTTGTATGTAATTGCAGCGTCGGTCCCAAGCCGTGAATTCCGTCCGTAAAACCGTTAGTCAACGTTGAAACAGTAATTTTGACTCGGAAAAATTACGACACGGTCCCAAACCTTTCATTTTGTTGCAGATTACACCCAAACCTTTCATTTTTGCGGCCGAAGTCCCAAACCTTTATATGTAATTGCATAATTGGTCCATTTCCAGCTTTTTTTTTTTTTTTTTTTACAATGGAAACAAATTTCATAACCAATTATTAAAAAAAAAAATCTTTAATGAACAATTTTCATATAAAACGAAGTCAAACGAACACTAAACTTTGATGAAAAAATAGTTTTTGAGCAAATTTTTTTTTTTTAATTTTTGGCAATGGTAACAAATTTCATAACCAATTGTAAAAAAAAAAAAAATCACTTTGATGGACAATTTTCATGTAAAATAAAGTCAAACGTGAACAAAAAAAAAATCTAAAATTTCAAAATTTTTCCGGGAGGAAAATTATACGAATCAAACACATTTAATTAACAATTCCCTAGAAAATGATTTTTAGGCAATTACTTTCCCTGAAATTCATTTTCTTTCCACCAATTTTCCACAATTGCAATCAAACGGAATCTAATTTTGACTCAAATGATAACTTAATTGATGCGCAAAATTGTCAAAACAAGTTATTAAAAAAATGTTTTTCTTCTTCAAATCACTTTAATAGACATATTTTACATGACAATTGTCCATTAAAGTTTTTTTTTTTTTTTTTTTTTTTTTTTTGCAATTGGTTATGAAATTTGTTACCATTGCCAAAAAGTTAAAAAAAAAAAAAATTTGCTCAAAAACTATTTTTTCATCAAAGTTTAGTGTTCGTTTGACTTCGTTTTATATGAAAATTGTTCATTAAAGTGATTTTTTTTTTTTTTTTTTTTTTTACAATTGGTTATGAAATTTGTTTCCATTGCAAAAAAAAAAAAGAGCTGGAAATGGACCAACGCTGCAATTACATATAAAGGTTTGGGACTTCGGCCGCAAAAATGAAAGGTTTGGGTGTAATCTGCAACAAAATGAAAGGTTTGGGACCGGTGATGTAATTTTTTCCGAGTCAAAATTACTGTTTCAACGTTGACTAACGGTTTTACGGACGGAATTCACGGCTTGGGACCGACGCTGCAATTACATACAAAGGTTTGGGACCGACGCTGCAATTATGTACAAAGATTTGGGACTTCTACCGCAACAAGTAAATGTTTGGGACCGACGCTGCTATTACATATAAAGGTTTGGGACTTCGGCTGCAAAAATTAAAGGTTTGGGTGTAATCTGCAACAAAATGAAAGGTTTGGGACCGCGGCCGCAATTTTCCCTTAGTTCAATAAAACATAGTCTGCTACTTCAAGTGACTCAATAGGATGGATTGACCTATTTCCTAGTTTTCGAGGACCAAAACTTCAACTTACACAAGAGTTTTGATCCTCTCCTCCACTCTATTTTTTTATCAAGTTATACTTTGTTATAAAATATCACCATGTTTTTCATTCAATATATATGAACTACATATTCGAAGTTATCTATATATGTCAAATATGAAGTACCTTTAAGATTTGTGAATTTATTGAAGTTTTATAGATATGTTGAACCTAAAATTCAAGTAAGCTCCCGTTTGGCACCCATTTTTTTCTCATTCTCATTCTCATTTTTTTCTCTTTCTTCATTTCAACCACACATTCTATCAATAAAATAATATTACACATAAACCTAAAAATTCTTCTTACTTTTTAACCACACATTCTTCCATCAATCACTATTCAAAAACACATTCTTTCACAAAAATGGGTGTCAAACACCCCCTAAGTTTGTTTTTACAAATATTATTTTTATTTTATTTTGTAAGATATTGAATGTATCTGAGGAGGGGAGATGAAAACCCTCGCTTATACAGAATATCATCTTGTAAAACGAAATGTGCAGCTCTCCTTCGAAGTCGTCGTGCTTCGATTTCATTGTCTGGTAAGGTCTGCTCTTTCAAATAAGTCAGGATCCGTAAAACAAAATTATATAGTGAATGTTTCAGTGCCCATAAACAAATTAGTTGATAAAGCTGACATTTAAGTAGCAAGCAGAGCAAGAATTCTTCATACATAACGGCTTTCATGAGTGGTTCGCCACAATAAATGCAGGCAACTATAATAGTACAATACACACTGGGTTCATAAGAGGGCTGCTGCTTGTACAGTCCTTAATGGACGGTACATTTTACAGCCCACACTATCAGTGTGGGCTGTAAAATGTACCGTCCATTAAGGACTGTACAAGGGGAAAATTTTGGGTTCATAAATACTAATTTGTACATTCAATTAATTGTTTTTCGCTTTTTTCCCTTGCCCAACTGTGAATTTCAGGCACAATCACTTTAGCCTTCATACTTTTGGTGGTGTTGGTGGGTCGGGTTGGTAAAGTCTTAATTTGGTGATGCAACAATGCAGTAATGGTGGAAATGTACACAAATCAAGATTTTAATAAAAACCCATATAAAAGATTTAGATAAACATAGGAAAAGAAATATAAATATATTTATATATAGAGAGATACACAGATATGCTTACTTACACAGGCATAATCACACGTGAGATAAAAAATATATTTTTTTTAACAGGAAATTTTTTGATAAATAGGTGGCAGGACAAACTTAAATGCACAACTACTGTCTGTGAACCACCACCTTTTGTGCAATTTAAAATTTAGAAATTCACACCATATACAGATGATAGAGAAGAGACGCAAAGAATTGGAGAATAATTAATGTGAAGGCGAAAAAGGACAATTGCTTTCTTGATGATGCAGAGTCTGAGTCCCTTTATGTAAAAAAGCTAAATACAGAATTAAGTATGGCAGAACACAGTTACACAGACAAATTTGGGTAGTTGAGACTTGAATTTGAAATAATGATATCAGACTCTTATTGACTAATACTAGTGAGAAGCACGTCTCTTGCACGTGCCATAATGTAGTTAACTACGTAATAGCGTAGGTATTAAAATAAAATATTTATGTCAGACATTAGTTACATAAAATTTTCTTATAAATTACTAAATGTTTCGAGACAATATTAAATGTGGAGATGAAAAAAATTACACCCACAGTTATCGAAGAAATCGAGGCTCATCTTCCACCACAACCTCAAGTTATCGAAAAATATTTTCTTAAGAATCTCCGATAGAACATTCATTGTCAATTACTTCATAAACCCCTAATCAATTTTTAAACAAAAGAACAGGAAAAAAAACTCAAAATAAATAACTAATAAACCCAAAGAAATTGAAAAAAACTAATCAAACGTAAAAAAAAAAAAAAAAAAAGGCTTAGGCGAGTCGACCCATAAAGCCATTTTTATATTTTAATAATCGACAATATATTTATTATTATCACATTTTAAGTTTTTTTAAAAATTTTGAAATCGATCCAAATGGATATTCATATCGTGAAATATCGAATCAAATGAAAAATTGTAGGAAAATAAAGTTTGAAAAAAAAAAAGACATTGGAATGAGATTGTGATTGAAAAGAAACATAAACAATTACGATTTTACGTTTCACAATTAATGTAAAATTATTTTGATATTTAAACTTTATCGATCATATATTTATCATGGCCGCACTTCAACGTTTCCAACAAATTTTAAATCCCTTAAAACGAATATATGTAACTTAAAATACCAAAAAAAGAAAAAAAAAAAAAGGTTAGCCTAGCCGAGCCATAAAGCCATTTGGTATGGCTAGGCTGTAAACAAAATTAATCAAAGGAAAAAAAAAAAAAATTAGCCGAGCAGAGCCATGAAGCAGTTTGGCTTGGCTCAGTTCACGGCTTGTGAACAGTAGAGGCAAAGTACTGAGCCGAGCCGAGCCGAGCCATAAAGCCATATGGTATGACTCGGCTGTAAACAAAATTAATCAAAGGAACAAAAAAAATTATCCGAGCCAAGCCATAAAGCCGTTTGGCTCGGCTCGGCTCGGCTCGGCTCAGTTAGAGGCTTGTGAACAGTAGAGGCAAAGTGCCTCTTTTATATTTAGTTAGAAATGCACCGACACTAATTTCTCAAAAAATAATTCAACTGACGTTGTTGACTCCAGGCGGAGGATGCCATTGCCAAAGACTTGGAAGCCATGCAGAGACCGCATTGTAACTGACTAAATTAAAACTAAGCCCCTGTTTGGTCCCCATTATTTGGCATTTTTGATAGTTGAAAATTTTTGGAATAGTGATTGATGGAAGAATGTGTGGTGGAAAAGTAATGAAAAGTTTTAGATTTGTGTGTAATATTATTTCATTTGATAAATGTGTGGTTGTAATGAAGAGAGAGAAAAATTTAATGTAATGTAATTTAATTTAATGGGGGCCAAACAATAAACATAATTGTTGACATCGAAAAATGGCTCGGACACGTGACCAACAGAATAAGTCTTTACGTCAGCTTCTCTCTGCACACGATAGCACACCGTTAGTCACTCGTGGCCTTTTTCGGTGGGGTTGGAAGGGGCCGCAAACACTCCAACGGTCAAGTCAGTGTTTCAGCTAATCAGAAAGTTATGTCCGGCGACGAAGTGGTCACCAGGATGTTTGGCTATATGTCGAAAGTTATGATGTAAGGCTAGCAAAATTCGGATCCCTTACTCTTACCAGTATGGAGGTATTTATATTAGGAAAGGGAAGAGGTGGACCATTGGATGAAGGGGTACGTGTCTTCAGATCCCGTATGAGTCGGCATCTATAGGCGTCAATCCGTCAATCTGACGCCAGGCAGAATAGTGATTATTCTGCAAGCTAGTTCTACCACCAATTCACAGGGAAGAACACAAGATTAGCGCAAAAAAAAAAAAAAAAAAAAAAAAAAAAAAATTAGAGAAAACATCTCTGAAGTTTAAAGAGTTTTATTATATCACGCAATGATCAAAATAAGTCCACAAGCCGGACTTTATAGCAAAAATTCGAATTTTACCAAAATTGGCAAAATTCCAAAAATCACGCCAAACAAAAATATGGAATAAAATAAGTAGTCTGCAAAAAATCTAGTCCAAATCGGGTTAAAAATCATCTCCTAACATGCAATTGAAATATTACCAAAAATAGCATTATTTAACTAAAAATAGCAATTCGAAAGGGAAAATATCGGAATATGAGGTTGAAAACGGCACACGCCATGCGCGCCGAAACAAGCTTTTCGGATTGTGGTCATAATCCCGATTCTGATAACCGTATTTAAAGTTATGACCAAATTGCTGAAACACGGCTCAATTACCAAAGTTACGCGATCACTTGCCATCCTTGCGCCAATCTGCCAACTCGTGATACTTTAGAGCCATTAACGTATTATCTGACAACTCAGCATCTGACTCAGACCCTTCTGCATCAGTCGCCCCGGGTTGGAAAGAACTCGTCCTCGAGTTCGGGTTAGTGTCATCAGAATCCACAAAACAAGGATTTAGGTGTTTCACATTAAAGACATCAGAGGTCCTCAAGTGACTTGGAAGGTGCAACCTGTAAGCATTATCGTTGATCTTCTGTAGTATCTCACAAGGCCCAATCTTTCTGTCCTTAAGCTTATTATACTCACCAACAAGAAAACGATCACACGTTAAAACACCCCAGACAAAATCACCTATAAAGAACCTGACGACGATGACTGTCAACCCGAGCCTTGTACTTGGTGTTGTTCTCATGAATTGCCAACTTCACTTACTTATGGATACCCCGAGGATGCTCTGCCATCTCATCTGCCTTAAGACTGAAACGTCCTACACGTGGAATAGAGACCAAATCCAGCACCCCGATGGGTTGTGACCATAGACAATCTGAAATGGAATGAAGCCAGTAGTTCTGTTTGTCGTCCTGTTAAAGGAAAATTCTACTTAAGGTAACGCTAAATCCCACTGCTTCGGCTTAGTTCCTTCTAAACATCTCAAAAGGTTGCCTAAACTCCGGTTCACTACTTCGTTCTGACCATCTATCTGGGGGAAATAGGCGCTACTAAAATTCAATTGTGTCCCCAGCCGTCCCCACAAACTCTTCGAGAAATGACTGATGAACTTTGTATCACAATCTGAAGTGATAGATCGAAGAACACCATACAAATGCACAATCTCCCGAAAATAAAGATGGACAATCCGAGTAGCATCCATAGTCTTCCTACAAGCTATAAAATGGGCAATCTTCGAAAATCTGTGAACCACAACAAGGATAGAATCTGTGGCTCATTGGGTACGAGGTTAACCCAACACAAAATCCATGCTGACATCGAACCAATGAGCTTCAGGAATAGGTAAGGGAGTGTACAGGCCCACATTGGTGAGAACCCCTTTAGACCGCTGACAAACATAACAACGGTTCAATAATGCGCAACATCACTGGTCAACTTGGGTCAATAAAAGTTAGAAAAGATAAGGGCCAATGTTTTATCTCGGCCAAAGTGCCCATCATTATGAAGTTCATTGATAATTTGCTGTCTCAATGAACAATCCAGAATGCACAACTGTAATCTACGAAACGGATAGTCATTATGAAAAATAAAATCATGACGATGGCCATTAGTTACCTCTTGAAATATACTGCCGAATGAAGGATCATCTGTATACATATCCGGAAAAGTCTCAAAGCCTATAACTCTAGTACTAGTAGTGGTGATGAGCATAGTACGATGACTCAATGCATCTGCGACGCTATTTAGGCTCCCTGCTTGGTGCCTGAGTGTAAAGATGACCTCCTGCAAGTACGCCATCCACATGGCGTGTCGTCTACTCAGCTTATGTTGACTATTAATGTACTTCAGGGCCTCATGATCAATAAATAGAATGAGCTCCTTTTATACTTGATAGTGACGCCAATGCTTTGGGGACTGAACTATGGAATAGAATTCGAGGTCATATGTGGAATAGTTTTTCTTGGATCCCAAGAACTTCTCACTAAAGAAATCAATCGGCCGCCTTGACTGACTCAGAACACCTCTAATGCCAACTCCAAATGCATCACAATTGACCTCGAACACCTTGTCAAAATCAGGGAGTGCCAAGACTGGTGCTTTGGTCATCTTCTATTTGACTAATTGAAAACTGGCTTCTACTTCCTCAGACCATTTGAAATCACGTCCCTTAAGACATTCTGTGATAGGAGCAATCAAAGTGCTGAAGTTTCTGATGAACCGTCGATAGAATGATGCTAACCCATGGAAACTCCCAACATCGTGCAAGTTTCTGGGTTTAGGCCATTCCAAGACTGCATCTATCTTTGACTGATCTGCATGAACACCATCAGCAGACATAACGAAACCAAGGAAAGTTACAGAAGTAGTGAAAAATGAACACTTCTTCTGATTGACAAATAAGCATTCCCTTTTGAGCATCTCAAAAACAAAGCAAAGATGATCAAAGTGTGAGGCCCTTGTCGGACTATAAATGAAGATATCGTCGAAATATACCACGATGAATTTTCCCATAAAAGGTCGCAAGACCGGGTGCATAAACCGTATGAACGTACTGGGAACATTGGATAGCCCAAAAGGCATGACCATCCACTCATATAAACCGTGTTGCGTTTTAAAAGCCGTCTTCCATTCTCGCTCAGATGGATTTGGACGATGCATTGTTGGGATTTAACAAGATTCCAACAACTTGAAATTAGAAGGAGAAACAATGTAGGGATCAGAAGGTCCTATCATAAATTATTCATCATCTTTTAAATAACAATCTTCAGGATGTTTTGAAGGAGAAGTCCGTCGCTGCGTTATAGTTAAAATTGGAGCAATTGTGTATGACAAGAGTCTTACTAGCAAACTGCACTTGAAGTGCCTTCATTCTTATCGTATCACAGAAGGTACAACGAGCGAGAAATACATGCGTGCTTTGCTTTTTGACAAGCTTGGTCGTGATCCGCCTCCACTATCGTAGATTGCGCGAATTTGTAAAACTTAATCCACGTACGTGGTCTTTTGAATTTTTTTTGTAATGCACACATATACAAACTAGGGTGCAGTCTTTTGTAAATATTGGATTGATAGTTTTTGGTATAGTCTTCCAAGAGCAGGAGGTATTTTTAGAAAATGATTGGCTTTTGTTGATGGATTTTACAGCCCAACTGATGTATGTGTTATGATTGAATATCAAAGTGAAATGTTCCAAAATGTTGGGATTTTTGCAGTTGGTAGGGTTTGATGGTTGGATAACTCTTGGAACAGAACCACCCATGTTGAGAAATGAAGCTCAATTTCTGGGAGAGAAGGTGTGATGGGAATTTTAGTAGTGCATGTTCCAATGCCATGTTTTTTCCTAATTTTTGTATATTCGTTTTATTTTTGAAAACTGCTAATATTACCTTGATTGTATACATTTCATCCTTCCACAGAAATCAGCTCCCGGGTTGAGTCAGTGGAGTTTGAATACAATCAAGTTGATTGTGCAATTTGCCTAGGACAATTGATTATTTAAACCACTATGACAAGCTCAAACCAAGATTTGTTCTTAGGTGTACTTTGAGAAGCTCCCATTTCTTTCCATTGCCAAAAGTAGAGTTTCGAGAAATCAGCATAGACAGACGGGTGTTAGTGCTAGTAAATCTATCATTTTGTGCCTTACGAACGACCTTTTTCGACCAAATTCTATCATTTAACGTTGAAGAATTTTACTAGGTTGAAACATTATTTTTCTTACACTATTCAATGTTAAACCATTGTTTTGTATTATCTTTTGTTCATGGTTTCTTGGAAATTATAAATTGCTATAAAACACCAATAGTTGGGAAAAAAAATTTCATGGAAAACAAAGCTTATCAAACAACTAAAAATGGAAAAAATCATAATTTTCCATGGAAAACAAATGCAATCAAACATCAAAAGATGGAAAATATCAACATTTTCTAGGTGGAAAATTATACCAATCAAACGCAACTAATTGACATTTCTCAGGAAAACAAGTTCTAGGCAATTATTTTCCCTAGAATTCATTTTCTCTCCACCCAAATTTCCAAGGTGCAATCAAACGGACCCTAAGAGAATATCTAAAAAAGATACTCTCAATTTTAAAGAGTTAATATTTAAAAGTAAGCTCCAATAGACAATTTATTCTAACTTTTTAAAAGTAAATAGAGAGTTGTTATGACTCTCCAAATTTGGTGAGTCAAACTCAATTCTGTTTTTACTTTAAAATGATTGCATTTAATGAGTCACAAATTTCAATATTCTATTTTTTAAAAATTATTCAAATCTTATTTGAATTGATTGAGCATTGACATATAAAAAAACATGTTAAAAAATACGTGAATAAATCAATAACAGTTTATTGAAAAAAATAAAAATAAAGAGACAAATAAGTAGCATTGTTATGTTTACAAAAGATGTTCTTTATAAATAAAAAGTTTTTTTGGAGATACTTTTATTTTACGTTCTTTAGAAAAACATTTTTCATTTGAAAGTATCACATCCATACATGAATTAACTTTCATAATCAAAAATTAAAGTAATAATTCATTTGGTAAACAAAGTGCCTTTGTGACAATAATATAACAACATTAATTACGGGGACTGTACGTGAACTTTGTTTGAATAGTACATCAGCAATAAAACATTACATTAGTATTATTCAATACTACTTATTGACGCCGGACAGAATAGTGATTATTCTGCAGGCTGGAACCAATTGACAAATACAGAGAAGAACGCAAGAGAAACACCAAGAGAAACGAGAAAATTCTTTATTATTCAACAACTGAACGAAAATAACCCACAAGGCGGGTTAAGTAGCTAGAAAATATTAATTATCGGAATTTTGCCAAAAATAGCAAAATTCTATTATTCATACCAAAACGAAATACGTAATGAAAGGAAGAAGATCCCAAAAATTTGGCTAAATTTGAGATCGTAATCTATGTCAAAAAGAAAATCGAAATATTAATAAAAATGGCAAAAAAATAACTTAAATTGATGATTTGGACGGGAAAACAGCTGAATTTGGCCTCGAAACCGATGCACACCGAGCATAGCTGGGTGCCCACGACGTGCGCGCCTGAAAAAGCTTTCCGAATTGGGGTCACGGGCGTGATTCTGACAACCGTAGCCAAAGTTATGGCCAAAATACCGGAACGTGACCAAAAGCGGCCCCAATTAGGAAAGATCGATGATTACTTGCCATTCTTGCGCTGATCCGCCGACTCATGGTATCTCAGCGCCATTAACAAACTATCAGACAGTTCAGCCTCGTCTGGCTCGGATCCCCCTACATTACTTATCTTCTTATTTTGAATTGTAAATCTTCTTCAATATTTGAATCTGAATAAAGAGAAAGCAACTTCAGAAGCTAAAACATTATTATTCCTTTTGAATGATCATATGCTCTTTGTTCTATCTAAATCGATAAATTAATCAATTAAATATGTTATATGTCAATCAATTAAATATGTTATGTGTTATTGTTTATATTGTTGTCAATCACCAACCACATGTGAATGCAGTCACACACCAAAAAGTGCCTTTGACATCGTCTTCATGAGCTTCCAAAAAGTCCATGTTCCATTAGAGGTGAAAATTTTTGATAATGTCAAGCACTTTATTTCTCCTTCCTGCGTAGCATTCTCATTCAGCTGTGCCACACAAGTAGCCAACATCAAGTTCTCCCTATTATAATTAACTTATGGTGGATTAATTGTACATATATTGTACTATCAAATAATTAAATGAAGAAATCAAGGAATAATTCCGAAGCTAAAAATAATGTACAAATGCATCATTATCTAAATCCTTGCAAAAGATAATTCGAACTAGAAGTTCGAAAGATAATTCATTTATATGCATTTACTAACCAAAGAGATCAACAATATCTCACACACTAACTTTAAATGCTCCAACTCAAATTACCACTCTAGAGAACAATTAGTTAATATTACATTTGTTAAATTTATGCATGGCACGTTGAAATATGATGATATTTGATTCTAATACAAAAATTTTCCAAACGAAAATGGAGCAATTAGCAAAGATGGATCCATTAAAGTCACATATACTCTTGATAAGTATTTAGACAAAACAATTTATAAAACCCCAGAAAAGATTCAGGTACATGATACGTTGAAAATTGAAATATCTCAATAAATTATATCTTTATTATAAAAGAAATCGAATCAAAAAAGAAAAGGTTGTCGACAACATTTTTGCACTTAATGTACTTAATCATATTATGAATAGCGAGAAATCAAAAAAAATCGTCAAAATATATCGGTCGAAACAATGATTGATCACAATAAATGGATGCAATCCTAGTAAATTGAACTTACTAGAGAAACTTGAAATTTACTATTTAATTTGTATGAATATGACTAGTCCTATATATATATATATATATATATATATATATATATATATATATATATATAGATATATATACAGAAATGATCTAATGAGCACCGGTGCTCATCTTATCCTAAACACTAATGAGTTGGCACATTAATTAATTGGTGGATAAAGATTTTGTGAGTTCCAATCCACCAATGAATTAATGTGCCAACTCATTGGTGCTTAGGATAAGATGAGCACCGGTGCTCATTAGATCATTTCTGTATATATATATATATATATATATATATATATATATATATATATATATATATGTTAACTAAATAGTGAAATGGTTATTAAACAGTGACGTGTGCTAAAACAAAACAAAAAAAAAAAAGCCAAGGGCCCACCTTGTTAACAGGCTAACATAATTGGTATTTGTCCTCATAACCAAAACAAACTACACTTAGAATGTAGATTTTCTCATAATAGATTTGCGAAAAATGATTTATTTGGGAAATGTTTGATTAAAAGTATGAAAAAATTATGAATAAACGAGCAAAATTATTTTATCTAAAGAATGTATATATAAAGAGAATGAATTTTAAAGAATCTCTACTAAACAAATGAAGACTTGACTATGTGTCGATTTATTAAGTTAGAATAAATAATCAACTGGACTTAGGAGTGGGAAAAAATCGAAGAACCGATCAAATCAACCAAACCAATCCGAATTGGGTAGGCTTGCTTGCGGTTTAAGCAATCAACCCGTTAATTAACCAACTCAACCTGCTAATATATATATTCATTTGAAAATTCATATTTTAAAACTTAAAAATAAAATAATAAAAACATAAATATAATTATTCCCAAATAACTTGTTTACCATTGACACTTTTCTACTAAAACTCAAAATTCCAAATGATAAGAAAAGCAATGAGAAGAATTGTCTATTGTGAACTCCAAATTTAGATTGTAACTTTGTTTTTCATTTTGATGTAATTATTTGTTGGTATAGGATGATTTAGAAAAAATCAACATTTTACTATATATATATATATATATAAAATCAACCCAATCCTAACTGCACTTGTAATGACATTTGAATAGGTAGTTAGTTTACTAAGCATGATTGGCTGAGCTTAAAATATAAGTAATTTGGATCCGCTTTTAAGCTTGGGCAAACAAGCTATAAAATGAAGAATATATGAACTGCTACAGGTTTTATGTATATTCTTTCTTCTTGATTACAATTTCTCTTTGATCAGCATTTCCTTCCTTTCAATTCCCATAACAAATTTCAACTAGGGCTGTCTCCCTTCAACGCACAAATGGCGGATTTGCTCGGAGGGGTAGCTTTTGATCTTCTAATGAAAGCTGTTTTAGACGTAGCCTCGACATTAGCTAGCTTCAGGTCTGAACTCAACCACTTAAAAGACACTCTGACTTCAATCAAGCCATTTGTCGAGGACATAGAGAAGCTGAACAGAGTGTTAAACTACCGACAAGAAGGAGCAGAGATGCTCAATGATCGGTTCAAACAAGGCGAAATGCTGGTTCGCGAGTGCTTGAAAATCAAGCGGTGGAATCCAATCCAGAAGTATTCCTACTCTAAGAAATTGGAAGAATTTGAAAGCTCGTTGTTGTGGTATTTTCAGATAAATGTGCAGGCTGAGTTGGCCGCAGATGGCAAAAATGTTGTTGTTGGCGTAAAAGTTTTTCAGGAGAAAATGGATAAAATAATTTCTATCCAACATAATGATAGTGGGTTTTCAGGTACTATTCTCCCCTCCTAAATTGTAATTAGATTGTAAATATGAATAAGAACTTCACTTGCATGGTGGTTTGATTAACGAAGAACTGGGTTTACAGGTTGGTGTGGTGTTCCGGGAGTTCCAGATTTCGTGGTTGGATTGGACGTGCAGCTTCAGGAACTGAAGGAGATGCTTCTAAAGGACGGAGTTCCAATTGTTGTGCTTTCGGCTCCTGATGGCTGTGGAAAGACTACACTGGCGAAATTGCTCTGTAATGATGATATAATTAAAGGTAATCAGTGAGTTTAATATTAAAGATATAAATATTTTTTTGGTGGCAGAATCTTATACCTTGAACTTTGGCAATAATTTCCTGGGTAACTATAAAAAATAAATAGATGAATAAATAATCCTTATCATTTGTACTCATTGCAAAATAATCCCTATGATTTTAAACTTGGCATTTATACCCTCATTTCAAACTTTTCTTGTGGAGTTGGTTCTTTCCGTCATTTTCCGTTAAATCCTCCTGTGAAATATAGGTTATTAGCGCAAAAATTCCATATCCTTTGCATTTATTGCGCAAATCATCCCTGTCGTTTCAATTTTGACATTTTGGTACTCAAATTGACATTTTTTTTTTGTGTGTAAAATGTCCCTACCATCCATTTTTTCCATTAAAGCATTGTAAAATGACAAATTTATCATAATATTTAAATAAACAAATAGAAAATAAAGAAATATTATAAAACAATTGCATCTAGAGTTCCAATTTTTTTAAAACATACAAATGATTCTCAAGTAAAATAATTTAAAATATCCTGACAAAATAAAAATATTTTATCTTTCAAATTTACCCATCTTTCCCTACGCCCATCCCTTACCCTCTCGCACCATAACCAAAATAATTGAAAAGGGAATTTAAAAAAAAAAAGTAAGAAAAGAATCCAAAATAGAAAAAAAAAAAAAAAATGGTGATTCTTCCTTGTCCAAGCTTCTTTTGCCTCATATATAGGAATTTATCTTTTCTTTAACAAAATTAGAATAAAATTCAAAAATTGACATATTGAGTATGTGTGTGTGTGATCAGCAACAAGAAGATAGAAACAAGAATTTGCAGAATGTAGTTAAATTTTCCTATATTTTTTCTTTTTTTTTTTATACTATAAGTCTCTTTTTAATTATTTTGGTACTGGTGGTTGTTGTGGAGCGTAGGGGATAGATGTAACGATAGGTAGGTTAATTGATAAGATAAAATATTTTTCTTTTGTTAGAATATTTAAATTATTTTACTTGAAACTCGTTTGTATTTTTTTTTTTTAATTCAAACTTTAGATACAAGTTTTTACATTATTTATTTCTTTTTTTTTTCAATATTTAAGGAGGATGATATATTAGTCATTTTACAATGCTTTAATGGAGAAAAATTGATGGTAAGGACTTTTTGTGCAATGAAAGGTCGATTTGAGTGCTAAATTGTCAAAATTGAATCAATATGAAAATTTGTGCAATGGAGGCAAATGATAGGGACTTTTTGCAATAATTGCCTATATTTCACAGCAGGATTTAACGGAATATGACGGAAAGAACCAACTCTGTAAGAAAGGTTTGAAATGAGGGGGTAAATGTCAAGTTTGAAATGATAGGGACTATATCCACAATGAGTACAAACGATGGGGATATTTTTTGCTAATTATCCTAATTTCCTTTATCCACTTGTATCTTGATTATCTCATGTTTTGCGTAGGTATATATGGGAATAATATCTTCTTTCAGACAATCTCAAAAACACCTAACCTCCAGCTAATGGTTCAAAAAGTATTTCAGAGTAACAAAAACCAGCATGTGCCTATCTTTCAAAGTGATGAAGATGCAATGTACCAACTAGAACAGTTTTTCATGCGGCAAATAGGACCAGCTCCCATACTATTAGTCCTGGAAGATATATATGTGGTTAGGATCTGAGTCAGTCATTGAGCAATTCCTTTTTCCAATACCTGGATATAAAATTTTGGTTACATCGAGATTTGTGTTTCCAAGATTTGAATGGACTTATAAATTGAATATGTTGAATCATCAAGATGCAATGACCCTGTTTCATCACTATGCTTTTAAAGATGGGATCTGTACTGTGCAAAAACATCTGGTAGAAGAGGTAAAAGCATTCTCTCTGCTATAATGCATCTTTCGAGCAACTTAGCTCATTTTTTCTGTGCGTGGCTCAATTTTCTATCATGTTATTGTAGCATTTTTATTCTACCAGAAATATTAAACTACACCTAGAGTGACAACTTTTGATGTCAAAACTCATTGGTTAGGTTAAGATGTAAAAATTCTTGTAATGGATTTTTTAGAAATTTATTTACTATAAAACCTTAACTGATGTTGCTTATGGAATCGCATGTCAGGTGGTCAGAGGTTGTTCAGGATCTCCATTGGCCCTTACAGTTGTTGGCAGGTCACTCTATAGGCAGCCTGAGGTGAAATGGATTAGTACAGTTCAAAATTGGTCCAAAGGGCAACCCACACTACAAGAAAAAATAGCATTTTACAATGGCCAGAATTTGTTGCCATAGGATGCACGTTGCAGCTTTTGATGTTTTATTAATGTTCATCGCTCATTGCGTTACTTGTTTTACAGCTAATGTTTTAGCATCCTGCATTCACGTTGCCGTTTCTCTTCAATAAAATTCCTTTGAACTTTATCGTTTTGTACCTATTTTTTATTTTAAAAATTATATTGTTATTTCAACAGATTGAGAAATTAGGAAAAAAATCTTCGGTGAAAGGGTCGCAGGCATTCTTGAAATTCTTCAGCTCCTCCTCTGTCTCAGTATTCTTACCGTTACCTTCCACATTGGATTCAAACTCAAATTATGTAGGAAAAAGTAATTGAAAGTAGGCGAACGTATCCACTGTTCACATTACTTGTTTACACATATACCACATTATCCTTTTTGGTTAGGATTCTCGACCTATTCCCCTCGCGAGGAATATAGTGATATGAATCACTGCCAACATCTCGTAACAAAGCTATTACATCATGTGAGAAATTCGCTTTTGGAAGAAAAAATGATATCAGAATCTAGATATTGAATCGTGCTAACTTAATCACACTTTACCTCCATTAATATAATTCCAAGCTGCGCAAAATTGAGTACCTCCTGTAGAGCTAGAGACTCGACATCAACCTCTAATAGAGATCCCCGCACATAAGACCCTTTGTGGCAGAGTCCAATTTTAGTATGCAATAGTCACTATATCTAATAGAGTTTTGGAATCTAGACGGAGCTCTAAACAAATTATGTTTTATACATTGCTGCATCAGTTTGATTGAGTCCCCTTTTTAAACATGACTCATTTTACTTGTATGATAAAATTTCCTAAGCAATTCATTGAATCATTAGAGGTGCACTTGTTGAAATTATTCATGAAATTTAAATTTTATAAACTTTAAATAATTGCCAAGATCTTCAATGTCAAACCATCAAGAAATTGAATTAACGCGGAACATACCTTGATCCATTGATTTCTGATTTGAATAATGAATCTTGATATTTAAATTTTCAATTTGATTGCTCCAAACCTTCTTCTTGATTCTTGATTGTAGGTTTATGGATCTTCTTCTTCAATATGCTTTCTCTTGTATTCTTATATTGATGGGACGACATAAAGAATGAGAAACTTGCATATGAATTGGGGACCATAATTCTATAGATAGTTTCCATATGCATTCGGCTCATCGTCAAATACAAACCGTAATGGATCCAGTCTCTACACATATAGCTCGGCCCACATACCAAATTAAATAATTTCCCAACAGCAGTTGGATGGTTTCTTATTTAAATTAGAACAATCTCATCATTAGATGTGATCATGATTAGTTTAGATGATACTAAACTACAAACTTTTATCTCAGCCCCACACGAATTAACTTTCATTATGTCAATTTGTATATCTATGGCTCTTCGACAAATTTCGACTTGCTACTTGAAGGAGATTTCGTAAATTTGTTATTGTATCTCAAATACAGAAAGTCCATAACTTCTTTCAAATCTTTGTTGAAACCAAAAGCACCCTCGACATATTCTCTTATACTTGAATAGAAATGTGGGACCTCTACTCTTAACTCACCTTTCACTTAAATATGAAAATAATAACCAATATATAAAAGTTTATACTATCAGTCTTAAGCAAGGGCAAGGTTAACCATTTTAAATTTAGCACTTGTTTGATTCTCATTATTTTCAAAGTATATTTTTCCCTCTTCTTTTCGACCACACATTTTTCAATAAAATAATATTAAACGTAAATTCAGAACTTTTTCTTATTTTTTAATCGCAAATTCTCCATCAATCTACTATTATAAAATGCATTCTTCTCTAAAAACAGGGCTCAAACAGGCTCTTAGATACCTATTCAAGATTCCATATGACATTAGAGTTAAAAGTTCAAATTGTTATTATTATTTATATTGCTGTCAATGACTGAGCGCATGTAAATCGCTGGGGGTACTTTTAAAATTGTTATTATTATGTATTATTTAATTGTTATGACATACATAGCAAACATTTATCTTTTTCTTGATGCTCCTAAGAAGAAGGAAAACTAAATAAACTAAGGGTGTGTTTTATTGTATTTATTTTTCATGAATGTCAGTTTTCTACCCAAGTGTGTGGAAACAACCTTGATCTAATAGCATCATCTGAAATACCCCGATATCGAAAATGTTGATACATTTCCAAGAATCGAGAGATGTGTGTATGAGGATTTTCTTCAACTCTATCATAAAACTGATGTCGATTATGGAATAAATGTATAACGTTCGTCTTCAGCTGGAAATTAGGTTACCCAAACGGAGGGCGGACGATGTTGGATTGACTCTTAATGATCTATGGTGTCATGAAATCCCCAACAAACATATTCAATTGGAGTCAAGCGACCTTTACATACAAGATCTAAAAGAAAAACAATAGTAACACTCAGATAACAAATATGAAATCAAATAAATAACAAAAAATGTTCGAATTAATGTCGAGGTAAATAAAATCAAACTAAACTCAATCTCCGACAACAGCGCCAAAAACTTATTCACGAAAATATATTCCGAATCGAAATCACCGCAAGTGTACGGTTCCTTAACAAGTAATAATGTTGATTTTGAGTTTGAATGTCGTCCCACACAGATTAATTTAGTTCAATTTTAATTATTGAGACTTTAACCGAAACGAGAATAATATGATGTGCTTATGGCTAAGTTATATCTAACTTAACCTACTTATGCAATTACGAGTGAATTAACTAAATTAAATGCAAATTATGTTGAACACAAGAATGTGTTTTAACAAAGTATACTAGGATCCCGAATTCTCATGCAATAATCAGTTTTAACCCTAGTTTTACACGTTGACATCACGATTTAATTTGACATCAATGTTCCTATTTTATTTAACAATCTCTCTCGGGTAATGTTAAACCTACTTTTATATATGACTCAACTGTATTTCTATGATGGATGTGATTATATAAAAGTGCATGAATTTTTATGAACACTTAAAGATTCGCATAAGGCATAGCGGTATATTTCTATTTCCTATTGAACCCTACGACAATTTATATATGTTGAACTTATTTTCATTCTTTCGAATGTATAAAATAAGTCACAACATTCACACAACTACCGTGCACAATAATTATGGAGAAAATAAATCATATAAATCATTCAATATTTAAAAACGTTTTTTTAATGTCAAACATATAAAACTAAAGATTAAAACTCATATCACATGGTTCATCGTTATGCTAGTACAAAGAAAACTAGTTTAGCATTTTATGAAGAAGAAAACAAAAGAAGTAATGAAGAATCGACATCATCTAAATAATTTTTGAATTGATTCTTCGTGTTCTTGGCTTATTCTATGCTCCAAAAGCTTTTCAAAATATATTGTAATACGTTCTGGACGGCTCTAGAGTTTATAAGACGCCCCATGATTCGTTTCCATAAGAGTTGTATTAAATAAAGAAATCAAGTTTTTTCCTTCGAAAACGTACTATGCGACCGCATAGTGCATTTCTATATGACCGCATAGTTCAACCAAACTCATTCCTTAAATTTCCACCACTTCATTCTTTCGCTAAATTGGTGTTCGACTCTTTTCACGTATTCATTTCTTATTCCGGGTCATCTTTTGGCTATTTGCAATTTGGTCTCTAAACTTTGATTTTCTTCCATTTTAGTGTAAACTAAAATATTGTATTTATTAAGAAATTAATTAATGAAATATATTTTATCAATAATTATTACTTATTACTTGATTAAAATTTAAAGACAAATGTTAAAGAAATATTAACAATATGTTTATACGAATATGCGTGTTCTAAGCAAATTAGTTTTCAAGATAATTAAACAAATAAATTTCACTATATTTTGAATCCGTTTATCCATTATTTCACAATATGTTTCAAGTAGAAAGCAAAAAAAAAAAAAAAATCATTAATTCTCAATATTAAACAAACTTGCAAAGATTACCCTATTTGACACATATTCTCTTAAAATACATTCTTTCAAAACTCATTTTTAACCACATATTTTTCAATAAAATAATATTTTCCATCACATCAATAACATTTCCTTACTTTTTAACCAAATATTTTCATCATATCACTATTTAAAATACATTATTTCCTCAATAATCAGGTTTTTACTGGCAAGACAGGTGTAAACACCGGAGCCTTTGTTCGTTTGCCAGTGTCCCCATTCCTCGTCTCCGTAAACCTGGATGGCGGTGTACATTTTCAAACATAAGGAGATGTTTCTTATAATGTAACGAAGCTAAGGAGTGTGTCGGATATTGTCCCTTACATAAAATCAAGAGATTCCACATCTGTTCTGGTAAGATCACTAGGAATTTCTTAGGATGAAACATCATATTAGGTCCCAGGATATGTCTAGATAATAAATGAGTAATATTTATGAATATTTAGAAAATGAGTTTAAAAGCAACTTTTTATCTTAGCCGAACACAAGCTATAGGTGCACAGCCTAGTTCATATTATTTCCCTATCAATCACGGTTTAGATGTACTTATTTTCTTCAAATCTTGTATCCCATCCATACATACATAATCAAAATTAATGTAATAATTCAGAGTGCCTATGTGACAATGATATAACATGCACTTGCAAGTTAATTATGCGAACAATACATGAACTTTACCCATATATCAAAGTCACACATTTCGTTTGATTATGAAACCTGGAAAAAAAATATTCTAATCAATATTGTTGAATACCAACAATCTTTTTTGTTTGAATTGTACATTTATTTCAATATTTGAATCTGAAGAATGAGAAAGGAACTTCAGAAGCTAAAACATTATATAAAGATAATAATAGCACATCTTGCTCCTCGTTACGTTTTCCATCCAAATATTCTATTATGAGTGCATTTTTTTTTAAACTTTTAGTAATGACATAACATATGTACAATTTTCATGAATAAACTGCAACAAGACTTAACACTACTAAGGGTCTAATATGATAGTGACGGAGGGGGTGGGGTCGGGGTAGTGGCCCCAATGGAATTTGGTAATTTTTGAAAATTGTTACTTCAAAAAATTGTGTATTGCTTTGTATGAAAAATTTCTATTCTTATTGTGGAGAGAATTTGTATTTTTCAAGAAATATACTGCGGTTGGTATCTTTCTTCATATGGTGAGTGGGTTTGGAATATAAAGGGCCGTTTTCTTTGTATTTCTGTTTTGTGTTTTGTATTTTGAAATCATTTTGTATTTTGTGTCTTCAGTGTTCATTTTGAGATTATTGAAAACGCGTTCTTTTTGTCATTTTGTAATAACATTTCTCAAAACGTTCACTCCAAAAACGTGTTCACATTGTTTTCTATTTTCCCCATTCTCCAAAATCGCCCCCCCTCCCCCCCCCCAGAGCCACCGTTTCTACCTCACAAACCGGCCACCACCCACCACCTAGACCACCAGATCCCAGCATTATTCGAACCCCCTGACCTCCCTCTACAACGTCCACCGATTAATTGATGGAAAATCAGTTGGAATCAGCCAAAAAAATCGCGGTAGCACTCACTGTTTTGGCCTATAAACAACATCGCCAGCCACCTTTCTGATCGAGAACCACCACCAATCCACTCCTCTCAAAAAGGCGCATCCAAAGCTACCATGGGTCATCTTCGATTATCTCCAGAATCGGCTGATTTGATCTCATGGAAGCCGCCTTCGATATCTCTAGAATCGCCTGATTTTATGGAAGCCGTAGGTGAGTTTTGAAGCCATGGCTGGAGTTGTCTGGGTGTGGGCAATCGACCCATGGTGCTGCGCGATCTTCGGTGTTGCCGGAGGTTGAGATTCAGGCATAAGCAGTTCATTTCGAATCAGTTTTTGAGGATATTTTTTCTTTTTTATTTTGGTATATGATTGGATTGTTTTTTGTGTGGTAATTGAAGATGGGATTGAGGGCTTCACATTGGTATATAACTCCGGCCGTTTTGGAGGAGGTTGGCCGGAGTTTAGAGGGTTGGAAAGTGGCGGTGGAGTGTGGATTGGCAGAAGAAAGGAGGAGAGTTTTGGGCTATTTCCGTGTTTTCCAATTCGTGATCCCGTGTTTTCCAATTTGTGAAGGAAACGGCCAAAACGGCTATTAGCCGTTTTGCATTTTCTTCAGAATTTTTTTTCCTGTTTTCCAAAAGCCGTTTTCGAAAACGACAAAGAGAACGCATTTTCGCCGTTTTGAAAAATCGAAAACAGAAAACTGCTTCAAAACGACAAAGAGAATGGCACCTAAAGGTTTGGGGACAAAGAAATCATAAATAGGAGAAGATAAATGTGATTGTGGCAATATAGTGAAATTACTAATTGCTAATTAGGGTTCAGCGAGTTGAGATAGGGAGAAGATAAATGTGATTGGGAAGGTGCTCATTTCCAATTGCAAGATAAATATGTCGAAATTGCATGTCGTCAGATAAGTGATATTTAATTTAACCATATTAATAAAAATTTATTATTTTATAAGTTTTTTTAAAAAATTTACATGAAACAAGTTGTTCGTGAACAATTTTTAACTCCGTCTACTCGAAATTTAAGTAATCGATCTCAAACTCGGATAAAATAAGAGGGTTTAATTTTTGTAAAAAAAAAAAGCTTGACGAGCTTGCGAGTTGAAGCTCAACTCAGCCAACGAGCCACGAGCTAGCTCCTCGAGTAACGAGCACGAGCCGAGCTCGTGGGCATTAGGACCGAGCCACCCTTAGACATCTACTAATAAAAAATTTTACATGTCGACTCATAAATGTGATTGAGATAGGGAGAAGGTAAATGTGATTGGGAATATGCTCATTTTCGATTGCGAGATAAATATGTCGAAATTCCATGTCGTTAGATAAGTGATATTTGATTTAACCATATTAATCAAAATTTATTATTTTATAATATTGTTTTTAATTTTTTTTAAAAAAAATTTACATGATACAAGTTGTTCGTGTACCCGTCTACTCGAAATTTAAGTAGCCGGTCCCAAACTAAGAATAAAAGAAGAGGATTTAATTTTTGAAAAAAAAAAAATTAACGAACTTGCGAGTTGAAGCTCAACTCGGCTAACGAGCCACGAGCTCAGCTCATGGATGTTAATTAGGACCGAGCCACCCTTAGACATCTCCTAATAAAAAAATTTACACGTCGACTCATAATTTTTTAGCTATACAATTTTATTTTATTTGAATTCATTTTTCATAAAATCTATTATCAAATAATCTCTGCAAGCATGGGCTTATTACTTGGCTAGTAAAGCTACTTTTTGCGAAAAAATTGGTAAAACTTTATTTTTAAATACACGTTTCATTCAACCACAACTTTAATCTATTTTTTTACCATATGTTTCATGGGACCAACTAACTTTTATCAATTTGTTTACTAAAAATCTACGTCAAACAGATCTTAAATATTTACCAAAATAAATTTGACAAAATATTTATTTAATTAATTATTTTTGGCACGAATAAACTCTATTCGATCATTTAATTCTTGACTATTTATTTTTTATGAATCAATATCTTGGCCGAGTTTCAAAATATTGCTTGCTTCTTGTGATGTCCGTTGTATTAGTTTGGGTCTTTTTTTTTTTTTTTTTTCTGTAGGAACCAATGGAATAAGATGATTCCTCAATAATATCTTAATTCCAAGCTACTTTATGAAGGAATTATTAAATAAATGCAGTATTTTATAATTTTAGATGTTTGGTATGTATTATTTGAATTGTTGGATTTTTTACAATGATTAAAAATTTAAAATAAAAAAAACGTTTTTTTACGCCTAAACTTCGCCTAGACTCATAAAGCTTGAAGCTTGGCCTCCACGCCTAGCCACGCTTTACGCTTTTTAGAACACAGATACTATTATAAAATTAGTTTCCTTCAAAATTATTTTCCATGCAGAGTATACGAGATTTATAACTTTTTCTTATATTTTAACTGTACATTTTCAATATATATACATTTGGAAAATGCCAAATCCGTAAAGTTCGGAAGAAATTTATTTTTGTCCAAAATTATTTTCAATCACCAGGTATTGTTGTGTTTAAAATATAAGATGTTCTTTTTAAATAAAGAGACTATTGTAGGAGTGCAAGCCCACAAACTTTATTCTTACATTTGGATTTATTATCTTTCAAAATATTCTCAATTTTTATCCAAAAATGATGAGGTTCATTAAATAATGTCAGCGATTCATGTCAGTTCAATAAACGTGAAAAACAATTAATCCAACTAAAAGATTAAAGAACAATATAATATATTATGTCAGGACGACCTATTCCCTTCGCGAGGAATGTAGTGATATGAATCACTACCAACATCTCGTAATAAAGCTATTACATCATGTGAGAAATTTGCTTTTGGAAGAAAAAATGATATCATAATCAAGATATTGAATCGTGCTAACTTAATCACACTTTACCTCTATTAATATAATTCCAAGTTGCGCAAAATTGAGTACTTCCCGTAGAGCTAGAGACTCGGCATCAACCTCTAACAGAGATCCCACACATAAGACCCTTTGTGTTAGAGTCTAATTTTAATATGTAATAGTCACTATATCTGTTGGGAGGAGATTCACAGAAGTTAGCTCACAAATCAACAAAATATTCACAAAAGAAAACAAAAGGAAACTATAAAGGTATGAAATCTTATTCATCAAAGCCCTCAAGCCAAAATCCAGTCGATCAGTGCCTCAGTCACTGAAGAACAACCACCATTCAAATACAAATCTCAACCAAGTTAGAATTACAAGATGTTTGAGCACTCAGTCTAAACCTATATTTCACAAAGATCTCAGCCTTCACTCAACAACAGTTCACACAAGAACAACAACTCAGCTCAAAGGAAATCACACAAGATTACAACATTTGAGAGAGAAAATGAAATCCAAAGAGTATTTTGATTTCAACAGAGAGAAGGAGAAGAAGACTCTCGGACGGCCCAAAAACAAGGAGAGGAAAAAAATATCTGAAGCAATGTCGACTGTGCAAATCCTAGAAGCCCTTTATAAGGGTCACCCAATGGTCTCCAATCCAACGGAGTAGGAGGTGACACATGGTGACATCCTGGGAGTTCATTAATTAGGTAAGTTAAAACACGGTTTTAGGAATTTCTCCAAAACATGTTTTTGCACCAAGTTAATAAACCACAAAAACAGTCAGCTGAGCAACTCAATTAATTCCAGCTAGGGGTTGTTAGCATCATTGTGCCAATTTCATTCATACTCCACCTTGGTACAATGATTCACATTCATCAGTGGTCATTCTCACATTTAGGACATCATTAGCACACTTTACCACATCCACAGATTAGCATACAGTAACATTCAGCAAGGTGAAGCAATCCATGAATTTGTTTAAAGGCAGAACCTTAGTATCTACATCAGCAGTTGTTATCTTTTCAAGTTTCACAACACGTTGTGAAATAATATCACTTACAAAATGAAATCTAACATCAACATGCTTAATCTATTATGCAATAGAGGACTACTTAAATAAATTGCAGATTCGCTATCAGAATAAAGAACAACTTGTTTAGCAAAACCAAATTCATTAAGTAACATTTTTAACCAAATTCCCTCTTTAATTGCATCATTGGCAGCAATGTATTCTGTCTCAGTAAAAGATAGTGCCACAATCTTTTGAATCTGAGATTTCCAGCTTATACAGGAATTACAGAGTATACATGCAGGCTGAGGTGGATTTTTTGTTATACATATCACCTGCATAATCAGAATTAGTAAATCCCTTTAAAATAACACCTTTAAGTTGTTTTCTAAACTGAATCCTCAAGTCTGAAGTCCCCTTAATGTACCTGATAAGCCATTTCATAGCTTCTCAATGATTTTCACCTGGATTTGACATATATTTACTTAAAACACTTATAGAATATGCTAAATTTGTTTTGAACACACCATAAAGTACATTACAGACACAACTGCATTTGAATAATGCACTTTTGCCATTCTTTCAAATTCTTCTTTTGTTTTAGGACATTGATCAATTGAAAGTTTAAAATGATTAGCGAAGAGAACACTAACACTTCTGGATTCAATCATAGAAAACTTACTAAGGGCAATTTCGATAGAGATTAAAATCGGATTAAAATTAAAAAAATTAGCCGTTATTGTTGAATTTATTTGACGAGTGAAACCCAATAATAGCTATGTTTTTAATTTTAATCCGATTTTAAGCGCAATCGAAAACTCCCTAAGCAATTTCAGAATATAAGATTTTTGACTAAAACTTAGTGTGTCTTCTCTCCTATTTCTTTTAACTTCAATACCTAAAATCTTTCTAACTGGACCTAAGTCCTTCATTTCAAATTCTGATTTTAATTTGTCTTTGATTTCCTTTCTCTTTTATGTCATGACTTGCTAATAGCATGTCATCCACATAAAGGAGTAGATAAAGTGAATTAACTCCACCATTTCTTTTGTAATAAAGACAAGTATCAAAATTACTTCTCTTAAACCCAAGTCCAAGTACAAAATTGTCAATTTTTTTTACACCATTGTCTTGGAGCTTGTTTTAAGCCATATAGGAACTTTTTAAGAAGGTAAACTAGGTCAGCTTTCTTATTCAATTCAAAACCTTTAGGTTGTTTAATGTAAATGGTTTCATCTAAATCCCCATTTAGAAAAGCTGTTTTTACATCTAATTGGTCTAGTTTCTAATTAAATTGGGTGGCCAAAGCAAGAATGACTCTAACTGTAGTGAAAAAATTTCATTGAAATCAACTCTTTGTTTTTGAGTAAAACTCTTTGCTACTAATCTAGCTTTGTATCTTATATCATTCTCACTTTGTTCACCTTTTTTAATTTTGAAAATCCTTTTACAATCCATTTACAATCCACAACACTCTTACCCTCAGGTCTTTTTACCAAAATCCAAGTTTCTTTTCATTAAGTGACTCCATTTCATCTTGCATGGCTGCAAGCCAATATTTGGAGTCTCCGCTACTAAAGAATCCTCATAGGATTTAGGCTCCTCTTCATTCATACTATGATAAGACAGCAAAGAAACATCTTCTTCAAACCTAATTGGACATCTAATATTTCTTCTTTCCCTATCTCTAGCAAGTTGGTAATTATCTAGAGGGTAAACAGATTCTAAATCAGCTTTGGGTTCATCAACAGGAACACTATCACCAAGTGTTTCCATATTTCCCTCAACATTTTGTGTAGCAGTCTGATAAGTATCATCATCAGATTGCTTCACCTTAGTTTCAACCCTGTTTTTCACATTTTCAGTTTGACCAGAGGTCTCAAATTGTATTTCAGACTTAAGGCAAGGCAGGCTATCCTAATTAAACACTACATTCCTACTTATAATGAACTTATAGCCTTTTCTCTAACATATAGTCTATAGCTTTTAACCCCTTCCCCATAGCCCAAAAAAACATACTTAAGGGCTCTTGGTTCTAATTTACCTTCAGTTTGATGTGCAAAGGCAGCACATCCAAAAACCTTCAAGTTACTGAAGTCAACATGTTTCCCTTTCCATTCTCTTCAAGCGTCTTAAAGTCTATAGCACTAGAATGGCATCTATTTATAAGATAATTAGTAGTTTTAACAGCTTCACCCCAAAAATGTTTAGGCAGGCCGGAACTTAATAACATGCATCTCACTTTGTCAAGAATGGTCATATTCATTCTTTCCGCCAAACCATTTTGTTGAGGTGTATGTATGACAGTTCTGTGTCTTAACATATCAGGTAATTTGCACAATTCATCAAATTCATAATTACAGAATTCCAAACCATTATCAGTTCTTAAAACTTTAACTTTCTTATCAATTTGGTACTCAATCAAAATTTTCCATTCTTCGAAAACATTAAATGTGTCTGATTTTTTTTTAAAAGAAAAGTCCAGTTTTTTCTAGAAAAATCATCAATAACCAGTAATAATATTTAAAATCATAATGTGTGCACACAGATGCTGGTCCCCAAAGATCAGCATGCAAACATTCAAGTATGGAGACAAATTTATGCATTCCAGGCAAAAAAAAAAAAAAAGCATTCTATTATGTTTTCCTAAAATGCAATAGTTACAAAAACTTAGTTTTTCAATGTTATCTTTACCAAATGCACCCTGCTTTTTTCAAAATCTGAAGACCTTTATCACTAATATGGCATAATCTTTTATGCCATATTTGTGATTTGTCATTTGGAACTAAGATTATTTCTGAAGTGGAATCCGAAAAATTTTCAGTTTGTAAAATGTATAGGCTATGTCTCATAGGAGCTTCTATAATTAAATGAGAGCCCCTCAACATTTTAATATATCCCTTATTAATAACAATGTCATAATTAAGATCATCTAAAACCCCTAAGGAACTCAGATTTATTTACAAGTCAGGAACATATGTTGTTTTTCCAAGAATCAACTTATTATTTCCTTTTACATTCAATGTGATAGTTCCTACACCTTTTACTTGACATATCATGTGATTACCCATTAAAACCTTACCACCAGATACATTTTCAAACTCAGTAAACCATTCTTTATTGTGATACATATGGTAGGTACAGCCATAGTCCAGAATCCACTCTTGACAAGATGGACAGCTTACAGCAACATAAAATTCATCAATATTAGTCTCACTATAAGCCAAGGCAGGACTACCATCATCTTTATATTTGCTATTAGGGTCATAAAGCCTTTTAGGACACTAATTAATAAAATGACCTTCTTCTAGACATTAGAAACATTTTTTTCCTTTTGTCTTCATTTTCATTTTATCCTTAAAGTTGCCTTTCTTTTTGTGTCCAGGTTTCTTATTAAAATTACCATTCTTGGAATTAAACTTGGATATCATCAGAAGGTTTATGCCACTAACAGATATCAACAGACTCCTTCTTTTCAGATTTTAACTCTAATTCTTTAGTTCTTAAAGCATTAATGATCACATCAACAGTTAGAGTTTTCCTACCATATTCAATAGCATTTTTAACATCTTTCTATTTATCACCAATTGAATTCAATAACACCATAGCCAGCAGTCCACTTGAGAGTTTTTCATCATAGTTGGCAAGGTCACGGGATAGTCTTTTAAACATATCCGTGTTGGTTTCAAGATCAAGAAGGGTCCAGTTTGAAACCAAAGAATCGTTTTAAAAGATACACCTTGTCAGGCATGGTTTTATTCAAATAAGTAGGTTTCAATTTCTTTCAAAGTTCTGCAGCAGTCTTAGTCTCACCAATTTCCCTAATCACATTATTAGACAAATGCAAAAAGATAGTGCTTCATGCAGTCTTTTCTTGTTCAGTCACTTTGCTTGATTCAAGATCAGTAGATCATGACTTATCAATAGCCTTAGCATATTTTTGTTGAAGTAAAAGAGTTTTCATTTTCTGGCATCAGAGACTAAAGTCTCATTTGCCATTAAAAACTTCCATTTCAAATTTTGAAGTAGTCATTTTAAGAAAAATGTGAATGAATGAATGTATGCAGATCGGTCAGATACTAGATAGCAATTTGTAATGCAGAACAAGAACAAGTATCACCACTCAAGGAGTACAAGGAGTACACAAATTACAATACGATAGAGAGCAAGAACTTCAATTATTTCACAATGTACACAATTTACCAATAGAAATACAATCACAGTAATGTATTAAGACAAATCATATACAAGGATCAATCAAGAGTATATAATACTGCAGTAGAAAATTTTCAGAAAACAAGATTTATCAAGACTGTTGACTGAAATCAAGATAACCCTCAGATTCCTGATAACTCTCAGGATTACTGAACAAAGGAATTCCCAAGAGGCCAAGAATCAAGTTTTTTTAACAAACACGAGGCAAAAGATTTAAACGAGTAAAATAAATAAAAAAAACTTGACAAGCTCGCAAGTCGAAGCTCAACTCAGCCAGCAAGCCATGAGCTAGCCCCTCGAGTAACGAGCAGAGTATACAGATGAGCCACGAGCACGAGTTGAGCTCGTGGACGTTAGGGCCAAGCCACCCTTAAACATCTACTAATAAAAAAATTTACACTTCGACTCATAATTTTTCATATTTTTTTAGCTATGCAATTTTTTTTTTTAAAAAAAAATCATTTTTCATAAAATATATTCTCAAATAATCTCTACGAGCATGGGCTTATTACTTGGCTGGTATAGCTACTTTTTGCGAAAAAATTGGTAAAACATTATTTTTAAATACATGTTTCATTCCACCAGAACTTTAATCTATTTTTTTACCATAAGTTTCATGGGACCATCTAACTTTTATCAATTTTGTTTACTTAAAATCTACGTCAAACGGTTCTTAAATATTTACTAAAATAAATTTGACAAAATATTTATTTAATTAATTAATTTTGGCACGAATAGAGTAGATCATTTAATTCTTGAAAATATAGTTTTAATGAATTAGTATCCTGGTCGAGTTTTAAAATATTGCTTGCTTCTTGTGATGTTCGTTGTGTTAGTTTGAACAATGACAATCTACAAAAGTCTCCCTATATACCAAAAAACTTAGTATTTGAAAGAAAAAAAAAATATTTAATTCACATGATTTAGGAATTATTTTTTTGTTTTAAACACCCAGAGCATTTTCATGTATTGTATTTTATTTGTCTTCAAATAAAATACAATAAAGTACTATAATTTCAACATTTTTTTTTCCTACCCCTTTTTCAACTACACATTCACTCTATAAAATATCCTACATATAAGCCTAAATTTTTTCCATACTTTTTAACCACACATTCAACACTCCATTTTACCCAAATAATGGTTGTCAAATAGGAGTTTAATGTTTCTTGTTCCTTTAAAGAACATCGTGTACCTAAAAAAATTGGCTATAGATTTGGAAGATATAAAAAATAAGGAAAATTGTAATGTTTGTCACCAACCTTAATAAAATGTTACTACTGGGTCTCCAAGATTTTAAAAAGTTCGAGTTGGTTCTCAATGTTTAAAGTCAGTCACATGTCATGGCCTAAATTCAAGTAATCAAAAGAAAATAATGATTTCATTTTTCAACAAAAGACTAGTTTTTGATATTTCGAGTGCATATAAACGTGACAATGATTTAGTTAAATATATTATAAAAGTAATGAGCATTTGAAAAATGCACCTATAATATATTGAGAATTAGTTAGAAGGAACATTGTGAACCAAAAAAAAAAGGCTATAGTCTTTGAAGCAATAAAAAAAGGAGGAAAATTGAAGTGTTGGTCTCCAACCTTAATAAACTGTTACTATTGGGTGTTCATAGTTTTAAAATGTTAAAATTGGGAATTATTTATGCAGTTTCCTTGTAAAATAAAAATGTAAAGACATATTGCTCCATGTGAATATTAATTTTGCAGTATAAATGAAATCAAAATGGTCAATGTCTAAAGTTATTAACATGTCATGATCCAGATTCAAGTAATAAAAAAATTCAATGATTTCATTTTTCAATGAAAGACGTGTTTTTGAGATTTGGAGTGCATATAAACGCGGTAATGATTTAGCTAAGGTCAAGTATATAAAATATAAATTATAAAAGTAATGAACAACTGAAAAATGTACTTATAATCTATTGAGGATTCATTAGAAGAGAAAGAAGTGTTGCACTTATTTTATTTCATTGGATCATTTGTTCTTTTCAATGTTTATTGTTCTAAAAGGAGCATTGTGTACCAAAAAAAAAAAAAATGGCTCCTGTCTTGGAAGCAATAAAATATAAAGAAGATAAGTATATTTTACACACTGATTTGAGACTTTAAATAGCCCTTGTTTGACATCCATTTTTCTCATTCTATTTCTCATTTTTTTCTCTTTCTTCATTTTAACCACACTTTCTATCAATAAAAATGACACATAAACTCAAAAATTCTCTTTATTTTTTAACCACACATTCTTCCATAATTACTGTTTCAAATCAAATTCTTCCATAAAATGGGTGTCAAACAAGGGCATAATGACATTTTGGAATTTTATTTTTTTTAATGAAATATTACTTAATTCGTTATGTATTGTGTTCAATAGGTAAAAACATATGATTTGATGAAAAATTAGAGAAAAATAGTGAAAATATGCTCAATTGTAAGAGATCTAAAATTCGAGGACTAAAGTGTAAATACTTAAAAATTGTAACAGACCCCATGATAAGGATTCGAGAATGCTAGGTGTCAATTGGATGAGAAAATAAGTCAAATAGATGAAATATAATCAAAGTATTATCATATATCAAGTTCAAGTCAAAAAAGTTATGCTTCGGATTTTCAGTCTCATATTTAGACCCATTTTTGGCATAGCAAACATTCCAAATGAAAATTATTTAATCTAAAAGTATTGTAGCCATTTGAATTATCTTTGCAACGTACGTTGAATCTCCTCAATTGGACATTTAGAAAGAAAATTGTGATAAAAATATTGAAAACTATTTTTGACAAGTCTAGGCGCGCGCCTCTTCCTCTGAGTTTTTTCCCTTTTCTTATTTCGGTATCTTTTCCAATGCAATCTATATATTTTAAAACTAGACCAAAACGTTCCCAACTTCCATTGAACCTAATTCTACATATTCTACGTATTTTTGGAGGTGAAGGACGAGTTTATACACCAAATCATGATGAATTATACAAGGAATTGAAAATTCATAACCCGATTTCAAGATTCAAGTCAACATCGTGGATCTTTCCTCTTTTTTCTATCTTTCTTAATTTCAAGTGATATTTTTCCAATTTTTCTTGTGTAATTTAATTACAAGAATGTTATACTAGATTATTCATTTGTATTGGATGGATGATGAGTCTTATTAGTTGTTGTTTTTAATTCAAGACTCGTGAATTTATTAATTTCTTGAGTTTTTGATTATTTATGCATTCATATTGTTTTATTTAATTATTTAGCTACAAATTGGATAAGTTGTTGTCTATTTGTAGTGCTAGGAGCCTCATTATAGGTAGAACACTTAATATTTAACACACAGACAATAAGTATTAGAAATAATAATTATAACGGGTACAGTCTTGTAGAATAAATACTATGAATTAATGCATGTTTTTTATATGAATTCAGATTAAAAAATGACTGGGTCATATTAAACATATGTTATATCTTGGAAAAAATTATTGAATAAAATCAGATTATCGATTGTCATCAACATTAGAAAATAATACTACTTTTTTTGAGTCGAAAATTGGAAATAGTACTAATATGAGGATTCAGAAATCCAATATATTCATCACTTATTTAATAAAACAATTTTTATTGCTTTTGTAGTTTAAAATTAGTATAAACAAAAAAAAGTCTTCTATTTTGTGCTCTAAAGTCGTTCAAGTAATTAAAAAAATTATTTCATTTTTTAATTAAAGACGTATTTTTTTAGATTTGAAGTGAAGGATAACGATTTAGCTATGGTCAACTAGACAAAATGTAATTATAAAAGTAATAAGCAGTTGGAAAATACACTTATAATCGGTTGGCAGAGGATTGGTTGTGTTGACTGGCAATGGCAATGGTGGTTGTATTGGTGGTGGTAACTGGTTGTGTTGATTTTGGTGGTGGCGATGGCAGTGGTGGTTGTGTTGATTTTGGTTGGCAATGGTGATTCTAGTGGTGGTGGCTTTGTGATGGTGTTGTGGTAGTTTTTTGTAGAAAATATTATTAAAAAATATTCTCAAAATTTTCAAGTAAACGCGTTTTTCATTTTTATGTTTTGAGAAACATTTTTTCAAAATGACAAAAAAAACATATTTTCAACAATTTCAAAACATACACTCAAAACACAAAACTTAAAATGAATTGAAAACTCAAAATTGAAAATTGAAACACGAAGAGAACAGACCCGAAATGTCTCTTATTTTCATTAAATTTCCTTCCTCTTAACATGCAAAAAAAGGGTTATTATGTGTGTTGCGGCAATTAAGTACTTAATGTAATCGGCAAATTTCACGAATGAACCCACATTTAATGGTCACAACAATGAAATGATTAATTTAGCATTGTTAGAAGTTTGGGAACAAAATTTTCCCTTATGAATAAAATAAGTCAATGTATACTCATTCAAGTAATAAAAAAAATACAATAATTCATTCCGCCAACCACTTGTAGGTCGCCTATCGTAAGTTAATTTACTTCATCGTAATCAAGCAAGCTTCATAGAAGCGTCACTGTTTCCTTTTGTACACGAACTCCAGAAACTCAAAAATTAATCCCCGACCAACCTGGCTCTAATACCAAATTGTTGAATTATAAACACATAAATAAAGTGATTTTATTATTTCAAAATTACTTACACACCACCACTACCTCATTATTTTAATATTTAACAAATACACTATTGACAAGACCACGCACGCCAAGAATGAGGATTCTTGACTTGAATTGCTATTATATATTACTATCATTTAATTGTTATGACACACAAAGCAACCTTTTTTTTTTTTTTTTCAGGATGTTCCTAATAAGATGGAAAATTAAATATAAAATATTCAAGTTTTATTTTCTTCCAATGAATTCTCAATTGATCATAAGTGAATAAGTAATATCATTGTATTTTTTTATTCCTTGAATTTAGGTCTTGGCATGTGAATAACTTCATCCATTAACTATCATAATTCTGTTCTTACCAAAAAAAATTTGTAATTGCTTGTATTGACATAAAAAATTAATCTTTACATCTTTACTTTTTTAGGGAAGTTGCTGAAATAATCTCCAACCTATAACTAATCACAAGTTTGTCCCAACCTTTTAAACAATACAACAATTTTTGAATGTTGAGAACCAACTTGAACTTTTTGAAATCTGCGGACCCATTAGCAACAATTTATTAAACAAGGTGACCACCATAGCAATTTTAGTTTTTCTTTTTTTTTGGGGGCGGGGGGTGGGGTTGGGGGTGGGGTTTGGGGTTCTACGATAGCTATTTTGTTTGTTGTTCCCAATGTTACTTTTAGGAACAAGAAACATGAAATAGAACTTCCATGATCCAATGCGAATTTTATGTCAAGACAAATAAAATATAGTACATAAAAATGTGCATGGTGTTTAAAACGAAAAATCTCCTAAATTTCTTTTGTTTTGGTTCAAATACTAAGTTTTAAATATTTTAAAATTCAACCATGACATTGATTCCAAAAAACTAAAGAGTCAAGGGTTAAATGGTCAAAAGAAATTAAACTCAATGCCAAAAATAAATAGTTAAATAAAATATTTTGTCAAATTTAGTTTGGTAAATAATTTAAAAACATGTTTGATAAAGATTTTTTGGCAAATAAAGTTGAGAATGCCAAACCAGGCTTCCAAATGGATCTGAACTCCGACCTTTTATCCATTTTGGAAAAGCAAGATTTCAAAATTATTTTTCATTTGGAAAAAGCCAATCCAGTAAGGTTTGATACATATTATTATAAAATTAATTTTCTTCAAAATTATTTTCCACACAGAGTATACGAGATTTATAACTTTTTCTTATATTTTAACTGTACATTTTCAATATATATACATTTGGAAAACGCCAAATCTGTAAAGTTCGGAAGAAATTTATTGTTGTCCAAAATTATTTTCAATCACCAGTTATTGTTGTGTTTAAAATATAAGATGTTCTTTTTCAATAAAGAGACCATTGTAGGAACGCAAACAAGCCCACATGCTTTATTCTTACATTTGGATTTATTATCTTTCAAAGTATTCTCAATTTTTATCCAAAAACGATAAGGTTCATTAAATAATGTCAGCGACTCATGTCAGTTCAATAAACGTGAAAAACAAATAATCCAGCTAAAAGATTAACGAACAATATAATATATTATGTCAGGACGGCCTCTTCCCCTCGCAAGGAATATAGTGATATGAATCACTACCAACATCTTGCAATAAAGCTATTACATCATGTGAGAATTTCGCTTTTGGAAGAAAAAAATGATATCAGAATCTAGATATTGAATCGTGCTAACTTAATCACACTTTACCTCTATTAATATAAGTCCAAGTTGCGCAAAATTGAGTACCTCAGACTGGGCACCAACCTCTAAGAGAGATCCCCACACATAAGACCTTTTGTGGTAGAGTCCAATTTTAGTACGTAATAGTCACTATATGTTGGGAGGAGATTCACAGAAGTTAGCTCACAAATCAACAAAATATACACAAAAGAAAACAAAAGGAAACAGTAAAAGTATGAAATCTTATTCATCAAAGCCCTCAGGCCAAAACCTAGACGATCAATGACTCAGTCACTGAAGAACAACCACCATTCAAATACAAATCACAACCAATATAGAATTACAAGAGGTTTGAGCACACAATCTAAACCCTTATTTCACAAAGATCTCAACCTTCACTCAACAACAGTTCACACAAGAACAAAAACTCAGCTCAAAGGAAATCACACAAGATTACAACATTTGAGAGAGAAAACGAAAAAGAGTATTTTGATTTCAACAGAGAGAAGGAGAAGAAGACTTTCGAACGGCGCAAAAACAAGGAGAGGAAAAAAATATCTGAAGCAATGTGTACTGTGCAAACCCTAGAAGCCCTTTATAAGGGTCACCCAATGGTCTCCAATCCAATGGCGTAGGAGGTGACACATGACGACATCTTGGGCGTTCATTAATTAGGTAAGTTAAAACACGGCTTTAGGCATTTCTCCAAATCATGTTTTTGCACCAAGTTAATAAACCACAAAAACAGTCAGCTAGGCAACTCAATTAATTCTAGCTATGGGTTGGTGGCATCATTGTGCCAATTCCCTTCATACTCCATCTTGGTACAATGATGGGCGTTCTCACATTTAGGACATCATTAGCACACTTTACCACATCCACAGATTAGCATGCAGTAACATTTAGCAAGGTCAAGCAATGCAGAAATTTGTTTCAAGGCACAACCTTAGTACCTACATCAGCAGGATTGTAGTTAGTTGCTATCTTTTCAAATTTCACAACACCTTGTGAAATAATATCCCTTATAAAATGAAATCTAACACCAACGTGCTTAGATATATTATGCAATATACGATTTCTACTTAAATGAATTGCAGATTGGCTATCAGAATAAAGAACTTCTTTAGCAAAACCAAATTCATTAAGTAACATTTTTAACCAAATTTCTTCTTTAATTGCATCAGTGGTAGCAATGTATTCTGTTTCAGTAGAAGATAGTGTCACAATCTTTTGAATCTGGGATTTCCTGCTTATACAGGAATTACACAGAGTATACATGTAGGCTGAGGTGGATTTTTTGTTATCCATATCACCTGCATAATCAGAATCAGTAAATACATTTAAAATAACACCTTCAGCTTGTTTTCTAAACTGAATCCCCAAGTCCAAAGTCCCCTTAATGTACCTGAGAAGCCAGTGTTTCACCTGGATTTGATATATATTTACTTAAAACACATATAGAATATGCCAAATTTTGTCTTGAACACACCATAAAGTACATTACAGACCCAACTGCATTAGAATAAGGCACATTTGCCATTCTTACAAATTCTTCTTTTATTTTAGGACATTGATCATTTGAAAGTTTAAAATGATTAGCTAAGGGAACACTAACACTTCTGGATTCAGTCATAAAAAACTTACTAAACAATTTCAGAATATAAGATTTTTGGCTAAGACTTAGTGTGCCTTCTCTCCTATTTCTTTTAACTTCAATGCCTAAAATCTTTCTAACTAGACCTAAGTCCTTCATTTCAAATTCTGATTTTAGTTAGTCTTTGATTTCCACTATCTCTTTTATGTCATGACTTGCTAATAGCATGTCATCCACATAAAGGAGTAGATAAAGTAAACTGACTCCACCATTTCCTTTGCAATAAAGACAAATATAAAAGTTACTTCTCTTAAACTCAAGTCCAAGTACAAAATTGTCAAAATTTTTATAACATTGTCTTGGAACATGTTTTAAACCATATAGGGAGTTTTTAAGAAGGCAAACTAAGTCGGCTTTCTTATTCAATTCAAAACCTTTAGGTTGTTTCATGTAAATGGTTTCATCTAAATCGTCATTTAGAAAAGCTATTTTTACATCTAATTGGTCTAATTTCCAATTAAATTGGGTGGTCAAAGCAAGAATGACTCTAATTCTAGTAAAATTTACTACAAGTGAAAATATTTCATTGAAATCGTTTCTTTCTTTTTGAGTAAAACCCTTTGCTACAATCTAGGTTTGTATCTTATGTCGTTCTCACTTTGTGCACCTTTTTTAATTTTGAAAATCCATTTACAATCCATAACACTCTTACCCTCAAGTCTTTTTACCAAAATCCAAGTTTTATTTTTGTTAACTGACTCAATTTCATCTTGCATGGCTGCAAGCCAATGTTTGGAGTCTCTGCTACTCAAAGCATCCTCATAAGATTCAAGTTCCTCTTCAATCATACTATGATAAGATAGCAAAGAAACATCATCTTCAAACCTAACTAGAGGTCTAATATTTCTTCTTTCCCTATCTCTAGCAAGTTGGTAATTATCTAGGCGGGTGAACAGATTCTAAAATCAGCTTCGGGTTCATCAACAGGAACACTATCACCAAGTGTTTCCTTATTTCCCTCAACATTTTGTGTAGCAATCTGATAAGTATCATCATCAGATTGCTCCACCTCAATTTCAACTCTCTTTCTTACATTTTAAGTCTGATCAGAGGTCTCAGATTGTATTTTAGATTGCTTTTCAGACTTAAGGTAGGGCAGGTCATCCTAATTAAACACTACATTTCTACTAATAATGAACTTATAGCCATTAATTTCTGTAACCCACAGTCTATAGCCTTTAACCCCTTCCCCATAGCCCAAAAAAAAAAACACACTTAAGGGCTCTAGGTTATAATTTACCTTCAGTTTGATGTGCAAATGCCGCACATCCAAAAACCCTCAAGTTACTGAAGTCAACGTGTTTCCCTTTCCATTTTTCTTCAGGGGCCTTAAAATCTATAGCACTAGAAGGGCATCTATTTATAAAATAACTAACAGTTTTAAAAGCTTCACCCCAAAAAATTTTAGGCAGGCAAGAACTTAATAACATGCATCTCACTTTGTCAGGAATGGTTATATTCATTCTTTCAGTCAAACCATTTTTTTGTGATGTGTGTGTGACAGTTATGTGTCTTAGCATACTAGATAATTTGCACAATTTATCAAATTCATAATTACAGAATTCCAAACATTTATCAGTTCTTAAACTTTAACTTTCTTCTCAGTTTGGTTCTCAATCAAAATTTTCCATTCTTCGAAAATATTAAATGTGTCTGATTTTTATTTTAAAAGAAAAGTCCATTTTTTTCTAGAAAAATCATCAATAACCAGCAAATAGTATTTAAAATCATAATAAGTGCTCACCGATGCTCGTCACCAAAGATCAGGATGCAAATATTCAAGTATGGAAACAAATTTATGCATTCCAGGCAAAAAAAGTAATATATTTTCCTAAAATGCAATAGTCACAAAAACTTAGTTTTTCAATGTTATATTTACCAAAGGCGCCCTGCTCTTTAAAAACCTGAAGACCTTTATCATAATATGGCACAATCTTTGTACCATATTTGTGATTTGTTATTTGGAACTGAGATTACTGATGAAGTGGAATCCAAAAAAAAATTTAGTTTGTAAAATGTATAGGCCATGTCTCTTATGAGCTTCTACAATTAAATGAGAGCTCCTCAAGATTTTAATATATCCTTTATTAATCACAATGTCATAGTTAAGGTCTTCTAAAACCCCTAAAGAAATCAGATTTCTTTGCAAGTTAGGAACATATCTTGTTTTTCCAAGAATCAACTTATTATTTCCTTTTACATTCAATTTGTTAGTTCCTACACCTTTTACTTGACATGACATGTGATTACCCATTAAAACCTTACCACCGATACATTTTCAAACTCAGTAAACAATTCCTTATTAGGACACATATGGTTGGTGCAGCCAGAGTTAAGAATCCACTCTTGGCAAGGTGGACAGCTTACAGCAACATAAAATTCATCAATATTAGTCTCCTTACAAGCTAAGGCAACACCACCATCATCTTTATACTTGTTTTTAGGGTCATAAAGCCTTTTAGGACACTCTTTAATAAAATGACATTCTTCTAGACAATAGAAACATTTTTTTCCCCCTTTGTCTTCATTTTTGTTTTATCCTTAAAGTTCCCTTTCTTTTTGTGTCGAGGTTTCTTAATAAAATTATCATTCTTTGAATTAAACTTGGACTTCATCAAAAGGTTTATGCCACTAACAGACTCTTTCTTTTCAGATTTTAACTCTAACTCTTTAGTTCTTAAAACATTAATGATCACATCAACAGTTAGAGTTTTCCTACCATATTCAATATTATTTTTAACATCTTTGTATTTATCATCAATTGAATTCAATAAGACCACAACCAGCTGTCCACTTGAGAGTTTCTCGTCACAGTTGGCAAGGTTACTGGATAGTCTTTTAAACCTATCTATGTTGGTTTCAAGATCAAGAGAAGAGTCTAGTTTGAAACCAAAGAATTGTTTTAAAATATACACCTTGTTAGGCATGGTTTTATTCAAATAAGTGGATTCCAATTTCTTCCAAAGTCAGCAGTAGTTTTAGTCTCACCAATTTCCCTAATTACATTATCAGACAAATGCAAGAACAAAGTGCTCCGTGCAGTCTCATCTTGTTCAATCACTTTGCTTGATTCAAGATCAATAGATCATGACTCATCAATAGCCTTAGCATATTTTTGTTGAAGTAAAAGAGCTTTTATTTTCTGGCGACTAAAGTCCCATTTGCCATTAAAAACTTCCATTTCAAATTTTGAAGTAGTCATTTTAAGAAAAATGTGAATGAATGAATGTATGCAGATCAGTCAGACACTAGATAGCAACTTGTAATGTAGAACAAGAACAGGTATCACCACGCAAGGAATACACAGAGTACACAAATTGCAAGTTGACAGAGAGCAAGAACTTCAATTATTTCACAATGTACACAATTTACCAATAGAAATACAACCACAGTAATGTATTAAGACAAATCATATACAAGGATCAATTAAGTGTATATAATATTGCCATAGAAAATTTTCAGAAAACAAGAATTATCAAGACTCTTAACTGAAATCATGGTAACCCTCAAATTCCAGACAACTCTGAGGATTACTGGACAAATGAATTACCAAGAGGCCAAGAATCAGGTTTTTTTTACAAACACGAGGCAAAAAATTTAAACGAGTAAAATAAAAATAAACTTGACGAGCTCGCGAGTCGAAGCTCAACTTGGCCAACGAGCCACGAGCTAGCCCCTTGAGTAACGAGCCAAGCATATAGACGAGCCAAGAGCATGAGCCGAGCTCGTGGGCATTAGGGCCAAGCCACCCTTAAACATCTACTAATAAAAAATTTTACACGTCGACTCATAATTTTTCATATTTTTTTAGCTATACAATTTTATTTTTTTTTAAAAAAAATCATTTTTCATAAAATATATTCTCAAATAATCTCTACAAGCATGGGCTTATTACTTGGCTGGTATAGCTACTTTTTGCGAAAAAATTGGTAAAACATTATTTTTAAATACATGTTTCATTCCACCAGAACTTTAATCTATTTTTTTACCATAAGTTTCATGGGACCATCTAACTTTTATCAATTTTGTTTACTAAAAATCTACGTCAAACGGTTCTTAAATATTTACTAAAATAAATTTGACAAAATATTTATTTAATTAATTAATTTTGGCACGAATAGAGTAGATCATTTAATTCTTGACAATATGGTTTTTACGAATTAGCATCCTGGTCGAGTTTTAAAATATTGCTTGCTTCTTGTGATGTTCGTTGTGTTAGTTTGAACAATGACAATCTACAAAAGTCTCCCTATGTACCAAAAAACTTAGTATTTGAAAGAAAAAAAATATTTAATTCACATGATTTAGGAATTATTTTTTTGTTTTAAACACCAAGAGCATTTTCATGTATTGTATTTTATTTGTCTTCAAATAAAATTCAATAAAGTACTATAATTTCAACATTTTTTTTTACGTGCCCGTTTTTCAACTACACATTCACTCTATAAAATTTCCTACACGTAAGCTTAAATTTTTTTCCATACTTTTTAACCACACATTCAAAACTCATTTTACCCTAATAATGGTTGTCAAATAGGAGTTTAATGTTTCTTGTTCCTATAAAGAACATCGTGTACCTAAAAAAAATGGCTATAGTTTTGGAAGCTATAAAAAATAAGGAAACTTGTAATGTTTGTCACCAACGTTAATAAGCTGTTACTACTGGGTCTCCAAAATTTTAAAAAGTTCGAGTTGGTTCTCAATGTCTAAAGTCAGTCACAT